>OY979766.1:61317279-62592279 GCA_963855975.1 Andrena chrysosceles | reverse complement strand
TCCACTACACGTAAAATACTAACAATCAATTTTAACTTGCAATTTATAGCTTGTATAAGCTCTCAAGAAGTGCCATATTTTAGCGCCATATAGGCTCCTGATCCCCGAAATAGATTTTCAGAGAGAAATCCGGCGTGAGTCGTTGACAAACCGAGCCAAAGCGTAGCTTAACGAAAGCCCGCCCTCTATCTTCAACTCTCACTCGAAACAAGTCACATGTATACAAACACGCACACATCTTTCAGTATTTCAACACATTTCAGTGTAGTTCTTGAGTTGGACGCTGTTCATAAGCAGAGGTCGCTAAATTCAGTCCGCAAATTATGAGTCGGTAACACAGTTCGGGTGGTGACACGAAGTCCCATAAGGTGATAGGTCTATTCTATACCTCGTCTGTGGTATTACCATTTCTGTGCAGAAAAAACCTGCTGTAATACCGACCGGCCAAACCACGTGAGGTGTCTACCCCCTTAAGTATTTTCTGGTAATAAAAATTTAATTTGGTGGATCTGCGTTTTTATTCTGTAAAATATCACGCCACTACGTAATCTCATATTAATTACAAGGTATGTAATTGTATAATACACTACAATTATTTGTTGGGGTCTGTGGGACCCTACCTTACTACTCATGTTACATTTCCCCACCTTACCAACGCCGGGTTAAAAACGCGGTAAACTTGTCGAAGAGCTACCTGTCACCGATCTCAATGAGGTTTGAATATGTTGTAGAAGTTAACATTCCGAACAACTTTTTCCTTTGCCGAAAATGGCGGTCAGCTCTAGTTTCCGAGATATTCGCAAAAAAATATAGTAGTGTAGGTAAATATTTTTTATTTTTATTCGCCAAAAAATATAGTAGTGTAGGTAAATATTTTTATTTTCATTATGAAAATAATAAATTTACTAATACAAAATTTTACGTATTAAGCGTCGTCTTCCTTATTTTGTAAATCGGATATTTGAAACTCGGCGACTTCATTAAAGAAAACCTCAATTCTACTAGGTCGGGAATAACTTCTTTTAAAAAGATATTCGCTGAGGTATGATGTCAAGTCCTCTTCTTTGTTTCCATATTTGGAAATATTTTCGCGAATATCCTTCCACGTTCTTTCAATTGATTGTGTATTAGCTTCTAAACGAGAGTAATTATGGAATATATCAGTATTTTGTAAACAAAATTTCAAAAAAATGTAATGAAAATCAATTACGTGTATCGGGATCGACAAATTTGTAAGAATGATTTACTGTTAAGTGTTTATAGCCTTGGTTGCGAAGGCAATTGTAAGCCTTCCAACAATCAGACATAATAGTTGTCCCTGGATGTATCCATTTTTTTATAACATCTAACAATGTTTCTGCTTCTCCATCTCCCACGGCTACAATGAATATCTTTTTCGAATCTCGCTCATAACCACCGAAAACCCATTTTCCCTGTATAAGACGTCCACGATCGTATTTACGAGTTCCAAATTTCGCTTCATCGATTTCTACGATTTTATTGGGTCCTCCTACTTGGGTAGAATTTTTCTCACACCATTTTACGCACACCTATTGCGCAAGACAAATAATTGTGTAAACTTGTCGATTAACATCCCTCTCATGGATTCCAATGGCCTTCAAATATGTTTTCAAGGTCAACATTCTGAATAACTGTTCCCTATACATTGTAGCATTTGTGTAACTTTTATGTTTGTTTTCGACGAAGACAGTAAAGAAACAATTCTTGCACGCCGTCGCGGGACATTTGTAACCGCACTCTCATTTTAGCATCACTAAATTCACATCGGCTCGCTACCATGTTTACGCGCCCGAAAACATACTTCACGGTTATTGGAATCCATGAGAGGGATGCTAATCGACATGTTTATGAATAATCGCATTAAAATTTTCGCAAAGTAGCACTGAAAATTTCAATCTTTAAGTAAAAAGCTGTGATGCAGCTATTGCCTATATAATACATATACAATAATACATCAAATCTGACCTCTCTACAAAAACTACTCCAGTCAACGAAGGTGTGCGATGAAATATGTAAGTCATCCGAAGTAAATCCGAATCGTGGTGGTGAAAGCCACAACCATTCCACGATAAATGTTATGGGTGTCAATAACGGGAGACGAACATTCTCAAACCATGTCCCTGTTTTGTAAGATTGTACAAAAGTACATTGCACGTTCTTCTTCCTCTTCTTATTTCTACCATTAGAAGAATTTCGACAACGAAAGAATTTACTTTCGCGATTAAGCGTCAGTTGCTTTTCGCATAACGGACACTTCATAGAATTTTTAAAAATATTTTTCTTGATAAGGAAATCTATACTTTCTTTTTCTTCTGAGTTTATTTCCCGCACAAACTCTGTAAAAGATGTCATTTTGAGGTTGCGTGTACAAACGTTGTGAACGAACTGATCTTTGCCAGCAGAAACAATGGATGGAAACAAATGAGCGTCGGAAATATTACACGGTATTAGTATTGGTTTGGGTTAGATTAAGGCGGGGGGCGCGCGCCCGTTTGCGGGCGCGTAAAGCAAGGAGTCAATTCAATTTCCCGTCACCCACAGTTAACACTAAAATTACAGGGTATAACACATACTCACATCGGTTCGTCACCAGGCCTTACGCGCCCGCGAGCGGGCGCGCCCCCCCCCCCCCGCCCTAATCTAGCTAAACCAATACTAATACCGTCGGTTATGAAACTGATTTCAATATATTATGCCGAAAGTTTTTTATTAATATCTGTGAAACTAAGGCGAACCGCCATAAAGTCTAATGTAAATATTTACCTACAATAGTATATTTTTTTTGCGAATATCTCGGAAACTAGAGCTGACCGCCATTTTCGGCAAAGGAAAAAGTTGTTCAGAATGTTAACTTCTACAACATATTCAAATTTCATTGAGATCGGTGACAGGTAGCTCTTCGACAATTTTACCCTCGTCAGGTTATAACCTGACTGTAAGTTGTCAAAATTTGGAGTAGATTGCATAGTGAAGATAGCGATTGACGAACGAAACATGTATTAGTTCGTTTTGGCTGAAGGTGTGGGTCTAACACGTATACAGTAATGCCTCGTTAGAATCCCGACGATCGGGGCTGGTGGCGGGACACTAACGCTATGCGGACACTATTCCGTGCGGCCGTTGCCGCGAGTGAGAAAACCCAAGAGCCGAGCGAGAGGGAACGAAACAGTTGACACGAAGTTACCGTCGTCTCTTTCGTTCTCTCACTCTCGAGTCTCGACCGAAGGATTCCAAGAAATGGTGGGGATAGTGAGCGGGATTATAACGCATGGTAAAAACGGGACACTAACGACGAATTACGGTATACGTATTATGTTTGACGAAAAATTTCCTGAAGAATCAGAAGAAGAAAAATGTTACCGTTTTCGACAGATCCATGAGACGATATTACGATATCACTGTCATGCGTGGACCGATTTTATTGAAATTGGTCTTATTCGAAAGCTTATATGCGATTTACTTAAGAAAAATGCCTTTACATTTAGAAAATTTGCAGGCGTGATGAGATATTAATGAAATAAGTTTCAGGTAAGTTTGGATTAGTTGGGCGACGAGTAAATGATAGCGGTAACGACAGTCGACATATACAGGGTGGCGAAACATATACTTGCCGTCGAGACGCTACCGCGTCTCTAGAAATTATTGCCTAAAACATACATCCCCCTTGATAACATGCAAGTTTTGTTTAAAATATATCTTAACGCAGCCAATAATTTCGAAGTAAATTGTGGTTGTCACCCTAGGTGAACTTTCTTTTTCGAATATAAGAATGCTCATAACTTCAAAGCTAAGCATTATCAGACACTGAAAAAATGTTCCGCATTTTTATAAACAACCTGTATAAAATGAAGATAAATTATTTTGCTTAACAAACGAATAACATATCATGAAAAAGGATTTATAGAATATTAAATAAAATAAAATAAAGATTTAAAAAAAAGTTCTTCCATCCCTTGTGGGGATCGAACCCACGACCTTTGGATTAGAAGTCCAACGCGCTATCCTCTGCGCCAAAGGGACACATATGTACCATCACAAATAATAGCATATCCATGAAACAGAATTTATCATAAAGAAAAATCTTTATGTTTGTACATATTGTATATTAAAGATCTCTAAATCTTATTATAAAACATAATAATACACAAGCCTTACTAAAAATAGAAAGATGTGGGAACGTCTTGAAAGTATATACAATAAATTATGTACATGACATTTAATTATTGATTAATACTATATTACCAAGCAGAGATACATAAATATACACTAAACGCCAATAAATACAAGAAAAGAATGCTGGACAACTGTGCTAGAGAGAGTGCAATAATGTTCGAATTTTAAATGCAAAGTTTCAGGGCTCTTGGAGCACGTTTTCGTGTTTTCCGAACAGTTCCATCTTTTGGAAATATTATATTTTTATGGATTTGAACCATTTTAGGCAATGAGACCTAAGAAAGTTGACAAAAAATGTTTTATTCTCTAAAGCTAAGACCACTCTACATACATGTATGTAATATCCCCACAAAATTACCTTTTTTTAAAAAAGGTACAAAAAAGAGTGCCAGTATATAATCCCATCGAAAAGAATCCCATTTAAAAACATTGTCGTAAATTAATATATATTTATTAGTGTGCTATATTTTACTTTACAAAAGTAATAATATAAACAAATTGCACCAATTATCACAATGGCTATTTATACAAAGAAAATATGTATTAAATAATATTAAGCAGATATATTTTTATACAAATAAATATTTTAATACGAATAAATATTTGATTCAATTCAAAATACTAAACTGTGTTGCTAAACTGAATAAATATGAATAAATTGCATTAAAATCTTTTTCTTTCTTTCTTGTCTCAGTGGTGACTTGTCTTGTTTTATTTATTGACCAAGACAATTAACATTTTTTTAGTATCGCAGCACCAAATATTAAAGCACGAATTGCAGGTAGAAACAGAAATTGAGGAAGCCTACTGGGTCGGAAAGGGACAGAAAAGAGGGCTATTGATAGCGAAGTTAAAAAACTGGCAACAGAAAAGAGCTGTAATGCTAAAGAAGAGTACATTGAAAGATAAGAGGCTGTTTATTGACAATGGCCTGACGAAAAAGGAAAGGGAGATACAAAATGATATTAACCCTTCGTTGACACTCAGGGTGGGAACCACACATAAGCTGATTTTGACACTCTGTGCCTTCTATATGCAAAATAAATACCTTGTTTTCGAAAGTCGAAATACAAAATTTTTTTTCCAAAATATTATATCTGAACAATAACTCTGTACATTTTTAGTTCGTAATATTAAAATTTGCAAAAGTTACAATTTTTTTAAGATTTTCTTCGTGTTTTCTCGACATATGGTAATCTAGAATTTTTTTACAAAAACTGTGATGCAATTTTAATAAAAAAAACTATTAAAATACATTCTAGATACCTTGAAATTGACCCACGATTTTCTTCATAATGATTGGATTCTTTTGATGAGAATGGCAGTCGTTCAAAAATTATTCTGGGTGTGAGACACCCAGGTGTGTCAAATTCGATCGAAAAGGGAGGTGTGTCAACGAAGGGTTAAAGATATTGCCAAGGCGGAAAGGGAGCAAGGGGCAAAGGTGAAAGTTGGGTACAGGAAAGTAAAAATCAACGATAAGATATTTATTTGGAAATAGGATGGTGGGTTGAAAGAAGTAAATTTTTGGAATCGGCAAAGTTCTGTGAACCTCTAAATTATTCGAGCTTAGAAGGACGACGAAAGCACGACATAAGGCAGTACTAACACCCGTTCCCCGCGCGCCTGCGGATGCAGATATGCGGGGAGAGGGGGTACACAGAATTGGGAAAGGAATAAGAAATCAAAGAGAAATAAATACATTTAAAATAGGATACTGGAATGTAGCAGGATTATTCAGCAAAGACAAATAGTTTTAGGGATTTGTTAAAAGAACTCGATGTAATTGGATTAGTAGAAACGTGGATTGAAGAGGAACAATGGGAAGGATTGAAAGATAAGTTGCCACAAGAATTCTCATGGAAATGTAAATATGTCACCAGAGAGAGAAAAAAGGGAGAGCGATAGGCGGAATTATCACAGGTATAAGAAAGGGCATAGAAGAGGAGGAATCGAACGCAGGAATGGAACATATTCAAGAGAGAAGAATCAGGATACAGAATAAAACATGGAGAGTAATAATAGTGTACAGCAGAGATATGAAGGAGACGAAAGAAGAGCTAGACCAGATAATAGAAGAGAGGGAGGTGGAGAAACTGATAATCGGAGATTTCAATGCGAGAATTGGACAGGAAGGGGGCGATTTTAGAATACCTAGAAGAAAAGCATGACGTAAGGAGATCAAAGACAAAGTTAAAAACACAGAAGGAAAGATGTTATTAGAGATGGTGGAGGAAAGAGGATGGAATATTCTGAACGGGCATATGGAGGGAGATGATAAAGGAGAGTATACATACACGGGGCCAAGAGGCAGCACGGTAATTGATTATATAATAACAAATGTCGAGGCGAAAGAAGATATCAAGAAATTTACAGTGGAAGAAAGAGTTGAGTCAGACAATATGCCTCTGATAGCAGAACTACAGGGTCAGCCGTTAAAACTGCAACCTACGCGCGCGTGAACAGACGAATTGGCAACACCGCCTCACGGACGAATTCCACTACAACCATGCACCGGCCCGGCGTTCGGAGGGTCACCAGCGACCGCTGGGTAGCAATGATGCCCGAGCTTCGAAAAGTTTAGGATAGTCTCTTTCAAATTAACGTCACACGGAGCTATTTGAAATTTCCCGGCCGGTGTTGAAGAATTGGGGGCCTTTTTCGTATAACTTTTGAACTATGAAAAATATCCGAATGCAAATTGCGCCGAACAATGAGGAAAAATTATTCCCTCTTGATGATGGATCATTTAAAATATTTTACATTTACTTAATTTTTCTTTTATCAATTTTTAACCATAATTGTTGTGAAAAGCTTTTGCAAACTGTTTACTTAATACTGTATTTAATGCTCTTTTTAAAATTCATGATGTTGATAAACAATAGGCTACTTGTTTCTGTGTCATTACTTTCATAAATTGAGAAATTAAATTTTTATTCAATTATGTGTTAGTTCTGCAGACCTCAGAATTTATTGTTCTGGTTTTCTTTCTTATAATTTTATCCTTATATGCAGTGCATGCATAGATCGGATGTAAGGAGTAACTAATGGGACGTGTCATTGATTGTAGCGGTGTTTGAATTTTTTTCTAGAATTTTTGTGTCTGAATGTTTAACCTATTAGCTACTCAACGCCACGCCTATACCAGCTTCCGTTAATGTCATTTTTTGGAACGATGCATCATTATTGTGGCTTTTATACGCAGGTGGCGAAAAATCTCTTCGTACGAAGGTTTAGCGCCGCGGTCAACCCTGTCGTAGCTAAAATTTTTGAAATTAAGACTGGTACGCGACCAGTTGACATTGTTCTCAAACCGCATTACAGTAATCCGGGGTGCGAGTGGTAAACCGATCATAAAAGCGGAGCGCGCGGCTTGCTTACATTTGCCGGGAAATTCCGCACAGCTCTTGGCGACGTTAATTTGAAAGAGACCATCCTAAAATTTTCGAAGCTTGGGCATCACTGTTAAGGTAGGATTTCCTAGACACGATTCGCCGCAGCGGCGGATCGCGGTAGTGAATCGTGGCCCGTCGCCGCGGCGAGCAGACCTCAGGTACCGCGTTAAGGGACCCAGTTGAGTTCAAGCACTTGAAAGGGTCTATTCTAACGGTCGGTATACCTGCTTCAGAAAAACCAAATTGTTTATTCTTTATCGTATCTCTATGGAAGTGACACCGAGGGCTTCCTTGCGTTTTTCCGATGAAAATCATACCAAATGTCATGTAAATCGGTTTATTTTTAACGAAGTTAGGTTGAAATTGTGCAAATGAATTTTTCATCAATATCCTTCATTATGCTCCGAATTATGTCGTTCTTGGTGTTAGTTTCATCGGCGAAACATAGAGAATCGATTGGTACTGTTGTCGCAAAGATCTGATGAGAAATATGGAACTTGGATTTTTCCACCTTTAATGGTATTCCAAACCTTTCGAGGGTCGAATGCCATAAAATTCGGTGCGGCATCACGGAAGGTTGACCTCGCCACGTGGTGCCAGCCGGCATCTCTTTAACAGGCGTCGCTCCAGAATCACCCTGTACAATACATATACATATGTACATACAGAGTCTCGAGGACGAAATGAGACGATGAACGTGGAAATGGATCGCGCGGCGGTCTCCGCTAGACTCAGTTTGGAGCAGTCAAGGTTTTGGCCGCCGCGATTCGCCGCCCGCCAGGAGATTCCGCCATAAATGGCGGAAAACAGACACTCATCGCATTGTGTTGCGTCTCGAGTAGCCTAGGTAGCTGTCGAGACAGACTCACTGACAGAGCGGTTGGAAAACACGCCTAGGAAAACGGATACACGCTTCTCCATAAGAGCGGTGCTTAGGATTCGCCGCCGCGATCCGCCGCCGCGGCGAATCGTGTCTAGGAAATCCTACCTTTACCCAGCGGTCGCTGGTAACCCTCCGAACGCTGGGCCAGTACATGGTTATAGTGGAATGCGTCTGTGAGGCGGTGTTGCATTTTCGTCTGTTCGCGCGCGCGTAGGTTGCAGTTTTAACGCATGACCCTGTATATAGGGGAAATAAAAGGAGAGAACGAGAGGGAAATCAGGAGGAGGGGTGGAGAGTGATAAGAGTCTGGACAGTGGATGGAAAGAGAGAATTTCAAATGCAATTAAACAAAATAAACTTTACTAGGACAAAGGTGAATGAAATGGTAGAATAGATGGCAGGAAAAATAAATAATGCGTAAATAAAAGGTAAGCAACTACCGGGGGATAACGATCCTAAACACAGCGTACAAAATATATGGTCCTAGAAAAAAGGTTAAAAGAGGAATTGGAAAAGAACCACGTAATACCAGAATCGCAGGCAGGATTCAGGAGCGGTAGGTGAACAACAAATAACATTTTTATTCTGAACTATGTAGGTAACAGAGAAATACGGAAGAAAGGGGAGAAGCTGTGTACCTTTTACGCGGACCTAAGCGATGCATTTGACAAAGTGGATAGAGTAAAACTTCAGAACATCATGAAGAGAAAGGAAATAAGTAAACGCTTGAGGATCAGAATCGGAGAAATTTACAAAGAAACAAGAAACACTATAAAAGCAAACGGAGAAATGTCATCCAAATTCTGAACAACAAAAGGGGTAAGACAGGGATGCCCACTGAGTCCAACGTTATTCACAATATATGTAGCGGACTTGGAGGAAACCATGAGGAAAAACCAAGCAGGAGGAGTTAGAGTAGGAAAAGAAAAAATCTGGACTCTAGCATATGCGGACGATATAGCATTACTAGCAAATGAACCAAAGGATCTTAAGGACGTGATACGAAGATTTGGAAAATACCTTGAAAGGAAAGGGTTACAACTGAACGCAGAGAAATCTAAGGTGCTGATTCTCTATAAAGGAAGAGGAAAGAAGAAGAAAGAAGAATGGGGCTGGCAGGGGCACCGTCTGGAAGAAGTAAAGGAGTTTAAATACTTAGGGTATAATTTTCAGAAAAACGGGGGCAGAGAGATGCATATAAGGGAAGTCATAAAGAAAGCTAGAATAGCAACGGCGCAGATATGGGGAATAGGACAAAGAATGTTCAAGAACAATTTTGAGAGAAGAATGAGAATATTCAGAAGCATAGTGAAAAGTATCTTGCTGTACGCGTCAGAAATTTGGAAATGGATGGAGGCAGAAAAGGTAGAGAAGATACAGGAGAAATACATAAGGTGGACTTTAGGTCTGGACTTCAATACACCAGTATATCTAATTTTGGAGGAAACAAAAACGGACAAAGTAAGAATAGAAGCGGGGAAAAGAGCAATAAAATATGAGGAGAAAGCGAAACGGCTGAACAAGAATAAAATAGTGCAAGAATGCTGGAGGGAAATAGACGCGAAGCAAGCAGAGAAAAAGTCGAAGTGGGAGGAAATGAGAGATGCATACTACAGGCAGAAAATGATGGATATCCAAGAAATGGAAATAGAAAGAAGGCGGGGAAGAGACTTCGCTGAGGAACTAGCGCAAAGGGACAGGGCAGAGCAGGTTCAATAGCAATACGACAGAATACAAAGAGGCAGATACAACGCACATTACACAGAAATAAGGGATGACCAAAGAGCAAATTACCTAAACGGAAACTACAGAGGCAGAGACCAAAGCATGATTGCTAGGTTCAGATGTGGGAACAAAGTGCGGGGAAGCAAGTACTGGAAGGAGGAAAAAGAGACAGTATGCAGACTATGTAATGGGGCTAGAGAGACACTGGGTCACATGCTACAAGACTGTAAGGAGCTGAAAAGAGAAAATTCAACGCTCAGAGGGATACTAAAGGGAAAAGAAGAAGCAGCGGAGTGGATGCGAATGTTTCTAGAAAAAAGGAGAAGAAAAGAAGAACAAGATGAAGGGAGAAGTCAAAATGAATGCACATTAACAGTCTTAACAGTCTCAGAAACACTTACACACAGAACACAACCCCTTTTTGAGGCCGAAAGGCGAAAAATAAACCTATTTACTAATACTTTTGTAAAGTAAAATATAGCACATTAATAAATTTATATTAATTTACGACAATGTTTTTAAATGGGATTCTTTTTAATTGAATTATATACTTGGCGCCCATTTTTGTACTTTTTTTTAAAAAAAGGTAATTTTGAAGGGATTTCACACATTTTCTAGTGTTTATTGATGACTGAATAATTTTTTCACTCCCTCAGGGTTATTTCTTTAACAATATATTATATTGTCATCCAAACTACGCACGGCTGCAAAGCTACAAAACAATTGGATTGGTGGAATTGGTTTAAATCTGAGTTTTCAGATATGATGCAACCTGCAAGATGCAAACAGAGGATCGAAGTTGAATACAATCGTTTAATTAATATAATACTATGTCACAATAAATTCTTTTCTCTGACGTAGATCACACTGCATCATCTTCTGCTTCGATAATCTGTAAATATATAAAATCCAAATTTTAGTTACAACTTAACATAGCACATATAAAAATAGAATGGCCCTTTGTCATAGTAAGTGTAGAGACTACAAAATGTGTCCGAAGGAGGTGAGAGCGTATGGCTGAAAGTCTTGTTACAGGAAATTTAAATGCTAATGGTAATTCAGCGAAAATGAAAGTAGAGATCCAATATTTTTAACGCACATTTTATTGGTGTTCGAATAAAATTAATTTAGTATGTTAAATGGTGAATTAAAATATTCTTAATGGGAAACTAATAAAATTAATGAATAGCGTGGAAACTATTGTGGATTTTCATAAAGTATCACGAATATATCATTCAGAAAAGATTGGACAGTATCAGGCGAGATGCGTTTTCAGCGTACTTTCTTCATTAATGTGATTTACTCTACATTGAAAGCAGTACGCCATAATTTTCTTAATTCTTAATGCTACGCTAATTCGATAAATTTTGTCGATTTACCTTATTTGACAAATTTCCAGAAACTTGTGCGAAACAAGATGCTTCTCTGTCTATCTAACCTTCTCCGGACAACCTGCAAGCCTGTGCATGTCCATCATTTCTATCCAAGCTTGTGCGTTCCCTCCATTTCGATCCAAGCCTGTGTGTCCCCTTCATTTTTATCCAAGCCTGTGCGTCCCCTTTATTTCTATTCAAGCCCGCGCGTCCCCTCCATTTCTATAAGCTTTACATAAGAACTCTAATATAAAAATAGTTTCCTGGTATAAAAACAATATATTATATTGTAGAAACTTGTGTGGAAGAAGATGCATCTCTGTCGAACCTTCTCCGGACAACTTCTAAGTCTGTGCGTCCCCTCCGTTTCTATAAGCTCTACATAAATTATTATTATTATTATTATTATTATTATAAATATACGGGAAAAAAACCCATAGTGTACAAAGTTCCATTAAGACGAATTATAAAGTCTGAAACACTAATGAATAAACAGTATCAAATGTGAAATTATTGTTGCTCTATGTGCTTGTGTAACAAAGTCTTTAACGAGTTGAGGGATCCCAAAAAAGGATCTACACAACTAAAGGTTTCGTTGGCTACAATCATTGCTCTGTTAATTGGGTCTACCTCATAGTAGTAATATTTTGGAAGACTCGGGAGGAAGAGCGGCCTAGTACGCATATGCCTCACTGGGGCATTAAAGGAAATAGAACCAAGAAGATCAGGGCAATCGATATTACCATTGATAACCTTGACCAGAAAGATCATGTCCGCGATATTCCTCCGGCTCTCTAGAGTGGCGATATTGAACATTCTCAGTCCTGGTCGATAATCATGGTCATCTCTGTCCATTGGGTGGCCAAGAATACGTGAAGCAAACCTTAAGAATTTATGTTGGACCCGTTCAATTAACTTTACGTACTTCACATGCCTTGGGCTCCAGATAACTGAGGCATATTCGACATGGGGCCTGACGAGAGCTACATATAAGAGCCTTAGTGACTCTTTATTCTTAAAATCCCTACAAAATCTGGAGATAAAGCCCAAGGTCCGCATTGCCTTGCCAGTACAAAACGCATAGTAGGATCTAAAGTCAAAGCACGACGTTATACGGACACCAAGATCCATAACTTCGGAGACTTCCTTAAGAGTAACATCGTTTAGTTTATATGGGTACTTCACGCACGATCTCTTACGCGAGGCCCTGAGTACCATACATTTCGCAATGCTTAGATGCATGTTATTCATTGAACACCATTCCTGCAGTCTGTCCAGGTCACCTTGCATATCAATCGAATCCGCGACGTCATGGATAACCCTGAAGACTTTCAGATCATCCGCATACAACAGAAAGTTTGTATTAAATAACGTGTACCGGAGATCATCGATGAACACATTAAACAGCAATGGACCCAGATGCGAGTCCTGAGGAACGCCCGAGGAGACACTTATTGAGGAAGAAAGAGAGTTTGATACCTTGACCACCTGCATACGCCCCGATAAGTAGCTCTGAACCCAGGTTAGAAGGGGCCCACAGAAACCCCGACTCGATAGTTTACGAAGCAGGACCAAATGGTCAACAGTATCAAAGGCCTTATGGAAATCGGTGTACACAGTGTCAACCTGCAGACCCTCATCAAGGGCCCTGGAAACGTAATTATGATACACGGCTAGATTCGTAGCCGTTGATCGTTTCGGAATGAAGCCATGCTGTTCGACACATAAAGAGCTTGTGAGCTGCGAAGATAACATGTCGGTAACAATATCCTCGAAAACTTTTGGCATCACGGAGAGTTTACTTATGGGTCGGTAATTACGAACATCCGAGTTATCCCCAACCTTAAATACTGGGGTTACAAGGCTAGCTTTCCAAGCAGAGGGAAAGACACCATTTGTTAAGGAGGCATTAAAGATATTCCAAAGGGGCCTCGAAAGAATATAACTGCACTGCTTGAGGAGCAAGGGAGGGATGCCATCTGCCCCCGGGCCTTTATTGATATCAAGGGCATTAAGTTTAGAGAAAATATCGCCAATAGTAATTGAGAGTGAGTCTAGATACAAGTTATTGAAAGAACAGTGGGACGTGCTCAAGGATGGGGACAGCCCCGTCGGAGTTGTGTATACCGACCCAAAGTAGGTGGCAAACAGATCCGCTACTTCAGAGTGAGATGTTGCAGAAGAGCCCTCATAGTGCATATTACTTGGCATTCCATGACTACCACGCTTGGTATTTACAAACTTCCAAAAGCTACTCACATTATTCCTTACATTACATTCAACGGTGTTGACATATGCGCTATAGTCCTTTTTCGTACGTGCTTTACACTGGGCACGGAGATTGGAGAAATTCAGGTAGTCATCACGAGAATTTGAGATCTTATAGGCCTTATGAGCAATCTTTTTATCGTAAATAAGTTTCCTGAGTCCCGGCGAAACCCAGCGTGGATAAGACGATCGTTTAAGCAATCTAACCGGAATAAAGGCATCAATTGCCATATGAAGGTGCGCGTAAAGATGATCTACCGCAACATCTGGGTGAATACCCCCAGTCTCCGAATCCCAGTCTACAGCATTTAAGTAATCTACTTTTGCTCGGTAGTTACCATTTTTAAAATCTTTATAGGCAATCCCACTTAGACTGTGGGTCGACGATGGGAGCAAATCGCGCAAACAGACTTAAGCGGTGGATGATACGGATCAGGTGTTATGATATAATCAAGTACCCTGTCTACAACTACTTCAGTATCACTAACAAAGATTAAGTCTAACATATTGTTATGTGCATTAACAATAGTATTCACCTGAGCAAAATTACAAAGATTATAACCATCCTGTAAGAGGTCAATGGAAGTTGACTCGAGGGAAGAAATCCCAGGTTTATAGGAACTTAGCATACAAGGACCACATGACCAGTCAGCGTGTGGAAGGTTATAATCCCCCATGATACAGAAACCATCTTCACTATAAGATTGAAAAATCTCCGCAACACAACCAACATGGTTTTCATACAGCACAGGCTGCGATGCCGGCGGCAGGTATAATGCGCCAATAATAACATACCTATTTCGTAAACGCACGCGTACAAAGATCTGTTCGAGGTCAGCACGATTAGGAACAATTTGGGAGCAGGACAACGTGTTCCTGATAGCGACTAAAACCCCACCCCCTCTGGAAAAAGTACTAGTGAGGGGAGATCTATCCACTCGAAGATATTATAGTCATCTAGACCTAGCTCCGAGGACGCGATTGCTGCATTCAACCAGGTTTCCACCAGTACAATAATGTCATACTGGATTGCAGAGCACAGAACGGCAGATTTTAAGTCAGAGAGTTTTGTTCTTAATCCACGAACATTTTGGTAGTACACTACGGGTTGTGTAATCAGTTTTTTGAGGTAGGGTCTCTGGTTCTTGTGATCGGCACGATGTTCGGCACACCGTGAATGTACCGGATAGTCTTGCTTGCATCTCCTCTGTCTAGAAGCTCACATAATTCGGATCTGAGGTCGGCAAGTGTTTGACGTTGATTCCTGGTCTTATCATCCGTGATTTTGCACGAGCCTGAGTAACGGGACTTATTTTTAAGTATATTTTTTACAACTTCTGGCGACTTGAGTTCCACGCAGAGTGGTCTAGATGACGACGATGATAGAGGACCCCTCCTCTTACCCAACCTCCGGACCCTAATATTAGAGTAATCATTGGGGATGATCTTGTTAAGAATTTCCCTGACACTCTCGGCATCATTCCTGGTAGTAGTGGCTGGCGAGGCATCAGGGAGCTCCGGCAGACCGTGGATGATAACGTTCCCTGCTCGGACTTGTCTATCGCTTATCTCAGCGATAGCTTCATTCACACATCCAGAGATTAATCCTCACCTATCAGATGTGGACACAGAGTTTTCTTCTAGGATTCGGACACGATTAGAGAGATCATTCACGGTAGCACGGATTTCCCCTAACTCGGATCTTATGGTTGCAATCATCTCGGTTTGGAATTCATTAAATTTCCTGTCCATCAGGATACTCATCACGACGCTGATCTCATCGATCGTTGGATAGGACGGTATTGACTTTGCCGACGGAGTCTCACTAACGTCAACAATAACAGCTGTTCCGGGCCGTCCATGGCCACAGTTTAAAAGTCTACCGTTTTCGGAGAGGTGACCCGTACGTGCAAGACACGATGCGCCTGCACCGGATATGATGCCACAATCAGCACAGGACACAGGATTTACGACAGACGAACTGCAGCCCTTGCATTTCTTAGCTGAGGGGGCCATGAATATAACCCAGAGACACAGGAACAGAAAACACTTAAGACAGATAACTGACAGATGAACAAGTAGCACTTCGAATTGGGTTAAACCGTGGAATCAGTCACAAAAATGATATCACCGGTGAAGGCTGAGGCGTAAATGAGTAAAACTAAGGCGTGAAAAGCGCAAAACTATGCCAAAGAAGCACTTTAAAATCTGAAGACGACGGAGGTTTAGCGGTTGTAAGAGACACAACAAAACACGTGTTACGTCAACAGAGGACAGTGCCAGACTGTAAATAGTCTATTAAAAAAATTTGACGACTTACCTTGTAAATTGAGACAATAATTCAGTGTCTTATATGGTGTAAAAATTCGTGACATTTCAAAAATTTTGACAAGTTTCCTTATTTGACACTTGGTAGGTTATAATTGTTTGACATTAGCTAGGTTACGTTTACCTCGACAGATGTGCTCTCTGTCTGGCTGTCACGTGAGAACAATTTTTTACGCGATTGGAAATATTGGAAACATTGCCTCTCCCTTTCATGTTCCCCTCTTGCCCACACTTGACGATGACGATTCTTAATTCTTTAGAACATAAAAATTTTCCAAATTTGAACTTTGCATTGAAATATCTCAGCGCATAAGGCACGTAGGACTAAAACGAAGACACTTTTCTTATGTAAACAAACCCAAGCTATCCATTAAGGCCATTCAAAATTTAATGGGATCAGCCGTTCTTGAGATTCAATAATCTCAGGGTTCGTGATAGCGGATCGCGGCGTAATCTAGAGACGCGGTAGCGTCTCTTGGGTGGCAGTGTAGGAATTATTGGGTTGTCTTGGATGACAGAATTTACTTATTTCATTGTAAGATAGATTCAACTTCAACACGTTTATTAAATCAATCACTTTACCTTTTTTAATATTGTAGGTCAGGGTTGACTAACTGGCGACTCACGAGTTGCCGGGGGCTCCTCCGCCTTGCGGCCACGCTGACGATCGCAGTCGAATTCGTCCGTCCCTACACAGACATATACTCGAGCTCATTTTAGAAGGAACTTATTTCGCGCATGTTGAATGAGCTCATTGGTTCCAAGGGAGCATTTGGTTGATGTATAGCCAATAGTAGCTTGTTTCGGCGCCAACATGCGCAGAACCGATCTAAACTCGTCGGTCGGCAAGTTCCTTCTAAAATGAGCTCGAGTATAAATACATTCGATTGCTACGGCCGGCCACGGCCATACGTTTACATATAATTATAATTAATACGACAATACGAACTGATATATACTTACTTTTACTCGTCTCTGTGAATGTGAACGTGCCAATGAGGCCGCGTCATATTTTTGACAAGGGATGGTATATCCACATCAATTTTTGTTATGGCTATCCTTAACAGCAAAGATAATGAATGGTCCGCTAATCTTGACGGATATTTACGTTTTATATTTTTCATAACGGAAAACGCACTTTCGCATATGTATGTAGAACCAAACATTGATGAACGAACGGATCTGCTTGCAAATTTGAAATTACACAATGCAACTCGATAATACATTTCTTGGTCTTCGCTGTTAAGGATATATCAGTTCGTATTGTCGTATTAATTATAATTATATGTAAACGTATGGCCGTGGCCGGCCGTAGCAATCGAATGTATTTATGTCTGTATAGGAACGGACGAATTCGACTGCGATCGTCAGCGTGGCCGCAAGGGGGAGGAGCCCCCGGCAACTCGTGAGTCGCCAGTTAGTCAACCCTGCTGTAGGTTATTGATACAAACAAGTCAACTTTATGTTTCATGGTACAATACTGATACAGATGAAATATACTGTTTTTTGAGTACCGTATTGTTAATGCCGCGTATAAAAAAGCTTTGTTACTCAGAATATTGGTCGAAAGACAAATTTTTGAAGACTGACATTTTTCATAATATTATGCCTCGAGACAGATTTTTGAACTTGATGCAGTGCCTACATTTTAGCAATCCTGAAGTGTCAAACTGTACAGATAAATTGTTTAAAATTCGTGAACTACATGATAGATTCCGATTTTCTCTAAAACAAAATTTCTACCCTTTTCAGAATATTTGTATTGATGAAAACTTATTATTGTTCAAGGGTCGCTTATCGTTCAAGCAATTTATTCCATCTAAACGCAGTCGATTTGGCATAAAGTCCTTCATTGCTTGTGATTGTAAAACGGGGTATATTTTAGACATGTTGGTATATTCAGGTTTGGAAACAGAAGTTTCTGTATTTCATGAAAATTTGGGTAAATCCGGTAATATAGTCATGACTCTAATGAAAGATTATCTTGGGAAAGGTCACAGTTTATATGTTGATAACTGGTACACGAGTCCAACTTTATTTAGCACCTTATACTTGAATCAGACAAACAGTTGTGGTACCCTAAAAAAGAACCGAAAATATGTTCCAAATATTCTAAACAAATTACAAATAGGAGAAATATCATTTCGTTCGACCGAAACTTTACTATGTATGAAATGGCAGGATAAAAGAGAAGTTTGGATGTTGACCTCTTTACATTCCGCTGATATTGTAGAGACAGAGAAGCTGGATTACCAAACAAAATCACCGATAAAAAAACCGTCGTGTATTATAGACTACAATCGTTTTATGGGCGCTGTCGATAAGACTGACATGGTTATTAGTACTATTGAGTCCATAAGAAAGAGTTATAAATGGTATAAAAAATTTTGTTTTCATTTGTTAGATGTAAGTATTTGGAACTCATATGTGTTCTATAAATACAAATCAGGCAAAGATTTATCGTTCGCGACATTTCACTTGTTACTCATAAAAGAAATATTTGGAAAATATCTTCGAACTCCAGGTGTATACCAAGGCAATAGAAATACTGACGGTCCATTACGTCTCATTGAAAGGCATTTTCCAAGTATTTATTTTAATCCGTCTTCCAAAAAAAAATCATGCTCGAAAATGTACAGTATGTAGTAAACATAAAATTCGTCGAGAAACTAGGTACGAATATAAAGAATGTGATGTAGGTTTATGTGTTGATCCAGTCTTTAGGATATATCACACGGAAATGGATTATTAAATTATTTCCATTACATTTTTATCATCTTATGTAAACTAAAATAGCATAAAACGCTACTTAAAATAAATAAAAAAATGGATATTTTTAATTTATTTGCAACGATTGCTTTTTAAGTCATACGAATGGTATCAAATCTTCGGGTACTGTTTTGGTCACTAGTCACTGGTCTGCGCGGCGCAGCGACCGACGTGCGTATAACACGCCGTCCCTGTTGATGGATTTTTCCGAAGTCGCGCCGCAGTGAAAGGGAGGTCTGTGAAGATAGCACCCCCAAATTCGAATTTTTGGAAAAACGAAACGGCATTCGTTTGTCCCTCGTTTGCCCACGTTTGCCCATAAAAAATTTTCGTTTGCCCACCCTTCAAAAAAAAATTATGGCAAAAAAAAAAATTTTCATCAGCACCCCCATGAAAAATTTTTATAATTTAACGGTGGGGCATGATTGTCCATCACTTGCCCACGTTTGCCCATCCAAAATTTTTTTTTCCCACCCACCAAAAAAGTTATGAACAAATTAAAAAATTTGTCTACATCACCCTCCATGTTATCAAAATCGATTGTTTAACGGTGCCGTCCTTTAGTTTAGATGTCAAAGAGATTTGCCCATCCATTTATTTCGTTTGCCCACTCTCCAGAACCGAATTATTAATAAAAATAGCCAAGGAGCGCGACACCCGTTAAAGCGACCAAGTACAAGTGCGTTTTATTATTAATTAAACGACGAAATCGATTGTTTAACGGTGCCGTCCTTTAGTTTTGATGTCAAAAAGGTTTGCCCATCCATTTATTTCGTTTGCCCACCCTCCAGAACCGAATTATTAATAAAAATAGCCAAGGAACGCGACACCCGTTGAAGCGACCAAGTACAAGTTCAATTTTTTATTAATTAAACGACGAAATCGATTGTTTAACGGTGCCGTCCTTTAGTTTTGATGTCAAAGAGATTTGCCCATCCATTTATTTCGTTTGCCCACCCTGCAGAACCGAATTATTAATAAAAATAGCCAAGGAGCGCGACACCCGTTGAAGCGACCAAGTAAAAGTTCGATTTTTTATTAATTAAACGACGTAATCGATTGTTTAACGGTGCCGTCCTTTAGTTTAGATGTCAAAGAGATTTGCCCATCCATTTATTTCGTTTGCCCACCCTGCAGAACCGAATTATTAATAAAAATAGCCAAGGAGCGCGACACCCGTTGAAGCGACCAAGTCAAAGTTCGATTTTTTATTAATTAAACGACGAAATCGATTGTTTAACGGTGCCGTCCTTTAGTTTAGATGTCAAAGAGATTTGCTCATGCATTTATTTCGTTTGCCTACCCTCCAGAACCGAATTATTAATAAAAATAGCCAAGGAGCGCGACACCCGTTGAAGCGACCAAGTACAAGTTCGATTTTTTATTAATTAAACGACGAAATCGATTGTTTAACGGTGCCGTCCTTTAGTTTTGATGTCAAAAAGGTTTGCCCATCCATTTATTTCGTTTGCCCACCCTCTAGAACCGAATTAGTAATAAAAATAGCCAAGGAGCGCGACACCCGTTGAAGCGACCAAGTAAAAGTTCGATTTTTTATTAATTAAACGACGAAATCGATTGTTTAACGGTGCCGTCCTTTAGTTTAGATGTCAAAGAGATTTGCCCATGCATTTATTTCGTTTGCCCACACTCCAGAACCGAATTATTAATAAAAATAGCCAAGGAGCGCGACACCCGTTGAAGCGACCAAGTCAAAGTTCGATTTTTTATTAATTAAACGACGAATTCGATTGTTTAACGGTGCCGTTCTTTAGTTTAGATGTCAAAGAGATTTGCCCATGCATTTATTTCGTTTGCCCACCCTCCAGAACCGAATTATTAATAAAAATAGCCAAGGAGCGCGACACCCGTTGAAGCGACCAAGTACAAGTTCGATTTTTTATTAATTAAACGACGTAATCGATTGTTTAACGGTGCCGTCCTTTAGTTTAGATGTCAAAGAGATTTGCCCATCCATTTATTTCGTTTGCCCACCCTCTAGAACCGAATTAGTAATAAAAATAGCCAAGGAGCGCGACACCCGTTGAAGCGACCAAGTAAAAGTTCGATTTGTTATTAATTAAACGACGAAATCGATTGTTTAACGGTGCCGTCCTTTAGTTTAGATGTCAAAGAGATTTGCCCATCCATTTATTTCGTTTGTCCACCCACCAGAACCGAATTATTAATAAAAATAGCCAAGGAGCGCGACACCCGTTGAAGCAACCAAGTAAAAGTTCGATTTTTTATTAATTAAACGACGAAATCGATTGTTTAACGGTGCCGACCTTTAGTTTAGATGTCAAAGAGATTTGCCCATCCATTTATTTCGTTTGCCCACCCTCTAGAACCGAATTATTAATAAAAATAGCCAAGGAGCGCGACACCCGTTGAAGCGACCAAGTAAAAGTTCGGTTATTTATTAACTAAGCGAGGAAATCGATTGTTTAACGGTGCAGTCCTTTAGCTTAGATGTCGAAGAGATTTGCCCACCCAATAATTTCGTTTGCCCACCCTCCAGAATCGAATTAAAAAATAAAATCCGCGAAGAGAAGGTTACTGGAGGACGCGATCACGTTAAAGTTCGATTTTTTCGGAAATATTATCAAAATCGTTCTTTCAACGATGCAGTCCGTTAGTCTAGATGTAGAAGAGATTTGCCCATGCAATAATTTCGTTTGCCCACCCTCCAGATTCGAAATAAAAAATAAAATCCGCGAAAAGAAGGGTCCTACAGGACGCGATGCCATTAAAGCTCAATTTTTTCGAAAATATTATCAAAATCGGTCTTTCAACGATGCAGTCCGTTAGTCTAGATGTAGAAGAGATTTGCCCACCCAATAATTTCGTTTGCCCACCCACCAGAGTCGAATTAAAAAATAAAATCCGCGGAGAAAGTGTACTGGAGGACGCGATCACGTTAAAGTTCGATTTTTTCGAAAATATTATGAAAATCGTTCTTTCAGCGATGCAGTCCGTTAGTATAGATGTAGAAGAGATTTGTCCACCCAATAATTTCGTTTCCCCACCCTCCAGAATCGAAATAAAAAATAAAATCCGCGAAAAGAAGGTTCCTACAGGACGCGATGGCGTTAAAGTTCGATTTTTTCGAAAATATTATCAAAATCGGTCTTTCAACGATGCAGTCCGTTAGTCTAGATGTAGAAGAGATTGGCCCACCCTCCAGAATCCAATTAAAAAATAAAATCTGCGGAAAGAAGGGTCCCAGAGAACGCGATCACGTTAAAGTTCGATTTTTTTCGAATATACATATTATCAAAATCGATGATTCCTACCGTGAATGTTTAAGGTGTTTTATCCAAAAATTTTGCACACACTTCTTCCCGGCACTTTATTCGAACGACACTTCAATTTGTAGTTCTCATCGAATACTTCACACTGTTCACACATCTGCAGCATGTGCAGAATAACACCAATTTCTATCAATGATTTCCTAGGCATTTTTCACTAATCACCACATTGAAATCGCAAAACGGGAAATAATAGAATCTTCTCGCAGTTACTTCACAAGCCGTAACTGAACGCACGATCTTGCACTAGCTGTGTCCGAACTCTGAAGACTGACTGACTTTCTTGCGGCGTTGGAAAGAATTGGAGAGTATCGGAGACATCTGTTTACGTTTCAGCAGTGGCTCTTGGAGCAGTGGCGTCAGCGGAAGGAAATAACTACGCATTCATAAACATTTCTGAGAAGTTATCACCAAATACACTAAACTGTGACGTTAAAAACAATCGGTGGAATTTGCTAACATATTTGAAAAATATTTTAAAATTTCGGTGGAAGAGGAAGAAAAATAAATATTGAATAACATTAATGTTTCTAATAAAAGTAATACTAGTATTTGAGAATTCTAGCCATACAATAATCAAAATAAAATAAATAATATACTGCTATAAGATAATTCGTCGCTGAGCTGAGAAGGCGGGTCGAGGCATCGTGGGTCTGGGTACGCTGACAGGGCTACAGCGCACAGTGGGGTATTTGGCCCCGAAACCCGGACACGGCTATTTTAAAATCTTCAAACTCCCATAACTTTGTTAAAAGTTATCCAAAGTTGATGAAACAAAAGCCATTTTAAAGTTTAAACTTTCTACTTTTCGACTCATTAAATCAATTTTATCGAATTCGGTATCCAGGGGGTAAAATCCGCCCTTGAAGGGGAATGTGCTAAACTGTAACAGTTTCTTCATGTTTGTCAAGTGCTACGGAGTGCAAACAATATTTTTTGTAATTTTTATGTATACTATCAGAAAGTAGGATCCTTTGCCTTTACGATAAGCCGAACCTCATTAAAAAAAGTTGTTTTTTAACAAAGTTACAGCCATTTAAAAAAACTTCCATTTTTTAAACGTTTTGTGTACGGTACAGATATGTATATGATATAATATATATAATTGAACGTAATCAACGAATCCCAGTTATAGTAAAGTTAATAACATATTAAAAACTTTAATGCCCAGATGGGCCCGCAGTTTGCACCGAAGAATTTGCTGACATTTTGGTACCTATGCGTATATATATTCTCGTTAAATAATTAACAACTTAATAACAGTAGCGGAAAATATCTAGCTCATGTAACAAATGTTTAAGCGTACTTACCAAGTATAAGTAAAATCCAACTAGCACTTAACTATTGAACTTAATTAACACACGATAAATATATATAACACGCACTAAATATTTGTAATACACACTAAATATAAACAATACAAAACGAAACTTAAAATGAATAAAATGAAAGAAGAACTAAAATATAACATATAAGTATTTCAAAAATGCTTCGAATGTCTCAGTGTGCAGTCTCTGATGGTACTGTTTCAACTGAATGCAGACAGAAAGTAGAGGATTTAGTCAAAGGCTTATCTACAGAATGGCATAAACATCTCTCGTCTATAATCTAAACAATTCCTTCGAAGAGTTTCGTAGCACGACCTCACGGAGTCCTGGCGAGCGCGACCGTACAGGCGCGGCGTACCTACGTAAAACGCAGCAACTCTCGATTGTCATTTCTAGCTAAATTAGCTATAAAACTTAAATCCGGACGAATCCGGAACCAATCTTTTTTGCACTGCCATCACAAACCTTTATTAAATGTAATGGCACCAATAAAAGCAGTGGGACGGGCTTGGAAGTATAACAAAATCGTTAATGAAATCTTATAATCGTAGAGAAAATTTACTGAATTCTCGATTATCTTCAAATGTTAATAACTATGCAACTATATATGATGAAAAAGTAAAACCTTTTGGAAAGTGTAGTATATACCTAACTGAAAAGTTTCCATAATGCTAGAATTCACAAAATTTCTTTACAACTTGTAGAAAATTCTAATAAGCCAACAATGTTTCAAAGGACGGTTAAGAAAGAATCGCGTGCTCTAAAATCTCTTAACTTTCGACGAAGCCTGTTGCTTCATGAGTGCACAAATGAAAGAAACAGCATTTATACATTGTTCCTCGGATATTCAACTGTCTGGAGCACCAACAATTTTACGGTTTATGCAAAATTTTTTAAATCGATTTATGTCCGGGTTTTCACGCCAAATACCCCACTATGCAGCGACCACCTCGAAACACCGACGTCTTCACCGGTTATCTACTGGTTTCAATAAACAATTGAGCCCGTGACTTCGAAGATGGGCAGACATCACTGATTCTCTAGAACGGCCGGACGCTTGGAGACTTCATTTCCTGCACAGAATATACTGCAAATTTTACCAGTATTAGTCTAGATTTTCATTCACCTGTCAGTATATCGTACACTGCCGCAATTATATTTTAATATTACATTATCTGAGGGGCAATGGACTGATATTGATCAGAGACAATGACCACCTTTATGTGGAATTTTGATCAAAATCTTTGCCCAGTTTTAAAAAAAAACTTAGAGAATGAATGCTTTACATTAATTACTCATTACATTTTGAAAGAAATTTGACGTTCCACGACGAAATGTTTTTTTATTGTCTAACCTGTCTACCCAGCAGCCTCGCGAGGAATCCTCGCAAAGTCGATACGCACCTTAAAACAGAACATACCCCCCATTAAAATTTATGACCAAAATTGAAAATTTGATATCAGCGCTCTAGAGATTAAACCAAATAAATGTAAAAGGAGCGGTTATAAAAGAAAATTCCAAGTTCGTAGTATCTACTATTACTGCAATATATTATTTTTGCATAATTTTATACATACATGTATACTGAAGAATTGCGCAACAAAATTAAAAAAATTTTGTTTAAAATGTTGGCTTGTGTCTTATTATTAAAATCTATTACAAAAATTTGCTTAAATGTTCTTTACACGGTTGCTATTGCCCACTTGAAACCAGTGGATGAAAGCCGGACCTCGATAGGAAAAGGTTGCGGGCGGAGACAAATCGACTTTCCCCAAACGTGCATTTGGCAACACTCAAGGTCACGTCCTTTCTAACATAGACGAAAATTCGGGCCTAACTCTGAGTTATAAACATCTGCAACGAAGACGACCGGATTAGACCTCAAGCATTGCCTGTCGTAATATATTGTACAGTCCTGTCCCTGTTACAGGGTGTACAAAAATATTAAAAAATAGTCGAGTTATTTGTTGTCCCGGGAAGCTCGTCCGCGTGAGCGGTGTACCAAATATCTCCAAAACTAATTGTCCGATTTATTTCAAAACTTGTACACATATTCTTAATAGTATTATCTAAAACTTTGGCCGATTTATATTTCATCATTAAAAGGATTTTAAAAATATATTTGTAATTTTACATATTCTGGGTATTTTTCATATTTATTTACAAATTAGCTCGAGTAATTGTTAGAAGTTGCTGAACCGCGAGGCGTATTAATGTTGGGTGATACTTTTTAATTGCTAAGCTGATGGCACCTTTCTTACATCTGGCATATTGAAGTAAAAACTGAGGGGGCTGACTGGGGTTACCGTCCCTAGTCCCCAAAAATTAATTAGGTTGATCGGTCAGAGTTTGTAGCCAGGGTTGCGATTTATGACCGTATTCCCCCGCGAATCGGCGAACCGGCAGAGCAATATACGGATTAGCTGAGGTCGAAGAGTGACTAAAATTCTTAAAGACCGTATCACGTTCTAGATTGCTGCTAGAATTTACGTATCGCTCTGAACCCGTTTTTGTCACTATGCACAGTGGCCCCCAAACCCAAGAAATGCTGGAAAAATTCAACATGCCATGTCCGATTATTGCGGCTAGTACTTCGAACCACCTAGTTGTGCTTTTCCTGTTGGCACGAACAGGATAGACAATAAAAAAACTTTTCGTCGATACTCGTGGACGAATAGTGGAACGTCAAATTTCTTTCAAAATGTAATGAGTAATTAATATAAATCATTCTTCTCTAAGCTTTTTTTAAAAGTGGGCAAAGATTTTGATAAAAATTCCACATAAAGGTTGTCATTGTCTCTGATCAATATTAATCCATTGCTCCCCAGATAATGTAATATTAAAATATAATTGCAGCAGTATATTATTTATTTTATTTTGATTATTGTAAGGCTAGAATTCTCAAATACTAGTGTTACTTTTATTAGAAACATTAATGTTATTCAATATTTATTTTTCTTCCTCTTCCACCGAAATTTTAAACTATTTTTCAAATTTGTTAGCAAATTCCACCGATTGTTTTTAACGTCACAGTTCAGTGTATTTGGTGATAACTTCTCAGAAATGTTTATGAATGCGTAGTTATTTCCTTCCGCTGACGCCACACAACGCTGACACCCTAAAGTGCCGCGGCGCAAAGAGCCACTGCTGAAACGTAAACAGATGTCTCCGATACTCTCCAATTCTTTCCAACGCCCCAAGAAAGTCAGTCAGTCTTCAGAGTTCGGACACAGCTATTGAAAGATCGTGCGTTCAGTTACGGCTTGTGAAGTAACTGCGAGAAGATTCTATTATTTCCCGTTTTGCGATTTCAATGTGGTGATTAGTGAAAAATGCCTAGGAAATCATTGATAGAAATTGGTGTTATTCTGCACATGCTGCAGAAGTGTGAACAGTGTGAAGTATTCGATGAGAGCTACAAATTGAAGTGTCGTTCGAATAAAGTGCCGGGAAGAAGTGTGTGCAAAATTTTTGGATAAAACACCTTAAACATTCACGGTAGGAATCATCGATTTTGATAATATGTATATTCGAAAAAAATCGAACTTTAACGTGATCGCGTTCTCTGGGACCCATCTTTCCGCAGATTTTATTTTTTTAATTCGATTCTGGAGGGTGCGCCCATCTCTTCTACATTTAGACTAACGGACTGCATCGTTGAAAGAACGATTTTCATAATATTTTCGAAAAAATCGAACTTTAACGTGATTGCGTCCTCCAGTACACTTTCTCCGCGGATTTTATATTTTAATTAGATTCTGGTGGGTGGGCAAACGAAATAATTGGGTGGGCAAATCTCTTCTACATCTAGACTAACGGACTGCATCGTTGAAAGACCGATTTTGATAATATTTTCGAAAAAATCGAACTTTAACGGCATCGCGTCCTGTAGGAACCTTCTCCTCGCGGATTTTATTTTTTTATTCGATTCTGGAGGGTGGGCAAACTAAATTATTGGATGGGCAAATCTCTTCTACATTTAGACTAACGGACTGCATCGTTGAAAGAACGATTTTCATAATATTTTCGAAAAAAATCGAACTTTAACGTGATCGCGTCCTCCAGTACCCTTCTCTTCGCGGATTTTTTTTTTAATTCGATTCTGGAGGGTGGGCAAACGAAATTATTGGGTGGGCGAATCTCTTCGACATCTAAGCTAAAGGACTGCACCGTTAAACAATCGATTTCCTCGCTTAGTTAATAAAAAATCGAACTTTTACTTGGTCGCTTCAACGGGTGTCGCGCTCCTTGGCTATTTTTATTAATAATTCGGTTCTGCAGGGTGGGCAAACGAAATAAATGGATGTGCAAATCTCTTTGACATCTAAACTAAAGGACGGCACCGTTAAACAATCGATTTCGTCGTTTAATTAACCCAAAAGAAACTTTAAAAAAGTAAAAAATACGCCAAGTACATGAAAATGTCGAGGACAAAAAATGTATTATCAGAAATCACAAAAAAAAAGAAAATAGTATACATGAAAAAGTCGAGGAAAAAAAAGAGTATTATCAACAAATAAATATAAAAAAAAGACAAAGAAACATGAAAAAGTCAAGGACGAATAAAGTATAATTAACAAAAAAATATAATCACATAAATGAAAAATAAAAAATATGATTACAATATAAAAAAAGATGTGAAATCAAAATGAGCTGCAAGTACATCACAAAAAAAAGAAAATAATATAATCACACAAAAACAGAAAATAATATATTCACATAAAAAAGAAAATAATATATTCACATAAAAAAGAAAATAAACCTAAGTTAAATAATATTAAGCAGATATATTTTTATACAAATAAATATTATAAATATCTGCTTAATATTATTTAATACATTTTTTCATTGTACCATTGTGATTTTTTCTTTGTATAAATAGCCATTGTGATAATTGGCGCAATTTTTGTATATCATTAATTTTGTAAAGCTAATAATAATTTACGACAATGTTTTTAAATGGGATTCTTTTTGATGGGTTAATTAAAATGTCCGCGATATGAGTAATGGAATAACACAGCATTTTAGCTGTGTATATGTAGTTGTGTCATCTTAAGCGCAGTTGGAAAGTACCTTTATGTACTTGCAGCTCATTTTGATTTCACATCTTTTTTTATATTGTAATTAGATTATTTTCTTTTTTTGTGTGATTATATTATTTTCTGTTTTTGTGTGATTATATTATTTTCTTTTTTTTTGTGATGTACTTGCAGCTCATTTTGATTTCACATCCTTTTTTATATTGTAATTATATTATTTTCTTTTTTATGTGAACATATTATTTTCTTTTTTATGTGAATATATTATTTTCTTTTTTATGTGAATATATTATTTTCTGTTTTTGTGTGATTATATTATTTTCTTTTTTTTGTGATGTACTTGCAGCTCATTTTGATTTCACATCTTTTTTTATATTGCAATCATATTTTTTATTTTTTATTTATGTGATTATATTTTTTGTTAATTATACTTTATTCGTCCTTGACTTTTTCATGTTTCTTTGTCTTTTTTTATATTTATTTGTTGATAATACTCTTTTTTTTCCTCGACTTTTTCATGTATACTATTTTCTTTTTTTTTGTGATTTTTGATAATACTTTTTTTGTCCTCGACATTTTCATGTACTTGGCGTATTTTTTACTTTTTTAAAGTTTTTTTTGGGGATCTCACTTCTTTTTACAAAGCTAATTCATGTACTTGGCGTAATTTTTGTACTTTTATAAAGTTTTTTATGGGGATCTCACTTCTTTTTACAAAGATAATTCATTTTCTTGGCGTCATATTTTTTTACTTTTTTGAAGTTTTTTTTTGGGATTCAGAATTTCAGCTTCTTCTTTTTTACAAATTTTTCCCTGTCACGGGTACTAAAAGTACGGATAAAGTAAGGAAATCCCAATAAATTATCAATTCTGATCTATCTTCGTTACACGTCCACGCGTTTACGGCGCACTGCAGCCTATCGAGTGATGTTAGAAGATAAAGCTAGTTTGTAGCCAGTAAAGCTTACTCGGAATACTCGGAATAGCGCAAAGCAGTTCAGCGAGTGTACTTTTATTATTTTTTGATTAAGGATAAATTCTACGTAAGTTTAACACCTTTCCCCAAAAAACATGTGCACTGCATTGCCGATCTATATGTATTATATGAATGTATAGTACTTTGTGTGCAGTACATAGTGCGCGAAGCAGCTTGCGGCCGTGGCCGGGGCCGGGGACGTGGCCAGAGCCGGGGTCGTGGATGGGGGCGGGGCCGTGGACGTGGCGGCGGCCAATAACATATAAAAAAATAAATTCGTTATTTTCATACATAAAAATGTGGTTATTTCATTTGCTCATGCAGCAGAGTTACTTTCTCTTTCAGCTGTTAAAATAATTCTCTTCATCTGCATCGTTAACTGAAAAATAGGACAAATTTACTAATTATTTATATAAATTATCACACGTGCTCACATTGAACGAATAATTGCGTATGCAAAACCCTACGTGAAAATTTGTGCGTACATAGTCCAACGTAGATCACACTGCATCATCTTCTGCTTTGATGATTATCTGTAAATATATAATATATTATCACACGTGCTCACATTGAATGAATAATTGCGTATGCAAAACCCTACGTGAAAATTTGTGCGTACATAGTCCAACGTAGATCACACTGCATCATCTTCTGCTTTGATGATTATCTGTAAATTATATATATATATAAAGCCTCATTTTAATAATTATATACAACTTAACGTAGAACTTATTAATTATTTATAGAAATAGAGTGGCCTTTTGCTATAGTGAGTGTAGAGACTACATAATGTATCCAAAGCAGGTGAGAGCATATGGCAGAAAGTCTTGTTGCAGGAAATTTAAATGCTAATGGTAATAATTCAGCGAAAATGAATGAGGAGATCCAATATTTTTAACGCACAATTTATTGGTGTTGGAATAAAACTAATAATAATTTAGTATGTTTATTGGTGAATTGAAATAATGGGAATCTAAAAAATTAATGAATAGCGTGACAACTACTGTGGATTTTATTAAAGTATTACGAATGTCTTTCACAAAAGATTGAAAAGCATCAAGGGAGATGTGTTTTAAGGGTACTTTCTTAACTAATGTGACTTGCTCTACATTGCAAGCAGTACACCATAATCTATTTTCTTAATAATTCTTAATGCTATGTCTTTTGATTGACAAATTTTGCCGATTTACCTTATTTGACAAATTCCCAGAAACTTGTGCGAAACAAGATGCTCTGTCTATCTATATATCTATTTAATCTTCTCCGGACAACCTCCAACCCTGTGCATTCTCTTCATTTCTATCCATCCAAGCCTGTGCGTCCCCTTCAATTCTACTATCCAAGCCTGTGCGTCCCCTTCATTTTTATCCAAGTCCTGTGCGTCCCCTTCATTTCTATAATATATAATAAGCTTTACATAAAAACTCTAAATTGCTGGTATATACAAAAACAAGTATCTGGCATTTAAATGCAATGTAATTTTTTACTACAATATATTATTTTGTACATGCATGATACAAATTTCCAGAAACTTGTGTGAAAGGAGATGCTTCGCAGTCGAACCATCTCCGAACAACTTCCAAGTCTGCGACTCTACATAAGAAATCTATTAAAAAAATTTTGGCGACTTACCCTATTAATTGAGACAATAATTCAGTCTCCTATGTAGCGTAAAAACTCGTGACATTCCAAATTCGGACAACTTACTTTATTTGACACTTAGCACTTGGTAGGTTATAAAATTCAAAATAGTATATATATATGTATGTACAATGACGGACGACGATCCCCGCCGAATAATCCCGAGAGTCGACGAACGAAGAACGTGTGTTGGCTGAAGGTGTGTGTGTGTAACGCGTATATACGTATATTCTGGTTGACGACGAAAATATATATATGTACTATGGTTGACGAAAAATTCCTTGGAGAATCAGAAGACGAACTTATTTTCGACAGATTCATGAGACGATATTACGATATCTCTGTCATGCGTGGACCGATTTTATTGAAATTGGTCTTATTCGAAAGCTTATATACGGTTTACATAAGAAAAATGCCTTTAAATTTAGAAAATATTGCAGGTGTGATGAGATATTAATGAAATAAGTTTCAGGTTAGGTTGGAATAGCTGTGCGTCGAGTAAAGATACACGGCAGCGACAGGCATATACAGGGTCATCGTTTAATCCTGCAACCCGCGCGCGCGCGAACTTGTAAAATGGCAACACCGCCTCACGGACGCATTCCACTACAACCATGCACCGTCCCCGCGGTCGGAGAGCTGCAAGCGACCGCTAGACAGCAGTGATGCCCGAGCTTCGAGAATTTTGGGCTGGTCCCTGTCAAATTAACGTTGCAAAGAACTATTCAGAATTTCCCGGCCCCGGTTGAAAATGTTGGGGTCTTTTTCGTATAACTTTTGAACTGTAAGACATATCGGAATGCAATTTGGGCCAAAAAATGAGGAAAAATTAATCCCTCTTAATGATGGATAATTTAACATATTTTACGTTTACTTAATTTTTCTTTTATCAATTTTTTAACCATAATTGTTTAAAAAGCTGTTGGAAACTGTTTATTTGATAATGTATTTAACGCTGTTTTTAAAATTCGTGGTGTTGATAAACAATAGGCTAGTTGATTCTGTATCATTACATTTATAAATTGAGAAATTAAATTTTTATTCAATTATGTGTTAGTTCTGCAGACCTCAGAATCTATTGTTCTGGTTTTCTTTTTTATGATTTTATCCTTAATGCGGTGCATACCTAGATCAGACGTAAGGGGTAACTAATCCGACGTGTCTTTGATTGTAGCGGTGTTTGAATTTTTTTCTAGAATTTTTTACCGGCTTCCGTTAATGTCATTTTTTGGAACGATGTGCCGTTACTGTGGTTTTTATAAGCAGGTGGCGAAAAATCTCTCCGTACAAGGAACCGTCAACCCTGTTGTGGCTAAAATTTTTGAAATTGAGACGGGTACGAGATCTGTTGACATTATTTTCAAACCTCATTACAGTGATCTGGGGTGCGAGTGGTAGACCGATCATAAAAGCGGAGCGCGCGGCTCGATTACCTGGGTCGGGAAATTCCCAATACCTAGCTCTTTGCGACGCTAAAATTTTCGAAGCTCGGGCATCACTCTTGTCCAACGGTCGCAGGCAGCTCTGCGCTGGGCCGGTGCATGGTTGTAGTGAAATGCGTCCGTGAGGCGGTGTTGCCATTTTCGTCTGTTCGCGCGCGCGCGGGTTGCAGGATTAAACGATGACCCTGTACAAGGTGTCTTTTCTTTCATGTACTTGGCGTCGAGACGCTACCGCGTCTCTAGATAAAAAAACGAACTTGTACTTGGTCGCTTCAACGGGTGTCGCGCTCCTTGGCTATTTTTATTAATAATTCGGTTCTGGAGGGTGGGCAAACGAAATAAACGGATGGGCAAACCTTTTTGACATCAAAACTAAAGGACGGCACCGTTAAACAATCGATTTCGTCGTTTAATTAATAAAAAATCGAACTTGTACTTGGTCGCTTCAACGGGTGTCGCGCTCCTTGGCTATTTTTATTAATAATTCGGTTCTGCAGGGTGGGCAAACGAAATAAATGGATGGCCAAATCTCTTTGACATCTAAACTAAAGGACGGCACCGTTAAACAATCGATTTTGATAACATGGAGGGTGATGTAGACAAATTTTTTAATTTGTTCATAACTTTTTTTTGGTGGGTGGGAAAAAAAAATTTTGGATGGGCAAACGTGGGCAAGCGATGGACAATCATGCCCCACCGTTAAATTATAAAAAAAATTTCAGGGGGGTGCTGATGAAAATTTTTTTTTGGCCATAATTTTTTTTCGAAGGGTGGGCAAACGAAAATTTTTTATGGGCAAACGTGGGCAAACGATGGACAAACGAATGCCGTTTCGTTTTTCCAAAAATTCGAATTTGGGGGTGCTATCTTCACAGACCTGTGAAAGGGTTAAAACCGCGTGGAACACTCCTTCCGACGCTTCCCGCTCCCGCCATAGGGATCCACCTATGTTATTTTCTAACACCCCTCCTCGATTGTGAATTTGTATTCTAAACATAAATAAAAGTTACAATCGTCCTGCATTTGCTTTCCTTCCTTTTCCTAATGAAACAAATCCAAAAAAAAATTATAAACGTGTACTCGGTCTTATTATAATAATAAACGATCTTTAAACCTAAAATTAAATCAATACTTTTCAATGTTTAACACAGCAATAATGTATTTAAGATATCGACCGTAATTGTAGAAATAACACAAAGTGATAACGGCGCATTAATTCGGTCAGTTAAACAAGTTTTTTTTAAAAAAAAGCTAATTTGCAATTATTAGGATATAAATTCCTCCGACGTTTCGGTCTGTGTTTAGACCTTTTTCAAGGAAGATACAATAAATACTGCTTTCGCTTATTAATAAGTCACACGTTTGCTAAGTACGTGCAACCCGCGAGTCGGTTGGAACGTGACTGAAGTAAACAGTATAAATCTTGGGAACTTTTAAAGGTGAAAACAAACTGTAGCTAAACCGGAGTCCAAGTAAGAACCGTTGAATATTACGAACAGATTTTAAAACTAAACGGAAATGACATTTTAAACCTCACAAACACACAATCAAAATACCACTGATTGAGTTCATGTGGTAAAAGCCCACACTCTTAGGTTTATGAAATATAATTACACAATGTTATTGTATTATGTATTAATGATTCAATCATATAAACAGAAGTAAACACCTCTATTAGAAGAATTTGCATCATGAACGTTATTGTTTCGATAAAGTTGCGTAATAATTTTGTATTTGAGGTGTTTCATACCTAAGATTTACGCTAGGTTGTTTAATCATATGCAAAGTCTCTAACAGAATTCTGCGACTCCAATTGGTCTCTTTATCAACAATTTTAACATTGTCGAAGTCAAATCTATGATCAAATTCAAAAGAGTGCTTCGTTAGGGCAGTGTGTTGGAGGGGAGATAGAAAAATATCCTTTTTATGTTCATAAATCCTTCTTTCTAAAAGTCTAGATGTCTGTCCAATATAAACTTGATTACATCCCATGCAAGGGATTGAGTAGATGACATTAGAATTCTTTAACATAGGTATTTTATCTTTAATTAACGGAAACAAATTTTTAGTATAAATTGGAAGTTTACATATAGTGTGTATCCTGTTACGTATGTGGAATTTTTCCCATACGCTGCTCTCAATCGTTTTTCGAGCTCGCGTCTACGAAGGGAAAACGCCCTAAAATCCATTTTGTTTATCACATACCACTAATGGGGGTCGTGATCTCGACCATCTGGATCACGACCATGGGAACGGGAATGACACGACGACGACCCCGAAAGATCTCCTTATATGGAAACTTCTAACGAACCCCCACTCATTTTCGGGACTATATAAACCCTTTGGTTTCAACCCTCGTCGGTTCAAAGCTATAGAGTCACGCGTAAAGTCACGTCGTGTCACGCTCGTACAGAGTTGGTTATATCCAGCAAGATCGGGCTAAAGTCTCCATCGGAATCATAGTTAACCTCATAGAATCCGCGAGTTCGGTTTATATTCTATTTGGCACTTGGAAATAGCCACTCGTACGTCCCGCATCGCCAGTGCGTCAACACCGTGCAATTAGTGGTAACACACACATTTTATTTAATATTTGATCGCGACACTTACATTTGTACAATAACTAATTATTGAATATACGAATGGTGTTTACTTGTAAATCGAGTCGATTACGTTAAACCCATCTTTTACCCAGCGATCCTTATAATATTAGTAGCACTCACCCACTGATATAACTTTACCGCTCGAGTTGTATCAAATATTAATTAAGAGTTACGAGGCATTACTAACATTTCCTGCGACTCCCTGATTTCGCATCAGGTTCGTTCGCAACCCTTTACCAAAACAAGCCATCTTCTCCAACCCAGTGGCTCCCCGATTTCGCATCGGGTTCGTCCACGAAAACTCATCCTTCCTACGGCTCCCTGATTTCGCATCAGGGTCGTCCGTATCCTACAGCTCCCTGATTTCGCATCAGGTTCGTCTGTAAGTCTAACAACTTCCGAACAGCTCCCTGGTTTCGCACCAGGTTCGTCTGTGAACAATCCAACCTCCTAACAGCTCCCTGGTTTCGCACCAGGCTCGTCTGTGAACTTCATCCTAGTGACTCCCCGATTTCGCATCGGGTTCGTTCACGACGTTTCACCCTCCTGCGGCTCCCTGATTTCGAATCAGGTTCGACCGCGTTTGACTCCATTCCTAGAGGCTCCTTGATTTCGCACCAGGTTCGTCCTAGCCGTCAATATTCCTAGCGGCTCCCTGATTTCGCATCAGGTTCGTCCGCGCACCTAACTAACAAATTCATAAACCGTATTCCTTGGGAAATACCCTTCTCGCCGGCCTCTCGCGTTGCCGCAGCCCCGGCTCGTAACAATCCCAATCTTTCTAAAAATTCTTTTAATGTCATTAGAAATATTATTAATAAATGGTATGACTACAGTATTCCTCCAACTAATTGGTCCAATCTTTTTGGCTTTCTCCTCTTTACGTTTTTTAATTAACATCGGATGATAAATCTCAAAAATGCGGTCTCGGATGATTGTTGAGACCATTTCAATGCAATGCCTAATAATTGCAAATTAGCTTTTTTAAAAAAAAAACTTGTTTAACTGACCGAATTAATGCGCCGTTATCACTTTGTGTTATTTCTACAATTACGGTCGATATCTTAAATACATTATTTCAAATGGAGGGCGAAACTGTTACACAATCCACAACAAAGGAAGGTTTCTACAAATCAATATCGAGAAGGTTTGGACTTGAAATCTTAACAAAACTAAAGGATCTCTCTAACCAAAAATCACATTTACTCAAGATAAGTAATAGAAAAATATTTTTATTGAATTGCAGAACTAAAAACATAATTCCTAAATTTATATCAAGCAATATTAATAGTAATTCAAACATATTCATGATTTCCACATCAGCTTCTAGTAAATTGTTGAATTTGAATAATAGATACTCACGAAAACTTCTTAATATTGCCATAAAAGATACACATAACATTCAGAAATCAATCATAAATAAAATAACACAATTAAATGATGAAATTCGATTTACTCTCGCTTTACACATTTTTGAAAAATTTTGTTCTTTTGAGGAAAAAAAATCGAATAGATTATTCAAAATTCAAAAAAACAAATGCATAAAAAAATTCAACAATTTGATAGATGCCAAAAATAACAATTTTAATAGTGATCATAATGGTTTTATTTCATTCAACAACTCTACTTCTGATAATAACAACTTGTTTAAAAATCATTCGAATGTGGAAATACCACAGAATGTTAAAAAAGTGTTGACTTTAGGACCAAAACATGCATTATCTGTTCCAAAGAATTTTATTACCTCTCCTAAATTCATTGCTTCAATTGAGGCAGGTTTAGTAAAAATTAATGATGAGAACATACAAAGCACGACCAGATTAAGATTAGTTAACAAAATTTTAAATTACACCACCAATTTAGTAAAACCTAATAATGAATTATTGTCTAAATCAGAAATTATTGAAACGAAAAAATTCTTTAAGGAAAATAGTAATTTGTTGGTCTTGAAATCTGATAAAGGTAACACCACAGTTTTAGTAGAGAAGGAGTTTTATATCTCGGAAGTGTTGAAATTGTTGAATGATGAAACCACATACATTGTCAGTAAATTTGAATATACGTGTACTTTTGAGAGAAGATCGAACTCTATTATTTCTAATATGGTAAAAAAGAAACAGATCAATGAAGAGACAGGGAAACTTTTAAAAACTAACAATGCTATTATACCCAGAGCATATGCGCTTCCAAAAACACATAAGGAAAATTTGTCTTGGAGAATTATCGTTTCTTCTATTGGTAGTCCTACTTATAAATTATCTAGTTTTCTAGCTGGCATATTTTCTAAGATAGTAGGTAAATCTGCATATCACACTGTAGATAGTTGGCAATTCTGTAAAGAAATTAGGAAAGTGCATATTGAAGATTCAATGCGATTGGTGTCTTTAGATGTGGTATCTCTTTTTACCAATGTACCTGTTGATCTAGCTATACAGGTATTACACCATCGGTGGACAGAAATTGCACAGCACACAAAGATCAGTAGAGATGATTTTCTCCAAGCCGTGAAGTTTGTGTTAGAAGCCAACATCTTTTCCTTTAATGGAGTTTTTTACAGGCAAGTTTTTGGAACAGCCATGGGATCTCCAATTTCTCCTGTTATCGCCAATTTGGTGATGGAAAGGTTAGAGACAATCTCTCTCTCGAAGGTACCGTTTCAACTTAATTTTTATAAAAGATATGTGGATGATATTATTATATGCATTAAATTAGAAGATTTGCCAGTATTGCTTGATACATTTAATGGTTTTCATAATGGACTACAATTCACTTATGAAGTTGAAAAAGATTCTTGTCTAAGCTTTCTCGATACAGTAATTATTAGATCAAATAATAAACTTATCACCAATTGGTATCATAAACCGAGTTGGTCTGGTAGATATATAAACTTTTTCTCGGCTCACCCCATGCAACATAAAGTAGAATTAATAAAAGGATTAATAGACCGTGCCATTTTGCTCTCCGACCCTGAATTTCGACCAGCTAACTTACTCCTCATTAAAGACACGTTGAAGCGTAATGGTTATCCCATTGAAATGGTCTCAACAATCATCCGAGACCGCATTTTTGAGATTTATCATCCGATGTTAATTAAAAAACGTAAAGAGGAGAAAGCCAAAAAGATTGGACCAATTAGTTGGAGGAATACTGTAGTCATACCATTTATTAATAATATTTCTAATGACATTAAAAGAATTTTTAGAAAGATTGGGATACACACTATATTTAAACTTCCAATTTATACTAAAAATTTGTTTCCGTTAATTAAAGATAAAATACCTATGTTAAAGAATTCTAATGTCATCTACTCAATCCCTTGCATGGGTTGTAATCAAGTTTATATTGGACAGACATCTAGACTTTTAGAAAGACGGATTTATGAACATAAAAAGAATATTTTTCTATCTCCCCTCCAACACACTGCCCTAACGAAGCACTCTTTTGAATTTGATCATAGATTTGACTTCGACAATGTTAAAATTGTTGATAAAGAGACCAATTGGAGTCGCAGAATTCTGTTAGAGACTTTGCATATGATTAAACAACCTAGCGTAAATCTTAGGTATGAAACACCTCAAATACAAAATTATTACGCAACTTTATTGAAACAATAAGGTTCATGATGCAAATTCTTCTAATAGAGTTGTTTACTTCTGTTTATATGATTGAATCATTAATACATAATACAATAACATTGTGTAATTATATTTCATAAACCTAAGAGTGTGAGCTTTTACCACATGAACTCAATCAGTGGTATTTTGATTATGTGTTTGTGAGGTTTAAAATGTCATTTCCGTTTAGTTTTAAAATCTGTTCGTAATATTCAACGATTCTTACTTTGACTCCGGTTTAGCTACAGTTTGTTTTCACCTTTAAAAGTTCCCAAGATTTATACTGTTTACTTCAGTCACGTTCCAACCGACTCGCGGGTTGCACGTACTTAGCAAACGTGTGACTTATTAATAAGCGAAAGCAGTATTTATTGTATCTTCCTTGAAAAAGGTCTAAACACAGACCGAAACGTCGGAGGAATTTATATCCTAATAATTGCAAATTAGCTTTTTTAAAAAAAAACTTGTTTAACTGACCGAATTAATGCGCCGTTATCACTTTGTGTTATTTTTAACTCAGCAAGTTATCAACGAAACTATAAAATTTCTCTTTACCGAGACTCTTAGTCATTAAATCTGCATGGTTATTATTTGTACTTATATAGTCAATAGTTATAACTTAGTAGTAAGGCAAAGCGGGTTCCAACGCTGGTCCTCTGTGGGGAGCGCGTAGGCGGGGGGAAGTTAGGGCGCGCAGGGGAGCGCGGCGGAGGGAAACATGGGCGCGGGGCCTGCGGGGAGAGGAAGACAGGTTGCGGGAGCACGAGCCGCGGAGTGGGGGCAGCCGCGGTGATGGAGGGGATCAGTCCGGGCCGAGCCGCCGTGGAGGCCTCTCCAGACCAGACCCACCGCCGAAAACTTTTTAGACCTAACCGGAGGGAGTGAATGACCCCCAGAAACTTTTTCAGACCCCGATCCACCACCGGAAATTTTTTCCGAGGGAGGGGACAACCTTGACCCACCCTCGCACCGATCTAACAAACCATTATGCAGCGGAAATTTTTTTCCCCAGCGCAGAGAAATAATAATTTTTTAATCATCGATCCACCGAACCATTATCTAGAAATATTATTTCAAACAGATATGTAGCAAGCATTCTAGAGATTTTAAAGGTAACAGTATTTCAAAGCGTTACGATTTAACGTCGCGGCGTATCGCGAGATTCCGCGAAATCTGACTCCTCTGGAGCAGCCGCGCTGAATGACGTCATTTGGCAGCGTGAAGAACAAAATACAATACATGTAGAAACGTCGAATCTTAAAATTATACGGCGTCAGCAGAAAAAATCTTTTCCATATCAACAGACATTTTTTTCCCAACGCAGAGAAATAATAATTTTAATCCCCTCACACACCGATCTACCGAACCAATATGTAGCAAACAGACACTCTAAAGCTAACAATTTTTAAAAATGTTTTTCAATCTTAACATCACAGCGTATCCCGTGAGCACGTGTAATTTGAATCCCCCGTGATGGGACCGCCGTGCAAGATTACATCATTTGGTGGCGTAACGAACGCACGAATCATAGAAAGAATTATGTGGTGTGAGCAGAAATTGGTGAGGTGAGAAGAAGGAAGACGGGTAAGTAAATAGAGAAATAATATGTTTAAGAAATTTAATTACCATTAAAAGAATATAAAAATATAAACAGAAATGGAATATAACTTAACATTTTTTTCCTACGAGCATCCGCTAAAATATCATTGATGACAGATGCTACCAGTTCGCAATCTACAAGCTAAATAGTATTCGCTGTCACGTATTATTTTAGCAGCACGACGCGTATGTAATGTTTCGCAGGCAGCATCGCTCTGTTACAACACAGTAACAAAAGTTTTAAAGTTTGTCCTCACATCTTCTGCAGTTTCATACAGCCGCGGATACACATAGTTTACACATGACTCCAGATTAAATAAAAATGATACTGTATTCAGTTTGAAATACAGCGACTTATTATGTAGTATCGTCTTCAGAATTGGAGACGAGAATCATAGAAAGAATTATGCAGAGTCGACCATAATGAAGGAAATTCCATGGAAAATCGATTTATATCAATTCAAGCTGACTTGACTTGGTTAAAAATAGATCGATTTACATGAAATTTGGTATGATTTTAATCGATGGAACGCCAGGAATCCATTGGCATCACTTTCTCCTTCGATACGATGAAGAAAAGAAGCAAACATTTGAAATCCTGAACATTTCTCACTTCTTATTGATATTCCAAACCCTTCGAGGGTCGAAAGCCATAAAATTCGATGGGCACTGTGGGGTGTTGTCCCCGCCACGTGGTGACGGGCGTATCTCCAGAATTATCCTGTATTTGTTTAGGAAATAAAATAATTCTTTATTCTTTATCGTATGGATATGGAAGTGTCTCCGATGGATTCCTTGGGGTTTTCTGATGAAAATCATTACAAATGTCGTGTAAATCGGACAACTTTTACATAGGGAATACAAATAGCTTGTGTCAAAGTAGTCCGATTTGTATGATATTTGGTACGATTTTCGTCAGAAAAACATAAGGAATCCATTCGTGTCACTTCCCTCTCGATACGATGAAGAAAAGAATTTCTTAATAAGTTGTAATGGATATTTCACCCTCGACTGCGGGGGCTCGACCTCAATTCGCTACGTTCGGCCAGGATTCATACCTTTTTCCGGAAAAAGCCATAAACATCGCTAGATGCACTGCGAAGGTCTGTCCTCGCCACGGGGTACCAAGCTGCATCTCCTTGACGGGCGTTGCTCCAGAATTACCCTTCTATCATTTGTGCAGTGTGTGACCCGACTACCCTCCGTGTAATCGGTCTGCGCGAATTGGGGCGCAAATTCGATCATTATCAGTACTCCTGCCCGAGAGGAATACGATTCACTTTAATTATAGTACATATGTGTTTTGTAATAAAGTGTTTCTATCGTCTCCTGAATTCAATAACTGGGTAGCCCGTTGTCGATGCGTGGTCCTCCCGAGTATAAAAACGAGATTCGACATCAAAACAAAAGCATGCGTGGACGTATCCGTGCGAGAGAAGGTGGGCATTGGGGAGGAGGTATTGCTGTGAAGAGAGCCTCTTGCTCTCTAGCAGCCGTTTGTGAGGGATGCAAATCCGATTGGTTCTAATACAATCTGCTCAATAATAATAATTAAGGAAATAAAATCATTAAGAAAAAGGGCCAATCCACGCCAAACCGATCACTTTTTTCTCTCAATGTCTGGGATTTTGTCTTTAAACAAATTCCAAACCGAGAAAATGATTACTTAAACCCCAACATAATTTCACGAGGACTACAACATATATATTCTAGTTTGAACAAAATCCCAGACATTGAGGGAAAAATGTGGTCGATTTGGCGTGGAATGACCCAGAAGGGAATGACATTGAAAGTTCGAATATTAGTGAGAAACTAAACATCAATCTTGAGGTAAGATTGTATCTTCGTGTGTCTCTCGGATTTTTTTCTGGCGTTTAACTCGTCCTCCTTCCCAATCTCTAGAATGATGTAAAACCCTTGACACAACTTTTCTGACCTCGCTTTCGCTCATAGCATTTTCAGTTGACGAAAATGTTGATAGCAGCGATGCTGGAATAAAAGAATAATTTGATTACATTATTTCATAATTCAATTAATCCGGAAAAGTACCTTTGACAACATTATAAAGATTTGTATTCACGAAAGTGAATAATTTTCCTTCGGATGGTTTCACGGGGTTAAATTTCAGGGCAAGATCTCGTGACAAACAGAATCTCAATATCTCGCCCACATTTCGGACGATAGTTGTTCTTTTGTTAATGAGATTTATGAATTTTTGTGCAGGAAATTTGCAAAAACTGTTATGATGGAATCATAATTCTTGTTTTGCATACGTAATAGATAAATAAAGACGAAAAAGTAGAACAATTTACTATAAAAGTTTACCAATTTTTGGCGAAAATCTTGATCTGTTTTTATTTTGTTGTCAAACTCTTGAAATTCTTCTTTGGTATTGCAGGGAAGCAATAATTTCCAATTCTGTTCAAAATCAGAATTTACATCACAGTTCACTGTTGTTTTTTCTAATTGCTGGATCGCCAGTTTGAGCTCAACCATTTGGCTACCCAGTTGGCTCATTCGTGTTAATAACATTTGATATTGCTTCTCTACGGTGCGGTTTAAATCTACAAAAATTTAAATTTTATGGTTATAAAAATTGCGTATAAAGTATTGTTGAACGGACGAAAAATTAGCTGCTTTCAATCATTTCTTTATCTAACAGTTTATCATAATTACCTTTCAATGAATTATTCATTTGGTCCTGCAATGCCGTACATGATGAACTCGATGATTGTTGAGTTTCAGTTGTTACCAAAGACATTTTTTCAGTGACTGATGGTAATTCGTCCATTAAAAAATTGATGTCAGGGTCACTCTCTAATAAAAATTGGTTGATCATATCAATGTTCGGATATATGCGAAGTAAAGGAGATATTCCTAAATGATGTTCTGTATTACTTTGATTTCTAAATGACAAATCAGTTCTTTTTTCAGAATTTACCAATGGATAAATTGTTCGGTTTTCGAATCTTTCGCCACGTATCGTACATCTCTCACAGGCCCAGTATCCTGCGTGACCTTTAATACATTTCACAACCGAACGTGCAGGTCTGTCACATATAAAAACTTTGACGGATACAGTAAATGCTCTATTATCTATAGCGATACCAGTACGTTGCAGATCGTTAATTTTATTTATAAATTGCTCCAAATATCGTTCAAGATTGGTTGGCTTTGTATTTCCGCAATATATGGCCACAGGAAAGGGTTGGTAAACATCAGGATCATGAAAATTTTTACACAAGATTGGCCAAAACTGTTTTCTGCTGGATTTAAATAATGGTAAACCATCAACGTTAAACATCAATGGTATATCATTATTTTTATGGATCTCTGGATTTACACATTTTTTATGAACTTTACTTATCCCAAAATACACAAACTCATCATCGATGCCATTAAAGCTTTCGATGGTATAATTGATGGATGTTGTATCTAGAAATGTTTTGGCTGTCTTAGGTAAATTAGGATAAGAATGTCTCCTTAATATTTTCATCAATACTTCCAACCGAGTATGTGGTATTGGAGGATCCATGAGAGCCCATTTACGAATATCTTGTATGTCGTCATTAAAGGCACAAATCTCTTGATCATCTATAATGTTATGTCCTGCAGCCTCTCCTGTCTCGTCTTCCTCTGATGACTCAATATCATCATTAATTATCTGTGGTATTATATTTCGATTGACTTCCAAGACTTTCGCAACATCCGACTCAAAGTTTTCTGAATTTACACTCCCACATTCTCCATAGATTCTTCTGGTTTTGGGCATCACTATCGTATCTGCAGCTTCATAATTTACCAATTCTGGGCATTGCTGATCACTGAATAATTTACGCCGCTTACGAAGTCGTTGAACTCTGAGACGTGTGAGTTCACGAGTTTTCAGATCTCGCATATCCGACATCGCAGAGGAAAACAATTAACTTACGGGAACAGTCTTAGAAATAATATTGGGAATTCCAATTATTTATAATCGTAAAAACTCTATTGCGTCAACGTAACCTCTACACGGAAGCTTGCGTATACGTCGATGTCAGATTTGACACTGCGAGAAGCTGACTCAAAATAACCTCTAGTTTGAGAGGCAAATGTTAGGAATGCCCAACTTAGACGCGCGCTCGGCCATCCCCATTTGAGCCACGTATTGCAAATGTTAGGAATGCCCCACCTAGGCGCGCGCTCGGCCATCCCCATTTGAGCCACGTATGGCAAATGTTAGGAATGCCCAACTTAGGCGCGCGCTCGGCCATCCACATTTGCGGCACGTATGGCAACTGTTAGAAATGCCCAACTTAGACGCACGCTCGGCCATCCCCATTTGCGCCACGTATGGCAAATGTTAGGAATGCCCAACGTAGGCGTGCATCATTCTTTCCGGATTACGACCTAATGAGGTAACAATTAGGTTTGCCGCAATTTAGGTGTACCTAATAATTTCCGCATTAGGCCCACATTCGTGTTTAGGCATGCCTAACTGAAATTTTAGTCGGGATGATAAATAAAACACAGGTTTTCATAATCTAATAATCAATTTTTTTGTTTGAATCATTCTTTGGTAATAAGTCTTTCAGTTTAACTATGCATCAACCTAATCTCTGCAGGTTTTAATGGAAAATTTCAGAAAAAGTCCTTTCTCCCGATTGTTAGGTTGAGTTTGTACATGTGGACATTTAATAAATTCTTCGTCAATTTTTTCACCATGTTTGGTCCAAAAAGGGTATAACTTCTTAAGGTAAATTTTAATTTGTGCTAAATCTGTATGTGATCCTGATGAAATGAGGATGTTATAATTGCGGTGTTTCCACGTTTTCTGGAATACGAGTCTTTTGCTCTGTGATTGGCACGAGAATCAATTATTTTGGTCTAATTAATAGAAAAGAAGTATCATTTTCCTCGGTCCGTCTTACGTATGTAGTTTCTAACCAGCCTGGAACAATGAGAAACTTTGGTTTTTATATTTAGGTTTGTGAGGAGCAAGATGGGTAACTCTCATTTTCATTACAGAGGACATTGTCATGCCCCTTCTCCTGCTCATATGTCAAGATCATTGAATGAATAATTGCGTATGCAAAACCCTGCCTGTAAATTTGTGCGCACATAGTCTGACGTAGATCACACTGCATCGTCTTCTGCTTCGATTATCTGTGTACAAGAAAATCGTACATATAACGCCATCTCCCAACGATCTTCCCTAATTAGGCAGGTGGCAACGGCCTGCTCGCTCATGTGGAGCGCGGATCACTTCCCCTTCCATCGATCGCGAATCGATCCATCGATCGCAGGGGTTTCCTTCCTAGAAATTGACCGTGAATTCTTGGAATTGCTCACTCTGTTCTGGGCCAGCTAACCATTAGGTAATATAACTCCTGCTTACGCACCTTGCTTGCGCTTATCCTTTGTTACGCACTTTGCTTGCGTTTTGTTTGAATCGCTTAAACTTCTAAGCTTCGCGACTTTGCTTCGCACGCCAAAGTATTAACTTAATTAATAATTAATCATAATTCGTCGCTTGTATTAGTTAAGAATTAATCAAATGTGTCTGTGTAAATAATTGTGTATATATTTGACGCTTGACTTTGTACATTTAAAATTATAACTGTGCCGCCAATCTCTTAACGGGTTTAAATATAAGACGCTTAATTAGACTATGCTTATTGAAGAAACGTTACTTCTTGCCGTCGCTCTAATTCGTTGTACATAATTTGAAATATATACGTGTGTGTGCAAACGCCTAATCAAAACGGTTTGCGAGCTCTAAACACCCTTCTAATAATCAAAATTTTAATTCGCACCGATCCTTTGTATAGTAATAAACAATCTGTAAATATATGAAAGCCATATTTTTTTTATGTGGATACAACTTAACGTAGAGCTTACATAGAAATAGAGTGGCCTTTTCCTATAGTAAGTCTAAAGACTACATAATGTGTTCAAAGGAGGTGAGAGCGTACGGTTGAAAGTCTTGTTGCTGGAAATTTAAATGCTAATGGTAATTTAGCGAAAATGAACGAAGAGATCCAATATTTTTATTGGTGAATTAATTAGAATATTGTTAATGAGGAACTACTAAAATTAATGAATAGCGTAGCAACTACTGTGGATATTATTAAAGTATTGCGAATGTCTTTCACAAAAGCTGGGAAAGCATCAAGGGAGATGCGTTTGCAGCGTACTTTCTTCACTAATGTGACTTGTTCTACATTGCAACCAGTCCGCCATAATTTTCTTAATTCTTAATGCTATGTCTTTTGACACATTTTGTCGATTTACCTTATTTGACAAATTGGCAGAAACTTGTGCGGAAGAAGATGCTTCTCCGTCTATCTAACCATCTGCGGACAACCTCCAAGCCTTTGCGTCCCCTTAATTTATATTCAAGCCTGTGCGTCCCCTTCATTTCTATCCAAACTTGTACGTCCCCTTCATTTCTATAAGCTTTATAGGTATATAGAAACTCTAAATTAAAAATAGTTTGCTAGTATAACAATATCTGTCAATTTAAATGCAATTTGTTACAATATATTATTTTGTAAATACATGATATTTCCAGAAACTTATGTCAAAGAAAATGATTCTCTGTCGAACCTTCTCTGGACAATTCTGCGACTCTATATATAAATATTAAAAAAATTTGGTGACTTACCTTGTAAATTGAGACAATAATTCCGTGTCCTAAGTGGGGTAAAAACTCGTGATATTTCAAATTTGGACAACTTCGCAGGTTATGATATGAGCGATTAACACTTGGCAAGTTATAATTCAATAGTATAGGTATATATATATATATATGTACAATGACGAACAACGATCCCTGTCGAATGATCCCGAGAGTCGACGAACGAAACATGTGTAGCTTCTTTTGGCTGAAGGTGAGCGTGTAACGCGTATACGTATATATTATGTCGACGAAAGTATATGAGGGTATATGAGTGTGTAAGGGTTAAGGGTATAAGGGTATAACGGTATAACGGTATATACGGGTATAAGGGTATATACCCCCTCCAGGGTCGACCGCCTTGAGCGTGGAGAGGGGGCTCTGGGTAAGTGGCTATGTTCCCATTCGGGCGGTGTGCACGGAATTAATTCCGGGCATATCGGCCGCTGGGGGATGCTGCTTGCCTGGCTAAGGGTCGGCCATGATCTGGGAACCAGCGGCGGTACCTGAAACAAAAAGGTCGCCTGACACAAAGAATCCGTGCCCAACAACAAGATCGGTACTTACCTGATGGTGAGAATAGAAATAGTAGACGTGGGAAAGAACAGTAGGAAGGAAATAACGATAGCAAAGGAACGGAGTAGACACCAAGGGAGATGGAGGGAGGAGCTAGGGGACCAAGGTGGGCGGCATCTCCCGACCGGGTAGCCGCGCGGCTGACGGGTGCAACATATGCTACCAGGGATTCTCCGTCACACCTCCCCAGTAAGACTCCCCTCCGATACAAGAGGTACGAGCTGGGTAGGCGCAAGAAAGGACAACAGCAAGGGGATAAAAGCAGAGAGGAAGCAGAGTTGCCATCGAGACGGATGGGGGGACGGGTTGGGAGACTAAGGTGGCCGGCATCTCCCGACCGGGTAGCCCCGCGGCAGACGGGTGCAACATATGCTACCAGGGATTCCCCGTGACACCTCCCCTGTAAAATCTCCCTCCCCCCGTAAGAACGAATGATAGTTCAGCGGACGCGAGAGAGTGCTGGCGCAGACCCCCCCCCCCCCCCCCCCCCCGCGAAAATAGAAAGGGGATAATAGCAACCTAGACGCAGGAGGATACAGAGCCGACACGGAGACAGGTGGGTAACCGCTGGTCGGATCGTACCGCGAGACATTACACGGACCGTGGCGCTCGCGGGCGGTTCGGTCATCGGATCCGGAAGCAGTGACGAACAATACGAGTCCGGTTGACGGGACACGGGGCGGAGGGTCTCTAGGCCTTCAACGTGGGCCACCACTGCCTCGAGGGCATCCTGGCTTCGCACAGGGGTAACACCGATCTCGGTGGGACACCCCCCACGTTTCCGTCCACGACCCGTCCCGCAGGTAAGAAGATCAGAGGAGCAGGAGGATCACAGCAGAGGAGTAACACATTCAGGCGAGATCGAGATGGGCTTCAAAGCAGGAGGAGAGCCCTCAAAGGGGACAACAGCAACCTGGACGTAGGAAGGATACAGAGCAAACACGGAGACAGGTGGGTAACCGTTGGCCGGATCGTACCGCGAGACATTACACGGACCGTGGCGCTCGCGGGCGGTTCGGTCAACGGATTCGGAAGAAGTGACGAACAATACGAGTCCGGTTGACGGGACACGGGGCGGAGGGTCTCTAGGCCTTCAACGTGGGCCACCCCTGCCTCGAGGGCATCCTGGCTTCGCACAGGGGTAACACCGATCTTGGTGGATCGAGAGAGAGACGGGCTTCAAAGCAGGAAGAGAGCCCTCGGGCGATAGTAAAGACAATGACAGTTTTGCCGAGCCAAGCGGAGGCGCAGCGGTAAGGCAAAGCTGGTCACAAGCAAGGCAAAGTATATCGAAACAGGCGTACTCAACGCCAGAAGCGCCTACCGGCGCACCGGCTGAACACACCTGGACACGGGGTCACCCGTGGGGGCGGGTGGTGACCGCCCCGACCGGATGGTGCCTCACTTTTGGACCTCGACAAAATAGTGGAACACCCAAACCTCACAGGGAAGGGAAGGGGGTACGGGATAATAGTTAGAGTTAGAGTTGCAGTTGGGGACAGCTAGCTTAGCTCAAAATTATGACAAGGGAAATGGGTATCAGGATAGGAGAAAGAGGGAGTAAAATCAAGGGATAGGGGCTTGGGCGTAGGAGGGTGGGATCATAACCAGCTTTTGTGCACGGGCACACAATCCAGATCTCGGCAGCCAAACGTCCGACCGAGACTCTGAGAATGGATACCGGCATACCGGTCCAGGAGTTCCACGACGTCGAGTATAGGGGGTAGATAGACGGAAGGTCCATTAGTACGGCGTCGAGGCACCATCTTACAAACCGCGGTAAATCATTAGTGACGAGCTGGCCTCGTGGACCCGAGGGGGAGGCTGGCGCAACGCATAACACTCCGGCACACCGAGGTGTGTCTAGGCAGGGATCGCCCTCCCCCGACGACGGTTACCCCTGCGAGTACGATGAGTCTGCAAGGTGGCCCGGGCCTATAAAAAGTATGGTCTCATCGGAGAAACAGGGTAGAACTACTATGGGTTAATGCGCACCATGTGAATCGGCCCCCACAGCCACTACCCCGATAAAAAGGGGCCCCTGTCTCAGGGGCCGTGGCCGGGAGACTAGGCGCGGGGCCTAAAGAGCCGAGTGGCACAGTTGCACCTCCTATAATAGGGAGGCCCTTTCACCTTCAGGGGGTGGAAGGAGCGGTGAATACCGGGCGGCGCGGTCCGCCCTGGGGAACCTCCGAAAGAGCATGATTTGTAAGCTCACTGGTCAGTGTGGCCCGAGCTGCGCCTGGGATCTGGGACCTCGTTTCACTGATCCCCCCGTATCATGTCGATACTAAATGACTAAATGACTAATAAGGATATATAAGGGCATAAGGGTATAAGGGTATATATAAGGGTGTAAGAGTATAAGGGTATATATAAGGGTGTAAGAGTATAAGGGTATAATGGTATATAAGGGTATAAGTGTATAAGGGTATATAATAGTATAAGGGTATAAGGGTGTATAAGGGTATAAGGGTGTATAAGGGTATAAGGGTGTATAAGGGTATAAGGGTATATAAGGGTGTAAGGTTATAAAGGTATATAAGGGTGTAAGGGTGTAAGGGTATAAGGGTATAAGGGTATAAGTGTATAACGGTATATAAGGGTGTAAGTGTATAAGAGTGTAAGGGCATAACGGTATATAAGGATATAAGGGTATATAAGGGTATAAGGGTATATAAGAGGATAAGGGTGTAAGGGTATATGATTATATAAGAGTATAAGGGTATATAAGGGTGTAAAGCTATATAGGTATAGAAGGGTGTAAAGATATATAAGAGTATAAGGGTATATAAGGGTATAAAGTTATAAAGGTATAGAAGGGTGTATATATAAGACTATAAGGGTATAAGGGTATATAAGGGTGTAAGGTTATAAAGGTATATAAGGGTGTAAGGGTATAAGTGTATAACGGTATATAAGGTTATAAGCGTATATAAGGGTATATGGATATATAAGAGGATAAGAGTGTATGGGTATAAGTGTATGAAGGTATATAAGGTTATAAGCGTATATAAGGGTATATGGATATATATATATATATATATATATAAGGGTATAAGGGTATAAGGTTATATGGGTATACGGGTATAAGTGTTTAAGCGTATATACCCTGCGGAATTGATTAGTGAAGGTGTGCGTGTAACGCGGATACGTACGGTGGCTCGCAAAAATATTCGGGCACCCTTTAAAATCGCATAACTGTTTTAAAATTAATCCAAACGACTTGAGTTTTTTTGAGAAGCTAGAGGGATTAGTTTGCTAAATGATATGATTCGTCGTTTTGAAAAAAATGCACTTGGTCGAGGTAGTAAAAAAAAATACTATATTACTATATCAATTTTAAAAAAGTTATGCGATTTTAAAAGGTGCCCGAATATTTTTGCGAGCCACTGTATTATGTCGATAAAAATTTTGACTGGAGAAGAAGAAGGAAAATAAGAATTCTTTCTTACCATTTCCGGCAATCCCATGAGACGATATTACGATATCTCAATTCATGCGCGGAACGATTTTATTGATTTTGGTCTTATTCGAAAGCTTATATGCGTTTTACAAAAGAAAGTGCCTTTAAATTTTAAACATATTGCAAGGATGATGAGATATTAATGAAATAAGTTTCAGAATAGCCTGGTGACGAGTAAAGGATAGCGGTAGCGACAGTCGACATATATATGCAGGGTCTCGGAACATGGATAAACGGCAGGGGCAGTCGATCGACATTTATACAGTGTTATATACAGGGTGTCTTTCATGTACACAGGGTGTCTTTCTTGTATACAGGGTGTCTTTCATGTACTTGGCGTTGAGACGCTACCGCGTCTCTAGATATAAGAATATAAATGTAAGGGTATACGGGTATAAGGTTATAAAGGTATATACGGATGCAAGAGTATAAGAGTATAAGGGTAAAGTGTATAACGGCAGTCGACATTCATACACAGGGTGTCTTTTATATGTACGTAGTACTGAGTGTCTTCTCTTTCATGTACTTGGCGTCGAGACGCTACCGCGCTTCTAGATAAGGGCAAAGGGCGCAAGGGCAAAGGGCGCAAGGGCAAAGGGCGCAAGGGCAAAGGGCGCAAGGGCAAAGGGCGCAAGGGCAAAGGGCGCAAGGGCAAAGGGCGCAAGGGCAAAGGGCGCAAGGGCAAAGGGCGCAAGGGCAAAGGGCGCAAGGGCAAAGGGCGCAAGGGCAAAGGGCGCAAGGGCAAAGGGCGCAAGGGCAAAGGGCGCAAGGGCAAAGGGCGCAAGGGCAAAGGGCGCAAGGGCAAAGGGCGCAAGGGCAAAGGGCGCAAGGGCAAAGGGCGCAAGGGCAAAGGGCGCAAGGGCAAAGGGCGCAAGGGCAAAGGGCGCAAGGGCAAAGGGCGCAAGGGCAAAGGGCGCAAGGGCAAAGGGCGCAAGGGCAAAGGGCGCAAGGGCAAAGGGCGCAAGGGCAAAGGGCGCAAGGGCAAAGGGCGCAAGGGCAAAGGGCGCAAGGGCAAAGGGCGCAAGGGCAAAGGGCGCAAGGGCAAAGGGCGCAAGGGCAAAGGGCGCAAGGGCAAAGGGCGCAAGGGCAAAGGGCGCAAGGGCAAAGGGCGCAAGGGCAAAGGGCGCAAGGGCAAAGGGCGCAAGGGCAAAGGGCGCAAGGGCAAAGGGCGCAAGGGCAAAGGGCGCAAGGGCAAAGGGCGCAAGGGCAAAGGGCGCAAGGGCAAAGGGCGCAAGGGCAAAGGGCGCAAGGGCAAAGGGCGCAAGGGCAAAGGGCGCAAGGGCAAAGGGCGCAAGGGCAAAGGGCGCAAGGGCAAAGGGCGCAAGGGCAAAGGGCGCAAGGGCAAAGGGCGCAAGGGCAAAGGGCGCAAGGGCAAAGGGCGCAAGGGCAAAGGGCGCAAGGGCAAAGGGCGCAAGGGCAAAGGGCGCAAGGGCAAAGGGCGCAAGGGCAAAGGGCGCAAGGGCAAAGGGCGCAAGGGCAAAGGGCGCAAGGGCAAAGGGCGCAAGGGCAAAGGGCGCAAGGGCAAAGGGCGCAAGGGCAAAGGGCGCAAGGGCAAAGGGCGCAAGGGCAAAGGGCGCAAGGGCAAAGGGCGCAAGGGCAAAGGGCGCAAGGGCAAAGGGCGCAAGGGCAAAGGGCGCAAGGGCAAAGGGCGCAAGGGCAAAGGGCGCAAGGGCAAAGGGCGCAAGGGCAAAGGGCGCAAGGGCAAAGGGCGCAAGGGCAAAGGGCGCAAGGGCAAAGGGCGCAAGGGCAAAGGGCGCAAGGGCAAAGGGCGCAAGGGCAAAGGGCGCAAGGGCAAAGGGCGCAAGGGCAAAGGGCGCAAGGGCAAAGGGCGCAAGGGCAAAGGGCGCAAGGGCAAAGGGCGCAAGGGCAAAGGGCGCAAGGGCAAAGGGCGCAAGGGCAAAGGGCGCAAGGGCAAAGGGCGCAAGGGCAAAGGGCGCAAGGGCAAAGGGCGCAAGGGCAAAGGGCGCAAGGGCAAAGGGCGCAAGGGCAAAGGGCGCAAGGGCAAAGGGCGCAAGGGCAAAGGGCGCAAGGGCAAAGGGCGCAAGGGCAAAGGGCGCAAGGGCAAAGGGCGCAAGGGCAAAGGGCGCAAGGGTAAAGGGCGCAAGGGTAAAGGGCGCAAGGGTAAAGGGCGCAAGGGTAAAGGGCGCAAGGGTAAAGGGCGCAAGGGTAAAGGGCGCAAGGGTAAAGGGCGCAAGGGTAAAGGGCGCAAGGGTAAAGGGTGTAAGGGTAAAGGGTTTAAGGGTAAAGGGTGTAAGGGTAAAGGGTGTAAGGGTAAAGGGTGTAAGGGTAAAGGGTGTAAGGGTAAAGGGTGTAAGGGTAAAGGGTGTAAGGGTAAAGGGTGTAAGGGTAAAGGGTGTAAGGGTAAAGGGTGTAAGGGTAAAGGGTGTAAGGGTAAAGGGTGTAAGGGTAAAGGGTGTAAGGGTAAAGGGTGTAAGGGTAAAGGGTGTAAGGGTAAAGGGTGTAAGGGTAAAGGGTGTAAGGGTAAAGGGTGTAAGGGTAAAGGGTGTAAGGGTAAAGGGTGTAAGGGTAAAGGGTGTAAGGGTAAAGGGTGTAAGGGTAAAGGGTGTAAGGGTAAAGGGTGTAAGGGTAAAGGGTGTAAGGGTAAAGGGTGTAAGGGTAAAGGGTGTAAGGGTAAAGGGTGTAAGGGTAAAGGGTGTAAGGGTAAAGGGTGTAAGGGTAAAGGGTGTAAGGGTAAAGGGTGTAAGGGTAAAGGGTGTAAGGGTAAAGGGTGTAAGGGTAAAGGGTGTAAGGGTAAAGGGTGTAAGGGTAAAGGGTGTAAGGGTAAAGGGTGTAAGGGTAAAGGGTGTAAGGGTAAAGGGTGTAAGGGTAAAGGGTGTAAGGGTAAAGGGTGTAAGGGTAAAGGGTGTAAGGGTAAAGGGTGTAAGGGTAAAGGGTGTAAGGGTAAAGGGTGTAAGGGTAAAGGGTGTAAGGGTAAAGGGTGTAAGGGTAAAGGGTGTAAGGGTAAAGGGTGTAAGGGTAAAGGGTGTAAGGGTAAAGGGTGTAAGGGTAAAGGGTGTAAGGGTAAAGGGTGTAAGGGTAAAGGGTGTAAGGGTAAAGGGTGTAAGGGTAAAGGGTGTAAGGGTAAAGGGTGTAAGGGTAAAGGGTGTAAGGGTAAAGGGTGTAAGGGTAAAGGGTGTAAGGGTAAAGGGTGTAAGGGTAAAGGGTGTAAGGGTAAAGGGTGTAAGGGTAAAGGGTGTAAGGGTAAAGGGTGTAAGGGTAAAGGGTGTAAGGGTAAAGGGTGTAAGGGTAAAGGGTGTAAGGGTAAAGGGTGTAAGGGTAAAGGGTGTAAGGGTAAAGGGTGTAAGGGTAAAGGGTGTAAGGGTAAAGGGTGTAAGGGTAAAGGGTGTAAGGGTAAAGGGTGTAAGGGTAAAGGGTGTAAGGGTAAAGGGTGTAAGGGTAAAGGGTGTAAGGGTAAAGGGTGTAAGGGTAAAGGGTGTAAGGGTAAAGGGTGTAAGGGTAAAGGGTGTAAGGGTAAAGGGTGTAAGGGTAAAGGGTGTAAGGGTAAAGGGTGTAAGGGTAAAGGGTGTAAGGGTAAAGGGTGTAAGGGTAAAGGGTGTAAGGGTAAAGGGTGTAAGGGTAAAGGGTGTAAGGGTAAAGGGTGTAAGGGTAAAGGGTGTAAGGGTAAAGGGTGTAAGGGTAAAGGGTGTAAGGGTAAAGGGTGTAAGGGTAAAGGGTGTAAGGGTAAAGGGTGTAAGGGTAAAGGGTGTAAGGGTAAAGGGTGTAAGGGTAAAGGGTGTAAGGGTAAAGGGTGTAAGGGTAAAGGGTGTAAGGGTAAAGGGTGTAAGGGTAAAGGGTGTAAGGGTAAAGGGTGTAAGGGTAAAGGGTGTAAGGGTAAAGGGTGTAAGGGTAAAGGGTGTAAGGGTAAAGGGTGTAAGGGTAAAGGGTGTAAGGGTAAAGGGTGTAAGGGTAAAGGGTGTAAGGGTAAAGGGTGTAAGGGTAAAGGGTGTAAGGGTAAAGGGTGTAAGGGTAAAGGGTGTAAGGGTAAAGGGTGTAAGGGTAAAGGGTGTAAGGGTAAAGGGTGTAAGGGTAAAGGGTGTAAGGGTAAAGGGTGTAAGGGTAAAGGGTGTAAGGGTAAAGGGTGTAAGGGTAAAGGGTGTAAGGGTAAAGGGTGTAAGGGTAAAGGGTGTAAGGGTAAAGGGTGTAAGGGTAAAGGGTGTAAGGGTAAAGGGTGTAAGGGTAAAGGGTGTAAGGGTAAAGGGTGTAAGGGTAAAGGGTGTAAGGGTAAAGGGTGTAAGGGTAAAGGGTGTAAGGGTAAAGGGTGTAAGGGTAAAGGGTGTAAGGGTAAAGGGTGTAAGGGTAAAGGGTGTAAGGGTAAAGGGTGTAAGGGTAAAGGGTGTAAGGGTAAAGGGTGTAAGGGTAAAGGGTGTAAGGGTAAAGGGTGTAAGGGTAAAGGGTGTAAGGGTAAAGGGTGTAAGGGTAAAGGGTGTAAGGGTAAAGGGTGTAAGGGTAAAGGGTGTAAGGGTAAAGGGTGTAAGGGTAAAGGGTGTAAGGGTAAAGGGTGTAAGGGTAAAGGGTGTAAGGGTAAAGGGTGTAAGGGTAAAGGGTGTAAGGGTAAAGGGTGTAAGGGTAAAGGGTGTAAGGGTAAAGGGTGTAAGGGTAAAGGGTGTAAGGGTAAAGGGTGTAAGGGTAAAGGGTGTAAGGGTAAAGGGTGTAAGGGTAAAGGGTGTAAGGGTAAAGGGTGTAAGGGTAAAGGGTGTAAGGGTAAAGGGTGTAAGGGTAAAGGGTGTAAGGGTAAGGGTAAAGGGTGTAAGGGTAAAGGGTGTAAGGGTAAAGGGTGTAAGGGTAAAGGGTGTAAGGGTAAAGGGTGTAAGGGTAAAGGGTGTAAGGGTAAAGGGTGTAAGGGTAAAGGGTGTAAGGGTAAAGGGTGTAAGGGTAAAGGGTGTAAGGGTAAAGGGTGTAAGGGTAAAGGGTGTAAGGGTAAAGGGTGTAAGGGTAAAGGGTGTAAGGGTAAAGGGTGTAAGGGTAAAGGGTGTAAGGGTAAAGGGTGTAAGGGTAAAGGGTGTAAGGGTAAAGGGTGTAAGGGTAAAGGGTGTAAGGGTAAAGGGTGTAAGGGTAAAGGGTGTAAGGGTAAAGGGTGTAAGGGTAAAGGGTGTAAGGGTAAAGGGTGTAAGGGTAAAGGGTGTAAGGGTAAAGGGTGTAAGGGTAAAGGGTGTAAGGGTAAAGGGTGTAAGGGTAAAGGGTGTAAGGGTAAAGGGTGTAAGGGTAAAGGGTGTAAGGGTAAAGGGTGTAAGGGTAAAGGGTGTAAGGGTAAAGGGTGTAAGGGTAAAGGGTGTAAGGGTAAAGGGTGTAAGGGTAAAGGGTGTAAGGGTAAAGGGTGTAAGGGTAAAGGGTGTAAGGGTAAAGGGTGTAAGGGTAAAGGGTGTAAGGGTAAAGGGTGTAAGGGTAAAGGGTGTAAGGGTAAAGGGTGTAAGGGTAAAGGGTGTAAGGGTAAAGGGTGTAAGGGTAAAGGGTGTAAGGGTAAAGGGTGTAAGGGTAAAGGGTGTAAGGGTAAAGGGTGTAAGGGTAAAGGGTGTAAGGGTAAAGGGTGTAAGGGTAAAGGGTGTAAGGGTAAAGGGTGTAAGGGTAAAGGGTGTAAGGGTAAAGGGTGTAAGGGTAAAGGGTGTAAGGGTAAAGGGTGTAAGGGTAAAGGGTGTAAGGGTAAAGGGTGTAAGGGTAAAGGGTGTAAGGGTAAAGGGTGTAAGGGTAAAGGGTGTAAGGGTAAAGGGTGTAAGGGTAAAGGGTGTAAGGGTAAAGGGTGTAAGGGTAAAGGGTGTAAGGGTAAAGGGTGTAAGGGTAAAGGGTGTAAGGGTAAAGGGTGTAAGGGTAAAGGGTGTAAGGGTAAAGGGTGTAAGGGTAAAGGGTGTAAGGGTAAAGGGTGTAAGGGTAAAGGGTGTAAGGGTAAAGGGTGTAAGGGTAAAGGGTGTAAGGGTAAAGGGTGTAAGGGTAAAGGGTGTAAGGGTAAAGGGTGTAAGGGTAAAGGGTGTAAGGGTAAAGGGTGTAAGGGTAAAGGGTGTAAGGGTAAAGGGTGTAAGGGTAAAGGGTGTAAGGGTAAAGGGTGTAAGGGTAAAGGGTGTAAGGGTAAAGGGTGTAAGGGTAAAGGGTGTAAGGGTAAAGGGTGTAAGGGTAAAGGGTGTAAGGGTAAAGGGTGTAAGGGTAAAGGGTGTAAGGGTAAAGGGTGTAAGGGTAAAGGGTGTAAGGGTAAAGGGTGTAAGGGTAAAGGGTGTAAGGGTAAAGGGTGTAAGGGTAAAGGGTGTAAGGGTAAAGGGTGTAAGGGTAAAGGGTGTAAGGGTAAAGGGTGTAAGGGTAAAGGGTGTAAGGGTAAAGGGTGTAAGGGTAAAGGGTGTAAGGGTAAAGGGTGTAAGGGTAAAGGGTGTAAGGGTAAAGGGTGTAAGGGTAAAGGGTGTAAGGGTAAAGGGTGTAAGGGTAAAGGGTGTAAGGGTAAAGGGTGTAAGGGTAAAGGGTGTAAGGGTAAAGGGTGTAAGGGTAAAGGGTGTAAGGGTAAAGGGTGTAAGGGTAAAGGGTGTAAGGGTAAAGGGTGTAAGGGTAAAGGGTGTAAGGGTAAAGGGTGTAAGGGTAAAGGGTGTAAGGGTAAAGGGTGTAAGGGTAAAGGGTGTAAGGGTAAAGGGTGTAAGGGTAAAGGGTGTAAGGGTAAAGGGTGTAAGGGTAAAGGGTGTAAGGGTAAAGGGTGTAAGGGTAAAGGGTGTAAGGGTAAAGGGTGTAAGGGTAAAGGGTGTAAGGGTAAAGGGTGTAAGGGTAAAGGGTGTAAGGGTAAAGGGTGTAAGGGTAAAGGGTGTAAGGGTAAAGGGTGTAAGGGTAAAGGGTGTAAGGGTAAAGGGTGTAAGGGTAAAGGGTGTAAGGGTAAAGGGTGTAAGGGTAAAGGGTGTAAGGGTAAAGGGTGTAAGGGTAAAGGGTGTAAGGGTAAAGGGTGTAAGGGTAAAGGGTGTAAGGGTAAAGGGTGTAAGGGTAAAGGGTGTAAGGGTAAAGGGTGTAAGGGTAAAGGGTGTAAGGGTAAAGGGTGTAAGGGTAAAGGGTGTAAGGGTAAAGGGTGTAAGGGTAAAGGGTGTAAGGGTAAAGGGTGTAAGGGTAAAGGGTGTAAGGGTAAAGGGAGGGTGTAAGGGTAAAGGGTGTAAGGGTAAAGGGTGTAAGGGTAAAGGGTGTAAGGGTAAAGGGTGTAAGGGTAAAGGGTGTAAGGGTAAAGGGTGTAAGGGTAAAGGGTGTAAGGGTAAAGGGTGTAAGGGTAAAGGGTGTAAGGGTAAAATCATTTTAAATACCTATGGCTCGGAATCCCATTCAGCGGTGGCGCATCAGCGACCAATTCCGCCGTAGCGAAAGGGTTCATCGCCGACTGTTGAGAACGCTTTACTTGTAAAGAAAAATACTTTGAAAATGTTGTTGAATTTGTCTTCCAAATGGTTATCATACACAAATCAATAAAATATAGCATTCTATTTAAAATGAGAAACTTGACCTTCTTATCTCGTAAATCTTTTACAACGTATATAATTTTTGTAGGAAACATTTTTACGAAATTTTAATTACAGCGGAAATATTTCAGGTGATAAAGTTAAGTGAAACACCCTGTATAATGTATACATACATATAATAGAAGTCAGAATACCATAAACACGTACACTTTTAATAAATCTGGTATAGATGACAAGATATCTTTCCTTTCAGTGTTTTCCGAGAAAATAATTCAGAATTATCCTTCTCAATGTACCTATGTACTCACTGCGTTTTTTCTAATGAAGGGAAAAAAAGCAACGGGGTGTCCTTCACGTTTTACATTCATATACTTTCCCTTAAGCATCGCTAAAGACTAATTTATACGTCGTCCTCCAGGAACATGAAGGTTTATAAGTTTATGTCTCGTCAGTCCAATGCTAAAGAAAGCGTCTTCTATTCAGCTTACTATTATCTGTAAACTGGGGTTTACGATACGAACGTGACTTTTAGCACTTTTTCCGGAACTGTCATCCGTATTTTCGCCGAGTCGTACCGGCAATTTTATTCATTTATGAGCAGGAAAATCTCCAAATACTAACCAACTCCTAGGCGAGTCTGAGTTTTTTTTTCTACATTTCAATAACAATTACCATATCATAAATCCAGGCGACGGGACCCTTTGTACACCGTCCACTGGAGGGTCGCTGGGGCCCCCAAGATTCCCAGTCATTCAAGCCTATCCTACGGGCATGAGGTTGTACCACACACTACTACAGTTTCCCCTATCCGTGGCGCGCCCACGTTACCATTGGCTTTCGCGGCCCCTTCCGCGCGACTAAAGTAAACATCATGGAGACCTTACACCCAAATGGCCCGATGTGGCCATTCCTGCCATAACACGTGATGGTTGAATCAATCGTCGACATCTGTGAATTGCGAAAATATCGCAAAAATTTAGAAATGAATTTGAAAAGATAACCGGCACGTAACAACACCCTATACAGTTAGTAAAAAAAGTATTTGGACAGAGCATCGACATTGATATTTATTCATATAACTACTATTAAAAAGAATTAAGTGGATCTTAACTATAACAAAATGAAAGCTTAAACATTATACTTTACTTCTGCTATAACGAACAAATATAAACCTTAGTTTTACATCCAGAAAAGAATAAATCTTTGTCAAGTGTAGTATAACGCGCCAAAAAAAGTATTTGGACAGACGAATTAAACTGTATAAAGTAATTAATAATCTTAAACTAATATCTAGTAGGATATCCATTGCACTTAATGACTTCTTTTAGTCTATTTGGCATTGATTCCACCAATTTTGTTGTCACTTCCGCTTCAATTTTAAGCCATTCTTCCTTTAGTTGAGCAATAAATGCTTGACGATTGGTAGTTTGCTGTTTCCGTACTCTGTTTTTAAGTTCCTCCCAGAGGTGTTCTATGGGGTTTAAGTCCGGTGATTGGGGAAGTGTTTGTAAGAATTTTGGGGTGTTATACAGGATCCATTCCTTGACAATTCGTGATGAGTGCTTCGGATCGTTATCGTGTTGGAATAAGTAAGCGTTTTGTAATCCAAGTTTCGCTGCACTTTCTTTCAAATTTGATTTTAAAATATTTAAATACGTAAAACGATCCATTATGCCATCTATTATGTGCAAAGGGTGTAGCCGGTTAAGATGGTCAAATGTGACCCTGAACCGAATTCAAATCGCGATGAGTCATTCGAAAGCTTATAAAAAAAGAATGATTTCTGCCAAGTTTCAACTTTGTATCTCGACCCGGGGGGTAGTAAAGGGTAAAAATAGAAAATCAGGTTTTTGCCGAATTTCTCTTATACCAGCGGATGAAAAATTTTGAAAAAAGTCAGAGGCATGTCTGTTATCGGTGCACATATTAGGGAATCGTGTCAGATTTTTAAACTCAAAAACCAAGCTGTGAAAAATAAAAAACCCAAAAATGCTGAAAAATGCCGGTTTTGTTTCGAAGCACTCTTGATACTATAATTATATTTTTACTGTAAGTCCGCATCATTGTTACTATTGTCTTGAATTTTTTTCAGATTTTTTAATTTGGTGCGCCGCAGTTAAAAAAACTAAAAACCGATTTTTTCGCCGTTTTTCCGTGTCAGAGTAACTAATAGGTCGAACTTTCGTACATACTTTATGGAATAAGTCTTTCATGCAATCTTCAATGTCTTCACATGCAGCAAAAGAGCGTAGGAATCAAACGAACTAAACATGCTGTAACATTACAGTCTAAAATGTCTATCGTATTTTCAACGGCGTCAATGGCGCAGCGGTAAAGTGTTCGACTGTTGAATCGGGATCACGGAAGTCTGCCATAGTGGATACACGTGTGCGCTAAGCCTCTGCAGATTTTTTTGCATTTATCAAGTATATAGTGAGAGATTAAAATAAATCATAGTAATAGTTTATTAGTAAGGAGTGTGAGGATTAATAATCCTATAAAATCCTACCCCGGGAATGTATCGGGAAGTTCAGAGATTTATTGGGCATAATGTCAACGCAACCAGCACATGGTGCGAAGCGTAACATCTCTGCAATGGCTGGGAGTAAAGAAAACGTTTCGCCGGATCCTCTCCTAAGAAGCAGACAAACAAAGACTCCAAAACTGAACTCCCTTCAGTTGGATAAAATGTACAAAGACCTTCGCAAGGAAAACAATTTGCCTATTAAAAAACAGCTGAAACCTAACCTCAATACTGCCCGTAATCATGGCACGGCGCCATCTTCTCAAAACCATCAACAGCTGGCGGAGCTATTCCAACCGGACTTGTCAGTTCCATCATCTTCAGACTGTGAGCAACCAAAGAAATCCAAAAAAATCAACAACAAGCTCCCGACGGTGCAAACACCTGCAACAGACGACAACCGATTCCAAATTCTAACAAATGAATTAGACATGGATATCGAAGACAACACCCCTGCGCCAGGACCCAGCGCCACAAACACAAGTAATAAAACGATCAAGCAGCCACCCATCTATACTATTAACTCCGACATTAATGCGCTGATAGTAGATATAACAGCAATAAATATTCCAAAGACTGCATTTATTATTAAAGAAACGACCAAAAACAACCATATAATATATGCAATAACAGCAGACCATTACAAATCTATTACAGAATTGTTAATAGCAAACAAGACTCAATTTTATACTTGTACTCAAAATACCAGAAGTAGAGATTATCAACCTCTCCAAATTCGAATTTGATAAGACACGAACTGAAGCTTATCACTACCTTCTGCAGATTACAAGTAGCAGTAAAACGAAAGAATTGTTTAAGATTAAGACTCTCGCGTACCAAAGAGTACGCTGGGAACACCTAAGAAAACCAAATATATTCCAATGCAGAAAATGTCAACGACTCGGACATGCCAGTAAAAACTGTTATCTGCAATTTAGATGCGTTAAATGCGCTAATTCCCACGAACCAGGTTGCTGTCCTATACAAAAAGATGACAACAAACTTCATCTGAAATGTGCAAACTGTGGTCAAGAAGGTCATCCTGCTTCTTATAAAGGTTGTCCCTACATCAAATTTGCACAACAAAAAAAGCTTAACATCTCCGCAAAAGTACAAACAAACATCAGGAAAATAGACAACATCAATGCAACAATTAGAGAAGATACGACATTTGCCCAAGTAGTTGCTGGTAGACGACAAGAGCGTTCACTCCCCCAAAAGAGGACTCCACCTTGGACTCCACCGCCGCAGGATCCCGAGACGTCCTTCTACCCTAAGGATCAATCTCAACACCAAGAACGACCGCAAGTACAACCGCAGCCCCCATGGGTTATAGATTTTAAAAAAGAAATAGCAGAAATAGTCACTGCTCAGTTTAAAATTCTTTCTGATAGAGTAAACGAAAACTCGCATAAAATAGAGTTTATTTTAAACGCGTTAAATTCTAAATAATAATGTCCAGACCTCCTAGCAACAGCAAACCCATTAGATTAGCTGCGATCAACGTTAATTCGCTGATCGCTAATCATCGTAGATCTGAACTAGTGCAGTTTACAGAAACGCACAATCACGATATCATATTCCATTCGGAAACTAAATTAAATAAGAAGCATGTAATCGCTTTAAAAAATTATAACCTAATCAGAAAAGACAGACCCAATGCGGTGCAAGGAGGTGGCACTGCGATCCTTATAAAAAGAGGAATTCCTTTTGAAACAGTTGACCTCCCATCCACAGCCACTAATGAGATACTAGAATTCACTATTATTAAACTCAACATGCACAACAACAAATCTCTATTTCTGGTGAGCGTATACGCAAGAAATGATAACAATTTGCAAACATTGAAAGCATCCATGTTCACGAAGATGATGATAGACTACTAGAGAGAAGCGGTTGTAATTTATCTAATATAGCTAAATCAGGGGATGAATATGTATTTACAGAACGATACGATAAACTCAACATCATTGGAGCTCATTATGAATTTATTAATTCACCCCGTTTTACTAATAATGACACTAGACTAAAGCAAATAATTGATAATGAGGCTGAAACAGTAAACCTAGATTTCTATAACAACAGAGAACAAAAGATCACCTTAGTACAATTTGATACCCACAATCCTGCCAGTAATCCTAATCTGACGGATGAACAAATACAACCTTTTTGCAACCCAACATCGTTAGCCTATAAACTTAAACACCTTCCAAACAAAACTTCTTCCGCTCTTATAAACACTTACCACCTAGACTAATTTTCTACTTAACTGTTATCTTCAACAACGCCATAAATAGATGTTACTTCCCAAATATATGGAAAGAGGCGAAAGTCCTTCCTATTCTCAAGAAAGGAAAGAACCCCAATAGCCCTTCGAGTTATCGCCCTATCAGCCTCACGCCCAGCTTGAGTAAAGTCTTTGAGATGATTTTGAATGATGCTTTGGTCGAGCATTGCAGAATAAACGAAGTAATACCCGATAGCCAATTCGGATTCAAACATCACCATTCCACAACTCATGCCATCCATAAATTGCTGGCTGATATAAATGGTTTTGTTGCCAAGAACAATCTTGTGGGCACGGCGCTTCTGGATGTTGAAAAGGCATTCGATTCGGTCTGGTTGAACGGGCTGATAGTCAGAATGTGCAAGAACGATTTCCCGCGCTGGCTTATACACATGGTATGGGATATGGTTAGCGGAAAAAGCTTTGTCACTTGGGATGGTGTGGATGTGTCATCGGGTAAATTCTGGATCAGGGAAGGTCTACAGCAGGGGACGGTTAATTCGCCAATACTCTTTAATATATTTATTAGTGAACTACCAAAATTATTTAACTTTAACACGCCCGGGCATCCGGCAATATTGTCTTTTGCGGACGACATAGTGGTATATGTGGCTGGTAACAGGGTGAGCCGCATCCGGAACGATCTGGAGACAGCTGTAAACAAAGTAAATAATTATATGGCGTCTTGGAACCTCAAAATTAATCCATCAAAATGTGAAACCATACTATTCCGTAAGCCCTTATCCAAATTATCCACTCAGGCCTCAGTAGGTCAAAACAAGTTCCAGATTTCGACTCTTGCGCCAGGCAGCATTACCTGGACCCCAATTCCGCACCGAAAGGTTGTGAAATACCTCGGAGTCCACATAGATTATCTGCTCAGATGAAACAAACATTTAGACATACAGATAGACAAAGCAGGAAAGTGTTACGTTGTAGCCAACGTATTGGAGCATTGCGGTGTTGCGACCTGCTCCGAACGGCAGCGTGGCCGTCTTTAAAAGTCCAAGGTCAGTGTCAGCTCAGTTTTACTCCGAAACTGGATTTCGCCCGCACCAATCAGCGGCCACGGACAGGCCGAACGAATTAGGGGATCTCTCCGTGGTCCGCGTAATTAAGATAAGAAACTTCGAGAAATTCAGAGGGCCACCATTCTTTCTGGCCCATCCTAGCTCATGCGATTCGTTCTAGTTCACTTACAGTATTCATTATTTATTTCAGTATTTCTTTATTGTTTTAGTTTAGTGTTCATGTATATTTTCTTTGTTGTTTTATTTACTATATTATTGTTATTTATTACTTATTACTTATTACTTATTACTTATTACTTATTACTTATTACTTATTACTTATTACTTATTACTTATTACTTATTACTTATTACTTATTACTTATTACATATTACTTATTACTTATTACTTATTACTTATTACTTATTACTTATTACTTATTACTTATTACTTATTACTTATTACTTATTACTTATTACTTATTACTTATTACTTATTACTTATTACTTATTACTTATTACTTATTACTTATTACTTATTACTTATTACTTATTACTTATTACTTATTACTTATTACTTATTACTTATTACTTATTACTTATTACTTATTACTTATTACTTATTACTTATTACTTATTACTTATTACTTATTACTTATTACTTATTACTTATTACTTATTACTTATTACTTATTACTTATTACTTATTACTTATTACTTATTACTTATTACTTATTACTTATTACTTATTACTTATTACTTATTACTTATTACTTATTACTTATTACTTATTACTTATTACTTATTACTTATTACTTATTACTTATTACTTATTACTTATTACTTATTACTTATTACTTATTACTTATTACTTATTACTTATTACTTATTACTTATTACTTATTACTTATTACTTATTACTTATTACTTATTACTTATTACTTATTACTTATTACTTATTACTTATTACTTATTACTTATTACTTATTACTTATTACTTATTACTTATTACTTATTACTTATTACTTATTACTTATTACTTATTACTTATTACTTATTACTTATTACTTATTACTTATTACTTATTACTTATTACTTATTACTTATTACTTATTACTTATTACTTATTACTTATTACTTATTACTTATTACTTATTACTTATTACTTATTACTTATTACTTATTACTTATTACTTATTACTTATTACTTATTACTTATTACTTATTACTTATTACTTATTACTTATTACTTATTACTTATTACTTATTACTTATTACTTATTACTTATTACTTATTACTTATTACTTATTACTTATTACTTATTACTTATTACTTATTACTTATTACTTATTACTTATTACTTATTACTTATTACTTATTACTTATTACTTATTACTTATTACTTATTACTTATTACTTATTACTTATTACTTATTACTTATTACTTATTACTTATTACTTATTACTTATTACTTATTACTTATTACTTATTACTTATTACTTATTACTTATTACTTATTACTTATTACTTATTACTTATTACTTATTACTTATTACTTATTACTTATTACTTATTACTTATTACTTATTACTTATTACTTATTACTTATTACTTATTACTTATTACTTATTACTTATTACTTATTACTTATTACTTATTACTTATTACTTATTACTTATTACTTATTACTTATTACTTATTACTTATTACTTATTACTTATTACTTATTACTTATTACTTATTACTTATTACTTATTACTTATTACTTATTACTTATTACTTATTACTTATTACTTATTACTTATTACTTATTACTTATTACTTATTACTTATTACTTATTACTTATTACTTATTACTTATTACTTATTACTTATTACTTATTACTTATTACTTATTACTTATTACTTATTACTTATTACTTATTACTTATTACTTATTACTTATTACTTATTACTTATTACTTATTACTTATTACTTATTACTTATTACTTATTACTTATTACTTATTACTTATTACTTATTACTTATTACTTATTACTTATTACTTATTACTTATTACTTATTACTTATTACTTATTACTTATTACTTATTACTTATTACTTATTACTTATTACTTATTACTTATTACTTATTACTTATTACTTATTACTTATTACTTATTACTTATTACTTATTACTTATTACTTATTACTTATTACTTATTACTTATTACTTATTACTTATTACTTATTACTTATTACTTATTACTTATTACTTATTACTTATTACTTATTACTTATTACTTATTACTTATTACTTATTACTTATTACTTATTACTTATTACTTATTACTTATTACTTATTACTTATTACTTATTACTTATTACTTATTACTTATTACTTATTACTTATTACTTATTACTTATTACTTATTACTTATTACTTATTACTTATTACTTATTACTTATTACTTATTACTTATTACTTATTACTTATTACTTATTACTTATTACTTATTACTTATTACTTATTACTTATTACTTATTACTTATTACTTATTACTTATTACTTATTACTTATTACTTATTACTTATTACTTATTACTTATTACTTATTACTTATTACTTATTACTTATTACTTATTACTTATTACTTATTACTTATTACTTATTACTTATTACTTATTACTTATTACTTATTACTTATTACTTATTACTTATTACTTATTACTTATTACTTATTACTTATTACTTATTACTTATTACTTATTACTTATTACTTATTACTTATTACTTATTACTTATTATTATTATTATTCGACCCCGTGTCTAGTTCCATAGTCACGTTGGAGCACACCAGTGCTCAACGTCGCAAAGGAACTCCCGAACGGCGGAGCGCACCATCGCTCGCTTGGAGGAGCACGACACGTAGTCGAGCAGCTAACGTTTCAGCATATCAGATCCCTAACAAATCCTCTCCTATGCCTAAAACCCGACGTGCGGGCCGCAAATACCAATTGCGCCTCCTCCTCCGCGAATTATACGAGCCAGCCGTGCCTGGGAAATACCCGCTCGGGGTTCGTGTACTCCCAACGGTCGTTAGCGACATTCGACTCTTAGATTCTACCGAAATCTATGCAGTGCCGCTGCATCCAATACCGTGGCAATTGACGCCCATCTCTGTTCCCATGGAGTGGAAATTAATCGCAATGTCCACGTCGTCGCCAACTCCCGCGTGATTTTTCGTGCAGCGTGAGGCATCCGCGGAACCCGACCAGACGGTGAACGAAAGCGTCCCGTGGGTCAAATCTGTCTGTAACAACGTTTCGGTAACCCGCGTGATTTTCCTCGAAACTCAACGCGAGGTGACCGCTGAGACGTAACAATTGGTGACAGCGGTGGGATCACAGACAATCTGCGGAAACCATGCCTCTCACGCGTTCAATGATGGACCCCAAGGAGACTCCGTCAGTGGCAACCCAGGCTGAACTCCTCATCTTGCAAAAACAATTATTCGACAAGGAATGCCGCCTACGGACCGAACGGGAAGCCCTAGAAGCGGAACGTGCTGAAATTACCACGCAAGCTAGGAACGAAAACAAGGCTTTACGAGCCCAACTGGAAACCATGCGCCTCGAAATGGAATCTCTTAGACGACCACAGGAACCACTTACACCACCGGTGACAATGTCAATGGAACACTCCGGTTCTCAACAGGTGGAAATTATAAACCCACCCACCCAACCCTCTATTTTCTCTCTCAAAGAGGCAGTACAATCAATCCCTACATTCGACGGAACGAACATGACAATATTCGCATTCAGCCGTGCTTGTAAACGTGCCCGTGATGTACTTCCGTTACATTCGGAACACACACTGACAAAACTAATCATCAATCGATTACGCGGTCGAGCCTACACAGCAGTGGAAGACGAGGATTGCTGCACCATCACAGACTTATGCAATAAATTAAACGACGTATTCGGGCCACGCAAGACGGTGGACCACTATCGAGGGGAAATGGTGGACATTCGTCAAGGCCTCAAGGAGCATATCTTAGATTACATAAACCGTGTAAAAGATCTACGCACCGCAATACTAGACTGCGACAGGAACTCTAACGATACTTCCAGCGTGGACAAACTCACTCGCGACAGCTTTATCCAGGGCCTCATTCCCCGCCTTCGGACCGAGATGAGAGATTTCAAGACCTCGCCACTCACTACCGCCTTCGCCGAAGCCATAAATGCCTACAAACAATACGAGGTAGACCAGACCCTCTACGAAAAACTATGCGACAAGAAGGTCCATTTCTCGGGACGCGACAGGACTCCCGAAAAAAGGGATTATCACTCCCCATCCCGCGGACCAAGCCAGCAAACATCATCCGAATCTCCATTACCTCGCTACACTTCTTCACCCCCACCCAACACATGGAGGACCCAACCACCACGCGAAGAACACCCCGGGACTCACACCCCAAACCAAAATACCCTCTCACCAAGCGGCGGGAATCATCAGACACCACATCACACCGATCGCGGCAACCCCCCTCATGACCCCCCGTATCAAACAAATAACGCGCGAATAAAAAACGAAGACAAGTTCTGTAGATATTGCAAGAACCGCGGGCACGACATACACGAGTGTCGCAAACGCGAATACAATAATAATCGGAATCAGGGAAACGCGAAGTCCCTCCCGTCAACAACGGGCCGGACAACCACGAAACTCGAGTCCACCAAGTCGGCAACGACACGACGGAATCCAAACCGTGAAATTATCCAACAATTCCGACGTACCGCGGGTCTGCCTAGAATCATCAGATTTTAAACAAGCCACGACATTCTTGGTGGACACGGGTGCCGAACTCAACTTAATTAAGCTCGATGCCGTGAAATCTGCGATTTCTACCGATACAAAAGATATCATTAAACTCAGCGGCATTACCAATGGTCACGTCGAAACCTTAGGGGCAATAGAAGTACGAATCTGCGAAACGCCTATCAAATTTTATGTAGTTCCAAACGATTTTCCTACTGCGACTGCAGGAATACTCGGAACACCATTTTTTAAAGAAAAGGGCGCAGAAATTTCCTACGCAAAGAAACAGGTACTATGGGAGCAAAACGCGATACCCTTTTCAAATTCGCTGGAAATTACGATCGCGCCGCGCACGTCCGCATGTATTGCAATCAGAGTCTCCGGACCACGTATAGGATATATATCAAAGCGAACTATAGCACCGGACGTGACAATATACGACTCCATAGTCAAAAACGTTAACGGCAAAGCGTACCTGCGGTGTGTGAACACATCGAGTGTCAAAAGAGTCTTCTCCATACCCACCGTGGAGTTGGAGGAGATCGAAGCTGTCTCCGTCATTCCTAAATCCACTGCATCTACTAAATCCACTGTATCCACTGTATCCACTGTATCTACTAAATCCACTGTATCCACTGTCTCCACTGCATCCACTGTTTCCACTGTATCTGATAATATAAAAAATCGCTGCTCAGAAATCTCAAACATAATAAGTTTAGAGCATATGAATAGCGAGGAAATAGCACATGTTCAAAAAATAATTAACGAACATCACGATCTCTTCCACCTCCCCGGTGACCATCTTGGAAAAACCGACGCCGTAAAACACAAAATACCTACAACCAACGAGCAACCCATACATGTAAAACAATACAGATACCCGCCGATTCACAAGGATGAAATAAATAAACAAATGAAGGAATTACTGGAGAATGACATAGTAAGTCTCTCCACGTCCCCCTACAACTCACCCTTGTGGATTGTGCCCAAAAAATCCGACGAATTCGGGAACAAGCGATGGAGAATGGTTATAGATTACAGAGCGCTTAACGAGAAGTCTATAGCAGACTCATATCCATTACCTAGTATTGTTGACATATTAGATCAATTAGGCAGCGCGAAATATTTCAGTGTATTCGATCTTGCGAGTGGGTTCCACCAGATCGGTATGAACGAAGACGATGCTGTAAAAACCGCGTTCTCGACACCGTATGGCCATTACCAATTTAATAGAATGCCATTTGGGCTGCGTAACGCACCGGCAACTTTTCAGCGATTAATGGATTCGGTCTTAACGGGCTTACAAGGGACAGAACTTTTTGTTTACCTCGACGATATTGTTATTTAGGCCAGCTCCCTATCCGAACACATGTCAAAATTTAACAAACTAGCTACGCGCCTCCGACAGGCAAATCTAAAATTACAACCCTCAAAGTGCGGATTCTTACACCGCGAAGTCGCCTATTTAGGCCATGTTATTAGCGAAAAAGGTGTCAAACCCTGTCCTCAAAAGATACAAGCAGTACAAGACTTTCCTACACCAAAAAACGTAAAAACAGTTCGTGAATTTCTCGGTCTTGCCGGTTATTACAGACGATTCGTTGATCACTTTTCTCACATCTCGAAGCCATTAACCAATCTATTAAAAAAGGATGTCAAGTTCGTATGGGGCGCAGATCAGGAGCGAGCATTTTCAACCCTGCGCGACGCTCTTTGTACCGAACCAATCTTACAATATCCCGATTTCGAGCAGGAATTCCACATTACCACAGACGCGTCAGGTTACGCCGTAGGCGCGATCCTTAGCCAGGGTGAAATAGGCAAAGACCACCCCATTTCTTATGCATCCCGACTCCTGCACGGTGCAGAATTAAACTATTCTACGATCGAAAAGGAGTGCCTTGCGATAATATACGCGGTACAGCACTTCAGGCCATACATTTACGGCAGACGATTTAATCTCATAACAGACCACAAACCCCTCGTGTGGGTAAACTCCGTAAAGGACCCGACATCACGCTTATTACGGTGGCGTTTAAAACTCGCGGAATACGACTATAAGATAATGTATAAGGCAGGCAAAACGAACGTCAATGCTGACGCTCTGTCCCGCAACCCCATCCCCGTTTTGCCACTCCGCTCCAATTCATTTCCCTCCGCAGATCCTGACGTCCCCTTACAAGACCATAACGACGACGACATAGAAGCAACTTCGTCCTCAGAACTATCCGATCCACCCAATCCGACAATAACAGATCAAAGATATCGCATAATAGAAACTAGAGACAGGCTAATTATGAGAACCGACAACATCGTTTGCTTCGTATCACGCGATGGACAACCCTGTGACCCCGGAACCCAGGATTTCTTCTTACAGAATAAACTTCCATCGCTGATCGACGCCCGCATCGGTAGAGCCAAAGTTTCCGAACTAGGACAAAAACATTTAATACAACTTCCAGTAAAAAGACTTGCGTTACACGACGCCACGGCACCCGACGTAGTCGAATCCTTAAGATCCCTTTTCGATGTTGCAGTGGAATTAAACTTACCATCTATCAGCATCTCAAAAACTAACATAGATAACGTATCATGGGAACATATTAAACAAGTACTTTTAGAATTATTTGTCCCGTTACAGACAAAAATTTTTGCGTGCAAAAACGAAGTACAACTCCCTTCCGCGGATAGACACCAGGACATAATAATAGAAAACCACGTATCAGCCTTCGGAGAACACAAAGGCATCTCAAAAACCCATAACAGAATCCGCGAACGATATTTTTGGCCAACCATGAAGGCAGACGTCCGAACATACATAAACTCATGCGAAAGTTGCCAAATCAAGAAACTTACAAGAGTAAAAACAAGAGTCCCAATGACTATCACAGATACACCAGGACGAGCATTTGACAAAGTCTCTATTGATATAGTCGGACCTCTCCCCACAACCCCTACCGGATACTCTTACATACTTACGATACAAGATCTCCTTACAAAATATTCCATCGCTGCTCCTATACGCAATCCTGGCGCAGTCGACACAGCAGACGCACTCGTTCGTACGCTTATCTGTAGATTCGGAGCCCCAAAGGCGTTATTAACAGACCAAGGCACTCATTTTCTAAACGCTTTAATGAAAACCGTAGCAAAAAGATTCAAAATTACTCATTTTAAAACAACAGCATTCCACCCTCAGAGCAATGGGTCCCTTGAACGCTCTCATCATGTCCTGACCGAATATTTGAAACACTTTATATCGCATAATAACTGGGATGAATGGATAGAAATGGCAATGTTTAGTTATAACACAGCAGTACATGAAGGTACTCGTTTCACGCCCCACGAACTGGTTTTCGGTCAAATCGCGCGCATGCCTACCTCTGATGAGAATTTAACAACAACGAACAACGAATCTTACAACGATTACCTAGTCGAATTACAAACCAAGTTAATAGAAGTACAGTCTAGAGCCAAAAACAATTTACATAACGCCAAAATGAAATCCAAAGCATATTATGACAGAAAAATTCACGACCAAAAATTCGCGATAGGAGACCGAGCATACCTAGTAAAAGAACAGCAAAAAGGTAAATTCGATGACCAATATACAGGACCGCACGAAATCCTTGAGGTATTGTCCAAAGATAATGTTAAGATTAAATATAAGGGTAAAAGTAAGATAGTTCATATCAATAGACTTAAGAAAGCGAAAAACGACACCTCCTTTAGCGTCGCAATAATGGTTAGCCCCCTACTAAACCCCCCTGCCCCACCAACACAAGGAAAACAAACCAGCAACACTTCGCATCATTTTCCACCGACCCTACAATTGGAGCCAACACCTCTACTGCAAACAGTCACCAGTTCACCGACCACTTCTTCATTTTGGGAAACGGCGCAGAGTAACAGTTGCAGAACAAGCCCTCCTATACCCATCACCCCTCCAGTGCTAGAAACAAACATTTGCGAAAGAATTTTAGCCAGCTGAAAATTCTTACCCAGGGGGGGAGGTGTTACGTTGTAGCCAACGTATTGGAGCATTGCGGTGTTGCGACCTGCTCCGAACGGCAGCGTGGCCGTCTTTAAAAGTCCAAGGTCAGTGTCAGCTCAGTTTTACTCCGAAACTGGATTTCGCCCGCACCAATCAGCGGCCACGGACAGGCCGAACGAATTAGGGGATCTCTCCGTGGTCCGCGTAATTAAGATAAGAAACTTCGAGAAATTCAGAGGGCCACCATTCTTTCTGGCCCATTCTAGCTCATGCGATTCGTTCTAGTTCACTTACAGTATTCATTATTTATTTCAGTATTTCTTTATTGTTTTAGTTTAGAGTTCATGTATATTTTCTTTGTTGTTTTATTTAATATATTATTGTTATTTATTACTTATTACTTATTACTTATTACTTATTACTTATTACTTATTACTTATTACTTATTACTTATTACTTATTACTTATTACTTATTACTTATTACTTATTACTTATTACTTATTACTTATTACTTATTACTTATTACTTATTACTTATTACTTATTACTTATTACTTATTACTTATTACTTATTACTTATTACTTATTACTTATTACTTATTACTTATTACTTATTACTTATTACTTATTACTTATTACTTATTACTTATTACTTATTACTTATTACTTATTACTTATTACTTATTACTTATTACTTATTACTTATTACTTATTACTTATTACTTATTACTTATTACTTATTACTTATTACTTATTACTTATTACTTATTACTTATTACATATTACTTATTACTTATTACTTATTACTTATTACTTATTACTTATTACTTATTACTTATTACTTATTACTTATTACTTATTACTTATTACTTATTACTTATTACTTATTACTTATTACTTATTACTTATTACTTATTACTTATTACTTATTACTTATTACTTATTACTTATTACTTATTACTTATTACTTATTACTTATTACTTATTACTTATTACTTATTACTTATTACTTATTACTTATTACTTATTACTTATTACTTATTACTTATTACTTATTACTTATTACTTATTACTTATTACTTATTACTTATTACTTATTACTTATTACTTATTACTTATTACTTATTACTTATTACTTATTACTTATTACTTATTACTTATTACTTATTACTTATTACTTATTACTTATTACTTATTACTTATTACTTATTACTTATTACTTATTACTTATTACTTATTACTTATTACTTATTACTTATTACTTATTACTTATTACTTATTACTTATTACTTATTACTTATTACTTATTACTTATTACTTATTACTTATTACTTATTACTTATTATTATTATTATTCGACCCCGTGTCTAGTTCCATAGTCACGTTGGAGCACACCAGTGCTCAACGTCGCAAAGGAACTCCCGAACGGCGGAGCACACCATCGCTCGCTTGGAGGAGCACGACACGGAGTCCAGCAGCTAACGTTTCAGCATATCAGATCCCTAACAAATCCTCTCCTATGCCTAAAACCCGACGTGCGGGCCGCAAATACCAATTGCGCCTCCTCCTCCGCGAATTATACGAGCCAGCCGTGCCTGGGAAATACCCGCTCGGGGTTCGTGTCCTCCCAACGGTCGTTAGCGACATTCGACTCTTAGATTCTACCGAAATCTATGCAGTGCCGCTGCATCCAATACCGTGGCAATTGACGCCCATCTCTGTTCCCATGGAGTGGAAATTAATCGCAATGTCCACGTCGTCGCCAACTCCCGCGTGATTTTTCGTGCAGCGTGAGGCATCCGCGGAACCCGACCAGACGGTGAACGAAAGCGTCCCGTGGGTCAAATCTGTCTGTAACAACGTTTCGGTAACCCGCGTGATTTTCCTCGAAACTCAACGCGAGGTGACCGCTGAGACGTAACAAAAGGTATTCCTAAGCAATGGCAGAATTTTCCACAATAAATACTTATCCCCCAAAGCTAAAACTATATTATACATGTTACTGATACGACCAATCCTAACATATGCGGCGCCCGTATGGTGGAATTTCAATCATACAAGCGCCGAGCGACTACGCTGCCTGGAGCGCAGATGTCTGAGAGCCTGCTTGGGACTTTACCGTTCACAGAGCTCAGAATGGCAACACTATGTGAGCAATCAAACACTTTATAACAAGGCGGAAATTCCGCGAATCGGCAATCAATTACTAAGAACAACAAGAGAATATTTTGCAAATTTGCCGAATGTAAATAATGAGCTCCTTAGGGCAATTTCGATTAGAGACGATGAGGCAGCCTCCAGAGAGTTCGTCACGGGATATGTATCTCCGCAAGCATTTCTCACCTGTGACGCCCAAGGTCTCATCCAGGATGAATGCAACATTCCGTGGATATACCACTGGCGGAGGAATAAAGCTGACAAGCGTATCGCGCTCACCCTGAACGACACAGTTCACGATAGTAATAAGTTTAAATATTCTACAAAGCTACCTGACAGAGATTTAAAAGACTTCCATAGAATAAATTACAAGAGATACTGGTGGCTCAACGACACCTGCCCCTTTTTGTCAGAGCTGGCTGATCGTCAGCAAGCTCACATTAGATATACCTAGTATTAAGAACGTTCAAGACTGTAAATCCCGTTGGGATCTTTTTTCTTTTTTATAAATAATGTACATAGAACCTAGTTTTTAAGTCTTTCTTCTCTCCTCTTTATCGTCTTTCCTATATCTAAGCAACCGAAAGATATTGTGGTTTTTCTGGACATTTTCCACTAATTTTTTAAGGCGCAATTCGCTAAAGACTGTGATCACAACGGTGTTCCTAATTAAGTAATATAATAACCATAATAAACTGTGATCGTTAGGCTGCGAGTTACGGAAGCACCGTACAAGCTGCTCTTATATTTTACCAAAGCGACGGCGTGGCAGTTGTTTCTATGTTTGTTGAATGCCATACATGTACAAATACTATATTTTTTTTGTCACCAACCCTCAATAAACACTTCAAAAAAAAAAAAAAACTGTTGAATCGTTGCGAACTTTTTGAACGTAGGTTCGAGCCTCGGAACTTCTAAGTCCCACAGGGTCATATTTTTTTCACATTACTTATGTATTTTTTTATTTCTAGCTATATGACAATGGTCGATATTTATATACAAATGTTTTAAAAACATATTAAAAATATTTTAATAATTGAAATATACATAAAAATGACTTGAGAAGAATTTGATGCCACCGTTTCTCTGGACAAGTATGCCGTCAATTACAGTATTGTTATAACATTCCCTGCACTAAATTAATATTATATGAAATTGATTTTCTAATCTCTTACCTTTAACAATTGTGGATGGATTGCAGCAACAATTGTGTGTTGTTTTATAATTATTTCGCCTCTTCTTGTAGATCATACAACTCTCTCTTGTTTCCAAAATTCAGAAGTTAAACAATGCTGTAATTGGCAGGATACCTAACAATAGTTTTCAAGTTTTAAAATAATTTTAATATGTTTTTAAAACATTTGTATCTAAATATCGATCATTGTCATATAGCTAAAAATCGAAAAAATACATAATTAATGTGAAAAAAATATGACCCTGTGGGACTTAGAAGTTACGATAGACATTTTAGACTGTAATGTTACAGCATGTTTAGTTCGTTTGATTCCTACGCTGTTTTGCTGCATGTGAAGACATTGAAGATTGCATGAAAGACTTATTCCATAAAGTATGTACGAAAGTTCGACCTATTAGTTACTCTGACACGGAAGAAACGGCGAAAAAATCGGTTTTTAATTTTTTTAACTGCGGCGCACCAAATTGAAAAATCTGAAAAAAATTCAAGACAATAGTAACAATGATGTGGACTTACAGTAAAAATATAATTATAATATCAAGACTGCTTCGAAACAAAACCGGCATTTTTCAGCATTTTTGGGGGTTTTTTATTTTTCACAGCTTGGTTTTTATGTTTAAAAATCTGACACGATTCCCTAATATGTGCACCGATAACAGACATGCCTCTGAATTTTTTCAAAATTTTTCATCTGCTGGTATAGGAGAAATTCGGCAAAAACTTGATTTTCTATTTTTACCCTTTACTACCCTCCGGGTCGAGATACAGAGTTGAAACTTGGCAGAAATCATTCTTTTTTTATAAGCTTTCGAATGACTCATCGCGATTTGAATTCGGTTCAGGGGCACATTTGACCATCTTAACCGGCTATACCCTTTTCGTGAAACAGAAGCGATTGACTTTTGTTCCTTACGGCATTTTTCATCTGTCCAAATACTTTTTTTGGCGCATTATACTACACTTGACAAAGATTTATTATTTTCTAGATGTAAAACTAAGGTTTATATTTTTTCGTTATAGCAGAAGTAAAGTATAATGTTTAAGCTTTCATTTTGTTATAGTTAAGATCCGCTTAATTCTTTTTAATAGTAGTTATATGAATAAATATCAAAGTCGATGCTCTGTCCAAATACTTTTTTTACTAACTGTATATGTCGACTGTCGCTACCGCAATCATTTACTCGTCGCCCGGCTAATCCAACCTAACCTGAAACTGGTTTCACTAATATCTCATCACGCCTGCAATATTTTCTAAATTTAAAGGCATTTTTCTTATGTAAACCGCATATCAGCTTTCGAATAAGACCAATTTCAATAAAATCGGTCCACGCATGAGAGAGATATGATAATATCGTCTCATGGATCAGTCGGATTATTTAAGATTTTTCTCCTTCTCCTGATTCTCCTTCTCCAAGAAATTTTTCGTCAACATAATACGTATATACGCGTCACACGCACACCTTCAGCCAAAACTAACACATGTTTCGCTCTTCGTTCGCCGACTCTCGGGATCATTCGGCAGGGATCGTCGTCCGTCATTGTACATACATACTTATATATACTATTTTGAATTTTATAACCTACCAAGTGCTAAGTGTAAAATAAAATAAGTTATCTGAATTTCTAATGTCACGAGTTTTCACACTAAATAGGAGACTGAATTATTGTCTCAATTAACAAGGTAAGTCGCCAAGATTTTTTTAATAGATTTCTTATGTAGAGTCGCAGACTTGGAAGTTGTTCGGAGAAGGCTCGACAGAGAAGCATCTTCTTTCGCATAAGTTTCTGGAAATTTGTACCATGCATGTACAAAATGATATATATTGTAACAAATTGGATTGCTTTTAAATTGCCAGATATTTATTTGTATACCAACAATTTAAAGTTTTTATGTAAAGCTTATTATTATAGAAATGAAGGGGACGCACAGGCTTGGATGGATAGAAATGAAGGGGATGCACAGGCTTGGAGGTTGTCCGTAGAAGATTCGGTAGAATAGATAGACAGAGCATCTTGTTTCGCACAAGTTTCTGGAAATTTGTCAAATAAGGTAAATCGACAAAATTTGTCAAAAGACATAGCATTAAGAATTATTAAGAAATTAGATTATGGTGGACTGCTTGCAATGTAGAACAAGTCACATTAGTGACGAAAGTACGCTGAAAACAGATCTCCCTTGATGCTTTTCAATCTTTTGTGAAAGACATTCATAATACTTTAATAATAAAATCCACAGTAGTTGTCACGCATCCAACACCAATAAAAATATTGAATCTCTTCGTTCATTTTCGCTAAATTACCATTAATATTTTTTAAATTTCTACCACAAGACTTTCTATCATATGTTCTCACCTCCTTTGGACACATTATGTAACCTCTACATTTACTATAGCAAAAGGCCACTATTTCTATATAATTTCTATAGAACTAAGTTCTACGTTAAGTTGTATATAACTAAAATGTGGCTTTTATATTATATATTTACAGATAATCGAAGCAGAAGATGATGCTGTGTGATCTACGTCAGACTATGTACGCAAAAATTTGCATGTAGGGTTTTGCATACGTAATTATTCATTCAATGATCTTGACATATGAGCACGTGCGGTAATGTATAAATAATTAGTAAATGTCTCCTATTTTTCAGTTAAAGATGCAGACGAAGAGAATTATTTAAAAAGCTGAAAGAGAAAGTAACCCTTATGATGTATCAAATAATAAATTTCTTTTTATTTTTTATATTGTTTTATTGGCCGCCGTCACGGCCCCGGTTACAATCACGGACCCGGCCCCGGTCCACACCACGGCTCCGGCCCCGGCCCCGACCACGATATTGCTGACTGATGATCGTCCGGAGGGTGAAGGCCTGGTTTCTCATCATGTCTAGAGCGGCCCAGGTTTGCTCCTGGGCCCGCACCTTCCATCCGCCTTTCCGATGACTCGCCACGTACGGTCCTGTTATAAGTAGTAATAATGTTCGGGAATGTGATAGTTCCCTTTTTCGCTACACTCACACTCACCGCAGCACCTCGCGGACCGCGATACAGCGACGCTGATCGACGAGCGAGCCGCCCGCCAGCGCCTATCGATCGACCAATCATCGAAGATTGATAGGCCAATCAGCACGCCGCAACGACGATCCAGGGAAACGGAGAAGACGCGCAAGCGGAAGTCCGTCATTCTCTAACTCTCTTGTGTGTTTAGCAGCAACAACGTTCTGTTAAATCGTATCGCGAATTATTACATACTTTTGCCTCGCTCACACTCATTCTCAATTCACATCAGTGTAGTTCTCATCACTCAATCATTGTGTGAAAAATCTCAGCTCATTGAACACTCATAGTAGCGCCAATTAATATAATTGTTCGGACGCCTCGTGGCAAGGCCACGCGGTAATATTTCCACTCATGCTTTCTCAGTGCGGTCCACGGACTTTAATATAAATTCTGTAACGCCAAATCGGGACACTCATCTTCCCATTGTGCAGTTTTAATAAAGTGACTTGTTATCTCAAAAACTGTATCTTGTGCACCTTTTCACCGTCGGTCATAACCTCACTTTCAACCGGCCTGCTCACCGCAGACTTTCTCAAACAAATAAATAACAATAAATTTATTAGTATTATTTAAATTTAGACTTATTTCAAGCATTCTAAAAACATATACAGTCGGTGTAGAAAGTATTCGTACAGCGACCAATTTAAAATAAAACTTTGTATATCCATGTTAGTAATAAATTTTAACGGAAAACAATGATTAATCAATATTCTTTGATGTTCGTAGAATAGATTTTGTATAAACAAAATTTTATTCCCTCTAACATTTACAAAGATATATTAACAAAAACAGATAGGGTAAGCAGGCCAGTAGCTGGACGGGACCCAGCAGATGGACAAATCGTTGGTTAATCGTTAATATTGAAAGAACTAGAGTTTTAATCTATATTATTGTTTTTTTATTTTGTAGAAAAAACGTTTGTTGTTTTATAAAACATTAACATATTTATCGAAAAAAAATGCTAATGAATTATCCTACCTTGAGACGGCGCTCCGTCTCAGCTGACGCTCGCTATGTCGCTCGAATATCGCATGACACGCTTGCCGTCTAGCGTTTCGCTCGCTCGCAGAGTCGCTGACCCAAGGGTAGGTCGTGGGCACTCGCTGTACCCTCGGATGGCACTCGGAAGTTGGTCGCCTGGAGTCCGTCGTTGCTCACGGTCTCTAAACGTCGGTTTTCTACGCAGTCCTACGTCGATCACGATTGACGCGCAAGGGCACTCCCGGCGAGGCCGTTTCTCGGTATGTCGGACGGAGTTACCCTTTCACAGATTACTATCGGCCGTACGTATTTCGCGGAATTGACGCGGAGACGTGGTCGCGGTATCCAGACGACTCTCTGGCCCATCGTGACTCCCTAGCTCGAGCTCTCGAATACGAATGCTTCCACTTAGTCCTGCCGTCGCGGTCCGTGCCTCGCGTTCTCGAAATCGATGGGGGGAAATCGCCTCATCGGCACTTGTCGATCGCTCCTTATTAGGAAATATCGGGACGTGAACGGTCGCGCTGCGCTGACAACGATCGATTCGCGGTTCGGCGACTCGGCTGCCACGCGCGAGGCGATTCCGCCGAATCGCCAATGTCGAAACAGAAAGCGACGCGCCGACAGCAAGCACGGAATGAACCGATAGGGGCTTGTAACATATAAATTTTTAATATTTACCATCCATTAAGGCGTTGTACTCATTTTCCTACAAAAATTAATAAACAATTAATTAGCAAATAAGATCTAGAGTTCATTACAGCTGCGTATGATAGAAGAAAATCATACATGTAGCGCAAGGGTACGTATTGTTCCATTGCAAATTGGAAATTAGGAAAAAATTTGAAAAGTGAAACAGTGTATGATGCGAAATTATAAAAATTACATTACATTACATTACAAAATATGTTTCTTTTCATTATTTCACAAGCTTTTCCATTATTAATATTCAATACAAAAAACTGTAACCTATTATAACATTATTTTGTGAACGATTCGCAGTAGTAACTAATAGCAAAGCAAGAAGGTATTGCACACGTTGAAGCATATTCTATAACTTATAACGTCAATGATTAGAAATATATTAAACATATCTGAGTTGAACGTAAACGAAAATGTAAAGTACAACATTTTGAAAGTCTTCGGTAGGCACTTTGCCTATGGTAACTATCAATGGAAGTAGACCGTAACTGTATAGCAAGTAATACAACAAGATATTAGACATGTTGAAGCCTATTCTAACTTGTAACGCCAGCGATTAGAAGTATGAAACACATCCGAGTTAAAATCTGCTTCTATTTATCTAATATGTTCTTGTTATTATATACTGTAGGGTGTTTCAATTTTCTAAAGGTGCTATTTTCATATAACTTTGCTCGCACCCTTGGTTCTATTCATCTAAGTGATCTGTATGCCAAATTTTAGACAAATTTAATAATACTTAGGGGTTGCACAGTTTTATAGCACGTGTGCTATATCTTCTTGTTTTACTAGTTACAACTGCCAATCGTTCAAGTAGGTATAGTATGACGGTTCTGCGACAGGGTGGTGAGGGGGTGAGGCGGGGCGGGGGGGTACCGCGCTCTTCGGCGAGATGGGCGCGGGGGTGAGGCGGGGAGGGGGTACCGAGTTCGTTGGTGAGGGGGATGACGTCACAGGGGAGGGGGATTCCAAAAGGGCGTCGACCGAGTTCGTTGGTGAGAGGGGGATGACGTCACAGGGGAAGGGGGATTTCAAAATTTTCAAAATGGCGCCGCGCGCGAAGGTGGAGTTCGTGGGCGAGGGGGTTGACGTCACAGGGGAGGGGGTGGATTTTCAAAATTTTAAAATGGCGTCGCGCGCATTTCGTATTGGCGCCACCTATTGAATGTTTAAGGTACTTTGGGTCCACGTCGGTATTTGGGCCCGCCTTGGTAAATTTTTCAGGTTTTTCATACATTTCGTATTGGCGCCACATGCTGGATGTTTAAGGTACTTTGGGCACGTGTCGCCGCCGCGCAATCTCCGTACGCGTGCGGGGATCGGTGCGCAGGCGCGACCGCGACCGATTCGTGGAAATTCAAATCGCGTCTTCGACGATGATTTCTGAGAAAAAGGGTGGACCAGGAGAAAAGATTTTTTTCTGAGGAAATATTTGAATCGTGGGACCGATACAGCACACGTGCAATGATGTAAACATAGAACGATAATTATTGTAAATCAATCATCGCGATAGCCTATGGAATAAACACGACATTGCACCGTACCATGCCGCGTGTTTATATCTGAGCAGGATTGAACGCATTTTTGGTGCCTACGTGCACGCGCTTCATGTCATATGTTTATATCTGAATCGTGGGACCGATACAACGCACGTGCAATGATATAATCATAAAGCGATAATTATTGTAAATCAATCGTCGCGATAGCCCATGGAATAAACACGACATTGCATTCGATTATGATTTCCGAGAAAGAGGGTGATATCTGAGCATTGACTTTTCCCAAGACCATGCCTCTAAGAAGTATCCTCGAGAAAACGCAATGTCCCGGAAGCAATAAATTAGGCGTTGCGATCACGCAACCCACTAAGCGATAATTATTCGGGGTAGAGTTCCGAGTATTTTCACGATCGAGAACAGAGCAACGTCTCAAGTACCCTTCTCGAGGATCTGCAAGTCAAGCGTCGTGGAAGCGTGTAAGGGCGAAAAGATTTTGTTTATTTCACAAGGAAGGTGGAAGTTCGGTGAGTAATTCTGACATATTAAGATTTTTAAGATTTAGTAATTTATTCAACTTAATTATCCCACTCGACTACATCGTCAGTGAATAGGGCACTATCGTCGTCGGTAAAAATGGCATTGTTAACAATTTCATTAAATAAATCCTCATGGGTATAAAATGAATCATCGCCAACTTGCTCGGGGACAGTCTGAATTGCAATATCGCGAGCCTGAAGCCCTGATACTGCATTCGCAAAAACCGCGTCAAAGTTAATCCGTTTCGCATTGACACATTTTCGCCAAACTACACTTTTTGGATCCATCAAACTGTTCAGTCCATATACATTATTATAATCAATGTCATCCCAATCATCATCATCATCATCATCATCATCATCACTAACATCTAAAAAGAATGTTTTTTGCCGCGCATGCCTATTTAACCAATATCGCTCGCTCCCGTAGTTGTCAGCCGGTATCTCGCCGCCGTATATACCAGTACCATTGTAAAACACTTTTAAAAAAATGTCGCCATCGTGAACAACTTCCGTCTCTTTAAGTTCTTCACCACGAATTTCTTCGGTTTGAACCGCAACATTCCGACACGCAACATATATTTTGGGGTTGTAGTCATGTATAGGCAGCACAGAGGAGTTGAAGATCGCAGCGGCAGCTGGATGATTGAATTGCACCGGCAATGACATAATCTGTGAATAGGGTTTTGGGTCGGGAATTGGCCCGATATTTGGATGATCGTACGAGCTTGCCGCGAAACTCGACACTCGTCCTTCTACCGCTGAGTTTTCGATTTCGATTTCGGTATCATCTGGAAAAGCCGCATCATGAAATAAGGTGAAATCGAGAGTCTCTGGGAAGTTAATTATTTGTAAAGAAGTGAACTCTTTGTGAATAAGTGAATATGGAGGGGTTCATGGACACGTACAGGGTTTTGTCCCGGATGTCTAAGCTTTTACGCAGTATTGCGGAATTCTGAGACTGGACTGATCATTGCGACACGTGCCTGCAGCTCATCGCCGAGTACCAGTGCAGCGGAGGAGTGTCCGTGGCCGCAAAACAACGCCTGGTGTCGCTGATCGCGCGAATAAAGACATTGCGCGTGATCGTGCGGGAACAGTTTTCGCGAGTAGGGTGTAGGGTTTCGGCTCGACCGACAGCACCTAAAGTCGTATGGGAAGACGTGGAATCCGCGTTTATTGGACGTATTTCAACCGGCGCGGTCATCAACGTGGGACACGTCGATCCGCGTCGATATTTTAGAGGGTGCTCGACGAACTGTAATCTCGCACGTTACGGACGCTATCACGACGCATAGCGTGAGCGCAGAGCGTGTCCGTGAATACAAACTTGAACGCGGAGTTTATCTTGGGTGAAAATACGGACATGAAAAGTTTCGGTACGCGAAACCGTGTACTGTTAATGACTTCGAACGTGCGCGGGTGGTACTCGAAGTACGTGATCGCTCCCACACTAGTGATGCTCGAGGAGTTTCAAGATCGCGACAGTGGATGGACCCTAAGGGCTGTGCTAAATATTCTAGTGAATATTAATAAGCATAATTCACTTCGAGCCGGTTGCGACGTACCGCTTCCGCACGCCGTCGTGCTGAAAAAAAGCGGTTGTGAACGTAAAGAGCTGGGACAATGCGTGCTTTTTGTGGTCTGTCATCGCCCGTTTGTATCCTGCTTCTACGAACGTGAGTAGGATCTCATCGTATCCAAACTACTCGGAGGTGTTTCGCACGCAGGATATGACTGTTCCCGTGACGTTGGACCAGCTGGCCAAGTTCGAGAGGTTCAACGACGTATCCGAAACGTGTACACGTGGTCGGACGGAAGCTGCATGCCTCTGAGTTTGACGGACAAGCGAGAGAGATACGCGAACCTACTACTGGTGCAGGATCCCAAGGAGCCTCAATTATATGTATTTATTTATTTATTTGTTTCAGTAACACATAGTGCGTTTATAATCGGGAATCATAGAATATCCTTGTTCCTTATCCACGAGTTCCGAGACGAATCATATCCAAGCCATTTAACGTACACCTGGTTTCCCTTGCGACGAATAATCTTCTCGACTAGATGGACGTCCGGATTCGCGACCGAATGCAGTTCGTACTCGTAGAATCCACCCGAGATCGGCTCTCCCACGGAATCACGCAGTATGTACGTCACCGGGTAGGTTCGTGTGCGGTTACGATTTCGAACACCTCGGTCGACCAGTTCGGACTGTACCCGTTCTCGAAGAGGGTCTTGAACTTGCTCACGCGTACCTTGTCACCGGCTTTGAATTTTGCGTGTCGTCGAATACCTTTCGATGAGGAGGGCGAGAGGGGTTCATTCGCGGCGAACGACAAACGCGACGCGGGGGTCACGTCAACGTGTCGGGCGTTGATCGTTCGGTGCTTGCTATGATTGTAGGTGCGTACGAGCGCAAGTAACAAGTCGATCCGACGATAGGACGCGTTCAAGAAGAATTATTTCCACATGAGGTTTTTCAGCGTACGATTGAAACGTTCAACGATCGACGCTTTCATCACACTGTACGTGGAGTAGTGGTTGATCCCGCGGGTCTTCACACATCGTTGAAACTCCGTGTTGTAAAACTCCTTACCCATGTCGGTTTGTAAATTTCGCGGACATCTATCGCTCTGCCGCAATACGATCGTGAACGCGGCGGTCACGTCGCGAGTGCTGAAAATTTTTGACGCTGGGCTGGGTCAGAAAATTTTGTATAACCTAGCCCAGCGTCAAAAATTTTCAGCACTAACCCGCGACCAAATTTGTTTTTTCCGGAACTAACCGCAATTGTTTACCTATATTCCTCCTAACACCATCAACAACAACATTGATAACAACATCAACAACAACAACATCGACAACAACAACATCAACAACAACATCGACAACAACAACATCAACAACAACAACATCGACACCACCAACATCAACGCCAACGCCGACAACACCAACATCAACTCGCGATTTTCGATATGTTCAGCAAGTATGTGTGGTCCGCGAAAAACGTGCATCGATTGCGTGTTGCGAGCATTCGAGGAACTCATATTACTTCTAACGTCCTTGGAACGTCGCGACCATCCCCCGATCACCCGCGAAGCATGAGCGTCGTGATTCGCAACTGCGATGATTTGTGGCAGGCGGATTTGGTGGAGATGCGTCCGTACGCGAAGCAAAATCGAGGTTATCACTACATACTAACGATCATCGATGCGTTCAGCAAGTATGCATGGGCCGTACCCGTGAATACAAAAAGCGGACGCGACGTGACCGCCGCGTTCACGATCGTATTGCGGCAGAGCGATAGATGTCCGCGAAATTTACAAACCGACATGGGTAAGGAGTTTTACAACGCGGAGTTTCAACGATGTGTGAAGACCCGGGGGATCAACCACTACTCCACGTACAGTGTGATGAAAGCGTCGATCGTTGAACGTTTCAATCGTACGCTGAAAAACCTCATGTGAAAATAATTCTTCTTGAACGCGTCCTATCGTCGGATCGACCTGTTACTTGCGCTCGTACGCACCTACAATCATAGCAAGCACCGAACGATCAACGCCCGACACGTTGACGTGACCCCCGCGTCGCGTTTGTCGTTCGCCGCGAATGAACCCCTCTCGCCCTCCTCATCGAAAGGTATTCGACGACACGCAAAATTCAAAGCCGGTGACAAGGTACGCGTGAGCAAGTTCAAGACCCTCTTCGAGAACGGGTACAGTCCGAACTGGTCGACCGAGGTGTTCGAAATCGTAACCGCACACGAACCTACCCGGTGACGTACATATTGCGTGATTCCGTGGGAGAGCCGATCTCGGGTGGATTCTACGAGTACGAACTGCATTCGGTTTGCGAATCCGGACGTCCATCTAGTCGAGAAGATTATTCGTCGCAAGGGAAACCAGGTGTACGTTAAATGGCTTGGATATGATTCGTCGCGGAACTCGTGGATAAGGAACAAGGATATTCTATGATTCCCGATTATAAACGCACTATGTGTTACTGAAACAAATAAATAAATAAATACATATAATTGAGGCTCCTTGGGATCCTGCACCAGTAGTAGGTTCGCGTATCTCTCTCGCTTGTCCGTCAAACTCAGAGGCATGCAGATTCCGTCCGACCACGTGTACACGTTTCGGATACGTCGTTGAACCTCTCGAACTTGGCCAGCTGGTCCAACGTCACGGGAACAGTCATATCCTGCGTGCGAAACACCTCCGAGTAGTTTGGATACGATGAGATCCTACTCACGTTCGTAGAAGCAGGATACAAACGGGCGATGACAGACCACAAAAAGCACGCATTGTCCCAGCTCTTTACGTTCACAACCGCTTTTTTTCAGCACGACGGCGTGCGGAAGCGGTACGTCGCAACCGGCTCGAAGTGAATTATGCTTATTAATATTCACTAGAATATTTAGCACAGCCCTTAGGGTCCATCCACTGTCGCGATCTTGAAACTCCTCGAGCATCACTAGTGTGGGAGCGATCACGTACTTCGAGTACCACCCGCGCACGTTCGAAGTCATTAACAGTACACGGTTTCGCGTACCGAAACTTTTCATGTCCGTATTTTCACCCAAGATAAACTCCGCGTTCAAGTTTGTATTCACGGACACGCTCTGCGCTCACGCTATGCGTCGTGATAGCGTCCGTAACGTGCGAGATTACAGTTCGTCGAGCACCCTCTAAAATATCGACGCGGATCGACGTGTCCCACGTTGATGACCGCGCCGGTTGAAATACGTCCAATAAACGCGGATTCCACGTCTTCCCATACGACTTTAGGTGCTGTCGGTCGAGCCGAAACCCTACACCCTACTCGCGAAAACTGTTCCCGCACGATCACGCGCAATGTCTTTATTCGCGCGATCAGCGACACCAGGCGTTGTTTTGCGGCCACGGACACTCCTCCGCTGCACTGGTACTCGGCGATGAGCTGCAGGCACGTGTCGCAATGATCAGTCCAGTCTCAGAATTCCGCAATACTGCGTAAAAGCTTAGACATCCGGGACAAAACCCTGTACGTGTCCATGAACCCCTCCATATTCACTTATTCACAAAGAGTTCACTTCTTTACAAATAATTAACTTCCCAGAGACTCTCGATTTCACCTTATTTCATGATGCGGCTTTTCCAGATGATACGATCATACTCGCAATCCGGAAATCGAAAACTCAGCGGTAGAAGGACGAGTGTCGAGTTTCGCGGCAAGCTCGTACGATCATCCAAATATCGGGCCAATTCCCGACCCAAAACTCTATTCACTGGAATTGTTGTTGTATCAGGACTCAATACTTTCAGTACTTCGACCATTCCGTTCTCAATGTCATGTAAAAGCGTCAACGGCGTACACACGATCGCGGTAATGTACTTCGTACGCTTAAGGTACACGTCCTTATCAGCAACGATGCAATGTAATGTGCATTTACCCACAGTACTGTATCGCGCGATATAACATAACAATTGACGATGTTCGCGCGACAATTGCATAAATCCATGATGAAAGATGCTGATCCATGACGACTCGGATAATGTTAGTACACTTAACACGTGTACGTTTCGTCATCCAACTGCAGCAACGTCCATAAATGGTTTTCCTCACCATCGCTATCGTTATCGGAAGACGATGACGCGAGCAATGCGTCTCGTTCACACACGTCTTCGAACACACGTTCGCACTATTTCGAAACTACTCGTAAGTAATGTCAAACGTTGTTGTTCCGATTCCGATACTTTGCGGGTCTTCAAATCCTCGTGGATGAGGTGCAAGCACTCGCCACAGGATATTAACCATTCATAGCACTGCTCTTCGGTACGCAGCCGTGGAATCTTATCCTGCAACGATTCGAACGATTTCACGAAAGAGCTCATGTCCCGTGATACTTATGCACGCGTAACGTATTTCACGATATTCACCGAGCGATTGAAGGATTTAATATACTAGCCACCTACCCTATCCGAGATCCTTATGACGCCATCGCACTATGTTTACGTTAGATGCAGTTCGAACGTATCCTCAAATTTTTCCCCACCCTTACACAATCGTTGTACTACTCCCACGATTCAGATATAAACATACGGCGCAATGTCGTGTTTACTCCATGGGCTATCGCGACGATTGACTTACAGCCTCCTCGATATGAAATACTCGGAACACTACCCCGAATATTTATCGCTGTATATTTACGATGGTTGCTTACACGAATGCAGCATCGAATAATTATTGCTCTGTGTTTTCATATGTGTGATCATGGAACGGCCACGTTAAAATCAGTTCTCTCATGCTACTGCATTAGTCGTGTCATACGTTGCTACAAGAAACGATTTAAAAATTTATTGTGTCTCAGTCGATTGCAGTTGCCTTGGAGACTGTCGCATCGAAGTGTTGTTGTAGTAGTAGTAGTAGTAGTAGTTGTTGTTGTTGTTGTTGTTGTTGTTGTTGTTGTAAGCGGGATCGCTTTGAAGAGTATCGTCCGCCGTTCAACGCACGGAAATATAATCGATTAATACCGTAAGTTTCCATTACCATATTTTAGTGAATCGTTGTGTCAGCAACTTTGAGAATTATAAGAAAAATTGGTTTCAGATTATGTCATTGCCGGTGCAATTCAATCATCCAGCTGCCGCTGCGATCTTCAACTCCTCTGTGCTGCCTATACATGACTACAACCCCAAAATATATGTTGCGTGTCGGAATGTTGCGGTTCAAACCGAAGAAATTCGTGGTGAAGAACTTAAAGAGGCGGAAGTTGTTCACGATGGCGACATTTTTTTAAAAGTGTTTTACAATGGTACTGGTATATACGGCGGCGAGATACCGGCTGACAACTACGGGAGCGAGCGATATTGGTTAAATAGGCATGCGCGGCAAAAAACATTCTTTTTAGATGTTAGTGATGATGATGATGATGATGATGATGATGATTGGGATGACATTGATTATAATAATGTATATGGACTGAACAGTTTGATGGATCCAAAAAGTGTAGTTTGGCGAAAATGTGTCAATGCGAAACGGATTAACTTTGACGCGGTTTTTGCGAATGCAGTATCAGGGCTTCAGGCTCGCGATATTGCAATTCAGACTGTCCCCGAGCAAGTTGGCGATGATTCATTTTATACCCATGAGGATTTATTTAATGAAATTGTTAACAATGCCATTTTTACCGACGACGATAGTGCCCTATTCACTGACGATGTAGTCGAGTGGGATAATTAAGTTGAATAAATTACTAAATCTTAAAAATCTTAATATGTCAGAATTACTCACCGAACTTCCACCTTCCTTGTGAAATAAACAAAATCTTTTCGCCCTTACACGCTTCCACGACGCTTGACTTGCAGATCCTCGAGAAGGGTACTTGAGACGTTGCTCTGTTCTCGATCGTGAAAATACTCGGAACTCTACCCCGAATAATTATCGCTTAGTGGGTTGCGTGATCGCAACGCCTAATTTATTGCTTCCGGGACATTGCGTTTTCTCGAGGATACTTCTTAGAGGCATGGTCTTGGGAAAAGTCAATGCTCAGATATCACCCTCTTTCTCGGAAATCATAATCGAATGCAATGTCGTGTTTATTCCATGGGCTATCGCGACGATTGATTTACAATAATTATCGCTTTATGATTATATCATTGCACGTGCGTTGTATCGGTCCCACGATTCAGATATAAACATATGACATGAAGCGCGTGCACGTAGGCACCAAAAATGCGTTCAATCCTGCTCAGATATAAACACGCGGCATGGTACGGTGCAATGTCGTGTTTATTCCATAGGCTATCGCGATGATTGATTTACAATAATTATCGTTCTATGTTTACATCATTGCACGTGTGCTGTATCGGTCCCACGATTCAAATATTTCCTCAGAAAAAAATCTTTTCTCCTGGTCCACCCTTTTTCTCAGAAATCATCGTCGAAGACGCGATTTGAATTTCCACGAATCGGTCGCGGTCGCGCCTGCGCACCGATCCCCGCACGCGTACGGAGATTGCGCGGCGGCGACACGTGCCCAAAGTACCTTAAACATCCAGCATGTGGCGCCAATACGAAATGTATGAAAAACCTGAAAAATTTACCAAGGCGGGCCCAAATACCGACGTGGACCCAAAGTACCTTAAACATTCAATAGGTGGCGCCAATACGAAATGCGCGCGACGCCATTTTAAAATTTTGAAAATCCACCCCCTCCCCTGTGACGTCAACCCCCTCGCCCACGAACTCCACCTGCGCGCGCGGCGCCATTTTGAAAATTTTGAAATCCCCCTTCCCCTGTGACGTCATCCCCCTCTCACCAACTAACTCGGTCGACGCCCTTTTGGAATCCCCCTCCCCTGTGACGTCATCCCCCTCACCGACGAACTCGGTACCCCCTCCCTGCCTCACCCCCGCGCCCATCTCGCCGAAGAGCGCGGTACCCCCCCGCCCCGCCCCACCCCCTCACTACCCGGTCGCAGAACCGTCATACTATACCTACTCGTTCACAAAATAATGTTAATGTTAATACTTTACAGGTTTTTGTAGAATAATAGAAAGGCTCGTGAAGTAATGAAAAGAAACATATTTTGTAATGTAATGTAATGCAATTTTTATATAATCCGAATTTCCAATTTCCAATTTGCTATTGAACAATACGTATCCTTGCGCTAGATGTATGACTTTCTTCTATCATACGCCGCTTGTTATCAGAATTTAAGTGACGAAAAAAATCTCACGAATCACGAATAAAACTAACGAATATCTCACGAATAAAACTAGCTTATACAGATAACCGGGATACAGCATATGAATAACGATAGCTATGAATATATGAATAGTATTTTTTTTCATACTTACATTAGGGGTAAACAGTGTAGTTGTTGGCCACCTAAGCCAGAGGTTCACTTAAGGGGTCAGTCCACTGTGAAGTCGTGAAATTGTCATTTTTTAGGATTTATTTTTTAGTAAACGGAATGTCCAATGTAAATAATGTTTTGTTTACTTATTAATACACTTATTGACAGTATAAATGTGATATCCCACTATTTTTCGCGCGGTACTATTCTAAATACTTTCCCATATATCTCAAAATCACTCCACCAAAGTTCTTCAAGCTCAACTATTACCCCTTTTCCCCAATCACCTTGACGATGTACCTTAGCGGTCCGCATCTCAAGATGGTCGGTACGAATCCTCCTTCTAATTATTCGCCCTACGAGGTACGAATTCCCTTCCTCATACTAAATCTAAACAAGTCCCTCGCCCCAAAAACCTTCTTAAATCGAGACCACGTCTCACTCCCCTCTTTATGACTCGCTGTGTCTAAGCCATTCTAACCCCTTTCCTATTAAACACCCAAAATCCATTCGATGGTTGAGTATCTCCTTTTACCGTTCATAAAAACCCCGGAAGTCCTACTGCGACTTATTTCTTAAATATGTCAAGGTTCCTACCGCGCGTACCCCCCGCAACACTCTTGTAAGGATATATAAATATGAGGTCCCGAGAGGCCGCAGATTCATTATTCGAAAGATCATTATAAACGTTCAGTACGCTGTGTTACCAAACATTATTCATTATTCGAAAGATCATTATAAACGTTCAGTACGCTGTGTTACCAAACATTTTTCATTACTCGAAAGATCATTATAAACGTTCAGTACGCTGTGTTATTAGAATTCATTAAGTATTCAATTTCTGTGCTACCAAAAATTAAAAGTATTATTATTATAAATTCAGTGACCAACAATCACCATTCGTCAATCATTGTAAGATATTACAATTACCATTTATAATATTGTACCTCACCACCATCATTTATATTTTGTATTATCATTTCTATTGCTTTTCTATATTATTGTGTCTTATTAACGCTTATTGCGTATGTCATTCTTGTATTATTATTCGTATTATTTTCATTATCTTTATATTATTAACGCTTATTGCGAACATTTATTGTTTGTATTACTATTCATATTATTACTTTCTATACCAACGCTTATTGCTTATATCATTTTACTTAATTATCGCCTATTGTGTTTCATGTCCATATTCATATATTGTGCTTTTATTACCGTTAAACAGTAAAAACGTACTCGTGCTTAAAGTAAATAAACCTCTTTATTTTTAAATCACGCTTCGCATTATTGTGTGCATCCTTTGGTTACAAAGTTCCAAACCAAGACAGGCTGCCGCAACAGCTGATTTCTGTTTGTGAACGCGAGAGCGCTTACACTGTTTACAAACATACTTTTGCATGAGCCGTGCAATTCACGGAAATATTACGTGTGGTTTTCTTTACATAAATGCAACGGTAAATCCTCTTACCAAAATCAAAACAAACATAAGGTGCTCTAACGGGTGTTCCCCGGGTGTGTATTCACCTTTTAAACCTTCCCTGGTCGATTAGAGTGTTGGATTTGAGATTCGCGCCTGATCTCCCTTTAGCTTCAGTGTGCTGGATGCAAGATTCGCGCCTGGGTTCCCTTGCAATCCTCAGAGTGTTGGATGTAAGATTCGCGCCTGATCTCCTTCAAAATCCTCAGTGTGCTGGATGCAAGATTCGCGCCTGATCTCCTTCAAAATCCTCAACGAGCTGGATGCAAGATTCGCGCCTGATCTCCTTCAAAATCCTCAGTGTGCTGGATGTAAGATTCGCGCCTAACTTTCCTTCCCCCCAATAGTCATCGTTCCTAAAGACCTCACCCGGGACGTGACATAAAAAAATTTATTTTAAATTTTTAACGTTTCTTTTTAAATATATATCGCACTGATGTGAGCGCCTTGAGAAAGCGATGTAGTGCTGGTGCTGGTGATTCCGGGCGAACGACGCATTTGAAACAAAAAATTCAAAGTGTGTTGTAATCATTATGAACGTGGTTATCGCCGGAACTAAGATTATTTTTACTGATAAAAATTTAACAAAATGGCGGAGTTTTGAAGTTTAAGTGTCGAAATGTGGTGAATTTTTCATTCATTTTGCCTTGTAAAAAATATGAAATGGTTAATCAAAAAAAGTTTCCGTAGTCCCGGCCATAGCCACTGATGTGCTGAATAACGTGTAAAAATTTCAGACTGATTGGTCAAATAGTTTTTTTACAATCACCTGCACCAGTTGAAAAAATGTTGTTTCGAGATAATCGCGTTTAAAATTTCAAAACAAATTAAAAAAATTCTTTTCATTTTTTTTGGTATAATATAAGAGTAGCTTAATAAATGCCAAAAAGATTTATTGCATTATATGATGTATCTACGGGGAAAAAAATCTTTAAAAATAGCTTAATTTCTCAAACCGTCACAGTGGACTGACCCCTTAAGCGTTGAATTATAAGTCTTGTTTTGCTAGCTTAAAGAACATAATTAATGTTAATAACTGTAAACGACTCTAATAATCTAGAAATAGAATTTGTTTAAAGAAAGAGTAGAAAGATAAAAAAAAATTTACAGAAAATACGTTTCCTATGAAAAAACATAGTTATTGGCCAGACGAAGGCAATGATTGGCCGATCGTTTGGCAGTTATTGGCGACTATTTCATAACCTATATGTTATTACATATAGGTTATGTTTATATCCTACCTAATTCTTAATGCTCTAAGACCTAATTATGAAATAATGTAAATGTAAAAAATGAAATTGATTCGGTTAGAAACAGGATTTAAATTATTATATAAAAATGGATATATTTTATTTTTTATGTATTTATTTTACACACAAAACAAAAATATATTTATTTAGCGGAGAACAACATTTGGTGTTATAACTTATAAGTATAAAAATGAGACTAAATGTAATGTAATATTATTAAATTTAAAATATATAACCCATAATACCTTTTCTATTTAAATGTTTCAATATTAGCTAGTATTGCACCTTTTACATTGTATTAATACTAGAATTTTCTTTTAAAAGATAACCTTTTAACATCACGACACCGAAACGGCCAAAGCATGATGTTAGCTACTTGTTGGCCTCGTGGCCAATGACTGTACTAAGACACTATTTACATTACAGTTCTTGGCCACCTATAATTTTTGCAATAATATGTAATACTAGTGAATAAATAATGCTTTTTTATAAAGTTTAAACCTTTATTTGTCTATATAACGAATGCGAGAGTTATATATATATCGTAAATACATTAAATTATCAAAGAATTGCCTGATGTAACCGTATGGCTATTCAATTCAATCATATAGTTTTCAAGCATCAGTTTCAAGATGTCTATTTTTTACACATAGTATAGCAATGAGTAGCGAAATATTGATTGCATTCGACGCATGAAAGTACAAGGTATCTGAATATAATCATTATAAAAGGCTGATGTACATTATTTCTTAATATTCATCTTTTTTTAAAAAAAGGCCAATCACTGCCCGGTACCGAACAACTACACTGTTTACCCTTATCAGCTATTTCTCCGATTTGAAATTGCGTTTTTCCAATAGTCAGTCACGATCGACAATGGGCTTTCTTGCCACGTGCAACGATGGGGCGAGCTCCTCCGCTGCTCTTTTGTTTTTTAAGGAGCCCGCTTTTGACATAGACACGGACACATTCTGCCGCGGGCTCTTTGAATTGTTGATTTTTAAACAGGGAAGCTAACACAATGGGACGCCACGAATGTGGAAATCACTTTTGGAACAACAGTACATATGGGGGTTGTAGTATTCATGTAGTATGAAACAAATACCATTTCGGTTTTTTGTCGAATAACCTAACAATTTTTCCCGTGGAAATATATTTTGTGGATTTTACGTATTATATAGTATGTTACATAGACTTTCATTTCCGGTGTGGTAGAGGTGGAAAGTGTGAGTGAATGGTGTGAAAGGAAAAGGCATAAAGGGTGGGAAAGGGTGAGGTGGGAGAGAAGAGAGTGGAGTAGTGGAAAGGGGGAGAGACGGGAGGAAAGGGTGAGAAAGCGTGAGGAAAAGTGGGTAGGATTGAGAAGAAAACAAGCGGTAGAGAATAAGAGTGAGGTTAGGACAAGGCGGGAGAAAAGCGAACGGCAGAGGGAAAGACGGTAGAGGGGAGAAGGAAGGAAGAGTAGAGATAGAGGACGGTGGGGACATCGTGCGGTAGGAAGGACATCGTGAGGTAGTGAGGTGACAGCGAAGCAGTAGGTAAAGAAGGGAATAAAGGAAAGGAAAAGAGGCAGAAGGGAAAGTGGAAGAGAGGAATAAAGGATGGATGGGAAAGAGGGGAAAAAGGGAGATGAGCAGGGGAGCGGAAAGACAGTGGTGGAAAAGGCATGGGAGGAAAAGGAAGACGAGGTTAAAAGGAAAGGTAGGAAGACGAATGCGGAGAAGCTGACAAGGGAAAGGGCCGCAAGTGGAGGCAGTTTATATGAAATAACAGAGATGTGGAAGCGGAAGATGGAAAAAGAAGAAGAAAGGCATGAGGAAGGGGGACGGGAAGAAAAGGTATTCCAAAAGAGTAGAAAGGTGCAAAGATCGCCTGAGGGGAAGAGAGAAGGGGAAGGAGATGGAGTGAAGAGATTGATAAGGGAAATGAGGGAAGAGCTAAGGAAAAATTTAAAGGAAGTAAAACAGCAAGGAAATGAGGCAAAGGAGGACATGGCAAAGTTAAGAGGGAAGATGAAAGAGTGGGAAGAGAAATGGAAAAGAGAAATAGAATGAAAAGGATGGAAAAAAGACTAGAGGAAGTGGAGAGGGAGGAAGAAAAGATAAAGGAGATAGAGGAGAGGTTAAGGAATATGGAACAGAGGAGAATTGGACAAGAGGAAAGGGTAGGAGGCAGGACGGATCGGGGGACAGGAGACGAGACATGGGAAACAAGGGATGGAAAGAAAGGTGAAATGAAGGAGAGAAAAGGAAAAACATAATAATAAAAGGGGTAAAAAGGGAGGGAACAGCGATGACGAGGGTGTTGGAGGTGATAGGAGTGCACGGGAGAATAGAGGGAATGAAAGAGCTGGGAGGGAGAGGGAAGCAGAGGGAGGAGGTGATGCTTGAGGTGAGATTGGAGAGCGAGGAGGCGAAAAGAGAAATAATGAGGAACAAAGGAAAGCTAAGGGGGAGAAAGGAGAGGATAGGGGACGACCTGACATGGAAAGAAAGAAAAATGCAGTGGCTGATAAGAGAGATAGGAGAGGGGGAGGGAAGGAAAGGGAAAAGAGTGAGAGTGAGCTATGGGAGGATAGAGATAGATGGAAAAATGTGGTTCTGGGATGAGCAAGCGCAGGTATTGAAAGATTGGAGAAGAAAGGAGAGGGGAAGGGCTGAAGGGGGAACAGGGAAGGGGGAGAAGGAGGGAGAGAGGAGGGAGGTAGGAGAGGCGGAAAGGAGGCAGGGAAGAGAAGAGGCAAAAAACTAAGAGGGGAGAGGGAGGAAGAGGAAAGGAAAGAAAGAAAGGGAGAAAAGAAAAGCTGGAGGATAGGGTTCTGGAATGTAGCAGGAATGACAAATAAGGATGAAGAATTTTGGAAGGCGATAGGGAAATGGGAGGTAATAGTGTTGATGGAGACATGGATAGAGGAAAAAGGGTGGAGCAGGGTTAGGCACAGGCTGCCGACGGGGTACAAATGGAGGACACAGTAGGCAAGGAGAAGAAACAGGAAAGGAAGAGCGATGAGAGGCATGGTGATAGGAGTGAGGGAACAGATGATAGGAACAAGGGGTGGGAGAAGAGGAAGGGATAATGGTGGAAAGAATAAAGGCGGGGAAGGAGGAATGGACGGTGGTGGCGGCGGTATACGTGAATGGGGACATGGAGAAGAAGTTGGAAAGTATTAGAGGATGGATGCAGGGGCAAAGGGAAGAAGGGGGTGGTTGTAGGGGGGGATTTCAACGCGAGAACAGGCACGCAAGGGGGAAGGACTGACGGAGAGGAGGAAGAGGCAGGAGGGGGAAGGAAGTCGAAAGGTAGGAAGGTAAATGGGGATGGAAGAAAGTTAGTAAAGGTAGTACAAGAGACGGGGTGGGAAATTTTGAATGGGAATATAGAAGGGGACGAGGAGGGGGAATATACATACACGGGAGGGAGGGGGGAAACGGTAATAGATTATGTCATGGGCGATGAGAGAACGAGAAGGGAGATAGAAAAGATGCAGGTAGGAGACAGAGTGGAGTCAGACCATCACCTGTTGGTAGTGACGATGAAGGAAGAAGGGAGGGGTAGGGAGAAGCAGGAAAGCGAGGGAAAGAAAAGTAGGAGGGGGAAATGGTCGGAGCGAATGAAGGAAGAATTTGAGAAGGGGATGGAAGGGACGAACATAGGGAGGGGAGGGATTCAGGAAGAAATGAGTAAGGTGATGGAAAGAATAAAGGAGGAAATGAGGAAGGGGGAGGAGGTAGGAGGAAGGGAGCCGAGGCGAAGGGGTGAGGGGTGGTGGGGCAGAGAATGTAGGGAGAAGAAGAAGTAGGTGAGAAGGGAGCTGAGAAAGTGGACAGGAAATAAGGGTACGAGGGAAGAGTACAAGAGTAGGAGGAGGGAATACAAAGAGTTATGTGAGAAGAAGAAAGAGGAAGAGAGAGAGAGGGTGATAAGGGAGGTGGCGGAAGCAAGGTCGGAGACTAAGGTCTGGGAAATAGTAAATAGGGGAAGAAAGGCATGGAGAGGTGTGAATGAAGAGATAAAGAAGGAAGAGTGGAAGGAGTATTTTATGGGGCTGTTAGGTGGAGTAGAAAATAGGGTGAGGATGGGAGGGGAGGAGGAGAGGGGAAAGGAAAAGAAGAAGGAATAAGTAAGGAAGAGATAAGAAGGGTAGTGAAGAAACTAAAGGTGGGGAAGGCAATGGGAGGAGATGATATTCCGAACGAGGCGTGGAAGTATGGGAGAGAGAAAGCAGTAGAGATAGCATGGGAGATATGTGGAAGGGTGTGGAAAGGGGAAGGATGGCCACAGGAATGGAAAGAGGAGATCATAGTGCTGTTGGTGAAAAAGGGAGGAGGTGAGGGGGTATAAGATTATAGGGGAGTGACGCTCTTGCCGTCACTATATAAGATATATGCGATGGTGCTGGCAGGGAGATTAGAGGAGGAGGTAGAAGGGAAGAAGATGATACCAGGGAACCAGGTAGGATTCAGGAAAGGGGTAGGGACAGTGGACAATATATATGTGTTGAATCACATAGTAGGAAGGCAGATAAGCAAGAGGAAAGGAAAACTGGTAGCGATGTTCGTGGACTTGAAAGCGGCATTCGACTCAGTAGACAGGAGGGTGTTATGGGAAGTGATGGAAAAGAGAGGTATGAGGACAGGACTGATAGAGAGGGTGAAGGAAATATATGGGGAGACGACAGCTAGAGTGAAGGTTGGAGGAGAGGTAGGGGAGAGTTTTTGGATGGCAAAAGGACTAAGGCAAGGATGCCCATTAAGTCCGATGTTATTCAACATATTAACGGCAGACTTGGAGGAGGAGTTAGGGAAAGGAAAATGGGGAGGGGTGGAAGTAGGGAAAAGAAGAATATGCTCGCTGGCGTATGCGGATGACGTAGTGGTAATGGCGGAAAAAGAGGAAGAAATGGAAAGCATGATAAAGAGGCTGGAAAAGAAGAGGTTAGAGGTAAACGTAGGGAAAACGAAGGTAATAAGATTCAGGAAAGGGGGAGGGAGAGAAAATAGGTGGAATGGAGGTGGAAGGGAAAGAGAATAGAAGAGGTTAAAGAATTTAAATATCTGGGCTATGTCTTTGAAAAGAAAAATGGAGGGTAAGAGGCACACATCACGGACAGAGTGAAGAAAGCGGGGGTGGTGATGAGGCAGGCTTGGGGAATAGGAAAGAGGAAGTTTGGGAAGAACTGGAGCAGGAGAATGTGGCTATTCGATACACTGGTGTGGACGGTGATGGGGTATGGAGCAGAGGTCTGGGGTGGAAGGAAAGGGAGGAAGTGGAGAGGGTACAGGAGACGTATATAAGGTGGACGCTAGGGGTGGAATGGCGAACGCCGGGATATATGGTAAGGGAGGAGGCGAAAAGGATGAAACTAAGGACGTGGGCGGGAAGAAGAGCATGGAAGTATGAGGTGAAGCTGAGCAGGGGGAAGGGGGGGAACTGGCGAGGTTATGCTGGGAAGAGGTTAGGGAAAAGGAGAAGGAAGAAAGGTCCGCATGGGAAAAAGAGAGGAAAGAATTTAAGATAGAAAGGGGATGGAGGGAAGATGGAGAAGGGACAAGGTGGGGGAGGGATATGAAGAAATGGAAAAGGAAGATGGAAGGAAACAGGAAGAAGAGAGAAGAGAGAAAATAAGAGAGTCGAAGTACAACAGCTGTTACAGGGAAATAAAAACGAGAGGGGTGCCGAAATATTTGAGTGCAGGCTGGAGCGAGGAGAGGTACAGAAGGATAGAGAGGTTAAGGTTGGGGAATGAAATAAGGGGAGGAAAGTACTGGGAGAAGCAGGAGGAGAGGAGTTGCAGTATATGTGGAGGGGAAGTAGAGACTTGGGAGTACGTGGTGGAGAGGTGTGCAAGGGAGGAGGACAATGCGAACGGAATAGGGGAAAAGATAAAGGAAATACTAGATGAAGGAGGTAAAGGGGAGGATTGGATGAAGAGAAAGCGGAGGGAGAAAGGAGAAGGGGCGGACGGGCGAGGGGGAGGGAGAGATGAAAGAGAGAAAGAAGGAATGGAGTGAAAGAAAGGAAATGAAAGTCGAAGGAGGCGGGAATAGGCGATAAGTAGGAGGAGGAAAGAGAAGTGTAAGAGGAGAAAGCGTAGGACAGGAGTAGGTTAAGTGAGAGGAGGGCGGAGAGGGCGAGAGAGCGATGCGAGGGAGCGAGAGCGGAGAGGGAGCGAGAGCGGCGAGAGAGCGGAAAAGAAAGAGTAAAATAAGATTAAAATTAGTTAAGTTAAGAACTAGAGTAAGGGTAGAAAATAAGGATAGGTTAAGAAAATGCAAGAAGGAGAGAGAAAGGAGGAGAGAAAATGTAGTGAAGAATGTTACCCTCAGGGGAATTATTAAAGCATATATATACATACATAGTATGTTACATAGTACATTATTTTATATATTACTCTACGTAAATTTTAATGTTAAAAATACGGCTGTTTTAACGGCTATCCCATTTCACCTGCTCGACAATTGCAAGCGTCGAAAGTTTAGGAATGAAATATTTTCGCAGTACAAGAACTTGAAAACACCGGTGAAAGAGATGATTAGAATAATATGTTGTATTATAAATGCATTTTTAATTAACTAGAAAATTTGCGTAAAGTAATATGTAACGTATATAGATACGTAATATCCACAAAATATATTTCCACGGGAAAAATTATAAAAAAAGGATTTCGGAGTTGTGTGGGGGGACTTAAACTCGGGCCGCCCACGTGACAATCTGACGTGCTATCGGTGTGTGTTTTTTTTAAAAATGTTTTATTGTAGGATTTCCAGCTGCTGCATTTTGCAACTTTGGATCGCATATCAAAAAAACATCAGATTTGGTCTAAAGTTGATATCCTGGCGTTTTTGATGTCGGTGATTACGAATCTGAGGTCAAAATTTAAAAAAAAACAAAATGGCGGACCCAATATGGCGGGCGCGCATATCAGGAAAACATCAGATTTGGTTTAAGCTTGGTATCAGCAGTCGACAGCCTTCGCAAGTGGTCAAAATGGGCTATTCAGCTGGACAGAACTATTTCCGCTTCATCTATGGAACCGAATGGAGTAATTCGACTAAATATACGTTTATTTGATGAAAATCGAATATAGAAAAGTGGGATTGGGATGAACGCGCGATAGAAATTAAAATCAGTTCAATTTTATAAAATATATTTATAGAAGTAATAAAGATAGTACTTCTGGTGGCAGGTCTTTCTTCGCAACCGGTGGAAGTGGCCTCAGACTTGAAATCAGAAGGTCTGAGGATACTAAGAGGTTGTTTAGGAGATCTTCATTGGTGGCCCGTCGAGAAATTTTTCGAGTGTGGTACTCGCGAAATGCTCGTAATTCTTTATGCCTTGCTTCTTGTGTATCTTCCGACATTTGTCCTATGGGTAGTATGAAGCTTTCGATCACATCAGCACCATGTATAAGTACTTTGTGGACAGTAACTGGCATATAGTACCATGGATATAAAGATACATAAAGTTTGGCTGTATCAAGAGCATATTGACGGAAAGCTGATGTATTAATACTTTGTCCACATGAAATAGCTTGTAGAACAACCGCAAAGCGAGATATTAGATTTACATCTACGCCGATAATTTCCGCAAATTCGGTTCCATAGATGAAGCGGAAATAGTTCTGTCGAGCTGAATATCTATTTTGACCACTTGCGAAGGCTGTCGACTGCTGACACCAAGCTTAAACCAAGTCTGATGTTTTTCTGATATGCGCGTCCGCCATATTGGATCCGCCCTTTTTGTTTTTTTTTTAATTTTGACCTCAGATTCGTAATCAGCGACATCGAAAACGCCAGGATATCAAGTTTAGACCAAATCTGATGTTTTTTTATATGCGATCCAAAGTTGCAAAAAGTAGCAGCTGGAAATAATTTTTTCAGACTCTCTCTACACTTGTGTGAACAAATTCCAACAAGTCCCAAGGTGGAACAAATCTGAACTTTTTTTAGAGGCCGTCAAAGTACAAACTGTTGGCTGCTGATACCACGTTTAGACCAAATCTGATGTTTTTCTGATATGCGGTTTGCCATATTGGGTCCGCCATTTTTTTTTTTAAATTTTGACCTCAAATTCGTAATCAGCGACCTCGAAAACTCTAGAATACCAAATTTAGACCAAATTTGATGTTTTCTTATATGCGGTCTCCCATATTAGGTCCGCCATTTTGTTTTTTGTAATTTTGACCTGATATTCTTAATCAGCGACCTCGAAAACCCCAGAATACCAAGTTTAGATTGAATCTAATGCTTTTCTGATATGCGCGTCCACCATATTGGATCCGCCATTTTATTTTTAGCAATTTTGACAATTTTTAGCAATTTTGACAATTATTAAAAGATACGATGGTCAAGTTCGATTTTTTAAATGGAACTATTTTTTTTTTTGAAGTCCTGAGTTGATAGTGCGTTCCAAGACAAATTCAATAAGCATCAATGTATACACTTGATTTCCACTGGTTTTTGAGCTATTGCGCTTGCAAATTTACTGATTTTCACTGCAAGAAACTCCTCTGGAATAGCAAGGACCGGGGACGGTCTTACTGGCGCCACGGGTGGCACTGCCTGTTGAAATAGATACATACCTGCGAAAGGTCTACGCCAGGCCCAAAAGCTGGACAATTCTTTTCCGTCAGAAATGCTACTTAGGTAGGTACATCTGCGGTATCGAGAAGCGCATCGTTACTTTTATTTCGCACTTGCTTCTACGCTCGGATGGCCGGTTCTTTTGGGAGGGATGCAAGTTGAATTGGTTAGGTTAGGAGGTGTGAAAGTTGCTAGACAAAATTTCAACCATAGGGGGCAGATTGTATTAGAACCAATCGGATTTGCATCCCTCACAAACGGCTGCTAGAGAGCAAGAGGCCCTCTTCACAGCAATACCTCCTCCCCAATGCCCACCTTCTCTCGCACGGATACGTCCACGCATGCTTTTGTTTTGATGTCGAATCTCGTTTTTATACTCGGGAGGACCACGCATCGACAGCGGGCTACCCAATTATTGAATTCAGGAGACGATAGAAACACTTTATTACAAAACAAAATTTTTGCGTTATCTAGCTTATAAGATGGGGGAACCCCTACACCGTTTTGATCATGATTATGGACCCATTATGCGCAAGGTTGGCATCCGAACGCTGGAGTGTAGGAGGATCGTGGCGGACTTATCCTTCTTGTTTAAAATCATCAATGGCTTGGTGAGCAATCAACACGTAACTGGGTTAATTGATTTTAATGTCCCTAGTAGGCCCACCAGGCATGCAGAACTATTTAGACCGCCCCTATATATTTCTAGATTTGGCCAAGCCGACCCTTTTAACAGGATCTCTAACCTGGCTAATCAGTTTAGGACCGAGATCGATTTGTTCCATGGGTCACTTCCTGTGTTTAAAGCTAGTGTTTATAGAGCGACGTTGAAAAATGTTATATAGGGCTCATGTGTTGTACCTTTTAATTTTATATTTTGTATGTTTGTTGTATTTGTTATATGTTATATACTTTATATTTTTATATTTTTATTTTTATATCTTTGCAGTTTGTAAATTTGTAAATCTATAGTTTATATTGCATATTTGAAATTTATATTCAGTTACATCTTTGCCTCACTTTAACATTGTTTCTTCTGTCCCGGTTCGGGTTGCCGTTGTTAATGTTATTGTGAATCGTGTGTCTCTACTCTGCGTCTTTTTCATCATCTTCGTTTATAAATGGGTATTGTCCCGTTCATGTGAAATAAATAAATAAATAAAAAAACACACATGTACTATAATTAAAGTAAATCGTATTCCTCTCGGGCAGGAGTCGCCCGACGTTCGTCAAGGAGATGCGGCCTGGTACCCCGTGGCGAGGGCTGCCCTTCGCAGTGCCTCACCCGATTTTTATGGCTTTTACCGGAAAAAGGTACGAATCCTGGGCCGAACGTAACGAATTGGGGTCGAGCCCCTGCAGTCGATGGTGGAATATCCATTACAGCGTATTAAGAAATTCTTTTCTTCATCGTATCGAAAGGGAAGTGACGCCAATGGATTCCTTATGTTTTTCTGATGAAAATCATACCAAATATCATGCAAATCGGACTACTTTGACACAAGCTATTTGTATTCCCTATGTAAAAGTTGTCCGATTTACACGACATTTGTAATGATTTTCATCAGAAAACCGTAAGGAATCCATCGGCGACACTTCCATATCCATACGATAAAGAATAAAGAATTATTTTATTTCCTAAACAAATACAGGGTAATTCTGGAGGTACGCCCGTCACCTCGTGGCGGGGACAACACCCCGCAGTGCCCATCGAATTTTATGGCTTTCGACCCTCGAAGGGTTTGGAATATCATTAAGAAGTGAGAAATGTTTAGGATTTCAAATGTTTGCCTTTTTTCTTCATCGTATCGAAGGCCAAAGTGATGCCAATGGATTCCTGCCGTTCCGTCGATTAAAATCATAACAAATTTCATATAAATCGGACTATTTGTAACCAAGTCAAGTCAGCTTGAAATGATATAAATCGATTTTCCATGGAATTTCCTTCATTATGTTCCGAATTACGTCGTTCTTGGTGTCATTTTCATCGGCGAAACGTAGGGAATCGATGGTTGTCATTTTTACAAAGATCTGATGAGAAATGCGCGAGTCGAAGATTTCTCACTTCATAATAGGCACTCGAACCCCGTCGAGGGTCGAAAACCATAAAAATCGGGTGAGGCACTGCGAAGGTCTGTCCTCGCCACGGGGTACCAGACCGCATCTCCGTGACGGGCGTACCTCCAGAATTACCCTGTATTTGTTTAGGAAATAAAATAATTCTTTATTCTTTATCGTATGGATATGGAAGTGTCGCCGATGGATTCCTTACGGTTTTCTGATGAAAATCATTACAAATGTCGTGTAAATCGGACAACTTTTACATAGGGAATACAAATAGCTTGTGTCAAAGTAGTCCGATTTGCATGATATTTGGTATGATTTTCATCAGAAGAACATAAGGAATCCATTGGCGTCACTTCCCTTTCGATACGATGAAGAAAAGAATTTCTAAATACGCTGTAATGGATATTCCACCATCGACTGCAAGGGCTCGACCCCAATTCGTTACGTTCGGCCCAGGATTCGTACCTTTTTCCGGTAAAAGCCATAAAAATCGGGTGAGGCACTGCGATTGGCAGCCCTCGCCACGGGGTACCAGGCCGCATCTCCTTGACGAACGTCATTCGAATATGGATTCGTATAAATCTCCAAGATTTATTCGCGAATAACAAATGACGATTTTATTCGTCAAAAAATTATTCGTTATTCGCGAATAAATCTGTACCGTTATTCTAGCCAGATTCGTTCGAATAAGAATTTATTCGTTATTCGACCTGAATGAACGACGAATAAGTGTGATACCCTGTCGGGTATCTATCGATGGAAGTCTGTACTGTGTTCAACATATGTTTGGACGTGTGGGTCTGGAAGTGTGCGTATTTGTATGTATTTAACAATGTTTAATGAACGCTTATAATTTGAAGAGATTGATTTTTTCATTAGTTTAAATGGATTGACGTGGGCAAATTTTATTTAAAATAAATCAAAACGCCACTTTATGTAATACCGTGGTCATACATCTTCCTGCAAAGTCCGAGCTATCACAAGAGCTACTTAACCTAAAACATTAGGTCTCACGGGTGTCACGAAACATCGCTGAAACCACGTGATCATTTTATTCGTCCGTTGAGTCGACTAAATATTTATTCAAATAAGAAATTATTCGAATAAATTTTCAGTCAAATAAAAACTTATTCGTTATTGTCGAATAATTTCATTTCATTCGATTTTTTTATTCGAAGATTATTCGAATAAAAACTTATTCGCACAAATGTATTCGAATACGTATTCGAATGAATATTTAGCCGAATTATGCCCCACTCTGGTGCGACCCGTGGCGCCAGTAAGACCGTCCCCGGTCCTTGCTATTCCAGAGGAGTTTCTTGCAGTGAAAATCTGTAAATTTGCAAGCGCAATATCTCAAAGACCAGTGAAAATAAAGTGTATACATTGATGCTTATTGAATTTGTCTTGGAACGCACTATCAACTCAGGACTTCAAAAAAAAAATAGTTCCTTTTAAAAAATCGAACTTGACCATCGTATTTTTTAAAATAATAATCGAAAAAAATCGTCCGGGCTAATTGATTAGCCCCCTCGAACCATGCAATTCCCTATTTTTTTAAAATTTTTATCTCCAATACTTTATGAGCTACGGCGCTGTCCAGTCTACCGTGGGACACCCTGTACATACCTGCCCGTTGCAAATCTCTGTTATACACACTGTATAGAGTGTCAAGAAATTATTTGTCCTTGCTTTCAGGAGTGACCTCTGGGTCACTGGACATTTGCAAAAAAAAACATGCCGCAAAATTGTTTATAGCATTGAAAATTAATGTTAAATTTTGTTTTAAGGGAACATTATACTCTCTCGGCCGTAAAATCGGCCACTTGTCGGTGATGGGTTTTATAAATGAAATAAACACTTAACGTTTTTGAATTTCTGGGAGTATATTCTACCATTCTTGAAATACAAGGAAAAATCTTTGTTGTTTGTTTATTTCATTTGTTTACATAAATATTTCGCAGTGGAGTTGGCGGCTTCAGAATTGGACCTCTTGCTGGCGGCTGAAATTTCGGACGACTGGATCATTGGAAATAAAAAAACCAAACATATTTCTAATTGGCAGGAGTATGACTATCTCGCTAACCACAATTCTAATCACAATGCATCTAGTAGTATAACAAGGGGGATTCTAACCCAGGTCCTCTGAGGGGAGCGCGGGGGCGGGGGGAAGTGAGGGCGCGCGGGGGAGCGCGGCGGAGGGAAACATGGGCGCGAGGCCTGCGGGGAGAGGAAGACCGGTTGCGCGCGCACGAGCCGCGGAGTGGGGGAAGCCGCGATGATGGAGGGGATCACTCCAGGCCGAGCCGCCGCGGAGACTGGGCCCACCGCCGAAAACTTTTTAGACCTAACCGGAGGGAGTGAATGACCCCCGAGAACTTTTTCAAACCCCAATCCACCACCGGAAATTTTTTCCGAGCGAGAGAATGACCTTGGCCCACCCCCAAATATTTTTCCAAACCATTATGTGGCATTGCGGCGCGAAGAACGAAATAGATTTATGCAGTGTCTACAAATCTTAGAATTAGGAGGCGAGGAGGAAGACGAGTAAATAAAATGGAGACAGAATATGCGTTTAAGATATATATTGTTACAAAAAAAATAAAGAAGAATATACAGGGTGTCCCACGGTAGACTGGACAGCGCCGTAGCTCCTAAAGTATTGGAGATAAAAATTTTAAAAAAATAGGGAATTGCATGGTTCGAAGGGGCTACTAAATTAGCCCGAACGAATTTTTTTTTCGATTATTATTTTAAAAAATACGATGGTCAAGTTCGGTTTTTCAAATGGAACTATTTTTTTTGAAGTCCTGAGTTGATAGTGCGTTCCAAGACAAATTCAATAAGCATCAATGTATACACTTTATTTTCACTGGTTTTTGAGATATTGCGCTTGCGAATTTACTGATTTTCACTGCAAGAAACTCCTCTGGAATAGCAAGGACCGGGGTCGGTCTTACTGGCGCCACGGGTGGCACTGCCTGTTGAAATAGATACCTACCTGCGAAAGGTCTACGCCAGGCCCAAAGGCTGGACAATTCTTTTCCGCCAGAAATGCTACTTAGGTAGGTACATCTGCAGTATCGAGAAGCGCATCGTTACTTTTATTTCGCACTTGCTTCTACGCTCGGATGGCCGGTTCTTTTGGGAGGGATGCAAGTTGGATTGGTTAGGTTCGGAGGAGTGAAAGTTGCTAGACCAAATATCAACTATAGGGAGCATATTGTATCAGAACCAATCAGATTTGCATCCCTCACAAACGGCTGCTAGAGAGCAAGAGGCCCTCTTCACAGCAATACCTTCTCCCCAATGCCCACCTTCTTTCGCACGGAATACGTCAACGCATGGTTTTGCTTTGATATCGAAGCTCATGTTTATACTCGAGAGGACCACGCGTCGACAGCGGGCTACCCCTTTTCTTACCGTGTCTCTCCACGAGGAGTATTGCCGATGGATTGTAGAAGCGCAGATGTCTGGATGCCAGTTGTTGAATTCAGGAGACGATAGAAACACTTTGTTACAAAACACACATGTACTATAATTAAAGTAAATCGTATTCCTCTCGGGCAGGAGTCGCCCGACGTTCGTCAAGAAGATGCGGCCTGGTACCCCGTGGCGAGGACAACCCTTCGCAGGGTCTCGCTCAATTTTTATGACTTTTACCGGAAAAAGGTACGAATCCTGGGCCGAACGTAACGAATTGAGGTCGAGCCCCCGCAGTCGAGGGTGAAATATCCATTACAGCGTATTAAGAAATTCTTTTCTTCATCGTATCGAGAGGGAAGTGACGCGAATGGATTCCTTATGTTTTTCTGACGAAAATCATACCAAATATCATGCAAATCGGACTACTTTGATACAAGCTATTTGTATTCCCTATGTAAAAGTTGTCCGATTTACACGATATTTGGCATGATTTTCATCGGGAAACCACAAGGAATCCAACGGCGACACGTCCATATCCATACGATAAAGAATAAAGAATTATTTTATTTCTGAAACAGATACAGGGTAATTATGGAGGTACGCCCGTCAAGAAGATGGGGCCTGGTACCCCGTGGCGAGGACAACCCTTCGCTGGGTCTCGCCCGATTTTTATGGCTTTTTCCGGAAAAAGGTACGAATCCTGGGCCGAACGTAACGAATTGAGGTCGAGCCCCCGCAGTCGAGGGTGAAATATCCATTACAGCGTATTAAGAAATTCTTTTCTTCATCGTATCGAGAGGGAAGTGACGCGAATGGATTCCTTATGTTTTTCTGACGAAAATCATACCAAATATCATGCAAATCGGACTACTTTGATACAAGCTATTTGTATTCCCTATGTAAAAGTTGTCCGATTTACACGATATTTGGCATGATTTTCATCGGGAAACCACAAGGAATCCAACGGCGACACGTCCATATCCATACGATAAAGAATAAAGAATTATTTTATTTCTGAAACAGATACAGGGTAATTATGGAGGTACGCCCGTCAAGAAGATGCGGCCTGGTACCCCGTGGCGAGGACAACCCTTCGCAGGGTCTCGCTCAATTTTTATGACTTTTACCGGAAAAAGGTACGAATCCTGGGCCGAACGTAACGAATTGAGGTCGAGCCCCCGCAGTCGAGGGTGAAATATCCATTACAGCGTATTAAGAAATTCTTTTCTTCGTCGTATCGAGAGGGAAGTGACGCGAATGGATTCCTTATGTTTTTCTGACGAAAATCATACCAAATATCATGCAAATCGGACTACTTTGATACAAGCTATTTGTATTCCCTATGTAAAAGTTGTCCGATTTACACGATATTTGGCATGATTTTCATCGGGAAACCACAAGGAATCCAACGGCGACACGTCCATATCCATACGATAAAGAATAAAGAATTATTTTATTTCTGAAACAGATACAGGGTAATTATGGAGGTACGCCCGTCAAGAAGATGGGGCCTGGTACCCCGTGGCGAGGACAACCCTTCGCTGGGTCTCGCCCGATTTTTATGGCTTTTTCCGGAAAAAGGTACGAATCCTGGGCCGAACGTAACGAATTGAGGTCCAGCCCTCGCAGTCGAGGGTGAAATATCCATTACAACTTATTAAGAAATTCTTTTCTTCGTCGTATCGAAAGGGAAGTGACGTCAATGGATTCCTTATGTTTTTCTGATGAAAATCATACCAAATATCATGCAAATCGGACTACTTTGACACAAGCTATTTGTATTCCCTATGTAAAAGTTGTCCGATTTACATGAAATTTGTTATAATTTTAATCGACGAAACGCCAGGAATCTATTGGCATCACTTTCTCCTTCGATACGACGAAGAAAAGAAGCAAACATTTGAAATCCTAAACATTTCTCACGTCTTAATGATATTCCAAACCCTTCGAGGGTCGAAAGCCATAAAATTCGATGGGCACTGCGGGGTGTTGTCCTCGCCACGAGGCGACGGGCGTACCTCCATAATTACCCTGTATCTGTTTCAGAAATAAAATAATTCTTTATTCTTTATCGTATGGATATGGACGTGTCGCCGTTGGATTCCTTGTGGTTTCCCGATGAAAATCATGCCAAATATCGTGTAAATCGGACAACTTTTACATAGGGATTACAAATAGCTTGTATCAAAGTAGTCCGATTTGCATGATATTTGGTATGATTTTCGTCAGAAAAACATAAGGAATCCATTCGCGTCACTTCCCTCTCGATACGACGAAGAAAAGAATTTCTTAATACGCTGTAATGGATATTTCACCCTCGACTGCGGGGGCTCGACCACAATTCGTTACGTTCGGCCCAGGATTCGTACCTTTTTCCGGTAAAAGTCATAAAAATTGAGCGAGACCCTGCGAAGGGTTGTCCTCGCCACGGGGTACCAGGCCGCATCTTCTTGACGGGCGTACCTCCATAATTACCCTGTATCTGTTTCAGAAATAAAATAATTCTTTATTCTTTATCGTATGGATATGGACGTGTCGCCGTTGGATTCCTTGTGGTTTCCCGATGAAAATCATGCCAAATATCGTGTAAATCGGACAACTTTTACATAGGGAATACAAATAGCTTGTATCAAAGTAGTCCGATTTGCATGATATTTGGTATGATTTTCGTCAGAAAAACATAAGGAATCCATTCGCGTCACTTCCCTCTCGATACGATGAAGAAAAGAATTTCTTAATACGCTGTAATGGATATTTCACCCTCGACTGCGGGGGCTCGACCTCAATTCGTTACGTTCGGCCCAGGATTCGTACCTTTTTCCGGAAAAAGCCATAAAAATCGGGCGAGACCCAGCGAAGGGTTGTCCTCGCCACGGGGTACCAGGCCCCATCTTCTTGACGGGCGTACCTCCATAATTACCCTGTATCTGTTTCAGAAATAAAATAATTCTTTATTCTTTATCGTATGGATATGGACGTGTCGCCGTTGGATTCCTTGTGGTTTCCCGATGAAAATCATGCCAAATATCGTGTAAATCGGACAACTTTTACATAGGGAATACAAATAGCTTGTATCAAAGTAGTCCGATTTGCATGATATTTGGTATGATTTTCGTCAGAAAAACATAAGGAATCCATTCGCGTCACTTCCCTCTCGATACGATGAAGAAAAGAATTTCTTAATACGCTGTAATGGATATTTCACCCTCGACTGCGGGGGCTCGACCTCAATTCGTTACGTTCGGCCCAGGATTCGTACCTTTTTCCGGAAAAAGCCATAAAAATCGGGCGAGACCCAGCGAAGGGTTGTCCTCGCCACGGGGTACCAGGCCCCATCTTCTTGACGGGCGTACCTCCATAATTACCCTGTATCTGTTTCAGAAATAAAATAATTCTTTATTCTTTATCGTATGGATATGGACGTGTCGCCGTTGGATTCCTTGTGGTTTCCCGATGAAAATCATGCCAAATATCGTGTAAATCGGACAACTTTTACATAGGGAATACAAATAGCTTGTATCAAAGTAGTCCGATTTGCATGATATTTGGTATGATTTTCGTCAGAAAAACATAAGGAATCCATTCGCGTCACTTCCCTCTCGATACGATGAAGAAAAGAATTTCTTAATACGCTGTAATGGATATTTCACCCTCGACTGCGGGGGCTCGACCTCAATTCGTTACGTTCGGCCCAGGATTCGTACCTTTTTCCGGAAAAAGTCATAAAAATTGAGCGAGACCCTGCGAAGGGTTGTCCTCGCCACGGGGTACCAGGCCGCATCTTCTTGACGAACGTCGGGCGACTCCTGCCCGAGAGGAATACGATTTACTTTAATTATAGTACATGTGTGTTTTGTAACAAAGTGTTTCTATCGTCTCCTGAATTCAACAACTGGCATCCAGACATCTGCGCTTCTACAATCCATCGGCAATACTCCTCGTGGAGAGACACGGTAAGAAAAGGGGTAGCCCGCTGTCGACGCGTGGTCCTCTCGAGTATAAACATGAGCTTCGATATCAAAGCAAAACCATGCGTTGACGTATTCCGTGCGAAAGAAGGTGGGCATTGGGGAGAAGGTATTGCTGTGAAGAGGGCCTCTTGCTCTCTAGCAGCCGTTTGTGAGGGATGCAAATCTGATTGGTTCTGATACAATATGCTCCCTATAGTTGATATTTGGTCTAGCAACTTTCACTCCTCCGAACCTAACCAATCCAACTTGCATCCCTCCCAAAAGAACCGGCCATCCGAGCGTAGAAGCAAGTGCGAAATAAAAGTAACGATGCGCTTCTCGATACTGCAGATGTACCTACCTAAGTAGCATTTCTGGCGGAAAAGAATTGTCCAGCCTTTGGGCCTGGCGTAGACCTTTCGCAGGTAGGTATCTATTTCAACAGGCAGTGCCACCCGTGGCGCCAGTAAGACCGACCCCGGTCCTTGCTATTCCAGAGGAGTTTCTTGCAGTGAAAATCAGTAAATTTGCAAGCGCAATATCTCAAAAACCAGTGAAAATAAAGTGTATACATTGATGCTTATTGAATTTGTCTTGGAACGCACTATCAACTCAGGACTTCAAAAAAAATAGTTCCATTTGAAAAACCGAACTTGACCATCGTATTTTTTAAAATAATAATCGAAAAAAAAATTCGTTCGGGCTAATTTAGTAGCCCCTTCGAACCATGCAATTCCCTATTTTTTTAAAATTTTTATCTCCAATACTTTAGGAGCTACGGCGCTGTCCAGTCTACCGTGGGACACCCTGTATAATATAAATAGAAAATATAAAAAGAAAAAATATATAAAAGAAAAAAACTATGAGGGTGGTGGTGAGGGGGGAGGTGGGGGGGGTGATAGGGGTGGTAGGGGCGACGGTGGCGATGGGGGCGACGGAGGTAATGGCGGCGACGGAGGTGATGGTGGTGATAGGGGTGATGGTGGTGATGGGGTTGACGGTGGTGACGGCGACCGCGGAATTTGATATGGGGTCCACCTCGACCCAACATGCGGCTCCTGTCGTAGTCGATCCGCCGTCACGGGGCCAATCGCCGGCCCCGATCGCCGCATCTGCACCCCTCGGGGTGCAACCTGGTATGCACGGGCCTCCAGATCCGCCAGCCAGGCCCGCACAACATGTAGTGGCATTTCCTAGATCACAAACACAAACATCGATATAATATTAGTACATCAAACGTATTAAACATGAAGCATACAAAACAATGCAAAGTATTACATACTTGCGGAGGCGACGACGGTGGAGACTGCGGCGGCGGCGATGGCGGCGGCGACCAACGTGGTGGTGAGGGGGTGACGGTGGTGGTGATCCCCAATCACTCGACCATATGGGTGACGGTGGTGGCGAGCCCTAAAAGATAGAAACCCGCAATATAATATTTACACGAACGCCTGATTTAATCTCACTCGATTTCAACGGTTAAACGCGATAAATGTCAAAATGTAGTTATGTACATACCTCTGGGTCACACTCTGGTGCTATCCGTTGCACTCCCATTGTTGCACAAAAAGATATTTCCGAACTGTCACAATTAGACTGTTGCCTTCGACAATTTGAAGACAACTGGTCTCGCTGCATCTCCTGGCTCTCGCATCTAAAATCTTATCATGAAACCGAGAAGTGCGTAGCTTTGCAAAGTAGGATGCCTTTGTTCTTCACCATCTCCATCACAAGCCACCTGCATTTTCGCTGACCATCCTCCTCCATGTACTTATCTTCTTCTTCACTGACCGTCCTCTCCTTATTCACACGCATCTTCTTTCCCTTCTTCTCTGACACATCATTCGACTAGACCATATCACTTAAATGTATCCAACGTCTATCATACCACCTTGATCGGGTATTGAACGGATATTGAACGGATATTGAACGGCTTTGATCGTGCATCGAACGGGTATTGAACGGCTTTGATCGGGTATTGAACGTCTATCATACCACTTTGATCATGCATCGAACGGCTTTGATCGGGTATTGAACGGCATTGATCGGGTATCGAACGTCTAACGTACCCCTCTGAACGCGAATCGAACGTGAATCGTACCACTCTGAACGTGAATCGAACGTGAATTGAACGGGTAATGAACGGCTTTGAATGGGTATTGAACGGGTATTGAACCACTTCGAACATGTAATGAACGCCAATCGTACCTCTTCGAACGTGAATGATACCACTTCGAACGTGAATCGAACGTGAATCGAACGTGTATTGAACGACTTTGATCGAGTATTGAACGGTTTTGAACGTATATCGAACGGCTTTAAACGGCTTTGATCAAGTTTTGAACGTGAATCGAACGTGTATCGAACGACTTCTGCATAACTATCGTCTTAATCTAGCGTACATCACATGTAGGAGGTTGGGGAGGGTGAAGAAAAAACATTTTCATATACATTACAAATTGATTATATTTTATTTATGCATTTCTCTGGTGTTTGGACCACCAGTTGAATAGTTTAAATACATTTTGCATGGCACAATGTTTCGCGTGTCTACCACATCGCAGAGTATTAACTACATTTAGCTTAGTTAGAGATTTGATATCCTCGTAGTCAATGTCCAGCGTCTCGATGACCGCGTCTGCTCTCGTATTTTCATCGCGGAAATCTGCAAGCCAGTCGCGTTTCTGCAGCCCTTTAACGTATACGACATGGCACGTGTCATCCTCTTCATCATCGATCGCATCAGCAACAGCTTTCGTAATTAGCTGTTTAGCCATACTGTATGGAACGTCTCCATCATCCCAACGTAGTTCATGATGTTTTGTTACCAGCCATCGGATGCTTGATTTGTCGGATTTCGAAAGAAGAAATTGCGGCATAGGACTCCCAAAAATATAGTGCGAGAGAATTGTTCCCATTCGTAGGACAGCCACTTCCTTGATGATAAATCTTCCATCAACGATGAACCCTTGCATGTCAACGAACGTTGGTACAACCATTATCGATACAATTTGGAGGTCCACTCGCTTCCAAGACAGACGAGAGAATGCAGTCTTTCTCGTAAAGCATCTCGATTTTCACGATGAAATTTTTTGCGAATTTAGTACAGGAGAGGGCGGGCAAGTAGCGTGGTAATTTAATTTATTTTGGGCACCATGTTTGTCAGCGGATTGTATTCAACCACCCGATCGTGCAGAATCAGACAGTAGGCCGTAGTATTTGCAGGCACATTCTCTTTACACTCGAATTCTATGCGCACGTCCACGGTGCCATTCTTGATCGACTCATTTTGTCGCGAGCAATCAATCACCACGAGGGGGCCAAATTGTAAAAATTCAGCCACGGTGAATAATGCCTCGTTGCAACTATACCCATAAGATGATTTACGGAATTGCGTATACATGTGATACAAGATGGCGTGCTTATTCCTGTCAAAGTCCAAGTTCAGGTCATCATATGGGTAAAATTCCGAGTTGAGAAAAAGTTTTACGTTGGCCAATTTGCAGTTGTTGAACATAGTAACGTCTTCGCTCATCACATTCCTTCGACCAGTCTGTAGAGCAAGGATCACGCATCGCGGCTTCTCCAGCTGTGCAGATGCCTTCACGGCCCACGAATGCTTGGTCGTGCTCTGTAAGAGAGGATACTCGTACAGATCCCACGATTGAAAACAAATGCTCAGGTTTTGTCCACGTTCCAAAGTATGTAGCAACGATAGCTTATTAACGTCATTTAACGTCACATGGGGCATCCGCCATTGTAGTTTAACCAATTCAATTTCTGGTTCCAACATCGGCGATCCTATCAGAGCATTGTTGTCGTTGCGCGATCGTATAAAAATCAATTCGTGACGCGCATTAATAATCATGCGTTTGTAGTCCTCACAAAATCCCAGCAAATATTTGAGTGGGATGCAAAAATTGAAATGACTTTTCACTATTGGTCCATCGCGCCGTTTCAAGCCCCATCCGACATTCTCCATATTTTTGTCTTCGCCAGATGTCAGCGATACATAGTTTTTAAGCGTGCTAGTTATTCCAACGTTTCTGTTGCGATCAATCTCCACGCCATTCAGCTCGTATCGAATCTCATCGAATAAGAACGCCATGCAATTATTTCCTAACGTCACCGTTAATGCATCTTTTGGCTTATTTATCTTCAATTTCCCCTCCACATAGAGGAAACTTTCACACGGCAATGTGTATAAATCCTGCTGTTGTATCGGTATTCTTATCTCATCGCTGTATCCAAACGTCGTGTTGACGTATGGGTTGTATGTGTGAGTCTGAAGCTTGACGATGCGGTCATCAAACGTCGGCTTCCCTCCAATACTTAGAATGTCAACCACTTCTCAACCTAAATGCGCACAATGAATCCTATTGATTTCAAAAATGCAATGTTCGCAGCACTGAGCCGCTTCTTTTTAGCGTGATCGGAGCTGTTGCAGTTGTTGTTGTTGTAAACAATTTCACTTGGAAGAAACGGGTTTCTAGAGTCGTTCAATACAAGCATCTCTTTCGTTCGCACCACATGTATTATCGTCGTCGCCGTCGTATGTGCAATCTGATGGTAATCTCTTCACCTCGAAAATCAACCAACCGTCCGTTTTGATCCACAACGCGTATCGTTAGATCCGTAATGATCCGTGCGGTGATTGGAAGGTAAATGATCTGCGCGGGCGTTTCCGATATCTTATATCCTGGTGGAACTCTCGGAGAAAATTCGTGTATCGTATGTACACGCCTCCCATTGTTGTACGCGCCAGCGGTCACGCTACATTCTATACGAACAATGTTCACGTTCATGATATTAATTGGATCGTCCGATTCGTGCCACCGTCCTGGTTCTAATACCCGATTCGTCGGGAATCCCAATAGCGATCCAATGTTATTGGGCTTTGTAAAGTCCACAGCGAACCGACAGTACAGTTCGCTTTTCATGGTATTGTTGTTGGGACGCAACACTATTGGATACGCATCGTTGTCACCATCATCGGTACCGTCGAAATTTTGAGGATACCGCTCGAGTAATCGCTGCTTCAAATACTTGGCAATGGCGTCTAGTTCGTAGGAGCCGTGGGGAATCGTAATGTATTCATAAGAGGCGTCGACGCTATTGTTGATATCATAGTTTACGGTGAAGTAGAATTTATCATTGCTCGAGTCGATGTTTGGTATGGTGTGATAAGTTTCAAAGGTTGTTAGACCAAGCTCGTAATCATCGTCGCTCAAATCTATGGGTGGAAAGTAGCTCACCGCGAGGGTGCTACTCTTGCCGGTTAGAGTGAATGTTAACGACATATTCCGAGCTGTTCGATTGGACTGGTACTGAATCAGAGTGGTGGGAAGTCAATCCTTAAATTTGGTACCGATCGTTTGTAGAAAGCGTAGACATAGTTGTCCGCAATTGCTCTGATCGTACTTCTGATAAGACGTTCGATTGTATTCAATTTTCACAGCATCCTTATCCAGATATTTTACCAATTCCATAGGCGGTCGAAGATTTCCAAAGCTGTCGAAATATATAGCTCGACACCCTCTCTTCGCATATGCCACCCAATGAGTCCCCGACCCCTCGACATTGTCCAAATTTACAATACCGCTCTCGTTTCGACGTATTCCTCCGACTGGTAACGCGTTTCGCATAAAAACACCTCTAAAGAATGGAATACGCATACGTTTTGCCAACTCCTCCAATTGTGCATAGGTAGTTACTCCCGGGGGCATTTTTATTTTCTTTTCAGCGTTTTTTTTTCGTTTCGATATTCCCTGTCCACGCTTGTATGGTGCGAGATAAAGTCCGCGACCTTCCATGGAACGATTATGACGTTGCATTTCCTGCAGCTGATGTTGCGCCGCCTTATTATCGTTTACCGCCTTAGCGATCCCCGCCGCTCCACCAGCCAATGATCCGAGAACACCTAACAGCGGGAGAAGTGGTAATATACCACCCCGTTTTGCCACCGGAAGAATCCGCTTTTTCGATGCTCTTTTTGGAGTCCCTTTGCGCAATTTTGTTTTTATCCCCATTCCGATTTTCGTCTTGGCCATCATAGCCGCCCAAACAGCTGTAGCAGCACCTCTTTCACCCAGAGTCGAGTCTCGCGCAACGATGCGTTTTCGCGCTTTGTCAGCGAGAACGTTATCTGCGGCGTGTCTTTCACCGAGATCGTTGCTACGCGAATACGCAATATCGTGTTCGCGACACGCTGCGTCCAACGGATCGATACCTTGATCCCCTCTAGCCAATCGTTTTGCCAGATGAGTTCCCGGGCCGCAAAACTGGTATCCCGGAATATGTAATTCGATAGGTAGCGCGTTTATCGCTCGATTTAACAAACCACAACCTTTCTTTACTCTCGTCGGCGACATTCGCTACAGTTTTTAATCAATGGTGCTGGACCGTCGATATGCGTTCGCTGCCAAGGACGATTATAATGCTCCAGACACCGACGATACTGCCGAACCTCAGAATCGGCTTTTATGTGCTCGTGGAGTCTGTCCCACAACTGATCAATGTGTCTCCCAAACTCTCGGAGTAGAATAATCTTTGGTATATATTTCAACTGCTCAGAGGTTAGGTCTCGAATATCGCAATTATCCGACAGGATCAGAAGCATTTTGAATACTGAGCTGTTTTGTGTCGGCGTGGACCTATAAATAGGGCGCTTCGACGTATCAAAATCATTTTTCACAGTTTGCGGGGAGGGTGCGATTCGTCCGACAACCTGTAACGATACGCGTGACAAATTTTGACGATAAATCACGAGTGATGTCTTCGAAAACCAGTAGCAGACATGGTAGCATGCTACCAAACACTATACGCTGCCTCGTTTGTGGCCCATCAAATTGTGGAAAGACCAACGTGCTGGTGAGCTTGTTGGAAAGTCCTCACGGCGTCCGCTTCGAGAACGTGTACGTGTACTCCAAGTCGTTGCAACAGCCGAAATATCAGTATTTGGAGAATTTATTGACTCCGATAGATGAAATTGGCTACTTTACGTTTTCGAATAACAGTGACGTCATCCCACCGTGCGAATCGCTTCCGAATTCTATTTTCATCTTTGATGACGTGGCATGCGACAAGCAAGATACGATAAGGGAATACTTTGCAATGGGGCGCCACTCGAACGTTGACTGCTTCTATCTCTGTCAGACGTATGCAAAGATACCCAAACATCTTCTACGCGACAATGCCAATCCAGTGGCGGATTCAGAGGGGGGGCGCGGGGGGCGCGCTGAAGGGCAAAATTGCTGATTTCGGGAATTTTGCGATTTTCGACATTATTCTGCGATCTCCAAACGTTTGTAGCTCAGAGCAACGTTAACCAATTTTGATAAAATTTTCAGCAGGCATACAACTTACTTAAATCTACAAATGGATTTTTGGAAAAAGAAGTTGAAAAAATGATCTTTACTATTTTTTTTGCTATTCCGACCAGTTGCAATTTTTTTCAAACCGACGAAACGCGCCACTTAGCAAACTAATCCTTCTAGGTTCTCAAAAAAACTCAAGTGGTTTGAAAATATAGGAAAAAATCGTCCTCTTATAATGATGTATAATTTAATAATTTTTACATTTATTTATTTATTTTTTCAATTTTTTTAAGTTAATTGTTATAAAAAAATTTAATATGTGTTTAGTTGGTACTTTATTTAATACTCTTTCCAGTGGTTTAAGTCGTATGTTGAGAAAACTTTTTGTTTCCAAGTTATAAGGAAAGTGGAATAGTAGTGAAAATCGCTTGTTTTTAAATTAAAGAACAGTCTTGTGTGATAAAATGGCATCTTTTATTAGTAATTAATGTAAATAATCCATTAAAAAAATAATGCTGAATGCAGTATGGTAAATATTCGGGATTCTTTACTTTAAGAGAGGATATCTTTAAAGTCCCAAAGAGTCCCACATTTTACCAAATTGAAATATTTTCAGCATATCTTCCTCTATGTAATCACGTAAGAATAATTTCCAACTTCGTCCAACTTTTCAAATTATTACAGTTTAAAGCCATCAGTGTTATGTCGCGTTGCGTCTCGTTTTACGTATCACGTCCGCATCGTCCCAAATTCGTAAGGAGGTATGGCGTTTCTTCGACGAAACTGTTTAGACTATAGATACTTGATGTGTTTATGCTATGGTGTAGATAAGCCTTCGAATAAGATTTCGACTTTCTGTCTGCATTCAGTTGCACAGAACCATTCAAGCCTGCATCAGCAGTGTAAGACATTCCAAGGATTTAAAAGTTACTGTTCTGTTTTTGTTTTGTTCGTGTTAATTTTTTGTTGATTAAGTGTAAGTCAGGAGCGGATTCAGGATTTTCGTGAGGTTTTCGTGAGATTACAGTGTAAGTTATATTTGTGTTTTACGTGTACATCATATTTCATTGTACTTCCATTTGGTAAGTACAAAGTCAATTAAAGATAGCAGGGCGTCTTCACAGTCTGTAAAGTGTTTTGTTTTCTGTCACTGAACGCTTCCTCTCTTAGCAGAGGCAACGTTAATCCAAGCAAGATAGCAGTCGAAATAATATCGCCACAATATTTCTCTCACATTTAATTATTTAATATTAAGTCTGTGGTTGTGTTGATCTATGATGGATCGTTTTGTAATCAAGAAGAGGAAAACAGAAAGTGAGAATTCCTCAGAAATCACATCACGTGATGAAATGCTTACTATTTCGCGTCCTGTTATTATTGAAGCAGAAGCTAGTACGTCATCCTCGACAATATCGCAGGTCAGTGTTGCCACAAACCAGTGATGGGCAAAATTTTTAATTATATAAACATTTTGATTATATTTTTAATTTTGATTAAATTTTTAATTGTATAAAAATTTTGAATAACAAATAAAACTCGGATTATTCGAGCCTCGAATAACGAATAATGTTAAAGTATCTTATATTCGCTCTCTTATTTAAATAATTTTTTATTTAGGTAATGCCCAACTCTGCCACAAACCCCACTTTTCAACTTCAATCTCGTGATGTTGGTGCGTACATTGGGAATATATTTAATATAAATGACCTTCTGAAATACGAACTTTTAAAAAATCCATGGACTCCTGGAAAAGGATATAAGTTTCCTACTTCCACACATCTTAAACGTGGACGTGAAGAACAAAGGCGCGTAAACGTAAATCACTTAGAGAAATATACCTGGCTTGTGTTTTCCGAGATAAAAAATGGACTCTTTTGCAAGTATTGCGCTATTTTTTGCCACCAAACATTAGCTGGCGGTCAACAAACAGTCCCTTTAAGGAAGTTGGTAACCGAGCCTTTACAAAAGTACGCAAAGCTTAGTGGCAAGGAGGGGGATTTAGAGAAGCATGCTGCAACTAGCTACCACAAAAACGCTGAAATAGACTGTAAGTCGTTTATGACTGTTTTTAAAAATCCTCAACAGCAGGTCATAAATTGCTTAAATGAAACTAGAAAAGCCCAGGTGTTGGAAAATAGGGCTCGACTTGTCCCTATAATAAAAACAATTTTACTACATGGTCGTCAAAATATCCCGTTGAGAGGCCACAGAGATGATGGCAACAATAAGACTCAAATGAAGACCTTGTAACGAACGAAGGAAATTTTAGAGCTTTGTTGCGTTTCCGAATTGACAGTGGCGATGCTAAGTTGGGTGAACACTTGGCATCGGTCAGATCAAATGCTACTTATATTAGTAAAAGTACAGCTAATGAACTAATTGGTTGTTGCGGGGAGGAAGTCTTAGAAGTAATTAAACAAAGAGTAGCTGCAGCAAAGTATTACAGTATTATATTTGACGAAACAACAGATGTATCTCATACCTCGCAATTGAGTCTGTCGCTACGTTATGTGTATGATAATTCTGTAAGAGAGGACTTTGTCGGCTTCCTTGATACGCACAGTGCTAATTACTCCAGCAAGGAAGCGACATGTGAACCTATTATTACGGGGGTAATTTTGGGACAGACTGTTTTAAAATTCATGAAAGATCTGGGATTTAACATGGGCAACTGCGTAGGAATTGGATGTGACGGTTGTAGTGTCAATATTTCAGATATGCGAGGTGCAGTATCAGAGATACAAAATGAAGCAATACATAGCTGCCTTTGTGTATGTAAAAACCACGCACTGAATCTCTCTATCTCAAAGTGCAGTAAGGTTCAGAGTGTAAGGAACGCTACTGGTTGTGTTCAAGAGGTTGTAGCCTTTTTTAACATGTCTGCAAAACGCAATTATGTCCTCAAAAATGTGTTAGGGCACAAACTGCGAAGTTACTGTGAAACCCGTTGGGTCGAAAGACATGAATCCATTTTGATGTTCCAAGAAGATTTGCCGAAAATTGTCGAAGCTCTTCAGATTGTGTCCGGTTGGGATGACCATGCAACTGCATCCAAGGCAAACTGTTTGTTACATGCAATTTTGAACTGCGAATTTATCATAACAATTTTCAGTTTGAGTGACATTATGAACGCTACTGTTGTGCTCAGTAAGTATCTACAGGAAGAAGATATAGATATTTGTAGAGCTCAGGAGAAAATAACCCATGCAATTGAAATATTGAAAGACAAGAGACAAAAATCTGAAGAGTTTTTCAGTATTATTTTCGAAAATGCAGAAAAAGTCATGGAAGCATTGGATGTCACTATTCGTATTCCACGGTTGACTAAAATGCAAACTACCCGCCCAAATTATCCCACCAGTTCTAATGATGAAAAAGAAAACATTATTTCTTACTGGAATAAAACTATATACATCGCAACCCTAGATTTTATTAACGCTGACCTTAAGGACCGATTCTCTGAGGAGTCAATGAAGTGCTACGCTTTGAACTTTTTAATACCTGTAAACTTAGAAGCAATTTCAAAATTACATGAGTTGAAAACACAGATTGAACCGATTTGTCACAAATACTATACTTTGCTTTGTCAAAATAGAGATACGATACCGATGAAAGTTTTAAATGAGATGTGTTCATTAAAAAAAAGTACAAATTACGAACATTTAAAAAAAGTCAAGAAGGCAATGGAAGCCTATTCCAGCTATGATGAAAAAGCCTATCCACTTTTGAAGTCTTTGCTGCAGATTTTGCTCAGTTTACCAATATCCGCAGCGACTGCAGAGAGGAGCTTCTCAACACTGAGAAGACTCAAAACGTGGATGAGGTCAAGGATGACCCAAGATAGATTGAATGGACTGGGTTTAGTATACGTACATCGTGATATTAATGTGAACATTGAAAATGTTATTAATAGATACGCAAATTTAAAAAACAGGAGGATTGAGTTTGTAGTGTAGGTAAGTACATTAGAACTACACAATCACATGATGAACTCAGCAAATTGTTGGAAAATATGATAAATTGATACTAAAAAAAACACTTTTTCATTTAACAGGATAATATCGGAAAGGTCCCTGATTCATTATTCAGACCTACGCCCCCCACCCCAAGAAAATCTTGGATTCGCCACTGCGCCCCCCCCTCACGAAAATCCTGAATCCGCTCCTGTGCCAATCTGCTGATTCTGTTTAAGCAGGGTGGTACCAACTTGAAACATGTGTACAACGTTCACGTAAACACTGACATGTCTTACGAGGATTTCTGCGCTTTGTGTCGTAATTGTTGGCAACGGGAGTATGGTTTCGTGGTAATAGACAAGGATAGCGCGATGTCTAATGGACGTTACAGAAAGGGATTTAATGAGTTTGCCGTACCGTGAGATGGCCAATTGTCGTCAACACGTCGGTGGGAAAGCAACGTCAGCGGTACAACGATGATTGATATCGATACTCTGGAGATTAAGGATCGCGAGAGAATAGCGAAGGAAATTGCAAAAACTAGCGAATCCATTCGCAAGAAACATCAGGCTTTGAAGACAGGCAAGACGGAGGAAGATGTCGCGTTGGAGAGATACTTCAAACCTATCGTCGAACCCTTAAAACATATTGTGGAAAATACCTCAGCGACAAAAGCTGACACATCACCACCGATGAGCATAGACGTTGAAGGTAATGAAACATTAATGCCTAAAAAAATCCATCCGAAAGGGAACACATCGCGCAAGACAAAGAGGAAACGGCACATGTCGTCTGAATATTCACCGATAACCTCTACACCAGTTCAATCGAAGCATAAACGGCGGAATGCTACATCAAACGAGTCTCCCGTTCCTCACACACCAATAAATACATTTCCCAGTGTACAATCGCTCGCAACCATTGATGACGACGTTTTCGAAACTAGTCCCAATGAGTCGTTTGTAACATCTATCAAACAGCAACTTCAAACATCCGAGGGACAAGAAACGTTTCGCAGTCATTTCGGTCCGCTGGGGCAAAAATACATGAGCGCGATCCTAAGTGGTGATAAGGATACAACAATGGACTATGTGTACGGCGTATACTTTGGCAATAGTGGAACGATGCTTGGGGATAAGGCTTTCGATATAGACAAGGATGATAATATAATCATAGATGGTGTAAGATACGGAGGAACATCCGGTCTTTACGAACTGATTTTCAAGAGAATTCCCAATGATGCTATATACACCGATGCTGATAAACAAAAAGACAAAAGTATACTGCTGGCGACGAATGCCCACAGACGCGGTCATGGTGCTAAAAATCCCATATTGAGCAACAAGGGATACAAGTACAGACATGTAATTGCACCGCTAATCCCCCGCGCATCAGTTAATAAAGCAGGGAAAGGTCTTAGGACACCACGAGCCATGGTGGTAAACGATAACAAGATCGATTACGTACACTGGGACGATCCCAACGAGCTGGTGGATCGATTGCGTTTGCTGGAAGCGCCACGTCAGGCGGGTAACAACTCTCATGATCCCGAAATTCTATCGATTGTCGAGGAACTACGCGAGGTAGGCCTCATTATATAAATTAAGCCGCACGCCAATGATGTGCACTGTATGCATCGAGATGCCGATCAACAAATTTGGGGTATCGCTCGAGAAGAGTGGAGCAGCTAGAATGGACTATTACAAATGGAGTGGTTTGCTTCGAAATTATATGCGAGATAATGCTCTTTGCGTGGTTGGTGCCGACTTTGATGCAAAATCACGCAAGATACGACGCGTAGCTCAACCGGTGGCTGACACCGATGTCGTTAATAAACTATACATGGAAAAGAACATTAAACTTTTGAGAGAGCAGCAGGAAGAATTAGAGAGGAAACTGATCGCGTTTCAAAGAGATATGCTGACGCTGCAAAACAGCGTTCAAAAGATATCGCAGGCGTCGAATTCTATCCCGCAGCAGCGCTGCGAAGGAGAATCATGCGAGGCGGATGAACTTGCCCCTGGGCCGATTGGGAGCACTTAATGCACGTGCCCGATAATTATCGCATCATTCGTGTCAAAGACACCTCTGCGATCAAACATGCAGCCATTATCGAAATCCAAGAGTAAAGAAAACCACGGCCACAAGAAGCTACAACTCGTTGAGGAATTGCATGCTCCAGCTCGAAGACATTTTCCGCGGAGGCGTGTCGTAGTGCATGGATACGATGATCTGTGGCAAGCTGACATTGTAGAAATGCGTCCATACTCACGATTCAACCAGGGTCACCACTACATACTCACCGTCATCGATGTGTTGAGCAAGTATGCATGGGCGTTGCCGCTCAAGACTAAAAAGTGGCGCTGAGGTGACTAAAGCGTTTGCAAAGATATTTAGAGATCGATATCCGAAAAATTTGCAAACCGATCAAGGAAAAGAATTTTACAACGCTGATGTGCAGAAACTCTTGGCAAAGCATGACGTTAATCATTATTCGACGTATTCTGTGATGAAGGCCTCCGTCGTAGAACGTTTCAATCGAACTTTGAAAAACAATATGTGGAAACTGTTTACGCTCAATGGAACCTATAGATGGACCGATGCGCTACCAAATCTACTTGCAGAGTATGACGCACGAAAACATAGAACCATCGGAATGCGTCCTTGCGATATTACCCCTGCGATCGCCGATAAGCTGCTAGCCACCGTATACAGCAACATACAGATCGCTGCTCCAGCGAGATTCAAGTTGGGCGAGTTCGATAAAGGCTATACGCCGAATTGGACAACGGAGGTGTTCAAGATAGCCAAAGTACAAGTAACGAATCACGCGACGTATCTGCTGGTCGATTCCTGTGGAAAACCTGTTGCCGGAGGATTCTATGAACACGAGCTGCAACGCGTCACCGATCCTGATGTGTATCTAGTGGAAAAAGTGTTGCGTAGAAAGGGGGATCAGGTGTACGTCAAGTGGTTGGGGTTTGATAAATCACACAATTCTTGGATAAATAAAAATAATGTATTATAAAAAATAATATATGGTTCAATAAATACAATGATACATATATGAATGCGTTAATAAATACAATAATAATTTTCTATACATGCGCGAAGAATTTTATATTATACACTAATTCTATTATTTATAATAATCGAGTTAATAAATACAATTTCTATTTTTACAATGAGATATTATAATGTCCCCAGGGCAGAGTGTCGATCGAATCGGGTACGATATGCCGCTTGTCGTCGTATGGACTTAGAGCGATTTTAGATTCCGAAATGGTGTACACTTTATGAAATTTAGACCGTATGCATGATTGTCTGCGAACCATTTCGATCTCCTTATGCAAACATTGCGCGTAGTCGTCGAAAGTTATCGTTCTGGCTATGACGTTGGTCTTGACGCCTTTCGCCTTTTTTGTATCTTTTTTGCCGTCTACGCGAAGTGCATACATTTTCGCTCTAAGACCTACGAATTCGGTCATTATCGCACCATTATTTTCGTCCTTCATCAGTCCCGGAACCTTCTTATTTACGCGCGGCATATTATATGGATTGTCGGTAGGATAATCGCTTGTGTCGAATCTATCGATAGTGTTTCATGGACTCGTAGATATCATCGCATCGAATGTGATAAATGAGACTATCTGTGTCGGTATATAGAATTTTACAATTTTTTCCATGCTTGGGCGACATGTACTCGTGGTGAAATTCGTACAAACAAATTTTTGATATGTCCAGAATGCACATACCCACGTATATCGGCTTATTGAATTTCACCTCGAGTTTTCGCAATTCAACAGCTATTAAATTTTCCGAAAAAACACTTCTGCTGTGGAAATTCGATTTCGCGATCATTGCCTCCGCACCATATCGCCCTTCCCAATGTGTCAAAAGTTTTACATCTACGTGATTTCGTACATTTTCCATAGTTTTACCAAATACCGCGTTATTCATCAATTTGTACAAATTTTTTTCAAAGTCGTTTGTCGCGCTTGTTCTAAACCGTGTATTGAGTTCGATATAATCGCGGAGCCAGGGAGATTGAGCGAATTGAAGCACGCGGTGTATCTTTGTAATACGAAGACCGTGACGCGTGCACTGTTGCAGGTTGCGATAATGGATAACGGAACGCTGCTTATCGTATACCGTCGCGAGTAATTTGTCCTGCCTGCTACCAGGTGGTTTGGCACGCGTCGGGCAGAACGGTAGATCGGCATGAGCGTCGTGCAGACGTTGCGGATATTCCAGATCTACCTCGAGAATGTATCCCGTGGGCGAATCGATCGGGATTGAAGACACGTCAAAATTCGCATCATCTTCGACCCATCGAAGTTTAGCGTATGGTATGGGCTGACACATTGCCCATCCATACAAATTCCTCACGTCAAAGTACATCAAGTACGATGACTTTTCCGATGCGTCGTAAGATGGCATGTACTTGTTATTGGCATGTGCGTATCTTCCGGAACATTGGCTTAAACCCCCACGTATACCGCGTTCGATAAACATGACCATATCGATGTCTGTGAGTAATTCGCATGTAATTGTTGTATGTTTTAGCATTGCATCCCACGTGAAACCAGGTAGAGTATAATAATGCGCTGAATCTAATCCGTAACTCTTGATACAACTTTCGCGAAAATTTTCAAAAATATCTGCCAATAACAAGACATCTGTTTTCAAATACAATTCGCTGTATTCGCCCAAGGTTCTAATCTCGAAACGCTGCCAGACAGTCTCAGCGTGTGCGTAATCGGTCTCGGATACAGTCTTACCCGTTAACGAACTGTAGAATGACTCGCGCGGTGGTAAGTATGGGTCCTGCAGTTTGTCCTCGCAATTAAGATATTCATATGGAAAGACACCCTTTCGCGTCAATAAATTGAAATCCTCGGTGGATAATGTTTCAAATTGTGATTGTAAAATTTTTAATTGATCTGTGCTAAGAAAGGATGCTAATTTGTCGAGACTGGTGTTGAGAAATTTGTACGAATCGATGAACCGCAATTTAATACAATTTCGCGAGTCTGAATCAGCCGTATCTTCGACATTTTTTGTGAAAGAAATATACTTTTCTTTAGTTATGGGTAATACGCCAACGTGACCTTCGAAAGCGGTAGCTATTTCCTCGATAATGAAATGTGAATCATAGCCAGATAAATTGTGGAAAACTATGGGGTGTAAAACGCGTTTTTATAATTTAAATTGCACTCCGTATGTGCTGGGCCTCTAAACCGTCCGGACAGATGGCAATGATCGTGGATTCGTACATCGCTAGCCTCGATTGGTTCTTCCCAAATATGACAGTGTGTTGCATTGTGAAATGTCGGCAACTGTTCGGGAGTTAAATCCAGCATTGGAACATTACTGGCCAGAATGGGTTTGACAAAATTCGCAAAATTTTTCAATTCATTTACGAACCATGAAACGCAATCCGCGTCGCGGCGACATCGATACGTCGATAGCGATGTATCGTACGAACAATGCATATAATAGGCAATACTGTGCACTTTATGGTGCTGATACGCGCATAATTTATCACCCATTCGGTGACTGTCCTCCGTTTTTTCAATGACGCATTCCAGATCTGCGTACACCACGAAGGGGAGTCGCTCCTTCCGGCAGTGGTTGTCGAAGTTGAGGAGATTTTTGCCTTCGCTGGGCAGCAGGATGGCGAAGTCGTTCATCTTGCCGCAGTCCAGCGAATGAAGCTCCAACTTCTCGACAGATCCAAAGTAGTGCATGCATCTGTAAACCCAAAATTTTTTTATTTAATTTGTTTCGCGAGACATTTCATAATTTTATATACATACCGATCACAGATGAATTTCTTTGCCTTGTGCTTGCTCAACTGCATACCCACCAACCGGGACAAATTCTCGATCAGCACAAAGTGCCCTACATCGCCGTGTTCATGATTCGGCGTGTAGAGCAAGTTGATGTGTTGATCCCTTTTTTGGCTGGTGAGGCGCAACGGAAAGACCGTCTTCGTCTTCTCCATCTCGAAGGTGTAGACGTTGATGGAGATGTTGTTGAGCCGCTCAAATTTTCCAATTTGCCCCAGGGACATTGGGAACTCAATGCCCTGGAGATTTAGCACAGACGTATAGTGCGGGTATGAACTTGGGCGATCGGGATGTCTTTCCGCAGGATGGAGAGCGGCGACCACTGCCCACGCGAAACACGCATTGTCCGGGGATTGCACATTGATCGTTGCCTTCTTCAATGACAATTCCTGCGGCAACTGGATGTGACACCCCGCGCGCAGCGGATTGTACTTGTTGATATTGACGGTCAGATTCATGATTCTCGTCAATGCCCATCCGCTGTCGCGTTCCTGGAACTCTTCCAGCGATGTTAGGGTGGGTTCGATGACGCATCTCTGGTACCACTCTTGCAGATCAGATGTGCCAAAGAGTTCACAGTTTCGGGTGTTGATGCTTTTACAAGCATGCTTATCACCCGCCACAAATTCACCGTTGAATACAGTGTTCACTTTGAGGTGCCGATGTTTCCTCACAGTGTCCCGCACATGCTCTAGCACAATGGTCGCCGCATCCTGAAGGAAGTTGCGCGGCTCGATGTAATTCGAATTTAGCACGGCACCAGTTAACACGCGACTATCGAACGCAGTGTCTATTTCGCGCCACAAAGGTTCCGTACTCGAATGTCCGGCACCTTCGCGTACGAAACGACCGCGCAACGAATATTTTAGTCCTTCGAGCTGTGCGATTCGAGCAACCAGCGATTGCCGAACACCGATCGATAATCGAGGACATTTTATGCGGCTGTGTTCTTCTAAAGACTCGATGCACTCGTTGCACCGTTCTTCCCACGCGAGGTATTCTTCCCGCGAAATCAATCGTGCGGATTGATCCAATAATTGGCGGATCACTTGCGCGAATTCTTCCATGATCGTATGTAAATGTAATGTCTTTTCCATGCAGCACGTTGCAACGATTTGAAGCTTTGTGCAGTTTGGAGCGCGCTTTTATGACCGGTGTCATGATTTGCGATCTCTGTCTTACTCTTTTGACGATCCAACCCAACATGGTTCTATGCAGTTTCTGCTGATACAGCAAAATTCTTTCTATGATTCACGAGTATGGCGAATTGGCGCGCAAAAGTATTATATTACATTCAGCACGTGTTGAGACTTTTATCCTTGAGGATGGGTTCAAATTACATGTGATATGCTGCGATGTTAAGATTAAAAAACATTATGGAAAAATTGGATGCTTTAAAATAAAATGCTGTGGTGGGGGAAGCAATTGCACCTCTATTTAAGCCAGTCTCCCGAACGCTATTCAATCAATCGCTCAGTAGCCTCAGTGACTTTCGACGAAACAAATTGTGCTCTGAAAAAATGTGCAGTACCAGTGCCGAAGGAAACGTTGAACGCATGAATTATTACGTTCCGATCGTGCAAGATGATGGCATAGCTCAATGCGGGGAGGATACAGTTGCTTGGTAAGGCTTAATTTTCACATCTTCTCAAAATTTTTTTTATGTTCATTCCTAATACGAGCGAGCACTTTCATAGCTTTGATTGTTCTCTTAGTCCGCGCCGAACATCGCGGATCATGGTCAGAAGATACGCATTAACATCTATGGGCAGCAAATATTTGGAAATTGGAATCAGAGTACGGCCTACGATCGACGTAGAAATTATTCTCGGCGACAATCGTCGGATGTATCTCACGTTACCATATAATACATGGGGTCTACTATGCAACAATCGTGATGCTATCGAAGAACGTTCACGATTACCTGGATCACCTTCGATGCAGATGGATCAATTAACGATGGATTTTTGTGATATCTATAATTCTCCAATTGTAAGGATGATGCTACATAATAAGCCGCTGTATTTCAAACCGGATACAGTATCATTTTTATTAAATCTTGAATCATGTATAGACTATGTGTATCCACGGCTGCATCGAATTAGCAGAGATGTGGAGGCGAAATTTAAAACTTTTGTTAACGTCCTACAACAAAGCGATGTTGCCTGTAAAACATTAGATGCGCGTCGTGCTGCTAAAATCATATATGATAGCGAACATTACTGTGAGGATTATCATGTAGATTGCGAACTGGCAGCATGCGCCATCAATGATATTCTAGCTGATGCTCGTGGGAAAAAATGTTAAAATTATATTCTTTAATTTTAAATAAAATTTCTTAAACGTATATTTTTTCTCCATTTACTTATCCGTCTTCCTCCTCGCCACCTAATTCTAAGATTCGGCGTTTATTTCGTTCTTCACACCGTGAAAATGACATCATCGTATGGAGATGCTCGGGTAGGACTCATATTACACACGATCGCGCGATACATTGCGGTGTTAAGATTGAAAATCATTTTAAAAAATTGGTAGCTTTAGAATAAGATGCGGTGGTGGAGAGGGGGAAGCAATTGCACCTCTATTTAAGCCAGTTCCCGGACGCTATTCAATCAATCGCTCAGTAGCATCAGTGACTTTCGACGGAACAAATAGTGCTCTGAAAAAATGTATACCATTGATGAAATACTCGCTGGGTGTGAGGATTGTTTCGTTCCGATCGTGCGAGATGACGGTGTAGCTCCATGTGGGGAGAATATATATCATGACCGGTAAGGTGTAAATTTCACATCTTCTCAAAATATTTATGTTTGTTCCTAATACGAGCGAGTACTTTCATAGCTTTGATTGTTCTCTTAGCCCGCGCCGAAAATCACGTATCATGGTCAGAAGATACGCATTAACAACCATGGGTAGCAAATATTTGGAAATTGGAATCGATGTAGGTCGTACGGTCGATGTAGAAGTTCTTCTCGGCGACAATCATGGAAATCATCTCATATTATCATGGCATACATGGGGTCTACTATTCGACAACCGTGATAACATCGAAGAACGTTCACGATTACCTGGATTATCTTCGATGGGGATTGATAATTTATCGTTGGTCTTTTTTCGGATCTCTGATTCGTCAATTATAAAGATGACAGATGGTGATGATACAGTGTATTTCACACTGGATACAGCAATATTTTTATTTAGTCTTCAGCCATGTATAGAGTATTTGTATCCGCGGCTGTATCAAACTGCAGGAGATGCGAGTGAAAAATTTGAAACTTTTGTTAACGTGCTACGGCAGAGCGATGTTGCCTGCGAAACATTAGATGCTCGTCGTGCTGCTAAAATAATACGTGATAGCGAATACTACGACGAGGAGTATCTTGTAGATTGCGAGAGTAGATTGTAGATTGTATCTGGTAGCATGCGTCATCGGTGATATTCTAGTTGATGCTCGTAGGAAGAAAAAATGTTAAATTATATTCTTTTATTTTTAAATAAATTTCTTAAACGTATATTATTTCTCCAATTTATTTACCCGTCTTCCTCCTCGCCACATAATTCTAAGATTTGTAGACACTGCATAAATCTATTTCGTTCTTCGCGCCGCATGTCACATAATGGTTTGGAAAAATATTTGGGGGTGGGCCAAGGTCATTCTCTCGCTTGGAAAAAATTTCCGGTGGTGGATCGGGGTTTGAAAAAGTTCTCGGGGGTCATTCACTCCCTCCGGTTAGGTCTAAAAAGTTTTCGACGGTGGGCCCGGTCTCCGCGGCGGCTCGGCCTGGAGTGATCCCCTCCATCATCGCGGCTTCCCCCACTCCGCGGCTAGTGCGCGCGCAACCGTTCTTCCTCTCCCCGCAGGCCCCGCGCCCATGTTTCCCTCCACCGCGCTCCCCCGCGCGCCCTCACTTCCCCCCGTCCCCGCGCTCCCCTCAGAGGACCTGGGTTAGAATCCCCCTTGTTATACTACTGCATCTTAAGATTTTTAATATTTTCCCACATTTTATATTAATGAAATATAGAAAAAAGTGCCACTTTCGGTACTTTCAACTTTGATCGACCGGCATTGAAATAATTTTGGTCCAAACTGGTTCTTTCGTGGAAAGCGAGATAACCATTATTACGTATGTGGAATGTTCCGATACGCCGCTCTCAACCGTTTTTCACGTTCGCGTCTGCGAAGGGAAAACGCCCTAAAATCCTTTCGTCTATCAAACACCACTAATGGGGGTCATGATCTCGACCATCTGGATCACGACCAGGGGAACGGGAGTGACATGACGACGACCCCGAAGGATTTCCTTATATGGAGATTCCTAACGAATCCCCACTCATTTTTGGGACTATATAAACCCTTTGGTTTCAACCCTCGTCGGTTAAAAGCTATAGAGTCAGGCGTAGAGTCACGTCGTGTCACGCTCGTATAGTACTGTATGCGCTCGTACAGTACGAATCCGCGAGTCCGGTTTATATTCTATTTGACACTTTGAAATAGCCACTCGTACGCCCCGCATCGCTAGTGCGTCAACACCGTGCAACTATTGGTAACTTACACATTTTATTTAATAACTCATCGCGACATTTACACTTGGACAATAACTGATTATTGAAGATATGAATGGTGTTCACGTGTAAATCGAGTCGATTTCGTTAAATCCATCTTTTACCCAGCGATCCTTATAATATTAGTAGCCCTCACCCACTGATACAATTTTACCGCTCGAGTTGTATCAAACTATAATTAAGAGTTACGAGGCATCACTAACATTTCCCGCGACTCCCTGATTTCACATCAGGTTCGTTCGCAAACCATTCACCAAAAGCAAGGAATCTTCTCCAACCCAGTGGCTCCCCGATTTCGCATCGGGTTCGTCCACGAAACCTGACCCCTCCTACGGCTCCCTGATTTCGCATCAGGTTCGTCCGTATCCTACAGCTCCCTGATTTCGCATCAGGTTCGTCTGTAAATCTACCAACTTCCGAACAGCTTCCTGGTTTCGCACTAGGTTCGTCTGTGAACTACATCCTAGTGACTCCCCGATTTCGCATCTGGTTCGTTCACGACGTTTCACCCTCCTGCGGCCCTCTGATTTCGCATCAGGTTCGTCCGCTTGTGACTCCATTCCTGCGGCCGCCTTATTTCGCATCAGGTTCGTCCGCTTGTGACTCCATTCCTAGAAGCTCCCTGATTTCGCATCAGGTTCGTCCGCTTGTGACTCCATTCCTAGAAGCTCCCTGATTTCGCATCAGGTTCGTCCGCTTGTGACTCCATTCCTAGAAGCTCCCTGATTTCGCATCAAGTTCGTCCTCGCCGTCAATAATCCTAGCGGCTCCCTGATTTTGCATCAGGTTCGTCGGCGCCTCTAACTAACAAACTCATAAACCGTATTCCTTGGGAAATACCCTTCTCGCCGGCGTCTCGCGTTGCCGCAGCCCCGGGTCGTAACACCATACTCCTGCGAATTAGAAATATATGTGTTTTTTTATTTTCCATGATCCAGTCGTTCGAAATTTCAACCGCCAGCAAGGGGTCAAATTCTGAAGCTGCCAACTCCACTGCGAAATATTTATGTAAACAAATGAAATGAACAAACAACAAAGATTTTTCCTTGTATTTCAAGACTGATAGAATATACCTACCCCCAGATATTCGAAAACGTAATAATGTTTAAATTTATAATAAAAAATTTATTTCATTTATAAAAGCTATCACCGAAATGTGGCCGATTTTTCGACCGAGAGAGTAGAATGTCCCCTTAAATCAACATGCTCTGCTCGATTGGTTAGCATCAATGTATTAATGTTAGATGCCTCAATCTGTATATTGAACTTTTAATATCCTTAATTTTACATCTATATCACCCCTATAAATACTGTCTCTCTGCAAATTTTAAAACGCGTCTGATAAATCCTTCGTCTCTCCACTGGGGATGTAAGTTTTACACGAATAAAAATTTAACCCGAAACTTCCTTCCGACTAACGTCCTTTTTCGTCATAGTGTTTTGGGATTCATATAATTGTAAATTGCACTCCATGGAAATTTTCAAGCAGAAAGCAGGAGAGTCTTATGTAATACATAATGAATAAGATCATTATTTTTGTAAGCAAATTTCATGAATAGTGTGTGTAGTGGACTTACACATTTAGTATTGGCGTTTAAAATTGAATTCGAATCGACAGCCATTTTTATTAGTTTCCTTTTAAGACAAAACTGAACCATGCAATTGTATGAAATATTACAGGACTCCGGTGCGAGAATTATTAGGTCATACTGGTGTAGTAATGGCCGCAGACTGGTTACCCGATGCAGAGCAGGTTGTGACTGCTTCTTGGGATAGAACCGCAAACCTGTATGATGTTGAAACTGGAGAAATTATTCACACGTTATGCGGACATGATCAAGAACTCTCCCATGTCTCTACACATCATACACAAAGACTTTGTGTCACTTCAAGCAAGGACAGTACATTTCGATTATGGGATTTTCGAGAACCCGTTCATTCGGTTTCCGTCTTTCAGGCACACACTGAGTAAGTTAAATAGTTTTCATCTTATATATGGATAAAAGTATTAAAAACCAGCTTATATGAATTTCATCAAATTGAAAGTAATAGGGAGATAATAAAATATTGTAAATGATAGTTTTGCAGACTGTATAATACTGTGCTGCATGTTTAACTTCAAAAAGTAGATGTTCCTTCTAAATAAAAACATAAGGATAATGTTAAACCTATAGAACGATTGTGTATTAAACAGTAGGATACAATTGACATACATCGGAAAGGTTTTTTTCAGCAGAAATCGATTGATATCATTTTATCCTGAGAATCAGATAGGATCATTTTCTTCAGAAGTGCACTAAAGATAGGGTAAACCCGGATGACGCGGTCGACCTAATATAAAATGGCTATTAAAACTAATATAGACATTACTTATTTTATCAGGACAAACCTATATGTTCAGAATTTTATGCCCATTCAGAAAAACTGGTCGATATTTGCTTTAATACAATACTTACTGTAAATCGGGTTGAAAACTGAAGTCATGACATCTGACCACCTCTCCCGAGGTGCCGGGAGAAACGGTTTTCGTCCTTGGCAGAGACCACTCACATAATTATCCATGGAACATTAATAAAGGATAAACCAAAATTATTTATGAGTGAATACAACGACAGATTTATTGATATTTAATTTGTTTACGCTAAACAAGTAAAGAACACATCAATGAAAAAGTGAACTACCTACTGGCGATTAGCAAGGCAAATGAATACAAAAGTGGATAAATAAACTAAATAAACGAAAATAATAATAAAATAATAATAAACAAATAAACAAAAATAATAAAAAATCATAACTCGACCATCTCTCCTTTTTGCAGCGAGAGATGGTCTTCTCGTTAGCTTTGAAAGGAAGAGTTAATATGGCCAAATACTATAGCTACATTGTCCCTCAATGTCTCTACTATCTTATTATCCCAAATATTAAACGAAAGTAAACTTAGAAGTATATTTTAAATACGATTCTGTACAACCGCTGTTTGACAAAAGAGGTAACCCCAATTTACATTTTAAAACCTATAAATCCAGAAAAACACAGAAGAAAGCGAAATGACGCTATTCATTCAAGTTTGGCTTCTAGAGAAGGAATTGGTCTGCGCTTTAACGCATTTTTACGTACAGAGTCTGAAATATAGCAACTCGACCAACTCTCCGACCCGACCGCGTCTCCCGGATTTACATTATGTAACTTTAAGGTGTCCAACACAGAAAACTGTATCAAATTGGCATCTGGTTGGAAGGACTTTGGAGGTACAGTCAAGGTGGTGTGCCAATAATATCCTTAATTGTCAAACCGCCAAAGACGTTTCTTGTCGCCGTAAAAGAAATATGTACATTGGGTTGTCCTATAAGTTCGTACGATTTATATTTCGTATACAATTTGTCCCAATAACATTTGCCTATCGACTGTGTTATGCAGGGTGTTCGGCTACACGTGGGAATTTAAGGCTGCCGTCTCACCGGGCGTTGAATGTGTGTGTACGCTCACACAAGCTAGGAAAAGCGTGTACGTATACGCGTGTAGTAAACAAACCGTAAATTACAACTTTCGTCCTGGAATCGGCCAGAAGGAAGTTTTTGCGGGTATAGTTGCCTCCAGTAGAATTTATGAATTGTGTACTGAGACACATTCGAAAAATGATAAGAATGAAGGTTCAAGGATTCTCCGTCACCGGCGCTGATGGTATATTCGTGCCTTGTACCATCAAAACCGGTGGAAGACCAAACTAGCCGATAAATGTAGGAAAGACATAGTTGCCGAGACATATCGAGAGGCGAATCGCGCTGTTGCCGCATTTCCCCTATTACTATTTTGTCGTTACGGAGGCTTGAATGAATCACGGCGAAGTGGCTGGAGAACAGAGATGGGCAAAGATAATATCTGGATAAACTAAAATAAACGATGCTACAGTATTGTCTCATTACGGGCTCGGTTTGGAGTACACGATGTGGACTTTTCGCTATCCCCACCACTTCTGTCTCACTCTTGTCCGGCGAAGGCGAGAGCGAGCGAGGGGCACTGAAAGCGAGCGAGGGCGGTACGAGATAGACGACGAGATGATGTTTTGTCTCGCTCCGTCTTTCGGACGCCTGACACTCTGTCCTTTGCGTTCGCGGCCGTCGCGCAGGCAAGGCGTTCCATCTCGCTCCCCCCTTCGGCCAGGAAGAAGCGAGAAACAAACACTCGGAATTAGGAATCTGTTCACGATAGGAGCTCAACGCCGGTCCCGACCAGCGAGCACATACGGAGACAGTACTGTACACACACATTCAACATAACTTACTTTCGCTATTTCTTTCTTCAGCTTCTCCTCCTTCTCCTCCTTCTTCTCCTCCTTCTCTCTTTCTTTCGCCTCCTCGCCCTCTTCACTTTCCGACAGTGTCGGGAGAGTATCATTCATCTGGAAATTAAATAATGAATGTATTATTTTATAGCAAATAGTAAGATTGTACAGCGTGATTCTGTCGCTAGAGTCCTCAAAGACAATGCCGCCAATAAGCCGCGTCTCGCTGAGATTCGTGGAATTGACGAATTCCATGTTCTGCATTTCTCATCAGATCTTGACCAAAATGGTGTCGATCGACGTCGTGCTAATGAAAATAGTACCATGCTAACTTCGTTAAAAATAGTCCGATTTACATGACATGATTTTAATCGGGAGAACGCCAGGAATTCATAGGTATCACTGCCATATCGATTCGATGAAGAATAAAGAATTTTTTAATACGCCGTAGTGAATCTCGTCACGAGCGCCGAAATTCACGAAACTCAGCGAGGCGCGGCTTATTGGCGGCATCATCTTTGAATACTGTAGTCAGAGAGTCACTCAGTATAATAGTTTACAATATAATACTTAGATTTTCCGCATTTGGCATTTCGTCCAGAATTGAAGTCCGTTCACATCGTTCGCTCTCTCTAAAGCACTTGCAGCGGATTGACTGGCAGGTTATTGACGGGCTCCAGCTAGCGCTGCTGGATGAGGAAACACCTACAGGAGCGGTGGTTACGTGTGCGTGACTGATGCAGGCGCAGTTCACACACACACAACCACCGCTTCTATAGATGTTTCTCCCTCCATCAGCGGTAGATGGAGCGCGCAGATTCTTGATTGACTGTGCCGTTGCCTGGTTTGTAAAGCGTTATTTGTTTCAGAACGCACCACAGACGAATCCTCGGAGTCACGTTTCGCGTTCACGTTTCGCGTTTACGTTTTTTTGTAACGGGCAGAAGGATTTTGCGTTGTGTTGTATTGTGTTTGTATTGTGTTTGTTGGTTTAGTGTAAAATGAGTGACACTCTAAATGTGAATATGCAGGATTGACAAGAAGATATGGACAATAATTCTCCGTTTCGTCCACGAAAATTACGTCCGTCTGCAAGGAGATTTTCGAAACGGAAAGTATATCGCGAAAAGAAAAGGCATTTGACCCTTCAGAAGAGACAGGATAGGAAAAAAACGGCAGACGACACTGCCGTAGGTCAATATTCAGAAGAATTGGCTGGGGAACATATAGTAGAGGAACCATCAACATCTGACGGACGAAATCATACACATCAAGAGATAATGTACTCACCATCCGATGAAGATACTGATACGGCCAGTTCGGGAGAAACTGAAGAGGCGCTTGAAGACTTTGATATAGAAAGTAACGAAGAAGAAAACTACCTTATAGAAAAAGTTACGAAGAACGAGCCGCAAGAGCAATCGCGTCTCCTAAATAGCAACAATATTGTTGCGCCGGGGTGTTTCCATCGTCGACCACCCCGACGCAAAGGAGTATAGAATGATAGACACGCCCAAGGGCACATTGCACGATGCAACTATATTTCCATACATCCGATAATTACAACATAAAGAGAGACCGATCGACACGTCCGGTCGTAATGGCGTATGCTATCAGACTGTCCTCTCGAAGGGGGTGGACCCTCTTCTGTCTTCAACTGCGAGCACCAGTAGGCTATGCACGGGCCTATACCCGGTGCTCGCAACAATATAATGAATTTCCAAAATGTACTTGCTCAATTGCAGAAAATAGGTAAGCATGCAAAACATAGGGAAGACTGTGGCATTGAACACCTACGAATAACTGAGGTGAAACGGTGTGGCTTCAAGAGCATTTTCAGCGTAGTGTGCACTTTATGCCATTACAAAGCTGAAATCCGCAATAAATCGGACGAAGCCGAAGAAGTGTATAGCAATCAGGGCGCCGTTAATGCAACAATTTTATGTGGAGGCAGCTATGCCCAATTGGAACACACTTTTGCAGGAGTGAACATACGTTGCATGTCGAAGAGAGACTTCGTGAAGAATGAAGATGAATTCGTCAAGTCCGTAATTGCCGCTGCAGAAGAAGAGATGCTAGCAGCGGCTGAAGAAGAAAAACGTTTGGTGATTGAAAGAGGCGACGTTCTTCCTGGATCAGGAACCTCTCACATCCTCGTTGTGGCCTACGGAAGCTGGATGAAGAGATCATATCGCAGTGGATGTTACGATTCTGCGTCTGAAGTCGGCGTGATAGTTGGCTATCACACGAAGAAAGTTTTATCTTACGGCGTTCGAAACAAAGTTTGCAGAATTTGCCGGATTGCTGCGAAAAACAAGAAAAAGAACCCCGAAGCACACATGCTTCAAAAACTGGAACACATCTCGAACATCGACTGCTATGGAAAGCGATGCTATAGTAGAAGGATTCAATACTAGCGTAGAAAAACGTGGGCTCGTTTATTCTGCTCTGATTGCTGATGGGTACAGCAGCGTGTATAAGAAGATTATTGATGCTGACCCATATAAGAGACAGATTCGCGTAAAAAAAATTGAATGCACGAATCATTTGTTGCGAAACTTCTGCACAAAAATGAAAGCGGTTGTGAAGAAGACTACACCTGGACCATTGAGACATGCTGTGGAAAGTAGCATTCGCCGGATACGCACGGACATCGTAAAAGCCGCAAAGTTTAGATACGATCAGAATGTATCAATCGACGAAAAAACGAAGAGTTTTGGTGGCGACATAGAGAATGTTCCGAGTCACGTGTTTGGTGAACACAAAGAGTGTGCACAACTAAAATATTTCTGCGATGGATAGAATAAAGAGAATGAAAGAAACATCGTTCCAGAATTGATGAAAATTGGAGTGTACCAGGATGTAAAAGAAATACTTCGTCCACTGTTAGCTCATGCGGAGAGCATACTCTGTAACACCAATAATAACGCTGTGACCAACCGAATCTACAAAATCAGCAATATGCGAACGCATCGCCACGACCGGGCATGATAACGCGTACCACGCCCAAGGGGAAGGTAAAACCAATTCGACTCCGCTAATCGACGGATTCTAGACCCGACTCTCGACCTGTTAACACGGCTAAAACTCTTGTATATCTCAGTCTAGTTTAGTTAAAGTTTGAATAAAGACTCAGTCTCTGAGTTTAATCGAACTTGGTGTAGTTGACCCAGTAGATCCCAATCTTTTGTTCACTCCCGATCCTACCATATCGCCAAATCCCGTACCAGCCTTGCAACTCATCGCGCAGGCACAACAAGAATATGAACCAATTTAGTACAGCATCAAGTGTCGAAATGAATTTGTTGCGAGATATTCTGCTCCACGATTTGATTTAAAGTGAAAATACACCATCGAAATTGTAGTATAAGAAAATAATAATTTATTAGTATTTAATGCATTTTTAATAAAATCGTTTATTATAAATTTTTTTATTTTCAAGTTTTTAGTGTTTGTGGATTTACATTTCGCAGCTCAAACTTCTTTACAAATATCTTTTATTGCTGTATGCAGTTTAACAGTTTGCTTAAACTCTACAGTGCTAAAAGTTCGTAAAGAACGCGAGTGGTTGATTTTAAGTCGATTGAATTTGTGGTTATGGGTTATTATATATTGGTGACTGGGTAATTTTTTCACCCCCTTGGAGTTTTTTTCATAATTTTGTATTGTCATCCAAACTACGCCCTCCTGCAAAGTTTCAAGACAATTGGTTGATTGGAAGTGGATTAAAATTGATTTTCCAGATTTGAATCAAACATACAAACAAACAGGGGATCGTAGCTGAATAAAATCGTTTAATGAGACGTTCCAAATATATACGTATTGTTAGTACAGATCTCTACTTTCTATTGATAAATTTTTACTATCGTGAAATAACAATTCCGAAGAAAAGCATGTACAAAAGTATTAAATTAAAATATACTTTTGTCCAAATTGATGTTTTAAGAACATGATTACGTTATTAAATTTGTATTTAAACAACAGACAAGTCTTGTTGATAAAAAAGATCGTTTTATGTAGAGTTAGGTAAGAAAGAATGCGTCATATGTTTTTAAAAGAACTATAGCATTTATAGATTTCAGTTACACTTCAGTGATGTACCTTATTCAAATTGTATGGTTTGAAATTGCACATTGATTATACAAAATATTACATCCTTCTACGTATAAATAAAAACTATTGATACGCAAATTAGTATTGTTTTGTAACGTCCCACGGGGACTCAAACCTAGCATTACCAACCGTCGATAAGGTAGAACCGTACTATATTACCACAGAACCGCTTATGTTACCGCGCACAAACATTGTACGTACTTTTAGATATAAAACATTAAACTAAGTAGATATTAAAGAAACAAATATTGTAAAAACATTAAGAATAGTAAAATAGAATTTTTGTCAAAAGAGCAAGATAAAATAACATGTAATAAGCGAGAAAAATGCGAAATAATAGAAAACGATTCACTGCGCATGCGCCAGCCCGCTAATTTTCCAGTATAAAAGATGCCGTGCGCAACACCTCGCGCGCTCATTCGAATTCGAACACGTCCTTGCGACCAACGAATGCTAATTCCTGGAGGTAGCTTAAGTACTATCCAGCAGAATTTGAGCACGCTCTGGAAACGGTAGCGACTGGTTCTCAGTGTACAAAGGTACTGGTGCTCCTTTTTGGATCTTTCATTTAAAGGTTGAGAACTTTGTACATTCTTGTATTTGTACAACTTTGTATTTTCTTTGGCTATGTACATACTGATCGCTGCCTGTAAGCTTCGCTGGTCCCTATTGGTGACTGCCTAGGGCGGAAAGTCGACAAGAGGTGCAAAATGGTATTTTCATTGCCGATATTGTTGAAAATAAACTTTAAAATAAAATATTACTAATTGTACTGCAACTGTTTTAAGCTACGAATAAAAATTCAGAGTAAGGTCATCAATAAACTCAAATAAATGTATTATAATAAAGGGCGTTATTTCATAAGTTCGCATAGAGCGCAAAAAAGATTTGAGCCGTGCCTGCGTCAAGATTTTGCGAAACGGTTCCCTTGCTCACATTGTGTGCTCGTGATCATTGCGCACGCCCGTCGCGCACGCAAAGGACGGAGCGTCACGGCGTCCGAAAGACGGAGCGAGACAAAACATCAACGCGTCGTTTGTCTCGTACCGCCCTTGCTCGCTTCCAGTGCCTCTCGCTCGCTCTCGTTCCATCTCGCTCTCGCCTTCGCCGGAAAAGAGTGAGACAGAAGTGGTGGGGATAGCGAAAAACCCACACCGTGTACATCAAATCGAGTCCACAAGGAGACAATACTGTAGTAGATAGCAGCTTAGCCGCTCAGCAAAGGCAAGTTCTAAAGGAACCCTAGAATAAAAACTCTCAAAAGTTTCGGGAACCGCTCCGGAAACGGTAACGGCCGAGCTTACTACAGAAGCATATTTTCATACATACATTTAACTTTAATAAATTAGCGCAATTAATTAGTATAGATAAAAAAACCCATAAAAAACCACAAAACATAAAATATATAATCCTAGTCGTAAGCAATATTATACTCGTTATTAGGAATAAGTGTTGTTTTAATAAAGTCATTGTTAAGTTTAAGTTGGATTTTACTCCTTTACTCTACCAACAAACCCCCACCTATCCGATTCTCGAGGGATGCCGCTCTCTTCTCGAGAACCTGCTAACGTTTAGTCGTCCCCGGGCAACCGAACGTTACAGTTTCATTGACATGTTTCCTATCTTCACTACCCAACCTCTCTATCTTTCATTATTGCTATCCTCTTTTACGTTCAGCGAGGAAATAATTTAAATCGGACTACTTTGACCGAAACGGGCTTTCAATTCTGCAAATAAAGTTTATCTGTAATATCGTTAATAATGACAGTTCAAATTGTGTCAGGTTTGGTATCTTTCCATCTTTCCTTCTTATACTGTCGGACCTCTCTATCTTTCATTATTGCTATCCTCCTTTACGTTCAGCGAGGCTCTGACGCTAGACGCAGCTCTCGTGCCGTATTCCTTCAAGACTTCTCGATAGAAAGAGCTGTGGCAACAGCGCGACAGAGACTGTGGCAACTATGCAACAGAAAATGTGGCAGCTATGCGTAAAAAATTCGTCTACATTGTCCGTACCGACACGCGCGTGAAAACTCGATGTTCCTTTCGGGGTTGTAAGGCCCGATTCACTTTGGAACGCGTGTAGTCGGACGATCGTATCACCCGCCAAACTAATATTGGGTGACTGTTTTCTGTACGATTCTAATTTTAATGTAAATAATAGACTCTAATCCGCACGATGAACAGACGTTGAGAATTTCCTGTCTTCGTGCTTGTTGTCCGAATGATGACCCGATCATGCTGACAAACCTCGCTTGTAGCAAGATGAATGTATTCTGTCTTTGATATCGCAAAAGGTAGACAAGACACCGGAATTTGGGAGGCGCCAAAATGCCTGATTGGCCCCGCTTTCCTTGAAGAGGAGGAACCTTCCCTCCACGATTTCGGTGGAAGAGGAGAAATCTTCCCTCTGCGATTTCGGTGGTGGAGGAGGAACCCTCTTCCTCTTGGTGACGTAGCGCAGGAAAAAACGGACATCTGGCTACCAAACCTTCGCCAAGTTGACCGGTCGAAGAGTCTCGTCCAGGGTCGCGGTTTACGACCGTATTGTCCCGCGAGTCAGCAGTTAGTCGAGGTTACCGTATGTCCCGCTGACAAAGCAATTAACGGATTTTCTCAGAGCGAGGACGATCGAGGTGTCCAAAAAAATGGCACGATGTCGATTGCCGCCTATTAGACATCTGGCAGGCAAATGTTCCCTAAAACGCTTCGAAGGTAAGCAATTGCCTGGTAATAATAAACCGTTAAATTTCCGCTTCGCTCTGAGCCCCTTTTCGTTCCGATAAGACGGAACATACATAGAGTACCTGTAGATGTCACCTCTGTATAAGTTCTTTTTATCGACCGCAGTAGTTTCATTAGGGTCCGTCTGTTTACTGAGGACGCTTCGATCGATTCGGACCATAACAAACTTGAGACGACAGCCTTAAGTGTGATTCTAAACACCATACTAAGACGAAAATGAATAATAGCAGTATTCCCGTTGGGATTTCTTGGGAATTTTTCAAGTGGGAAATCCCAAAAGTACCAGGATGATGACAAGAAGTTGTGAATAACGGTAGAGAATACGAGATTGATTAATTCATATTAAATACTTGTGAAGAAATTGAAGTATTCACATGTAGAAAACCTACACGAGCTTATGGACAACTCACTAGAAGCACGTCTCTTTGGATTCAACATCATTCTCTAGGCTTAACATTGTTCTTCAAGTATTGTAAGACCAAACTATTACTTTTCGCATTTTATTTATTTTAACCTAAAGTAAATCCGAAATTTTTCGCATATAATTATGAACAGAGAGATACATTTAAACGGTTTGATGCTAAAATGCATACTCCTCTCAAATAAAATATTTTTAACATTTGCTTCTTCTAACACAGGACAGTAACGTCAGCTGTTTTTACGCGTGAAGATAAAATCGTCTCAGGCTCTGATGACCGAAGCGTGAAAGTGTGGGAATTGCGAAACATACGAAGCCCTTTGGCTACAATTCGAGGTGATAGCGCTGCGAATCGTTTAGCAGTTTCTAGTACCGGCATCATTGCAATTCCACATGATAACAGACAGATTAGATTATTTGACCTCAGTGGGCAACGATTAGCTAGATTGCCCAGGACAAGCAGACAGGTAAATGAATAATTAACACTTAATATTTTTAAAGACCTGGTATCTGTTAGAAAAATTATTTCTTCAATATTTATTCTTAAATATCATTAATTCATCTATGTATAAGTGTTGTTGCCACAAGTGATCGGATCTCCTGGTTTCAAGAGTGATCATCCGCTGTCCCCACTACGTGTTTTGTAGTTGCCCCGATGAGTGAGACGGACTGAGAATAATAGCGAATTCGGTATCCTTGCATTGACTCTGTGCTCGTGCTAGAAATTATCATACATGACTGTGAATGGCTGATTCTTATAGAGCTATTTTCGTCTCTATCAAAAACAACCAATCAAACGAGGGTTAGTCCAATATAATCCGGAATTGTTCAAAAACTCATGTATCGTTTAATTTATTTGTAAAGTAGACACGAGTTATTTTTCTACATACTTTCCTCTAATATCTACACACTTTGCCAGCGGTTTGGCAGCTTTTGGATTCCGGTTTCATAAAAAGTAGTGGTACGTGTCCGAAGTCAATTGCGCACAGTATTTGAAAGCCGTTATCCCTCTAACGCTTTCTTTAGCGGTCCAAATAAATAATAGTTACTTGATGACAAATCAGAATTATAAGGGCGATGTTTAAGAATAGCCCAATGCAGTTTCGCCAATTTTTCTTGGGTTACAGGGGCGGTATAGGGTGTGGTGTAGCGTTGTCGTAAAGAAGCAACACGCTGCGGATTAGAATGACACGTCTTTTGGACCGATAAACTGATTTTACCTTGTCTAACAGTTCGCAGTAGTACACAGCATTAACTCTCAAACACACTATATTTTCCTAACGCTTCTACCACACTTGGTCTACGCGACCCAGAATGTTGTTTCCTTTATATATCAGAATTTACTGCACCAACTTCTACAATTTTTTTTAATCAATTCGTCAGACAATAAGAAAATGGAATAAATCGATAGTTTGGTGAACAATCTTTTGATGCTCAAGATATTTACAAAAACAAAGACGTCCGTGTTCTGATAGTTCCGTTTTTCTTCTTTTAATTGCAGTTTTTCTCAAAAAAGGTACAGGGATTTTATTATACATCATGATGGAGGGGAGGTTATTAAGTTATCACTGACTTTAGTAATAAACGATAAGGTGAACATTTATTCTAATGAACTGAATTCTTAACAGTTAATATATTGTATTACTGGTCAATTACGCCTTTACTTGGCCGTGGTCTACAAAGGAAGAAGGGTACGATCCGCGGATCTACGTACGTGGCGCTGTCATTGCCCGTGCGCATGCGTGACCACCTGTAACTTCCAGTCTAGCTTCAATTCCCCCTCTTGGTCACGTATCGGGGTTCTCTTCCAAAATCCTATTTAGATAGTTAAGGTGCTTTTCTGTAAGTAGCGCCTTGATTAATAGATCTGCTTCCAAGTTGTCAGTCCGTGTGTGTTGTAGTTCTATATTATTATCTCACAATCAGCCTAGGTCGTCGAACTGGCAAGTCGTGTCGAGTTGGCAAGAAGTGTTTACGAGTAATGATTAGGTAAGAGTGTGCTTTGTGTACGTAAGATCGTTGTCCTCAACATACAGGCGGGTTTGGGTAACCTTGCCTTTTCGCAACAATACCTACCCAAATGGATCAAGTAACAGATACGCAAGAAAATCTTCGCATCAAAATTACTGAACATGGAAACAAATTTACAGTAAATAATTCAACTCAAGCTAATAATAACTCCCAAAAAGATAAGGATACTGAGAAGATGGAAATTGACAAACTGCTAACCAGTGGAAGGCGACCTACTACAAATAAAACGCGTAAAATTAGTCTCCAAGATATTCTACACCCAGTTGACGCAAACACACAAGAGGACAAATGGTTGTCGGAAATTCCACTTAAAAACACATTCAGCATACTGCCGGAAGTCATCGAACCCTCGGAAGATACCGCAAAAAACACTGCTCAGACAAAGCCTCCATCAATACACATCGACGCTCAAATTATTGAACCTCTTTCAATCCTCTTAAAAGAAACAGCTGACAATAGTTACACGCTAAATATCTAGCAAATAACCACGTCAAAGTTCAAGCCAATTCCACTGAGGTCTACAGCAAAATAGTTCTAGCACTGAGGGAAAGAAATTCTAATTTGTATTCGTATCAATTAAAGAAGGACAGAAGCTATAAGGTTGTGTTAAGAGGGATGCACCCTAAAGGTGGCCGTTCCAATGAGCGGCTGGCGACTGCGGCTGGCGACGCTTCCACTAGTACAAGGGAGAAACAGATGCATACTTCTCCCTTGCACTAGTGGAAGCGTCGTCAGCCGCAGTCGCCAGCAGCTCATTGGAACGGCAGGCTTTAAACTAACGTTGACAGAATCATTAATTAATTAGAAGAGCTCAATCACCAGGTAAGGCAGAGCAATAATATTGTAAAATACGATACCAAAACACCGTTACCACTTTTCCTTATCAAAGTAGAACCCAACGATAACGATAAGGAAATATTTAAAATTAATAGACTGGCTAACAACATAATCTCTTTTGAACCTCCCAAGTCTGAAAGGAATATTCGGCACCGTATACGCTGTCAAGCTTTTGGCCACACCAAAAATTACTGTAACAGAACTCCTGCATGCGTAAAATGTACAGGTAAACAACTTTCCTCCAACTGTCACCCCTAAAAAGTAAAATAGTCAACGTCAAGTGCTATAACTGTCAAGGAAATCTCCCTGCCAGCTATAAAGGCTGTATGGTAAGAAAACAACTCAAAACAATCAGGCGTAAAGCAGGTACAAACAACTCTAATACACCGTCTCAAATCTACATCTCGGACCACAATAGTATAGCCAACATCCAAGGAACTAGTAATCTTTAAAAAAAAACTTATACTCAAGCAATCCTCATGCAAACACCAGATGTACCAGCATCTCCTGCAAACGGAAGAAATGATTCAGACACCGAGATGACCGAAATTAAAACCTTGATACTGCAATCAGTCAGAAACACAGAACTGATAGCTAATATGCTTCTCGAACAGACAAACGGTACGATGATTCAACTACTAACTAACGTGATTTCAAAGATCATATAATCAATGGCTGCCGACTTAAAAATAGCAATTTGGAACGCAAACGGGTTACCACAAAGGATCCAAGAATTAAAGGTCTTTTTACAAACTAACAAAATTGATATAATGCTCATATCAGAAACTCATCTCACAGTTAAGAATTACATAAATATTCCGTTCTGTAAAGTATATGATACCAAACACCCATCGAGTAAAGCCCTCGGTGGTTCTGCAGTGATCATCAAGGAGGGCATCAAACATCACCTTTACAATAACAATAATCACGCATATTTACAAGCTAGTACGGTAACCATCGAATCCACTTAGGGTTCAATCAACTTATCGGCAGTATATATGTTACGTCCGGAAGGGACTTTTCAATAAATCACCACGAGCGGCTGAAATGATCTATCGGGTTCTTGCTCTATCAAAGGGCTTGGGCCCACCTTGACTATACTTATCAGGGAACGGGAAGGTAGAAGGGTTTGAATGAGATCTTGCAATGGAATTTGGGGAATAACAATAAGATTATATATATATTCTGGTTAAAGATAATAAAAATTACATACCCCAGAGACGGCGCTCCGTCTCTGCTGACGCTAGTATGTCGGTCAACCTGTCGTAGGTCGTGGTCGTTCGCTGCGCTCTCGGGTAGCACTCGGAAGTCGGCGGATATCGGAGTCCGTCTTATCGCTCTAGCCCGTTCCTCCAGACGTCTTCACAGGGTCGACGGCGGTTCGGATCGCAGCGCAAGGGCTCTCCCGGTTAGGCCGTTCGCAGTGTATCGGAAGGAGTTACCCTAATACTGATCCTAATCGACCGGACGCGCTTCGCGGAATCTACGCGGAAATGAGGGCGCGAAATCTCCGCTGCACAGTGTGACGGATCGCCAATCTAGCTGGACAAAATTCGAAATGAACGATTTCATTACATTTATCAGTTGAAATGATTACTATGCTATCAAATATGAATAATAATTACATTTTTATAAAAATTAATCTATTTTCGTTAATTAAACAACATATTCTAAGCTATTTGTAATTGAATATAAATTATAACTGAGTGTTGTCTTGAGAGTAATATGCGTTTGCAATAATTTATTAAAAAAGACAATATTTTCGATTATATAATTTCATCGCTTTCCGAAGCATCAGAAAATTCATCGGTTGAATCGCTACTGGTGTCAAGTGCAGGTTCTTGTAAAAGGTGTTGTATATCTGTTATTTTCTTTTTATTTGTACAACTTTGTTTCCTGTATTGTGCAACGAGAGGATCTGATGTTATTAAAAGCATGTGCATTAAATCGGTCATTGTGTTTTCCCGAGAAGATTTTCTGGTATGGCTTCTGCGGAATCTTCTGCAGTCTTTATGTCTTGCTTCTTGTGCCTCCTCAGAAAGTTGACCAATAGGTAGAAGTGCAAAATTGATAATTTCTGCACCATGAAATAGTAATTTGTGGACAGAGACAGGCATGTAGTACCACAAATAATGTTCAATAAACAGTGCAGCTGTTTCTTTCGCATAATGTCGAAATGCATTTGTATTAATTTCATGTTCGCTCCCTGATAACAATCTGCCGGCAGTCTGCCAGCAGATTGACAGCAGGGTCTGCCAGGAGAGAGCAAGATCTGTCGGCAGCTGCGGCCTACGTCCGCATTCAGCTACGGTTCTGCCGTCAGACCCTGCAAAGCAGAGTCTGCCGGCAGATCGACGGCAGATTCGCGACAGGTCCTGCTGCCCGCCTGAGACATCCAACAGCGCCATCTGAAGGACACAATAGCCAGACAATTCCCTGTGCGTGACGTCACATGGACCTACGCACCAACACAAATGTACATTACTGCTGTAGGTGTATCCCTACACCCAAATAACAAAGCAAGCAGATTCTACATTTATTAAATAATTCATTCTACTTATTTCAAAAAGTATTTATACTTTGTTTATTAATACAGGATTGACGATTACAATTATTACAAAATAATATAGGTAGCGCATATAAATTCGAAGAAGAACATTCAATATTTACATTTATAAATCTATGTACAATACGTCCCGTAACCAGTGCTACCTATTAAGTGCGATATCAGGAAATTTCCTGTATTTTAGACATCTTTCTTCTGTAGAATCACCATATTCCGTATTGTATTAGCGCTGAAAACAAATAGAACATTAGCATAAAATTAAACGTAACGTATGAATAAGCAGGATACATGCAATACTTACTTCAGCTTCATCTCCGCACAGCAAACACCCTAGGCGATCATGCATGGTCGTGCGAACATTAACATTTATAATAAAACATGTGTTAAATTATTATTTACGAAACAAGGCGCTAAATATTCGCACTTCGCGTATAACCCTATTTTTCTGTCTTGCAGATAATGTGACTCTCGATTTCCGCGACGTAGATAATTAGAAATTATTCAATTCCATAATTACGTTTGCCTTCTGGATACGCCGAGATGATTTGTCTGGATGCTTATTGATGGATTCTTCGATTTTGCCGACACTGACTGCCACTGCCAGTGACTGCCACCCCAGACCACGAAAACGAACGCAAAATGGACGTAAATTCTTGATCAATCACGAGTTTCGGCACTATGGCGCAGCCAATCCGAGCGTATCCCATTGTACCGCCAAATTGGGACACGTGGTACATCTACATACCATTTATTCAAAGTGGTATCCGTTGTGCTTGAAGACGAACGCTCGAAACATATTCCACGAGATCCTGAGCATCAATATCCAGACAAATCATCTCGAAGTATTCAGAAAGCAAACGTAATTATGGTATCGAACAAATTTCAATTATCTACGTCGCGAAAATCGAGAGTCACATTATCTGCAAGACAGAAAAATAGGGTTATGCGCGAAGTGCGAATATTTAGCGTCTTGTTTCGTATATAATAATTTAACACATGTTTTATTATAAATGTTAATGTTCGCAGGACCATGCATGATCGCCCAGGGTGTGTGCTGTGCGGAGATGGAGCTGAAGTAAGTATCGCATGTATCCTGTTTATTCATACGTTACGTTTAATTTTATGCTAATGTTCTATTTGTTTTCAGCGCTAACACAATAACGAATATGGTGATTCTACAGAAAAAAGAAGTCTAAAATAGAACAAATTTTCTGATATCGCACTTAATAGGTAGCACTGGTTACGGGACGTATTGTACATAGATTTATAAATGTAAATATTGAATGTTCTTCTTCGAATTTATATGCGCTAACTATATTATTTTGTAATAATTGTAATCGTCAATCCTGTATTAATAAACAAAGTATAAATATTTTTTGAAATAAGTAAAATGAATTATTTAATAAATGTAGAATCTGCTTGCTTTGTCATTTGGGGGTAGGGATACACCTACAGCAGTAATGTACATTTGTGTTGGTGCGTAGTTCCATGTGACGTCATGCACAGGGAATTGTTTGGCTATTGTGGCCTTCAGATGGCGCTGTTGGATGTGTCAGGCGGGTAGCAGGACCTGCCGCGAATCTGCCGTTGATCTGCCGGCAGACTCTGCTTGGCAGGGTCTGCCGTAGGGATTCCGATCTTTCCCATAGAATCGATTTTTCTATTCAATTCAGATCGTTATGCAAAGAATCGATTCGTAAATAAATCGGAACCTAAAAAATCGATCCCATCGAAATCGATTCATTATAATAAAAAAAAATAAAGAGTAGTTTTGGTCACTCTACATTGCAAAATGGATGCAGAGTAGTAAGGCTATGCCGGTTATAACCCAGGTCCTCTGAGGGGAGCGCGGGGGCGGGGGGAAGTGAGGGCGCGCGGGGGAGCGCGGCGGAGGGAAACATGGACGCGGGGCCTGCGGGGAGTGGAAGGTCGGTTGCGCGCGCACGAGCCGCGGAGTGGGGGAAGCTGCGATGATGGAGGGGATCACTCCAGGCCGAGCCGCCGCGGAGACCGGACCCACCGCCGAAAACTTTTTAGAGGGAGTGAATGACCCCCGAGAACTTTTTTAGACCTAACCGGAGGGAGTGAATGACCCACCCCCAAATATTTTTCCAAACCATTATGTAGCTGAAATTGTTTTAATAATTTATTTTTATTGGGAATTATTTCGGACGATCTCGGGAAAAATCGGCGTTTTTTTACACACCGCGTCTTCGGAGGGTGGGAAAGAGATAGAACATTACTTTAAAGCTAAAATCGGGGAGAGGGAAAGAGTCAGCGCTACATAGTGATACAAACACATTTTATTCTAAAGCTAAAAGTATTTCGAAGCGTTTCGATTTACTTTAAAGCTAAATCTGGGAGAGGAAAAGAGACAGCGCTACATAGTGATACAAATACATTTTATTAAAGCTAACAGTATTTCAAAGCGTTCCGATTTAACGTCGCTGCATATCGTGTGTAATTTGAATCTCCTCTAGCAGTCGTGCAGGATGGCGACATTTGGCAGCGCGAATCATAGAAAGAATTATGCGGCGTCAGCAGAAACTTTTTTCCATACCAATATGTGATGGAAAGTTTTCCCCAACACAGAGAAATAATAATAATTTTTTAATCACCGATATAGCAAACTGTTATGTAGCAAACAGACATATTTTTCCGAACCATTATGTAGCGAGCATTCTAAAGCTAACAGTATTTCAAAGCGTTCCGATTTAACGTCGCGGCGTATCGCGAGATTTCGCGAAATCTGACTCTTCTGGAGCAGCCGCGCTAGATGACGTCATTTGGCAGCGTGAAGAACAAAATACAATACATGTAGAAACGTCGAATCTTAAAATTATGCGGCATCAGCAGAAAAAATCTTTTCCATATCAACAGACATTTTTTTCCCAACGCAGAGAAAAAATAATTTTAATCCCCTCCCTCACCGATCTACCGAACCAATATGTAGCAAACACACTCTAAAGCTAACAATTTTTAAAAATGTTTTTCAATCTTAACATCGCAGCGTATCGCGCGATCACGTGTAATTTGAATCCCCCGTGATGGGACCGCCGTGCAAGATTACATCATTTGGTGGCGTAACGAACGCACGAATCATAAAAAGAATTATGTGGTGTCAGCAGAAATTGGTGAGGTGAGAAGGATGAAGACGGATAAATAAATAGAGAAATAATATGTTTAAGAAATTTAATTACAATTAAAAGAATATAAAAATATAAACAGAAATGAAATATAATTTAACATTTTTTTCCTACGAGCATCCGCTAAAATATCATTGATGACAGATGCTACCAGTTCGCAATCTACAAGATAATCCTCGTCGTAGTATTCGCTATCACATATTATTTTAGCAGCACGACGCGTATGTAATGTTTCGCAGGCAGCGTCGCCCTGTTACAACACAGTAACAAAAGTTTTAAAGTTTGTCCTCACATCTTCTGCAGTTTGATACAGCCGCGGATACACATAGCTTACACATGACTTAAGATTAAATAAAAATGATACTGTATTCAGTTTGAAATACAGCGACTTATTACGTAGTATCGTCTTTAGAATTGGAGGCGAGAATCATAGAAAGAATTATGCAGAGTCGATAGAAATTGATGACAAGTGAAGGAGGGAGACAGACAAGCAAATAGATTGCAATATTTGTAAAATGATTACATATTGTTCAATTAATTAAACAATAGAAATATAAAAATAGAATATAAATAGTGAATCAGCAGAACCATCTCTCTCTATCTCTCTCTCTCTCTCTCTCTCTCTCTCTCTCTCTGTCTGTCTCTGTCTCTCAATCTCTCGTTCTTTCTCCTTCTCTTTTTCTCTTCTTCACATCAATCGCAAGACAACATGAACATTCACGAACAGCTGATGGACTTCCTATTTACTTTTCGCGACATCATACATACATACTCTTCCACACAACACCTCGTCTACATTCATACGCACTCACGCTCTCGTGACCGAACCGAGTGCTCAGTTACACAGAACAGTAATATCTCAACAACATTCGCCAAAAGTGTTACGTATCTATTGTATCGCCTCAATTCTTTATCTCTAAATAAACCGCACGATTCTCAACATCTTTGAGTTCTCTCCATACAAATAGAATATAAAAATACAATATAAAAAAGGCAAAAATATTATAATAATAATAAAAATAATAATTTAATTTTTTGCCCACTTTTGCGTTACAATTTAACGATGAAATAATCTTTTCATTTCATTCTCATGATTGTGTCAGTGTAAGTCCCACCCTTCTAATGTATCCTGCTGTGTCTTAACAATTTTTTCTATTTTACAAGTGTTTCCTAATCTATTCTATGTTGTATAATATTCTTTTATCACTTTCCTGTTCTTCCCATGTTTTCCTTCTCCCTATTATCTCCCATAGAATAGCCAAGTTTTTCCCTCCTCCTCTAATTACCTCTTTCCAATTCCTAAATACAACACAATATAAATATAAATATAAAAGAAAATACAATTAAATAAGAAATATAATAAAAAAGAATATAATAAAATAAAATAAAAGTAAATACAATTAAAGAAGAAATATAATAAAAAGAATATAATAATATAATAAAAGAAAATAAAATAATAAAAAAAGAAAATACAATTAAATATCAAATATAATATAAAAAAGAAAAAATATAAAAATAGAATATAAATAGAATATAAATAGAATATAAAAATAAGAAATAAAAAAATAAAAATATAAAAACTCAATTCAATATAAAAATACAATATAAAGAAATAATATAATAAAAGAAAATAAAATAATAATAAAAGAAAATAGAATTAAATATTAAATATAATATAAAAAATAAAAATTGTAAAAATAGAATATAAATAGAATATAAAAAATGAAAAATAAAAAAAATAAAAAATATAAAAATTCAATATAAAAGTGCATTATAAAAAAAATATAATAATAATAATAATAATAATAATAATAATAATTTAATTTATTGCCCACATTCGTGTTACAATTTAACGATCATATACTCTTTCCATTTCATTCCCGTGATTGTGTCAGTGTAAGTCCTACCTTTCTAATGTATCCTGCTGTGTCTTAACCAATTTTTCTATTTTACAAGTGTTTCCTAATCTATTTTATGTTGCATAATCATCTTTTATCACTTTCCTCTTCCTCCCATCTTTTCCTTCTCCCTATTATCTCCTGTAGAATAGCCAAGTTTATCCTTTCTCATCTAATTACCTCTTTCCAATTGCTGTCATTCTCTCCACTTACTTCACATGCTTCAATCACGTGTTTCACTGTTTCTTCCTCTTTCCTACAAAGCCTACATATCCTTTCATCTTTCGATATCCAATATTTACATGTCCTCGTTTCACTACCCTGTATGAATCTTCCTATCCATTCTAATTCTCCTCTCCTTTTTTTCTTCTTCCCTCATAAGTATTTCGACTTATCTCCTGATTTGCTTGCCACCTCTCTTAATTCTCTTAGGAACTTTGACTCTTTTATTTTCATCTCTCTTTCTTGTTCTTGGATGTATATACTTATCTGCTCTATTTTCGATCACACTTCTTCACCAATAAAATATAAAAATACAATTGAAAAATAAAATAAAATAAAATAAAAGAAAATACAATTAAATAAGAAATATAATAAAAAAGAATAAAATAAAATAATAAATATAATATAAAAAGAAAAAAAAACATAAAAATAGAATATAAAAGAATATAATATAAAAAAGAAAAAATATAAAAATACAATAAAAATATAAGATAAAATACAATACAATATAAAAAAATAAATATAAATGAATATAAATGAAATTAAAAATATAAAAATATAAAAATACAATTAAAATAGATAATAAAATACAATACAATATAAAACTCAATAAAAATATTAAAGAAAATAAAAAAAATATATATATATATATATATGAATATAAAAATATGAATTAAAAAATAAAAATATAAAAATTCAATATAAAAAATACATTATAAAAAGAAAAAATATAATAATAATAATAATAATAATTTAATTTGTTACCCACTTTTGTGTTACAATTTAACAATCATATACTCTTTCCATTTCATTCCCGTGATTGTGTCAGTGTAAGTCCTACCCTTCTAATGTATCCTGCTGTGTCTTAACAAATTTTTTTTAGTTTACAAGTGTTTCCTAATCTATTTTATGTTGCATAATCATCTTTTATCACTTTCCTGTTCTTCCCATCTTTTCATTCTCCCTATTATCTCCTATAGAATAACCAAGTTTGTCCCTTCTCCTCTAATTACCTCTTTCCAATTGCTGCCACTCTCTCCACTTACTTCACATGCTTCAATCACGTGTTTCACTGTTTCTTCCTCTTTCTTACAAACCATACATATCCTTTCTTCTTTCTTCTTTCGATAGCCAGCCACGGAGACCTCTCCAGACCTGACCCACGCCCGAAAATTTTTTATACCTAGCCGAGTGAGGAAATGACCTTGGCCCAACCCCAAAAATTTTTTCCAAACCAATATGTGATCGAATTTTCCCCCCAACACAGATAAATAATAATTTATTTTTATCGGATGATGTTTCAGACAATGTCGGGAAAGATCGGCATTTTACAAACCATGTATTCGGAGGAAGGAAAGAGAGAGCATTACATTAAAATCTAAATTCGTGGAGGGAAAGAGAGAGCAATACTTAGCGTCGCAGCGTCTCGCGCGATCGTGCGTAATTTGACTCCTCTGGAGCAGCCGCGTGCGATGACGTCATTCAACGGCGCGAAGAAGGCTCGAACGAAATAGAATTATGCAGTGTCTGCAAATGTTAGAATTATGTGGCGAAAGGAGAAGGAAGACGGGTAAATAAAATGTAGAAATAATATAAGTTTAAGAAATATATATTGTTATAGAAAAAAATATAAATATACAACTAAATAGAAATATAATAAAAAAGGAATATAATAATAAAATATAATAATAAAATGTTATAAAATAACACGGAATAAATAGTAAAAATAGAAAAAAATAGTAAAAATAGAAAAAAATAGAAAAAATAGAAAAAAATAGTAAAAATAGAAAAAATATATACAAATGAAATTAACTAAACAAATTAAAATCTATATAAATTAATCTCTCCGCGCTGCGTTGGCGGTGGCGCGAGCAAGATCCGGGAGCATGTCTAAAACATGTAAACGCAAATATAATATTAATACTTTCCGCACAATATCCTATCACAATATCACTTACCAGCAAGCCATCAATGGCTGCAGTGATGTTGTCGCTGTCATCGCTGTCATCGTTGTCATCGGTGTCGGAGGATGAGGAGTCCTCGATGCTGTCCTCACCACCACCACCACCACCGACTGCTCCCTGCAAATCCTAGAACATAGAAACCTTGATATAATATTCACGTGTTAAACGTAAAAAAAAAACGTACAAAACATTGTTATGTACATACCTCCTGATTATTCCCCCACATCTCCTGGTCCTCGTCGGGCGCAATCCTGAATATTCCCATTATTTTTGGTTGGAACTATTGCCTTTAAAGAGACTGTTGCCGTCAAAGATTTGAAGACAACTGGTCACGCTGCATCTCCAGGCTCTTGCATTTAAAATCTTATCATGAAATCGAGAAGTGCGTAGCTTTGCAAAAGTAAGATGCTGTTGTTCTCCACATTCATTTTCGCTGACCATCCTCTCCTTCTTCACACGCATCTTCTTTCCCTTCTTCTTTGGACACACCAAGCGACTAGAACAAATCTCTTTGATCATGTATCGAACGGGTATCGAACGTGAATCGAACGTGAATCGTACCACTCTGAACGTGAATCGTACCCCTCTGAACGTGTATCAAACGGGTATCGAACGTGAATCGAACGTGAATCGTACCACTCTGAACGTGAATCGTACCACTCTGAACGTGAATCGTACCACTTCGAACATGCATCGAACGTGAATCGTACCACTTCGAACATGCATCGAACGTCAATCGTACCACTTCGAACATGCATCGAACGTCAATCGTACCACTTCGAACATGCATCGAACGTCAATCGTACCACTTCGAACGTCAATCGAACGTCAATCGTACCACTCTGAACGTGAATCGTACCACTCTGAACGTGAATCGTACCACTCTGAACGTGAATCGTACCACTTCGAACATGCATCGAACGTCAATCGTACCACTTCGAACGTGTATAGAACGTATATTGGACATGTAATGAACTACTTCGAACATGTAATGAACCACTTCGAACATGTATCGAACGTCAATCGTACCTCTTCGAACGTGTATGGTACCACTTCAAACGTGTATTGGACATGTAATGAACCACTTCGAACATGTAATGAACCACTTCGAACATGTATCGAACGTCAATCGTACCTCTTCGAACGTGTATGGTTACACGATCGAAGTGGTACCATACACGTTCGAAGAGGTACGATTGACGTTCGATACATGTTCGAAGTGGTTCATTACATGTTCGAAGTGGTTCATTACATGTCCAATACACGTTTGAAGTGGTACCATACACGTTCGAAGAGGTACGATTGACGTTCGATACATGTTCGAAGTGGTTCATTACATGTTCGAAGTAGTTCATTACATGTCCAATATACGTTCTATACACGTTCGAAGTGGTACGATTGACGTTCGATGCATGTTCGAAGTGGTACGATTCACGTTCAGAGTGGTACGATTCACGTTCAGAGTGGTACGATTCACGTTCAGAGTGGTACGATTGACGTTCGATTGACGTTCGAAGTGGTACGATTGACGTTCGATGCATGTTCGAAGTGGTACGATTGACGTTCGATGCATGTTCGAAGTGGTACGATTGACGTTCGATGCATGTTCGAAGTGGTACGATTCACGTTCGATGCATGTTCGAAGTGGTACGATTCACGTTCAGAGTGGTACGATTCACGTTCAGAGTGGTACGATTCACGTTCGATTCACGTTCGATACCCGTTTGATACACGTTCAGAGGGGTACGATTCACGTTCAGAGTGGTACGATTCACGTTCGATTCACGTTCGATACCCGTTCGATACATGATCAAAGAGATTTGTTCTAGTCGCTTGGTGTGTCCAAAGAAGAAGGGAAAGAAGATGCGTGTGAAGAAGGAGAGGATGGTCAGCGAAAATGAATGTGGAGAACAACAGCATCTTACTTTTGCAAAGCTACGCACTTCTCGATTTCATGATAAGATTTTAAATGCAAGAGCCTGGAGATGCAGCGTGACCAGTTGTCTTCAAATCTTTGACGGCAACAGTCTCTTTAAAGGCAATAGTTCCAACCAAAAATAATGGGAATATTCAGGATTGCGCCCGACGAGGACCAGGAGATGTGGGGGAATAATCAGGAGGTATGTACATAACAATGTTTTGTACGTTTTTTTTTTACGTTTAACACGTGAATATTATATCAAGGTTTCTATGTTCTAGGATTTGCAGGGAGCAGTCGGTGGTGGTGGTGGTGGTGAGGACAGCATCGAGGACTCCTCATCCTCCGACACCGATGACAACGATGACAGCGATGACAGCGACAACATCACTGCAGCCATTGATGGCTTGCTGGTAAGTGATATTGTGATAGGATATTGTGCGGAAAGTATTAATATTATATTTGCGTTTACATGTTTTAGACATGCTCCCGGATCTTGCTCGCGCCACCGCCAACGCAGCGCGGAGAGATTAATTTATATAGATTTTAATTTGTTTAGTTAATTTCATTTGTATATATTTTTTCTATTTTTACTATTTTTTTCTATTTTTTCTATTTTTTTCTATTTTTACTATTTTTTTCTATTTTTACTATTTATTCCGTGTTATTTTATAACATTTTATTATTATATTTTATTATTATATTCCTTTTTTATTATATTTCTATTTAGTTGTATATTTATATTTTTTTCTATAACAATATATATTTCTTAAACTTATATTATTTCTACATTTTATTTACCCGTCTTCCTTCTCCTTTCGCCACATAATTCTAACATTTGCAGACACTGCATAATTCTATTTCGTTCGAGCCTTCTTCGCGCCGTTGAATGACGTCATCGCACGCGGCTGCTCCAGAGGAGTCAAATTACGCACGATCGCGCGAGACGCTGCGACGCTAAGTATTGCTCTCTCTTTCCCTCCACGAATTTAGATTTTAATGTAATGCTCTCTCTTTCCTTCCTCCGAATACATGGTTTGTAAAATGCCGATCTTTCCCGACATTGTCTGAAACATCATCCGATAAAAATAAATTATTATTTATCTGTGTTGGGGGGAAAATTCGATCACATATTGGTTTGGAAAAAATTTTTGGGGTTGGGCCAAGGTCATTTCCTCACTCGGCTAGGTATAAAAAATTTTCGGGCGTGGGTCAGGTCTGGAGAGGTCTCCGTGGCTGGCTATCGAAAGAAGAAAGAAGAAAGGATATGTATGGTTTGTAAGAAAGAGGAAGAAACAGTGAAACACGTGATTGAAGCATGTGAAGTAAGTGGAGAGAGTGGCAGCAATTGGAAAGAGGTAATTAGAGGAGAAGGGACAAACTTGGTTATTCTATAGGAGATAATAGGGAGAATGAAAAGATGGGAAGAACAGGAAAGTGATAAAAGATGATTATGCAACATAAAATAGATTAGGAAACACTTGTAAACTAAAAAAAATTTGTTAAGACACAGCAGGATACATTAGAAGGGTAGGACTTACACTGACACAATCACGGGAATGAAATGGAAAGAGTATATGATTGTTAAATTGTAACACAAAAGTGGGTAACAAATTAAATTATTATTATTATTATTATTATATTTTTTCTTTTTATAATGTATTTTTTATATTGAATTTTTATATTTTTATTTTTTAATTCATATTTTTATATTCATATATATATATATATATATTTTTTTTATTTTCTTTAATATTTTTATTGAGTTTTATATTGTATTGTATTTTATTATCTATTTTAATTGTATTTTTATATTTTTATATTTTTAATTTCATTTATATTCATTTATATTTATTTTTTTATATTGTATTGTATTTTATCTTATATTTTTATTGTATTTTTATATTTTTTCTTTTTTATATTATATTCTTTTATATTCTATTTTTATGTTTTTTTTTCTTTTTATATTATATTTATTATTTTATTTTATTCTTTTTTATTATATTTCTTATTTAATTGTATTTTCTTTTATTTTATTTTATTTTATTTTTCAATTGTATTTTTATATTTTATTGGTGAAGAAGTGTGATCGAAAATAGAGCAGATAAGTATATACATCCAAGAACAAGAAAGAGAGATGAAAATAAAAGAGTCAAAGTTCCTAAGAGAATTAAGAGAGGTGGCAAGCAAATCAGGAGATAAGTCGAAATACTTATGAGGGAAGAAGAAAAAAAGGAGAGGAGAATTAGAATGGATAGGAAGATTCATACAGGGTAGTGAAACGAGGACATGTAAATATTGGATATCGAAAGATGAAAGGATATGTAGGCTTTGTAGGAAAGAGGAAGAAACAGTGAAACACGTGATTGAAGCATGTGAAGTAAGTGGAGAGAATGACAGCAATTGGAAAGAGGTAATTAGATGAGAAAGGATAAACTTGGCTATTCTACAGGAGATAATAGGGAGAAGGAAAAGATGGGAGGAAGAGGAAAGTGATAAAAGATGATTATGCAACATAAAATAGATTAGGAAACACTTGTAAAATAGAAAAATTGGTTAAGACACAGCAGGATACATTAGAAAGGTAGGACTTACACTGACACAATCACGGGAATGAAATGGAAAGAGTATATGATCGTTAAATTGTAACACGAATGTGGGCAATAAATTAAATTATTATTATTATTATTATTATTATTATTATTATTATATTTTTTTTATAATGCACTTTTATATTGAATTTTTATATTTTTTATTTTTTTTATTTTTCATTTTTTATATTCTATTTATATTCTATTTTTACAATTTTTATTTTTTATATTATATTTAATATTTAATTCTATTTTCTTTTATTATTATTTTATTTTCTTTTATTATATTATTTCTTTATATTGTATTTTTATATTGAATTGAGTTTTTATATTTTTATTTTTTTATTTCTTATTTTTATATTCTATTTATATTCTATTTATATTCTATTTTTATATTTTTTCTTTTTTATATTATATTTGATATTTAATTGTATTTTCTTTTTTTATTATTTTATTTTCTTTTATTATATTATTATATTCTTTTTATTATATTTCTTCTTTAATTGTATTTACTTTTATTTTATTTTATTATATTCTTTTTTATTATATTTCTTATTTAATTGTATTTTCTTATATATTTATATTTATATTGTGTTGTATTTAGGAATTGGAAAGAGGTAATTAGAGGAGGAGGGAAAAACTTGGCTATTCTATGGGAGATAATAGGGAGAAGGAAAACATGGGAAGAACAGGAAAGTGATAAAAGAATATTATACAACATAGAATAGATTAGGAAACACTTGTAAAATAGAAAAAATTGTTAAGACACAGCAGGATACATTAGAAGGGTGGGACTTACACTGACACAATCATGAGAATGAAATGAAAAGATTATTTCATCGTTAAATTGTAACGCAAAAGTGGGCAATAAATTAAATTATTATTTTTATTATTATTATAATATTTTTGCCTTTTTTATATTGTATTTTTATATTCTATTTGTATGGAGAGAACTCAAAGATGTTGAGAATCGTGCGGTTTATTTAGAGATAAAGAATTGAGGCGATACAATAGATACGTAACACTTTTGGCGAATGTTGTTGAGATATTACTGTTCTGTGTAACTGAGCACTCGGTTCGGTCACGAGAGCGTGAGTGCGTATGAATGTAGACGAGGTGTTGTGTGGAAGAGTATGTATGTATGATGTCGCGAAAAGTAAATAGGAAGTCCATCAGCTGTTCGTGAATGTTCATGTTGTCTTGCGATTGATGTGAAGAAGAGAAAAAGAGAAGGAGAAAGAACGAGAGATTGAGAGACAGAGACAGACAGAGAGAGAGAGAGAGAGAGAGAGAGAGAGATAGAGAGAGATGGTTCTGCTGATTCACTATTTATATTCTATTTTTATATTTCTATTGTTTAATTAATTGAACAATATGTAATCATTTTACAAATATTGCAATCTATTTGCTTGTCTGTCTCCCTCCTTCACTTGTCATCAATTTCTATCGACTCTGCATAATTCTTTCTATGATTCTCGCCTCCAATTCTAAAGACGATACTACGTAATAAGTCGCTGTATTTCAAACTGAATACAGTATCATTTTTATTTAATCTTAAGTCATGTGTAAGCTATGTGTATCCGCGGCTGTATCAAACTGCAGAAGATGTGAGGACAAACTTTAAAACTTTTGTTACTGTGTTGTAACAGGGCGACGCTGCCTGCGAAACATTACATACGCGTCGTGCTGCTAAAATAATATGTGATAGCGAATACTACGACGAGGATTATCTTGTAGATTGCGAACTGGTAGCATCTGTCATCAATGATATTTTAGCGGATGCTCGTAGGAAAAAAATGTTAAATTATATTTCATTTCTGTTTATATTTTTATATTCTTTTAATTGTAATTAAATTTCTTAAACATATTATTTCTCTATTTATTTATCCGTCTTCATCCTTCTCACCTCACCAATTTCTGCTGACACCACATAATTCTTTTTATGATTCGTGCGTTCGTTACGCCACCAAATGATGTAATCTTGCACGGCGGTCCCATCACGGGGGATTCAAATTACACGTGATCGCGCGATACGCTGCGATGTTAAGATTGAAAAACATTTTTAAAAATTGTTAGCTTTAGAGTGTGTTTGCTACATATTGGTTCGGTAGATCGGTGAGGGAGGGGATTAAAATTATTTTTTCTCTGCGTTGGGAAAAAAATGTCTGTTGATATGGAAAAGATTTTTTCTGCTGATGCCGCATAATTTTAAGATTCGACGTTTCTACATGTATTGTATTTTGTTCTTCACGCTGCCAAATGACGTCATCTAGCGCGGCTGCTCCAGAAGAGTCAGATTTCGCGAAATCTCGCGATACGCCGCGACGTTAAATCGGAACGCTTTGAAATACTGTTAGCTTTAGAATGCTCGCTACATAATGGTTCGGAAAAATATGTCTGTTTGCTACATAACAGTTTGCTATATCGGTGATTAAAAAATTATTATTATTTCTCTGTGTTGGGGAAAACTTTCCATCACATATTGGTATGGAAAAAAGTTTCTGCTGACGCCGCATAATTCTTTCTATGATTCGCGCTGCCAAATGTCGCCATCCTGCACGACTGCTAGAGGAGATTCAAATTACACACGATATGCAGCGACGTTAAATCGGAACGCTTTGAAATACTGTTAGCTTTAATAAAATGTATTTGTATCACTATGTAGCGCTGTCTCTTTTCCTCTCCCAGATTTAGCTTTAAAGTAAATCGAAACGCTTCGAAATACTTTTAGCTTTAGAATAAAATGTGTTTGTATCACTATGTAGCGCTGACTCTTTCCCTCTCCCCGATTTTAGCTTTAAAGTAATGTTCTATCTCTTTCCCACCCTCCGAAGACGCGGTGTGTAAAAAAACGCCGATTTTTCCCGAGATCGTCCGAAATAATTCCCAATAAAAATAAATTATTAAAACAATTTCAGCTACATAATGGTTTGGAAAAATATTTGGGGGTGGGTCATTCACTCCCTCCGGTTAGGTCTAAAAAAGTTCTCGGGGGTCATTCACTCCCTCTAAAAAGTTTTCGGCGGTGGGTCCGGTCTCCGCGGCGGCTCGGCCTGGAGTGATCCCCTCCATCATCGCAGCTTCCCCCACTCCGCGGCTCGTGCGCGCGCAACCGACCTTCCACTCCCCGCAGGCCCCGCGTCCATGTTTCCCTCCGCCGCGCTCCCCCGCGCGCCCCCACTTCCCCCCGCCCCCGCGCTCCCCTCAGAGGACCTGGGTTAGAACCGGCATAGCCTTACTACTATGCAGTCAAAGGTTTTTTATGTCACAGTGCGAACATAACTATAGATATAGGTTTTTATTTTCTTTTAATTTAGTTTCTTATAATTCTAACAAAATGTCCTTAGATACTAGGAGCCAATCTGAGAATTCAAATGTTTAAACATCTGTTTCCAAGGATGTATTGATTAATTCATAATCTTGTAATATATCTATTAAGGCGGTCGTCTGGTGTAATAGGTCCAAAAAATCAATTTTTTTGCTAAATTGCTTCTATAACATGTCTGGAAAGTGTGAGTAAAAGGATTTTTCGATATTCGACGTCGTTGGAAAGTTAGCCGTAGAACGGAGCACCACGCCAGGTGCGCCGAGAGCCGGTCGAGCCGAGTCAGGTCAGAGCTCCGGAACCTTTGTTATATTTCGGCTTATACCTGAGACCTTTTCGACTAATGCTCATGTACAGGGTGATTGGCTCGAAACGCCTGATCCGCCTGGCAACCGTGACGAGGTCAACCCAACCCCCCGTGGTGTCTCTTCGAAGGCTTTCGACCCTCGGACAGGTTGGAGTACCTATTAGGAAGTGAAAAATCTTCGAATTCCTCATTTCTCATCAGATCTGTGCGAAAGTGACGCCAATGAATTCCTGGCGTTCCGTCGATTAAAACCATGCCAAATATCATGCAAATCGGACAACTTTGACACAAGCTATTTGTATTCCTTATGTAAAAGTAGTCCGATTTACATGATATTTGACATGATTTTCATCGGAAAACCACAAGGAATCCATCGGCGACCATATCCATGCGATAAAGAATAAAGAATTATTTTATTTCTGAAACAGGGTAATTTGCCCACGTCACCCCGTGGGCAGGGACAACACCCCGCAGTGTAATTATTCGAAATCGTTTCCACGTGTATTCCATTCAACAACGTGTATTTCTTATGTGTACGTATTATGTGAAAGGTACAACACCGAAATGTCAAGCAGACTGGAATAAGAGTACCGAGCAGAATAAAAATTCTTAGATTGCTAAATAAATTTGAAACTTTCGCGAGATGTCTTAACGCACGATACAGGATGTACGAGAGCCCTATTCACATCGCATCAAAATCATTAAAACAGTTTTGTATCCATTTAACCCTGTCCCTGCTCACTAAAATAAGAGAGTGTGGTAAAAAATGCCTACTCCTTTTATGATTTGTATTGCTTGTGTCAAAGTAGTCCGATTTTCATGACATTTGGTATGATTTTAATTGGGAGAACCCCCGGAATTCATTTGCGTCACTTCCCTTTCGATACGACGAAGAAAATAATTTCTTAATACGCTGTAATAGATATGTCACCCCTTGACTGTGAGGCAGCGACCTCAATTCGCTACGTTCGACCCAGGATTCATACCTTTTTCCGAAAAAAACCATAAAATTCGATGGGCACTGCGGAGTGTTGTCCCTGCCAACGGAGTGACGTGGGCAAATTACCCTGTTTCTGTTTCAGAAATAAAATAATTCTACATTCTTTATCGTATGGATATGGAAGTGTCGCCGACGGATTCCTTGTGGTTTTCCGATGAAAATCATGCCAAATGTCGTGTAAATCGAACTACTTTTATATAAGGAATACAAATAGCTTGTGTCAAAGTAGTCCGATTTGCATGATATTTTGTATGATTTTAATTGACGGAACGCCAGGAATTCATTGGCCTCACTTTCGCACAGATCTGATGAGAAATGAGGAATTCGAAGATTTTTCACTTCCTAATAGGTACTCCAACCCGTCCGAGAGTCGAAAGCCTTCGGAGAGACACCACGGGTAGTTGGGTTGACCTCGTCACGGTTGCCAGGCGGATCAGGCGTTTCGAGCCAATCACCCTGTACTAGAAGGGACGCTGAATTCTTTTGTCGAATGAGACGCTAGGTATAGCAGCAATAGTAATGGTTAGCTTAGTCTTGGCTTAGTCTTCAAGGAGCGTAGTTCACGCGCAGTATTGATCTAGTGACATATATTACGAATATGAGCGACAAAAAAGGAAGTAAATATTCTACTGTACATGCTGATCGCACCAAGAAACGAAAGTTTCGTGGTAATCAGTATACGGCCGAGCAAAGTACGGATTTTGCTTCAACATCGGCGAAAAAGCTTTTAGACACTGAAGAATTCGACGTGCCAATTTCGTTAAATTTCGCTTATTGAATCTTGGAATTTGCAACTGTATTTTCCACTATATCTTCAACTGTAATATGCAAAAATTTAAAGGTGAAGTCGATTTCAAATCGTCAAATTTTCGAGGTGCTAGTTTTAAAATTTTTATGACGTGCAAATGTGATTCGCCGCTAGTGATTAATTTGTGTCCGACGATTAAAAATACAGCTGACATCAACTCTCGCTTCATTTTTGTAATGCGATTGTTAGGGATAGGTCATGAAGGACTGAATCTTTTCTGCGGCTTGATGGATATGTGTGAAGGAATTCGTAAAAGTGCATACTACGCGTGTTTAGAAAATATTCACATAGCATCATCTGCCGTTTATAAAATTGTGTTGTCCCAAGCTGTTGCCCAGGAAGAAGACTTGAATAAAGAAGGCGAAAACCCAGAAGATGAATTTACAGTTTCTGGAGACGGCACATGGAAAAAGCGTGGATTTTCATCTTTGTTTGGTGTCTCTACATTGATTGGAAATTATTCAAACAAAGTTCTAGATACGTGTGTCATGTGTAGTTTTTGTGCTGCATGCAACTACTGGAAAGTAAAAAAAGAGAGTGATCCAATCAGTTATGAGGAATGGTATGCCTCTCATCAGGACGAATGCACGATTAATCACACCGGCAGCTTAGGAAAAATGGAAATTGATGCCATCGTCACAATGTTTTCACGATCCCTAGCTAAATATGGTGTGAAATACGTTACGTACATAGGTGACGGTGATTGCAAAACCTTTAATGGGATTTTGAAAGCTGAGCCATACGAAACAGAATGTCCAGTCAGTAAAAAAGAATGTGTTGGGCACGTAGAAAAAAGGATGAGGTCGCGTCTCCGAACTGCCAAAAAAGCCAATAAAGGGATTGGCGGCAAGGGATCTGGCAAATTAACTGATAAAGTTATAGGCGAGTTAACAAAATATTATGGGTTGGCAATTCGTAGGCATGCAGATTCCACTGAGGAGATGAGAAAAGAGATATGGGCAACATTCTACCACAAGTGGTCTACAGATAATAATCCACGGCACGAATATTGTCCAGCAGGTGAAAACAGTTGGTGTAAATGGCGCAAAGCAGAAGCTCAGGGAACAGATTTTCATCATGACCAGGCGCCATTGTCAGAACAAGTGCAGAATGTAATTAAACCAATATACGAAGATTTACCAAGAGAAGATCTGTTGACCAGATGCTTGGGAGCGGAAACTCAAAATAACAATGAGTCGCTCAATTCGCTCATCTGGACCTTTGCACCGAAACACCTTCATTCTGGCCCAAAGATAGTTGAGATTGCCTACTTTTTGGCTGTCATCATTTTCAACGAAGGGTTCCAATCAATTTTGAAGACGATAGACACATTGGGCTTGCAAATTGGCTCCAATGCTCAAGCTTATGCTCAACATCGCGACAATGTCCGCATTCACCGGTCCGAGCGACGCTTGAGTAATTTCGCAAAACAAACCAGAATTGATACCAGGGAGGAGGAAGCAACTTTGCGGGACTTCCACGAGGCAGAGGAAGGCCAATTATATGGACCAGGCATAGCAGACTAATAGTGAGTTAACATTTTCTTTGTACAATGCATACTTGAACTTTCAACCGCGTTTTTCTCAAAACTACATTTTTCAAATTGGCTGACACGATATCTCAAAAACTACTAAACCGATTTCGCTCAAATTTGTATGGTATGTTCAGTACATTCATAGTTCCAACCCGTACCAGAATCATTGTCATAACTGTCATAGGTTTTTTTTAAGTTAAAAAAGTCGCCAAAAAAATGACGAAAATCGTAACTTTATTTTCAAAACTGTGCCAAACATTAAATTTCCAATATTTGTACTTCACTCTGGTACCGGCTATAGCCACAAGTCTACAAATTAATGTGCCGTTTGTTTTTTTGATTTCAGATGAACAGGGCAGCCGGAATTATGTCAGCCGTCGACCAACTTTTTTTCGCTCCTATATCTTTCAAGAGCTGTAAAGTCAATTCTACTCCATATTTTAGCTTCAAAATATTCTGAATAACTGTTCAAATGTTAATAAATATGTGTAGTACAAATTCCAAGATATTGTGTTTTCATTGTTCGTTACAAAAAATTCCCCAAAAAGCGAAGAAAACCGGTCGTCACATAAGACGACCCCCTTAAAAGAATCTTTAACTGTTTTCAAGCTCCTTGGAGCTAACATTACTTTTGCTTCCCTTTCCTATTACATTTGTATGGTCTGATTCTAATTTCGCACTTTTAGAGTTTACGCTACACGCCGTTAGGGATTCACGATCTCTTTGGTTGTGATACGATCTTCGAATCGATCCCTGTCCTGAAAATCGATTTAAAAAATCGAAAATCGTGACAAAAATTATCGATCTTTGAAACATCGATTTTAAATCGGCATCCCTAGTTCATCCCGTTTTGAGTATACGCTAGATGTCGTTGTTTCGCCTCCTCACGCCCCTCACTCCGCTGGCGGTAGGTTGCGTCTGTCTTCGTTGTACACTAGGCGGCGGAATCGGTTTCCCATCCGAAATTTGGCAACGTTGCATGTCGGGTCCCCCTGTGTCGAAGAACCACTGAGTTATTCCTAGTGACAATGGTGACAATTTTACAAGTTGTTATTTAGTTTGCTAAAATGAATTTTGCTTGATAAAACATTACACGTAAGAGGATGATGGGCTGATTTGGCAAAGAAGTAGCATGCATCGTAGGTAGAAAGTTTGTAGTCTGCCAGGCCGAAGTCTAAGTAAACGCACGAAATCCCCATATCTAGTTATTTCTTACGAAGGAGCAATATCGATGGTCCTTACTGTCGATAGCTTATTTTCTCTATCAATAGTTATCGGTATTGAAAATCGTGGGTTGATATCCGTGCAATTCTAATCGCTTTCCTTAAGAACTGCTGCTAAAGCTGATAAAGCATTAAATTTAATGATCGCTTTGAATTAGAATTGCACGGATATCAACCCACGATTTTCAATACCGATAACTATTGATAGAGGAAATAAGCTATCGACAGTAAGGACCATCGATATTGCTCCTTCGTAAGAAATAACTAGATATGGGGATTTCGTGCGTTTACTTAGACTTCGGCCTGGCAGACTACAAACTTTCTACCTACGATGCATGCTACTTCTTTGCCAAATCAGCCCATCATCCTCTTACGTGTAATGTTTTATCAAGCAAAATTCATTTTAGCAAACTAAATAACAACTTGTAAAATTGTCACCATTGTCACTAGGAATAACTCAGTGGTTCTTCGACACGGGGGGACCCGACATGCAACGTTGCCAAATTTCCGATGAGAAGCCGATTCCGCCGCCTACTGTACAGTTGTACAGGTTGTACTCAGTAATCAGTTCATGTCAGTTCAAATCAGTAACACCTAACCAATTTTGCTGTGTTTGTGCCACTAGAGAATGTAAATTAAGATTATTAAGACGATGCCATCAAAATTCGCTTCAAGGTCAAAAATGGAAATACGCTCTTTTATGGAAACACTGTGATATAAGTAATTAATATAATTATGTACTTAGCACTATAGGGATTAATCAAACTGTTATCCTGTCTACAGCAATAAAAGATATTTGTAAAGAAGTTCTGAGCGTAGAGAAGTTTCGTGTTATGGACGTACGAGATGTAACAGATGGACTGTAATCTTAATATATAATAAAAAAATTCTTTAAAACAATTTCATTACTTTTTGCTATTCGTAAAACGGACTTTTACCCAGATAGCACACCTCGTCTTAGAGACGTCTGGTTCAAATCCATTCTAGGTCTGAAAGTCTGAACCAGGGGTGGTCCACTACGGGTATTATTTTGTTAACACAGCATTAACACCCTCTATCGGGTTGGATATGCACTATAGTACTAATGGCAGGCATTTCAAAATTTGTATTCAATGCATCCCTTACTTATGACCATATGTGCCGGTGATTATGGAAGTGGTGTTAGTAAAAAATTTTAAAAAATTGAATTCATCACTTACTTTGTGTTATTGATGTATGTTGAAGATTGGGAAAGACAATGATCACTCTTGGTTAACAATAAAAAGTATAAATGTATTTAAGGGGGTATACCCGTTTGAACCCTCGGAAAATGTATACATTTTGTGGATTTTTTTACAAGTCAACGGTTTGATGCAGATTTCCCGTTTTTTTACTATCTTTACATAGTATTATGAACTACTTGAGAAAAAAGTTTCAGTTAAAAAACTATTGTTTTTGGGAAGTTATGCATACACATCCGAAAGTCTTTCGATTTTAGACAGCTAAACGGCGGGCCTGAAAACAGCTGTATGCCGTGTCTGAAATCAAAAACCATAAAATTTTCTTATAAAGTATGTCATTAGCTATCGTCCAACGAAGCCGATTTTGAAAATTTTGAAAAATAAAGAAATGGTGAGAGATCAAAGGTAAAGTTAAATTTTTCTAAGAGAAAAATCCACCTTTTTTCTTTATAAATAATAAACGGGGAATGGGAATAAAAAAAACCTTCGTTGGACGATAGCTATTGACATACTTTATAAGAAAATTTTATGGTTTTTGATTTTAGACACGGCATACAGCTGTTTTCAGGGCCACCGTTTAGCTGTCTAAAATCGAAAGACTTTCGGATGTGTATGCATAACTTCCCAAAAACAATAGTTTTTTAACTGAAACTTTTTTCTCGAGTAGTTCATAATACTATGTAAAGATAGTAAAAAAACGGGAAATCTGCATCAAACCGTTGACTTGTAAAAAAATCCACAAAATGTATACATTTTCCGAGGGTTCAAACGGGTATACCCCCTTAAGGTTAGACTATTGCACATGTTAGCTTGGTTCACGAGAGTGTTCCCCACTCTTCGGTCTTGGGAGGAGGAGATAGTACTCCCTACAAAATAACGCTGTGAGTGCCATCTAATACAAATTCCGAGAATTAATACTGCTTTCAGGCCTCATGCGGCCTGGATAGCTACTAAATCCGTGTTAACAGTGCTCCTATGCGAGTGGACCACCCCTGGGTGTCTCCAAGGCGCCCTGTAGATGTCTGTCAAAGGTCTGATAGACGCAGTGATGCCAGAATCGTGGGACGCGGGACCAAACGCTTACACCCATTATGACCTACCGTCGTCTCCCACTATGCCCTACCGGCGCCCCCCACTTTCTTCCCACTGCACTGCACACAAGAATACTTTTACTCCTGTCCGTGTGAGCTGCCTGTTGGGCTGCCGGGCACACGGACAGGGGTAGGGTTATGCTTGTGTGCAGTGCGATGCGAAGAAAGTGGGGGACGACGGTAGGCCATAGTGGGAGACGGCGGTAGGTCATAGTGGGGGTAAGCGTTTGGTCCCGCGTCCCACGATTCTGGCATCACTGGATAGACGTCTTAACAGGCGTATAGTAACCGTCTTAAAGACGTTTGCTACAGACGCCTGTAAGAGGTCTGTAACAGACGTGTTTAAGATGTCTGTAGCGTGTGTCTTTAAGATATCTGTACTAGACGATGTTAAGACATTTCTGAGACGTGTGCGTTATAGTAGTCCAAGTATTGTTTTTTTTACAATATCTTTATATGCGTAAGGTATATTTAATGTTACCATATATAAGTATATATATACTTTTTTGTATTTGTGCGCATGATCCTTGTTCATTTTTGCAGATTAGTTTATAAACAGTAGCCATATAAATAGTAGTAGTAGTAGTAATCTTTATTTCAGCATTGCTGCCAAGGAATGGACTCGGTTTTACATGCTATTATCTAAACATTCACAATAATAATACTTGTTCAGTCTATCTCACTCATACATCTCACATACTCACACTCATTGCACACGCTTCCCTGTCCTGGCCTCGTCAGCCCCCGCATACTGTACTATCTTTTCCTACCTATTCTTACCTATTACTAAAGCTAATCTATCTTTGGCTTTATAACTCTTTATTTACATCTTTCCTTAATTCTTATTTTCTGCATTTTGCACCTCCCTCCTTTTTCCCTCCAGTTCCCTACACCATTCCACCGCTTCCTCTTTGACCTCTTCTGCAAATATCTCCCGTTCCTTCAGTGCTGTTCTATTAAGTTTCTCGCATTCCAACATTAGATGTCTTATTGTTCCTTTGTGCCCCTTACATAGTATACATTTCCTTGCTTCTTCACTTTCCCAATATCTATTATTTTCTTCCAGATTTTCACATCTAGCCCTTGCCTTTAGTTTTTGCATCCCCTTCTTCTCTTCTATCCGTAAATATTCCGGCAGCTGTGTGTGTGGCTCTATCTCCTTGTATCTTTTATTGTATCTCGCCCTTTGTATTTTTCCATGCAATGTTTGTCTATCTATTTCTATCTCCCTTTCCTTCAGCTTTTCACTCACCTTTCCTCCTCTTGCTTTCAGTTCTTCTATTCCCGCCTGACTACATCGACTTTCATTGATGCTCCTCACTCTTTGTTTTCCCCATTCGGTCGCCATCTGACTTCTAATCTTCTCCCCCACACATTTCTTTAATAACGGCTTCGTTGTACTCTCTTCTACCTTGTCCTCAAATCTAGCTGCCCTATTCACCGATTTCACCTTGAATTCATTTCTCAGTGTTTCTTTCCTTACTATATGGTTCGGTGTCCATCTGTCCAACCCTAAGCACCATTTTGTATATCTCACTTGCACCTTTTCCAGCACCTCCCATTCCTTCCATCCCCATATCTCGACTCCATAACTCATCACACTCTCTACTAATTTCTCACACAGCCACATCCTTTTCCTAAAATCATCCCTAAATAATCTTTCCCCCATACCCCATACCTGTCCTGCCGCTATCCTAGCTTTTTTGGCCAAACTATTTCCATGGTCCTTACAACTTCCGCTTTTGTTAAACGTACATCCTAGATATGAAAAACTTTTGACCTCCTCAATTTTCCTATCACCCCAGTACCACTGTCTATTCTTCTTTCTTCCTCTGCATTCCTCGAACACCATAACCTTCGATTTCTCGCAATTTAGACTTAGCTGTTTCTCCTTAATATATTTCTTTATAATTCTCTTCATCTCTTTCAATGCCTCCTCATTTTTGCCAGCAGTACCACGTCGTCTGCGTAAGCGAGACTCCATATCCTGGTATCTGCAATTTTTACCCCTCCTATACCTTTCTCCTTTAACCTGTCTTCCATGTCCGATATATACAGCGCGAAAAGCGTCGGGCTTAAAGGACATCCCTGCCATAACCCGTCTGTCAGCCAAAACTCCTCACTTTTCCTCCTTCACGTACACCTCGGCTTTCATCTCCTCATACAGTTCTTTCACCCTCTCTTTTAGGTCTCTCCTTACTCCTCTTTCTTCCATCGCTTACCACAGTTTCGTCCTGTTGGCTGTATCAAATGCTGCTTTTAAGTCCATGAAGAAAGTGTATATCCTATCCCCCTTTTTGGCCCTTTCTTCCTGCACAACATGTTGCAATATATAAATATTATCGATGGTGTTCCTCATTCTCCTAAAACCTGCCTGAATTTTCGGCAGTAGACCTTTGCCCTCTACTTCGTCTACCAGCCTCTTATTTAATACCGCCGTATATATTTTATAAATCGAGTTTAGCAACGAGATACCCTTGTAGTTTGATACCTCCTCTGTATCTCCTTTTTTATGCAATGGGTATATTATCGCTTTATTCCAATCACTCGGCATGCCTTCCCCCTTCCAGACCTTCTATATTACCTCTATTACTTTTCCTTTTACTTGCCCTGTGCAGTACTTCCATGCCTCACCAGGTATTTGATCTTCTCCTGTTGCCTTCTTTACCTTCAAATTCCGAATTTGTTCTTCTATTTCTTCTTCCGTCAGATCTGTTTCCCCATCCTCTTCCTTCCATCTTCTTTCCTTAGCCACTTCCTTCTGTTCCTTTCCGCCTAACAAATTCATGAAATACTCCTTCCATTTCTTCTTCGGTATATCGTTACATATCCTGATTCTTTTTTTCCTATACTTGTTAATTACATTCCATGCCTCCTTATCCGATCTTATCGCCTTTACTTCTTCGATCGGATCCTCCTTCCTTTTTTCTTTTTTCCTCTTACATAGTTCCCTATGCTTTTCTCTTACTGCTAAATACCCTTATCTATCTATTTTCCCTACCCTGATTTTTGTATACGTTCTACCCACTTGCCTTTTACTTCTTCTGCATTCCGTGTCGAACCATGTGGCTTCTTCCCTCTTTCCACCTACCTTCACTTCCCTTTTTTCCATGCTGTTTTCCACCACGTCCTTTACCTTCCTCCACATCTCGTTTACTTCCGTTTCCTTCCCCTTGTATTCCTCTAGCCGTTTCCTATACTTATTTATTGCCTCCATGTCCCATATTGTGATCAACCGTTTTTCCTCCTTGTCTTCCTTCCTCCCCTCTCCTTCTCTATGCCAAAGCTCCACAATTAACGGTTGGTGATCGGATTCTGTTCTCGCTCCTACTCTCATTTCTTTAATCCTGTCCCATGCCCTGGTGTTTGCCAATACATAGTCAATTACCGTTGCTCCTCTTGGCCCGATGTACGTATATTCCCCTTCCTCATCCCCTTGTCTTATTTCCATTCAATATATGCCACCTATTTTCCCCAGCTATTTCCAATAATTTCCTTCCATCCTCATGTTCTACTTCGTCTTTCGACCTCCTTTCCGCTACTTCTCCTTCCCATCCCACACTTCCTCCCTCTCTTCCTATCCTCGCATTGAAGTCCCCTGCTATTAACATGTTATATTCATCCTCCTGTTCCTCCCCTAACCTTTGTAAATAGTTATATATCTCATCTGTTCCATGTTTCCTGTAAATTATTACAATGATCCATACTTCCCTATTTATTTTAACTTTCTTTGCAATCACACCTGACATTTCCCACTCTAAATCTAGCTCTTTCCAATTCTCCTTAATACCTAAAAGTATTCCCCGCTTGCTCTTCCCTCCTTGCTGCTCCTGCTTGCAAATTGGTGGTGCTAAATGTACCCTTTTGGTAAAATTTTCTTCATCAACGCCTACGTCTACGCGACGTTTAAAAGACGTATACAGGGCGTTTATAACACGTCTCACAGACGTCTTACAAGACATCTTACATACTCTTCAAAAGACGTCTTAAAGATGTACGGTTTCCTGACTCAGGACATTTAAAAATGTCTATAGACGTCTTTAAGACGCCTTTCAGAAAATAGCAGACGTTTTTAAGACGTCTTGAATGTCTGAAACAGATGTCTTAAAGACGGCTCATAGACGTCGAGTGCTATCTGGTGTCTGGTTCAAATTTCGCACTTCTAGAGTTTACGCTACACGCCGCTAGGGATTCACGATCTCTTTGGTTGCGATACGATCTTCGAATCGATCCCTGTCTTGAGAATCGATTTAAAAAATCGAAAATCGTGACAAAAATGATCGATCTTTGAAAGATCGATTTTAAATCGGCATCCCTACTCCGAACGCCGGGACGGTGCATGGTTGTAATGGAATGCGTCCGTGAGGCGGTGTTGCCATTTTACAATTTCGCGCGCGCGCGGGTTGCAGGATTAAACGATGACCCTGTACAATATTCACTGACTTTCCCACACAGTCGCGACGTTCGCATGGTCGGCTACCACAGAATAATTCCGGTTTATATTTAACTGCGCCTCGAATGTACATATATTATATACAAACATCGAAATCTGATTGAATCTATGATGGCAGTATTAAGAGATGGTTACATTACAATGTAACAATCTAACAATGTTTGCCACAATACTTTTCTTCATATTTAACAACTTTTATACATAACTATAAATTACAAGTTGGGGTTTATCAAAGTATTGCTTCCTTTTCGTGCCATTTGGAAATATCGATGTTTATTCATTTATTTATTTATTTATTGCTGAGTTTCTTGTCTCAGACTGACATAGAATCGTAAAATTACTAGTGTGTTTACATTGTAAACATAAACATGCGGCTCGGAAATTCCTTCGAATTAATTAAGCGAAGAATATATTAGGTGTCCGAATATTTTTTTGTACAATGAAATACAGTATTGTCTCCCTATGGGCTCGATTTGGTGCATACGATATGGGGTTTTCGCTATCCCTACCAGTTCTGTCTCACTCTTGTCCGGCGAAGGCGAGAGCGAGATGGAATGAGAGGGAGCGAGAGCCACTGAAAGCGAGCGAGGACGGTACGAGACAGGCGACGCGTTGATTTTTTGTTTCGCTCCGGCTTTCGGACACCTGACACTCCGTCCTTTGCATACGCGCTGGTCGCGCACGCCCGCACAATGGTTACAAAGTGACTTTTTGCGGTCAAAGTTCCGTATCTCCGTCAAATCTCAACCGATTTTTTATTTCTTCGGCTCGTTTTGTTGGGGATTAAATTTGCTTTAAAAAACGTGTTTTTTCTACCTTCTTTTCTGAAAAAGTTGGATGAAAACTTTATCAGAACAATCTTTGGGGCTAATTTGATAAGATTTTACTTATCTAACAAGGAGAGGTTCCCAGGTGTCCGCCTCCGATTGCTTTGAATTTTGGATATGTTTTAGAGGACCGAAAAATAAGATATACGTGTTTTTTTATAGCGGCCCGTTTTCATATTTAGGGGGTGAAACCACCCCCCAAAGTTATAAGATTTTCAGGTGTTCATCTACGATTACTTTGGTTTTTGGATATGTTTTAGAGGACCGAAAAATAAGAAATACGTGTCTTTTCATTTTAGCCTGCTTGAATGTTTAGGGGGTGAACACGTGTGCTTCACGTGTTCACAGAATTTGCAACTACAGTTCTCACGACTAAAAATGATTATTAATCCGCTGAACGTGATCAATTTATTATTAGTAACATTTCAACGTATGTACTTGATGGAAACTCCTATAACAAGGGAGGAAGTACAATTAAAAGAATCTATACAAAAGATGTTGCTTGATAGCATATTTGAATTTAATGTAGTCGAAGTTTCGGAAGAGTTTTCATTGGACTTTCTGGATCAGTTTAAAGAGTGTGAAGTTGAAGCTGTTGATGAAGATGATAATGATGAAAATTGGTCTGAAGAAACATATACAGGAGTTTGTTCTCAACGTGATAAAGATGTTGATGTTGACTATAAGCGGAGAGCGGTTGCATTTTGGAATGACGGAGGAAAAAAGCGTAAGCTTAATACAGTTCAACATAATTTTAAATATGTTACTTCTGAACGGCAATTACGGCGATGGGCTCATCAAATTGAAGTAGGAGGAACCAAACGAGAAAGATTAGCACAAATTTCCGAGTATGTAATACAAAATTTGAGGGAAGCTATTGATGCCGGTTATATTTTACATGACAGAGATATTCGACGATGGGCTTTGAAGGCATATAAAGAGCAGGGTAATGATAACATGAATTTTAAAGCTTCTAGAAAATGGGTAAATAATTTTAAAAAAGCTCATCGCATTGTTTCACGGAAAATAACCAAAGGGTATAGCCGGTTAAGATGGTCAAATGTGCCCCTGAACCAAATTCAAATCGCGATGAGTCATTCGAAAGCTTATAAAAAAAGAACGATTTCTGCCAAGTTTCAACTTTGTATCTCGACCCGGGGGGTAGTAAAGGGTAAAAATAGAAAATCAGGTTTTTGGCGAATTTCTACTATAACAGGGAATGAAAAATTTTGAAAAAATTCAGAGGCATATCTGTTATCGGGACACATATTAGGGAATTATTTCAGATTTTTAAATTGAGAAATCAAGCTGTGAAAAATAAAAAACGCCAAAAAATGATGAAAAATGCCAGTTGTGTATCGAAGCAGTTGCAGAACTATAATCATATTTTTACTGTAAGTGCGTATCATTGTTACTATTGTCCTGAATTTTTTTCAGATTTTTCAATTTGGTGCGCCGCAGTTAAAAAAATTAAAAACCGATTTTTTCGTCGTTTTTTCCGTGTTAGAGTAACTTATACGTCGAATTGCTTCATGAAATAAGTGTTTTATGCGATCTTTAATGTTTATACGTACAGCAAAACATCATAGGAATTAATGAAACTGGAAAAACCGAATCATTTGAAACTATGTTATGCAGCTTACATTATAAAGTGTCTGCCGTATTTTCCAACGGTGTCGGTGGCGCAGCGGTAGAGTGTCGAGCTGCTATATCGCTGCGAACTTTTTTAACATAGGTTCGAATCTCGAACTTCGAAGTCCGCTTGGGCAAAGTTTTTTCTTTTTTTTTCCGTAATTATATATATTTTCTAACTATATGACAATGATCAATATTGGTTTTCAAATGATTTAAGAATGTTTGAAAAATATATTAATCTGAAATATACGTAAACATGAGTTCGGACTGCGTTTCTCTTGTCAAGTATCCTGCCAATTACGATATTATTTAACATTTCCTACATTATATTAATATGTGAAGATCGTTTTCGAATCTCTTACCTTTAACAATTATGCATGAATGCACGAGAATAGTCCTGCACAGACTGTCACGGGGTCACGTCGTCTCTCGAAACTTGTGACATTCATTAATTAACGTGTGGTCTTTACAATCTGTACACATTTGTAGCGTGCGTAGCTTCGAATTTGGAGCGGAGCAGAAGGCAACCAGGTAGGGTCGTAAAGTTCAACGGAAGGTTTCGTAGCCGTTGGATTTTGCCAGGCGACGAAACCTCCCCTGTTCCAGCACTCGGGGTTTTTCCTAATTTTTGCACACGCTACGCGTTTTCTTCGGTAAGGGAAGGAAAGCGACCGTTGATGAGCATTCGGCTACGAGTTAGCGTCTTGAGCGGTTATGCTTTTCTCGCGTTAGATTTTAACTCTCTACGGAAGTTTTTGTGTTACCTTAGTAAATAAACAGTATTCTTTGTCGGTGTGTGTTCATCTGTGGTTGTGTGTTCAATATGTCGACGGAGAAAGTACAATTTGTGGAAAGGAAAACCTTACATGCTAAGTGTATTCGGTGTAATATTTTGGTTCGCAAATCACCTGGTCAGATACGGAAAATCAAGACGGAAGTTGATGCAGTGAAGTATTCTAAAATTCTGAAAAGAGTGGTGACTGTTGGTGACATATTTTGCAATAGGTGCCGCGTTTACATTTACAAAAACGCGATAACTACCGCCCCCAATCGTGAAAATTCTCAGGAATTTCGTCAACTTGAGGAATCTTCTGTCAGAGTGTTTTCTGTAGCTGAATCTTTTTCTTCAGGACCCTCTTCTTCAGTTGAACTCTCTTCTTCAGCTCAAACCTCTTCTTCAGCTGGACCCTCTTCTTCGGGTGAAACCTCTTCTTCAGCTGGTCCCTCTACTTCGGGGGAAACCTCTTCTTCAGCTCAAACCTCTTCTTCAGCTGGACCCTCTTCATCAGCTGAACCTTCTTCTTCGGCTGAACTCTCCTCTTCATCCAGAGTTTTTTCTGCCGCAATATCTTTGCACAGAACAGCCTCAGCCGAAATACTTTCACCCGAAAAATCAACTGAAAAATCTTCACCGGAAAAATCTGAATCCGAATCTGTTGCTACATCGTCTTCCTCAACAGAAGATCCATCATTTCTTATGGATTTGAGGAATGTTGAACAAGTAGCTACTGAATTCGTAGAGATGCCATTTTCTAGAGTTATTTCCACTCATAGGTACTGTTTCGTCTGTGGAATTTCGAAAAATATCGTGAATGTACCGAATGAAACCAGGAAGCAGGTATTTATATTGCGAAGATTATATGTTCCTAAAGGAAATCGGTGCTGTTCTGGTCATTTATTAAAGAACCGTTTGTTTCAGGAAGATGTTCTAAACTTAAGAATACATTCAAATAGCAGTGTAATCGAGACCAAAGAATTACGAAATTATTTTGAATACCTTTCAGTTAATAACAATTCAAGTATCAAAGATACAATAGGTGATTTTACACTTTCTGAAGAGCGGTTAAAAGTATTTACAGGTTTAACGTGGGAAAACGTAATAAAGCTTCGGGAAATGATGACTTCTTTGAGAAATTCTGAGCAGCGAGATGTCACACAAGCTATTGTTGTTTTCTTGTTCAAATTGCGTACTGGTAACTCAAATAGTATGATAGCTGCAATTCTCGGATTAGAACGCGAGCAACAGGTATCTGATTTTTGTAGGTCCGTCGTAAAGTCTTTTGAAAAAGATATTCTACCTAGTTATTTTGGATTCGCGACACTTCCCCGGAAAACTCTAATAGAAAATCAAACCTCTCTTGTTGCCAAAAAGTTATATGGTATCACAGATCAGTTAGCACTGATTTTCGATGGAACATATATTCGCCATCAGAAAAGTTCTAATAATGAATATCAACGAAAATCATATTCCGGTCAAAAGAAAGTACCCTTATGTAAACCTTTCACGATTTGCACCACAAACGGCTATGTGGTTGAAGTTCTTGGCCCTTTTTGTGCAAACCAGAACGATGCACAAATCATGAAAATTGCTCTGGAAGATCCAAATGGTTTGCAAACCCTTTTAAAACCTGGGGATATTTGTATTGTTGATCGAGGTTTTCGCGACGTAACATCTTATTTAGAAGAGCGCGGTTACAGAGTGCTTATGCCTGCGTTAAAAGGTAAGCGTAATCAGCTAACGACTGCAGAATCAAATGCATCCCGTCACGTCACTAAGATTCGCTGGGTAGTCGAGGCAATTCACGGCATCATAGGGCAAAAATACAAACTTCTTCACCATCAAATGGACAATAAGCTACTGCCTAAAGTTAGTTTATATTGCAAAATAGCGTGCTTTTTAAATAATACGTTTGGAAAGCGCTTAAATTCGGACGTAGATCTCTGTGATGAGATAGTAGAAAGAATGTCATCTCAAAACATTGCTGAGAATTCATTGTCAGTAAAAGTTGAAAACCAGCATTGGAACAGACGTAAGATTCCATTTAATCAACTATCATCTAACGATCTCCTTGATTTTCCAGAAATGACAGAGAAAGACCTCAAAATTCTATTCACTGGTTCATATCAATTATCTCAAGCAATCTCATATTTAGCAGAACTAATGGATGAAGAGAACACCATTAATCTTCGATGTCTTAAAGAGAGAAATAATATTATTAAATTCGAAGTAAGATCCCGACATATTAACAGTAAAACCTATAGATGTTACATTGATTATGCACCAAACTCAATAGGCTACTCCGGAGTTAAACGCTATTGTTGTGAATGCGCAAATGGTAACCGAACCGTCGGGTGCTGTTCACACATAGCTGCAATAATTTATTACTTGTCGCATGCTCGGTACCTTTCAAAAATTGTAAGGCCTGCAGAAATTCTTAGTAAAATATTCAACAATGAACACGTGACACCAATAATTAACGAAGACAGCGATGAAGATTAAAACCATCACACACGATTTTTGTTGCTATCCATGCATAATTGTTAAAGGTAAGAGATTCGAAAACGATCTTCACATATTAATATAATGTAGGAAATGTTAAATAATATCGTAATTGGCAGGATACTTGACAAGAGAAACGCAGTCCGAACTCATGTTTACGTATATTTCAGATTAATATATTTTTCAAACATTCTTAAATCATTTGAAAACCAATATTGATCATTGTCATATAGTTAGAAAATATATATAATTACGGAAAAAAAAAGAAAAAACTTTGCCCAAGCGGACTTCGAAGTTCGAGATTCGAACCTATGTTAAAAAAGTTCGCAGCGATATAGCAGCTCGACACTCTACCGCTGCGCCACCGACACCGTTGGAAAATACGGCAGACACTTTATAATGTAAGCTGCATAACATAGTTTCAAATGATTCGGTTTTTCCAGTTTCTTTAATTCCTATGATGTTTTGCTGTACGTATAAACATTAAAGATCGCATAAAACACTTATTTCATGAAGCAATTCGACGTATAAGTTACTCTAACACGGAAAAAACGACGAAAAAATCGGTTTTTAATTTTTTTAACTGCGGCGCACCAAATTGAAAAATCTGAAAAAAATTCAGGACAATAGTAACAATGATACGCACTTACAGTAAAAATATGATTATAGTTCTGCAACTGCTTCGATACACAACTGGCATTTTTCATCATTTTTTGGCGTTTTTTATTTTTCACAGCTTGATTTCTCAATTTAAAAATCTGAAATAATTCCCTAATATGTGTCCCGATAACAGATATGCCTCTGAATTTTTTCAAAATTTTTCATTCCCTGTTATAGTAGAAATTCGCCAAAAACCTGATTTTCTATTTTTACCCTTTACTACCCCCCGGGTCGAGATACAAAGTTGAAACTTGGCAGAAATCGTTCTTTTTTTATAAGCTTTCGAATGACTCATCGCGATTTGAATTTGGTTCAGGGGCACATTTGACCATCTTAACCGGCTATACCCTTTGTTACACGCACAACAATAGAAGACGATGAAGTATTAAAAGTCAGAGCTACAGACTTTGTTCAGGAAGTAAAACCTTTGAGTGCCAGAATCGGACCTGACAATATATATAATTCAGACCAGAGTGGATTTCAATTAGAAATACATTCTGGACGAACCTTAGCAGTGCAAGGCACAAAAAAAGTAGAATGTGTTGTACAATCTGTATTTTCAACGACACATAGTTATACAATACAACCAACAATAACTGCAGATGGAAGATTGTTATCACCCCTCTTTATGGTCTTGCAAGAAGCAAATGGAGAATTTGGACCAATAGTTCAAAAAACATTATTTAAGCCAACGAACGTGTACGTGACGGCATCAAAATCTGGAAAACTCACATCTGGTAATGTATATTTTGAAATTATCTTAATTAGAGAATAATTCTTATTGATAATGAAAATTAACTATACATATATGTGTAGTTACGACGGATTTTAATTTAATATTGCAGCTCATTTCAAAACCTGGTTGGAAGAAGTCTTTTTTCCTAAAACCAAACAAACAAGTGTGTTGTTGCTAGACTCTTGGAGTGGGCACTGTGAACAAGATGTACGTGATGCGACACCAGTGGGTAAAGAAATTATAATGAAGATGATACCAAAAGGTACCACTGGACAAATCCAACCACTAGACGTTTATGGATTTAGGGTGTGGAAGAATTATGTTAGGCGTTTCTCCGACGATGTACTTTTGCATAACTATGACGTTAATCTTCATTTAAGAAATAATATAATTAAATTACAATCACTTGTACACAACCAATTGTCTTCACCCAGATATATAAATCTATTCCAGTATCCTTGGTATAAAAGTGGATACACAGAACAAAAGTTAGGAGATTTTGTGAATCCTGTAGACTTTGCTTTTGAACAGAATACGGAAATGAAATGTACACTCTGCGATGAAACACCGATAGTTAGATGCTCCTGGTGTAAAAAAGCATATTGTTTAAAGCATTTTTTTCATGAATACCAGTTTTGTGACAAATATGAACCGTAAGGTCTCCGATAGTATATATACAAATACTTTAAGTGATCGTTTCGTAAACTGTATATATCTTGTAAGAAATTCAGATTAAAAATTTAAGTTAAAAAGAATTAATGCAGTAAGTGAATTTCTTCATTGTTTACAATAATGTAACTGTGCATTTGGGGGCTATTTTCTCATTAAGCAAGATTGAAATTACCTTCATCATTTTGCAGTTAATTTTCGCAAAATAGTCTGCTTGAATTCTGTAAGCCCGACGTAGCTGACTAACTAGGGGTTGTTCACAGGGGGTTGTCGGTAGCAATGGGAGGGCATAAAACCACTGATCTGTCACCATAAAATAATTTGTATTTATGGTTTTTAAGTTTTTGATGACATTTTTGACACTTTTCAAGCCTCCTAAATACGTATTGAAACGATTGCGGGTAGTTTACCCTCTGATAAGTGTGACTGACGACAAGAACATCATCCATACAGTAAATTATGACGCAAATGAAATTTATTTGAAGTTTTACTCGACACAATTTTGTACCCCGTATGAAAATTAGAGGGGTGGTTTCACCCCCTAAACATTGAAGCTGGCCAAAATAAAAAGACACGTATTTCTTATTTTTCGGTCCTCTAAAACATATCCAAAAACCAAAGCAATCGGAGGCGGGCACCAACTATTCTTATGAACTTCAGGGGTGGGTTTCACCCCCTAAATATGAAAACGGGCCGTTATAAAAAACCACGTATATCTTATTTTTCGGTCCTCTAAAACATATCCAAAAACCAAAGCAATCGGAGGCGGGCACCAACTATTCTTATGAACTTCAGGGGTGGGTTTCACCCCTACACATTCAAGCAGGCTAAACTGAAAAGACACGTATTTCTTATTTTTCGGTCCTCTAAAACATATCCAAAAACCAAAGCAATCGGAGATGAACACCTGAAAATCTTATAACTTTGGGGGGTGGTTTCACCCCCTAAATATGAAAACGGGCCGCTATAAAAAAACACGTATATCTTATTTTTCGGTCCTCTAAAACATATCCAAAATTCAAAGCAATCGGAGGCGGACACCTGGGAACCTCTCCTGTGAGTGAGCTTCGACCGCAGGATGATTCCTCTTGCTTTTTCATGCCTGACTATACTCTGATCCGATCTGATCGCGTTTCTGAAGTCTCGTCTCGCGGCGGTGGTGTCGCTTTTTACATCAACTCTAACTTGCGTAATGAGGTCATGTGTCAGGAAGTGCCTGACTCGTATCATTGTGATAATCGGTTGGAGGTGCTTGGGATCAACATTATTACATCGCACATCCGACTGACTGTCTTTGTAGTTTATAAACCTCCGTCTTGTGCGCCGGCGGTATTAATCCCGTTTCAATCATTCTTACATGATTTTACTGCCGCATCTAACTTCACTATCTGTATGGGCGATTTTAATGTTGATCTCAACAATGCTCTCTCGCCTGGTTTCACTTACATTAATAATATATTAAATACGCTTTCCCACAAGCAAATTATAACTGATCCAACGCGCGTAACCTCGGATAGATCCAATCTTCTGGATTTGATCACGCTCAATACCCATACAGCACACTTCGTTGCGGCAAAGTTGCAGGATGGTTGCAGCAACCTTGCGATGTTGCATGGTTGCAGCGCAATGTCAATGTATGGTTGCTGTGACGTTGCCGTGCAACATTACACGGGGCGGACATAGAATTGTTGCTGCATAGTTGCTGCATAGTTGCGTTGCAATAATGCACTGCAACTTTGCCGCAACTATGCCGCAACTTTGCCGCAACTATGCAGCAACTTTGCCGCAATTATGCCGTAACTATGCAGCAACTTTGCCGCAGCTTTGCTGCAACTCTATCGAAATTTTGCGGCGTTAGCAAATTTTAAAACATAATATCTCCAAAACCGGTTGAAATAAAGTGTATACATTATACTTTATTGAATTCGTCTTGAAACGCACTATCAATTGATCTGTTAAAAAAAAGAGTTCCGTAGTAAATTTGCCCCCTCCAACCATGCAATTTCATGTAAACAATTTATTGTATATTTCCAATACGTTAGGAAATATCCAGGTGTTTACTGTAGAGCTGTTCGAGTACTCGAAATAATCGAGCCGAGCCGGGACCCGAACGGATCCGAGTAACCCGAATGTTTCGGGTAGCTCGAATTCTTTCGAGTAACTCGAATGTTTCGAGTAACCCGAATGTTTCGAGTAGCTCGATTCTTTCGCGTAGCTCGATTTTTTCGGGTAGCTCGATTCTTTCGGGTAGCTCGATGCTTTCGGGTAGCTCGATTTTTTCGGGAGCCCGATTCTTTCGAGCAGTTCGAACGTATTCCGGGCAACTCGAACGTGTCGGGCAGTCTACTTGCTTAGAGTAGATGGGACGTTTTAAAAGTTAGTATATTGATCATTTTTATGCGCCATGCTGTATGGAGTAATTGAAATGTTCTTTGTTATCACATTTCGCGTCACATCTCTCACCTTCCAAACTTAGGCTTAACCGGGAGCAAAAATTGTCGTATTTCGGTTTGAAATAACATTAGAAAAATTGCTATGGCTGAACAAGTATCTACTCATTTTTTGGGTATGGAATTTAAAATATAATACATCAAGCCAGCTTTCGTGAAATATGAATATTGTTTTTTATATTCTTACCAGTAACGCTTATTGTATTGTAGAAATGTATTTGTATTTTAAATTTAGTACAAAAACCTGAAGATTACCGTGACTCAAAATAAGTTATAATAGCAATTGATTCAATTTGTTTGTGATATTAAACTGTATTATATTAAGGGGACTAGGCAGTCAAATTTGGTAAAAATATAAGTTTTTTGCGGGAATTATGTAGAAGGAAATGAATACAAATTATGATGAGTACTTTTGGGTAAGGTTTATTGATAAATATTATTATAAATATAAATATTTATATGCTAAAAATTATATCTATTCGACTTTTTTCTTTCTCAAATTAGCCGAGAGAAAGCAAATTTGTTCAATTTTTTCTGACAGCAGAGAGGTACGTTTTGCGGTTACTATGTTTCCAGCTGTTGAGAATAATCTCTCGCTGTATGCTTCCTTTGCCGGAATTCCCAAAAACTGCTGGGCCAAATTTGCCAAATTTGGGAATCTTCGGCAATTATCATTCCACCATTTGAGGATGCACGACGTGGTCAGAAAAAATTGAACAAATTTGCTTTCTCTCGGCTAATTTGAGAAAGAAAGAAATCGAACAAATATAATTTTTAGCATATAAATATTTATAATAATATTTATCAATAAACCTTACCCAAAAGTACTCATCATAATTTGTATTCATTTCCTTCTACATAATTCCCGCAAAAAACTTATATTTTTACCAAATTTGACTGCCTAGTCCCCTTAATATAATACAGTTTAATATCACAAACAAATTGAATCAATTGCTATTATAACTTATTTTGAGTCACGGTAATCTTCAGGTGTTTGTACTAAATTTAAAATACAAATACATTTCTACAATACAATAAGCGTTACTGGTAAGAATATAAAAAACAATATTCATATTTCACGAAAGCTGGCTTGATGTATTATATTTTAAATTCCATACCCGAAAAATGAGTAGATACTTGTTCAGCCATAGCCATTTTTCTAATGTTATATCAAACCGAAATACGACAATTTTTGCTCCCGGTTAAGCCTAAGTTTCGTAGATGAGAGATGTGACGCGAAATGTGATAACAAAGAATCTATCAATTACTCCATGCAGCATGGCTCATGAAAATGATCAATATACTAACTTTTAAAACGTCCCATCTACTCTAAGCAAGCAGGCTGCCCGACACGTTGGAGTTGCCCGGAATACGTTCGAATTGCTCGAAAGAATCGGGCTCCCGAAAAAATCGAGCTACCCGAAAGAATCGAGCTACCCGAAAGAATCGGGCTCCCGAAAAAATCGAGCTACCCGAAAGAATCGAGCTACCCGAAAGAATCGAGCTACCCGAAAGAATCGAGCTACCCGAAAGAATCGAGCTACCCGAAAGAATCGAGCTACCCGAAAAAATCGGGTTACCCGTAAAAATCGAGCTACCCGAAAGAATCGAGCTACTCGAAACATTCGGGTTACTCGAAACATTCGAGTTACTCGAAAGAATCGAGCTACCCGGAACATTCGGGTTACTCGGATCCGTTCGAGTCCCGGCTCGGCTCGAAAAATCGAGTCCCGCCCGGTTCGCACTTCAAGCTACTCGATTATTTCGAGTACTCGAACAGCTCTAGTTTACTGCTCCCGCGGACATCCTGTATAATGAACTAAAATATAAAATATATGTCGGAGAAGGTAACCATTTAATCAGTTCCCAGCATAAGTCAGAATCTACTTTACTGGTGGCACGTGCCAATCTGATGTTTCCGTGAAGGCGAGCACGGCACACAGTGCTTTTGGAACGACAATATATGGGGGTCGTAGTACTCATGTAGTATAAAAGTTTTTAACGTACGGAGTAATCAATATATATACCATCTACAGTACTCTACATCCCAGAAGGTTCCGTGACCACAACGGTAGCGCGTCAGATTGTCATGCGGGCGGTCCGGAGTTCAAATCTGTCGTAACCGATAACTTTTTTATTTATTTTTTAACAGTTTTTCGTTGCTTCAATGTTGTCGTGCAAAGTTGCCTCGAAGTTGCTGTGCAACTTTGCAGCAGGCGGACATAGAATTATTGCTGCATAGTTGCGGCAACGTTGCGTGAATCGTTGCAATCTTGCACCGCAACTATACTGCAACTATGCTGCAACGAGAGTGTGCTGTATGGGTAATGAATTGGTAATCTTTTCTTCGGGTTCTCTTGATGTCAGTGAGATTAGCGGTCACTGTGTTGTCTACGCTAAACTGGATCTACCGAAACCTCGTTCTGGTCAGCGCTTTCTACTTCGACGTAACTTAAAAAACATTCCCTTTGACGATTTCAGCGCAGCCGGTTAGTCGCCTAAGTTGGGATGAAGTCTATAGCTCCACCACGGTTGACGCCAAGCTTGCATCTTTTAGTGATATTCTTCTTGGCGTCTTTGACATGTATGCTAGGGTGTTTCATATTAAGGTAATTGCCCCAGTTGTCGATCAAGTCCCAATTCTCGATCATTTTCACAAATATTATGATTTTATAGCATTTTTAACAACCCTGATAACCAGATGTATGCGATCTGACGTCAGATTGGCAGCAGAGTCTGCCGTGAGAGCGCAGAGCCTGACGTCAGATCCGTAGTCATCTATGTCCGCATTAGGATATGTTCTGAGGTACAGAGCCTGACATCAGGACCCTGACGTCAGATAGGCAGCAGATTCGCATCAGATCCTGCTGTTCGCCTGACACGTATAACAGCGCCATCTGAGGGCCAGAATTACCAAACTATTCCCTACGCGTGACGCCACACGGCTGTCCCTACCCTTACATTACCATCAAGCAAATTCTACAGTTTATTAAATAATTAATACTACTTATTTCAAAAAGTACTTATTCTTTTTTTATTAATATACATGATCGGTGATTACAATTGTTACAAAATAATATAAGTAACGCATATAAATCCAAAGAGGGACTTTCAACATTTAAATTTACAAATCCACGTCCCGTAACCACTGGTACCTAGTAGGGGCAATATCAGAAAATTTCATTCAATATTTTCGACTTCTTTTTTGTGTAAAAGCATCATGTTTCCTGTTGTGTTAGCGCTGAAAACAAACACAATATTAGTATAAAATTAAACGTAACGTATGAATAAACAGGATACATGCGATTCTTACTTCAGCTTCATCTCTGCACAGTACACACCCTAGGCGATCATGCATGCTCCTGCGAACATTAACATTTATAAGAAAACATATGTTAAATTATTATCTACTAAACAAGACGCTAAACATTCGCACGTCGCGCGTAACCCTACTTTTCTATCTCGCAGATAATAATGTAAATCTCGATTTTCGCGACGTAGATAATTGGAAATTATTCAATTCCATAATGACGTTTACCTTCTCGATACGTCGAGATGATTTGTCTGGATATTGTTGCTCAGAATCGTGTGGAATATTCTGCGATTTTGCCGGCACTTATTGCCACTGTCAGTGATTGCCACCTCAGACCTCGAAAACGAACACAAACTGCACGTATTGTCTTGACCAATCACGAGTTTCGGCAGTATGGCGCAGCCAATCCGAGCGTAGCCCATTATACCACAGTACTCGTGGTGCATCTACATACCTACATACCCTTTGCTCAAAGTGGTATCTATTCTGGTTGAAGTCGTAGATACGCTCGAAGAATACTTATTCCACGCGATTCTAAGCAACAATATCCAAACAAATCATCTCGACGTATCGAGAAGGTAAACGTCATTATGGAATTGAATAATTTCCAATTATCTACGTCGCGGAAATCGAGATTTACATTATTATCTGCGAGATAGAAAAGTAGGGTTACGCGCGACGTGCGAATGTTTAGCGTCTTGTTTAGTAGATAATAATTTAACATATGTTTTCTTGTAAATGTTAATGTTCGCAGGAGCATGCATGATCGCCTAGGGTGTGTACTGTGCAGAGATGAAGCTGAAGTAAGTATCGCATGTATCCTGTTTATTCATACGTTACGTTTAATTTTATACTAATATTGTGTTTGTTTTCAGCGCTAACACAACAGGAAACATGATGCTTTTACACAAAAAAGAAGTCGAAAATATTGAATGAAATTTTCTGATATTGCCCCTACTAGGTACCAGTGGTTACGGGACGTGGATTTGTAAATTTAAATGTTGAAAGTTCCTCTTTGGATTTATATGCGTTACTTATATTATTTTGTAACAATTGTAATCACCGATCATGTATATTAATAAAAAAAGAATAAGTACTTTTTGAAATAAGTAGTATTAATTATTTAATAAACTGTAGAATTTGCTTGATGGTAATGTAAGGTTAGGGACAGCCGTGTGGCGTCACGCGTAGGGAATAGTTTGGTAATTCTGGTCCTCAGATGGCGCTGTTATACGTGTCAGGCCATGGACCTAAGAATAGAGAGGACGGAGCACAAAGCCTCACTATGGGTGAGTGGGTCGAGCCAGTCAATCTGTACGGGGGGAAGCCGTGGTGGAAGACTTGTGATTGGTGGAGTAGTACGCATGCTTCCCGCTTTATTTAAAATAGAAAGCTGAATGTCACTTTCACGAAATAAAACTTAAATGGAATAACATAACATTACATCATACTTATTTTATTTAGTAACTACATTAATAAATAAATGGGTAATTAAGATAAAAGTCTATTTATTCCGAATAAGAAATAATACAACTATTCACCGTACATAAAACTAACTTAAAGAACATACTACTAATGTAATTATAGGCAATCTAATGCCCTTTGAATTGTATTAAATTAGTATAAAATTGTCTACACGTAGACATATTTCTTGTTTCTGTGTTTGACATGTAAAACAATCTTGTTTTCACATATTTTTGTATGATGCATCGTATCAAATGAATGCGGTGATTTTCAAGTGCGTCCTGATTGTGGGCATGTTCAATAATGTTTTGAAAAATTACTTCGCAACCTAGAAATTGAGTAAGTACCATTGCGGTAAGATACATTTCGGAATATTTTCTTTTAAGTATTTCCCCACTACTTTCTTTTAATGCAAATCGAATCGCTTTTTCAGATTTGTGGCAAACTTTATAAACATCGTCCGACGGATAACATAAACCACCTCGATTTTTAAATTTAATTAAATTGTACTTATCAGTAGAGTTCGAAACTGTCAACGCATCGATACATGTTTCACAATAAAGTTTGGAACGTAAGTATTTTACAATAAAGTCTGCCATATACGCAATTACACGTTCTGAAAACTCTGAAATACTTAAAATATCTGGTACATAATCGTGGATTTCAATAGCTTCAGAAGCCGCAGTCCAAGTTCGATCAACAGTGTCGCATAATCTGTAGATTTCGGAAGACGAATTAATAATATTTAATGATGAGACAGTTTTTGATCAAACATGCAATATTGAGACGTGTTCAATAGATATACAATTACCAGTCTCATTTGCTCTTAATTCATTGTGTAATAACAATTTTTTAAATGCCACCGAGAACTGACGTCCCGTCGGATTATTGTTGTGTCCTCCGTGGGACCGGATACAACTGAAAAATGTCTCAATATGGTCCTGACTCACTTTATATGTGGGTATGTATTTCAGGAGAGAGCTGCTGCTACTTTCGCAAAGTTTGGTATACATGTTTTTCAAACTTTCGATGCAAATTAAAAACCCAATGAATCCCGTTTTCTTTGAACTATCAATTAAAAGCTTACCGTTGATTAACTTGAAATTTTTTAAATAAATCGTAATTTCGTCTAATTTTTCAAAAATCAAATCCTTATTGCTAGCATTTAATGCCTTTTTATAATTAACTGTATTTGTATGTTTAAATATATTATAACCCTTAATATTTCGCGTATTAAAAATATCGAAAAGATCATTCACTTTTTCTATAAATTCTATTGTTGGCCCGCAGCTTAAAAATTCCTGTAATTTGAGGTCGTCTTTACAAACTTTTAAAGCAGCTGCAACTGACTTACTGAATAACTGAGCAGCTAGCCGAACCTTCATCTTTTGCTTAATATAATTAATGTGGGCACTGCGCACCTTGTTTCCCAAATGCATACCCTCATAAACTTGAATATCATGCAATATGTTAAAAAATTTCCATGCTATTAATCCACCATTCCCATCGCGAAACGTACCTTCACTTCCCAGAGTATTTCGAATTAATTTTAGCATGTGACACGGGTCTAAAAATACATAAATTTCTTCGGGCGTAATGGGATGTTTAAACCACCACTTATAACTATCGAGATTCTTCTGCAACGCTTTCTTTTCAGTTTCAAGGTTATTAATGCTATTTTCTTTATCAATGTTTGGGGTATCATTGTTAGTAAAGACCAGCGATTTGTGTAAAGCTATCAAACACTGATTAACTAAACCTGCAATATCTGGAGCGGATAAACTGTGTATTAAAAAGTAAGCGATAGGAACGAGTGGTTAATAGAATTTACTAAGAAAACCAACGCTTCCCTAGCTAGAACAGGTGATTCATTATCACCAAACGGCATTGATTTCCCTAAATCGACAAGACCTTTACCATCTTTATCGGAATGTCTCATAATATGCATGCCATCAAACATAAAAGAAAGAAGCAGAGGATACTCAGCTTTTTCAGCTCTTCTTTTTATAGCATCTACTGCTTCTGAACAAATGCCAGGTTCGCCGTTGACAACCCGATACCATTTCGATATTGTTTTAGGATGAGGAAAAGCGGAGTTAAATTTTCGACGCAAGTACACATAAGCTGCAGGCGAGTAGTAATGTAGAGTCAAAGCAAACGCACGCAATTCAGGACTGTACACTCTTGATACGTTTTTATGCTTCACTTTACGTACTTGTCTTTTCAATAAGTCGGTATTCGACTTACCGATCTCTTCCAGTTGTCCTAATTGATTTTCCGTTAGATATTGTTTTTCCTTAATTCGGCCATTACCTTTTCCATGGAAGCTATTTTCATGTGGGCTGCACGCAGCTTATTACATATTCGTTTCTTCTCCTTTCTCTCCATTCTTATTTTTTCTTGCAAGTTTTCTCGTATCCACTTTTTGGTCGGAGAATTAAATATTCTTTCAGGTGAAACAGATGTTGCTCTATCCGTACACCTCACACTTGCCGAAACTGTGAAATTGGTTTCATTTAATGATTTGTGCTTTCCTTTACATTGCATAATGTTTACATACTTATACTAAAAACTTACCACATTCCTTTGGCAGAGAATTACGAATTCTTTCAGGAGAAACAGATGTTGCTCTATCTACACACCTGTTACTTGTTGAAGCTGTGAAATTTGTTTCATTTAATGATTTGTGCTTTCCTCTACATAATCTTTATATAGTTATAATAAAAACTCACCACATTCCTGTTCTTCTCTTTCAACTTTTACTAAATTCTCTTCTTCTGTTTTCAAACGTTTGTATTCACATTCCTTTGGACTGGGTGATGGAGATCTTTTCAAACTGCATTCGTTTCTCTCTAGAATTATCCTTACCGGATACTCGCTTATTCTTTCTGCAGAGAAGTGGCTTGCCTCTAACTTACAATTAGTGCTATCCATTACAATATCATTTTCTGATTCCACTTGGTTACAATTCTGGTAAACAGTCTGGTCAAATTCGCGGATTATTTTATTTAATGTTCATTTTATATAACGTTAAGATAATTTACCAATCTCCAAAACATTACAAAAAAATGTACTTACAAATGGAACAGCACTTTCTCGCAATGTGACTTTTTGTGGTATGCTTCTATCAAAACCATTTTCAAGAAAATGGTTAGAGCAAACCCGATGATTATTGGTAATGTTTTTTGCTTGCAATTGTAAGGTTTGAACCCATTTCTGTCTTCTAACCAGATCTTTTGGAAAACTAAAACAGCATAATGTTTTTAATTACGTATTAATGCTTCAGACTTGAACACAAACTTTACCTCAAAATATCTATACATAAAAACCAATGTCTCTTACCGATGATACGTCACTCTTCGAGTACATTCTGCTTCTTCACCACGTTCTTCTCTTTGTTTCTTTGCATTTTCACAGTTTTTCACGACACACTTTCCTATTACAGTACGCATTTCTGTTATATATCTTTGATCAACGTTCCGTTTCTGAGCGAATTTGGTTACCGTCAGTAGCGCAGTAGTAAATACATACGACGCATCAATCACGCAGTAACGAAATTCATTGACCAATCACCGACCTTTCACCACCGCATGCGCAGTATCGTGTTTACCCCTTACTTACGCGAGCTTAGACCCCGCAGCTTAGTGCTCCGTCCTCTCTATTCTTAGGTCCATGTGTCAGGCGAACGGCAGGATCTGATGCGAATCTGCTGCCCATCTGACGTCAGGGTCCTGATGTTAGGCTCTGTACCTCAGAACGTATCCTAATGCGGACATAGATGACTATGGATCTGACGTCAGGCTCTGCGCCCCAGATGTGGTTATCAGGGAATATTTTTATAATAAAAATGACGATTTTTAAATGTAAAATTGTGTATGAATTATTATCATAAGTTTTAAAAAGTGATAATAATTCCAACCATGTAAAAGAAAGGAAGTAACGTAGCCTGCTTCTGTTCCGTGTGGAAACAAAAGACTTCCTTAAGCATTAGAGCTACCGGCACTGGTTGAGGAAACACGTTTTTAACGAGTTTTATACAGTTTTATGTGTCGGATGAAAATACATTGTTTCGAGGGGATCTACCATGGCTAAAGAAAGGAAGGTAAGATATAATTAATTAAGTTTCAACATTTTAATTAAGTGATCGGAACATAGTACACGTTTTTCATACCTAACCTATTTCTCGATCACTGACTTTGCACATTTTTTAACGGGTAATACTTCTATTAATAAAATATCGAATATTGTTATTTTAAGAAGAAGATTTCAAGAAGCAGAATGTATAAATCTTGTGACATGCAAAAAGCTGTAGAGGAAGCTAAAAAAGGAAAATCAATGCGGTCCGTAAGCATTTCGTACAATGTTCCTTATGCAACTCTGCAGTCCAGAGTAAAAGGAACGTATTCATTAGATGTAAAGCCAGGACCTAACAGCATATTGAGTAATGTGGAAGAAAACCAATTAGTAACCTAGATTTTTTATCTTATTGTCAGTAAATGTGGGTTTCCGATAACGAAGGAGCATCTACTAGATACAGTTCAGAGGATTGTTATTAAAACAAAGAAAAACACACCGTTTACAAATGGAAGACCGGGGAGACGCTGGTATGCATCTTTTTTGAAAAGACATCCCAATTTAACAAAAAGAATGTCCCAAAACTTAACTAAAAGAAGAGCCAATGTAACAGAGAAGGCTTTAAGGAATTGGTATAAAGAGATAGAATGTTATCTTACTGCCAAAAATCTTATGAATATTGATCCAAAAAGAATTTTTAATTTGGATGAATCAGGCTTTTTATTATCTCCAAAAACCAAGAAGGTATTGGTACGTAAAGGGGAAAAAGCAGTTTATAGTGTCTGCGATAATGAAAAAGAATGTTATACAGCCTTAATTGCTGGAAATGCTGCTGGACAGTTACCTCCTATTATGGTGGTATATAACTACGAAAGAATTCCATCATTGGTAGCCAAAACAATGAATTCGTTATTGGAAAGAGTGAGACAGGTTGGATGACCAGCGAAACATTTTTTATGTACATTGCAAACACTTTTTATCAGTGGTGTGTGAAAAGTGATATTCCATTTCCAATCATACTTTATGTAGATGGGCACAGCTCTCATTTAACCATGGAATTGAGTAATTTTTGTTGTGTCCATCAAATAGAGCTTATTGCTCTATTTCCTAATGCAACCCATTTAATGCAACCCATGGATGTCTCATTTTTTCATCCACTTAAAACATCATACAGAGAAGCAGTTCGTAATTGGCGGCTGGAAAATAATGGAGAAGCCTTAACTAAAATTCATTTTGCAAGTGTACTTAAAACAGCTATAGATTCCTTAGATACTAAGAAAAATTTACAATCTAGTTTTAAAAGCTGTGGACTGTATCCATTTTCTGCAGATTCAATCAATTATAGTAAATTAATTAAAAATGTTGAGACATTAAATACTCCAGAAGAAAGTACAACTGATCAAACACCTTATGATGCCACACACCAAGAACATCTCAATTTTATTGAGTCAAACATTGAACCTTTAATTTTACAAGAGTTTGAAAAAAGCTATGATACCAATATATGGACTGGATTAATTGAATATAAAGAATTGTTTAATTTATGGTTAAAATGTAAAAGGAACATTGCTGCACATCCAAGAGAACAAAACATTATTAATCAAAATAAAAACCCTCTTATAGAAAGTCAAAAAATTCCAGTTGGAAGTATATCAGAAACAAATGTTGTTGAAATAGAATTATACACAGATTTTATCACTGACAAAGTTATGAAAAGTAACTCGAGCAATGAACTGTATAACAATAGCATAATAATTGATGAAGGTTCAGTGAATGACAGTGAATTTATAAATGAACTGCAAAACATTACTACAATTTCAAATAACAAAAATTTTGCTAAAACAACAGATGATTGTATTCTAATCAATCAATTCACAGTAGATGAAAATAATTTGATAAAGTCTTCTGAGCCTATTGCAATTAGTAAACAACTTCTTGAGAATAATTTAATTACAAGCCCAGTTATTATTGAAGATGATTTGAATACAGGATGTTTGATTAATAAAAATAGCAATACTCAAATACCATCTGATAAGACTAGTATCATGGATAATACAATATTATCAGAAACATCTAATAATAATGATTTACTTGGAAACAATAACTTTAAAATCACTGTGTATCTTGATAAAGAAAAAACAGTAGCAGTTCTGAAAAGGTGATAATCATTCTTCAAATTAAGAAATTAAATATGAAAAAAGTAAACATCAAGTTATTTTCTTATAAAAAATATTCATAAGCTGAATTTGAATATTATTTTTATACATACAAATAGTATAGTAATAATTTTGTTTATATTTACAATGTACTTTTATAACATTTAATTTTGAATTCTTAAATCTGTACAGGATCTTCATTTTCAAAGTGATACACATTTCAATAACGAACTTCCTATAGATTTAAGTATAGTAAATAAGTCTACTACTAGTAATAGTATAAGTGAATATTATAAACTAGAATATGAAGAAAATTATAATAGCATCATGTATCCAAGGACGGTACAGCAAGATTGTACAACTTATGGTGATGAAAATATTGCACCTAATGTTAATGGTAAAAAACAAATTTTACCTTTCTTTATTGTGTAAATGTAATTAACTAATTAATTAAAATTTTCTAGCTTCCTTTACTAATCTACAGGCACATTCTGATGTTAATGCCAACAGTATGTTAACTTGTTCAAATGCAAAATTATTAAAAATGTTAATGCGCATTTACAGTAACTGAACAATATTATTTGATTATTTCTTCCGCACATTCAGTTTTTCAAGACTGTCTTTGTATGCCGAAGAAGAAAATAGAGGATAAAAGGAAGAGAAAGTGTAAGGAAAGACTTCCGTTTGTTGCACCTGGTGCTGAATGGAGAGCATGGCACACAAGAAGTTTAGACGAGAAAGAAAAGAAGGAGATAAAAAAAGTAGCACTGCAGAAGCAAAGAATGATGAATGTGAAAATAAAACAAGAATTTCAAGAGAATTTTAAGAAAATAAGATCCGAAAAAAACAAAATAACAGTACAATTTAAAGAATTAGAGTTGAGGCTCAAAGAAAATAAAGCCAAAGAAAAATTGTTGGTGATTCAATCAAAAAAAGGAACGCCTGAGGAAAAAGAAATATCAGCTGAACAAATAAAAAACTTGAAACAAAAAATTGAGGAAAATTTACAGCTGAAAGAACACTTGGGACAAATGAAACAAAATTTAATTACAGAGGAGAAAGCCATAAAAGGTGTTCAAAATGATATTAAACAACCTGTAGATAAGAATAAACAATAAGATGGAAATTAAGCATGCTTTATTATAGCTATTTATTAGTAAATTTATATAAAAGTTTGTGTTGAACATGTTTTGTATGTTTATACAAGTATTTTATAAAAAAAATTATTTTTGTTGTACTTAAGTAATTAATAAAAATTTAATTATTAAAATTTATAAGATAATTTAATGAGATAAATTATTTATAAATGTTTCGGAAGGATTTTTTACCCGTTTTCGTACTTTAAGTTTTCTTTATAACCTCTCCCAGTAAACAAACTGACTGCAGTCTGACGGCAGATTGATGTCAGATTCGAGTATATTCTGACGTCAGATTCGGGTCCTACTATGTCCGCATTTGACTATGGTTTTGTGGTCAGAGCCTGACATCAGGATCTGACCGCAGATTGATGTCAGATTTCGATCAGATCTTGCTGCCGTGGCTGACCGCAGATTGAGAGCAGAAATCGAGCAGATCCTGCGCAGCGCGATCTGACGGCAGATTCGTGTCAGATACAGAGCAGATTCTGACGTCAGATTCGGTGCCTACTATGTCCGCATTTAACTATGGTTCTGCGGTCGGAGCCTGACATCAGGATCTGACCGCAGATTGATGTCAGATTTCGATCAGATCTTGCTGACAAAAACCGCCCGCAGATTGGTGGCAGAAATCAAGCAGATCCTGATGTCGGACATAGTAGGCAATTTTATATAATAGTATAGATTTAAAAACAGTGCAAAAGTCTGTAGCGTAGATAATATATAGAACACGTTTATAAGACCGACTTGAAAGATCTGATTCCTACCATATTTTATGGAAGAAAAAAAGTTAGTAAACCATGTATTTAAACGGGTATTATAACATTTTTAATGTTTTACTTAGTTGTTAGTCAATTGAATGCCAGGGAGGCTCAAAATAATTATTTAAACTTTTAAAGACAGTTCTTCCACATATAAAAGAATTAATGATAACTACTATTTATTCAGTCGTCTTAGGGCGGTATTATCATCAATCGTTTTTTAGTTTTTAGCATGCGACATCCTCTACTAGTCTAGTAGATTAGTAAAGGATGCCGGATGCTTAAGACGATTTTCGTCTTCAGCAACGACTGATAATACCGCCCTTACAGTCGGGTATAACAAATATATACTCCGCAGTGAAATGCCGGCAAATACGAGTGGTACTCGAGAGCCCTGAATGATCAAGCCCTCGGCCACTTATTCCCGCCACGGTGCTATTTCGCAAGCGAGAAGCGGTCGCCCGATCGCGGCCTGGCGGGTTGCGTCGTGAACTATGTCAGCAGAATCTACTCGATTTCTGTTGCCTATCTGCCGTTAGATCGCGGTGCGCAAGATCTGCTCGATTCCTGCCATTAAATTGGATTAGCAGACTCTGCTTACTTTCTGCTGCCATTCTGCTGTCAGATCCTGACATCAGAATCTGCTCTATTTCTGCCGCCTATCTGCCGTCAGATCGCGGTGCGCAGAGTCTGCTCAATTCCTGCCATTAAATTGGATTAGCAGACTCTGCTTACTTTCTGCCGCCATTCTGCTGTCAGATCCTGACATCAGAATCTGCTCTATTTCTGCCGCCTATCTGCCGTCAGATCGCGGTGCGCAGAGCCTGCTCGATTTCTGCCATTAAATTGGATTAGCAGATTCTCCGCAGTGTCTGCCGCCAAACTGCTCGCAGGCTATGTCAACAGAATCTGCTCTGTATCTGACACCAATTTGCCGTCAGATCGCGGTGCGCGGAGCCTGCTCGATTTCTGTCGTTAAATTGGATTAGCAGACTCTGCTTACTTTCTGCCGCCAAACTGCTCACAGACTATGTAAGAAGAATCTGCTTTATTTCTGTTGTCTATCTGCCATCAGATCGCGGTGCGCAGAGCCTGCTCGATTTCTGCCGTTAAATTGGATTAGCAGATTCTCCGCAGTGTCTGCCGCCAAACTGCTCGCAGGCTATGTCAACAGAATCTGCTCTGTATCTGACACCAATCTGCCGTCAGATTGCGCTGCGCAGGGTCTGCTCGATTTCTGCCATTAAATTGGATTAGCAGATTCGCCGCAGTGTCTGCCGTCAAACTGCTCGCAGGCTATGTCAACAGAATCTGCTCGATTTCTGCTGCCTATCTGCCGTCAGATCGCACTGCGCAGGGTCTGCTCGATTCCTGCCATTAAATTGTATCAGCAGACCCTGCCGCCAATCTGCTCTCAGGTTAAGGCAGCACAATCTGTCGGCTTTCTGCTGTCAGTCTGCTTTCATCATCGAATATAACAAATCCTGTATCAAATCTGTAGTCTTTCTGCCACAAACATTTGTACTCAGGCGTTGAGCAAAATCTGCAAATACAGACGTGGCTATCTGGGTCTCTTTTCTTAATCTACTACTAGAGCAATTTTACTGATCGACAACTAGTTCCGACCGTAATTTAGTGATCGACATTTGGGGCATCGACATTTTTATTCTCAATTATAATTTCCACATTTAAATATATATAGATTCTATTTTTTACTTTGCTATTATTTATATTAATGTTAAAATTAACTGCTAAAAATATAAAATTGAATTTTGGTCCATTTACATCAATTTTTTCATTAAAAACATTTCGACCTCCTACTAACTGATCGACAACTGGGGCAATTACCTTATAGGGGTAAAATTAAAATATTATATTTTTATTTCACTTTGCGCATGCCCTGATTCCTATTAATATAAAAAAAATATCTGACAAATTTTAGGAAGATTGAGTAATATTTAGACGTTGCACACTTTGCACACTAAATAATATTTAGTAGGCTAAGGAAACACGATTTCCAATGATAATTATTTTTACTCTCAAGTCCTTAAAACTGAAATTAAACTTCAAAGAAGACTTACATTTAGATAAATTTACATTTTATTACTTTCTATTATTGTTCATACCTATAAAAATTCTGTACGTTATTATTTTACCCGCATTTTCAAAACCTGGAAAAGCGAAAATATGTAGGGTAGATCGGGGGCGGTAGTAACAGGGGGGCGAATGTAACACATATAAATTATGGTGAATCTCAAAACATATAATGAACTAGCTTAAGGTACCCGGCGTTGCCCGGGTATAACTTCGGTTATCGCGGGGTGATAAGAGGGTAAAATAAGGGGGAAGGGGTGGGATGTCCAGATTTCATGGTAGCCTATATTTTCCGCAGAGTTCTAGAGAATAATTATGTAAAATTTGGTCCAGATCGGGTAAAAAAATCGGGATAAAAAGTATTCTATGTAATATTCCTGGTCCTAGACTACGTATATACAAAATTTCAGAAAACCCCTTGCGTAGTTGCAACGTGATTGAGTAACAAACATCCAAACATCCAAACACATTTTCGCATTTATTATATTAGTAGGATATTGACATCAATTCTAGATATACACATGATAAATAATGACATTTGGAATACACACATCCATGTTCTGGCAGTATAGATAGGCAATAGACATGGATAGTGAAAAAAATAACTTTTCGATATCCTAAAGTAACTTTTTCTTACTGATTTATGAATCTAATGTAAACACTCCCTTTGCAAGTATGTGCGTTTTTAATCTGTAATTTGACCTTTTTTTAAAGTAATACTGATCGTTACCTAGCACTTTTAAGTGTCTCGTTAGTCACAATTTATAATTGAAGTTCAAAAGCATGGTCGGGGGTGATTGTAACATCAGCAGTCGGGGTCGGTTGTACCACAACAAAACCGAAAGAAAGCGAATAATATTGTCTTGTTTGCATAGAATCTATGTAGTGTTACAACCGATCCTAGATCAGCTATGGTTGCCACACTTTACACTGTATCGTTAGGGCTATAACACTCCGCTTCTCATTTTTATTAATAACTTGGATATTACTTGACATACAGTGAAACTGTTGTGACTCAATAATGTCAGATAAGTAAGTAACATTTCCATATAAGGGTTTTTGCTGTAAATGTAATAGTTCCTGCGTAATCGTATTCCCAAGCCAAACTGTTACTACCGCCCCAGGCCTAGCCTAGTGATAAAACTGTGTAACCCCTAAATATTATTAAATTTGTCTAAAATTTGGCATACAGATCACTTAGATGAATAGAACCAAGGGTGCGAGCAAAGTTATATGAAAATAGCAGCTTTAGAAAATTGAAACACCCTAATGTATGCCCCTACAGAGTTGGTAAGAGTCACCAAGCTACCGGCTCCATGGATTACTTCTAATGTTAAACTACTCATGTCACTTCGAAATAAAGCTCTGTCTAAATTTAAAAAGTCGCAACCTCCTTCGCACTGGGATTATTACAAGCAACTCCGAAATTACACTTCAACTGCACTCAGAGCAGAAAAACAGGCCTTCTTTCATTCTTTATCAACTCAACCTTCTAAATTCTCCTCTAAGTCCTTCTGGAACTTTTTACGCAAATCAGGGGTCCCCACAGCTTCCTGCTCTCAGTCTCTCTCTTCTCAATTCTCTGATCCAACTGCTATTAATGACCATTTCTTAGATTTCATCCCGTCCTCCGCTCCAGACCTTAGTTCAATTCGTAAATCTACCTCTCCTTCTCCCGAAGTATCATCTTTCTCTTTCGATCCTATCCAACCAAGTGACCTTCTTGACGTTCTTAAAACCACGAAACCCACGTCATCTGGCCCTTCGGATATTTCTTCGGATATGCTATGCCTCTCCATGCCGAGCTGCTTGTACCCCTTCCTCCATATCTTCAACTTCTCCCTTTCCACTGGATCTTTCCCGTTACGGTGGAAACACTCAATAGTCACACCCATCCCACTGTTGTGCCCGGGCCGACACCCAAGCGTGTCGACACCGCGTACATTCCGATTGCCCCAATCGAGCGGCCGGAATTCGGCACAGCAGCGTAAGGGATCTCGGAAACGCACCGAGACCCGTCAGCACATGGCGATACCTCTAAAAAGCAGGCAAAGGCGGAGACCCCGATGGTCCCCGCTTCGCCCCGATTACATTATAAGAACGACGTATGAACAACGAGAGCTCAGACTTGATAAAGCTTTGTTACGGGATCCATACCCGAACCTTACGAGACTCATGCCAAAGTAGGCATAGTGTCCTTGTCACCCAGATCGGGACAGAATAAACTTGTTAACCTTACGGTGAGTTCCAACTCTTTAACCTGCAACGATCTCCTACCTCCGGGTTCTTAACCGAATCCTCCCGTCCCGGCATAATCACCCGAACCTCCGGAGCCCGTGGACGCCCAGGAGCACCCCGAGATTCGCACCTAGAATCTCGACCCCCAGGCGCCTTGGCACAACAATTGGTGGCAGCGGTGGGATCCTGCCAACGTAAAGACCAAGACTGACCGACGGTGACAACAGGACTTAGCGGAGACAACGACCCACTCAACAGTAGGGCAATCCACTTCGCAGTATTGACGGACGTCAGCAAGAGGACGCCGCCAGGAAAATCTGCTACTCACACCGAGACGAGCGATGCAACACCTGTACATGTGCTGTAAGTGAGAAATACCACACTCAGCGAATTCAGGCTGCACGCCACAATTCTCATGCGCCGAACGAAATCACTAGATAAAAATATCGAGCGTAATTTAGAATTAGCCGAGCGAAAAGAAATTCTTTCGCCTAGAGCAATTCGCCGAAGTGCCCCGCGTAGATTCTTTAAAGTCCGTACGAAACAACCCTCCGACGAAGCTATCTTCAACGCAACATTCGAAGTTTTTCGTGAAATCGGATAACGTACGCGACTTGCTCTAGACGTAGAAACGAGCGACGAACGTAGCGTTCCGACCGTATTACCAATTACGTCGAGTCACGCCGGACACCTAACCGCCAGGAGACTATATCCGTACGACGAGTTAGATTATAGTTTAATCCCGAGCGAAGACCTAGCGACGAATACCAAAATGCCGCCCACTCCTACGATATCCGCAAGCGGAGACGCAGAACAGAGTTCAGTAGAACTCGGAAGCCGACTAGCCAACATAGAACAACTACTCGTAGGGCTAACCACCTCTGTAGCTAGCCTAACCGATAGAATGTTAACCATGAACGATAGGCTGGAAACACTAGAGTCAAGGGAAGGTCCACCCCAGGACTCGGTAGACCGGGAAATAGATAGACTAAGGGACACAATGAATTCCATGCACGCAACCCCTGGCCCCTCAGGCAGGACCACGGTCCATTTCGACAATTTTCGCGAACCAGAGGAGGAACCGAGGCGCACTAGTCGATTTGTTCCCCCGGAACTCGAGTTAAACAACCTATCCGACGCACCGACCTTAACAAGTACTCAAGACGTACTCAACGCCATAAAAACCTTGCCCCCGTTCAACGGAAAGGATCCCACGGAATTACCCAGCTTCCTGACCGCCTGCAAATATGTGTATTACGGATACCAAACAGCGGAGGCGAAAGCCAAAATTCTAAGGGGAATAATCTCGATGCGGGTCAGAGGCGAAGCCTTAGACGAAGTACAGACGCGCCACGTAGTCTCCATACAAGACTTAGAGGATGTACTAACGTCAGTTTACCGACCCCCCGTACAGCCTCAACTGTACAAAGGGATCTGTTATATAGTAGGCAGGGCCCCAAAGAAAGCGCGCATCAATACGGAAATCGCGTAGCAAAATTATTAAGAGAACTGATAGCGACCGTAATTCACAATGAGGATAGTCTGCTAGAGAAAAAAGCAAACGTGAAAATATACAAAAGACAGACACTGAGTATATTCGAGGACGGACTCCGCGACGACCTAAAAATCTTAGTAAAATCACGGAGACCTGCCGACCTACAAGAAGCAATCACGATAGCCATAGATGAAGAACGGACTATCGTAAAACGACCAGCGACGCGCGAGACAAACTCCTCTTCAGACACACACCAGGCAGCACCACGGTACTGCGACAACTGTAAACGATCAGGGCACGACACTAAGGAGTGCTGGAAAAACAGAGATAAAGATAAGCAACTTGGGAAAAAATTCTTTCCGGAAGACAGCCGACGAGTGCAAACGGTAGCAGTCAAGAAAAAGAGTGAGAAATCGACAGGGCGCGAATCAGACGGTCAGCAACCGGCCTCGGAGGAAAAACGATAGTCGCGGCACAGAAGCACTGATAGCGCACATTCCACAGAAAGCAGTCGTGATAGCTCCGAATCACCGGACCGCGACTCACCTAACCAAAAAATTGTGAGAACCTACCGCACGTTTAAAATAGGATCCCTCTCCCAAGACGGACATACCTCCGATAGAATAAAAGTAGAAATAAAAGAAAGCAAGAAAGAGGATAACATAATGTTAATAGATAACGGAGCAAAAGTATCTGTAATTGCCAAGACAGCTCTTCCAGGAGACATAATAATGGGACAAAGCGATGTCCTACTTATTTCATTCTCGGGAGGAAAAACGGAAACACTAGGAAAAATAGATGCCACGTTTTACATGAACGGGAAAGAAGTGATACATCCCTTGTACGTGGTAGAGGGAAACACCCTAACAAACGCAGACGGGATACTAGGAGTAGATTTCCTCAAGGAAAATAGATTAACCATATGTTATCCCAGGAAGAGCATACTAGTAGACGGAGAACCGTGGAAAACACTAAATACGAGTAGGAAACTAACAATACCCACGCGTACACCAAAATTAGCAATGATTCCGCCTGATAGTAAACGGGATAAATTAATAGGAACCCAGCTGCTGGTAGACGGCGTGTATTTAGAGGAAGGGCCACCGAGATCCGAAAGGGGATAACGCGTAACCGGCATTAGGAATATAACAGAAGAGGCCAAGAAAGTAACCGCGCCGCGAATCCAATTAAGCAAAATAACGGGTCGCGAAATAATGCACTGCAACGATAGCGCCGCAGCTGTTCGCGCCTTGACCGCGACCGGATCACTGACAACGCGCATTACTCGAGTCGTAGGTCAGGTAGACCGCGAACACATGAGTGAGAAAGAAAAGAAAGAGTATGATAAAAAGGCATGCGAAATAGGATTTAAGAAAGGTGATAAAGTTTGGCTCTACGACGAATCCAGACGAGATCAAAAATGGGTAGGTCCCTACATAATAATAGAAAAGAACTCGAAAGCGAATATAATGTTAAAAAAGGGAAGAAAAATCCTACGCGCACACGCGAATAGAATAAAACACTTTATCGAATAAAAAACGGTCGGAAATACAACAAATTTAGTATCACATTGTATCACAAAGAGTATTAAAATAAGTAAGACGACTAGATAATTTAAGAAAGATTGTATCACAGCATTATCGAGATGTAAGCTATCCGAATATAACAAGTGTGAATCGGGACAGTTCTATGCGAATACGCGAAAATCGTGACGGGCTAGGGCGCAGGGAAATTTCCGATAATAATTGTAAAAATTTCCCCTAAGCACCCTTCCTTTAAGGGGGGGGGGGGGAATGTTGTGCCCGGGCCGACACCCAAGCGTGTCGACACCGCGTACATTCCGATTGCCCCAATCGAGCGGCCGGAATTCGGCACAGCAGCGTAAGGAATCTCGGAAACGCACCGAGACCCGTCAGCACATGGCGAAACCTCTAAAAAGCAGGCAAAGGCGGAGACCCCGATGGTCCCCGCTTCGCCCCGATTACATTATAAGAACGACGTATGAACAACGAGAGCTCAGACTTGATAAAGCTTTGTTACGGGATCCATACCCGAACCTTACGAGACTCATGCCAAAGTAGGCATAGTGTCCTTGTCACCCAGATCGGGACAGAATAAACTTGTTAACCTTACGGTGAGTTCCAACTCTTTAACCTGCAACGATCTCCTACCTCCGGGTTCTTAACCGAATCCTCCCGTCCCGGCATAATCACCCGAACCTCCAGAGCCCGTGGACGACGATCGCGAAGGACGCCCAGGAGCACCCCGAGATTCGCACCTAGAATCTCGACCCCCAGGCGCCTTGGCACAACACCACAAACCAATACTCCTACCACCTTAAATTCTCTCCGCCCCATTTCTACCCTTCCTTTCCTCTCCAAAATTCTCGAGAAGCTGTGTTCTTTACAGTTACAAAACATCCTTATCAACACCAAGGCATTGCCGCTGTTCCAATTAGGCTTTAGACCAAACTTTAGTACCACACCGTCACTTCTCCATATGTCGAACTCGGTACTAAGGGCTTTTGACTCGCGTTATATATCATGTATCGTCTCGCTCGACTTTTCAAAAGCCTTCGATACCCTAAATCATGAGTTGCTTATCAGCAAATTGAGCAATTTTAATATTAACACTTTACCGACCGATAGCCTATTAATAGACTTTTTATTCCCGGCGCTTACCGGTCATCACTTGGCTGCAAATATATCCCTGACACCGGTAAGCGTCGGGAATAAAAAACCGATTAATAGGCTACCGGTCGCTAAAGTGTTACCGGCTCAACCCTGGAGTGGTTTCGTTCTTACCTTACTCAACGCTCCCAGCAAGTAGTAATTTGTAATCCGTTTCCGCAATTCTCATCAATACGCACGGTCACACATGGAGTTCCTCAGGGCTCGGTCTTGGTGTCGTTACTTTTTAATCTCTATGTGGCGGAATTACCCCTCTTACCAGAGTTCTGTTCAGCATACATGTACGTGGATGATACACGACTTGTTTTGTCCTTTGACTCTGCTCGCTGTGCGTTGGCCGTGAAGCAAATCGAATCGGATCTTGTGAGGATTCAGGGATGGTCATCGTCACACGGTCTACATTTAAACCTTACAAAATCCTCCTTCCTTCTCGCTGGTTCACCTACTCTCCTCCCAAATATCGCATCATTCTCTATCTCAATAAACCAAACCATTATCCCTCCGAAATCCTCATTAAAATTACTTGGTGTTACTTTTGACTCCTCCTCGAACTTTACATCACACGTATCTACGAAACTCCTTGCTGCACATCTCCGTCTAAAACTCCTGTATCCATTTAAAAGAATCCTCTCCACTCGCCAAAAACTCCTTGTCTCTCAGTTACTTGTCCTTTCTTTATTTGACTATGCCGATATTGTTTATTTCCCATGTATCAATAAGTCGACACTTCGGCGCATACAATACGTCCAGAACTCTTGTCTTCGCTTTTCGTTTAATACTCGGAAGTTTGACCATATCACCCCGTTATACGCCCAAACAGGCTGGCTCAATATGTCCCAAAGATGGATTCTTCATCTCTGCTGCTTAGTATACAAAGTCCTCTCTACGCAAACACCTCCTTACCTTCGTGACCTAATCCCTTACAACGTCGAGTTCCACTCCACCAACTACTGTCATACGAGAAGGGAATACAGTCTTTCCACTCCTTCTTTCCATTCCGCTAAATTTTTCTTCTCATTTCTATAATCTTCTTCCCGATACTATTTGCTCACTTCCCACTCTACACTCCTTCAAAAATGCTACCAAAGCATTTCTTCTTAATCATCCACACATAGCATAGTCTTAACTCGTCTGATCTGATCTACCTGAGTCCTTATAATGTCTTATTCATAGAATGTCTTATTTTTTTTACTTTACCCCCCCCCCTCCCCCATCACTCTTGTTCCCTCTTCTTTTCCGACTCTATTTTGAGTTAGGCGTAATAACAGCTTCGCTGAGCCTCGCCCATTCTGTATCTGCGTATTAATAATTTCTACTGTGTTTGTATCTTATATTATAATAGAATAAAGACGATTTATTATTATTATTATTATTAATAACATCGGATCCTTTAATTTCAATTTTGAGGTCCCAATGGCCAACTCCGTCTGTTGATCTTGAAAAAGACCCAAAATATATTTTGTCTGATTACAATGAAGATGTAGAATATATGGAAGAAGACAATCTTGTTTAAATTTGAATTTTTTAATTTATTTTTGTTTTATTTTATCTTCGTTTAATGATGTAGGAACAAAAATGGTTAATAAACTCGTTGTTTCGGAACCAAGAGATCAAAATTTGTATTTTTAATCCCTAAAGAAAATTTTGGAAAACTACTGTGTGATATTTTAGCAAATTTAATCCCAGACAAAACGAGCAAAAAAATATAAAAATCGATTAAGAATTCACTGAGATACGGAATTTCGTCCACAGAAAGGCACTTTGAGCGCTATCGCCAATTAAATAAAATCGGATTGACACCGCAGTGGCAATTGATGGCAGCTAATTCCTTTCTGAATTTGTTTATTACATTCTTACCCACATTCCAAATGCAAAAGATGTGGTTGGGAAAGATTGGATAAAGTTTTATTTACTAATAAACAGTAATAAAATCGTAAAAAAATAAATCACGGTTTTTGACGTTCTTCGATATTTCTGAACGGTATTAGGTTCTATAATCATACATTAAATTTATATTTTAGACGGTTCTGGTTGTAGTAAACGCGGTAGACATTCCAAATTTTGAGTCATTGTAAAGTTGCATTTCAAACATTCTGACATGTCAACAAATCGCCTGTTTTATGTTTCCGCTATTCCCTAGTGCCAATTGAAGATTTTATGTAGAAAAAACTACTTCTTATACAAAATCTTATCAAATTAGCCCCAAAGATTGTTCTGCTAAAGTTTTCATGCGAATTTGTCAGAAAAAAAGATAGAAAAAATCACGTTTTGGTCACATTTCAGGTATTTGATATTATAGTAAATTTAATCCCCGACAAAACGAGCCAAAAAAATAAAAAATCGGTTGAGAATTGACGGAGATACGGAATTTTGACCGCAAAAAGTCACTTTGGAACCACTGTGGCCCGCCGCGCACGCAAAGCGTTCCATCTCGCTCCACCCTTCGGCCAGAAAGAAGCGAGAAACGAACACTCGGAATTAGGGCTCTGTTCACGATACGGGCTCAACGCCGGTCCCGACCAGCGAGCCCTCAGGGAGGCAATACTGTATTATCATTACTTTAGTCGAATTTACTAAAGAAGGCGTCTTGGTACCGGGGCCAGAACTTGTGATGTTGCCGCTACTCCAGGTTCGTGATTGGTGCTTTCCCCACGCGGCTCCCTACGCCCCTCCCTAGAGTAATCGTTGTCTTTGTCGGGTGTATATCTCTATCCTCTTCGAGAGGGCAATTCCAACGTCCTTCCTATAGAGATTTGACAAAGTGTCGAATCTTATTGGCGATTGCGGACCGCACGCGGCAGGCAGAATGAATGGCTGACAAGTCATGAAGTACGTGACGTCACGCAGCCTGCACGTTCGAATTAATACAAAAAATTATATAGTTCTAATGTTGCATAAAAAATGTAATTTTCATGATTATGAGAAATAATATACTAATATAATACGTTGATTGACAACTGCGGGTTAATACTTGTACTTAAATGTATTTTGGTACGTTTGTTTATGGTCATTTGTTGATCTTCCTGTGGCACACAATGAAAGTGTAACGTCCGGTTGCCCGGGGACGACTAAACGCTAGCAGGTTGTCGAGAGGAGAGCGGCGTCCCCTCGAGAATAGGATAGGTGGGGGTTCTTTGATAGAGTAAAGCAGGGATGCACAGGGGAGCTGTTTTAGCGCCTAGCTGCGAGCAACCCACCTGTCCCGTTGCTAAGGTTAGAATCGGTGAGGAGAACTGCAGTAGTGTACGTGCGTGCTCGTAGGCTCGTAGCGTAAGTATATATGGCTAGGTTCCTTGTGGGGCCCCAGTGCAGAACAGGTCGCGTAATAAAATTCAGGGGGGTCATGACATTTCCAAAATATTTGCTACTGCCGGAATTTGGTATGACTTGACGGTTCGATTTTACTGATAATGAAACATTTATTGCTAATAATACTTATCTTTTCACCGACACATAAAATATTTAGAAAGTTAATACTATACAAATAAATAACTCGGAGACAAAGAAAACCAAATTTTAATTAACGATAACGATTATTTATAAATATTAAAAAGTTATACATGCATGTGGTGCCCAGCATTGCACTTAGCGTTATTTACAAGCACAAAAAATTACATAACTAATAAATATATACATTTAACAATATACGCGGAGTTAACGAAAATGTAACAATAATAATATTGCTTACGACGAATATATATAGTTTTATGTTTTTTACTCTAATGCTAACTAATTCTAATACGCCGTAAAATACGTTATAAAAATATATGTATGTACTACGGCTGTAAGTATGGCCGCTGCCGTTTCCAGAGCGGTTCCCGAACTTTTGACAGAGTTCTGTATTCTATACTTCTGTTGTGAGAGCGGCCGCTGCTGTTTCCGGAGCGGTTCCCGACACTCTTGATAGAATTTGTGGTCTAATGTTCTGTAGACCTTGCCTTCGCTTAGTGGCTAAGCTGCTGCCTACTAGTAGGAGCAACGCTTGAACCCTCCGCGAAAACAAAGTTCTCAACCTTTAAATGAAAGATCCAAAAAAGAGCACCAGTACCCTTTTACACTGACGAGGGGAGGCCGCGAATGGGACGAGCGATTTTTTAACGAAACCGGGCAGAAAATGTTGAGGCCGATGTGTATAAACAAATTCCAGAATATTGGCTGTGAATGGCCGGCCATTTTTATAAAAAATGGCTTTAAACATTGAAATTATGAAGTCGTCGGATCGATTTTATTCTTCATTAAATGGTAGATCTTGATGGAAGCAATAAAAAAGTCTTATGTGTTATTGCCATAGTGTCAATAATTTAACCAGAAAATGCATTTTTTATCATAGTATAGCCCGTTAACTATGCTTGTGGTGAAGTATAATTCAACAGTCGCTTTAGCGCAGGTGCAAATATCCCGAATTACGGCCCAAGAAACTAGAGTTCGAATCCTCTGTAGTTGGATGATTTTTTTTTTATTTTTTTTCCTTTCCTTACATTTTCGTTATTGCGCGTATTGTGATTAATCAAAAATCCATAATTTTATTTTTAATATCTCGATAAAAAAATGAAATACTCGTTATATATATTTGTAATGATGTATAATTGCTAATCACATTATAATACCTGCGATACAGGATAAATAATGAGGGAGTCACAAATGTATTTACACTATTTACCAGTTTACAATTTATAGCAAAAACATTGGCGAGTTTACAAAATGATGTATATTGTAAAATAAGTTTACATATTTGATAGTTACAATTTTGAGAGTTACAATTCTTCTTCGTGTAGCGCTAAATCCCGACAATTATTTCCATGACAATTGTCATAGTAACATTGGAAACAAAAATTAATTCTACACCAACTGCATGCTATAAACACCTGCGCTGTACATATACATTTTTTAATTGCAAGATACGATGGGAAACATACTTCGTTAACATTGCGGAATGTTGGATTTTCATACGCGGGAGGTGTTAATTGTGAGGCATACCATGCATATTGAATCATTTTTTTAAAAACGGGCGACGACAACTGGTTATGTATGATTGAATGCAATTTGATAATATTTTCTCTATCAGAAATTTCTCGATTTTCTGCTATCAAAGTGCTTGCGTTTTGAAATCGCGAAACTAAATTTTTAACCTGTCTGAAAAAATATATGTTACATGGTTGACATAGCGGTGTACATTTCGGAGGTATTATTTTAAGTGTGCAAGTTGGTGCATTCTGTTCTGCTGGATCAAGGAACAATTCGTCATACATAACTCGACTTTGTTGACTACTCCATGAATCTACGATGAATAATAGTTTATTTGTTAATACGTACGGTTTCACAATTTCGAGTAAAAACTTTTGGTACGTATCTGTTTGCAATTTCCCGGATTTTGTGCAGGTGACATATACGTTCCCCAATTCACCTTCCTGCCTTCTTACGCCTTGAATCACCCGTACACCGAAGACACCATGTGACTCTTGGAGACATAAAAATACTTTCGGCAGAAGCTTCCCCGATAATGTTATCGCGTATTGTGCCGTGTAAGAATGCGTCATCTTGTTCAAGCTGGTTGTAGCCACTTGCGTTACCTTCTCACCCTGAAAGGATAAGGTCCGCTTTGGGTGAATTTTATGTTCACACCCCGTTTGATCAGTATTGATCACATAATCTGGATCAAATAAAGGGACAATTTGCCTTGTTTGCTATTGAAATATTCTGGCCGAATTCAGTATGTCGTCAAAGATGTAACGTCCGCTTTGCTTACAAAACGGGTTACTTTTCTTTGGCGGATACGGTGCTGCTGTTTAAAAGACATCACCCATGTACGCGATGCCGTGAAATTTGTATTATTCGCCCAAAATTGATTTGCAGCTTGCAAGGCCCATTGTCGCTACATACGAGTTGTCAATTGTTGCTTAACTTCGCGTGCTTCACTAAACATTCCATATGTCCACTCACTAATGGCACGGTATTTGTCTCTGGCACTGCCATTTTGCTCCACAAGATGTTTCCATTTTGCCAACTGACTGGAAGACTTCAGTTGTTTGCATACTCGTTTCTGTATGGTCTTCCACGACCATTTGGGATGTAAATTTGCCACTGCCACTGTCTTCTTTTTCATGTCCCATGAAATGCCTTCCATTTTTTTTGTAGACGAACATAAATCGTCATCATTTGAATAATCGTCAACTTCATTTTCTTCGATCACAGTTCCGGAATCTCCATCTTCGCTTACTTCAATTATATGGACATTATCTTCGTCTTCGGTGACAATGATATCCTCCAGTGCGCTTGATATGCGCCCATACATTTCCTCTCCAATCGCAATTGCAACGGCACTCGGTGGTCCATTCACAGCCATCGCAATAATATTATTAATACGCAATAGATGTGTTGCGTGATCTATGGCATGAGCAAGCAATTGTCTATGCGCGTCTTGCTCATTTGAAGGAGACGTAGCAGCTGTGGACGCCATTCTTCAAACTTTTTGATCACTTTAAGAAGTTCAAACTTTTTATCACTGCACAGGGCTTTCGTTTTGGAACGTGTTTCCTGTACGACTGATGAAGCGTTGAAACAATTGAGGTCTAATATACCTGAACGACGGGCATATTTTCAACCAATGAGAAGAAACAAGATTAAGAACAAAGCATAATAAAAGCTTTACAAGAAATTTTCAACATCGATTTTTATGGCCAAAAATTCCCACAATTTCCGACAGGTCAAACTTAAATGACATTCCGTTTTCAAACAATGGAGAAGCGAGCACACCATAAAACGACAGCAAAGGTGCAATTAGTGCCCAGAAAAGGTCGAACCTTAAATCGTTCTTTCGTGCTTTATTGATCACTCTATTAGCACTCTTTTATTCTAGATGTTCGTAGGGTATATAAATGCGAAATAAGGAGCTGTTCAAAAGGGGCAATGGGGGTAAATGTTTTGGCTGTAAATTGTAAACTGGTAAATAGTGTAAATACATTTGTAACTCGCTCATTATTTATCCTGTATCGCAGATATTATAATGTGATTAGTAATTATACATCATTACAAATATATATAACGAGTATTTCATTTTTTTATCGAGATATTAAAAATAAAATTATGGACTTTTGATTAATCATAAGACGCGCAATAACGAAAATGTAAGGAAAGGAAAAAAATAAAAAAAAATCCTCCAACTACAGAGGATTCGAACTCTAGTTTCTTGGGCCGTAATCCGAGATATTTGCACCTGCGCTAAAGCGACTGTTGAATTATACTTCACCACAAGCGTAGTTAACGGGCTATACTATGACAAAAAATGCATTTTCTGATTAAATTATTGACACTATGGCAATAACACATAAGACTTTTTTATTCCTCCCATCAAGATCTACCATTTAATGAAGAATAAAATCGATCCGACGACTTCATAATTTTAATGTTTAAAGCCATTTTTTATAAAAATGGCCGGCCACTCACAGCTAATATTCTGGAATTTGTTTATACACATCGGCCTCAACATTTTCTGTCCGGTTCCGTTAAAAAATCGCTCGTCTCATTCGCGGCCTCCCCTCGTGAGAACCAGTCGCTGCCGTCTCCGGAGCGTGCTGAAATTCTGCTGGATACTAGTTAAGCTGCATCTAGGAACTAGCATTCGTTGGTCGCAAGAATGTGTTTGTATTCGAATGAGCGCGCTAGGCAGGGTGACCAACCAGCAAAAATATTTTGTACTAACGTGGACAGGAAAAACGTACTAGATCTGAAAAAGTACTAAATTTTTATTTGTTTTTGTTTCACTCTGTTTAGGGCATTTTACGATATTACTGCCTTATTATCATTGATGAACCCAATGTAAAACTGCTAAATTAATACATGTACGACAGATATGAAGAGAAAATTGTCAAAACTAAAAATTATTTAATATGCTATTTACCTACAGGTATACAGGGATTCTCACTCACAAGAAAAACACTGGATATGCAGGGTGTTACTCTACCTATAGTCAATATTTTGGGGGGTGATTCTACAGGCGTATATAAGTCGAAAATCAAGAGTGAAGAAATTGCGGTAAATGCTTCGTTTATTAATTATCGATGGTTAAAGATTGGCGTCTGGATCGCCCGAATCAACCTGAATGACGGCAACTCGACGGACAGCGGGCCGCGCGAGGCAGGCCAGCCAAGGCGCGTACAATGGCGGCGGACACGGATTTACAATATAAAGCGGATACTTACCCACCTCGCCGAAACTGTGACATGCGGTACTTGCGATAATTTATGAAAAGACGCAAACGTTGTTCGGCATTAAACCTGCCTAATCGTAAAAATCCACAAGGGCATATCAAAACCCGCCCAACGGGATTCTCAAGTAGATAGGGTGAATGCCATTGCCTTGGAAAATATTGCCCTCAAAAATCACCCACACGGCTACACACGCACAGCGATTGTCCCGTCCGCGATTGTTCACTTAATTACACACACGCACCACGATTAGTTTTCTCGCGAGTGTCCATGTCTTCACGCACTGCGATTGTCCCGCCCGCGAGTGTCCATGTGTTCACGCACAAAATATTGTCTTACAGGAGATGTTCAACGTGACCACCATTCTCTTGAAGGCACAGTTGTATTCTTCTGCGAAAGTTTTCGCGTACTTGCCGGAAGTCGCCCATCACATTCTGCACTATCCTCGATGTAAACTGGATTCGCTGTTCTAATTCGTCCCGCGTGGCCACGGGCGTTGAATAGACCAAATCAAGGGGATTGAAATCTGGAGACCGAGCAGGCCAAGCGATAGGTCCTTCTCGTCCAATCCATCTATTTCCGAAGTATGCGTTTAAATGTTGGCGTACTATTAGGGCGTAATGTGGTCCTGCACCGTCTTGCATGTACCACATGTCTCTTCGCACAATCAATGGCACGTCTTCTAATAGAGCAGGCAATTGTATCTGCAGGAATTCGAGATATCCTTGGCCTGTTAACCGACGAGGGAGAACAACAGGACCAATAAATTTGTCGCCAAGAATTCCTGCCCAAATATTCGTTGAAAATTGGCGCTGGGTATTTCTTTCTAACAGCGCGTGTGGGTTTTCTTCTGCTCAGACGTGAGAATTACGTGTATTAACGCTGCCATATCGGTTGAAGTTTGCTTCGTCGGTAAACAATATCTTCAATAGGAAGCCTTCATCGGCTGTAATCATTTTCATCATCCACGTGTAAAAGTGGAAAGAGTTCTCGAAATCACCCTCTTCTATTTCCTGCACCCGTTGCAAATGATACGGGTACAGTTGATTGTCTTTCAGAATTCTCCAGACAGTGGTACTGCTTACACGTTTCTCTGCCGCGATTCTTCGTGTGCTGGTCGAAGGGTTTTCCTCAATTCGCCACATCACCCTCTCTTCGAGGTGCGGATCTCGTTGATCACGTCCCCCGGATCTGTTACCCGCAACCGAACCTGTATCCCGTAATCGTTGATACAGTCTAGTAAATATCCTTCTATCGGGCACATATCTCCTTGGATATTTTTGGCAATAAATGCGAAGTGCTTTAGGAGTAGTACCCTTCGCTTCACCGTAGCACATGAGCATGTCTGCGAGCTCCATGAACGAATATTGTCCTTCCATCGTAGAAAATTCGTACGTAGGCACCATGTTGAAGTAAATTATTTTTGTATCTAGTCACAGACTGACGGGTAGCTGACGCTGTTTGGCTGGTTTATGTATTAACGGAGAGGTAGTTTACTACCTGTCGAGTTTACTTTCTGTAGTAAATTTTTTGTATGTTCCTTCTTAGAAATTAAGAACTGCGCAGTCGGTGTGTCTTCCATTCTCACGCAATGACCAAAGAAAAACTGATTACATATTATATTTTATATTATTATATCACAAGTACATTAAATATATATATCAATTCAGAACAAATACAGCCTGAATTTATTAAACCATAACAGGTTATGGGCCCAGGTGTGCTTTTATTGTCGGATGTTCTGGATTAAGAAAGGGTCAACGGTAGTCACGTGTAGAAAGACAGTCAAATTGCGTAGCACGAAGTCTTTTCCAACGAATTGTATCAGGTAACTCAGTATCATGGATATGATTAAATCGCATATGGAAACCCTGTCTGAGGACTTGCAAAGAAATGTAAATTATGTCTCCTGGAGGTTCAAATTAAATTTAACGCTGAAAGCAAAAGGGTTATTCTTGGTAGCGACAGGAGTAGAAACAAAGCCCAGTGGACCAGATACTGATGAGGCAGTTAATTCTTGGATTAAGCAAGATCTTGAAGCTCAAGTTTTCATAGGACTTAACGTAAATAGCAACATAGCAAAAAAGGTTGCAAATTGCAAGTCAGCAAGTCAAATGCTCATTAAATTAGAAACGTTGTATGGTAAAAAGTCTGATCTCACAATTGAGGGGCTACAAAGACAGTTTTTTGGCTTCAAGTGCGACACTAGCAAGACAGTTATTGAAAATTGTATGATAATTCAACAGTATGCCGAGGAACTGGCCGCTGAGGGTGAAGAGGTGAAAGATAGCTGGATAATGACAAGAATTTTGGGAATGCTGCCGCCCAAGCTTCATCATTTCCGTATTGCATGGGATAATGTGAGTGGAATCGACAAAAACCTGGACAAGATGTTTGAGCGTTTGAGATTGGAGTAGGACAGACTGAATGAGAGCGAAAAGTCAAATGAGTCCGTAAGTCAAAAGGCCTTTATTTCAAAACAAGGTAGGCGGTCTTCAGGACAGTCACAGGTACAAACAAGTACATCTGGAAATTCATCCATTGAATGTTTTAAATGCGGTATGAAAGGACATGTTAAGAAGTTTTGCAAAAATAAGCCGTGCGCCAAGTATTTGGCTTACTGCAAAAACAACTATGCCTGCAACAGTTGCAATCAGAAGGGTCATTTCGCTAAGGATTGTCCGACAGGAAATACAAATGAAAAAAAAAACAGAAAGCTGACAAGTCTGGGGATAGTGAAAACAAACAATCAAAGCGTCGAGCATTTATCACAGTTGGGCTGTCAACTGCAAATGTGAACCAGATAAATTCAATGAAGGATAGCAGTGATCTGTGGTATCAGGACTGTGCAGCCACACAGCATATGACTTATTGTAAGGATTGGACGACGGATTTCATTGAATTTGAAGAGTCTACAATGGTTATGATTGGTGACGTTACGGAACTAAAAGGAATAGGAATGGGCGATGTAAAATTGGAAGCTTTCGATGGTAAAGAATGGTACAAAATTATACTAAAGAATGGTACAAAATTATACTAAAGAATGTATTGTGTGTTCCTAGGATGACATTCAATCTCTTTTCTGTCACTCAAATGTTGGATAAGGGTTATGTTCAGACAGCAAATGCAAATAAGTCAATTTTCAAGACCCTTGATGGTGAAGAAACAGTAGCAATGGCCGAGCGTGATGGAAATTTGTATCAAATCATATTTCGTCGAGAAATGTCAGACAAGTGTATGCTGACAATGTCGATCAAAATCTGGCATGAAAGATTAGCTCATCAAAATGTCAAATATGTCAGAGATGTTTTAAATGAAAGTGGCATTAAGTGTATTGACGACTGGAATGATTATGTATGCGAAGGGTGTGCCTATGGAAAGCATCATATTAAGTATTTCTCATCCAAAGAACCCCAAGGTTGCTGTAAGACCTTTGGATTTGGTTCATGTTGACCTGTGTGGAATGCATATCAGGTCGCTAGGAGGAGCCAAGTATATATATGTTTATTTGTTTCCCCTTGGGGATTACAATCCTTTCTCCCTCCTCTCTTCTGTACATTTACCTTAACCTAACCCTTAACCTAAACCTTAGTCTACTCCTTAAATCTATTCCTTAACCTATACGCCTCTATTCTCGCTCGCCCGCTCGCCCGCTCGCCCGCTTTCCTCCGTCACGTACGCCTCCCTTACCCCCCTTCCCTATCCTTTGACCTCTGCTTTCCCTACGCACCAATTCTTCCCCCCTCAGCTCCCCCCTCCCCTCGCTCTTTCTATCCCCTCTATTGTCCACCCTCTTTCCTCATAGTACTCCTTCCTTTCCTTTTCCCACCCTCCCAACACTCCTCCTCTTCGCCCTTCCCTTAATCTCCTCCCAGCACCTCCTTGCCAGTTTCCCCCACCCCCCTCCTCCAACTTCCTTTCATACCCCCATGCCCTCATCCCCGCCTTCCCTCTCAACATCTCCCTCTGCATCTCCTCCCTGACCATGTATCCTGGAGTACACCTTTCCACCCCCAACACCCTCTTCAAATATCTTTCCTGCAATCCCTCAACTCTGTCCCTACACTTCCACCCCCATACCTGCACTCCATAACTCACCGTAGCCCATACCAACTTCTCGAATAGCCATACTCTCCTCCCCCAATCCTTCCCAAACCGCCTCTTCCCTATCCCCCACACCTGACCCATCACTGCTGCCCCCTTCCTTACCCTTTCCCCTACGTGTGCCTCCTGCCCCCCGTTCCTCATCAGCGTGTACCCCAGATATTTAAATTCCTTCACCTCCTCCACCACCTTTCCCTTCCACCTCCACGTCACCTTCTTCCACCTCCCTCCCCCCTTTCTACACCTCATCATCTTTGTTTTCTCTACGTTCACCTGCATCCCCTTCTTATCTAAATAACTCTCCATCTTTCCCATCATCCCTCTTATCCCCTCCTTGGCCTCCGCCAACACCGCAATATCGTCCGCGTATGCCAACGTGTAAATTTTTCTTCCCTCCACCTTCACCCCTCCCCACCCCCCTTTCTCCAACTCCTCGTCTAAATCCACCAACAGCAAGGTGAACAGGCTGGGGCTCTAAGGACACCTGCCTCACCCCCCTTGCCGTCCAGAAGTCCTTCCCTTCCTCCTCTCCCACCCTTACCCTACTTACCGTCTCCTTCAGCACCTCCTCACACCTCCCCACTAACCCCTCCCTCACTCCTCTCTCCCTCATTGCCCTAAGTAGCACCTCCCGGTCCACTGAGTCAAATGCTGCCTTCATATCCAGGAACAGCACTACCAGTCTCCCCCCTTTCCTTTCCACCTGCCTGTTAATGAGGTATTTCAGTACATAGACACAGTCAATGCACCCCATCCCCCTAGGAGGAGCCAAGTATTTTCTTCTATTTAAAGACGATTTCTCTCATTTCAGAACTGTATATTTTTTGAAGTCCAAGGATGAAGCTGCTGACAGGCTTAATGTATTCACAAAATTGGTTGAAAATCAATTTGAAAGAAAACTCAAGTGTCTAAGGTCAGACAATGACACTGAAATTAAAAATGCTGTCACCAAGAGACTTTTGGAGGAGCTGGGTGTTTTCCATACCAAATCACATACTTATACTCCGCAGCAAAATGGTCGAATTGAAAGAGAGATGCGCACAGTGGTTGAGTCAGCTCGATCTTCAATACATGCTGAAGGGTTAGATGAAAATTTATGGGCTGAAGCTGTGAATTATGCAGTCTTCACTTTAAATCAGACTGGAACAAGTTCCCTGAAAGGCAAGAGTCCTGCTGAATTGTGGTTTGGACGTAGAGTCGATGTCAGAAGACTGAGAAGCTTTGGATGTGAGTGCTATGTCTTGATTCAAGATAACTAAGACTGGCAAGAAGTCTAAGAAAGGAATTCTTGTGGGCTATGATCTGGACTCACCTTGCTACAGAGTTTACTTGACTGATGAACGTGACATAGTTAGTTCAGTTGACGTAATCCTTAATGAAAAATCTAAAAGCAGTGAAGGACACAGTGAAATTGAGGTCTCTTTTGGGAATAATCGAAATGAAGGTTCGGGAGAAGAATCTGATGAAGATCAACCGTCTGGTAACTCGGGTGATCAAAACACTGCAAATCATGGAGGCTCAATTAAACAATCGGATGAAAACCAGTCAATGTCTTCAAATCGGCATGGCAATCGAACTCTAAAGTTGCCTGCAAAGTATGTCGACTATGTTTTGGATTATATTCCAGGAGGAAACAGGAGCAATGTGGCCATGACAGGAGAAGTTGAAGACATATTGGCTTCAAAGGCTCTAAAAGATGTTAAGTGGCGCGAAGCTATGTCAGAGGAATTTGAGGCTCTAACTAAGATGAAAACATGGAATCTTGTCCATCCTTTGAAAGGGGTAAAACCCTTGACTTGTCGTTGGGTACTGCGTCGGAAGCAGAATGGTCGATTCAAAGCAAGACTTGTTGCCAGAGGCTTTGAACAGGAAAAAGAAATTTACTATTCTGAAACTTTCAGTCCCGTTGCCAGCTATGCGTCTATACGTTTAATTCTAAGTTTTGCTGCTTCAAACAGGATGAGATTGATGACTTTTGATGTCAAGACGACATTTCTGCATGGTGATCTACAGGAGGAGATCTACATGTATCAGCCGGAAGGTTTCGATGACCACACTGGTCGTGTCTGCAAGTTAAATAAAAGTATATATGGTCTTAAACAGGCGCCAAAGAACTGGAACGAGAAATTCTCCACGTGCCTGAAATCTGTTGGATTTGATGACACTGATGACGATCCATGTGTTTATTACAACAATGACAAAAGCATGATAATTACCTTATTTGTCGATGATGGACTTGTTGCAGGGAAAAATGAGGAAGACATGATTGAGATTCTGAACAGACTAAATCGAACGTTTGAGGTTACATTTGACACTGCACGTCGGGGACGTCTGTCGTATCTGGGTATGCAAATTCAAAATGATCCTGGGGGAATTTTTGTCAATCAACCGCAGTACGCTGAAAAGATTCTCAAGTGCTTCAAGTTTGAATTGTTGAATTCTGCGCCAACTCCAATGGAAACTGGAATGATGACGAATGAGGAAAATTGTTTTAACGACAAACCGTTGGAGGAGTCTGAGCCCTATCGAGAGGCCGTGAGAAGTTTGTTATATCTGGCGACAATATCTCGCCCTGATATTAGCTTTGCAGTAAACTACTTAAGTCGATTCAATAGCAAGCCGATGACTAATCACTGGAAGATGGTGAAACGGGTATTTCAATATATAAAAGGAACCATGCATTTTGGAATATGCTTCACGGGAGACACAAGACTTGTTGCTTATACGGATTCGGACTATGGAGGAGATACACTCACAGGGCACTCAACCAGTGGAGTTCTTGTAACTCGAGGGGGCCCTATTGTGTGGTATGCTCAGAAACAGCGACTTATAGCAACCTCGACTGCAGAAGCCGAATATCGAGCCGCAGTTTCGCCGATAGACGATATGTGTTGGGTTCGACGCCTTGCGAACGAACTTGGATTTGTGGATTTGGATCAGCCAACTACTTTATTTGTTGATAATCAGTCTGCTATTCACATGTTACAGAATTTTCATGAGGGTAAAATGACGAAAGGAAAGAGACATATAGAAATACCAAGGAAATTTATACGCGATCATATTGGAAAGACTGTCGAACCAAAACATGTCAGAAGTTCTGATCAGCTCGCTGACATACTGACCAAGCCATTGACACGAAAAATCTTCGAACAGCTACGTTGTAAAATAATTAAGGAGGAGTGTTGATGTAAATTATTTTTGTATCTAGTCACAGACTGACGGGTAGTTTGGCTGGTTTATGTATTAACGGAGAGGTAGCTTACTACCTGTCGAGTTTACTTTCTGTAGTAAATTTTTTGTATGTTCCTTCTTAGAAATTAAAAACTGCGCAGTCGGTGTGTCTTCCATTCTCACGCAATGACCAAAGAAAGACTGATTACATATTATATTTTATATTATTATATCACAAGTACATTAAATATATATATCAATTCAGAACAAATACAGCCTGAATTTATTAAACTATAACACACCACTTTACACACCACTACAAACCACTACACACAACACTTCACACACTACTACACACACCGTCACACACCACACACAGAATAAGGCCTAAAAAAGAAAAGGAAAGAAATTTAACCCTTCGTGGTCACACGGGGTGTATTGTACCCCAAGAGCAATTTTCGATTTGAAATGTCGTACCTTTACGTCTTCCAAAAGAGGTTTATCGCAAAAAAATAATAAAAATTTTTTTTTAAAAATCTGTTTTCCCACAACCATACAAAATCGCTCATTTTCAACTACAAATTTTATCATAGAAAAATTTATGTTTCTAGAAAAAGACTATTGGACTGTGACTGCATAAGTATTACGCATGTACAATTATCACTAAAAAGTTAAAAGATTCAAAAATACGAAAATGGTAACTTAAAAAATGACGCTGGGGTGCAGTGAACCCCGTGTGACCAATGTGTGATTATAAGAAGGTGTGACCACGAAGGGTTAAGAGGCCTAAGCTAAAGCTAAAACTAAAACTGAAACTGAAACTAAACCTAAAATTAATCTAAAACTCTGACTAAATTCAAAAACACAGACTGCTTTCTACAATAGAAATACTTCTCCCCGATTGCAGCCTGTGGTCGCGTTGCCGACAGTCGTCAAACTGAGGAGACCTTGGTCAAATCCCTGCGCGAAGGAAACGAAAAATGTTACGAATAAATAACCACATACAATGTGTCGCTATACCTGCGCCGAGTCGCTCAGGCGATGATAGACAGCTTATGCAATAAATTAAATTCTTTATTCTTCATGGAATCGATAGGTATGGCAGTGACACCAATGGATTCTCTATGTTTTTCCTATTTTTAACGAAGTTCATTTTCCATTATACAAATCAATTTTTCATGTCAATTCCTTAATTATGGTCTGCATTATGTCGTTTTTGGGGCCATTTTCATCCGGAAAACATAAGGAATCGATCGACGCCACTTTCGCAAAGATTTGATGAGAAATGCAGAATAATTTCAGATTCGTCGCTTTCTAGTGCGCAACATTGTATGGCCCCCTGATCTCGAGCGTCGCGGTCGGAGGCCACGAAACTCAGCGAGGAACGGTCTCGTCGGGGGCATTGACTGGCCGTGCGAAACAGCTGTGATTCTCCAGCACAGGCACACGCGGGCCTCATGTAAAATTAGCTTCGTTAAGAATAATCCGAGTTACATTACATTTGGTATGATTTTCATCGGAAAAACATAGGGAATCCATTGGTGTCACTGACATACCTATCGATTCGATGAAGAATAAAGAATTTAATTTATCGCATAAGATGTCTATCATCGCCTGAGCGACTCGGCGCAGGTATAGCGACACATTGTATGTGGTTATATATTCGTAACATTTTTCGTTTCCTTCGCGCAGGGATTTGGCCAAGGTCTCCTCAGTTTGACGACTGTCGTCAACGCGAGCACAGAATGCAATCGGCGAGAAGTATTTCTATTGCAGAAAGCAGTCTGCGTTTTTGAATTCAGTTAGAGTTGTCGATTAATTTTAGGTTTAGTTTTAGTTTCAGTTTTAGCTTTAGCTTAGGCTTTTTAGATTTCTTTTCTTTTCTTTTTTAGGCTTTATTCTGTGTGTGGTGTGTGAAGTGGTGCCTACGTACGAATTTTCTACGATGGAAGGACAATATTCGTTCATGGAGCTCGCAGACATGCTCATGTGCTACGGTGAAGCGAAGGTTAGTACTCCTAAAGCACTTCGCATTTATTGCCAAAAATATCCAAGGAGATATGTGCCCGATAGAAGGATATTTACTAGACTGTATCAACGATTACGCGATGCAGGTTCGGTTGCGGGTAACAGATCCGGGGGACGTGATCAACGAGATCCGCACCTCGAAGAGAGGGTGATGTGGCGAATTGAGGAAAACCCTTCGACCAGCACACGAAGAATCGCGGCAGAGGAACGTGTAAGCAGTACCACTGTCTGGAGAATTCTGAAAGACAATCAACTGTACCCGTATCATTTGCAACGGGTGCAGGAAATAGAAGAGGGTGATTTCGAGAACCCTTTCCACTTTTGCACGTGGATGATGAAAATGATTACAGCTGATGAAGGCTTCCTATTGAAGATATTGTTTACCGACGAAGCAAACTTCAACCGATATGGCGGCGTTAATACACGTAATTCTCACGTCTGAGCAGAAGAAAACCCACACGCGCTGTTAGAAAGAAATACCCAGCGCCAATTTTCAACGAATATTTGGGCAGGAATTCTTGGCGACAAGATTATTGGTTCTGTTGTTTTCCCTCGTCGGTTAACAGGCCAAGGATATCTCGAATTTCTGCAGATACAATTGCCTGCTCTATTAGAAGACGTGCCATTGATTGTGCGAAGAGACATGTGGTACATGCAAGACGGTGCAGGACCACATTACGCCGTAATAGTACGCCAACATTTAAACGCATACTTCGGAAATAGATGGACTGGACGAGAAGGACCTATCGCTTGGCCTGCTCGGTCTCCAGATTTTAATCCCCTTGATTTGGTCTATTCCACGCCCGTGGCCACGCGGGACGAATTAGAACAGCGAATCTAGTTTACATCGGGGATAGTGCAGAATGTGATGGGCGACTTCCGACAAGTACGCGAAAACTTTCGCAGAAGAATACAAGTGTGCCTTCAAGAGAATGGTGGTCACGTTGAACATCTCCTGTAAGACAATATTTTGTGCGTGAACACATGGACACTCGCGGACGGGATAATCGCGGTGCGTGAAGACATGGACACTCGCGAGTAAACTAATCGTGGTGCGCGTTTGTAATTAAGTGAACACTCGCGGACGGGACAATCGCAGTGCGTCAAGATATGGACACTCGCGAGAAAACTAATCGTGGTGCGTGTGTGTAATTAAGTGAACAATCGCGGACGGGACAATCGCTGTGCGTGTGTAGCCGTGTGGGTGATTTTTGAGGGCAATATTTTCAAAGGCAATGGCATTTACCCTCTCTACTTGAGAATCCCGTTGGGCGGGTTTTGATATGCCCTTGTGGATTTTTACGATTAGGCAGGTTTAATGCCGAACAACGTTTGCGTCTTTTCATAAATTATCGCAAGTACCGTATGTCACAGTTTCGGCGAGGTGGGTAAGTATCCGCTTTATATTGTAAATCCGTGTCCGCCGCCATTGTACGCGCCTTGGCTGGCCTGCCTCGCGCGGCCCGCTGTCCGTCGAGTTGCCGTCATTCAGGTTGATTCGGGCGATCCAGACGCCAATCTTTAACCATCGATAATTAATAAACGAAGCATTTACCGCAATTTCGTCACTCTTGATTTTCGACTTGTATACGCCTGTAGAATCACCTCCCCCCCCCCAAAGTATTAACTATAGGTAGAGTAACACCCTGTATGCAGTAGTATGCGTTTATTTCATATGCCTTTCGGCCTTTGAAAGGGGGTATACATTTTTTATTTTACAATTCTATTTCTTCTTTCCTTGTTCTTCTTCGCGCTGTTTTCTTCTGCTTATTATCTCTCCCATCCATTCCGTTCCTTCTCCTGTGTCCTTCAGTAGTTCGTATATCCTTTTCCTTGTCCTTGTCATACCATTGCAGTTTTCTGCTAGATGCTCCAACGTTTCTTTGTTTCCCCCACACATCCTGCATTCGTTCTCTTCGTCGCTTTTCCAGAATCTGTTTCCTCTCTCATCATTACCGTATCTAAACCTTGCTATTAATTTTTGGTCTCGTCCTTCGTATTCTTTCGACAAATATTTTGGTTTGACCTCTATACATACGTAGTTCCCTATATCTTGGGTTATATCTGCCTTTTATAATTCTGTCATATTGCTCCTGCCTCTGTTCTCCTATGTCTGCGTTAATTAAGGTTGTTCCTATCTCTTTTCTTCTTCTCCTTGCTTTCTGTACTTCTTCTATCTCCATTCCGTTTCTTCTGTAATACTGCTCTCTTTGTTTCTCCCATCTGGATTTATTTCTTTCTTCTTTTCCTTTTATTTGTTTCCAACATTCCGTTATTATCCTGTTCCTACCTTCTGTTCTGGTCTTTTCCCCATATTTTTGTGCTCTTTTTCCTGCTTCTATTCTTATCTTTTCAATTTTCATATCTTCTAGAATAATATATGCCGGTGTATTAAAATCTAATCCTAGTATCCATCTTATGTATTTTTCTTGTACTTTCTCGATTTTTTCTGTTTCTGTCCATCCCCATATCTTGGCTGCATACAACAAAATACTTCTAATTAGGGTCTTGAACATCATTATCTTTCTTTCAGTGTTTCCTCTGAATTTTCGTTTCCCAATTCCCCACACCTGCGCCATGGCTATCCTTGCCTTCTTGACTGTTTCTTTTACGTGTAATTCCCATTTTCCGTTTTTCTGGAAATGAAATCCTAAATATTTGAAGTTCCCAACTTCATCTATTCTTTCTTGGGCCCTATGACCATTCCTCCTTTATTTTTTTCCCTCTGCCTTTTTTGAAGGTCAGTATTTTTTACTTCTCCACATTTAATGTCAACTCCTTTTTTTCTAGATATCTTTTCATCCGTCCTATCATTTCTCTCAATTCTTCTGGTGTTTTTGCTATTAAAACGATGTCATCTGCATATGCCAGTGACCATATTTTTTCTTTTCCAATTACTATTCCTCCTGCCTGCCCTTTTTGCACTACTTCCTCTAGATCCGCCGTGTACAGGGTGAACAGGGTCGGGCTCAATGGGCACCCTTGTTTCACCCCTTTAGTAGTCCAAAAGCTATCCGACGTCTTCCCGTTCACTCTTATCACATTCCTTGTTTCCTTATATATTTCTTTTATCCTTGTTCGCAGATTCTGACTTATTCCGTTCCTTTCCATTACTCTTCCTAATTCGTTTCTATTTACTTTATCAAAAGCTTCACTCAGGTCTGCGAAGAACGTGTATTCCCTCCCTTATTCTATATTTCCCTGTTTACTATATAGTTCATTATAAATATATTTATCAGTCTGCATTCAGTCGCCGAGGTGACAGGTCGTTGTTGTTTTGGCTTAGCGAGCGTTAGCACGTGCCTGACCGTGGGATTTTGGAAGTTTGTTTGTGCCGTTATATCTTGTGCAATTTTACGGAATCCTGTGCTGACACAGTATTTTTCCGATAAGCCTTGGCGATTGATGAGATTTCGCACTCCTATCGTTATAATCAGTGGTACGTTAAGTCCTGGAGTTGTGTTTTAAGACGCTTTTTCTCGTATTACACGTTGCTCTTCTGTGTCTTGAAATGGCTGGTGGCCCAATAAAATGCAAAGGATGTGGGTCCCAAGTTGCCAATCCTGTCACCTGTACTGGCTGTGGGATGCGCTGCCATCCGGGCCCCTCGTGTGTTGCCAGGTCTGGCCATACTTTGCTTGATGGGAAGGTTATGAATTGTACTGCCAACTCTTCTACAATTCAAACAGCCGTTAGCCAGACCATTGTCCCGTCGGTACAGCCGTTACCTACCGTACCGAGCGTGACGCATCATCCAAACTCAGCATTGTCATCAGCTGAGAATCTTCGGGACATTATTGGCGAGTTAATGGATGCGAAGCTGGAAAAATTCCAAGAGGTCATACTGGCGGGTATTAGAGCAGAATTATCCAGCATGAGGTCGGACATTAACTCATTATCCGATCGCGTCAAGGCACTAGAGGTAAAAACATCTACCTCCTCTGATCAGCTGCCAGTGTCCTCAGCGGACGATGTCATCGAGGAGTGGAGTGATAGAGAGTACAGATCGAAGAATATTATTATTTTTGGCGTGCCTGAGCCTCGTGAACCCTCTACTGATCTCCAAAGGGCAGCCGATGTCAAATCTGCACGTGAGGTCGTGGGTGTGATCTGTCCCAACAGCATCCAGTCTTTGTCTGCTCGTCGTCTGGGGAAACTGGGCAAGTCTTCCTGCAGGCCTCTGTGTGTTCGCCTAGACTCTGCTGGTGATGTGAGAAAAATTTTACGTGAGAAACATCTTTACAAGGGCCCGTACAAAATCTCGGACGACATGACCAGGCAACAACGTGCGTCCCTCACGCAGCTTAGGGAAAAGCTCCGTGAACTCCATGAGAGTGGGGAAACCCACATGACCATTCGATACATACGGGGTTTTCCAAAAATCGTATCGGGTAGACCCCAGAATGTCTCTTCCCAAAAAAACTGAGTTCGAACCCTTTAGTGTATGTCCAGAATGTCCGTGGTTTGCGTACCAAGTTGGACTTTCTTACCAAATCCGTGCTTGCATCAGCGGTGTCGTACGATGTCATTATTTTTGTCGAGACCTGGCTCACCCCTGCGATCTCCTCAGTAGAACTTGGGCTGCAAAATTACACCGTATATAGGTGCGATAGATCTCAGCGTACTAGTCGTTTCACAAGGGGAGGCGGTGTTCTCATTGCTATCAAGAATTCGATCTCGTCGTTTCCTGTTACGGTCTGCTCTTCTGATATTGAACAATTGTTTGTTAGAGTTCACCTTCATAACAACAAATACTTGTTGCTGGGGGCCACGTATATACCGCCTTCATCCATGACTTCGCTATATGCCAATTACGTGGACATAGTCGTGGATCTATTTCATAAGTACAGTGAAGATACGTTTTGCTTGTGCGGTGATTTCAATCTCCCTCATGCGGTTTGGTTCAGTGATGGGGGTCAAGCGTGTTTTAGAAGGTCGGGTATTTCGTCTCATGAATCAGCAGCCATCGATCTCCTCCTTGGCTGTGTGGGTTACTGCAACCTTACTCAAGTTAACAATGTTTTTAATGTTTCTGACGCTATGCTAGATCTTATCTTTGTTAGTTGTCCTAATGTTACAGTCGACCGAGTCATCGATGTCCTCATTGAACCAGACTTATATCATCCACCCTTGTATTTAACGCTCAAAGGTTTGGACACGTGTCACGACCTCACGTTTAGAAACCTTAAATTTAGGGACTTTAAGCATGGTGATTTCCCCCGCGTGCTGGAATATCTGAACTCGGTGGATTGGGATAACGAAATTGGGCACACTGACCCTGGAGCTGCCCTGGATAGTTTATACAGGCACATCAATCATGCAATCGATGCATATGTTCCTGTCCGGGCTATGGCCCCTTCCTCGTTCCCGCGGTGGTTTTCTCCTGCCTTAAAGTCTCTGATACGACAGAAGAAGAGGGCTCATAGAGTTTTTAAGCGTTCTTGCGACTATTGCGATTATTTAATCTTTGCTAGTCTCCGCTCTAAATGTAAACATGCCTTGGCGCGCGATCACCGTATTTATATTGATAGCGTTGAGAACACGGTGTGTGACAATGTATCGAACTTTTGGAAATTCGTAAACACTAAGCGCGGTGTGCATGGTATTCCCAATGAGGTTCATCTCGACTGCGTTTCTGCCTCGTCGCACGTGGCGGTAGCGAATCTATTTGCTGATTTCTTTGGTTCTGTTTATAGTCCTCAGTATGGAGGGTCGTCTGCACTGAATCCTGGTCTATCCTCCTACAGTGATATTAACCTACACTCTATTTCCATCTCTATCGGACAAATTTATTCTAAGCTCCAGTCACTTGATACGTCAAAGGGTCCTGGTTACGATGGAATCCCTCCGTTATTTTTAAAGAAGTGTAGTTTCATTCTCGCCAGGCCCCTATGGCATATTTTCAACTCCTCTTTGGCCTTGGGGACTTTCCCGGACGTGTGGAAGTCCACATTGGTTACCCCGGTATTCAAGGCAGGCGACCGCTCAGACGTTAGAAACTATCGACCTATATGCAAATTGTCAGTTATGCCTAAGATTTTTGAGGAACTAATTACGGAGTATTTAACTCCCTGTCTCTCCAACGTCATTTGCGACGAACAACACGGATTTGTTCCTGGTCGATCGACGGTATCTAACTTGGCGGTGTACCACTGCTTCACCTCGGCCGCGCTTGATGCGGGTAGTCAAGTCGACACTGTGTATACCGATTTCCGTAAAGCCTTTGACTCGGTGGATCACCGTATCCTGCATTTAAAACTGGCTGCAATCGGGATCAACGGTTCGCTCCTTGCCTGGATTGTTAGCTACCTCGAAGGACGGGAGCAGGTAATCAGGGTGCGGGAAAGGTATTCCGACCCGATCAAAGTGACCTCGGGTGTCCCTCAAGGATCGCACCTTGGTCCTCTCCTGTTCCTTCTATTTATCAATGATCTTGGTGAAGTTTTCCAGCATAGTAGATTCCTTATGTATGCAGATGATCTAAAGATTTTTCGCACTATAAATGGAGCTTCCGACGTGAATCTGTTGCAGGCCGATCTCACGAGGTTTGAGCGGTGGTGCTCCGTCAATATGATGCGGCTAAATACAGCGAAATGTGTACTACTAAGATCTCATAGGGTTGTCTGTGGCATTCCTTCTAAGTATTTATTGTGCGACACCACATTGTCTGAGGTAGCGGAAGTCTTGGATCTTGGCGTTACATTTACGGCTGGTCTGGATTTCCGTAACCACTATCGCAAGATAACGTGTAAGGCGATGAAAACCCTTGGGTTTATCGCCCGTTTCGGAAAACACTTTAAGCAGATCAGGACAATTAAGTTGCTTTATGTTGCATTGGTTAGGCCTCAGGTAGAATATGCGTCGGTTATATGGAACCCTAGGCATAAACAATATATCGGCTTGATTGAATCAGTCCAGCACAAGTTTCTAAGGCTTGCTATGAGAGCTTCAGGTAGCCCTATGAGGTTCAACGACCATGAGTATGGTCCTCCCTTGCTAAAGACGAGGATATCTACGCTTTGCGATCGCCGTGTCATTTCGGACTTACTGTTCCTCTACAAAGTCTTCCATGGACAAACTAACTGTCAGGAACTAGTATCACGGATTTGTTTTAACGCTCCGCAACGGTCATTGCGTCCGAGACCCCTTTTTGTATCGGGTGTCCCGGAATATCGGTACTATTCTAATGATCCCGTGAATCGCGCTATGTCTATGTTAAACCAATGTCCTATGGACATTGATTTATTCCTAACCTCCCTCGCTGCGTTTAGAACTCAGCTGCTTAGGTGTATACCATTTCCTTAGTATACACTTTTAGTAATGAGTTGTTGTGTAGACTGTTATGTTTTTCGTTACTTTTCTGTTATAGTTTATTTTATATCCGTTTCTATTTGTTAGTATTTTCTCTGTTTCTTTTGTGCTATATTGTAATTAATCTTTGTATTCTAAAGGGTTCCCCCGTTTATTAATAATAATAATAATAATAATAATAATAATAATATATTATCTATCGTACTCCTTCCATTTCTAAATCCCGCTTGCGTTTCTGGAATTATCTTTTTTCTTCCATTTCTAACTTTAATTTTTCTTCCAAACACATCGCGCATACCTTATATGCCGTATTTAAAAGTGTTATACCTCTATAATTACTCACTATACTCTTCTCCCCTTTCTTGTAGATTGGCGCTATCACCCCTTCCTTCCAACTCTCAGGAAATCCTTCCCCTCTCCACACTTTGTTGATTAATTCATTTAATCTTCCTATTATTTTTTTGTTACCGTTCTTCCATATTTCGTTTTCGAGACCGTCCTCTCCTGCGGCCTTTTTGGAATTTTCAGGGGTTAATTTCACCCCCTTAAAGTGATTTTGGGCAACAAAAAAAAATTGCGGTGTAATCAGGTGGAAATCCCCTACATATCCACAAAGTTTCAGAATTTTTTTGAATTTCCGGGTTCGGGATCTTCCCTTGTGAGTTTTACACCTTCGACCCTCGAATGGGCCTGAATATCATTAAGAACTGCGAAATGACCAGGATTTCCGCATTTCTCATAAGATCTTTGCGAAAACCACGCCAATCGAATCCTTATGTTTCGCCGATGAAACTAATACCAAGAACGATGTAATTCGGAGCATAATAAAGGAAATTTCATGAAAAATTGATTTATGTCATTTCACGCTAGCTTCGTTGAAGATAGTCCGATTTACATGAAATTTGGTACGATCTTCATCGGAAAAACATAAGGAATCCATCGGTGGTACTTTCATATCGATGCGATAAAGAATAAAGAATTATTTTATTTCCGAAACAGGTATGAATCCTTGGTCGACCGCAGCGATTCGAGGTCGGGCGCCCCGCTGTCGAGGGTGAAAATGTGAAATATTCATTTCAGCGTATTAAGAAATTCTTTATTCTTCATCGCATCGGTATGGAAGTGACACCAATGGATTCCTTATGTGTTTCTGATGAAAATCATACCAAATTTCGTGTAAATCGGACTATTTGTATTCTTCGTCACAGTGGAGCAGAATATTTTCTTAAAAAGAAATATATTTTTTAGAAATAGATTTGGGAAGTCGAAATTATGATCAAACGTAATATTTATATAAATACTATGCATAAATTGAGACAACAAAACACACTTTTCAATATCTGTAGTAATTTCCGTGTCATATAAATACTGGTTCTATGTACCTAGATCCTCTTGAAGGCTTGCCGGTTTCACTGTCCGTGTCTACATCACATTCTGGTGTGTTCTGCATGTCCATTAATGCTTCTAAATTTTCTTCATTGACTTCTTTATTTAATAACAAAAATACTTCGGGGAACATTAATTACTTTATCTTTTGTCTGCAATGTGTGATCTAATATTTGAAATCAGAGGATCAGATGAAATTAAGAGATTGTGGAAAATATCCTCATATGTGCGTTTTCTGTTTATTTTTTGACCGGTTATTACTTCAAGATCAACAAAAAATCACAAGATCAAAATATGTTGAGAGGAGCTCCGTTATAGCCTAGGCCCTAGCCGATGGTCAGGGTTTTTCCCTATAAGCAGCGTTCGTCATCTCGCGGACACTTGGCTTGCCGTCAGAGTCACATTACACTACAACTCAACGAATATTAACAATTGTACGCTTTAATAGCATTCAATGTAAACTTGTTACCCGTTGAAAATATATATTTTACGTGTCAGTTACTATTACTAAAAATTCAGTGAGCTTTTGTGATTTTAACCCATCACAAGAGTGTGGCAAAATAAGACCAGTCGTCAATCAGATACGATTTGATCTTATACGCCGGAACAAAATAATTTATGTGTGTAATATTTATGCCACTTTTGATAAAGATATGATAGGTCACATACAAGAAGTTTGAATGTCCAGCAATTTATACATTTCGTCCCACTGTCTGTCTCACCTTCCTTTCTCATATTCATTTTTGCAGAAAATAATAGTTCATCTCCTGAAGTGCTTTATATTTGCACCGAGAACCAGACAAAACTATTTTAAAATTTGCTAAATTTTCAAAGCCTCATAACTTTGATAAAATTCATCCAAAGTTGATAGAAACAAAAACCATTTTAAAGTTTGAACTTTCTACTTTTCGACTCGTTGAATCACATTTATCGAAATGAGTGTCCAGGGGGTAAAATCCGCCCTCAAAGAAGAGTGTGCCAAACTGCAAAAATTTGTTGATATTTGTCAAATGCTAGAGAGTGCAAACAATATTTATTGCAATTTTTATGTTCACTGTCGAAAAGTATGATCATTTGCCTTTAAAATAAGTTAAACCTCATCAAAATAGGATGTTTTTTAACAAAGATACGGCCATGTCCAGAGATGTCTACTTTTCGTCCCACTGTGCGACTGGTCGCTAGACTCCCTCCGGGAGCAGTCTAGCGACCGGTGGTCGCAGTGCCAGCCTGCGACTAGGTATAATGGGAAACAGACCCTCCTCGCATTGTGTTGCCTCTCGAGTAGCCTAGGCTGGTACTCAAACAGACTCGCGTCAGGCTCCTACGTCTGGCGCATACCCAACGATCGCAGTCGCATGTAGGAGAACAGATACATGCTTTCCCATTGCACCAGTATACTGCGACCTGTCGTAGCGACCGGTCGCAGCTAGGAGATCCCACCTTTACGGTGATCCCATCGAGTCAAGCGTGGTCTTCACCTTCCCTCTACTGTTCCGCCCCCCTGTGGCCTGCACGGTGGATCGCTAGGAATGTATTGAAGCTCACTCCATCTTGCATGGTTTAAATGTTACTATAGAGGAGACTCTGGGGTGTAACGCGTCAGTTGGACCTTGTTAAAACCGACACAATCTGTAGAAGCCTGGTAATTGAAACATATTCCCCGCATGTTAGTATGTCTCGCGCAGTGGCAAAAATTTTACTGTCCACAATTTTTATCCTATCTTTTCGAAATAGTACATAATGATTGATGAGGTCTTCCCGATGGAAATGAGTTCACGACATAAAACGAACTATTTTTAGGATTAATTGATAGTTAAAAAGGAATGCATTCCACCGCCGGCACACAATCTTAAAAATAGTTCAATTTGTGTTGTTTGAGCTTATTTTCATCGGGAGGACTTCGCCAATCAATTCCAACTAATTTCATCAAGGTACGATAAGAAATGTGGTACCGGGCCTTGACCGCGATCGTTAGAAGGCGTACCTACGTCTGTCTCGGTTACTCTTGTCGTGAAGGTAGGGTTAAATACGTGCAACGGCGCGCATTGCACAGCCGAACATCGTGCGCGGCAAAAACCGCGTCCACACATCTGCAATGCACGCCCGAATTTGCACTTTAGACTCTCCAAAAAAGTCAGTTTTAACAGCGAGACGCGCACCCCAGTCGCGCAAATGTTCGTCAAAAGTGAAAAGTAGGCCATCACGAGGAAGCGAAGACTCGGTGCGCGTACCTCATGGCGAGGTCAACTCCCCATGGTGCCGCACCGAATTTTATGGCTTTCGACCCTCAAAGGGGTTGGAATGCCATTAAGAAGTGCGAAATGTTCTTGTTCCACACTCGCATAAAATAGTAAATAATGTTACAATAACATACGGGCGCCGTGTTAACGACGTAGCTTTAAGTCCCTTACATCTATAAATATGATTCCCGAATCCCTTTAGGAATAAGTTTTCTTTGTCGTATTGTCCTGCCGTAACGGGACTCGGTCCTTCATGTTTCCGTACAATCGCGTCCACTTTCGTTTTATAGTTTAACTCCGGCAATATCTTTTAATATTTAGACAATAGGCAAAGGTCTTGGCATCTGGTCGGCCACCGGTCTCGTCAGCGCGGTACTACGGCGTACCAAATAACCGGGTCATAAAACCCATACCGTCGGTAGACGTTCACGAGGTCACGCGGCCAAGCTAATCTTCGAACTCAAGAACTTTATGATTTTCACGTGTACGCACCCCCTGCTACGGAACCTTTCCTCCACCACGACGCCCTCGAAAAATGTAAGGCCGATTCCTCGACTTCAAACTTAGCGCCAATAGAAAATAATAATTTGTGACCGCCCACTCCGCCATCTAACCAATCACCAAAAATCCGAGCTTACCTCACCGATAGAAGACTTCCGAACAGGCAGTTCACAACGAAAACATCCAACCGAACAGATCAAAGGCCAGAAGATCAAAAATTGTATTCCGCGGTGTGAAGTCGCCGTTTAACGTAACTCCTTTCATTTGTACCTCAGTTTAATGTTTTGTTTATCAATATAGTTTCATTGTTATTGTTTTCCTATCGTCTCTTTCATTTTAATCAGCCCTACTTCAGTAAAACGAGTAGGGATCCGTGTAATTCCGGTGTCGATAAAAATCGTAACGGAGATTTACGACCTCCGTTGACTCGACACTCAGGGGTCGAGTCTCATCGTGGTTACGCGCGAACAGTTCTGTTTTCGCATTTATCATCAGATCTCTGCGAAAACGGCGCCAATCGATTCCTTATGTTTCGCCGATGAAACTAACACCAAGAACGACGTAATTCGGGACATAATGAAAGAAATTAGATGAAAAGTTGATGTATTACCAATGGATTGGAGAGTTTATGTAGATGAAAAAGCGTTCAAGCACGAAGTGATTCGGTCTGTTTTTTTATTATAAATATATAATTAGGGCACACGCTGGGTTCACTGAAAATGTGTTCTGCAACATGCGTTACACGCGTTTATCCGTGCCTTTATGTTTGGCTGAGCTCCAGACAATGAAAAATGGGGGTAAAAGCAGGATTGCACAAAAAATTTGTGTTTGGGATGGTTCTTCCCGATTCAACCAGGAAGATTCGGTTCAAATTTAACCGGGTACCAGTGTACATTACAAATGGGCTGAGTGCTTCCTGTCCAGACTTATTTTCATCGGGAAAACCCCAGCAGTATTGGATGGCCTATTTGTCCCGCCGCGCCGGCCGGTTTTATTGCTGTCGACAGGCAATCCGTGGCCTTCTAACAATCAAAGGGTGGTCTTGTGCGTCAACCTGGGCCCACAATTTTCGCTTAAACTGGTAAACGCTCTAAAATGAATTAACGAAGTGCAAGGAACCTTTTGTTTCCTTTCATAAATGCAGATTTCGTTACTCATTTATTAGTTGTTGCCATGTAAGGCTAATGTGTTTTGGTCTTCCTCTGATCCTGCTTTTGTTCCTTTCAATGGTTTATTGACAGCTATCGTCTTTAGCTTCTTCCATCACGAAGTGAGCGTGACAATTACATTTGCACACAAACAAACTCTTTTATCCAATAATGTAATAAATGCGACTTATGATGTAAGACTACGGGTTGAGGACCCCGTAATGAGCCCGTGACGGGCCGAAAAAAGGGTTCTATTAATAATCTTTGATTTCTGTGAAACTACACTCCGCGTCAAAATTAAGGGAACACTATAATTTCCCGAAAATTTTGGTCATTTTCAAATGGCTGTATCTCTGCGAAAAATAGTCGCAAAAAATATTTCAAAAACGCATTTTAAAGCTTGAAGTTTCTAGTTTTTAAATCAAGGACTCAATTTTTTTTCTCCGTCCATTATGATACTGTTTTATTAAGATGGAGCGCAGGAAACGAAGTTTCAGAATTTTTGCCTAGTTTGGACGTATGCACAGACCAAAATAATTTTTTTCAGATAAATCCAATGGGGGGCTCTTATAGAGCAAACATTTATCTTTAATTTTTATTGACCGAGTTATTCGCTATCAAAGCAAAAAAGGAATTCTTTACTTTGAACGCCTATAACTTGCGAACGCATGATCGTAGAAAATTTTTCATGAGTGTTTTGGAAAGCTAAGACAGTTTCCTTTCAGAACCTTTAGTTGCCAATTCAATGAGATTTCTTTTTAACCGTATTAAATTCATTTTAAAATGATCCCAAAAATTGCATATTTACCATTTTCTAGAAAGCATGATGCCACTTCAAGGAAAATAATGGAATCATTCAAGTGTCCACGTTTTTTGCGAGTTAAGACTACCCGTAAACACTGTGCAAAAGGCCGGACCATTCAGATTTTTTTTCCGTATGTCCTCGATGGTCAAACATGCGATATGGTCTGAAAAATTGAAGGATCACCTGTTTTACGCTATGTTTCTCTGTAAAACCCTTTATTTTCTTCTCGCGACTTTTGAACGGTTGTTGCACGTTTTTTTTGTTAGTTCAACATCATTTTAGTAAAAAAAATTTCAAAAATTTTAAAAAAAAATTTATCCAAACTCTTCGCAATGACGAAAACTGTACTTCAATAACTGGAATTAGCACTATCCAAAGCGCGCCACGAGTTGGCGCATGCGCGATCGGATTTACACTTCATTGTAGGGAAGGGCGATTCCGTTCAAAAGAATCGATACTTAAGAATCGATTCTAATGAAACATCGATGCATAAGAATCGATTCTAATGAAACATCGATGCATAAGAATCGATTCTAATGAAACATCGATGCATAAGAATCGATTCTAATGAAACATCGATGCATAAGAATCGATTCTAATGAAACATCGATGCATTTCCAAAAAGAATCGAAGAATCGAAGAATCGATGAAAGGAATGATTAGGAACAGAAACAATTAACTGTGAGATAAAAAGAATTTTTATCTAAAAGCTTAATTATATCATAGCGATTAATAAATAGCAAATTGCCTGGCAGATTCAGATAATGAATGAAATACAGATTAAAATATAGACTAAAACTGGAACATACATATTTTCATGAAACTCATGCACACACGTGCGCGTGCAACACACTGAAAATTTCAGATTTTATATACAGTTGAAATAGTATTGAATTTAATACATTTGATATTTGCATTAGACCTGGGTAAATGTTTGAAATAATGACTTTACTCAGGTCTCTGATTGGGATATTTATCCACTAACTTTGCTTAGGTCTCATGTGGATAAATGATGGAAAAAGGATTATTGGGTTTTATGACAAAACCTTTAAGACAACCAGCATTTAAATAAACAAATGCAAGTTTATACTGCTTAACCCACACACCAGTCTTCTTGAGTAAGCGAACTAAAAAATAGCAGCATGTTCAAGTGCGTACCTGTTAATTTATTTCGATTTTCGCGTTTCATTAATCCTGCTCTTGAAAACAGACGTTCCGAAGGAACAGTCGTTGCAATTATAGACAATTGTTTTAACGCTAGTTTCCATAAAAATGGAAAAGTTCTTTCAACATTTTTCCAATATTTAAAAATGTCCTCTTGCCTAGAAATCCTTTGTATTTCTAGATACTGCTGCAGTTCAAGATTCCTTCTTAGATTAGGATCTGCAGTTGAAGTAGATGGTTGCTCAATGTTCAATAAATCATGGAAATCCCATATACTATTGCTTTCTTTAATTTGTGGCAGATTTATTGCTTTATCTGGTTTAATGGCTTTAACCATACCATCGATTCTATTTATAGGTGAAGAAACAGCTAACAGATCTCTAAAATGAATTTTTTTTAAGCGAGGGTCTAATATTGTCGCTATTGATAACAGTGGAGACTGCTCAAAATTTTTAAATCTATTCGATATGGCATTCTGAAGTTTTGTTTTAAATTTTTTGCCTATCTCTGTTTCTGGGTTGACGCTATTTATGTTTTGTTCCATGCAACGAACGATAGGTATTATAATGCTGCAGGTAGGATACTAATCACCACTTATTTCGGTTATGACATTTCGTACAGGCGCCATCATTGGAAATATATCTTTCAGAACTTTTATCTCTTCCCTATTTAAAGCATCAACAGGATTTCCGCATTCCGACATAGCTACATAAATATGTTCTTCCAATTTTAAATATCTTTCGATCATGTCGATTTTTGTTGTCCATCGAGTGGGGATGTCTTGTATAAGGCGAAGCGAAGTTCCTTCAGTCTTTTTTTATTTTAATTGCATTTCTTTTATTTTATCTGATGCTCGAATACTTCTTCTAATAAGAGTCACTATGGATTTTATCTTATCAGTGATAGTTATAAATTCTATAAAGTTATTGAGTGCATCAGGAAGGAGGTGAGCAACAACATGAACAGAGTTGGGCATTATTCGACTAAATTTTCATTCGGATACGGATTCGTATAAATCCCCAAGATTTATTCACGAATAAATGACGATTTTATTCGACGAAAAATTATTCGTTATTCGCGAATAAATCTGAACCGTTATTCTAGCCAGATTCGTTCGAATAAGAATTTATTCGTTATTCAACCTGAATGAACGACGAATAAATGTGATACCCGACATCTACCGATGGAAGTCTGTACTGTGTCCAATATACGTTTGGACGTGTGTGTCTGGAAGTGTGCGTATACGTCTGAACGAGGTGAGGAAATCCCGCCTTAAAAAAGTATTCTCTTCTGGAGGCGTCAGCCATCGGTTTTAAGCGATATTTCGGATAAAGAATTATCAGATTATGTGATTGTGTATTACGTGTGTCTTGGGCAATGCCAGGGCACAACATACATAAGTCTCTAATTGTGGAAGTAACAAGCCACGTTATTTTTCAAGCAATGCGATATAACGTTATCTAATTTAATTATAACTTGGTATAATTTTATTTAAAACAAATCAAAACGCCCCTCTATGTAGTACCGCGGTCATACATCTTCCTGCAAAATGCGAGTTATGACAAGAGTTACTTAATCTAAAACATTAGTTCTCACGGGTGTCAGTCAGTGGTGTCACGATACATCGCCGAAATCACGTGATCATTTTATTCGTCCGTAAATAAAAAATGATTCGTTATTGTCGAATAATTTCATTTTATTCGAATTTTTTATTCGGTGATTATTCGAATAAAAATTTATTCGCACAAATTTATTCGAATACTTATTCGGATGAAAAATTAGCCGAATAATGCCCAACTCTGAATATGTGCAATACAGATGAGGTGTGTATCTTTTCCAATTAATTCGATGCAAGCTTTTTTAATAGCTGCCTCGCCATCAGATATTATTGCTGTCAATTTTTCGCTTGTGAGATTAAATTCTTCTAATAATTCTTGCAAAGATCTTTTAAGATAGTCAGCGGTATGACGCTCGTGAAGTGGAATGCATCCAAGGCAGCCACTTCTCATCTTAGAGAAATTCTTTAGGTAATGAATTGTTACACCTAAGTAGCTCTGATTGGAGCAATCAGTCCAATTGTCACATGTCACACAATAAAAATCTATATCTTGGAGATCTTTAATGAAAGTCTGTTTCATAATATCATATCGAGATTCGAGTTTTTTAGTCATAGTTTTTTTCGAAGGAGCCTTATAGAGGGGTGCCAAAACTTTAAGTAGTGTTAAAAAACCTTCATATTCTACCGTAGAAATAGGAAGTAAATCTTTGCATATCATAAACAAAATTGCATTCGTAATTTTATCCGACATAGAACCTCCTTCTGTAGCATTGGAAAATAAATATATATTATATGTGAATATGTTTATAAAAATGAATAAAGAAATTATTATTAGTTTTTATTTTATTAGTTTTATACGCATCTTTGTAAGAATTTACATGTGAAAATGCTTCTCGTATTCCAAAACTATCAAATGAACTCTGTAAATATAAGTAAGGAAAAACAGTTATTTTACGATAGTATACGACACCCTGTTTTAAAACTTCACTTACAGTGCGTGTTTTTTTTGATGGACTTAATATTGGCTTGGTACTCTTAACTTCTTGTATTGACCTTTTTACTCCTACTTTACTGACTTTTGTGTTGCTGCTGTTGCTACTTTTTGAAGACGTTTGAAAAAACAACGGATGTTGGGTCTTCAAATGTTTCAACATGTTCGTAGTGTTCCCACATGCTTTGTATTCTTTCTTACAATACACGCATCTAAGTAAATTTTTATTTTTAATTTTTTCAACATGATTCCATATTATGCTTGATTGAATTTTATATCTGGAAATTACATAATGACAATCAATTTTATAAAGATCACAAGTTTTATGTATAGAATATGTATGTATGTATGTATATGCTTTAATGTCTCCCCTAAGGGTTTACATTCTCCTTTCCCTCTCTTCTCTTTACAGTTTCTTGCCCTATCCTTATTCTTTATCCTTATTCTACTTTTTATGTTACATTAGTCTATTTTCCGCTCTCGCCGTACTCGCTCTTTCGCTGTTCTCGTCTTCCCCGCTCTCTCTCCACTCTCTCCCTCTCTCACCCCCCGCCGCTTCCGCTCTCTCGTCGCCCTCGCTCCCCCTCGCCCTCCTCTCGCTCTCTTACTCTACTCTTATTTCTACTCTTATTCTACGCATGTCCTTCTCTCTCTCTCTCTTACATTGTTTTCTCTTACTTACTAACGTTTATTCCCGCCACCTTTGACTTTCATTTCCTTTCTTCCACTCCATTCCTTCTTTCATTCTTTCCTCCTTCCCTTTTCCTTCCTCCCTCCCTCTCCCTCTTCCCGCTCCCCCTCCCTCCCTCCACTCTCTTCATCCATTCCTCTCCTTTCCCTCCTTCATCCAATATTTCTCTTATCTTTTCCCCTATTCCCCTCTCGTTTCCCTCTTCCCTTGCACACCTCTCCACCACGTGTTCCCAATTCTCTTCTTCCCCTCCGCATATCCTGCATTTCCTGTCCTCCTGCTTTTCCCAATACCTCCCTCCCCTCATTTCGTTTCCCAACCTAAATCTCGCTATCCTTCCATACCTCTCCTCACTCCATCCTGCTCCCAAATATTTCGGTATCCCTTCTGTTGTTATTTCCCTGTACCACCTATTATATCTAGAGTCTCTTATTTTCTCTCTTCTCTCCTTTTCCTGTCTCCTATAATCTTCCTTTTCCACTTCTTCATACCCCTCCCGTCTCCTTTCCCCCTCTCTCTCCTCCTGCCATCCTCTTTCTTAAATTCTTTCCTTTCTCTTTCCCATGTGGTCATTTCTTCCTCATTCTTTTCCCTTATCCCTGCCCAACACAGTATTGCTAACTCCCCCCCTCCCCCCTGCTCAGCTTCTCCTCATACTTCCATGCTCTTCTTCCCGCCCATGTCCTTAGCTTCATTCTTTTCACCTCTTCCCTTACCATATATCCCGGTGTTCTCCAGTCTACCCCTAATGTCCACCTTATGTACCTTTCCTGTACCCTCTCCACTTCCTCTCTTTCCTTCCACCCCCATATTTCCACCCCATATCCTAACACTGTCCACACCAGCGTGTCAAACAGCCACATCCTCCTACTCCATTTCTTCCCAAATTTTCTTTTTCCTATTCCCCAAGCCTGTCTCATTATCACCCCTGCTTTCCTCACTCTGTCCCTGACGTGTGCCTCTTGTCCTCCATTTTTCTTTAGCACATATCCTAGATATTTAAACTCTCTTACCTCTTCTATTCGCCTTCCCTTCCACCTCCATTCCATCACTCTTTCTCTCCCTCCCCCTTTCCTGAATCTTATTATCTTTGTTTTCTCCACATTCACCTCTAATCTCTTCCTCTCCATATATTTTTCCAACCTCCTTATCAAACTCTCCATTTCTTCTTCCCTTTCCGCCATTACCACCACATCATCCGCATATGCCAGAGCGCATATCCTCCTTTGCCCCACCTCCACCCCTCCCCATTTTCCTTTCCTTAACTCCTCATCCAGATCTGCTGTTAGCAGGTTAAACAGGATTGGGCTTAACGGACACCCCTGTCTCAGTCCTTTGGCTGTCCAGAAGCTCTCCCCTATTTCCCCTCCCACCTTCACCCTACTTATTGTCTCCCCGTATATTTCCTTCACCCTTTCCAATAACCCTGCCCTTACCCCTCTCTTTTCCATCGCCTCCCATAAAATCCTCCTGTCCACTGAGTCGAAGGCCGCTTTGAGGTCAACGAACATCGCTATTACTTTCCCCTTCTTTTTGTTTATATATTTCCCTACTACGTAGTTTACTACATAAATGTTGTCCATTGTCCCTACTCCTTTCCCAAATCCCACCTGGTTACTTGGGATCATCCTCTCCGCTTCGACCTCCTGCTCCAACCTCCCTGCCAGTACCGTTGCATAAATTGTATATGCTGACGGCATCAATGTTACACCCCTGTAATCGTGTACCTCCTCTCCTCCTCCTTTCTTCACTAGTGGTACTATTATCCCCTCCTTCCATCCTTGTGGCCATCCCTCTCCTTCCCATACTCTTCTACATATCTCCCACGCTATCTCCACAGCCTTCTCTCCCCCAAACTTCCACGCCTCATTCGGGATATCGTCTCCTCCCATCGCCTTCCCCTCCTTTAGCTTCTTTATCACTCCCCTTATCTCTTCCTTACTTATTCCTTCCTCCTTTTCTTTCCTCCTATCTTCCTCTCCTCCCATCCTCACCCTATTTTCCACTCCCCCTAGTAGTCCCATAAAATACTCCTTCCACTCTTCGTTACTTATTCCTTCCTTCACCCCTTTCCATGTCTTTCTTCCCCTATTAACTATCTCCCATACTTTGTTCTCCGTCCTTGCTTCCGCCACTTCCCTTATCATCCTCTCCCTCTCTTCTTCTTTCTTTTTTTCGCATATCTCTTTGTATTCCCTCTCTCTCCCCCCCCCCCGCCTCCTCCCCCTTCTTCATTTCCTCCTTTATTCTTGCCTCCACTTTGTTCATTTCCTCCTGTATCCCTTCTCCCCCTATGCTCGCCCCTCCCATCCCCTTCTCATACTCTTCCTTCATCCGCTCCGACCATTTTCCCTTTCCTACTTTTCTTTCCCTCTCTATCCTTCTTCTCCTCCCCGTCCCTCCTTCCTTCATTGTCACCACCAACAGATGATGATCCGATTCTACTCTGTCCCCTACCTGTATCTTTTCTATCCCTCTCCTCGTTCTGTCATCCCCCAACACGTAGTCTATCACCGTTTCCCCCTTTCCTCCCGTGTATGTGTATTCCCCCTTTTCATCCCCCTTTATGTTCCCATTAAAAATTTCCCATCCCGTCTCTTCTACTACCTTTATTAGTTTCCTTCCGTCCCCGTTTACCTTCCCATCTTTTGACTTCCTTCCCTCTCCCTCCTCTTCCTCCCCTCCCTCTATCCCGCCACCTTGCCTGCCTACTCTTGCATTGAAGTCCCCCCCTATTACCACCCCCCCTTCCTCCCCTTGTCCTTCCATCCACCCTCTAATAATTTCCAGCTTCCTCTCCATATCCCCGTTCACATATACCCCCACCACCGCCCATTCTTGATCCCCTGCCTTAACTCTTTCAACCATTATCCCTTCCTCTTCCTCCTGTCCTCTCTCCTGTCTTCCTATCATTTCCTCCCTCACCCCTATCATCATTCCCCCCATCGCTCTTCCTTCCTTTTTCTGCTTGCCCACTGTGTCCTCCACTTATATTCCGACGGCAGTCTGTGCTTAATCCTGCTCCAACCCTTCTCCTCTATCCATGTCTCCAGTCCCCTTCTCCCTCCCTTCCCCTCTCCTTCCTTCTCCTTTTCCCTCCTCTCTTTCCCTCCTCATCTCCAGGTTTTTTAATCTCTCCTCCATCTCCTTTATCTTCTCCTCCTCTCTCTCCACCTCCTCTAATCTTTTTTCCACCCTTTCCATTCTCTTTCCCATCTCCTTTTTTTTCTTTTCTCCATTTCTCCTCCCATTCTTCCATCTTCCCTCTTAGTTTCGCCATATCTTCCCTTGCCTCTCTCCCTTGCTCTTTTACTTCCTTTAGGTCTTTTCTCACCTCTTCCCTCATTTCCCTTATTAGCCTCTCTACCCCTCCCTCTACCCTTTTCTCTTCCGGAGATCTTCCTATTTTCCTACTCTTTTGGAATGCCTCTTCTTCTCCTCCCCCTTTCCCTTGCCTCTCTTCCTCTTTCTCTCTCTTTCTCTTCCACAACTCTGCAATTTCCCCTATACCTCCTCCACTCATGCTCCTTTCCCTGGCCAGTCTTTCTACGTTTGTTTTTCTACCTCTCTTTTTCGCCTCTTCTTCCCTTTCTTCTCCCATCCTCTCATCTACTGACTTTTCTCTCCCCTTTGTTTCTCCCTTATCCCCCTCTTTCCCTTCCATCCTGTCTTCCTCGCCCCTTTTTCTATTTTCTCTGCCTTCCCTCCCTTCTTTATCCACTGATTCCGTTATCTCCTTATTCCCTGTCCTCACCGCCAGATGCCGCTACCTTCCTCTCTTTCTCTACTCTCCCGCCTTTTCCTCTCCCGCTCGATCCTTTCCTCTTTATCCTAACCTCAACACTCGCGTGCTTCCTCCCTGTTTTCCTCTTCTCCCTCGCTCCCCTTTTCCACGCCCTTTCTCTCCCTTCACATCCTGTTCTCCCTTCTCCTTCCTTGCCCACTTCTCACTCCCTGCTCGCTCTACTAACACCTTTTGCACTCCTTTCTCTCACACCGTTCACTCACGCGTCACGCTTCTATCAAACCGGAAATGAAAGTCTATGTATAGAATATGAGAATGTACTTTGATTTTTGTGAAGTTGAACTGCAACTGGGCTGCCAAACATCTGAAATAGTAAGTTGATTACAAATTTTCAATATAATTTAGCCCCAAATATAATAATAAAAATAATAATTATTTAAGACAAACGCTGTTTACATACTATTATTAGGGATATCCATTTCTTCAATACTGAGATCAATATTTTGTTGAATATTCTCAAAATTCTCATTGACATCTTCAACAATTTCTGTTAGCTGTAATTCAATCATTGGAACTGGTATCACAGTACTGCAAATACAACAATAATAATAGAAATATATCAAATTTATAATTTCTTATTAAAAAAAATAATGCGTACTAATCTACATCATCTAATGATCGAAACAGGTTTATAATTTCCTCATTGTAGTTATCCTGGCAATATTGCAGAATATATTCATCGTCGTCTACAACAAAACATTTTCAATCAAAATATATTAATTTACGTTAACTAACAAACATAGCCACTTTTACTTACTTTTCAATTTCATATATTCTGATATGTCTAAATCAGAAATTTTAATCGGTTGACGATCATTTATCTGAATATATATCGTAAATTTATATATTTACAAAACAATTATTTTTATACTGTAAGTGTTTGTTAACAAACAACAATATTGTTGTAACTTATAAGTATCAACTATTGAATTAATAATTATGGTAAAAAGTGATATCAAGATAAAATGCAGGAGAATCTTATGAGAACTAATGGAATAAAGGAATTAATCCTTAACTTACGCCTATTTTCTTCCATGAGTTCCATTTCTTGATAATAATTCATTAAAACAATTATTCATTCAACAAATAAGATATTTCAAACGGCAAAACTCTGATGAGGAAGGAAACGATTAGACTAACGTCGTAATTCTAAATGTTAATTTATTGATACACAAAAATTAAATTATTAATAATTAATAGGGTGTTTCAATTTTCTAAAGGTGCTATTTTCATATAAATTTGCTCGCACCCTTGGTTCTATTCATCTAAGTGATCTGTATGCCAAATTTTAGACAAATTTAATAATATTTAGGGGTTGCACAGTTTTATCACTAGGCTACGCCTGGGGCGGTAGTAACAGTTTGGCTTGGGAATACGATTACGCAGGAACTATTACATTTACAACAAAAACCCTTATATGGAAATGTTACTTACTTATCTGACATTATTGAGTCACAACAGTTTCACTGTATGTCAAGTAATATCCAAGTTATTAATAAAAATGAGAAGCGGAGTGTTATAGCCCTAACGATACAGTGTAAAGTGTTGCAACCATAGCTGATCTAGGATCGGTTGTAACACTACATGCATTCTATGCAAACAAGACAATATTATTCGCTTTCTTTCGATTTTGTTGTGGTACAACCGACTCCGACTGCTGATGTTACAATCACCCCCGACCATGCTTTTGAACTTCAATTATAAATTGTGACTAATGAGACACTTAAAAGTGTTAGGTAACGATCAGTATTACTTTAAAAAAGGTCAAATTACAGATTAAAAACGCACATATTTGCAAAGGAAGTGTTTACATTAGATTCATAAATCAGTAAGAAAAAGTTACTTTAGGATATCGAAAAGTTATTTTTTGCACTATCCATGTCTATTGCCTATCTATACTGCCAGAACATGGATATGTGTATTCCAAATGTCATTATTTATCATGTGTATATCTAGAATTGATGTCAATATTCATTATATGTTTTGAGATTCAACACAATTTATATGTGTTACATTCGCCCTCCTGTTACTACCGCCCCCGATCTACCCTACATATTTTCGCTTTTCCAGGTTTTGAAAATGCGGGTAAAATAATAACGTACAGAATTTTTATAGGTATGAACAATAATAGAAAGTAATAAAATGTAAATTTATCTAAATGTAAGTCTTCTTTGAAGTTTAATTTCAGTTTTAAGGACTTGAGAGTAAAAATAATTATCATTGGAAATCGTGTTTCCTTAGCCTACTAAATATTATTTAGTGTGCAAAGTGTGCAACGTCTAAATATTACTCAATCTTCCTAAAATTTGTCAGATATTTTTTTTATATTAATAGGAATCAGGGCATGCGCAAAGTGAAATAAAAATATAATATTTTAATTTTACCCCTATAATATGAAACACCCTAATAATTAATACTCACATAGTAAATATTACTGTTAAACACCGAAAGGCAAACGTGTTGGCAAACACGAGGAAAGCACGTTGTGACAATGGTGGATAAAGGTCGGTTTATACAGCCACCGAGCCGAGCCTTCCGAGCCGTCCGTGCCGTGCGGAATCTCTATGCTTAAGCTTATGGACAGCTCGGAGCCTCTGAGTCATCCGGGGCGTCCGGGCCGTTCCGAGCTCGGCGGCCCCTCGTCGCCCGCTGGGCCCGTGCTCGGTGGCAACTCGTTGAGACGACTAGAGTGCGTGCCCTGTCGAAGTGCACCGCTGCTAGATTTTATGCTCCCAACACTTAGGGTAAATCCAAGAGACGCGGTCGACCTAATATGAAATGGCTATTAAAACTAATATAGTAAAATTATTTATGAGTGAATACAATTACAGATTCATTGATATTTAATTTGTTTACGGTAAACAAGGAAAGAACACATGAAAGAAAAAGTAAACTACCTACTGGCGGTTAGTAAGGCAAATGAATACAAAAGTGAAGAAATAAACTAAATAAACAAATATAATAATAAAAAATAAAAATAAACAAGACGAAGCACACATATTTTGGTTATTGGCTGAAGTAGGCATATACATTATCGCACCGCACGACGAAGAAAGCGAAAAAACACATTGAGATCGAGTGGGATAGAGCGATATGAGCGACGCTATTGTTTTGGCGTTCGTCGGTCAGATCGCTCTATCCCACTCGATCTCAATGTGTTTTTTCGCTTTCTTCGTCGTGCGGTGCGATAATGTATGTGCCTACTTCAGCCAATAAACAAAATATGTGTGCCCCGTCTTTAGAAGAGTATTTGGCCATATTAACTCTTCCTCTGAAAGCTAACGAGAAGAGTAGTAAAATTATTTATGAGTGAATACAATTACAGATTCATTGATATTTAATTTGTTTACGGTAAACAAGGAAAGAACACATGAAAGAAAAAGTGAACTACCTACTGGCGGTTAGTAAGGCAAATGAATACAAAAGTGAAGAAATAAACTAAATAAACAAATATAATAATAAAAAATAAAAATAAACAAAAACAATAAAAAAATCATAACTCGACCATCTCACCTTTCTGCAGCGAGAGATGGTCTTCTCGTTAGCTTTCAGAGGAAGAGTTAATATGGCCAAATACTTTGGCTGCATTGGCCCTCAATATCTCTACTATCTTGTTATCCCAAACATTAAACGGAAATAAACTTAGAAGTATATTTTAAATACGATTCTGTACACCACTGGTTGAGAAAAGAAGTTAAATGTAACCTCAATTTATCTTTTATAGCCTATAAATAAAAAAAAACACAGAAGGAAGGGCTTCTGGAGAAGTACTATTGCCGGGCCGAAAGAAGATCCCTAGGAGGCGGTCTCGGGCGATGCAGTCCGTCGCTATGACGATTGGTCGAGTCACCTATTTGAACACTCTTCTAAAGACGGGGCACACATATTTTGTTTATTGGCTGAAGTAGGCACATACATTATCGCACCGCACGACGAAGAAAGCGAAAAAACACATTGAGATCGAGTGGGATAGAGCGATCTGACCGACGAACGCCAAAACAATAGCGTCGCTCATATCGCTCTATCCCACTCGATCTCAATGTGTTTTTTCGCTTTCTTCGTCGTGCGGTGCGATAATGTATATGCCTACTTCAGCCAATAACCAAAATATGTGTGCTTCGTCTTGTTTATTTTTATTTTTTATTATTATATTTGTTTATTTAGTTTATTTCTTCACTTTTGTATTCATTTGCCTTACTAACCGCCAGTAGGTAGTTCACTTTTTCTTTCATGTGTTCTTTCCTTGTTTACCGTAAACAAATTAAATATCAATGAATCTGTAATTGTATTCACTCATAAATAATTTTACTATATTAGTTTTAATAGCCATTTCATATTAGGTCGACCGCGTCTCTTGGATTTACCCTAAGTGTTGGGAGCATAAAATCTAGCAGCGGTGCACTTCGACAGGGCACGCACTCTAGTCGTCTCAACGACTGGCCACCGAGCACGGGCCCAGCGGGCGACGAGGGGCCGCCGAGCTCGGAACGGCCCGGACGCCCCGGATGACTCAGAGGCTCCGAGCTGTCCATAAGCTTAAGCATAGAGATTCCGCACGGCACGGACGGCTCGGAAGGCTCGGCTCGGTGGCTGTATAAACCGACCTTAATGCGCAACAATGTTACGGGGAGTGGGGACAAGCTAGGGATGGGCGATGTTCATCGATGTTGACGAAATATCGGTAATGGGGAACCAAACATCGATGTTTCAATATCGATAATGAACTGATCGATGTTTACGAAATATCGATTATAGGGGATCAAACATCGATAATGAACTGCCGAAGATAATATTCGCATTTTCTTAAGCTAATCTACGAACGCACAATCGAACGAACGATATTTATCGCTTTTCGATATATCTTTGAATCCCTGTTGGTGCCCTGTTGGTCCGTTCAGACCACTTTACCTAGTTATTCAGTACTTTTTTTAATAAACATTTTTAAATATTAATGTTGTTAATTTATTGTTCTGTTTTGTTCATTTTATGCTTTATTGTCCCAGATAGCACAACGTCTGGTAAAGTGCGCAACCAGAAGTTTCACGGTTGTTGGCCAACCGGGGTACCCGGGTACCCCATGTTCCGATACATCTTAAATACAGCGATAAGTTTACTTTCGTACTTCTTCGAAACACTTAGTTTTCCATTCCCATAATATACCAAGTGCCGTTTTCAACTATTTAAGCGGATAAATTACCCGAAACATCAACATAATTGAAACTTTACTAATTAAAATCTTTTTTAAATTTGTTTTCAAAAACGTATATCAGGGCAAAAGACTTCAAAGAATGGGGATCCGGAGCGGTTTTGCGATATTTTCACCAGAACATAAAAAATTATTAAAGGATACATAGAAATGGGTATCCGGGTACCCGGTTGATCACATAAGGGTTAAAGACGGCCAAAAGGCGTCTTAAAGGCGTCTTAAAGGCGTCTTAAAGACATCTTGTTACAAATTAAAATGGGCATAAACTAGACGTCTCTAAGACGAGGTGTGCTATCCGGGGTAAAATCATCGATATTGTCGAAAAATCGATGATTGTGTTCGATGATTATCGGTTATCGATATTTAGCTATCGATGTCAAAATCGATGTCAACATCGATATTTTCTCAACATCGCTCATCCCTAGGACGCTCATCCCTAATAAAAAATTTGTGAAAAATCGAACATTTTTTGGCCCAACAAGGCAGAAACCTCCCTTACACTCGGTAATAATTCTTGTGTTAAGTAAAGTTTTTTGCGAATATTTCGTAAACCAAAGCCAAAAAGGTTAAACGGAAATGTTGTTCAGAATGATGACTTCGACAACATATGTAAAGGCCAATTGAAATCGGTGAGGAGGTAGCTTTTTGACCAGTTTATCAACAAATTTAACATTAATTTTCAATGTTATAAACAATTTCGCAGACACTTTTTTTTACAAATGTCCACCGATCCAGAGGTGTAGATTCACCCCCTAAGATTGTTCTACACATTGTACAATGCATGTGGAGAATGAGCAGATAGGTGTGTTCTGTAGCAACGAGTACTGTTTGAAAGAGTGACGTATGACTGATTTTTAGGGTGTGTGATTGTGACAGGAGTCAGTTGTCAGGCAACGCGCAAAGAATGATTGAGGGGGTCGCGTCGCGGCAACAATAATCTGGGTAGACGGTCATCGGGTAAGTGGTTGGGGAAAACCCAAGTGGTGTAAACGATACTCCTGCAGGTCAAGATACTAAATGTGATTTTCGCTTCTCATTTTGAAACCATTTTAGCTTCTGATCATTTGCCTGTCTTCTAGCATCTAGACATCAAGAAACAGTTTGGAATGGTTTTAAGAAAAAAAGTTTCCAACAAAAGTTGCTTGTTTTCTAACGTGAATTAGGAAAATAATTGATTCCACCCCTGCTTTAAATAAAAGGAGAGATAAGTGCGAGTCTGTATCAATGCGTATTTAAAAGCATGAGATGCATGGAACTCGAGACCAGAACGATTGAAACTGATCGTGTGCGTAATTCTCGATATATTGAGGTATTAAAACTTACGCGTGTTACCCTATATAATTAGGGAAAATATAAGCGAAATGCGGATATGCTTTTAATAATCTTTGATTTCTGTATATACAGTATATATATTTTATATTACATTATATTAATATTATTTTTATATTATACTAGCAAAATACCCCCGCGCTTCGCGTCGGGCCTAAGAGATATTAAGGACTCCATGAAAACACATTCCACCCGTTTTCACCACCCCCTTAGGCCAAGATCCGGATTTTTTTTAGGCATTTATGTGGATAAACTTTCCAAGTAACAACGAAGTTGATATCTAATCGAGTGAAAATACATTTCACCCCTTTTTATCCCTTTGGAGGTGGAATTTCCAAAAATTCTTCTTCAGTGGTACCAAGAAGCGCTCGCCCGGTCGCCGCCTGGCGATCGCGTCGCAAACTACTATTATTTAAAAATCATTATTTAAAAAAAATAAAAACGTTAGAACCTCCCTCTCACCAAGACGAATAAAGTGATGTAACATACTTGTGGGTACAGTTCATATTTACTGAGAAACCGCATTTCAAAGTATGCAACTTCAATTTTATATAATAGTGTAGATATAGATTTTACATTATATTATACACTCCGCGTCAAAATTAAGGTAACACTATAATTTCCCGAAAATTTTGGTCATTTTCAAATGGCTGTATCTCTGCGAAAAATGGTCGCAAAAAATATTTCAAAAACGCATTTTAAAGCTTGAAGTTTCTAGTTTTTAAATCAAGGACTCAATTTTTTTTCTCCGTCCATTATGATACTGTTTTATTAAGATGGAGCGCAGGAAACGAAGTTTCAGAATTTTTGCCTAGTTTGGACGTATGCACAGACCAAAATAATTTTTTTCAGATAAATCCAATGGGGGGCTCTTATAGAGCAAACATTTATCTTTAATTTCGATTTGTTTGGTTTTGTTGTGTGATTTTTATTGACCGAGTTATTCGCTATCAAAGCAAAAAAGGAATTCTTTACTTTGAACGCCTATAACTTGCGAACGCATGATCGTAGAAAATTTTTCATGAGTGTTTTGGAAAGCTAAGATAGTTTCCTTTCAGAACCTTTAGTTGCCAATTCAATGAGATTTCTTTTTAACCGTATTAAATTCATTTTAAAAAGATCCCAAAAATTGCATATTTACCGTTTTCTAGAAAACATGATGCCACTTCAAGGAAAATCATGGAATCATTCAAGTGTCCACGTTTTTTGTGAGTTAAGACTACCCATAAACACTGTGCAAAAGGCCGGACCAATCAGATTTTTTTTCCATATGTCCTCGATTGTCAAACATGCGATATGGTCTGAAAAATTGAAGGATCACCTGTTTCACGCTATGTTTCTCTGTAAAACCCTTTATTTTCTTCTCACGACTTTTGAATGATTGTTGCACTTTTCTTTTTGTTAGTTCGACGTCATTTTAGTAAAAAGAAAAGATTTAAAAAATTGAAGAAAAACATTTTTATCCAATCTGTTCGCAATGGCAAAAACTGTACTTCAATAACTGGCATTAGCACCATCCAAAACGCGCCACGAGTTGGCGCATGTGCGGTCGGACCTACGCCTCACTGCGCATGCGCCAACAGAGCAAGACGAGACGCCGCGCCACAGCTACTCACGCAACAACTTGGGACTTTAAATGCGACTTTTAGCGAACTTCATTTTTTGCATCGAGTTATGCCCCGACGTCACTTAACTGAGTTCGAAGTCGCTCGGCTTGTGACTCTGTTGGAGGAGGGCCACAGCCAGCGACAAGTTGCCAATTCCTTTGGTGTTAATCCGTCGTTTGTCAACCGTCTGTATGCTCGATTTCGAGAGAATGGACTGTACAACAGGGCAAGGGCGCAGCCGTGCGACAAGTTCTCGAAAGGATAGAAGGATTACGCGACATGCTCTTCGGGAGCCAATCGTCACTGCACGCGTTATTGCGGGACTATTTATGGACCGCAGACATAATCCGCCACGTCCGATCTCCAGTAGTACCATCAGGCGTCGATTGAGGGACGTTGGCTTGCGTTCAAGGCGTCCTGTGCGAGTCCCGTTGCTCACTCGCACACATCAACAACAGCGTTTGGCATACGCTCGCCATTACGTGCACTGGGGCCAGCGACAATGGGCAAATGTCCTTTTTACTGTCGAGTCCCGATTTTGCCTCCACGGGAATGATCGACGGGTTCGGGTCTGGCGTCGTCGTGGTGAACGCCATAATGCCAACCATACAAGGCCGGTTGTTGAGTCCATTCTCTCGAAATCGAGCATACAGACGGTTGACAAACGACGGATTAACACCAAAGGAATTGGCAACTTGTCGCTGGCTGTGGCCCTCCTCCAACAGAGTCACAAGCCGAGCGACTTCGAACTCAGTTAAGTGACGTCGGGGCATAACTCGATGCAAAAACAGAAGTTCGCTAAAAGTCGAATTTAAAGTCCCAAGTTGTTGCGTGAGTAGCTGTGGCGCGGCGTCTCGTCTTGCTCTGTTGGCGCATGCGCAGTGAGGCGTAGGTCCGACCGCACATGCGCCAACTCGTGGCGCGTTTTGGATGGTGCTAATGCCAGTTATTGAAGTACAGTTTTTGCCATTGCGAACAGATTGGATAAAAATGTTTTTCTTCAATTTTTTAAATCTTTTCTTTTTACTAAAATGACGTCGAACTAACAAAAAGAAAAGTGCAACAATCGTTCAAAAGTCGTGAGAAGAAAATAAAGGGTTTTACAGAGAAACATAGCGTAAAACAGGTGATCCTTCAATTTTTCAGACCATATCGCATGTTTGACAATCGAGGACATATGGAAAAAAAATCTGATTGGTCCGGCCTTTTGCACAGTGTTTATGGGTAGTCTTAACTCACAAAAAACGTGGACACTTGAATGATTCCATGATTTTCCTTGAAGTGGCATCATGTTTTCTAGAAAACGGTAAATATGCAATTTTTGGGATCTTTTTAAAATGAATTTAATACGGTTAAAAAGAAATCTCATTGAATTGGCAACTAAAGGTTCTGAAAGGAAACTGTCTTAGCTTTCCAAAACACTCTTGAAAAATTTTCTACGATCAGGCGTTCGCAAGTTATAGGCGTTCAAAGAAAAGAATTCCTTTTTTGCTTTGATAGCGAATAACTCGGTCAATAAAAATCACACAACAAAACCAAAGAAAACGAAATTAAAGATAAATGTTTGCTCTATAAGAGCCCCCCATTGGATTTATCTGAAAAAAAATATTTTGGTCTGTGCATACGTCCAAACTAGGCAAAAATTCTGAAACTTCGTTTCCTGCGCTCCATCTTAATAAAACAGTATCATAATGGACGGAGAAAAAAAATTGAGTCGTTGATTTAAAAACTAGAAACTTCAAGCTTTAAAATGCGTTTTTGAAATATTTTTTGCGACCATTTTTCGCAGAGATACAGCCATTTGAAAGTGACCAAAATTTTCGGGAAATTATAGTGTTACCTTAATTTTGACGCGGAGTGTATAATATAATGTAAAATCTATATCTATACTATTATATAAAATTGAAGTTGCATACTTTGAAATGCGGTTTCTCAGTAAATATGAACTGTACCCACAAGTATGTTACATCACTTTATTCGTCTTGGCGAGAGGGAGGTTCTAACGTTTTTATTTTTTTTAAATAATGATTTTTAAATAATAGTAGTTTGCGACGCGATCGCCAGGCGGCGACCGGGCGAGCGCTTCTTGGTACCACTGAAGAAGAATTTTTGGAAATTCCACCTCCAAAGGGATAAAAAGGGGTGAAATGTATTTTCACTCGATTAGATATCAACTTCGTTGTTACTTGGAAAGTTTATCCACATAAATGCCTAAAAAAAATCCGGATCTTGGCCTAAGGGGATGGTGAAAACGGGTGGAATGTGTTTTCATGGAGTCCTTAATATCTCTTAGGCCCGACGCGAAGCGCGGGGGTATTTTGCTAGTATAATATAAAAATAATATTAATATAATGTAATATAAAATATATATACTGTATATACAGAAATCAAAGATTATTAAAAGCATATCCGCATTTCGCTTATATTTTCCCTAATTATATAGGGTAACACGCGTAAGTTTTAATACCTCAATATATCGAGAATTACGCACACGATCAGTTTCAATCGTTCTGGTCTCGAGTTCCATGCATCTCATGCTTTTAAATACGCATTGATACAGACTCGCACTTATCTCTCCTTTTATTTAAAGCAGGGGTGGAATCAATTATTTTCCTAATTCACGTTAGAAAACAAGCAACTTTTGTTGGAAACTTTTTTTCTTAAAACCATTCCAAACTGTTTCTTGATGTCTAGATGCTAGAAGACAGGCAAATGATCAGAAGCTAAAATGGTTTCAAAATGAGAAGCGAAAATCACATTTAGTATCTTGACCTGCAGGAGTATCGTTTACACCACTTGGGTTTTCCCCAACCACTTACCCGATGACCGTCTACCCAGATTATTGTTGCCGCGACGCGACCCCCTCAATCATTCTTTGCGCGTTGCCTGACAACTGACTCCTGTCACAATCACACACCCTAAAAATCAGTCATACGTCACTCTTTCAAACAGTACTCGTTGCTACAGAACACACCTATCTGCTCATTCTCCACATGCATTGTACAATGTGTAGAACAATCTTAGGGGGTGAATCTACACCTCTGGATCGGTGGACATTTGTAAAAAAAAGTGTCCGCGAAATTGTTTATAACATTGAAAATTAATGTTAAATTTGTTGGTAAAATGGTCAAAAAGCTACCTCCTCACCGATTTCAATTGGCCTTTACATATGTTGTCGAAGTCATCATTCTGAACAACATTTCCGTTTAACCTTTTTGGCGGATGGCTTTGGTTTACGAAATATTCGCAAAAAACTTTACTTAACACAAGAATTATTACCGAGTTTAAGGGAGGTTTCTGCCTTGTTGGGTCAAAAAATGTTCGATTTTTCACAAATTTTTTAAGCGAAAAGTATTAAATACAGAATGTTGATATTTGGTATGTTGTCTAAGTGGTCTTCATTGAACATAAATGTATTTTTTAAAGTTTAACAAAACATGGTAGTGGGAGTGGGAGGAGCCACGTATGTCGGTGGCGATGACATTCTTCGCTTGCGGAAGTTCTAAGCCCCGGACAGGTGATCTGAATATTTTTGGATAATTCTAGTTGAACTTATACACAATATTGTACAAAGTAAAACTATGTTTCATTTTTTGCTTCAGATCACCTGTCCGGGACTTAGAACTTCCGCAAGCGAAGAATGTCATCGCCCGCGCACCGACATACGTGGCTCCTCCCACTCCCATGTTTTGTCAAACTTTAAAAAATACTTTTATGTTCAATGAAGACCGCTTAGTCGACATACCAAATATCAACATTGTATATTCAATACTTTTCGCTTAAAAAATTGGTGAAAAATCGAACATTTTTTGGCCCAACAAGGCAGAAACCTCCCTTAAGGGGGGAGACCACTGAGATATGGTGTTTTTCGTGAAGCGGTGTCAAACTCGCGACAGAGCCACGCGGAACTTTGAACGCGTTTTTCTCAGAATGACATTTCTCAACCGCGTTGACGGTCTACAGAGAAAACTATACGTCCAATTGGCTTGATCAAGGACATTTATTGTACGGAAAACCGTCGCTATTACGTGACGATCAGACATTTTCAATTTTCAACCTGCTTCTATTTTTTTAGCAACATTTCCCCAATTTTGTACCCCGAAAACATGACTTTTTTTCAGTTGTCCGCCATTTTGTTATTTTTTACAATTTTGACATTTTGCGATCGTCACGTAATAGAGGTAAGCTTCTAGTTTTTAAATATTATTGTTTTTTTGAATTCCGATAGGGTAGATGTACCATTTGTGGCCACTTTAAGGATTTCCGTACCATTCACAGATACATAACTTACAAAAGAATACGTACACAAAAATAAAGAATATATCAGTGTAATCTAAAATCTACAGATAATTGAAATATTCTACGTTGAACAATGTTTTAAACATAATTATTTAAAAAATCATTATATTATCGTGCCGGACTGTTTTGCACCATTTGTGGCCACGTATGATTATTAAATAAAACGGGACAACAAAACAGTAGAAATGGTGCCAATAACCCATCCTTAGACAGCTTAATTCATTGTAATGAAAGTGAACTAAGAATACTTAATATCTCGGAATAAATAAGACAGTGGCCACAAATGGTGCAGTGGCCACAAATGGTACATCTACCCTAAACCATATGGCCTGGGCACTGTCAACGCGACAAGCATATTTTTGCCGCAGCGTAAATTGAGACGAAGAGGATACAGGAAATGAATTCATGAACTTGATTGAAAAAATTGTTTTTTTACCCTTCAATATGTACATATTAACTATACTAAGCAATAAATTTATTTGCTTGGATCGTTTGGTTGAAATAAATTCCCGAAAACACCCTTACTTTTCGGATCATTAAAACTCGGAAAATCGATTTTTTCTTTTTTACATTTTCTGAAAGACGTATGTTTCAAGAATGTTCTCTCCAAATTTCATGAAGAAATTCGCAAAATTGACGGAGATATGGTGTTTTTCGTGAAGCGGTGTCAAACGCGCGACTGAGCCACGCGGAACATTGAACGCAATTTCCTCAGAATGACATTTTTCAACCGCGTTGACAGTCTACAGAGAAAACTATACGTCCAATTGGCATGATCAAGGACATTTATTGTACGGAAAACCCGTCGCTATTACGTGACGAACAGACATTTTCAATTTTCGACCTGCTTCTATTTTTTTAGCAACATTTCCCCAATTATTGTTTTTTTGAATTTCGATGAACCATATGGTCTGGGGACTGTCAACGCGACTAGCATGTTTTTTCCGGAGCGCAAATTTTGACATGAATTTGATTAAAAAAAATTTTTTCTTACCCTTCGATATACAGGGTGTCCCACGGTAGACTGGACAGTGCCGTAGCTCCTAAAGTATTGGAGATAAAAAATTTTAAAAAATAGGGAATTGCATGGTTCGAAGGGGCTAATAAATTAGCCCGCACGAATTTTTTTTTCGATTATTATTTTAAAATGGAACTGGTTTTTCAAATGGAACTATTTTTTTTGAAGTCCTGAGTTGATAGTGCGTTCCAAGACAAATTCAATAAGCATCAATGTATACACTTTATTTTCACTGGTTTTTGAGATATTGCGCTTGCAAATTTACTGATTTTCACTGCAAGAAACTCCTCTGGAATAGCAAGGACCGGGGACGGTCTTACTGGCGCCACGGGTGGCACTGCCTGTTGAAATAGATACCTACCTGCGAAAGGTCTACGCCAGGCCCAAAGGCTGGACAATTCTTTTCCGCCAGAAATGCTACTTAGGTAGGTACATCTGCGGTATCGAGAAGCGCATCGTTACTTTTATTTCGCACTTGCTTCTAGGCTCGGATAGCCAGTTCGTCTGGGAGGGATGCAAGTTGGCTTGGTTAGGTTCGGAGGAGTGAAAGTTGCTACACTAAATTTCAACTATAGGGAGCAGATTGTATCAGAACCAATCGGATTTGCATCCCTCACAAACGGCTGCACTCTTGAAGAGGCCCTCTTCACAGCAATACCTTCTCCCCAATGCCCACCTTCTTTCGCACGGAATACGTCAACGCATGGTTTTGTTTTGATATCGAAGCTCATGTTTATACTCGAGAGGACCACGCGTCGACAGCGGGCTACCCCTTTTCTTACCGCGTCTCTCCACGAGGAGTATTGCCGGTGGATTGTAGAAGCGCAGATGTCTGGATGCCAGTTGTTGAATTTAGGAGACGATAGAAACACTTTATTACAAAACACACATGTACTATAATTAAAGTAAATCGTATTCCTCTCGGGCAGGAGTCGCCCGACGTTCGTCAAGAAGATGCGGCCTGGTACCCCGTGGCGAGGACAACCCTTCGCAGGGTCTCGCCCGATTTTTATGGCTTTTTCCGGAAAAAGGTACGAATCCTGGGCCGAACGTAACGAATTGAGGTCGAGCCCCCGCAGTCGAGGGTGAAATATCCATTACAACTTATTAAGAAATACTTTTCTTCATGTGCCTTTTAAAAATGCTGCATTAATTTGACGTCGGGACACCCTGTATGTAAATTTTCACCGCTATTATAACTTTCATTCCTACCGCTTATAGCGCTGCACTCTTATTTCATGCTTAGCCGTTAACGTTGGATGTGACACGGAAATGGTAATGGTGCTCTAGAGCCCCAAAATCGAGGGACACAGAAGACAACAGAATGTCAGGTTTATTCTATACCTCGTCTGTGTTGGTAACATAGGTTGGCTGCGCGGTAATGTAATGCGATTCTACTTTATCGACGGTCGGTAATGCTCGGTTCAAGTCCCCGTGGGACATTACAAAAGGTTATAAGGCCGGTATTCATAGTCGCTACTTATTCTTAAGCAAATGCTTAAGCATTCGGTATCCTTTATTAGCTACTTGTTTAGTAGAGAATGCCGCATGCTTCAGCATGTGCTTAAGAATAAGTAGCGACTATGAATACCGGCTATAGACTGAATCTCCGCATGTTAATACAGGGTCATCGTTTAATCCTGCTACCCGCGCGCGCGCGAACTTGTAAAATGATAACACCGCCTCACGGACGCATTCCACTACAACCATGCACCGTCACCGCGTTCGGAGAGCTGCTAGCGACCGCTGGACAGCAGTGATGCTCGAGCTTCGAGAATTTTTGGCTGGTCCTTGTCAAATTAACGTTGCAAAGAACTATTCAGAATTTCCCGGCCCCGGTTGAAAATTTTGGGGTCTTTTTCGTATAACTTTTGAACTATAAGACATATCGGAATACAATTTGCGCCAAAAAAATGAGGAAAAATTAATCCCTCTGAATGATGGATAATTTAACATATTTTACGTTTACTTAATTTTTCTTTTATCAATTTTTTAACCATAATTGTTTAAAAAGCTGTTGGAAACTGTTTATTTGATAATGTATTTAACGCTGTTTTTAAAATTCGTGGTGTTGATAAACAATAGGCTCATTACATTTATAAATTGAGAAATTAAATTTTTATTCAATTATGTGTTAGTTCTGCAGACCTCAGAATCTATTGTTCTGGTTTTCTTTTTTATGATTTTATCCTTAATGCGGTGCATACCTAGATCAGATGTAAGGGGTAACTAATGCGACGTGTCTTTGATTGTAGCGGTGTTTGAATTTTTTTTCTAGAATTTTGTGTTAGAATGTTTTAGCTACTCAACGCCACGCCTATACCGGCTTCCGTTAATGTCATTTTTTGGAAAGATGTGCCGTTACTGTGGTTTTTACAAGCAGGTGGCGAAAAATCTCTCCGTACAAGGAACCGTCAACCCTGTCGTGGCTAAAATTTTTGAAATTGAGACGAGTACGAGATCTGTTGACATTATTTTCAAACCTCATTACAGTGATCTGGGGTGCGAGTGGTAGACCGATCATAAAAGCGGAGCGCGCGGCTCGATTACCTGGGTCGGGAAATTCCCAATACCTAGCTCTTTGCGACTCTAAAATTTCCGAAGCTCGGGCATCACTCTTGTCCAACGGTCGCAGGCAGCTCTGCGCTGGGCCGGTGCATGGTTGTAGTGGAATGCGTCCGTGAGGCGGTGTTGCCATTTTCGTCTGTTCGCGCGCGCGCGGGTTGCAGGATTAAACGATGACCCTGTACATTGGCACAAAATATGAAACCAACAGAAATCTTCAATAATATTCAATAATTTTTTAAATTCAATCTTCTATGCAGAATATATTTTTCTATGTAAAGATTCATTTTTAAGGATTATTGAACATTAATGAGGTTATTGAATCTTAAGAAATGTGTTAAAACTAAAGTAGAACATATCGATTAACCGTACTGTATTTTCCTCGATCTTTATTACTTAGATTTTCGACTATTCGAGGTAATAACGATGAAACCATAGAATGAACTATTGTATTAATAATTTATCGAAAATAAAAAGAAATTAACTATCAATTTTGAATTCAAAAATCTACAAAATAAAGCAGTTTAAATGATTTCATATTTTTTATCAGAATCATTGAATTGATGTTGGTATGGTAAATGGCCCCATGGTGAAACAGTTAAGGAATCAGTTGAGATAATTGCAATTTCTTTTATATTTAAATAGTATAAAATTATAAGTATGCTCCAAGTCATGTAAGAAGGAACCTGCCGACCGACGAGTTTATATCGGATCTGCGCATGTTGGCGGTGCTCATTGGTGCCGAAACACGTTACTATGGCTATACCCCAAACAAACGCTTCCTCGGAGCCAATGAGCTCATTCTACATGCGCGAACAAGTTCCTTCTAAAATGACTTGGAGTATAAATATAATTATTCGAAAGCGTAAAACTTCTACTTTCAGATAATGTAACAAGAATCTACATTTGTTAAAGGAAAAGTTTTAAATTAATTAACCTTGAGAGGGCCGGGCTGGCCACTATAGTGGTCACCTAAAAATTTGGATACTTTGCCGGACATTTTGGTGATATATATGCATAAATTTTAAGTAAATAAAATTTACAATTTCAATCAAAAAATCCCGGCCCTCTAAAGGTTAAGACGTGGAACTGTTCATACGGCCCAGTAATTAAATGATATTCATAGCGTGTCCTATATATTAATTAGCAGGCCCGTTACGCACTTGGCGACCAGTCGGCGGCGACCAGGTCGCCGAGAGACCAAAATGCGGGTAACCAAACGAAGCGACTAGACCGGGCGAATCGACACCTATCATTTTCGTGGGGACCGCCAAACAGAATGGACGTCGAGGCGATTGTTCTAATTGTGAAGTGCATTAAAAAAAAATGAAAAAAGAATAGGCAATATTCGGTGCATCTTTTAGTGTAAGAATGACGTAAGAAATGAATGTTTACTGGATTTCTCATTCCCAAATGAATGCACCATTTCTTCTTATTGTTTTTTTAATGTCAGGATTGGAGTTTTCATTATATGACAAGCCCCAATTGCCCAAATTTCGAGATTCAATTTGGAAAATCAATTTGTGGTCGCCAACGAAGTCGCTGGTCGTGTGAACGCGTGCATTGGAATCAAGGCACCTCGTTGGTCGCCGCGACCATTTGGTCTCCCGTGCGTCGCTCACGTTTTCGTGGTTGCCGGCGACTGGCAATTTGTGGTCGCCAAGTGCGTAACGGGCCTCAGTGTCCCAATTATTGAATATATATATATATATATATATATATATATATATATATATATATATATATATATATATATATATATATATAATGAAGAGAAATCAATATGGTAATATTTTGGGATAATAAAAATATTTTATTTATAATAAATTTGTGTAAATTCTTTATTATTTATTAATTACTTTGGGTTTCTTTAGTCGCAGCTTTGTTTTCTCCACATCTTTCTCTTGTTTAATACGCTTTTTTAGTTCCTGTTCCAATTTCTTTTTTTCTTTAGTTTCAGCTCTTTGTCTTCTTTTATCTTCTATTTCCTTTTGCTTTATTAATTTTTCTTCATCTTTTCTTGAATGGTAATTATACCACTCATCAGAAGTTGCTACTGTTGGTAATTTTTCTTTCATGCTATTATTTTTTTCTTCTCAACTACTTTAGGCCAAAACAACATTTAGGCCAAATGTTGTGTATAAGACTCTTCTTTATTTACAGTTACATTTTCATTCGTGTTTTCTTTTTCTGCAGGATTAGATTTCTTATTTTTATTAAGAATATTAAAATTTACAGGCTCTGCAGAAAAAGGATATAACCCGCAAGTCTTAAACCTATTCTTAGTCATATTTCCAAGATTTTCCATTGAATCAATTGTTTCTTTTAATAAAGGAGCAAAATTTTCTTTTCTTAAGCGTTCACCATTATTGTCTACTCTCCATTTCAGCACAGTTTTATGCCATAAACTTTTTAGTGGATGGAAGATAGCAACATCTAATGGCTGAAGTATATGTGTCGCATTAGGATATAACGCAATTAACTCAATTTGAACGGTACAGCAAAAGGTGACCAATGGTAAAGTAAAATGAGACGAGTGGCCATCTAAGAAAAGAATGACTGGAAATTGAGTTTATTTTTTACCAGCCATGGATGAAAGATATTTGCTACATATTCATAGAATGTTTGTCCAGTCATCCAGCCGTTGTCTGTTACACCGATAGCCCATTCTTTGGGCATTTTTCTTGTTATATTAAATGGCACTCGTTTGTACGCATGCACGACCATTGGTGGAACCATTTTGCCAGCAGCATTGATCATAAATAGTGTAGTTAGACATTCCTTTTCTACACCATTTACAATATAATATACAGATTTTGAACCTTTTTTTGCCAATACATGGCCAGTTTCTGGACACAATAAAAACCCAGTTTCATCCCAATTATACACCCTTGTTGCATCAATTCCGTTGAAACTATTTTTAACTAAATAAAGGACAATGTTAAGTCCTAGAGGGGATTACTGACCCAAGAGCCTACAGCATATGCTATACACCGTTGGAAAGGTCTCGCCAAGACGAATCGATTGATGCCATTTTTAACTTCGAAATCAGATGGGATAACCTCGAAAAATGCCCTCAAAGTTCGAGATTTTGCGGTTTTGAACAAAAGAAACTGGTAGTAAAATCCCATCCGGCCCGAGGGACCTCAGGTAGGCACCTGAGGGAAAACCGAGGGGTGCAAACGATACTCTAGCAGGTTGGGACGGCAAATGTGCCCCACGATCTTCATTTCAGTGCCGTGTTGGGCCTGCGTTTGCCGCATGGGCCCCGTTCCTAATGCCCGGAACGAAATCGCCAATAGATCAGTTGTTTTTCATGAACATAATATGTTCATGATAGACGATTTGCAGGTATGAGTTTGGGAATGTGCAGGTAGCATTCAGAATAATGCGTTGCTTACAATAGTGAATGGAGTGACATTTTATTGATTGAACGAAACATAATGATGTGAAGATGATTAATCTTCAAATCCTCAAGACTGTTTTCGATATGCATATGTAATTAGGGATGCACTTAACACGTCCAGACATAATGAATTATAATTCCCCGAATGGCGACGAAACTGCATGATACAGAGTGCAACAAATTAGTTTTAGTATTTGATGAGACATCGGGAAAAGTGATATAATACCTGGCAGCGTAAGGTACCGGCCAAAGCTAGATCTCGCTTCTAATGTTAGTTAACTGCACTATCGATGGAGAAATAAATAAATATTATAATTCTGAGCAACGTATTCCCGTGACCTTTTTTTCTTTAGTATTACCAGAGTTTTAATGCGTTTAACATTAGTCCTAGTTTTCCGTACGACAAAAGTTATTTTTCATAGCTGATTTCTTATTTTTCAGGTAATTAAAAAATTTTGTCATATTACGTACATTATTTTTAGACTATTAGGTATACATAACGGGGCCCTTGCGGCAAACGCAGACCCAACACGGCACTGCAATGAATCACATGCACATTTGTCGTCCCAACCTGCTAGAGTATCGCTTGCACCCCTCGGTTTTCCCTCAGGTGCCGACCCGAGGTCCGTCGGGCCGGTTGGGATTTTACTACCAGTTTCTTTTGTTCAAAACCGCAAAATCTCGAACTTTGAGGGCATTTTTCGAGGTTATCCCATCTGATTTCGAAGTTAAAACTGGTATCAATCGATTCGTCTTGGCGAGACCTCTCCAACGGTGTATAGCATATGCTCTTGGGTCAGTAAACCCCTCTAGGACTTAACATTGTCCTTTGCACCTCAGAAAACCATGTATGCAACCTTTCTTCTATTGCAGAAGCATGTGTGTTTGTAAGATTTTGGGTTAATCGTGTGGATATTGTAGGGTGTCTTCGCAAAAAAGATTCATATCAATGTCGCCCTGGTCTATTCTCAACAAAAGGTGTTTTTCGTTTTAATTGTATTACTAAGTCTCTAACACTGTCCAAAAGTTGATCTTTAGTAACAGGAAACCCACGTTCCCCAAGGTAAAAGATCCACTCAACGAGCTTTTGTTCTTCTTTTTTTGTCAAATATGTTGACGGACCTATTGCAGCATCCATAGGTAAAATGCCTTTACTTTTCAAATAAATTGTTGATTTTGGCACATTATACCTTTCACTAGCACATTGTAATGATGTGCCTGGTTTATAGGATTCTATTGCTGCACACACATCTTTCTGACTGTAGTTCTTCTTCTTTATCTTTTTTATCTTCGGCATGACTTTATGTCTGAAAAAAGTAAAAAAAAAATTATTAAAAGTATATTATAAAATTTTAGGTTATGATAATATTATAACAAGTATAAGATTAATTACCCTAATAATTCTAAAACAGTATTATATTTTTATCTAGTTATATTAACGTAAATATACAGGGTGTCCCACGGTAGACTGGACAGCGCCGTAGCTCCTAAAGTATTGGAGATAAATTTTTTTAAAAAATAGGGAATTGCATGGTTCGAAGGGGCTAATACATTAGCCCGAACGAATTTTTTTTTCGATTATTATTTTAAAAAATACGATGGTCAAGTTCGGTTTTTCAAATGGAACTATTTTTTTTGAAGTCCTGAGTTGATAGTGCGTTCCAAGACAAATTCAATCAGCATCAATGTATACACTTTATTTCCACTGGTTTTCGAGATATTGCGCTTGCAAATTTACTGATTTTCACTGCAAGAAACTCCTCTGGAATAGCAAGGACCGGGGACGGTCTTACTGGCGCCACGGGTGGCACTGCCTGTTGAAATAGATACATACCTGCGAAAGGTCTATGCCAGGCCCAAAGGCTGGACAATTCTTTTCCGTCAGAAATGCTACTTAGGTAGGTACATCTGCGGTATCGAGAAGCGCATCGTTTCTTTTATTTCGCACTTGCTTCTAGGCTCGGATAGCCAGTTCGTCTGGGAGGGCTGCAAGTTGGATTGGTTAGGTTCGGTAGAGTGAAAGTTGCTAGACTAAATTTCAACTATAGGGAGCAGATTGTATCAGAATCAATCGGATTTGCATCCCTCACAAACGGCTGCACTCTTGAAGAGGCCCTCTTCACAGCAATACCTTCTCCCCAATGCCCACCTTCTTTCGCACGGAATACCTCAACGCATGGTTTTGTTTTGATATCGAAGCTCATGTTTATACTCGAGAGGACTACGCGTCGACAGCGGGCTACCCCTTTTCTTACTGTGTCTCTCCACGAGGAGTATTGCCGGTGGATTGTAGAAGCGCAGATGTTTGGATGTCAGTTGTTGAATTCAGGAGACGATAGAAACACTTTATTACAAAACACATATGTACTATAATTAAAGTAAATCGTATTCCTCTCGGGCAGGAGTCGCCCGACGTTCGTCAAGAAGATGCGGCCTGGTACCCCGTGGCGAGGACAACCCTTCGCAGGGTCTCGCCCGATTTTTATGACTTTTACCGGAAAAAGGTACGAATCCTGGGCCGAACGTAACGAATTGAGGTCGAGTCCCCGCAGTCGAGGGTAAAATATCCATTACAACTTATTAAGAAATTCTTTTCTTCATCGTATCGAAAGGGAAGTGATGCCAATGGATTTCTTATGTTTTTCTGATGAAAATCATACCAAATATCATGCAAATCGGACTACTTTGACACAAGCTATTTGTATTCCCTATGTAAAAGTTGTCCGATTTACACGACATTTGGCATGATTTTCATCGGAAAACCACAAGGAATCCAACGGCGACACTTCCATATCCATACGACAAAGAATAAAGAATTATTTTATTTCTGAAACAAATACAGGGTAATTCTGGAGGTACGCCCGTCGCCTCGTGGCGAGGACAACACCCCGCAGTGCCCATCGAATTTTATGGCTTTCGACCCTCGAAGGGTTTGGAATATCATTAAGACGTGAGAAATGTTTATGATTTCAAATGTTTGCTTCTTTTCTTCGTCGCATCGAAGGAGAAAGTGATGCCAATGGATTCCTCGACTGCGGGGGCTCGACCTCAATTCGTTACGTTCGGCCCAGGATTCGTACCTTTTTCCGGAAAAAGCCATAAAAATCGGGCGAGACCCTGCGAAGGGTTGTCCTCGCCACGGGGTACCAGGCCGCATCTTCTTGACGAACGTCGGGCGACTCCTGCCCGAGAGGAATACGATTTACTTTAATTATAGGACATGTGTGTTTTGTAATAAAGTTTTTCTATCGTCTCCTGAATTCAACAACTGGCATCCAGACATCTGCGCTTCTACAATCCATCGGCAATACTCCTCGTGAAGAGACACGGTAAGAAAAGGGGTAGCCCGCTGTCGATGCGTGGTCCTCTCGAGTATAAACATGAGCTTCGATATCAAAACAAAACCATGCGTTGACGTATTCCGTGCGAAAGATGGTGGGCATTGGGGAGAAGGTATTGCTGTGAAGAGGGCCTCTTCAAGAGTGCAACCGTTTGTGAGGGATGCAAATCCGATTGGTTCTGATACAATCTGCTCCCTATAGTTGAAATTTAGTCTAGCAACTTTCACTCCTCCGAACCTAACCAATCCAACTTGCATCCCTCCCAGACGAACTGGTTATCCGAGCCTAGAAGCAAGTGCGAAATAAAAGTAACGATGCGCTTCTCGATACCGCAGATGTACCTACCTAAGTAGCATTTCTGGCGGAAAAGAATTGTCCAGCCTTTGGGCCTGGCGTAGACCTTTCGCAGGTAGGTATCTATTTCAACAGGCAGTGCCACCCGTGGCGCCAGTAAGACCGTCCCCGGTCCTTGCTATTCCAGAGGAGTTTCTTGCAGTGAAAATCAGTAAATTTGCAAGCGCAATATCTCAAAAACCAGTGAAAATAAAGTGTATACATTGATGCTTATTGAATTTGTCTTGGAACGCACTATCAGCTCAGGACTTCAAAAAAAAATAGTTCCATTTGAAAAACCGAACTTGACCATCGTATTTTTTAAAATAATAATCGACAAAAAATTCGTTCGGGCTAATTTATTAGCCCCTTCGAACCATGCAATTCCCTATTTTTTAAAAAATTTTATCTCCAATACTTTAGGAGCTACGGCGCTGTCCAGTCTACCGTGGGACACCCTGTATAGGATACAAAAAAATATATGTTATAAATAATAAATGTTATTGTTACGTCCCTACTTCCTATTTGGGGCCGCGATTTTTAGGGAGTTTAATTTTCGATCCGCTTTTCGAGCAAATCCAGTGATTTACGCTCTGGGATAGTTGAGATTACATTTTAGACACATATTATCGCGTTATACTAAACATACTTACTTTTCACTTGTCGATGGGCGTCAATTTCCAGTAGATGGGTTGGTCTGGGACCCCGTTGATTTTCTGAGCTTTCTCAGATTTCGGAGCAGCCCACTCTCCTGGAACCAGGATGTACCCGAATTTGGGGATTTCTTCAGTTTCTCTGATTGTCGGGATCTCGGGGACTCGCAAGAGCTCAACGTAGGTTGCTGGGGTGTTGCAAAACTGCCACTTTAGTTTTCGTAATTGGACGCGTCTTCCGCACGGTGACTTCGCGGCATTCGTCTTTTGGAATTAATAATAATATGAGTTAATCGACTGATAAATCACTCTTCATCTTCCGCACCAGGCGCTACCGCGGGCAACGTTCTGCTCATAGGTGACACCTTCGGCGGGGCAAGCGTGATTCCTCCAAATTTGCAATTATCGATTTAGAAGTTGGTTAATATTTAAATAAATCGCGTTGATCACGCTCTGCGCTAAATCTTTGGTAAAACCGCGGGCAACGTTCTGCTCATAGGCGATACCATCAATCAGCGCAACCCGTGAACTGTTGGTACGCTTTTTCGTAAATAAATTAATTCTCTTTTTCCAAAAGGCGAACGCTCGTTTTATGAGATTAGGAATTGGTTGGAATCACTTCACTCACTGGTATAATATATACAAACAATCACCTTTATTTTTATGTGGTTGATTCTAACACTTTTCTAAGTCTTTTATATTTTACACAAAAGCAATGTTGATAATGATACTGGTATATGGATTGAATATTAATTTCTCTGAATTGTTAATTAATTCATTAATTAATACGCTCCGCGGGTGGTTAGTCCCTTTTTATAGGACTACTGAACACTCCTTCTCCAGGTTTGTCACATGACAATTAAGACGGTGGGAGATGAAATCTCCCAATCATCTGCCGTGGGATCCACCTGAAGAATTCTTTCCAGCGGGCTATCCGAGAGTTTTGTTTACTGCAGAATTTGAGCTATTGCGCACCTATTTCGGTGTCTTCTGCGTGACTTAAGACGTATTTCTGCAGTTATACGAAACCCTCAGTAGCGTCGATAGTTAAATTCTTATTTTAATTCATTTTTAGAGGTTTACGCTTTTGGGTTTTCGATGTGCTCTGTGCGATTGGTTTCGTACAGCCCACATACTAGGGATTGAAGTTAATATACATCGGTTCCGTATTGGAGCTCGATTTACTGGATATTAAGGTAGGGCAAATTTGTGGCGATGATCAGGAGCGCAGCTTCGTGAAGGTGTCGACTCCGCTGGCGGAAGGGGCCTCTGACCCATCAGCTGGCGTCCACTGGCCCCCTTGGTGTGCGCGCGGTTGGCTAGCCTGGTGTGCGTCTACCTCCTTCGTGCTGGTTCTCCTGCTCACTGTTGCCGTCAGTAGATTCACGACTCGAACTCTTCTTATCGCGATCTCCGATTACAGTGCCATATCGGCTATGTATTTTATTGGTAACTTATGCGAGGTGGTTATAACACCTCTAAAGTACGAAATAGTAAATATAATTGATTCAAAGAGTTAATTAATAGTAGACTCCACGTCGCGGGACGTGACAGTTATTAATTTTAAAACCACTCAATTCTGGCGTCTGTAATACCAATGTTTAAACAACCATTAAACACGTGTTTAATGACTGGTCCGTGTCATGTTACCGTGTACTAGTGGATAAACGCAACAATTTCAACATTAAAAAAAAAATTATTAAGAGATCCAATTAATTTTCAATTCTTCATTAAATAATAAATTCAAAACAACTGTACAATTTCAGTAATTATAAAATAATAATTAATTACAACCTTAACAAAAATATTTTCTCGCTTGCTTGAGCCCATTAGGTAAGAAGCGAGATTGAAACTGTTGAAGCTTTACTGTACAATAATAATTTTACATGATATAACTATTCAGTTATATAAGCTTATAATTGTATCTATATAAAGCTAATACATCTTGCAATTATATTTCGAACAGTTTAAACATTGCAAATTAGTAATACTGTTATTATTATAAAATTTCTTCTCAATTTTTAATTATTGGGCCGTGTTTAAGGACTGGGCCATTTACCTTAGTGAATATATTAATGAAACAATACTCAAATATTGGGTTGGTGCAGAATTATCAAGCGTTTGTATTGGCGGGTTATTTGTTATTAAAAATTTTCCCGTCTTCCAAGCAAATGGGAAGTAGTTATTGAAGTAGGTGGTGACTACGCTCCGGAATAATCATTTCAAAATGTTATTGTTTAATTTTCATGTTTCTTTTCTTCATACTAAATATTGTTTAAAAAACGCCTGATAATTATGCACCAACCCAATACTATTAATACGATATTTATTAAAAGTACAACGGAGTTACGATACAAAATTTTGTATTTTTTTCGCAATACTACTTCCCGATGAAATTTTTCTTTTTCTTAATTTTGTTTCTTTTTTTCCAAATTCAGAAATTTTATACGAATAAAAATTCTTTAACTAACGCGGGAGGAATATCATTTAAATATTTTCTTATATATTTTCCTGTTCTGGCAGTAATGCCTTTGCCACGCTTAAATTTATTCTTATGGAACTTTTGGAAATAGCTTTCCATAGTATTCACTTGTTCTACCCATTCATTTTGTGACGAAGCGTCACGAGGAGCACCGACCTGAGCCGAGTCGAACCGAGAGACGCCGCGTACTAAGAATTCCCCCACCCCGTGACTCGCTATTCCGGGAATTAGTACGCGCCGTCTCCCTAGATCGCGCATCTTTCCCGCTGGTGGGAATCACCGCGGAGTAGCTTATAAGCTTCGCGGCCGCCCAAAGGAGTCAACCGAGTGGGAATTAAGGAGCCGCCTCACCGCAGGAGCGAACGACTGGCAAATACCAGAATCGCACCGTGTGGACGCCTAGGCGTGACTCCCCGTAACCGACCGTCTTCGGCTGAGTGGCTGGACATTGCCCAGGCTCGCCGAATCCGATCCGTACCGACAACCAAGGTGGCTGGATACTGCCCGGACCTTGGCTGGCTGTACTCCCGTACCGTTCCTTAGCAGAGTGGCTGGACACTGCCCGGGCTCGCTAAGCAACCGGCCGAACCTTCCTATACCGTAGGCGAAGGGACTGGATATTGCCCGGATCTCGACCGACCTTCCCTCCACACCGTTCCTCCGTAGAGTGGCTGGACACTGCCCAGGCCCCGATTAACCGTATCTCCGTAGCGTCTCCCGTTAGAGCGACTGGATAGTGCCCGGGCTCGCTGGAGACGCACAACCTCACTTATAACAACGGCTACTCCGCTCCGTCGAAGCCAATCAATCAGCACGACGAGAACTGTACATAGCAATCGGCTTCGGGACCGATATATATATATATATCTTAGGACATAATGTCTTGTGTCTTTATTCTAATAGAGGTACATTCGTTCTTAGCCTACGAGTCTTTATCTTAGGACATAATGTCTTGTGTTATATATTTATATATATATATATATATATATATATATATATATATATATATATATATATATATATAAATCGTAGGCTAAGAACGAATGTACCTCTATTAGAATAAAGACACAAGACATTATGTCCTAAGATAAAGACTCGTAGAAAACCGAACCCTGCAACTCGACTGAGCTACCGGCCGAGTCTTCCCGATCCGGAGGGACGCCCACGCAGGTGGTCGTCACAATTTGACGGTTGAATTAACAAGGGAAGATCTCGAATCCGAAAATTCAAAAAATTCTGAAACTTGGTGAATATGTAGGGAATTTCCTCCTGATTTCAACGCAATTTTTGTTTGCTACCCAAATTAACTCTAAGGGGGTGTAATTGACCCCTGAAAGTCCGCTTATTTTCCGATTTTCTGTTATAACTCGTGAACTGTAAAATAATTCTTTTACCAAATAATAGATCTAATTAACCGGTTAACTGGCAATGTATCATACATGTAAAAAAAAAATCTGGCCAATTCTGCTTATGTATCATATATGATCAAATGGAATAACGTTTTTGATTTTCAAACGATTTGAATGGAACTTGGTATGTAATGGTTTTTGGGGTCGCTGAATCTGAATTTGGCATTGAAATTGTTAAATTCAACATGGCAGACTCAAAATGGCCAACCCAAAATGGCTAGCGAATTGTTGGGATTTGTATAAATTATTTGTTATGATATTATGTTTAGTGGCTGTGGATAATTAATCAGAGAGTAATTATTGGTAGAACATGATTAATTTTATTAAGATTAACATAATATAATTTTAATGATTGACAATCACATCTCACCATGTAGCCAAAACTTTTGTGTATATAGAAAGGTAAGAAGTGTCTGAATATGGACGGAAATCATAATCAGAAAAGTAGAGCAATACTCTAGTCAAGTATACTCATTATTGTGACGTGACGTATGTGGCGGGAAGATTTGAATCTAACATTATTCGTACTGTATTCAATTTCAGGAGTTGGGGGTGGCATTGAAAAAAGTAACTGCTGCAATCGAATTATAGACAAAAAAATTCACAAATAAAAATTTTTAAATAAAAAAGGTTTAGTAAAGAATTGAAAAAACTCACCTCTAAATCCTATGTTTTAGGGGTTGGGGGTGTCAGATGAAAAAAAATAACCCGGAATCAATTCAGCGACTCAGAAAACCCCTGTATACGAAATTTTGTGTGATTCACTTAATTTTTCGATGTTGCCAGTTTGAGCACGAATAGTGAAAAAGGCCGTGCCAGTTAACCGGTTAAAAGAAGTAACTTTTGTCTTGAAACTTTTTTTATCTTTTATAGTTCGCGAGTTATAACCCAAAATTTGAAAATAGCCGAATTTTCAGGGGTTAATTTCACCCCCTTCGAGTGGATTTGAGCAGAAAACAAAAATTGCTTTGTAATCAGGAGTAAATCCCCTACATCTCAGATTTTTTTTAATTTCCGAGTTCGGGATCTTTCCTTATAAGCTGGATTTCCAACGAGCAGGGAACTGTCCCCTGCCTCGGCAAACGGTTAAATATAATCCATAGTGGTCGCTACAAGGAGTATTGACACATTTTAAGGAAGATAGCAGGCACATTGTCACTACCAGGACCCTTGTTGACATTCAACGAACCAAGTGCCTCAAAAACCTCGGATAAGCTAATATTAAAGTCCGGTATGTTCACAGTCGATAATACACCGCAGTTCGCACCGTTCATACCGGATGGAGAAGAAACGTATTTAGAAATTAAATGACCGGCAAAGAGCGCGACAATATCGGTGGCAGAATCCGCACGTAAGTCACCTGAGAACATAACTCCGGGAAAAACGACTGCCTCGCGCTTTAAGTTGACGTGTTTCCTGAAAAACTTAATATTACGCGGGATGCTGGCCTCCACCGTACTTATGTACAATTTATAGTCTTTGCGCGCTAGAGCTTTACAAGCCGAACGTAGCTACGAAAGACGCAAGTAATCAATCCAATATGTAGGGTAGACCGGGGGCGTTATTAACAGGGGAGCGAATGAAACACATATAAATTGTGTTGAATCTCAAAACATATAATGAATATTAACACCAATTTTTAGATATATATATATGATAAATAATGACATTTGGAATACACACATTCATGTTCTAGCAGTATAGATGCTCAATAGACATGGATAGTGAAAAAATAACTTTTCGATACCCTAAAGTAACTTTTTCTTACTGACTTATGAATCTAATGTAAACACTCCCTTTGCAAGTATGTGCATTTTTTAATCTGTAATTTGACCTTTTTTAAAGTAATACTGATCGTTACCTAGCACTTTTAAGTGTCCCGTTAGTCACAATTTATAATTGAAGTTCAAAAGCTTGGTCGGGGGCGATTGTAACATCGGCAGTCGAGGTCGGTTGTACGGCAACAGAATCGAATAGTGTCAAAGACAGCGAATAATATTGTCTTGTTTGTATTACAACCGATCCGAGATCAGCTACGGTTGCAACATCTTACACAGTATCTTTAGGGCTATAACACTCCGCTTCTCATTTTTTATTAATAATTTCGATATTACTTGACATACAGGGAGTCCCAAAAATGTCGGAGTTTCTTGGAAGGGGTAACTCGGGGGGTGATTTGAAACAACTTTTTCCTTAGCGAAAATATTGTCCGAAGCTTCGTTAAGGAGATATGAACAAAAAACCCCGACCAATGAGAGCGCGCGCCTTCCGTCCGAGTTGCCGCGGTAGCGTTTGCTACGCACATACGAACAAGCAAGTCGGCATGCATCGAAGGAAACCGCGTTACACATTTTTTTTTAAAGCAGAATCTTAAATAAGAATTATTTGAAGTTAGAGGATAAGAAGTACGTAAATTTCATTTTTAAATAAGGCATAAACGAAAAGGTAACGTAGCAGAAAATGTACATGTGATCGTAATTCGTTATTGAGGTAAAAATCCGTAGTTTAATAACGGCCAACACAACAAAATTTAAACAATAACATTAGGTGTATGAATAAATTCTTTCCGACTGGATTTACATGATCAGTACAAAGCTACTGAATTTCTATCACGGTGGTATTCATAAACTGCCAGAAAAATGGCAAAAGGTAATGAACAATAATGGAAATTATTTCGATGATGGAGTTGTTTTCATATTTTTTAAATCGAACTGTTATTGTACCCTAAAATCGGAAAGAATTTATTTCTACACCTAATAATCACCAATAAATTAAACAAAACTCTCCCATTCGGACATTCCTTTTCTTCCTTTTCGGAAACCTGTGTCACTGGGTTACTGTACCGATCCTGGTCATCGGTGGATGAAAAGATTTATGGTAGGGTAGCGCCCAGTACTCAGCTAATCGCAGGTATTCGCAGGACACCACCCGAAAGTAAGGGTCGCAACGTCAAGTGCGTCCGGGTTAATGTACCGAATATTCACTTCACTGCACTGATACTGACATTGATCATTTAATTTATTTTTCCCGGAACGTGTTGTTCCTATGTTATAAAAATTGGTGGCCCCGAAAGGGGCCGATTACTGTTAATTGAGCAGTTGCTCAATGTGGCCACCCTCAGCGTCTATGCACGCCTCCGCACGTACAACCAGCTGCCTTTGGACTGCTCGCAATGTTTGTGGCGTAATGTTTGTCACCGCAGCATGAATCCGCACGACTATGTCTTCCAGTGAATTCACTGGCTGACGGTACACCTCATCCTGAAATGATTGTTGTACAACAAATACAAAACGTAAGTAAAAAAGAATACCTATGAAAAATTAAGAGCACTAATGAAATTACCTTCAGGTAACCCCAGAAGAAAATATCCAGCGGGGTCATATCAGGTGACCGTGGGGGCCACGCAACAGGACCGTCGCGGCCGATCCACCTGTCCTGGAATGTTTCATCAAGGTAGTCGCGGGCAATTAGTGTGAGGTCCAGCCCCGTCTTGCTGATAGACCATGTTCTGTCGGACCTCATTTGGAACATGGGCCATAAGACCCGGCAGAACATGCTCTAAAAAGACTTTATACGCTGGACCGTCCATCCTGTCTGGCAGCATGTACGGCCCAACGATAAATTCGCCACAAATGCCCGCCCATACATTAATCGACCAACGGACTTGTGCTGCGCGTGTCCGAAGCGCTAGCGGATTCTCGTCGCTCCACACATGCCGATTGCGGGAATTGAAGCAGCCTTCCCTCTTGAAGATTGCTTCGTCCGTCCACAATATGTATTTGCAGAACGACGGATTCCGCTGCACTTCTCCAAACAGCCACACTGAATACTCAACCCGCTGGTCGGCATCCCCGGGGTGCAAATGTTGCACCCGTACATAGCGGCACGGGTGCAACATGTTTTCCCTCAGAGTTCGGTGTACCGTCATTCTGCTGGCACTAGAAGAAAATGCAGAAACATCCATTATTAGATAACATTTGTTTCCCTTAATTAATAATTGCTGCAGTTATCTTGTACTGTGACTTACTCTAGGCGGCGGCTCAAGTCGCGCACGCTGACGGTCGGGTCCTCGTCGATGGCTTCCAGGATGTTCTCTTGTACCGCAAGGTTCCGCGCGCCTCGGGGTCTACCCACGTCGCTGCCTCGCGGCATCATCGACCCCGTCGAGTATAATCTACACGCCAAACATCTAATCGTTCCCTCGCTCGGGGTTTCAATGCGCGGGTACTCCAGTGCCAACGCTCGCACGGTAGCGCTTGCGTCCCCGTTGTTCCGCGCGTACACCCAGAACATCGCGTAATACTCTTCGGCGGAGTACATTTCTGGGACGAGATTACTAGCTGACTGACAGGATTTTTTCCCAAGCAACTTCCTCTACCCCCAAGTAGTTTCTCTCGTTCCATTATGAGTGTACTCCCACCAGGACAAGAGGCTTTAGGTAAAAAGAAGCCAGCACATTTTTGAAACACGCGTGTTTTGCAGAAGTGCAACAAACGAACCATCCTACACTTTGACAAAAGCCCGCGCTCCGTCCTTTTACTACCAATGTACCCATTGCTTCGAGATAGAAAACAGACACCACGTGTATCGGTTCGAAAGGGTCCGAAGGGAATAGAAGCAGAAAGTTTTCGAGTTGCTATAAAGAAGAAAATGCATACCATCCCTGTTTCTTCTTTCCGATACCCTGAGTTCACGTCTGCTACGAGGCGGAACCAATTAAGTCATAAATTATCCGAAACTGTAGGAAATCGTTCTCTACCGCCCAATACGGTGGCGGGACAATACGGTCATAAACCGCGAACCTGGCGAAATGCTCTGGCTGATCAGCCTGATTAATTTTGGAGAACTAGAAATTACGGAGTATTATCCAGCATCAATACGTCCCGCGGAGAGACACAGGAAAAGAAGGGGTAGTCCGCTGACTGCGCGTAGTCCCGCCTGCTTCGTCCTACCCATAAATTAAAGACGGATCCCTTATCTCTCGAGTATAAACACGGGCTCGAATTTCAAAACAAAAGCACGCGTCGACGTATTCGGTGCGAGAGACTGTGGGCTTGAAGTCCGATTGGCCATAGACTAACCAATCGGGCCTGCTTATTTCTCGTGTCTAAACACGCGCTCGAATTTCAAAACAAAAGCACGCGTCGACGTATTCGGTGCGAGAGAAGGTGGGGCTTGGGGAGGAGATATTGCTGTGAAGAGGGCCACTCTGCCCTGCATCCCTCCCAAATGGCCACTGTCCTGAAGAGGCCCTCTTCACAGCAATATCTCCTCCCCAAGGCCCACCTTCTCTCGCACCGAATACGTCGACGCGTGCTTTTGTTTTGAAATTCGAGCGCGTGTTTAGAAATAAAAAGACACGTATTTCTTATTTTTCGGTTCTCTAAAGATATCCAAAAACCAAAGCAATCAGAGGCGGACACCTGGGAACCTCTCCTTGTCAGTAGAAGCAGAAGAAATATCTTCATGTACACCAGGGTTGACTAACTGGCGACTCACGATTTGCTGGGGGCTATAAGCGGGGTATAAGTTGGAAAGAAGAAGTGTAGAGCTACAATCCTGAGCTAGAAATCATGTAAAAAGAAAAATTATACTGCAAATTCTCGAAAGTATCTAAAATTGACTCCTTGAAATTTTGGCTTGCAGGTTGCCACCCCTAGAAAAATTGCTGAAAGTGTAAAAAACTCAAGTCAAAAACTGATTCAGAAAACTTTTCAACATTTATTAAATTTTATTTGTAAACATGAAAATATGAGTGGAATTGCCATGAAAAATCAGATTTGCAAAATGGTATGGAATCATTCAAAATCATCATCGGAATCACAATTCGGGCAAGTGTAAACACTGTAGCACATATCGACACATTTCGCGTGAACGGCTGTTTTGCATTCGTGACACTTGATAGAGTTGTTTCTATTGAAAAGGAAGCAAGGTGGCAACTTGCATTCCGACGCATTTTTGGAAAATATGAGAAAAAATTGTCAATTCATAATATATTTGGAAATCTGTTTGGCATATGTAAATTAGATAAAATACAACACAGTACGAATAGTTACCTCGAATTGTCGATGAAAATGTTCAATTTACGAGCCCAGGGAAAACACACAATTTTAATAATTCAATTTCTTGACAAACACTATATCACACTTCGCTCAGCAAACACAGTGTTATTGCGTCTGTCCGCTTCAGAGGTTAATATCAGGTTGGCAAGAAAGTAATTTCGGTTGTGCCACATAGAGGGCGCTGTAATTGTTTTGAAGGACTCTTGTAAGTGTTATAGTTTTTTCCTGTTGACATTTAATATCAGGTACATTTCAGTTACTTAAGAAGCAAGTTGTGCGAAATTTTGTTTGTGACTGTTAGTTCAGAGTCAATTTTAACATGGAGTGCAAAAACGAACATTTTCGGCATATTTTACTTTTTTATTTTCGTAAAGGAAAGAAAGCTGCTGAGGCCCACAAAGATATATGTGAAGTTTATGGTGTTGATTGCATAACAGAGCGCACGTGTCAAAATTGGTTTAAAAAATTCCGTTCTGGAGAGTTTTCACTCAAAGATGACCAACGTTCTGGTCGACCTACTGAAGTTGATGATGACCAAATCAAAGGCATAATTGAAGAGGATCGTCATATAACTGTCCGAGAGATTGCAGAGAGGTTAAATACATCGCACACAAGTAGGTATACTATGAGAGTTCTGAGCCCTAGGGCGAGGGGGTGCAGTGGTGCGAGGGGGGTACCGCGCGGGCGAGGGGAGGGTGGAGGGGGTACCACGCTCTTCGACGAGATGGGTGAGGGGGGTGACGTCACAGGGGGAGGATTTCAAAATTTTCAAAATGGCGTCGCGCGCGTTTCGTATTGGCGCCACCTACCGGGTGTTTAAGATATTTTGAGTCTGCGTCGGTATTTGGGGTCTGTGTTGGTATTTGGGGCCCGTGTCGGTAAATTTCCTAGGTTTTTCATACATTTCGTATTGGCGCCATCTGGTGGATGTTGGATTTTTAAGATACTTTGGGCCCGCGTTGGTATTTGGGGCCCATGTCGATAAATTTCCTAGGTTTTTCATACATTTCGTATTGGCGCCACCTGGTGGATGTTGGATTTTTAAGATACTTTGGGTCTGCGTTTGTTACAAAGTATGTTCAGGACTAGTGTTCGGAATTTTGAATGTGGAACAGAAATGTAGACACACACGATAGAATTACTTAGCACGAATATTTATATTTAGGTGTTAAATGACAAGGTATCTTAGTTCACTTATAACGAATAGTTTCAGACTAATACTAAGATTAAACAATAGAACTTGCGAAGCAAAGTCGCGAAGAACAGTACTTTCGAAGCAAGTGCGAAAGCGGTGCAAGCAAATGTGCGAGATTAGCGCAAGCAATGTGCGTAAGCAAAGAAATAATTACCAAGCGAAGTCAGGACTGCAGACAGAGTGGGCGATCCTCGAAATCGCTCTCGTTTTCTAGGAAGGAAGATCCTTCCCCTTCCATCGATCGTGAATCGATAGAAGGGGGATAGATCTTAACGCCACGCGAGTGCGCAGGTCCTTGCCAATTGCCTAATTAATGGCAATCCATCATAGATGGCGTTGACAACCTGATTTCTCGTACAGCGTTGGTATTTGGGGCCCGTGTCGGTAAATTCCCCAGGTTTTTTCATACATTTCGTATTGACGCCACCTGGTGGATGTTTAAGGTACTTTGGGCACGCGTCGCCGCCGCGCAATCACCGTGCGCGTGCGGGGATCGGTGCGCAGGCGCGACCGCGACCGATTCGTGGAAATTCGCGTCTTCAACGATGATTTCTGAGAAAGAGGGTGGTCCAGGAGAAAAGATTTTTTCTGAGGAAATATTTGAATCGTGGTACCGGTACAGCACACGTGCAATGATGTAAACATAGAACGATAATTATTGTAAATCAATCGTCGCGATAGCCCATGGAATAAACACGACATTGCACCGTGGCATCCCGCGTGTTTATATCTGAGCAGGATTGATCGCATTTTTGGTGCCTACGTGCACGCGCTTCATGCCATATGTTTATATTTGAATCGTGGGACCGATACAACGCACGTGCAATGATATAAACATAGAGCGATAATTATTGTAAATCAATCGTCGCGATAGCCCATGGAATAAACACGACATTGCATTCGATTATGATTTCCGAGAAAGAGGGTGATATCTGAGCATTGACTTTTCCCAAGACCATGCCTCTAAGAAGTATCCTCGAGAAAATGCAATGTCCCGGAAGCAATAAATTAGGCGTTGCGATCACGCGACCAACTAAGCGATAATTATTAGGGGTAGAGTTCCGAGTATTTTCACGTCCGAGAACAGGGTGAGTATCCTTATCGAGAATAGGGCGAGTATCCTTATCGATGTGGTTGTAAGTCATTCGTCGCGGTAGTCCATGGAGTAAACACGACATTGCACCGCGCGATGCCATGTGTTTATATTTGAATCGTGGGAGTGGTACAGCAACCCTGTATGGGTGAACCGAAATCGAAGATACGTTCGAACTGCAGCTAACGTAAGCATAGAGCGATGACGACACAAGATCTCGGGTAGGGTAGGTGGCTAGTATATTAAACTCTCAGTCTCTCGGTGAAAATCGTGAAATACGTTACGCGTGCATAACATGGACTCTTTCGTGAATTCGTATAAGTCGTTGCAGGGGGTGATCAAACAGTTGCGTACCGAAGAAGAGTTTAGTGAGTGGTTTATATCGTGTAACGAGTGTATGCACCTTATCAATGAATATCTTAAGACTCAAGGAGTATCGGAATTTGAACAAGTACGTTTGAAAGTACTTAAGATTAATATTGAAAAAGTGCGAGCATCGGTTCGAATCAGAATAGCAAACATACTCAGTGAAGAGGACGCCCGAGATGCATTGCTAGCGTCTTCTTCCAACGACGGTGATTATTGGGTGAGTCCTTTATCGTCGATACTGCAGTTGGATGACGAAACACTGGCAATCGAGAGGCATAAGATTCGCGATACATTAAGCACCCCATCATTATTCGAGACGTCATGGATCAACATCTTCCGACAGGGATTTATGCAATTACCGCGTGAACATCGTCAAGTGTTACGCCATATCGCGCGATATAGTGTTGTGAGCAAATGCACAATATATTGCATCGTTGCTGATAAGGATCTGTGTCGCAAGCGGCCGAAGTACACTACCGCGATTGCATGTACACCGTTGGCGCTTCTACACGACATCGAAAACGGCTCGGTCCAAGTACGAGAAGTATTGTGTCCTGAAACATTGAAACTCACAGTACACGAGTTTTTGTCTCGGGAATTATCAAAATTTTAGGATAATTGTATGAGTCTACCGCGAAACTCGAAACGTGTACTTACACCGCTGAGTTTTCGATGGCCTGCTGAGGACTATGACCATTTCACCTGGAAGAGACGCATCAAGAAATTGACTGAAATCGTACGTCTCTGGGAGGTGAACTATTTGTGAAGTAGTGAATTATGTGTGAAGAAGTGAACATGGAGATGATCATGGACATGTACAGGGTTTTGACCCAGAGGTCGAAGCTTATACATTCTGTTGAGGAATTCCTAGACTGGTCGAATCAGTGTGACTCGTGTATACGACGCATCGTTGAGTATCAGAGCAGCGGAGGAGTGCCCGTGAACACGAAACAACGCCTGGTGTCGTTGAACGTGCAAATAACAACATTGCGTGCGGACGTGCGGGAAAACAACTTTTCGCGAGTAGGGCACGGGGTTTCGGCTCAATCGACAACACCCAAAGTCGTATGGGTAGACGTGGAAACTGCGTTTATAAGTCGTATTTCGACCGGCGCGGTCATCAACGTGGGATACGTTGATCCACGTCAATTTTTGGAGGGTGCTCGACACATAGTAATGTCACGCGTCACGAATGCTATCACGGCACATAATGGTGTGTCTGTGAATACAATCTTAAACGCGGAGTTTATGTTAGGTGCGAATATGGACATGAAATGTTTCAATACGCGAAATCATATACTGTTATTAGATTCGAACGTGCGCGAGTGGTACTCGAAGTGCGTGATCGCTCCCACGCTAGTGGCACTCGATGAGTTTCAAGATCGTGACAGTGGATGGACCCTAAGGGCAGTGCTAAACATTTTAGTAAATATTAATAAGTATAATCCGCTTCGAGCCGGTTGTGATATTGACGTAAAGCTTCCGCAGGCCGTGGTCCAGAAAAAAGCGGTGGTGAATGTAAACAGCGGGGACAATGCATGCTTCCTATGGTCGGTCGTCGCCAGTTTGTATCCTGCTGCTACGCATGGGGGGAGGTATGGATCATATCCACATTACGGGACGGTGCTTTGCACGGACGATATAACTCTTCCCGTGACGTTGAATCAGCTGGCAAAGTTCGAGAGTTTGAACAACGTGTCGGTGAACGTGTACACGTAGTCCGATGGAAGCTGTGCACCGCTGCGTTTAACCAAGGATAAACGCGAGAGACATGCAAACCTACTACTTGTGCAGGATAACGAGGGCACTAATCGTTATCACTTCACCTGCATTCGCAGTCTATCGAGGATGATTTCGAAGCAGCTCGGCAGCCACAATGGTCGAGTATTCGTTTGCGAAAGGTGAGTAAAAATGCGGAATATTTTGATCGCTGTATTATTCATTCATATGTTTTATTATTGATGTTATTATCGTTGTAGATGTCTGAATTACTTCTATTCGATCGAGCGATTAAACAAACACAACGTGGACTGCCAACACATGAACGAGTGTACCATCGAATTGCCGTCCGCGAAGGATAAATGGTTGCGATTCAAAAATTTCAAACATAAAGAACGAGCACCATTCATCGTCTACGCGGACTTCGAGTGCATGCTGGAGGACGTCGAGCCTACGGAGCGGAGTCATACGTACACGTACCAGCATCACAGAGTATACAGCGTAGGATACTACATCCATTGTTCCACCGACGCGTCTCTGTGCCGTTATCGCGCGTATCGTCATGACTCCGAGTGCGTGAAATGGTTCGTGCAGGAACTTTGTGACTTTGCTGCCACTGCGTATTCATGGTTGCGAAACGCGAAAGAAATGAAACCGCTAACGAATCAACAGTTGCATAGTCATAACAGTGCGATCGTGTGCCACGTGTGCGGACAACCCTCCGTCGACACGAACATAAAAGTGCGCGACCATTGTCACTCGACGGGCGAGTACCGAGACTAAACTCGGCATGGGTATGAGAAGTACGAAACGTAAACAGAGAAAGTCTGGAAGGAAACATCCTCAACGGCGACGACGACGACATCGTAGTCTACGAGTGGCGAAACGCGGTGGCTTTCTTCAATTTCTTCCGTTCGTGCTACCTGCTTTATCGGCTATCGGGGCATTGACCGGTGGAGCGGCTGGTATAACCAAAGCGGTCAACGATTCGAAGGCCTCGCGAAAACAACTGGAAGAGACGTTGCGTCATAATCGGGCGATGGAAGGGCGAGGGATGCATCTGACACCGTACAAGCGAGGTGCGGGCTTGAATCCTAGACGTCGAAGCCAACGACGACTGAGATCAAAGAAAAAAAAAACGCCGATCGAGTAGGCGTGTGGCGACGGTGGCGGCGATAACGCAACAACCTATGACGAACCTGCAATTAGAACGCGAATGCGCTAGCATCCCGTTCTTTCGAGGGGTGTTTATGCGCGACACACTTCCCACGCGCGTACGAAGCAACGAATGTGGCATCGCGAATCTGGACGAGAATCGAGGCGTCGGTACGCACTGGGTCGCGTACGCGAAACGCGGGCCGCGAGTACAGTACTTTGATAGTTTTGGGAATCTGCGACCTCCCGCGGAATTGATCTACTATTTCGGACATGGTACAACAATCACGTATAATCACAATCGTTTTCAACGTTTCGACGAGATGAATTGCGGTCGCTTGTGCATGCAATTTTTACAGCAAAAGTCTATCGAATTATGGCCTATATACTAATAATATCGGTATGTGTACTAAGATTATGTTACAATGGACCCATGCGTAATGACAATTCACACCTCCTATAATAATAAAGACTCATAATATCGATAAAATGCCGAGTATTCGTACGCGCGCGTCACTTACCACCTCTCCGTCTCGCGAGTGTAATCTATGATATGTCGTTCACGCTTACGTTAACGGGTCGCAGTAGCGTGCTCACGGTAAACTATTTCCCTCCGATAGATTTGAGTGATGGTCAATACGAATTAGGACTCGCGGACTTGGAGACGTTTCACACGATACCGAACATCGACTCGAGCAACGATAAATTCTATTTCGTCGTGAATTATGACACCGAAAACAATACCATCGCTGACACCATTCATGAATGCATTACGATCCCCCACGGCTCCTACGAATTAGACGCTATCGCCGAGTATCTGAAGCAACGATTACTCGATCGATATCCTCGAAGACGCGGAAATAACGATAGCAACGATGACGACAAGTACCCTGTAATGCTACGAGCTAACAACAACACCATGAAAAGTGAGCTGTACTGCTCGTTCTTTGTAGACTTTACGAAACCGAACAATGTGGGCTCGTTGCTAGGATTTTCTCCGAATCGCGTCTTATTACCGAGAATCTGGCACGAGTCCGACGTACCCGTGAATATTATAAACGTTAACGTGATCAGAGTAACGTGCAACGTTACTACCGGCGCGTACAGCAACGATAAACCGGTACACACGATTCATGAATTTTCACCTCGCGTACCGCCGGGATATAAGATATCGGAAACTCCGCGACACGTCATTTACCTGCCGATCGTCTCACGAGCAATACACGATCTAACGTTGTGCATCGTCGATCAACACGATCGTCCTATAGATTTCCGCGGAGAAGAAATAACTATTCGTTCGCACGTTCAACGACGTCCGCGCGATAGGCTAGCGTGACTACACGCGTATTCGTGGGTGTGTAGTATGTTAGTGTTAGATCACGCGTACGAATCATCAATCGTCGCTGCCGCTGCTACTCCTGCTGCCTCTGTCTCGCGTCATCGGCGCAATCCTTTATCGGAAGGCGAAAGTAGAAGAATAAAGGTTGGTGGAGCGATAAGAAGAGGATCCATAAGGAGGAGAAAGCCGTTGACTCGTCCGAACGTACGTTTCTTACGATCGTTAGGATTCATCGTCGCCTATTAGACACGCAACCACGATGTCGATTATTCTGGACGTGGCGAATACGCCAATCTTCGACAATCGTATCACGAAGATCGAGTTACACACGTACAATCCGTACGCCAACACGACGTTCGACAACAGCGATGAGATAAGAATCCCCATACAGCAGCAAGATCTATACACGCTTCCATGCGAAAGTTTTCTCTACATCGAAGTTCGTGGCACGTTGACGGCGCAGGATGCGAAAGGTCCGGCAACGTCCGCGACCGCTGTTCTCGACAATAATTGCGTTGCGTTCATGTTCGATGAGATTCGATACGAATTGAACGGTGTCGAGATCGATCGTTGCCGAAATCCAGGAATCACTACCACATTGAAAAATTACGTTTCGTTGTCGGCCGAGAGGAGCAAAGTGCTTGCGAATGCCGGTTGGAATTATGCCATCGATTACAATAAAGACATTTTTCATTCGGGTGCTTTCAATTTCTGCGTACCCCTGAACATGTTATTAGGATTCTGCGAGGATTATAAACACATCGTGATGAACGCGCGGCACGAGCTAATACTTATACGATCGCGAGTAGATTCGAACGCGATGCACTGCACCTCCGCCACTGCGATACCGAAACTAGAGATACGCAAGGTGCAGTGGCGTATGCCCCACGTTGTTTTGGAGGAAGTGAATAAGTTATCGATGCTGCGTATCCTGGAAAGCGGTCGGCCGATCGCGATGAGTTTCCATTCGTGGAGCCTGCATGAGTACACGTTACTGCAAGAGACAACGAAACACACGTGGACCGTGAAAGCTACGTCGCAAATTGAGAAACCTCGATTCGTGATATTGCAAGTAGTATACCTGTTCTCGGACGTGAAAATACTCGGAACTCTACTCCGAATAATTATCGCTTAGTTGGTCGCGTGATCGCAACGCCTAATTTATTGCTTCCGGGACATTGCATTTTCTCGAGGATACTTCTTAGAGGCATGGTCTTGGGAAAAGTCAATGCTCAGATATCACCCTCTTTCTCGGAAATCATAATCGAATGCAATGTCGTGTTTATTCCATGGGCTATCGCGACGATTGATTTACAATAATTATCGCTCTATGTTTATATCATTGCACGTGCGTTGTATCGGTCCCACGATTCAAATATAAACATATGGCATGAAGCGCGTGCACGTAGGCACCAAAAATGCGTTCAATCCTGCTCAGATATAAACACGCAGAATGCCACGGTGCAATGTCGTGTTTATTCCATGGGCTATCGCGACGATTGATTTACAATAATTATCGTTCTATGTTTACATCATTGCACGTGTGCTGTACCGGTACCACGATTCAAATATTTCCTCAGAAAAAATCTTTTCTCCTGGACCACCCTCTTTCTCAGAAATCATCGTTGAAGACGCGAATTTCCACGAATCGGTCGCGGTCGCGCCTGCGCACCGATCCCCGCAAGCGTACGGTGATTGCGCGGCGGCGACGCGTGCCCAAAGTACCTTAAACATCCACCAGGTGGCGTCAATACGAAATGTATGAAAAAACCTGGGGAATTTACCGACACGGGCCCCAAATACCAAGGCAGACCCAAAGTATCTTAAAAATCCAACATCCACCAGGTGGCGCCAATACGAAATGTATGAAAAACCTAGGAAATTTATCGACATGGGCCCCAAATACCAACGCGGGCCCAAAGTATCTTAAAAATCCAACATCCACCAGGTGGCGCCAATATGATATGTATGAAAAACCTAGGAAATTTACCGACACGGGCCCCAAATACCAACACGGACCCCAAATACCGACGCAGACTCAAAGTATCTTAAACACCCGGTAGGTGGCGCCAATACGAAATGCGCGCGACGCCATTTTGAAAATTTTGAAATCCCCCCCTGTGACGTCACCCCCCTCACCCATCTCGTCGAAGAGCGTGGTACCCCCTCCACCCTCCCCTCGCCCGCGCGGTACCCCCCTCGCACCACCGCACCCCCTCGCCCTAGGGCTCAGAACTCTCATAGTATACCTACTCACACAACAATTGAAAATCGTTTAAAATGTCTTGGACTCGCTAAGAAGCTCGACATTTGGGTCCCGCATGTATTGAAAGAGATTCACTTAACACAACGAATCAATATTTGCGATATGCATCTCAAGCGCAATGAAGTTGAACCTTTTTTGAAAAGAATCATCACTGGTGATGAAAAATGGGTCGTCTACAGTAACATCATTCGAAAACGATCATGGTCCAAGCGTGATGAACCAGCACAATCCACATCTAAACCTGAATTGCATCCAAAAAAGCTCATGCTGTCAATTTGGTGGGACTACAAAGGTATTGTGTATTTTGAGCTGCTTCCAAGAAACCAGACGATCAATTCAGATGTTTACTGTCAACAACTATTGAAACTAGATAAAGCAATAAAAGAAAAACGGCCGGAATTGGCGAATCGCAAAGGAGTTGTGTTGCACCACGATAACGCAAGGCCTCACACATCTTTGGTAACTCGTGGGAAATTATTGGAGCTGGGTTGGGAAGTAATGTCGCATCCCCCATACAGCCCTGATCTGGCACCGTCTGATTACCATTTATTTCGAAGTTTGCAAAATTCTTTGAACGGTAAAACTTTTACAAATGATAATGACCTCAAATCGCACTTGGTTCAGTTTTTTGCTGCTAAGGACCAGAAATTCTATGAGCGCGGAATCATGAAGCTGCAAGAAAGATGGCAAAAGATCATTGAACAAAATGGACAATATATAATTGATTAAAGTTTATTCTTTGTATTAAAAAAAAAGAGTTTTATTTCACACTACAAAACCGAAATTACTTTCTTGCCAACCTGATAAATAGTTACAACTACTATTTTAACGTCGATGTGAGCCAGAGGTGAGCTTATGTCACTGTTAGAAAGTCGAAATACAGCAGGGGTGGCAACCTGCAAGCAGTGGCAACCTGCAAGCCTCTCTCCTACATATAATTATAATTAATACGACAATGCGAACTGATATATCCTTAACAGCGAAGACCAAGAAATGTATTATCGAGTTGCATTGTGTAATTTGCAAGCAGATCCGTTCGTTCATCAATGATTGGTTCTACATACAGATGCGAAAGTGCGTTTTCCGTTATGAAAAATATAAAAAGTAAATATCGGTCAAGATTAGCGGACCATTCATTATCTTCGCTGTTAAGGATAGCCATAACAAAAATTGATGTGGATATACCATCCCTTGTAACGTACCGCTACGAACCGCCATACATTTTTCCTAAATTAATCATTTATACCTAAGTTGTAACACGCGAAACACGTGCAAGCGACATCCCATGCGGCGGGAAAACATTGAAGTGAGTGACGCGCAACGCATGCGCATAGCCGCGTATTCAAACAGTAGACCCAGTGCCGCGAGTGAACCGCGCACGCGTGCGCACACCGTACGATAAACCGGACGCCGAATAAACCGAGCATAGTGTGCAAGTGGCGCGAACCGGACGTTAATTATAATTGGTGCGCGAGATCGCACAGCCAGTGATTGGTGCGGGCTATGTATCACAGATTGGTATAAATATAGGCCCGCCAGCAGCAAGAGGAAACAGGGATGGTATGCATTTTCTTCTTTATAGCAACTCGAAAACTTTCTGCTTCTCTTCCCTTCGGACTAGAGCTGTTTCGAGACTCGAAACATTCGAGTAGCTTGAAGTTCGCACCGAGCGGGACTCGGTTTTTCGAGCCGAGCCGAGACTCGAACGGTTTCGAGTAACCCGAAAGATTCGGGTAGCTCGATTTTTTCGAGCCGCTAGAATGCGTTTCGGGTAGCTCGATTTTTTCGAACGGCTCGAATGTGTTTCGAGTAGCTCGATTTTTTCGGGCCGCTCGAATGCGTTTCGGGTAGCTCGATTTTTTCGAACGGTTCGTATGTTTCGGGTAACTCGAATGTTTCGAGCCACTCGAATATATTTTAGGTAGTCGACTGTACGGTGCAATGTGACAGTTTGGTGTAGCTGGAACGTTTGGTAGGCATCGATTATAAATTAATATAGATGTATAATATGAGAAGTATAGATATGAAAGTCATATCTAGTAATTTAACCCTTGCCTGGTGGATATTTTAACTACACATTGGATACGGGATCCATTTGACCCATAATTTAATTCGTATACACCGCGGGATAAGCTCCTAAATAAGGTTATCACCTTGTTAACATCTAGTAGTAGTACTAATAAGAAGTGAAACGTGTAGTTTGATGTTTCGAAGGGTCCCAATACAATATGTATATATATTAAAGGTAATTCTTTATGTTTGTTAAAATCATTTATTTCTGCACCAACGATAGATTATATTGACCTGCCCAACGAATTTAAATGGTTTGTAATATTAAACTATTCCATTGAAAGTTGACAATTCTTTTATTAAAGGAGGAAATAGGATAGAATGGGAACGTAATAGGTATACAAAAATTATTATTATATACAGTAACATTCACGCAAACGCTAAACTATATACAGACACTATTTACACACTAGTTCTTAAATTGGCTGATAAGTAACAAATTTGCTCCACTTTTTCGCACAAAAGGGAGGCACGTTTATACGTGACAATATTTCCAGCAGTTGAAAATAGTCTTTCGCTATATGCCTGGCTTGCTGGAATACCCAACACATTCTGTGAGACAATGGCCAAATTTGGCAACCGAGCTGAATTTTCCTGCCACCATTCCAGTTTGCATTTATTGGCTGGTAGGACCTTTTCATCATAATACCATTTTAATTCGTTTTCTATTGTACATAACGGATTTTCGCTAATTTTCTTGTCCTCCTTCTCAATATTTAAAAACTGCTCCATCAAACTTCCCGCTGACGTTGATGCTGCAATGAAAATATATAAAATACATTATTTCGCTCTATGTCACATAATAATTTTTAACATTTTAATTTTTTTCAAGCATACCTGAAGTCTGTGACATGTCACTTGACGTTGCCACATCTGTTTCGCGGATTCCTGCGCACTCCATAATTTTACGGTGCAGTAATGAGTGCGCCGAGTCCTTTTTTCCGCCCGGTAACAGCCTGTCCTTAAAACGAGGGTCCAACATCATCGCCATTATTAAAACGTGACACTCATCAATAAAATTGAATCTAATATTTAGACCCAATAGCAGGTTGTTCTGCAGATCTGTCGCAGGATTAGAGGCCTGCTGTTGCGATACATCAATTAATATTTTTCTTAACATATGCACGGTCGGTATATACCGAGATAAAGTGGGTGCTGTATCTACTGTTGTGATTAATGTCGCTTCTTCAAATATTTTTAAGCAATCACAATAATGTTCGATGTGGGACCACTCGGTACGGGTTAGGTTTCCGGGCATTCGGGAATCACTCAATACTGCACTTAATGCACGGCGCACTTCAAGTAGGCGGTTCATCATGTCGTATTGCGAATTCCATCTGGTTGCCACATCGCGAACAAGACGAAGTGGTTTTAAATCGGGGGAATTTTTCATCTGTTCTTTCTTAAGTTTCTGTTCTGCCGACGCAGAATGGTGAAAGAAGCGAACAATACCTCTGCATTTTTTCAAAAGTTTCTTCATATATTTGCAACTTTTAATTGCGTCCTTTACTACGAGCTGGAAAGAACATCAAATTTAACATAAACTAGAAATAATTTTTAATTTACTTCTAATGTCGACTTTTTTGTACACTTACCTGCAATGTATGGGCAAAACAGGGTACGCGTTCCCACTCGCTACATAATTTTACGGCTTTCACGATATTTGCCGCATTATCCGTGGTAAAATATATTTTTATTTTTTTTCATTCAAACCCCATTCCTCAATGCCGTTGCGCAATAACTGGCATAAATTTTCACCGGTATGGGATTTTTTGACCGGTTTTATGCGTAGGGTATAATTTTTTAATTTAAAATTAGAATTTATGTAGTGTACAGTCAGTGACACGTAACTGTCATTGGCACGTGAGGTCCAGCCGTCTGTAGTGAAGGCCAGACTGTGTACATTTCCCTACAAAATTATAATAAATTTTAAACATTTTACTTATAGCGACAAATATATTGTAATACAGATTTATGTATTATTACACTTATAGCTCAGATGATGCTGATAACTATTACAAGTAATATTATACAAATTTTACTTACATTTGTGACGTCACTATTAATAATTTGTTGCAGTCTCTTTTTCTCTTTTATGTACATATTCGGAATTATATCATCCGAAAAAGTGGTTCGAGTTGGAATTTGATAACGTGGCTCAGCCACTTTCACGAATTCTCTAAAACCCTTATCCTTCAAAATGGAAAATGGTTGATAGTCCAGAACTATCATTCGCGCAGTTGCGTTCGTCAATTCTTGAGCTCGAGGTGAATCTTTTTCTAACAGTGGCGTATTGTTATACTGCGGCATACTCGTCGATGGTTCCCCCGCGTTCATTTCCACATTATTTCTTCTGTAAACCTCCTTATGATAGGTCTCCATATGTCTTTTTAATGAGGAGGTGGACCCTCCGGTCATCTTCATTCTCTTCTTGCACAGCGTGCAACAACACTCTTCACGACTCAGCTTCGTGAAAAATTTCCAAACGGAGCTTTCATTTTTTCGCGCTCGTTTCGGACCTAATGATTGCCGCGCGCTTTCCACTTCGCTATTCATCGTTTCCGAGGCTATACACGCACTTGTAGATATTGGTAGATTTTCGCGGTCACTATTCTCACTAATTTCTACCACATGAGCCATGTTTAATTCCATAATTAACAGAAATAGCGTAAGTGAACGTCAAACAGCAATGCGATCGCAATCGTTGTTTCTTGTTTGCCAACCTAGCGACCACTTAACATCGAAAACATAACATAATATAATATTATTTATTATAAGTGGCAATCATTGCGATTGCGTCAAACAGCAAAGCGATCGCAATCGTTGTTTCTTGTTTGCCAACCTAGCGACCACTTAACAACGAAAACATAACATAATATAATATTATTTATTATAAGTGGCAATCATTGCGATTGCTGTTGTTGTTACAGGCTGTTTTTGTTGCCGAGCTTCCACGAATCGATCGAGAGTCCATTTATTTATTATATTATATTTTTCCCTTACTGATCCACCCCTTTCAATTTCTTTTCGCCATCTAGGTATACAAGTTTTGGAGGAAAGTGAGCTGCCTCCATGACGATGTATGGTCTTCAAACTCCATTTCGGATGTTCCCTCACTAAATTAACAATTTTAATTTTTGAGTCCAGTGGTACGCAATCTGATTTTAGCACTTTACTATCTGGTTCATAATCGACGTCCATATCTAATCCACATGATGTGCTCCACGTTGAACTTGCACTTGAATCGACTCCTGGCACTATATTCTCTTTATCTTCTCCTGGAATATGACCTTTTCGCTTCGCTAACATTCACTTTCAACACTTGTGTTGCCCATGTTTCATGAGCATCCTCGCTGAGTGGTCCGGCCGCTTGGTGATATCCATACGAGTTGCTTCGACCTCGTCCTTGTTGTGGAGTTCCTCGTTCTCGGCTTCGTCCTCGTGATGATCCTCGCCATGATCCTCGCTGGCTCCACTGAGTTCCTCTGCCCTAGTAGCGTTGAGCCCCTCTGCCTCGTTGACTTTGCTGTGATTTCCAGCAGTTCTTTTGCAGATATCCAGGTTCGCCACAGTCGTAGCATTCTCTCGTTCTCGCGTTGAACGTGCTTACATTGGTTCTTCTTTCGCCATCATTCTTTGACAGGTTCTTCTCCTTTATCTTAGACTGTACGTATTCAACGGTCCTTTGTTCTTATTTTACTAGATCAATGAAGTCTCCTATATAACTGTAGCTAGGAGGTAGAGCTTTAATCAAGTGTCTTAGTTTCTCTTCTTCTCTCAGCTGTCCACCAGCTGATTTGAACTCGTTGCAGGCCTTTTCGAAGTCCACGATAAAATCTTCTACTGTGTTGTAATTTTTCAACTTTACTTCTTCTAGCTTTCCTTTATTTATAATTTGAAGTGATGTGGATTTTGTAGAATATGTACTCTCTAGTTTAGATAGCATTTCAAACGTTGTAGTGCATTCATTAATATATTCTAATTGTTTATCCGACACTGCACTTATCAGTATCGCTTTTGCTTTTAGATCACTTTTCATCCAAGCTGCTTCATTCTCGTCTGCATTTCTTGCTCTCTTTGCTTGTACGTCGCACTCTTTATATTCTAATAGAGTCAGCAATCTAAACTTCCAACCTTTAAAATTTGCTCCATCGAATACTGGAATACTAATATCGTCAATTTTGGCTTGCCTGGCCATGTTTTCTAGCTCTTTGTTCTTTATATTGCACTCAATATCACTTTTCAAACGTAACACCTTTTTGGTTACTTTTAAGAAACTTCTTCTTAGATAGTTTCTTATTTCTTTGTTCAACACAAAATCTTCGCTTTTTAAGAGATCACTTAATTTTTTATCTTTTGCAGCTTCAGCTACTGGATTTTTAAAGGTTGTTTCCAATCTAAAGAACATGTGCCTTGCCTAGTTTACCTAACCTCCAAAACGCCACGTGTTCGGTCGTTTTTTATTTGCCGCGTGCTCTCAGTTTCTAATCCTCGTGCATCGACTATTTGCACTCCATTAATTTATTTACTAGCACGCAATTTATTTTTGTTCACTATTCTCTGCGAGAATGTTAGAACAACGACCAATTAATCAACCAATTAACCAAACAATTATACAGGGAACCACGTTCTGCTACCATGTTGGAAATAATCTTATTTAATATTCGTTAGGCTTTACATGTGTTGTTTCATGAACAGTGCTTCGAGAACGACTGACTACTATATTGATATCTGTAAGATATCAACGTGCGTTTCTAAGTGCGCTCGTCTCTCTAGGCTCGTTTACAACTAAACGGAGAAGGGCGCCACGGATATCGACATAAACGATTGGCTGATGTTGCAAATATTCAGTATTTACAACAATTGCACTTCTGCAAAACACGCGTGTTTCGAAAATGTGCTGGCTTCTTTTTACCTAAAGCCTCTTGTCCTGGTGGGAGTACACTCATAATGGAACGGGAGAAACTACTTGGGGGTAGAGGAAGTTGCTTGGGAAAAAATCCTGTCAGTCAGCTAGTAATCTCGTCCCAGAAATGTACTCCGCCGAAGAGTATTACGCGATGTTCTGGGTGTACGCGCGGAACAACGGGGACGCAAGTGCTACCGTGCGAGCGTTGGCACTGGAGTACCCGCGCATTCAAACCCCGAGCGAGGGAACGATTAGACGTTTGGCGTGTAGATTATACTCGACGGGGTCGATGATGCCGCGAGGCAGCGACGTGGGTAGACCCCGAGCCTCGCGGAACCTTGCGGTACAAGAGAACATCCTGGAAGCCATCGACGAGGACCCGACCGTCAGCGTGCGCGACTTGAGCCGCCGCCTAGAGTAAGTCACAGTACAAGATAACTGCAGCAATTATTAATTAAGGGAAACAAATGTTATCTAATAATGGATGTTTCTGCATTTTCTTCTAGTGCCAGCAGAATGACGGTACACCGAACTCTGAGGGAAAACATGTTGCAACCGTACCGCTATGTACGGGTGCAACATTTGCACCCCGGGGATGCCGACCAGCGGGTTGAGTATTCAGTGTGGCTGTTTGGAGAAGTGCAGCGGAATCCGTCGTTCTGCAAATACATATTGTGGACGGACGAAGCAATCTTCAAGAGGGAAGGCTGCTACAATTCCCGCAATCGGCATGTGTGGAGCGACGAGAATCCGCTAGCGCTTCGGACACGCGCAGCACAAGTCCGTTGGTCGATTAATGTATGGGCGGGCATTTGTGGCGAATTTATCGTTGGGCCGTATATGCTGCCAGACAGGATGGACGGTCCAGCGTAAAAAGTCTTTTTAGAGCATGTTCTGCCGGGTCTTATGGCCCATGTTCCAAATGAGGTCCGACAGAACATGGTCTATCAGCAAGACGGGGCTGGACCTCACTACGCCACAATTGCCCGCGACTACCTTGATGAAACCTTCCAGGACAGGTGGATCGGCAGCGACGGTCCTGTTGCGTGGCCCCCACGGTCACCTGATATGACCCCGCTGGATATTTTCTTCTGGGGCTACCTGAAGGTAATTTCATTAGTGCTCTTAATTTTTTATAGGTATTCTTTTTTTACTTACGTTTTGTATTTGTTGTACAACAATCATTTCAGGATAAGGTGTACCGTCAGCCAGTGAATTCACTGGAAGACATAGTCGTGCGGATTCATGCTGCGGTGGCAAACATTACGCCACAAACATTGCGAGCAGTCCAAAGGCAGCTGGTTGTACGTGCGGAGGCGTGCATAGACGCTGAGGGTGGCCACATTGAGCAACTGCTCAATTAACAGTAATCGGCCCCTTTCGGGGCCACCAATTTTTATAACATAGGAACAACACGTTCCGGGAAAAATAAATTAAGTGATCAGTGTCAGTATCAGTGCAGTGAAGTGAATATTCGGTACATTAACCCGGACGCACTTGACGTTGCGACCCTTACTTTCGGGTGGTGTCCTGCGAATACCTGCGATTAGCTGAGTACTGGGCGCTACCCTACCATAAATCTTTTCATCCACCGATGACCAGGATCGGTACAGTAACCCAGTGACACAGGTTTCCGAAAAGGAAGAAAAGGAATGTCCGAATGGGAGAGTTTTGTTTAATTTATTGGTGATTATTAGGTGTAGAAATAAATTCTTTCCGATTTTAGGGTACAATAACAGTTCGATTTAAAAAATATGAAAACAACTCCATCATCGAAATAATTTCCATTATTGTTCATTACCTTTTGCCATTTTTCTGGCAGTTTATGAATACCACCGTGATAGAAATTCAGTAGCTTTGTACTGATCATGTAAATCCAGTCGGAAAGAATTTATTCATACACCTAATGTTATTGTTTAAATTTTGTTGTGTTGGCCGTTATTAAACTACGGATTTTTACCTCAATAACGAATTACGATCACATGTACATTTTCTGCTACGTTACCTTTTCGTTTATGCCTTATTTAAAAATGAAATTTACGTACTTCTTATCCTCTAACTTCAAATAATTCTTATTTAAGATTCTGCTTTAAAAAAAAATGTGTAACGCGGTTTCCTTCGATGCATGCCGACTTGCTTGTTCGTATGTGCGTAGCAAACGCTACCGCGGCAACTCGGACGGAAGGCGCGCGCTCTCATTGGTCGGGGTTTTTTGTTCATATCTCCTTAACGAAGCTTCGGACAATATTTTCGCTAAGGAAAAAGTTGTTTCAAATCACCCCCCGAGTTACCCCTTCCAAGAAACTCCGACATTTTTGGTACACCCTGCATAGTCAAACTGTTGTGACTCAATAATGCCAGATAAGTAAGTAACATTTCCATAGAAGGGTTTTGTTGTAAATGTATTAGTTCCTGCGTAATCGTATTCTCAAGTCAAAGTGTTACTACCGGCCCAGGCCTACCCTAGTGATAAAACTGTGCAACTCCTAAATATTATTAAATTTGTCTAAAATTTGGCACACAGATCACTTAGATGAATTGAAACAAGGGGGCGAGCAAAGTTATATGAAAATAGCAGCTTTGGAAAATTGAAACACCCTACTGCGTACAGCAATGAAGACACCACCACCCCGAGCCAAAGAGCTGGTTTCCGGGTTTCTGTCAAAACGATATGTGTTGTAGTCGTGAAGTCCAAGTACCGATGTAAGGAAGCCATTCGTGATCCGCCTTACCTCCGCCGGGGAAGACAATGTGACCCTCACCGGTCTGCAGCTGCCAGGCACCTTCTTGCCCAGTCTTAGAAGTCGAACATGGTCGTACGAGCCCGTAGGAACCTTGCCTAAAAGGCTTCTCACTTTCTCCACATCCTGCAATATTGAGCCCAATTGCGTAGATCCAGCGTCTCCTTCTTCTAACCTGAAGATGATGATATTCGAGGCCCTGTACTGCCTCTCATTCGCTTCCCTATGCAGATCCTCCGGATCGAGATGCTCACCGCCTTCAATTTGCTCTCCGCCTGCTGTACCCTCTGGGATAACGACTAGAGTGGTTGACGAAGTGACTCAAGGTCGGCCCTAAACGAGACTTTAAAATCATCCAGCAGAGAGCTGAGCTCCTCCCCTATAATTTGCCGAACACTCGAGAGCGGAACGGCGTCCTTCGCAGCACGGTCAATGGAAAGAGGCACTGCTGCGTTAGATGAGGACGCAGGACTATACTGATTAGTCGGCTTGGCACAATCCAACAGCTTGTCATAATGCCATGGGTGTGCAGTACGATGCTGACATGCAGGATGCGCTGCAATGCCACATGTATTACATAACACAGGATCCGCTACAGAAGTTTTTCATCCATTACACATTCTCTTCGTAGCTTGCGACATTTCCCTGTGAGTAAGTGACACTGTACGGAAGGCACAGGAGAAACAGAGACACAGAACGGTAGGCAAGTGAGATACGCATTAGCCGAAAATGTAAACCAAGCACTAACATACGCGCAAACTCCAAACAGCTGAGCCCGTGACGTAATGTATGTGCGATCAGCCGATCAACCGACACAATATAAAAGTTAAAGGTGGGATTTCCAACGCGCGGCTGGCCGCGGTGGCGAGCGGCGCGGCGCCGCCGCGGCGTGCCGCGGCACACTGGTATAATGGAAAAGCATTCATCTGTTCTCCTATCTGCGACTTCGACCGCGCGCGGCTGCGGCAGATTGCTACAATGTATGCAAGTCTGCTCCAGGAGCAGCCTAGGCTACTGGAGGAGCAACACAATGGGATGAGTGTCTGTTTTCCGCCATTATGGCAGAATCTACTAGCCGCGCGACGGCCTGCGGCTGCCAGTCGCTACACTGCTCCAGAAGCAGTGTAACGACTGGCCGCCCGGCGGCCCATGGGGCAGAATCCCCAGAAATAAAGAAACAAGTCAGAATTCAAAAGTTATGGAATTATACTTTTATATATTTTTTGTAACCTAATAATATGAGGTGTTAAAAAAGTAAAAATATCATGGCTGCTACTTCTGCTGTATATGTAATCATGTGTCAAAGTTTGTATGTTTTTTGTGCAGAATTTTAAATCGAGTCGTTTAAATTTCGGTGATATAAAAGGAAAATATTTTTTGGGGACCAAAATGAGTAGAACCTGTCGATTCTACAAAGTAATAGCGAATAATTAGTTCCATATAGTTATTTTTCCATAAGGAACCCATTGAAAAATTATCAGCATTGGCTGTTTAGTTACTTTCCGGGAACTTCCAAGCAAATTTCTTTTCTGTTGTATAATTAATATATATTTGTCCTTGTATTTGGAAATATTTGCCAATAATGAAGTAATGACCTGTATTCTATATTGTACAATGATAGGGGAAAAATGCAACATCCCATTTTTCGCACTGAAAATGCCGAATATTATTAAGGAAGTTCATAAAAAGAGTGTTAATATACAACTCATACGAAGGTTTGACGTTATATAAAAAAAATAACAGCATAATTCCAATAAAACTAAAACAATTTGATATATATACGTATATACTATGGAAAGTGCAGAAATATTTGTAAACCTGTATTCATGTTATTCCGGTACGAATATACTAAATGGGTACGGTCCACAAAGTATTAATACATTCCAACGAAATTATACAATATTTGGGCAACTTTCCAATCGGCTAATTGGGTGAAGTGACCCAATAAGCCAGAGATAAGTATTTTAAAAAGTATGGGAGTCCGGGGATAGTTGACTAATTCCATTTAATTGTTGTATTATGGAATAAATTATGTTGTGATTTGCGATATTGAAGTATATGAATGACCAGCTTGTCATTTAATGTGCCATCCTGACAAAAACTTGCGTGTTCTGTCAGTGAGAATGAAAAATCTAAAAAGATCGACGGGAAGTAAATATTACTGTTTCGACTATTCATGATTTTTTGTCCACTAAGGTCGGTATCAAATATATTGGCCGGTGAATTCGTTTCGGGAACAGCGATCGAGGAGAAATCAGCCACCACCATCTGACGATCGTGGATTTGTCAGTTGGAGTTGCGTGGTCCTCGCAGGGTATGGTGGGGTAACGGGAACGCTGCTCGGCTCCGCCTGAACCTAGCTGTTTGGCTGTTATTTATTCTTAGCGTAATAGTTGTGTGCGTACGAAGCTATGCGTAGACCAATACGAGATGAAGCTATCGAGAAAGTGTCAATGTTCTAACCAATAAAGCTCCTGAATTTTTTCGTCGCTAACGCACACCTATTCTAATGTGTGTATTTCTATGCTGACAGCTCGGTTTGGTCTACACCCCAGAAGCTTGGCACTATCCCCACCACTTCTGGCTCACTCTTGTTCTGCGAAGGCGAGAGCGAGATGGAACGAGAGCGAGTCAGAAAACGTTGAGAAAAGGAGCACCGAGGCAGGTAAACTGTGTGGTGGGAGAATACCCCTCGCGAAACTCTTGACGAAAATCTTGACTAAAAATTTACGGTATCTTATATTATCCGGTGCGTGGAGGTTTTGTACGTACGGCCCTTAACATGTTAACAATGTCGGACGGGGTTACTTGACTAAGCATAGGAATACCACTAATAATTTACCATGCGGAGTACACCCGGTGACTATCCCGACCATTTTTTGCAATCCTTTTGTCGAGAGTGAGAGAACGAAAGAGTTGACGGCAACTTCGTGTCAACTGTTTCATTCCCTCTCGCTCGCGCTTCGGTTTTCTCAATCGCGGCATCGGCCGCACAGAATAGTGTTCACAACGCGTCGTACGCCAGCTCCGTTCGTCGGGTTTAATACGAATGATTATTTTAAACAGTTTTCAATTTTTTATCACGATTAATTTAAAAATTGGAAAAAATAAATGTAAAAAATATTAAATTATACATTAGGTATTAGAAAGGAATAGTTTTATCATATTAACTAACAACTAACTGTCACTGACTTCTTCAATCCGGCCCACTGTGCCGTTGTAAATCGGACTACTTTTATACAAGCAATAAGGTAAAAAAATGCCTACTCCTTTTATGGCTTGTATTGCTTCTGCAAAAGTAGTCCGATTTACATGACATTTGGTATGATTTTCATAAGAAAAACATAAGGAATCTATTGCTGTCACTCCCTTATCGATACGATAAACAATCAAGAATTTCTTAATACGCTGAAATGAATATTTCACCCTCGACTGTGGGTCGCCGACCTCGATTCGCTGGGGTCGGCCGAGGATTCATACCTGTTTCAGAAGAAAAATAATTCTTAACTCTTTATCGTATTGATATAGAAGTGACACTGATGAATTCCTTATATTTCTCCGATGAAAATCGTACCAAATTTCATGTAAATCGGACTATTTTTAACGAAGCTAGTGAGAAATTATATAAATTAAGTTTTCATCTAATTTCCTTCATTATGCTCCGAATTATGTCGTTCTTGGTGTTCGTTTCATGGTTGAAACATACGGAATCGATTGGCGTCGTTTTCGCAAAGATCTGATGAGGATTGCGAAAATCGTAGACATTTCTCACTTCTTCTTGATGGTATTTAAGGGGGAACACCACTGTGACGGCCGGAAAAATGAGCCCATTTTTAAGATTTTTTTAAGGAATAACTTACAGTTTTATTATAAAATTGTTATTACCTATCTTTAGTACAATGTCTTAAGAGACTATAAAAAAAAAGTAATAGAAAAACATGCATAGATTTCCATATACAGTTAATCTCCTACACCCCTCACAAGAAAACATAGGTCGCTTATCGAAACGATATCTCTGGAACGGCAACTCTGAAATCAAATTTTCTTTTTTAATATAATCGGTATGAGTGTAGTTTCCGTTGTGCGTACGGATTTTTAAAAAAAATTATTTTTGTAAAAATGGTGCGCTTGGGAAGAAAAAGTTTCGAAAATCCGCAAAAAAATGGATAGTTTTTCGAGCGTATTTAAAAAAATATGTCTTCGATCAAAAATTCGGTACGCACAACTGAAGATACACTTGTTTTAAAGATCCTATCAAAATTTCAAGTCGATCGGATAAAAATTGACAGAGCTATTGATTCGATCAGTTAGAAAAATGTCGTTTCGAGAAAATCGCGTTTAAAGTTTGCACGGGAAAAATCACACTTCCGTTCGTGACGTTCACTGTCACTCGAATGCCCGATCAACGGTTGCATTTCTTCGATTCTCGAACGAACAGCGTACCGTGCGTAAAAACGGGAAAAACCCAAAATTTATAACCTTTAACAATGTGGGGGAACAATGGGTAAGAAAAGTGTCGGCGCGCTATTTGCCGCTAACATAGCGCGCTCGGAACCTCATCGTGACGCGTCTCACAAAATGAACTGTATCTTCGTCAATTCTTCGAATATCAATTTGAAATTTTCAGAGAGTATTTTTGAAGAGTTAAACATTAAGAAAGTGAAGAAAAAAAAAATCGAAATTTTTTCAACTTTCACAGTGGTGTTCCCCCTTAAATCCTTTCGAGGGTCGAAAGCCATAAAATTCGGTGTCGAAGACGGTCCTTGAGACCTCATACAATAATAGACCTTTTCAAGTGCTTGAAAAGGGCCAGCGCGGCGCCGCTTAGGTATAGGAAATACCATCTGCGGCCGCAACGAAGAACCTTGCGGCGTTCTGAGGCGGCGCCGCGCCGCTCGCCGCCGAGGCGGGCCGCGCATTGGATATCCCACCTTAAATCCCAAAAGACGAGAAATCGGACAGTAGCAATTGCAGTTCCAGAAATTGCTATCCGAACCCTAGTTGTCCAAAAACAACTATCAAAAATAGTCACAACACTAATAGACTCACGTAAATTACGAATATTGAACGGTTAAAGACACGTGAAACATTGATCTGTCCGGAGCTAAGGTAAACACGTCTACACCTGATGATGTCCTCTCGAAATGATCGAATTATGCTTGGAGGAGGAGAAGGATAAGGCGTTCAAAATAAGCAAGAATGTAGCGAGATCGCCAGCAGGAAAAGGAGGACATAAAGGGGATATAATGGAGATGTTAAGGCACATGAGAGAAGAGACAGTAGAAGGTAGAGAGGAGGCAAGGGAAAGGGCAAAAGGGCAAGCGGACTGACTCAAAGAGGAGATAGAGGGGCTACAGGAGGAAATGAGGAGGATGGGGGAAAAGTGGAAGAAGAAAAAGGAGGAATTAAAAGTGGAATTGAGAGAGGTACAGAAGAGGATGGAAAAGGTAGAGAGAGAAAGAGGGACAGGAGGGCGGCGGCTGGAGGAGGGGTTAGAAAAGCTTGAGATAGGAGGTGGGAAAGGGGGGAAGAGATGATAGAAAAAAGGTTTAGGGAGCGGGAATGAAAGGTGGAGGAGAAAGAAAGGGAGGAGAGAAGGAAGAATATTGTGATAAGGGGGGTGGAGAATAAAGGAAAGACAGTCAAGGAGGGAGTGGAACTATTTAGGACCATAGGGATGCAGGAAGGAATCGAAATGGTCAGAAAGGTAAGGGGATGGGGAGAGATATGGTGGTCGTGAAGCTAAGGGACGGAGATACAAAAAGAAGAGTGATGGAGGAAAAGAAGAAGCTAGCAGGTAGAAAAGAGAGGATTGAGGATGACCTGATATGGCGGGAAAGGAAGATGAAAAGAAGCAATAGCGGAGAGGAAGAGAAGGAGGGGGAAAGGGGTATGGTAGGGTGATGATAGAGGGATGCTGGTAGATATGGGACAAAAGACACGAGGTGTTAAGGGACATAACCGTCCCTTTATGTCCCTTTATGACCCAGAAATGTCTAATATGTTTTTAAAACATTTGTATATAAATATCGATCATTGTCATATAGCTAGAAATCGAAAAAATACATAATTAATGTGAAAAAAATATGACCCTGTGGGACTTAGAAGTTCCGAGGCTCGAACCTACGTTCAAAAAGTTCGCAGCGATTCAACAGTCGAACACTTTACCGCTGCGCCATTGACGCCGTTGAAAATATAATAGACATTTTAGACTGTAATGTCACAGCAAGTTTAGTTCGTTTGATTCCTACGCTGTTTTGCTGCATGTGAAGACATTGAAGATTGCATAAAAGACTTATTCCATAAAGTATGTACGAAAGTTCGACCTATTAGTTACTCTGACACGGAAAAAACGGCGAAAAAATCGGTTTTTAATTTTTTTAACTGCGGTGCACCAAATTGAAAAACCTGAAAAAAATTCAAGACAATAGTAACAATGATGCGGACTTACAGTAAAAATATAATTATAGTATCAAGACTGCTTCGAAACAAAACCGGCATTTTTCAGCATTTTTGGGGGGTTTTTATTTTTCACAGCTTGGTTTTAGAATTTAAAAATCTGACACGATTCCCTAATATGTGCACCGATAACAGACATGCCTCTGAATTTTTTCAAAATTTTTCATCCGCTGGTATAGGAGAAATTCGGCAAAAACCTGATTTTCTATTTTTACCCTTAACTACCCCCCGGGTCGAGATACAAAGTTGAAATTTGGCAGAAATCATTCTTTTATTATAAGCTTTCGAATGACTCATCGCGATTTGAATTCGGTTCAGGGGCACATTTGACCATCTTAACCGGCTATACCCTTTGAGATGAGGCTGGAAGAGGGAAGAGGAGGGGTGGATTGGCGTGAAAGTGCTGGGAGGAAATAAAGAACAGAGAAGGCAAAGAGGGAAGAGTGTCCGCGTGGAAGGAGGAAAGGCGAGGGTTTTACAAAGAGGTAGGTCTAGAGATAGAGGAGGTGAGGAGGCTAAAGGAAAAGGGGAGGGAGGGATGTGGAGAGATAAAGAGAAAATGAAGAGAAAAGGACGAAAGAGAAGCATGGGAAAAGATAATGGAGTCAAGGTACCACAGGTGGTATAAGTGAACAAGGGGGAAGGGGTTTCCGGAATACCTGAGGAAGGGGTGGGGGAAAATAGGTGGAAAGGGATCGCTAGGTTCCGGTTGGGAAGCGAGATAAGAGAAGCAAGCTATTGGGAGGGGATAGAGAAAAGTGTATGCAGAGTTTGCGGAAGCGAGTAGGAAACATCGGAGCATGGTTGGGAAAGATGCAGGGAAAGGGGGGACAAAAGTAGTTGGCAAGAGGAAGTAAGAGAAGTGTTGGGAGAGGAGGGCGAGGGGGAAGGGTGGCTAAGAGCGCTGGAAGAAGAGAGGAACAAGATACAGGGAGGAGTGTGGGGAGAAAGAGGAGGATAGAGGGGGGAGAACGAGAGAGAGGGGGAGGGAGGGGGAGAGAGAGAGATTGATTGATTGATTATTTATTAGCTTCCTCAACTATTTTCAAGTAACGAATTCCTTTACCATTCTCTTAAACATGCCTAATCTTCCACACGATTTTACTTCGTCTGATTGATGCATTATACATTAATACTCCTTCATAAAATAGACTCTTTTGGGCACTTCTCGTTTTACGATATTCAACTCCAATATTCCCAGCTTGCCTTGTTTGCATTGCACTTTCATCGCCTATTATTCTTAGCCTACGTCTTATTAAATGCTCCGGAAACATATTATTTAAGATCTTAGAAACAAATATACACATATTATAGTACAATCTCTGTCTTACAGTCATAAACTGCAACGCTTGCAGCATATTCTCGACTTTGGTTCGTCTATCACATTGCAATATGACTCTTATGGCTCGGTTCTGTGCTTTCTGTAGCCTACTTATCTGTGTTGTCCCAATATTAACCCTTTGCGGTCGGATTAAATTTGGAGATGGGTATCGTACTGATCGGAATTAATTTCCGTCGATAGAGCAGGGATACATAACACGCAAGTTTACGATGTATAAACAAGATTCGTATAGTTCCTTGCTGTAGTGGCTGAGAGCAGACATACGACCGGAACGGTAAAAAGGCTTTGGTGGCTGAGAGTAGACATACGACCGCAAAGGGTTAATTAATAACGTCGCACAATACTCAAAATGAGGGGCTATGATTGTCTTGTATACAACACATCTAGTATATGCTGTAATATAATTTCCCACTCGATTCAGAAAACTTGTTTTTCCCCTATTTTCTTAAGCATGTGATCACAATGTTGTGTAAATCGTAGTCTATCATCAATAATTACGCCTAGATACTTTATCATTTCCACCCGTTCTATTACAGATTTATAGGCTATATAGATTTATATTAAATTTACAAAATATGGTGGCAGGCGTGATGAAATACTAATGTATAAATGTCAGAATTAGGTTGGAATGACTCCGCGACGAGTAAAGGTACACGGCAGCGACAGTTCGATCGACATATATAGGGTGTTTTTCATGTACTTGGTGTCGAGACGCTACCGCGTCTCTAGATAACGTGGGGAAAAAGATTCAAGTCAAATGCAGCTGACCATATACAGGGTCATCGTTTAATCCTGCAACCCGCGCGCGCGCGAACTTGTAAAATGGCAACACCGCCTCACGGACGCATTCCACTACAACCATGCACCGTCACCGCGTTCGGAGAGCTGCTAGCGACCGCTGGACAGCAGTGATGCTCGAGCTTCGAGAATTTTTGGCTGGTCCTTGTCAAATTAACGTTGCAAAGAACTATTCAGAATTTCCCGGCCCCAGTTGAAAATTTTGGGGTCTTTTTCGTATAACTTTTGAACTGTAAGACATATCGGAATGCAATTTGCGCCAAAAAAATTAGGAAAAATTAATCCCTCTTAATGATGGATAATTTAACATATTTTACGTTTACTTAATTTTTCTTTTATCAATTTTTTAACCATAATTGTTTAAAAAGCTGTTGGAAACTGTTTATTTGATAATGTATTTAACGCTGTTTGTAAAATTCGTGGTGTTGATAAACAATAGGCTAGTTGATTCTGTATCATTACATTTATAAATTGAGAAATTAAATTTTTATTCAATTATGTGTTAGTTCTGCAGACCTCAGAATATATTGTTCTGGTTTTCTTTTTTATGATTTTATCCTTAATGCGGTGCATACCTAGATCAGACGTAAGGGGTAACTAATGCGACGTGTCTTTGATTGTAGCGGTGTTTGAATTTTTTTCTAGAATTTTTGTGTTAGAATGTTTTAGCTACTCAACGCCACGCCTATACCGGCTTCCGTTAATGTCATTTTTTGGAACGATGTGCCGTTACTGTGGTTTTTACAAGCAGGTGGCGAAAAATCTCTCCGTACAAGGAACCGTCAACCCTGTCGTGGCTAAAATTTTTTAAATTGAGACGGGTACGAGATCTGTTGACATTATTTTCAAACCTCATTACAGTGATCTGGGGTGCGAGTGGTAGACCGATCATAAAAGCGGAGCGCGCGGCTCGATTACCTGGGTCGGGAAATTCCCAATACCTAGCTCTTTGCGACGCTAAAATTTTCGAAGCTCGGACATCACTCTTGTCCAACAGTCGCAGGCAGCTCTGCGCTGGGCCGGTGCGTGGTTGTAGTGGAATGCGTCCGTGAGGCGGTGTTGCCATTTTCGTCTGTTCGCGCGCGCGCGGGTTGCAGGATTAAACGATGACCCTGTATATTATGAATAATAACGGGCCTAAGACCGATCCTTGTGGCACTCCATATTCCGTAGACAATAACTTAGAGCATACATCATTACATTTTACTTGCTGCGTTCTGTTTGTTAGATACGATCTAAACCACTCAAGAACCGCTCCTTTCAAGCCGTACTGGTACAGTTTCTCTAAAAACCTATCTCTATCAATCGTCTTGAATACACGCTTAAGATCCATAAATATTACTCCTACCATTTTTCTTTCGCTAATTATCACTTTCCATTCATCTATGACTGTTTGTACTGCTGTTTCACAAGAATAATTTTTTCTACATCCCGACTGCTGTTCTGTTATAATATTATTAATCTCCAAATACTTTTCAATTTGTTTTTTAACAAATTTGTAATTTGTATATTAATAGTCCTAAATTCACTTGCCCTTCTTGGTTTCTCTACCTTATTGATTGGAATTATCGTAGATGTTTTCCAGTCTTCTGGGATACAGCCTTCGCTTAGTGATTCATTTATTATACTAACAAATACTTCCCGTATTACACAAAACACCGCTTTTAATATATTACTACTTATTCCTTCTTCTGTACCCTTTTTCTTTGGTAATTCCCTAACAATTTCACCTAACTGTTCCTCCGTAACCATTTCGAATTTTTCCATCTCTCCTTTATTGTCAATGACATAAATCATTCTCCTACTTATACTCGTCCTATTATTTCGCTTTATAGATTTTATTATATTCTTAATACTCTGTATATAATGTAAGTTGAACTTATCAGTCAAATTGCACCCTGTACTGTTATTCAATATCTCGAAATCTATATTGTCCAATGCTTTTGTCTCTACTGGTTCACCCCTCATGACTTCCTTTAAAGCTTTCCACATACATGTAGTTATGGTTATTCTTATTATGGTCAATTACTTTTTCATAGTACTCTTTTTCCTTTTTTTTAATCAATTTGACTACTTCATTCCTTCTAATATTGAATTGTTTCCAGTTTTGATCCGTATTCTCGTACAATGCTTTTCTATACGCTTCATCTCTTTTGGTTGCTAGTTCTTCTATTTCATTTGTATACCATTGTTTACCTTCCCAAACTTTGGGGATTTTAAAGACTTTCTTGGGTGCAGAGACGTCTAGCGCCTCTGCCATACTACTTATAAGTCTCCTCGATACTAAATCTTGTTTAACCCATAAGTTATACTCGACCAGCTTCGTAAAATCGTCCGCATTAAATCTACTGTAATCCCTACCATTAAATTCTTTATATTTATTTACATTCTTGTTCATATTTAGTATTACTCTTAACCATGCATGGTCCGTTATCTTAGGTTCATGAACTACTTGTACATTTACCTCCCTATTTGTAAAGATTAGATTTATGATTGTTTTACTATTGTTTGTAATTCCTGTTGGTTCGTTAACATATTGTTTCATGCCTAGACTCTGCATAGTTTCTAAGAGCTTATTTGTATAAAAAGAATCCGTCCTACAGTCCATATTAAAGTCTCCTACTAACATGCACTCTTCTTTTATCGTTAGCTCTTCAACTACTTCCTCTAGGTATCCTATAAAATCGCATTGTGACGCACTCGATGAGTGGTACACTACCATTATCACTCCTTTATACATTTCCAGTTCTACTTTTATCGCAACACCCCAGCAGTTCCTATCAATCTTTTTCAGCAGTACTACTTTGTAATTGATCTCCTCTCTTATATACAAGGCCCCCCCCCCGGGTATTCCTATTCTGCGCATCGCATCTAATCACGTTGTAACCCGATATTTACTTCACTATCCTCGATGTCAGCAATTAGTCTAGTCTCCGATAACGCTAAGATCACAGGATTTATTTTCTTCATAACCTGATGATGTATTTCATCTTTGTGTGCCATCAAACTTTGGGCATTTGTATACATTATTTGTTCCTCTTTCTTCTGTTGCTGCTATTTCTTAGTGCCATCCCATCCAGCTCTCCTCTTCTCCTCCTCGATAGCTCTTTTATATGACGGGCACTCCGGATTAAGAGCATCATGTTTGTCATTTAATTTCAGATTGTATGTTTTATTTTTAAACACACAATTAACACACTTATTTTTTTTCGCTGTACATTCAGTTGCCTTGTGTTTGCCTGCATACTTATGACATGTTTCAGCTCGGGTACAGTTTTTCGCAATGTGATAGAATCCCCAGCATTTAAAACATCTCTTAACACTGTAGTGCCTGAAAGCCAGACATTTTCTCCACCCTATATTTAATTTTTCTTTCTTTATTATCAAGTCATGAGTTTCTTCACCTACTTCGATTATTATTGCTCCATTTTCCTTACTTTTCAGTTGGTTCTTCTCTTTACCTTTCTTCTGCAATATCCTTTTTACTATTCTTATATGGGAACCTTCCATGTTATTTTGTTTGCCGATTGTATGTATTAACTCATCATCCCCCAAATCCATCTCTTCTCCATCGATATTTATAATTTTTATTTTCACCTTCATCTGCACCGACTCCGTGATATTATACTTTTCACCAAGCTTGGATTGCATTGTAACTTTTAAATTTACCATTTCTTCTTCTGTTTCACAGCCTAGGATTACCGTCAATTCCCTTCCTTTTCTTAGTCTTGTTATTCCCATTGGCATCTTCTTTATATCCACTTTTTCTTTTATTATTTTCTTAGTGGTCTCGCTTTCCTGCTGATTTTTTGGTTTGATGATAATTATATTTTCCTTCTTCTTCTTAACTGTTTCGGTGTAACTCGCGTGCCCCCCTTCTACTGAACTATGCATTCCTTTCTGTATCATCTTACGCAAGTCATCCAGGTCACGCTTGATAGTTTCTACTTCCTCGTGCACAATATCCTTGATCATCATCTTTATTTCACTCTTTCCTGCTGTCCCGTCTTTCATTTCTTTAACAGATCTTACCAGCCAATCTATTTTTACATCGATATCTTTAGGTCCCCTTATAGATCCTGTAGATCCCAGTCTATCTCTGCTCCCTTCCGCCAATGACGGTCCTTTTTCACTTTCCACTAAGAACTTCTCAAACGGGCCAGGACATAGCACATACTAATTCTTTCGATCATAAATTTTATGCTTACTCATACAGCCAGGATGATAGAAGAGTTTAACGCACGACTTACATGCCACGACCTGACTTCTTATTGCCTTCTTACACGCCGAAAATCGATATTCGACATCTTCATCGGCTGCCGCCGATATTATCAACAGGTCCCACTACCGCATCAATGCCACGTCAACGCTAATGTCTGCCTGTCGCGTGTCACCTTTCCTCCCACAATAAATACATTGATCAAACGTCCAAGAATCAACACCTTCCGGACCGATAAGTTGTATAATTGATCCTTGCCTACATTTTTATAATCACAACACTTTTTATAATTTTCTCTCACACTTTTACCACACAAAATGCACTACATTTGCGGAGCGATGTAGACCACGTCCCGACTCAGAGAGAGAGAGAGAGAGAGAGAGAGAGATGTGTACAGGGTATGAGCGGGCGAGGGACAGAGGGGCGGGATGCGGAGAGCGAGAGATAAGGGCGCGCGAAGGCGGAGATATGAGAGAGAAGGCGATGAGACGAAATGCGAGAGTGTAAGCAGTGTAAATACAGGGGAGAGATAGTTATATGTAAGTGTAAGAAGTAGGTTTCAGTTAAGTAAGCCAAGTTTAAGTGCTGTTAAGCGAAATAGGCGAAGCGGAAACGGATGTTCTTGTAACCCCAAGGGGAACAATGAAGATACAAATATACATACATATTTAAAACACAAACATTTTTCAACTAATCCGTTCTCAACATCGAGTAAATATTCGCCGAATGCCCGCTTCGTCGCAATTTTCTACATTGATTAAAAATCAAAATTTGGAGACTATATGATCATACGCAGATTTTCTTCTGCTGACGCTTCTTAAAATGTATCCAAGTAGGTAGGCTATGCCGATTCTGGGACCGGGTGGTGAGGGGGTGAGGCGGGGCGGGGGGTACCGCGCTCTTCGGCGAGGTGGGCGCAGGGGTGAGATGGGTACCGAGTACGTAGGTGAGGGGGATTCCAAAATGGCGTCGACCGAGTTGGTGGATGAGGGGGGATGACGTCACAGGGGAAGCGGGATTTCAAAATTTCGGTCGAGTTCGGGGGCGAAGGGGCTGACGTCACAGGGGAGGGGGTGGACTTTCAAAATTTTAAAATGGCGTCGCGCGCATTTCGTATTGGCGCCACCTATTGGATGTTTAAGGTACTTTGGGTCCGCGTCGGCATTTGGGTTCGCCTTGGTAAATTTTCCAACTTTTTCATACATTTCGTATTGGCGCCACCTGTTGGATGTTTAAGGTACTTTGGGCACGCGTCGCCGCCGCGCAATCTCCGTACGCGTGCGGGGATCGGTGCGCAGGCGCGACCGCGACCGATTCGTGGAAATTCAAATCGCGTCTTCGACGATGATTTCTGAGAAAGAGGGTGAACCAGGAGAAAAGATTTTTTCTGAGAAAAGATAAGGAAATATTTGAATCGTGGGCCCGATACAGCACACCTGCAATGATGTAAACATAGAGCGATAATTATTGTAAATCAATCATCGCGATAGCCCATGGAATAAACACGACATTGCACCGCGCCATGCCGTGTGTTTATATCTGAACAGGATTGAACGCGTTTTGATATTTGAACCGTGGGACCGTTACGGCGCACGTGCAATGAAGAAATGAACTATGCGGTACGATCGCGTAAGCAACCATCGTAAACATAGAGCGATAATTATTCGGGGTAGAGTTCCGAGTATTTTCACGATCGAGAGTGACGTCTCAAGCATCTTTCTCGAGGAGCTGTAAGTCAAGCGTCGTGGGAGCGTGTAAGGGCGAAAAGAATGCATACATAGATTTTCATGATTTTAGTAATTTATTTATCTTAGTTATCCCACTCGACAACATCATCGTTGAATATAGCATCGTCGATATTGTTCGTAAAGAATGCATTATCGGTGATTTCAGTAAATATCGTCGCCGTAGCCCATGGAGTTAGCACGACACTGCACCACGTAATGCAATATACTTCCACACATTGACATGTATGTGTGCGTGAATCAGTATAAAATGACGTGGGTCAGTTATACGGACATCATTACACCACGTACGCTCGAGTGCTAACAAGTATCGCTCGCGTCATTTTTTCCGCCGATGAGAATCATACGTAGTGCATATAATAATGTACAAACGCAGCTTAAACGATTCATCCTGCGCATCCGACAACAATGGTGGGTTTCCAAATAAACGTCAACAACAACAACATCAACAGACCAGTATGAGGTATGTATTACTATACAGTTTTCACTTACTTCATTCGCTTACTTCTTTCACTGTAAACGCAAACGACCGAAGTACTAATTTTGTGTACATGTTTCCTACAGTTCTGGATCCACAACGCCAAAAACGTTGAAAACACCAAAACCATCAATCGTACGGATCCTGGGGCGTGATTACCCACTGACCGCAACAGCTTATAAACGGCTAACTATTGGAATTCGCATTGGCATGGATTCGTGCCACGTCGAGATCGCCATAGCCGACAATAAAGGCTGTGAGGTATGCTTTTCAATGTCAACGTGGAAGCTCCTACTGCAAAACGAGGCGGACATACTTCAACGATTACGCAGCAGCGCAACATCGCCCCAAACCCACATCGTAATTGATCATTTGCGACTCAAATTCACGCGTATGCATGATGATCAACTTATTAAAATCACTGATAATCGCGCTGTCATATATATGACTGAAGCCACGATGCATAAACTATTCGCGTATAAACATTGCATTGAACATATGTTCACCTGGGTAACTGAAAATATGTACTCTGTAAGCAGTAAATATGCCGCCTTCGTGGAAGTTCTACGTACCGCTTCCGTACCAACGAATTATGTGAAATTAATTTCCGAAAGCGAGCACTTTGAGCAGCATTCATTGATCGATTGTGAATTGTTAGCGTTAGGATTACAATCTGTGCTATGTGATGTAAACCATGTACCACTATATACTTCTTTATTTGTCCCCTCAGGGTTACAATTCTCCACATCCCTTGTACCTTACATCTAACTTAGCCTATTTCTTACAACTAAGTTAAGCTTAAATTAAACCGCACGCCCGCTCGCTCGCTCGCTCGCTTCTCCCCTCTCCCCCTCTCGGACCCCCGCTTCCGCTCGACTCATCATTCTCTCCCATCTCCTCACTCATCCTTCCATTCTCTCCTCCTCCCGCCATATCTCCTCTCGCCTATCCTCTATTTTTCTCAACCACCCCTCTCCCTCCCCCCTCACCTAACACCTCGCTTGCCATCTCCTGCCATCCCCTCTCTTCCCCCCAGCCCATACATTCCTCTCATATGTGCTCCCACGTCTCCTCCCCCCACCCACATCCCCTACACTTCCTTTTTGCCTCTTCTTCCCAGTATCTTCCCTCTCTCGTCCCGTTACCCAGCCTGAATCTCGCCAACCTCTGCCATCTGCTTTTCCCCCACCCTTTCGCTAAATACTCCGGCACCCCAACCCCTTTATCCTTCCATACCAACTATTGTATCTCGATTCTCTCATTTTCTTCCACCTCTCCTCCTCCTGCAACCTTTTTTCCCTAGCTACTAATTCTTCCCCCCTTAAAACCCCCCTTTCTCTTCATTTTTCCACCTCTTCCACCTCCCACCCTCTATCCTTAAAGCACTGCTCCCTTTCCTGTTCCCATCCCTCTAACACCTTTCCCCTCTTAAACCTGGTCTTCATCTCCTCCCAGCACTCCCTAGCCAGCTCCCCTCCCTTTCCCTCTCCAAATTTCCTTTCGTACCCCCACGCTCTCAGGCCCGCCCTTCCCTTCAACTTCTCCCTTTGTAGTTCCTCCCTCACCATATACCCCAGTGTGCCCCTATCAACCCCTAACACCCACCTCAGGAACCTATCTTGCATCCCTTCCACTCTCTCCCTCTCCTTCCATCCCCATACCTCCACCCCATATCCCACCACCGTCCACATCAGTTTATCAAAGAGCCACACTCTTCTGCCCCAATCCTTTCCAAACATTCTTTTACCAATCCCCCACACCTTCGCCATTACTGCAGCCCTCTTCCTCAACCTCTCCTCTACGTGCTTCTCCTGTCCCCCATTCCCCATCACAGTATACCCTAAATACCCGAAGTATCTCACCTCCTCCAGCTCCTTCCCCTTCCACCTCCAAGCCACTTTCTTCCATCTTCCCCCTCCCCTCCTACATCTCATCACTTTTGTTTTCCCTACATTCACCTGCAGTCCCTTCCCTTCCACGTACTTCTCCAACTTTGCAATCATCCCCCTCATCCCCTCCTCATCCTCCGCTAACACAGCCACGTCATCTGCATACGCTAGCGTGTACACTTTTCTTCCCCCAAGCTTCACTCCCCCCACCCTCCCTTCTCCAGCTCCTCATCCATGTCTGCAATGAGCAGGGTAAAGAGACTTGGGCTTAAAGGGCATCCCTGCCTCACCCCCCTTGCAGTCCAAAACCTCTCCCCTTCCTCCTCGCCCGCCCTCACCCTGCACATCGTCTCCTTCAGAACTTCCCCGCACCTCTCCACTAGCCCTTCCCTCACACCCCTCTTCCTCATCGCCTCCAGCAACACCCCCCTGTCCACCGAGTCAAACGCAGCCTTCATGTCCATAAACAATACTACCGTCCTCCTTCCCTTCCTCACCGCCTGCCTATTCACTAGATAATTCAGCACATATATATTATCTATGCATCCTACCCCCTTCTAAACCCCGTTTGACTCGGTGGCAGTAGTCCCTTCCCCTCCACCTCCTTCCTTAACATTTCTGCCAACACAGAGGCATATACCTAATACGCCGTCTGCGTCAACGTTACCCCCCTATAGTCCTCCACCTTTCCCCCCGCCCCCTTTTTTTAACACGGGCACCACTATCCCCTCCCTCCACTCCTCCGGCCACCCCTCTCCCCTCCAAACCCTGTTGCACACTAGCCATAACCACTCTTCCACCTCCACTCCTCCATATTTCCAAACCTCGTTTTGTATTCCATCCCCACCTTCCCATCCTTTAAATTCTTCACCACCCTTTTCAATTCCTCCCGTCCTATCTCCTCCTCTTCACCCCCCCCTCCCACTTCCCCCTCCCATTTTTACTCTCCACTCCACTCATCCTAGTACCCCTCTAAAATGCTCATCCTACTCCCTTACTTCTATCCTCTCATTTTTCCTCCCTCTATTCACTACCTTCCAAACCTGCCCCTCCGTTCTTACCCCTTCACCACTACGTTATTTCTCCTTCCCCCTCTCTCTCCTTTTTGTCCTGCCTTATCTCCATTCTTCTCACTCTTATTCTCCATTCCTCCCCTACCCCTGCCCCCACTAATCCCACATCCCCCACTCCTTTTTTCCTTATCCCATCCCTCTACCTTCTCAATTACCTCATCTATCTTCCCTTTCCTCTCTCCTTTTATCCATACTCTCTTTCCTTGCCCTCTCTTCCCTCATCTCCTCCTCCCACCTCCTCTTTTCCTTCCTCCAACCTTCCTCCTCCTTCCTTCTCTCCTCCCTCTCCCTCCTATTTCTCTTCCTCCTTCTCTAGCCTTCCCTCCTTATTCCCTCCCTCCGGTGATCTCGACGTCTTACTACTTCTCTTAAAACCCTTTATTTGTTTGTCCCCTCCCCCCTCATCCTCCTCGCTTTCCTTCCTCTTTTTACCCCAGAAGCTTTCCAAGCTCCCCACACTCCCTACACTTCCTTCACTATCTTTCCTTCCTCTCTCCTCTCTTTGCGCCCTTTCCTTAACCTTTCCCACCTCCTTCCCTCCTTCCCTCTCCTCCTTTTCCTTCCCATCAGCCATTACCTACAATCCACCTGGACCTTCCTTTATTCCCTTCAGCTTCTAACTTACCCCTCTAACCCTGTATTCCTTTCGCTTCTTCTCTCTTTTGAATTTCCCTCCTTCCTGTCACCTATCTTAATTCCTCCTTTCTCCCACAGAACACGCCACTTGTCTCCTGCCTCTTTCTTCCCGCCTAACACCACGCTCGTCGTGGCGCCCTAACCTCCAAAATCCTTCTCTCTCCCCTTATCACCTCTTCTCCACACCCTCGCCCTTTCCCTTCACCCTCCTCCCTTCTTCCCCTAGCCCTTCCCCTTCTCCACTTGATCACTGCCCTTTCCTCACACCCTCACTTCTCTTTTCAAGAGTGAAAAGAGAAGTGAGGGTGGATAGAGATCCACACCCCACACACACTTTCACTCTCTACCTCTCACGCGATCAGAAACGGAAGTCCAACCATGTACCACTATAGTACGTGCATATATATGTTTAATAATAAATGTACAACAATTTTTTAAATAAATGTATATATTTTTCAAAAACAGTGTGTGTGTTTATTCATGTACAATGTAAATCCATCCATGCGTACTTAAATTATAAAATCAATATTTGTGTGAAACAACGTTCGTATGGGAGGGATATTATTGCTCTCATCACCGCCACCGTTGTGTTCATCGCTATAAAAAACAAAAAAAAACTCTTACATATTCGTTTCCCTGCATATGACGCGTAAAGTAGATGCAATGCGTGTGTGGGACTTATATTAGGTGACGCTACGTATATAATTCCATATTTTCTCGACATTCTCCAGCGCGCAAACACCGTCGTTGTTGTGAAATGCACATCGAATAGCATTCGTTGAAGACATAGACTTCAGATTAGGGACGTCAGGCATGATCCCGCAATAATCATCGTCAACGTCGTAGCCGCCGTCGTCTTCGACAGTTCGAGCGCTGTTATAGCTGTTGTTGTTATTGATCTTTCATGCCGTCAGTTCGTACAAATTGCATACATCCTCAACGATTATGTGAGGTAGTAGTTGCAGCATCCACGATTTCTTTTCCGCACTTTTCACGATGACGAAGTCAATGTTCGCGATTACGCTGGTGAGGAGCCCCGGAAGTTTGGAGTATGGAACATAGCCGTCAGACCAGCGAAGTCCGTGATGATGCTTCGCGAGCCACGACACTTGACGGTTATCCCACGAATTCAGATGTTCCCAGAAGTATGGTGGTTCGAAGATCCAATGGCTGATTATCGTCGTAGTTGTCATCGTTTTATCGTTGTTGCTGTTTGCGCGAATCGCCATCTCTTTGGCGACGAACTCACGTTCGATATTGACACCTTGCAGATCGACAATGGCGAACATTATTATTCGTTTAGGTAGCACCGGCGGCGACGGTGTCGGAACAGTAACTGAGGTCTTCGACATCGACGTTTTAAAACAATAGCGGTATTCGCAGTAGTAGTAGTATTAGTAGTAGTGGTAGTAATAATATATGCACGCACGCTATATTAGTTTGCGTACCACGTTGGTTAAAAGGCCGTATTCGACTATACAATCGTGTATTATCAAACAGAAGGCGGTAGTATTAGCGGGCACATTTTCTTTGCATTCGAAATCTATTCGCACATGCACCGTAGCGCTCATCAACGACTCGTTTTGCCTGGAACAATCTATGACTGCAATAGGTGCGTAGTGCAAGAATTCGATCGCGTTCAGCAACGGTTCTCCGTGACCGTAGTACGATCTGCCGAATTTCGCGTACATATCGTACAGGAGCGCGTATTTATACTTATCGAAATCTAAGTTCAAGTCGTCGTACGGATACGTCTCGGAATTTAGATACAGTCGAAGTTTGTAAGATGATTCGGGTCGAATACACCCGCGCATTTATCGGGACGATTCTTTCGATTGGTTTGCATGGCGAATATCACGAATCGAGGTTTCTCAATTTGCGACGTAGCTTTCACGGTCCATGTGTGTTTCGTTGTCTCTTGCAGTAACGGGTACTCATGCAGGCTCCACGAATGGAAACTCATCGCGATCGGCCGACCGCTTTCCAGGATACGCAGCATCGATAAGTTATTCACTTCCTCCAAAACAACGTGGGGCATACGCCACTGCACCTTCTGTATCTTTAGGATTAGCTCGTGCCGCGCGTTCATCACGATGTGCTTATAATCCTCGCAGAATCTTAATAACATGTTCAGGGGTACGCAGAAATTGAGAGCGCCCGAATGAAGAATGTCTTTATCGTAATCGATGGCATAATTCCAACTGGCATTCGCAAGCACTTTGCTCCTCTCGGCCGACAACAAAACGTAATTTTTCAATGTGTTAGTGATTCCTGGATTTCGGCAACGATCGATCTCGACACCGTTCAATTCGTATCAAATTTCATCGAACATGAACGCAACGCAATTATTGTCGAGAACAGCGGTCGCGGACGTTGCCGGGCCTTTTGCATCCTGCGCCGTCAACGTGCCACGAACTTCGATGTAGAGAAAACTTTCGCATGGAAGCGTGTATAGATCTTGCTGCTGTATAGGGATTCTAATTCAAATTTGAGTTTGAAGGCCATTTTCCCCACCGCTCCCCCGACTTTGAAACTCAAATTTGAGTTTCAAGGCCGCAGGAAATCCATCGCAGCGGGGCGGCGGGCAACGGCGGCGGATGACGTCATACAGATGACGAAGTGGTGGGGGGTATAGCGCGAGACCAGATATCGATCAATCGATAACCGAATCAATCGATAACCGATACCGAAACCGCATCGAGGAGGAACCACAGGATGAAGTACCACTCTCTCCGAAGCGTGGTATGTCGGTAAGGAAGGAAATATTAATTTTAAGATATTAATTTAAATGAAAAAACAGAATCCAGGCGACGAGGATCGAACCCAAGACCTCCACGGTACGAGTCAGCCGCCTAACCAACTCCCCCAACGCCCACTTTCTAACATTAGTCTTTCCCGAATGGTACATATATGAAACGTCACACGCGTCCGTTTTTTATCGGACAATCTCGGGAAAGATCGGCTTTTTACACACCGCGTCTTCAGAGGAGGGAAAGAGACAGAGCATTACTTTAAAGCTAAAATTCTGGGAGGAGGGAGAGAGACGGCGCTATTTGGTGGTACAATCCCATTTTATTCTAAAGCTAACAGTATTTCGAAGCGTTTCGATTTAAAGTCGCGGCGTATCGCGCGATTACGCGAAATCTAACTCCTCTGGAGCATCCGCGTGCAATGACGTCATTCCACGGCGCGAAGAACGAAATATAATACATGTAGAAACGTCGAATCTTAAAATTATGTGGCGAAAGGGGAAGGAAGACGGATAAATAAAATGGAGACAGAATATGTGTTTAAGATTTTTATATATATATATTGAGACAAAAAACAATAATAATAATAATAAAAATAGAAATTTAAAAATAGAATATGAAAATAGAATATAAAAATAGAATAGAATATAATAATACAATATAAATAGAAAATATAAAAGAATAAAAAATTTTAGGGTGGTGGTGAGGGGGAAGGCGGCGTGGGGGGCGATGGCTGAGGAAGCGACTATGTGGGTAATGGTGGCGAGGGGGACGATGGGATCCAATATGGGACCAACCTCGGCCTAATCGGTGGCGGGTGCCGCAGCCGAGCCGCCATCGCGGAACCAATTACTGGTCCCGACCGCCGCATCTGCACCCCTCGGGGTGCAACCTGATGTGCTCGGGCCTCCAGATTCGCCAGCCAGGCCCGCACAATATGTAGTGGTAGGTCCTAGAACACAGACACAAACCATCGATATAATATTAGTACATCAAACGTATTAAACACGCAACACACAAAACAATGTATTGTACTACATACCTGTGGTGGCGGCGATGGTGGCGAGGGGGCGGCGGCGGCGATGGCGGCGAAGGAGCCGACGGCGGTGGTGGCGATGCATCCCAATCCGCCGACCAGGTGGGCGACGATGGTGGCGAGCCCTAAAAGATAGAAACCCGCAATATAATATTCACACGAACGTCTGATTTAATAGCACTCGATTTCTACGGTTTGAACGCGACAAATGTCAAAATGTTGTTATGTACATACCTCTGGGCCGCACTCTGGTGCTATCCGCGTTACTCCCATCGTTGTATAGAACATAAATTTTCACTTCAAAAAATCTGACTGTTGTCTACACTGTTTGACAGACAACTGGTCTCGCTGCATCTCCTGGCTCTCGCATGTAAACTCATATCTTGAAATCGAGAAGTGCGTAGCTTTGCAAAAGTGAGATGCCTTTGTTCTCCCCATTCATTTTCGCTGACCATCCTCTCCTTGTTCACATGCATCTTCTTTCCCTTCTTCTTTGGACACATCAAGCGACTAGACCAAATCACTTTGAATGGATATCGAACGTGCATCGAACGGTTTTAAACGGGCATTGAACGGCTTTGATCGGGTATCGAACGGGTATCGAACGGGTATTGAAGGGTTTTGAACGTATATCGAACGGGTATTGAACGGCTTCGAGCACATATTGAACGGCTTTGATCGCATATCGAACGAGTATTGAACGGCTTTGATCGCGTACCGAACGGGTATTGAACGGTTTTGAACGTGTATCAAACGGCTTTGATCATGCATCGAACGGGTATTGAACGGTTTTGAACGTATATCGAACGGGTATCGAACGTGCACCGTACCACTCTGAACGTGAATCGAACATGAATCGAACGACTTTGATCGGGTATCGAAGGGGCATCGAACGACTTCTGCATAACTGTCGTCTTAATCTAGCGTACATCACATGTAGGAGGTTGGGGAGGGTGAAGAAAAAACATTTTCATATACATTAAAAATTGATTATATTTTATTTATGCATTTCTCTGGTGTTTGGACCAACAGTTGAATATTTTAAATACATTTTGCATGGCACAGTGTTTCGCGTGTCTGCCGCATCGCAGAGTATTAACTACATTTAGCTTATTTAGAGATTTGATATCCTCGTAGGCAATGTCCAGCGTCTCAATGACCACGTCCGCTCTTGTATTTTCATCCAGGAAATCTACAAGCCAATCGCGTTTCTGCAGCCCTTTAACGTATACGATATGGGATGCGTCATCTTCTTCATCGATCGCATCAGCTACAGCTTTCGTAAGTAGCCGTTTAGCCATAGTGTACGGAACGTCTCCGTCGTCCCAACGTAGCTCATGATGTTTTGTCACCAACCATCGAATGCTCGATTTGTCGGATTTCGAAAGAAGAAATTGTGGCATAGGACTCCCAAAAATATAGTGCGAGAGAATTGCCCCCTTACGTAGGACAGCCACTTCCATCACAATAAATCTTCCATCAACGATGAACCCTTGCAGGTCAACGAATGTTGGTACAACCATTATCGGTACAATTTGGAGGTCCACTCGCTTCCAAGACAGACGAGAGAATGCAGTCTTTCTCGTAAAGCATCTCGATTTTCACGCTGAAATTTTGTATGAATTTGGTACAGGAGAGGGCGGGCAAGTAGCGTGGCAATTTAATTTATTTTGCGCACCATGTTTGTCAGCGGATTGTGTTCAACCACCCGATCGTGCAGAATCAGACAGTAGGCCGTAGTATGTGCAGGCACATTCTCTTTACACTCGAATTCTATGCGCACGTCCACGATGCCATTCTTGATCGACTCATTTTGTCGCGAGCAATCAATCACCACGAGGGGGCCAAATTGTAAAAATTCAGCCACAGTGAATAATGCCTCGTTGCAACTATACCCATAATATGATTTACGGAATTGCGTATACATGTGGTACAAGATGGCGTGCTTATTCTTGTCAAAGTCCAAGTTCAGGTCATCATATGGGTAAAATTCCGAGTTGAGAAAAAGTTTTACATTGGTCAATTTGCAGTTGTTGAACATAGTGCCGTCTTCGCTCATCGCATTCCTTCGACCAGTCTGTAGAGCAAGGATGATGCATCGCAGCTTCTCCAGCTGTGCAGATGCCTTCACGGCCCACGAATGCTTGGTCGTGCTCTGTAAGAGTGGATACTCGTACAGATCCCACAATTGAAAACAAATGCTCAGATTTTGTCCACTTTCCAAAGAGTGTAGCAACGATAGCTTATTAACGTCATTTATCGTCACATGGGGCATCCGCCACTGCAGTTTAACTAATTCAATTTCTGGTTCCAATATCGACGACCCTATTAGAGAATTGTTATCGTTGCGCGATCGTATTCAAATCAATTCGTGACGCGCATTAATAATCATGCGTTTGTAGTCCTCGCAAAATCCCAGCAAATATTTGAGTGGGATGCAAAAATTGAAATGATTTTTCATTATTGGCCCATCGCGCCGTTTCAAGCCGCATCGGACATTCTCCATATTTTTGTCTTCGCCAGATGTCAGCGATACATAGTTTTTAAGCGTGCTAGTTATTCCAACGTTTCTGTTGCGATCAATCTCCACGCCATTCAGCTCGTATCGAATCTCATCAAATAAGAACGCCACGCAATTATTTCCCAACGTCACCGTTAATGTATCTTTTGGCTTATTTATCTTCAATTTCCCCTCCACATAGAGGAAACTTTCACACGGCAATGTGTATAAATCCTGCTGCTGTGTCGATATTTTTATCTCATCGCTGTATCCAAACGTCGTGTGAACGTATGGGTTGTATGTGTGAGTCTGGAGCTTAACGATGCGATTATCAAACGTCGGCTTCCCTCCAATACTTAGAACGTCAGCCATTTTTTAACCTAAATGCATACAATGAATCCCAATGATTTCAAAAATGCTATGTTCGCAGCACTGAGCCTCTTCTTTTTAGCGTGATCGGAGCTGTTGCAGTTGTTGTGGTTGTTGTTGTTGTAAACGATTTCACTTGGAAGAAACGGGTTTCTGGAGTCGTTCAATACAAGCATCTCTTTCGTTCGCACCACATGTATTATCGTCGTCGCCGTCGTACGTGCAATCTGATGGTAATCTCTTCACCTCGAAAATCAAGCAACCGTCCGTCTTGATCCACAACGCGTATCGTTAAATCCGTAATGATCCGTGCGGTGATTGGAAGGTAAATGATCTGCGCGGGCGTTTCCGATATCTTATATCCTGGTGGAACTCTCGGAGAAAATTCGTGAATCGTATGTACACGCCTCCCATTGTAGTACATGCCCGCGGTCACGCTACATTCTATACGAACAATGTTCACGTTCATGATATTAATTGGATCGTCCGATTTGTGCCACCGTCCTGGTTCTAATACCCGATTCGTCGAGAATCCCAGTAGCGATCCAATGTTATTGGGCTTTGTAAAGTCCACAGCGAACCGGCAGTACAGTTCGCTTTTCATGGTGTTGTTGTTGGCACGCAACACTATTGGATACGCATCGTTGTCACCGCCATCGGTACCGTCGAGATTTTGAGGATACCGTTCGAGTAATCGCTGCTTCAAATACTTGGCAATGGCGTCTAGTTCGTAGGAGCCGTGGGGAATCGTAATGTATTCATGTGTGGTGCCGACACCGTTGTTGTTTTTGTTGTTGATGTCATAGTTTGTGTCTAAGTGGAATTTATTGTTGCCCGAGTCGATATTTGGTATCGTGTGATTAGTTTCAAAGGTTGTTAGACCAAGCTCGTAATCATCGTTGCTCAAATCTATGGGTGGAAAGTAGCTCACCGCAAGGGTGCTACTCTTGCCGGTTAGAGTGAATGTTAACGACATATTCCGAGCTGTACTGCTCAACTAGTACTGAATCAGAGTGGTGGGAAGTCAATCCTTAAATTTGGTACCGATCGTTAGTAGAAAGCGTAGACATAGTTGTCCACAATTGCTCTGATTGTACTTCTGATAAGCCGTTCGATTATATTAATTTTTTACAGCATTTTTATCCACATATTTTACGGATTCCTTAGGCGGTCGAAGATTCCCAAAGCTGTCGAAATATATAGCTCGACACCCTCTCTTCGCATACGCCACCCAATGAGTCCCCGGTCCCGCGACATTGTCCAAATTTACAATACCGCTCTCGTTTCGACGTACTCCTCCCGCTGTTAGCGCGTTACGGTTAAAAACACCTCTAAAGAATGGAATACGCATACGTTTTGCCAACTCCTCCAATTGTGCATCGGTAGTTACGCCCGCGGGCATTTTTATTTTCTATTCGACGTTTTTTTTTCGTTTCGATATTCCCTGTCCGCGCTTGTATGGTGCGAGATAAAGTCCACGACCTTCCATGGAGCGATTGTGGCGTTGCATTTCCTGCAGCTGATGTTGCGCCGCCTTATTATGGTTTACCACCTGGGCGATCCCCGCCGCTCCACCAGCCAATGATCCGAGAACACCTAACAGCGGGAGAAGTGGTAATATATCACCCCGTTTTGCCACCGGAAGAATCTGCTTTTGCGATGCTCTCTTTGGAGTCCCTTTGCGCAATTTTGTTTTCATCCCCATTCCGATTTTCGGTTTGGCCTTCATAGCCGCCCAAATAGCTGTAACAGCACCTCTTTCACCCAGAGTCGAGTCTCGCGCAACGATGCGTTTTCGCGCTTTGTCAACGAGAACATTATCTGCCGCGTGTCTTTCACTGAGGTCGTTGCTACGCGAATACGCAATATTGCGTTCGCGTCACGCCGCGTCCAACGGATTGTATCCCGGAATATGTAATTCGATAGGTGGCGCGTTTATCGCTCGATTTAACAAACCACAGCCTTTCTTTACTCTCGTCGGCGACATTCGCCACAGTTTTTAATCAATGGTGCTGGACCGTCGATATGCGTTCGTTGCCACGGGCGATTATAATGCTCCAGACACCGGCGATACTGCTGAACCTCAGAATCGGCTTTTATATGCTCCGGGAGTCTGTCCCACGACTGAGCAATGTGTCTCCCAAACTCTCGGAGTAGAATAATCTTTGGTATATATTTCAACTGCTCAGAGGTTAGGTCTCGAATATCGCAATGATCCGACAGGACCAGAAGCATTTTGAATACTGAGCTGTTTTGCGTCGGCGTGGACTTATAAATAGGGCGCACCACCGCTTCGACGTATCAAAATCATTTTTCACAGTTTGCGGAGAGGATGCGATTCGTGCGACAACCTGTAACGATACGCGTGACAAATTTTGACGATAAATCACGAGTGATGTCTTCGAAAACAAGACGCAGACATGGTAGCATGTTACCAAACACTATCCGCTGCCTCGTTTGTGCCCCATCAAATTGTGGAAAGACCAACGTGCTGGTGAGCTTGTTGGAAAGTCCCCACGGCGTCCGCTTCGAGAACGTGTACGTGTACTCCAAGTCGTTGCAACAGCCGAAATATCAGTATCTGGAGAATTTATTGACTCCGATAGATGAAATTGGCTACTTTACGTTTTCGGATAACAGTGACGTCATCCCACCGAGCGAATCGCTTCCGAATTCTATTTTTATCTTTGATGACGTGGCATGCGACAAGCAAGATACGATAAGGGAATACTTTGCAATGGGGCGCCACTCGAACGTTGACTGCTTCTATCTCTGTCAGACGTATGCAAAGATACCCAAACTGTTGAATTAAGAGGTTGCGTGGTTGTTATAAATAATTCTTGAGACGTTATGAGATTAATAAAGTAAAGTATATTTATATGTGGTATGTACAATGTTTTTACTCCGCACAGTTCACCTCGTGCCGTCTCGAGTGGGAGCCGAATTCCTTCTAGCACGCACCGACGCTTCGCTTGCCGCGCTCGGATTGTACAGTGATACTCAACCTCTACAGTGACACTCATATTACTCATTCACACTAATTGTAAGTTAAATTTACTCGATTCTCAACATCTTATACGCCAGGGATGGGCAACTTGTTCGTCGCCGTGGGCCGTACAGTCCCTATTACCAGTCAGCCGGTTCCCCCAACATCAGCAGATTAGCTGCCCCTCCATGTCTCTTCCTTTTACTCCTACGAGTGCGGTCATATATAGGTACTTTGTACGGTACGTCGATTACAATTATGAGCCCATTTTGACATAAGGTTTTTATTGTAATAAGAAAAAAGAATATGCACCTACCGATGTGAAATCTTAATGGGAACATTGTGGATTAATCATTTTGTCGACAAGGGATGGTATGTCAACTGAAACGTTGCTGGTTGCTATTCTGAGCAAAGAGCGCAGTGAATCGTCCGTTAGTAAAGACCGGTATTTAGATTTGATATTTCTCATTACAGAGAAACTGCTTTCACACTTATATGTTGAGCCAAACATAGAGCAAATTTTCAAACCTAAATCTACCAGTTTAGGATATTTCTCGGCTGATAGTACAGGGTTAGGCGATTGAACTGTTACCTATTCAAACGACCATATTTTTTGGGGGTGAAATTATTTTTTATTGATTCAAATTACAAAAATGTGTGGAAGTAATACAAATTTTAGAATCCATTCTCTTTAACTCGATGTGGCCACCTTTTGCCTTACCTATGGCCTTCAAACGGTTAAAAAATGAGTTGCATGCTGCACGAATATGATCTTGCGGTATTTTAGCCCATTCTCGTACAATGGCTTTTTTCAGCGCATCCATACTGGCATATTTTTTAGTCCTCACCTTGCTCTCCAAAATGGCCCAGATGGAATAGTCCATCGGATTTGCATCTGGCGAATTCGAAAGCCATTGTGTGGACGAAATGAAGTGTGGAACATGGTTTTTTAACCATTCTTGGTTCACACGAGCTTTATGAGACGATGCCCAGTCTTGTTGGAATGTCCATGGTGTACGACCGTAATGTTTGCGTGCCCACGGCTTTAAAGCAGCTTCCAAAACATTTTCCCGATAATAAGTCACATTGACTTTGACACCAGGCTCGATGAAAACGATTGGACTGCGTCCATCGGCGGTCACAACTGCCCATACCATTACTTGAGATGGAAAATTACTTCGGGTTGCCGTTCGTAGGCTCAAATTTTCGTAAGTGCGTTCAGTTAAGTAAACACGATCATTTTGAAAGTTTATAAACTGCTCAATAGGGAAATTTTTCTCATCAGAGAACAAAATGTTTGGAAATTCGCCACGTTCGTGCAAGCCTAACAACTCCTTTGCTCTTTCGAGTCTAACTTTTTTTTTGCTCTGGTGTAAGATCATGTGCCTTTTGGAACTTGTAAGGCTTTACCTTGAGCTCATTTTGGAATATGCGTCGGATGTTTCGCTGGGATATTTTCAGTTCTTTGGCCATTTGATTACCACTACGACGTGGATTTCGTTCAAGTCGAGCCTTCACTTTCCGAACCATTTCAGGTGATGTTGCTGTTTTTTTTCGTCCACCACCATAGCGTTTGGCAATGCTGCCTGTATCATTATAACGATTTATGGTGCGATACACAAACATTTTATTCACTTTGAGATGCCTGAGCTCACGAACAATAGCTGGTTGCGATTTTCTACTCAAATATAACGCAATCACACTATTACGTTTGAATTCCACTTCGAATAACTTTTGTTCTATAAAACTTAGACGCAAATGCTTGTGGTAGTTTGTAAACAATATAAACAGCTGTCATTGGTATGAATTTGACATAGTTGGCAATATCGCGTTGCCAGATATACCGGTGTGAAGTTGGTAACACTTTAATCGCCTAACCCATCCGAAAGGGAACACATCGCGCAAGACAAAAAGAAAACGACACATGTAGTCTGAATATTCACCGATAACCTCTACACCAGTTCAATCGAAGCATAAACGGTGGAATGCTACATCAAACGAGTCTCCCGTTCCTCCCACACCAATAAATACATTTTCCAGTGTACAATCGCTCTCAACTGTTGATGACGACGTTTTCGAAACTAGTCCCAATGAGTCGTTTGTAACATCTATCAGATAGCAACTTCAAACACCCGAGGGACAAGAAACGTTTCGCAGTCATTTCGGCCCGCTGGGGCAAAAATACATGAGCGCAATCCTGAGTGGTGATAAGGATACAACAATGGACTATGTGTACGGTGTATACTTTGGCAATAGTGGAACGATGCTTGGGGATAAGGCTTTCAATATAGACAAGGATGATAATATAATCATAGATGGTGTAAGATACGGAGGAACACCCGGTCTTTACGAACTGATTTTCAAGAGAATTCCCGATGATGCTATATACACCAATGCGGATAAACAAAAATACAAAAGTATACTGCTGGCGACGAATGCCCACAGACGCGGTCATGGTGCTAAAAATCCCGTACTGAGCAACAAGGGATACAAGTACAGACATGTAATTGCACCGCTAATGGTGGTAAACGATAACAAGATCGATTACGTAGACTGGGACGATCCCAACGAGCTGGTGGATCGATTGCGTTTGCTGGAAGCGTCGCGTCAGGCGGGTAACAACTCTCATGATCCCGAAATTCTATCTATTTACGAGGAACTACGTGAGGTAGGCCTCATTATATAAATTAAGCCGCACGCCAATGATGTGCACTGTATGCATCGACATGCCGATCAACAAATTTGGGGTATCACTAGAGAAGAGTGGAGCAGTTAAAATGGACTATTACAAATGGAGCGGTTTGCTTCGAAATTATATGCAAGATAACGCTCTTTGCGTAGCCGGTGCAGACTTTGATGCAAAATCGCGCAAGATACACCTCTGCGATCAAACATGCAGCCAATATCGAAATCCAAGAGTAAAGAAAACCACGGCCACAAGAAGCTACAACTTGTTGAGGAATTGCATGCTCCAGCTCGAAGACATTTCCCGCGGAGACGCGTCATAGTGAATGGATACGAATCATCGTATCAGATCACTGTGGCAAGCTGACATTGTAGAAATGCGTCCATACTCACGATTCAACCAGGGTCACCACTACATACTCACCGTCATCGATGTGTAGAGCAAGTATGCATGGGCGTTGCCGCTCAAGACTAAAAGTGGCGCTGAGGTGACTAAAGCATTGCAAAGATATTTAGAGATCGATATCCGAAAAATTTGCAAACCGATCAAGGAAAAGAATTTTACAACGCCGATGTGCAGAAACTCTTGGCAAAGCATGACGTTAATCATTATTCGACGTAGTCGGTGATGAAGGCCTCCGTCGTAGAACGTTTCAATTGAACTTTGAAGAACAATATGTGGAAACTATTTACGCTCAATGGAGCCTATAGATGGACCGATGTGCTACCAAGTCTACTTGCAGAGTATAACGCACGAAAACATAGAACCATCAGAATGCGTCCTTGTGATGTTACCCCTGCGATCGCCGATAAGCTGCTAGCCACCGTATACAGCAACATAAAGATCGCTGCTCCAGCGAGATTCAAGTTGGGCGAGTTTATGCGCGTGAGCAAATTTAAAACCATATTCGATAAAGGCTATACGCCGAATTGGACAACGGAGGTGTTCAAGATAGCCAAAGTACAAGCAACTAATCCCGCAATGTATATGCTCGTCGATTCCTGAGGAAAACCTGTTGCCGGAGGATTCTATGAACACGAGCTGCAACGCGTCACCGATCCTGATGTGTATCTAGTGGAAAAAGTCTTACGTAGGAAGGGGGATAAGGTGTACGTCAAGTTGTTGGGATTTGATAAATCACACAATTCATGGATAAATAAAAATAATGTATTGTAAAAATAATAATACATGGTTCAATAAATACAATGATACATATATGTAAATGTGCAAACATTTTTGTTTATTTTTAACACATTATTTCAACCATTTATAATCCAGTTAATATATACAATGATACTTATGCATGAGTGATCAATTTTATATTACGCAATAATTCCCCTATTTATATGAACGAGTTAATAAATACAATAATAATTTTCTATACATGCCCGAAGATTTTTTATATTATACAATAATTCCACTATTTATAATAATCGAGTTAATAAATACAATTACAATTTCTATTTTTACAATGGGATATTATAATGTCCCCAGGGCAGAGTGTCGATCGAATCGGGTACGATATGCCGCTTGTCATCGTACGGACATAGACCGATTTTAGATTCCGAAATGGTGTACACTTTGTGCAATTTACACCGTATGCATGATTGCCTGCGAGCCATTTCGATCTCCCTGTGCAAACACTGCGCGTAGTCGTCGAAAGTTATCCTTTTGGCTATGACGTTGGTCTTGACGCCTTTCGCCTTTTTCGTATCTTTTTTACCGTCTACGCGAAGTGCATACACCTTCGCTCTAAGACCTACGAATTCGGTCATTATCGCACCGTTATTTTCGTCCTTCATCAGCCCCGGAACCTTTTTATTTACGCGCGGCATATTATATGGACTGTCGGTAGGATAATCGCTCGTGTCGAATCTATCGATATTTTGTTTCATGGACTCGTAGATATCATCGCATTGAATGCGATAAATGAAACCATCTGTGTCGGTATATAGAATTTTACAATTTAGTCCGTGCTCGGGCGACATGTACTCGTGGTGAAATTCGTACAAACAAATTTTTGATATGTCCAGAATGCACATACCCACGTATATCGGTTTGTTGAATTTCACCTCGAGTTTTCGCAATTCAACAGCTATTAAATTTTCCGAAAAAACACTTCTGCTGTGGAAATTCGGTTTCGCGATCATTGCCTCCGCGCCATATCGCCCTTCCCAATGTGTCAAAAGTTTTACATCCACATGATTTCGTACATTTTCCATAGTTTTACCGAATACCGCGTTGTTCATCAATTTGTACAAATTTTTTTCAAAGTCGTTTGTCGCGCTTGTTCTAAACCGTGTATTGAGTTCGATGTAATCGCGGAGCCAGGGGGATTGAGCGAATTGAAGCACGCGGTGTATCTTTGCAATACGAAGAGTGTGACGCGTGCATTGCTGCAGGTTGCGATAATGGATAACGTAACGCTGCTTATCGTAGACCGTCGCGAGTAACTTGTCCTGTCTGCTGCCAGGTGGTTTGGCACGCGTCGGGCAGAACGGTAGATCGGCATGAGCGTCGTGCAGACGTTGCGGATATTCCAGATCTACCTCGAAAATGTATCCCGTGGGCGAATCGACACCGATTGAAGACACTCAAAATTTACAGCATCTTCGACCCATTGAAATTTAGCGTATGGCAGGGGTTGACACATTGCCCATCCATACAAATTGTTCACGTCAAAGTACATCAAGTACGATGACTTTTCCGATGCATCGTAAGATGGCATGTACAGTATTGTCTCCGTGTGTGCCCGGTGGTCGGGACTGGCGTTGGGCACTCAGAATGCGCAGATCCCTAATTCCGAGTGTGCGTTTCTCGCTTCTTTCTGGCCGAAGGAGTGAGCGAGATGGACCGGTTTTCTTGCGCGCGGGCGTGCGGGCACTCAGATGGAATCGTGACTGTCCAACGCATGCGACGGTCAGATAGCCAGGCACGGTACAAGTCTTTTTTGCGCCCTAGACAAACTTTTCAAATTACGCCCAATATTATAATACATTTATTTGAGATTATTAATAACCTTACTTTGAATTTTTATTCGTAGTTTAATCCACTTATAGTACAACTTGTAATATTTAATTCTAAAGTTTATTTTCAGCAATAACAGCAATGAAAATACATATCATTTTGCACCTCTTGTCGACTTTCTGCCCTAGGCAGACTTCCCGATATCACCCCAGACAATTTCCGCTGATGGAGCATAATTCCCTCTATGATTCACATATGATAAATTAGTGCGCAAAATCATCCGAGGAAATTTCTGCTCACTCCACATAATTCAAAGATTCGACGTTCCCACAGGTATTATATTACATTCAACACGTGTCGAAACTTTTATCCTTGAGGGTGGGTTCAAATTACATGCGATATGCTGCGATGATTAAAAAACATTATGGAAAAATTGTTAGCTTTAGAATGTATGTTTACAACATATTGGTTCGCTACATCGTTGATTCAAAAAAATTATTATTTCCCTGCGTTGGAAATAAATGTTTGTATGTCGCATATTGGTACGGAAAAAGAATTCTGCTGACGCTGCGTAATTCTATGATTAGCGCCTTCTTCACACCGCTACATGATGGCTGCTCCCGAGGACTTAAATTACGCACGTTATCGCGCCATACGCTGCGACATTAAATCGGAACGCTTTAGAATGCATGCGATTGTAGCCCTAAGTTGTAGCCCTCTTTCCCTCCTCTGAAGACGCAGTGTGTAAAAAGCCGATCTTTCCCGAGATTGTCCGATAAAAAACGGACGCGTGTGACGCTTGGTATATGTACCATTCGGGAAAGACTAATGGTAGAGAGTGGGCGTTGGGGGAGTTGGTTAGGCGGCTGACTCGTACCGTGGAGGTCTTGGGTTTGAGCTTCGTCGCCTGGATTCTGTTTTTTCATTTAAATTAATATCTAAAAATTAATATTTCCTTCCTTACCGACATACCATGCTTCGGAGAGAGTGGTACTTCATCCTGCGGTTACTCCTCGATGCGGTTTCGGTATCGGTTATCGTTTGATCGATATCTGGTCTCGTGCTATACCCCCCACCACTTCGTCATCTGTATGACGTCATCCGCCGCCGCTGCCCGCCGCCCCGCTGCGATGGATTTCCTGCGGCCTTGAAACTCAAATTTGAGTTTCAAAGGTGGGGGAAATGGCCTTCAAACTCAAATTTGAATTAGAACCCGCTTAGCCCTACTACTGGCGACGATGAAACCTAACAATCGTAAGAAACGTACGTTTCGACGAGTCAACGGCTTTCTTTTCCTTATGGGTCCTCTTCTTATCGCTCCACCAGCCTTTATTCTTCTACTTTCGCCTTCCGACAAAGGTTTACGCCGATGACGCGAGACGGAGGTGGTAGGAGTAGCAGCGGCAGCAACGATTGATGATTCGTACGTGTGATCTAACACTAACATACTACACACCCGCGAATACACATGCAGTCACGCTAACCTATCGCGCGGACGTCGTTGAACGTGCAAACGAATAGTTATTTCTTCTCCGCGAAAATCTATAGGACGATCGTGTTGATCGACGATGCACAACGTTAGATCGTGTATTGCTCGTGCGACGATCGGCAGGTAAATGACGTGTCGCGGCGTTTCCGATATCTTATATCCCGGCGGTACGCGAGGCGAAAATTCATGAATCGTGTGTACCGGTTTATCGTTGCTATTCGCGCCGGTAGTGACGTTGCACGTTACTCTGATCACGTTAACGTTTATAATATTAGGCCCTTTTACACGGTCGGTCTTGCGCGCAGTCCGGCCCGCGGGCCGGCGCGCCACACGCCTCGCGGCCCGCAAAAGTACGTGAAGCCGGATCGTGACGCTCCTTCGCGCGGGCCAGAAGGTCGTACCCGTCACTACTTAGAGACAGCGAGTTCGGGCTCCCATTTCTACGTCGACTCCACATGCTTTTTACACGATCCACCGCAGTGGTGTATTGTGTACTACTTGTTCGATGTATATAATCGATTTGCGAAACGATCGGCAAGACACGATCGCGATATACGTTCGCGAAAAGTATCTCAAATTCCTCGATATACCAGGCTTATAGAGGATATCATAAATGCTGTTACTGTAGGGTGCACTGAAACATCTGTTTTTAGGAAGCTACATTTGGTTGACCTAAAGGTGCTATTCTGGAAATGGTTTATGACTCAGTTATAACGACTGTAAAATTTTACAAGGGTACTTTAAAAAATGTCCAAATGTTTCCCCAGCAATGCGATGGCAAATGAAATTGCAGTTAACACATTCACTGTTGTGACGATCATAATTATTACTATCAACGGCAATAATTACCATGTCACTGCTTGTTTTAATATAAAAACTAATATTGATAGACAATAAATACATATAGGTATGCAAGTGATGTTATATCTAAGATAAATGATGAAGAGATGTAATATGCAAGATGTTTTGAAGAAGGGGGTAGTCTTCTGATTGCTCGTGATGCAGGTCAAATTTTTCACCCACGCTCTTGCGTGGCGCGCAGCAAGAAAGCATCACAGTCCTGCCCGCGCGCCAGAAAGCACCACGCTCCTGCCCGCGCGCAAACCTCGAATCCAGAAGAGTTTGCATAAGAGACAGAAAAGGTAGTTAGAAAAGGAGAAAAGGATACTTGAAACCAGGCTCGTTGCGCGCCTCAGGATTTCCGACAGTGCGGACGAGTCTGGGGCGCGCGACGAGCCTGGCAGCCGATCCTGGCAGCCAAGCCGTGCCTCGATGGGTTTCGAGGACTTCGACCCTCGAGACCAGGGGGGCCGTACCATGTTGCCCCCTAAGACGTGGCGAATCGAAAATTCTACATTTCGCACCGGATCTTGGCGAAAGTGACGTGGATCGTTTCCTTATGTTTTTCCGATGAAAATGGTCCAAAAACGACACAAATCGGATTGTAATTAAGGAATCTTCATAATAAATTGATTTCCATAACTTCGTTAAAAATAGTCCGATTTACATGAAATTTGGTATAATTTTCAATTGAAAAACGTAAAGAATCCATCGGTATCACTTCCATATCGATACGATAAAGAATAAAGTATACAGTTTTTCTCAAACAGGTATGAATCCTTGGCCGACCGCAGCGAATCAAGGTCGGCGATCCATAGTCGAGGGTGAAATATTCATTACAGCGTATTAAGAAATTCTTTATTCTTCGTCGTATCGATATGAAAGTAACACTAATGGATTCCTGGCGTTCTCCCAATTAAAATTATCACAAATATCATGCAAATCGGACTACTTTTACACAAACAATACAAATTATAAAAGGAGTAGGCATTCCGTGGTCCGAACGATGACCAAAACGAGCAAAGAACCTAATAAAAAGAGAATAAATATAAGGAAAGTAACCGTAATAAATGTACTAATGGACTAATTTTTGTAGCTATTTAAATATAACAGTTCTTGACCTCAACAACAGCAAGCCACTGCTAGTATATTTTCAGAAACACCTGATATCGTCAGAAACGCCAGTACGTTTGCGCACGCGGGGTCCCGCCTGCCCCGTCCTCCCTTCAAATTACAAACGGATCCCTTATCGCTCGAGTATAAACATGACATATTTGTTTGCATGGTTACAAACTTCGTCCATTAGCTATCCGAATAGTGTGATGGATACACAAAAGTACAACTTTCATACTAAACTACGTCTTTGCCATATTTATTTTGTCTGTCTCTTCAGCTGTTTCTAACTTTCACTTTTACTCCTTTATAAGTACCTACCTGTTCCTACCGTTTCTGCTTCCATGTACCTGGAGTCAAGGGTTCGCACAGGCCTGGTCAGCGTCAGGAACATTTGGCGACCAGGCGTTTGCGAACCGGGGGACAGCTTTCTTATCCCACGCTTTCTTTTCACCCTCTCTATGTTTTTTCCTACTTCATCTTTCTTCTATTTTCTTTTATTCGCTATCTCTAACTCTGTCTAGTCTTTCCTTTTTAACCGGCGAAAATTCACGGAGCGGACACTTGGTCTCGAACCGGTTATCAGACAACACGTACCGCGCACGCATTTTTACTGTTTTTCCATATTTACTGTTGATTTATTACTGTTAATTGTTACTTTTAATTATTTCTGTTAATTGTTACTTTTAATTGTTACCATTAATTATTACCGTTACTTGGTATTGTTAATTGTTTCTGTTAATTGTTATTTTTAATTGTTACTATTAATTGTTATTGTTAACTGTTATTTGTGGTTTAAATTCCTTGAATTGTGGTTATTATCGTTACACCGAACCACTTCAAGTGAAAGGCTGTGTGAAGAACGCGGTTTAAAAAAGTGCATCACAAGTTTTGTCATGTTTGCGGTAAACAATCACCGGAACTTGGCTGTTGTTGTTGTTGCTGCTGCTGCTGTCCAGTTAACATTAGCAGACCGAAGAAGAAGCAGAAGATGAAACCACCAGGTTTGGGTGAAAAAATACCGCGGAGACTGCAATGATCAGCCTCTTCTTCGAGAACTGCGAGAAAATTATCCGGACAATTATCGAAATTACTTGAGGATGGATTGTAAGGCGTTTGACGATCTACTGGGTTTAGTTCAAAACCGAATCAAGAAAATGGACACCATTATGAGAAAAAGCATCACCGCAGAACAACGCCTTATCGCTACCTTGAGATTGTTGGCAACTGGGCGTTCCTATGAAGATTTGAAATTTACGACAGGAATATCAGCTCCTGCGTTATGCAAAATAATTCCTGAGACGTGCAAAGCACTGTATTATGCACTACGGACAGAGTTCTTAAAGGTAAGGGTAATAATTTATTAATGAAATGATAATTCGCGCTCGTATTTATAAAACTCATATTATTATTATTATAATAACTCCTACTATAACGTTACAATTACTTTTGCTGATGTTGGTTCGTCTGTTCCCGGCTCGACCCAGCATAGAGCCTACACTCGTTGTCGCAGACATCTGTGTGGGGTTTTAACGTTTTCAGTAACCCTCTTCTCAACGCGGTTGATATGATGCTTTCCGCATAAATGGCCTGCTCCGGGTCCATCCGTTGCAATTGCTTTGCAATTTTTATTCCCAAGGCTTCATACTCGGATATTTCAATCCGGCTGATGATGGGATTTTTAAGCGCGACAGCGCAAGTTTCTAAAACTTTCATTACGCCTTCGTCGCTTTTCTTTTTCTTGCTGCAGCGAGAAATTTGTCTAGCCGGCCGTTTCTGGCTGCTTGGACCCGGTTGCGATTCCACTTCTTCGTCCTTCGTACAAAAAAAAACACATATAATTTAATAAAATAAGAAATAACAAGGAAATTCAATTTTATTTATTTTTGTATTGTTTTTTGTTTTGTCATAGTTCCCGAATAACAAGGACGAGTGGAAAAAAATAGCCGATGGGTTTCGTGACAAATGGGATTTCCCCAACTGCGGAGGTGCTATGGATGGCACATCAGAATTGTTCCACCACCGCATTCCGGGGCCTTGTATTACAATTATAAAAATTATTACACCACCGTACTAATGGCGTTAGTCGATTCAAATTACGAGTTTATTTTTGTCGATGTCGGCAAAAATGGAAGGGTATCAGATGGTGCTGTTTTCGAACACACTGAATTTATGAGGCATTTAAATAACGGGCAATTAAATTTGCCGGAAAATAATGAAACGATAAACAATTTAAACTTCGTCTTTGTAGGCGATGAAGCGTTTGCTTTAACTAATAACTTCTTAAAGCCTTATGCTCAAAGGGAATTGGATCATGATAAAAGAATATTTAATTATAGATTATCCCGAGGTAGGCACGTAGTGGAAAATACATTCGGCATATTAGCCTCGCGATTTAGAGTATTTAATACAGCAATTAATATGAAGGTGGAAAATATATCATATGTTGTATTGGCTGCCTGCGTTCTCCATAATTTCTTACGGAGACGGAGTGCAGCATATATAACGAACAACAGGAGTAGGCAGGAGGGGAATTATCAAAACGATGTAGTGCAGATGGATAATTTGCAACCCCTTAATCGTAGGAATTTAAATAACTCTGCCAAACAAAATAGGGACCGTTATAAAGAGTATTTTGTAGGAGAAGGAAGTGTTCCGTGGCAGGAAGATATGTTGAATGCGTATAGAGCGTGAGTGTTTGATGTATGGAGGGGGTATATCCGTTTGAACCCTCGGAAAATGGATGCCATTTTGTGGATTTTTTTACAAGTCAACGGTTTGATGCAGATTTGCCGTTTTTTTACTATCTTTACATAGTATTATGAACTACTCATAAAAAAAGTTTCAGTTAAGAAACTATTATTTTTGGCAAGTTATGCATACACCTACGAAAGTCTTCCGATTTTAGGCGGCTAAACGGTAGCCCTGAAAACAGCTGTATGTCGTGTGTGAAATCAAAAACAATAAAAAAAATTTATAAAGTATGTCAATAGCTATCGCCCAACGAAGTCGATTTTGAAAATTTTGAAAAATAAAGAAATGGTGAGAGATCAAAGGTAAAGTTAGATCTTTCTAAGAGAAAAATCCACATTTTCTCTTTATAAATAATAAACGGGGAATCGGAATTAAAAAAGCCTTCGTTGTACGATGTGGAATCTTATTATGATTCTGCATGCAAAATTGGAAGTGAATTGGTTGAACGTAGTGCGAGTTTTTAAGGCCCCCGATTAGCCGTCCAAAATGGAGAGACTTTCCGATACGTATTCATAACTTCCAAAAAACAATAGTTTTTTAAATAAAACTTTTTTTTGAGTAGTTCGTAATACTATGTAAAGATAGTAAAAATAAACGGAAAATCTGCATCAAGCCGTTGACTTGTAAAAAAATCCACAAAATATACACATTTCCCGAGGGTTCAAACGGGTGTACCCCCTGAAGGGGTCCTGCCTTATAAATAATGAAATTATAGACGATCTCCCGGCATGAACAGCCGCCATTTTATTTTAAATTAATTTTTCGGGATAATGACCGATTTAGCACTTGATAATTTAATATACTAACTAAATTTGTTCGAATCAGGTCAAAGCTACAGTCACGGTCACCATAAAGTGCTTAAATAAGAAAAAGCTGCCGGGAGATCGTCTATAATTCCATTATTTATTTATATATCTTTCATGTGTATATGACTATGATATGTACTCGCGTAACAAACTTCGGTTAGCGATATGCCCTTTCTTTTATTTACCTTTCTCTCATTTGTTGTACAAGCTAATTTAATGTGTTGAATAGTATTAATATATATGTTAATAATAATCATTTGCGTACACCATGCGTATATCATTTATGGGAGGGACGTCAAAAAAATAAATGTTACCTATCATATATTATTTGTATTATTTATATGCATCATATATTATGACTTGTTAAAAGTAAAATAACACATGGTGAACGGGTTTGCGGGTAACGCATGGTTTGGGGGCGAATGTGCACCTCTGGACAAGTGGAGATTTGTTAAAACAAACGTGCTACAAAATTGTTTATAACATTGAAAATGATGTTTCAACGATTCCATTGTATAGAATTGCACGTATAGGCATGGACCTACCACTACTCTGCCGCTTTGGCAGCATCTACCCAAATGGTGGGGCCTGGCCCAGTGCGCACCCCTAAACGTAAACAAACACAATCCGACGTTTAAAGGGACAGAAGGTAGTGCAAGGTGCATTGACCTAGTCCAGGCCACTGTGCCACACCCCACCATTCGAGTACATACTACCAAAACGGCAGAGTAGTGGGTGGGCCCATGCCTATACGTGCAACTCTATACAATCGAATCGTTGAAACATCATTTTCAATGTTATAAACAATTTTGTAGCAATTTTTTTTAACAAATTCACTCCCCAACACCAGTGATCATTACTTTTTGAACTCCTTGTACATTAAGTCGATCTGCGCATGCGTTAATATTATTGTTTGAATACGATTTAATTGAATTATTTTGTAATCATAATTCATGAAGTAATTCAATTGTAATTCTGTACATCTCTGTCCAATTGTAATACAAACATACTTAGTCACCCTAATAAACTATAATTTCACAAAAAGACAACCATTTGTTTCCTTTTTATTGTCTGTGTCCATTGTAAAATTATATTCAGTTTCTTGTTTACCTTCAGTACTACATTGAAATGATATTTCCACGTAGTTGGAGCCACAGAGGCTCCCTAAGAATAAATGTTTGCAGTGACATTTAGCTTGTTTTCGTTGTGTAGAATTAATTTTTTACAAGATAGAAACTCGTCCGTGTTTCCAGCTATACCGATTTTTTTGAGGAGTGTAGTAATAAAATAAATGAGGTCATAAATAAACTTACTTGATTGCTAGGCTGCGTCTCAGTGTCGTCCATGTCCTGTACGTCGATGGCTTCAACTTCAATTTGTTCGGGTTCCGGCTCGTCCGGAAGAGATATCTCCTCCTCGATATTGCTTATACTCGGCGTTGGGATGTCCTGATCTTTTGTAAATAGTAATAACTCGTAGTACCAAAGTGATGGTACATATACATCTTCGGCCCCGTTACCAGATCGTGTAGATGCCACCACTTTTCCAAATTCTTTTCGAAATGTCCCACGCAGAGATTGAATTTTTTTGTAGACGAACTCTCTGTCCGCATTGGGGAATATTGTTCTGCAGTAGGTTATCAATTTTTCATAGCAATCATTTCCCAAATTGCGATTTTGGTAATCCTTACTCTTCACTTTCCATTGAGATGGCATCGTTTTGTATAAGGCAATTAACCCTGTCACTGCCTTGTTGCTCCACTTTGTATCGTCCATCCTAATTTTATCGGTAATCACCAAGCAAATCAGAACACGTAACAGAACTATACGAACGTATCGACACTTTGACTTTTCGTTTGATTCTGCCTTTTCTCCGTGCATTCACTTAAAACGTAAGCAATGGTTCCTCCCTCCATAGGTCAAATTCCTAGCAGGGGTGGTTATGGCAAAATGTAATTGGTTAACGCGTGACAAAAGGGGCGGACTTGAGCCCAGGAGGAAATGCAAAACGCTCTCGTCCTTCCGCCCAAACGGCGGTCGTGTTATAAAAATCAGAGGTTGTAAATACGTCTTTAGTTTACGTTTCGTTGCCAAATGTGTAAGCTTTGCGAGGTATTTCCTTATTTGACCATTGTCCTGGGATTCTCAACGTTTAGTCCAGCAATAAAGACGTCGTGGGCTGAAGCCCATCAGTGACGGCATTGCGGAGAGTCCCAGGGGTAGGGCAATTAGAATTGTCAACGGTGGTACCCGCCGTTGAAGCAATATACTCATTAACTCAGAGTGAAAAGAAGTCGAAATCCCTGAAAAACGGCACGATGTCTATTGCCCCTTTTCGACATCTGGCAGACAAGGGGGCACGGCGCAGGCGGGACCCCGCGTGCGCAAACGTACTAGCGTTTCTGACGATATCAGGTGTTTCTGAAAATATACTAGCAGTGGCTTGCTGTTGTTGAGGTCAAGAACTGTTATATTTAAATAGCTACAAAAATTAGTCCATTAGTACATTTATTACGGTTACTTTCCTTATATTTATTCTCTTTTTATTAGGTTCTTTGCTCGTTTTGGTCATCGTTCGGACCACGGAATGCCTACTCCTTTTATAATTTGTATTGTTTGTGTAAAAGTAGTCCGATTTGCATGATATTTGTGATAATTTTAATTGGGAGAACGCCAGGAATCCATTAGTGTTACTTTCATATCGATACGACGAAGAATAAAGAATTTCTTAATACGCTGTAATGAATATTTCACCCTCGACTATGGATCGCCGACCTCGATTCGCTGCGGTCGGCCAAGGATTCATACCTGTTTGAGAAAAACTGTATACTTTATTCTTTATCGTATCGATATGGAAGTGATACTGATGGATTCTTTACGTTTTTCAATTGAAAATTATACCAAATTTCGTGTAAATCGGACTATTTTTAACGAAGTTATGAAAATCAATTTATTATGAAGATTCCTTAATTACAATCCGATTTGTGTCGTTTTTGGACCATTTTCATCGGAAAAACATAAGGAAACGATCCACGTCACTTTCACCAAGATCCGGTGCGAAATGTAGAATTTTCGATTCGCCACGTCTTAGGGGGCAACATGGTACGGCCCCCCTGGTCTCGAGGGTCGAAGTCCTCGAAACCCATCGAGGCACGGCTTATCCTTGGCTGCCAGGATCGGCTGCCAGGCTCGTCGCGCGCCCCAGACTCGTCCGCACTGTCGGAAATCCTGAGGCGCGCAACGAGCCTGGTTTCAAGTATCCTTTTCTCCTTTTCTAACTACCTTTTCTGTCTCTTATGCAAACTCTTCTGGATTCGAGGTTTGCGCGCGGGCAGGAGCGTGGTGCTTTCTGGCGCGCGGGCAGGACTGTGATGCTGTCTTGCTGCGCGCCACGCAAGAGCGTGGGTGAAAAATTTGACCTGCATCACGAGCAATCAGAAGACTACCCCCTTCTTCAAAACATCTTGCATATTACATCTCTTCATCATTTATCTTAAATATAACATCACTTGCATACCTATATGTATTTATTGTCTATCAATATTAGTTTTTATATTAAAACAAGCAGTGACATGGTAATTATTGCCGTTGATAGTAATAATTATGATCGTCACAACAGTGAATGTGTTAACTGCAATTTCATTTGCCATCGCATTGCTGGGGAAACATTTGGACATTTTTTAAAGTACCCTTGTAAAATTTTACAGTCGTTATAACTGAGTCATAAACCATTTCCAGAATAGCACCTTTAGGTCAACCAAATGTAGCTTCCTAAAAACAGATGTTTCAGTGCACCCTACAGTAACAGCATTTATGATATCCTCTATAAGCCTGGTATATCGAGGAATTTGAGATACTTTTCGCGAACGTATATCGCGATCGTGTCTTGCCGATCGTTTCGCAAATCGATTATATACATCGAACAAGTAGTACACAATACACCACTGCGGTGGATCGTGTAAAAAGCATGTGGAGTCGACGTAGAAATGGGAGCCCGAACTCGCTGTCTCTAAGTAGTGACGGGTACGACCTTCTGGCCCGCGCGAAGGAGCGTCACGATCCGGCTTCACGTACTTTTGCGGGCCGCGAGGCGTGTGGCGCGCCGGCCCGCGGGCCGGACCGCGCGTAAGACCGACCGTGTAAAGGGGCCTATTCACGGGTACGTCGGATTCGTGCCAGATTCTCGGTAATAAGACGCGATTCGGAGAAAATCCTAGCAACGAGCCCACATTGTTCGGTTTCGTAAAGTCTAGAAAGAACGAGCAGTACAGCTCGCTTTTCATGGTGTTGTTGTTAGCTTGTAGCATTAGAGGGTACTTGTCGTCATTATTGTTATCGTTGTTTCCGCGTCTTCGAGGATATCGATCGAGTAATCGTTGCTTCAGATACTCGGCGATAGCGTCTAATTCGTAGGAGCCGTGGGGGATCGTAATGCATTCATGAGTGGTGTCAGCGATGGTGTTGTTTTCGGTGTCATAATTCACGACGAAATAGAATTTATCATTGCTCGAGTCGATGTTCGGTATCGTGTGAAACGTCTCCAAGTCCGCGAGTCCTAATTCGTATTGACCATCACTCAAATCTAACGGAAGGAAATAGTTTACCGTGAGCACGCTACTGCGACCCGTTAACGTAAGCGTGAACGACATATCATAGATTACACTCGCGAGAGAGGGTAAATGACGCGTGCGTACGAATACTCGGTAATTTATCGATATTATGAGTCTTTATTATTATAGAAGGTGTGGATGGTCATTACGCATGGATTCATTATAACATAAGAATCCTAACATACTAAGAAGTACACATACCGATATTATTAGTATATAGGCCATAATTCGACAGACTTTTGCTGCAAAAAATTGCATGCACAAGCGACCGCAATTCATCTCGTCGAAACGTTGAAAACGATTGTGATTATACGTGATTGTTGTCGCGTAGTAAAGTACGCGATCGCACGCTTAATTAAATTTGTGCGATTGATTGAAGTGTTGCATCTCGTTCAAAATATACTTTATTTAAATAATACAAATTGAACCACATGTCGTGCCTACTTCTTAGTAACAAAAAGGTATATATAAACTCTGCCACCTGAGTGGCGGCTACTTTCATGAACGAAAAAAGCGAATGTCTTGCTACGCGCTCGCCCCACGCTACCAACGCTCGCCGTCCCTTCAACTCGCCCGAAGACGGCCGAACCCTCACGAGATCAACCGAAGCGACAAATGCGACAAAGCCCCATAAGGAACGTTCGCGCGCAGCGTCAACCGGGAACACGATTAACATAAAACTTAAAACAAAATTGGAGACTAGCAATAGCGTCGCGACAATTATTGTACCACGTCCAAAATAGTAGATCAATTCCGCGGGAGGTCGCAGATTCCCAAAACTATCAAAGTATTGTACTCGCGGCCCGCGTTTCGCGTACGCGACCCAGTGCGTACCGGCGCCTCGATTCTCGTCCAGATTCGCCATGCCACATTCGTTGCTTCGTACGCGCGTGGGAAGTGTGTCGCACATAAACACCCCTCGAAAGAACGGAATGCTGGCGCATTCGCGTTCCAATTGCAGGTTCGTCATGGGTTGTTGCGTTATCGCCGCCACCCGATCGCCACGCGCCTACTCGATCGGCGTTTTTTTTATCGCAATCGTCGTTGGCTTCGGCGTCTAGAATTCAAGCCCGCGCCTCGCTTGTACGGTGTCAGATGCATCCCTCGCCCTTCCTCGCCCGATTATGACGCAACGTCTCTTCCAGCTGTTTTCGCGCGGCCTTTGAATCGTTGACCACTTTGGTTATACCAGCCGCTCCACCGGCCAATGCCCCGATAGCCGATAAAGCAGGTAGCACGAATGGAAGGAATTGAAGAAAGCCACCGCGTTTCGCCACTCGTAGATTACGATGTCGTCGTCGCCATTGAGGATGTTTCCTTCCAGACTTTTTCTGTTTACGTTTCGTCCTTCTCATACCCATGCCGAGTTTGGACTTAGCCTTCATCGTTGCCCACATTCCAGTCGCGGCTGCTTTTTCACCAAAGATCGCGTCGTTTGCGAATACTCGTTCTCGCGCTCGTTTGGCTAACGCACGATCCGCCTCATGTCGCCCCTCTAAATCCTTTTGGCGAGAGTACGCGATATCGTGGTTTCGGCAGACGGTTTATGATACCGTTCACGAGACCCGATCCAATCTTTTTCTTATTCTTCTTCAGATTCTTCTTGCTCTTCTGATTCTTGCCTAGTCCGTGAGACGTCGCAGTCGTTGATGCTACCATATACGTTAGAATAGTCACAATAGCTACTGCAATAATAAACGCGTACGCGCGCTTAGCCGATCACAGTGACAGTGACGTGGGCGACGCGTGCCACGAATATAAATAGTCGTGCTTCGTCACACGCGCGCGAGTACCTGAGAAACACCGCGAACATGCGATTCGCGAAACAGTCGTACGTTATTCGCGTGACCGCGAACAGAATGCTCGAGGATGATAGCGATGCGAGTCGATCGAACAGACACGGCCCGTTGTTGCCGAACAGCGTGAGAGGCGTGATTTACGGCCCGTCCGGGTGTGGAAAAACGAACGTGCTTCTGAGCATGCTAGAGAGTCCGAACGGTTTACGCTTCGAGAACGTATACGTGTACTCGAAATCGTTGCATCAGCCAAATTATCGATATCTCGAGCAGGTATTCTCGCTCGTCGATGGAATCGAATACTTTCCCTACTCGGACAACGCTGAGATCGTTCCACCGACAGACGCTCGGCCCGATTCGATCTTCGTGTTCGACGACGTGGCATGCGACGAAAAGAACGCGATACGGGAATACTTCTCCATGGGCCGCCACGCAAATGTGGATTGCTTTTATTTGTGTCAGTCGTATGTTAGAATACCTAAACATTTAATCAGGGATAACACGAATTTTCTCATGCTGTTCAAACAAGACGGCATGAACTTGCATCACGTGTACAACGATCACGTGAATACAGACATGACGTTCGAGTCGTTCAACGACTTGTGCGCGAGATGTTGGCGTCGGCGATACGATTTCGTGGTGATCGATAAGGATAGTTCTATGTACGAAGGTCGATATCGAAGAGGATTTAACGAGTTTGTCGTAGCTCGCTGACATCAGTAAACCGTGAGTCATTCATCGAGCAATACGAAATGTCCAGCGACCCAACGACAACGATGGTGACTCCGATAACCTCGACCAACGTCGACGCGAAGCATACGCGAAAACATCGTCACCTTCATCGACAAAAAGGGACGAACATCAAAAAGGAACGAAGCGTCAAGGTGTGGACGCAAATGTGCATGCAAAGGTGGAAATCACTAAAGTCAGCGACGTTATACGTAAAAAGTGTTTAGCCTTGAAAATTGATAAAATGACTACGGATACAGCTGTGGAGGCGACCACGCGTCCCATCGTCGAACCGCTGAACCGATTGATCGAAAATTCGTCCGCGTTGAAAACGCGCTCAACGCCTCGATCGTGGCCAGTGAAGAGGAAACATGAATACGATCAACAACAATCGTCGAAGAGACTTTGACCCGTTACTCCGTATACATCCAAGGAACGTCCGAATAACCTTCCGTATTATAACGACCACGACGATGAAGACGACGATGACGACGACGACGACATCGACAACGACACCAACAACGACAGCGACAGCGACAGCGACAGCGACAGCGACAGCGACAGCGACAGCGACAGCGACAGCGACAACGATAACGACAATGACAACGATAACAACGCTGTTGATGATGTTGATCACGTTGTTGATGATGTCGACGACGAAGACAGTGAAAAAATTCAGGATGATGAGTCGTCAGCAAAGGTTTACGATTTGGATACGCTACGCAAACCCACCGATGATATCGAAGTGTATCTACGGAACGCCAAAGGACCGTTGTCGCGAGAATATCTACGACTGTTATTCACCGACACGAAGAAACGTATCGGCAACGTGTACGGCGTATACTTGGGGTCCGACGAAGACCTAATGATCGGCGGTTCCGTACTCTCCATCGACGAGGATGGTGACGACGTTCGCGTCAACGGAACGCGACACGCGGGCACTCGGGGTTTGTACGAACTGTTGTTCATGCGAATACCCAACATTCGCACGTGTACGGACGCGGATTTTCACTAGTATCGACGCATCTTATTATCAACGAACGCTCATAAGCGAAACCATTCGCCGAGCAAGCGCACGCTGGGTAACAAGGGGTGCAAGTATAAGAAAATTATATCCGCGATAATCGGAGGGGTGCGGCCATCGGGTATCAGACGCGGGTCACGATAACGAAATCGCATCCATCGTGGAGGAACTTCGCGAGGCCAAACATATCTTAAATTGAACGATCCATTGATCGCCGCGTCAGTAGTGTTCGCGCGCACGCATCGTTCTGTCGGTGAACAAGTTTGGCACCTCGTTACGCAATAACAACATCAACAACAATAACAACGAAGTGGTGATGACAATGACTAGACTATTGTCCGCGGTGGACGATCGCTTTACCCGAAAAATCGAAACGGCTATCGCGAATTCGCGACTGGACACCGAGTCACGATCTCAACTCGGGACGCGAGTACAAGGAACGATGACGGATATCGTTAACGCGCAATTGTCTCGACTAGAGGATGATTTAACACGTTGACTGCCAGGCGCATTTTCCATTGTTTGCCCAAGGTGCCAACGTGAATTTTTCATTATGCGATGCATATTATGTTGAAATATTATTTGCAGCAAATAAAGTGAGTTATAAAATCATGCTTGAAGCATTTTTCGTGCATTAATTTCTTCAAACCATTATAGTAACAATGGTATTATTGAAAAATTTATCAGTATCCATATTTACTCCAATTATGTACTTTTATTATTTGCTGTGTCGCCGGTCACCGGTGGCCCCCACAGCAGTCAACGTGTTAAATAACGCGATGGAGCGACGTTTGGATCACTTGAAAGGTAGACTGGAAGAGTTAACGACGTCGGCAACGACGCCGACTGCGATAACGACCTCGGATCTGTACAAACGAAAGAAGTCGCCAAAAGCGAACGGGGGTCTACGACGACGATGATCACTGACTGCGACAATAGCGGCTACGGCATGAAACGTCTAATAATAACGAACAATCGCGAAAAACGTGCATCGATTGCGTTTTGCGAGCGTTCGAGGAAGTGTCTGTGAAGTTGGCACGGCCTTCTATTAATAAATAAAAAATAATTGCAGTTCTGATAGCACTTTTAAGAGTTCTAGAGTTCCTGATACAAATTAGAAATAGTTCCGCACTCTGAGTGCGGAATTTTTAAAAAACAAAAAAGTCCGTGCTAACTTCACGTTCCAGCACGGACTTTTTTCCTCTAAAGTACCAATACTTATTAAAACATTCAATGTTTTTTGGGAGTTCCCGACAGTTCTCGATTAATAATGGCCCAATATAAATTTTCAAGTCTGTATCTTAAAAAATACCCTATTTTTAAATAATTTCTCTTCATCGGCCAGCACGGACCTTTCTCCTCTAAAGTACCAATATTTATTAAAAAATTCAATGTTTTTTGGGAGTTCCCGACAGTTAATAATGGCTCGATTAATAATGGCCCAATATAAATTTTCAAGTCGGTATCTTAAAAAATACCCTGTTTTTAAACAAATTCTCTTCGTCGGCCAGCACGGACCTTTCTCCTCTAAAGTACCAATATTTATCCAAAAATGCAATGTTTTTTGGGAGTTCCCGACAGTTCTCGATTAATAATGGGACAATATAAATTTTCAAGTCGACATCTTAAAAAATACCCTGTTTTTAAACAATTTTTCTCGTTGGCCAGCACATTTTTACCCGACTGCGGCACGCAAAGGAGGGTATTGTGTTTATCAGGCTATGTATGTATGTCCATTTTTCGCTCTAGAGCCTGTACGGATACACCGATTTGGACAAATGAGGTGTCTTTAGAATTGTCTTGACGTTCCGAATGTTATAGGCTATATAATTTGTTATTTTACCCGACTGCGGCACGCAAAGGAGGGTATTGTGTTTATCAGGCTATGTATGTATGTCTATGTTACGCTCTAGAGCCTGTACGGATACACCGATTTGGACAAATGAGGTGTCTTTAGAATTGTCTTGACGTTCCGAATGTTATAGGCTATATAATTTTCAAAAAAGTAAAAAATAAAAAAATTAAATAATTTAAAAAACCCGACTGCTTAAAAAGCGAACTAAAATGACAATAATAATAAGATGACAATTTAATTTAACTCAATTGCCTGCAGGCGAAGGCCTTAAATCTCTTATATAAGGGTCCTTACATCATGGGATAGAAGAGATTTAAGGCCTTCGCCTGCAGGCAATTGAGTTAAATTAAATTGTCATTTTAGTTCGCTTTTTAAGCAGTCGGGTTTTTTAAATTATTTAATTCTCGTTGACATTACATAGTCATCTGAGCTGCTGAGGTGCCAAATATTTTTCTAAAAATAAAAAAGTGTGCATTATTGGTTGCATATTTGATCTTAATTCGAGTACTTTAATCTTACCTTTATCATATTTATAAATTAAATGTTTTTAATAATAAACATGTTTGTCTTTAAATTTTTTTAATTTTGAAATGTTTGCCACTACTGACAGAATCAGTAGAATGCTACTATTTTATTATTCGAAGTATGTAGCTGGCGGCGCCGAGAAGCAATTGTTTTACAATTGCAACAACCAATTGATTGCACCAATTGGTGCTTTCGACGCCTGATAACCTCTCACTTATCATCTTTTCTTTTTAAAGTGCTTGCCATTACTTACAGAATCAGAAAGAATGCTACTAATTTATTGTTTCAAGTATGTAACTGGTGGCGCCGAGAAGCAATCGTTTTATAATTACAACAACCAATTGATTGGACCAATTGGTGGTCTCGACGCCTGATAAGCTTTCACTTATCATTGTTTCTTGTTTGTTTCTTTCTTTCGTGTTTGTCTACCTGTGTTTTTGGATTATTTTGTCCAAAATGTAATTAAAATACATTAGGTTCATATAGAAATCTTAAATATCTTACGAAACATTTACATATTGTACTAAATGTGGCGTTATTTTTGTTTTATTACTTGCAATAATTCTCTTATGTTTTAACTCGTCATATTCATACCATTTGTCCTTTGTACGTGCGAAGGTAACATAATGACCGGTTTGGGCAGTACCAAATGAAATATAATTTACTATACCTGCCAAAATGAATATTTTTGTACCAATATTTATAGTCGTGGCTATAGTATCAAGTGTATTTACGATTCTTGTTTCTACTTTATATCTACTATCAGTAATAACAGAGGTGTCTAAAAATAGATGTTCCCAGTATTCAATCTCTGGTGAAATCACTTTTTTACATTTTCGACACGTTAAAATTATATCTACATTTAAACATAATTCTATAACATTTCTTCTTTGTATTTTTCCGCATGAACAATTTGATGTAATTGTATAGCTAGGTAGATCTGTAAGTAAATAATTGCATAAATGTCCTACATTGCAATTAACATCCAATTTTGATATAGTACGCGTTAATGTATGTATTGCTCCACTACATACTAACGATCATCGATGCGTTCAGCAAGTATGCATGGGCCGTACCCATGAAAACAAAAAGTGGACGCGACGTGACCGCGGCGTTCACGATCGTATTGCGGCAGAGCGATAGATGCCCGCGAAATTTACAAACCGATATGGGTAAGGAGTTTTACAACGCGGAATTTCAACGATTTATGAAGACCCGCGGGATCAACCACTACTCCACGTACAGCATGATGAAAGCCTCGATCGTTGAACGTTTCAATCGCACGCTGAAAAACCTCATGTGGAAACAATTCTCCTTGAACGCGTCCTATCGTTGGATCGACCTGTTACCTACGCTCGTACGCACCTACAATCATCGCAAGCAACGTACGATCAACGCCCGACCCGTTGACGTGACCCCCGCGACGCGTTTGTCATTCGCCGCGAATGAACCCCTCTCACCCTCCTCATCGAAAGGTTTTCGACTACGCGTAAAATTCAAAGTCGGTGACAAGGTACGCGTGAGCAAGTTTAAGACCATCTTCGAGAAGGGGTACACTCCGAACTGGTCGACCGAGGTGTTCGAAATCGTAACCGTACAACGAACCTGCCTGGTGACGTACATTCTGCGCGATTCGGCGGGAAAGCCGATCTCGGGTGGATTCTACGAGTACGAACTGCATTCGGTCGCGAATCCGGACGTCTATCTAGTCGAGAAGATTATTCCAGGAAACCAGGAAAACCAGGTGTACGTTAAATGGCTCGGATTTGATTCGTCGCGGAACTCGACAAGCGACAAGAACTGGATAAGCGACAAGGATGTTCTATGATTCCCGATTATAAACGTACTATGTGTTACTGAAATAAATAAATAAATACATATAAATATATATATATACATTGTCCGTTTATTCAATTATTCTCCTTCTCGTATATGCGAACAATTAATCTTAATAAAATAAAAAATATATATACATATATATATATATATATAGTTCTAGTCTCGTATACATATATAGGTATATATATATATATATATATATACAGGGTCATCGTTTAATCCTGCAACCCGCGCGCGCGCGAACAGACGAAAATGGCAACACCGCCTCACGGACGCATTCCACTACAACCATGCACCGGCCCAGCGCAGAGCTGCCTGCGACCGTTGGACAAGAGTGATGCCCGAGCTTCGAAAATTTTAGCGTCGCAAAGAGTTAGGTATTGGGAATTTGCCGACCCAGGTAATCGAGCCGCGCGCTCCGCTTTTATGATCGGTCTACCACTCGCACCCCAGATCACTGTAATGAGGTTTGAAAATAATGTCAACAGATCTCGTACCCGTCTCAATTTCAAAAATTTTAGCCGCGACAGGGTTGACGGTTCCTTGTACGGAGAGATTTTTCGCCACCTGCTTGTAAAAACCACAGTAACGGCACATCGTTCCAAAAAATGACATTAACGGAAGCCGGTATAGGCGTGGCGTTGAGTAGCTAAAACATTCTAACAAAAAAATTCTAGAAAAAAAATTCAAACACCGCTACAATCAAAGACACGTCGCATTAGTTACCCCTTATGTCTGATCTAGGTATGCACCGCATTAAGGATAAAATCATAAAAAAAAAAACAGAACAATAGATTCTGAGGTCTGCAGAACTAACACATAATTGAATAAAAATTTAATTTCTCAATTTATAAATGTAATGATACAGAATCAACTAGCCTATTTTATATAAACACCACGAATTTTAAAAACAGCGTTAAATACATTATCAAATAAACAGTTTCCAACAGCTTTTTAAACAATTATGGTTAAAAAATTGATAAAAGAAAAATTAAGTAAACGTAAAATATGTTAAATTATCCATCATTAAGAGGGATTAATTTTTCCTCATTTTTTTGGCGCAAATTGCATTCCGATATGTCTTACAGTTCAAAAGTTATACGAAAAAGACCCCAAAATTTTCAACCGGGGCCGGGAAATTCTGAATAGTTCTTTGCAACGTTAAGGGGGAACACCACTGTGAAAGTTGAAAAAATTTCGATTTTTTTTTCTTCGCTTTCTTAATGTTTAACTCTTCAAAAATACTCTCTGAAAATTTCAAGTTGATATTCGAAGAATTGACGAAGATACAGTGCATTTTGTGAAACGCGTCACGATGCCGTTCCGAGCGCGCTATGTTAGCGGCAAATAGCGCGCCGACATTTTTCTTACCCACTGTTCCCCCACATTGTTAAAGGTTGTAAATTTTGGGTTTTCCCGTTTTTACGCACGGTACGCTGTTCGTTCGAGAATCGAAGAAATGCAACCGTTAATCGGGCATTCGAGTGTCAGTGAACGTCACGATCGGAAGTGTGATTTTTCCCGTGCAAACTTTAAACGCGATTTTCTCGAAACTACATTTTTCTAACTGATCGAATCAATAGCTCTGTCAATTTTTATCCGATCGACTTGAAATTTTGATAGGATCTTTAAAACAAGAGTATCTTCAGTTGTACGTACCGATTTTTTTATCGAAAACATATTTTTTTAAATACGCTCGAAAAACTATCCATTTTTTTGCGAATTTTCGAAACTTTTTCTTCCCAAGCGCACCATTTTTACAAAAATAATTTTTTTTAAAAATCGGTACGTACAACGGAAACTACACTCATACCGATTATATTAAAAAAAAAATTGATTTCAGAGTTGCCGTTCCAAAGATATCGTTTCGATAAGCGACCTATGTTTTCTTGTGAGGGATGTAGGAGATTAACTGTATATGGAAATCTATGCATGTTTTTCTATTACTTTTTTTTTTATAGTCTCTTAAGACATTGTACTAAAGATAGGTAATAACAATTTTATAATAAAACTGTAAGTTGTCCCTTAAAAAAATCTTAAAAATGGGCTCATTTTTCCGGCCGTCACAGTGGTGTTCCCCCTTAATTTGACAAGGACCAGCCAAAAATTCTCGAAGCTCGAGCATCACTGCTGTCCAGCGGTCGCTAGCAGCTCTCCGAACGCGGTGACGGTGCATGGTTGTAGTGGAATGCGTCCGTGCGGCGGTGTTGCCATTCTAAAAGTTCGCGCGCGCGCGGGTTGCAGGATTAAACGATGACCCTGTATATATATATGTATATAGGTATATATATATATATGTATATATGTATATATATATATATATATATATATTTCTGACTATTCTACGCTATACATACATTAGATATTCATAGATAAATAACATGAACCAAAGAAAGAAACATATATACATATGTACATGCAAACATACAAACATGCAAACATACTATACAATGGGATTCTCGAGGGACTCGTCGGACACAAGCTCGGGACGTTCGTGGGTCTTGAGCTCGGGGATTCGATAATGCCCCTACGGAAGGGTGCGGACTCGATCGGCTAAAATACACCGTTTGTCGGCGAATGGACTCAGAGCGTTCTTTGCTTCACTCACGGTATAGACATCGTGCTGTTTGGAACGTAAATATACGTATACAATAGTTCTGCCGAACCGATTTCAAGGTGAGATTGTGAAGACAACGAGTGTAATCGTCGAATTGTACATGATTCCCGACCACGTGTCTCCGCACACCCTTCACTTTTTCAGTCTCACTCGTAGACCCCACTGCAGTGTCAAACGTTCTAGTCGCGTATATTTTAGATCGTAGTCCGACGAACTTGGTCATCAAGGCGCCGTTGTTCTCATCTTTCATGAGTCCCGGCACCTTTTTGTTTACGCGGAGCATACCGTATGGATTGTCCACCGCGTAATCACTCGTGTCGAATCGTGCGACGTCGCGCTTCATCTTTTCATACATATCATCGCTTTTCACACTATACATAAACTATCGGTATCGGTGTACAGAACCTTACACCGATCACCGAACTTCGCACGCATATATGCGTAGTGAAATTCATATAAACATTCCTTCGATACGTCGAGCACACTCATACCCACGTATATCGGTTTGTCGAACTTCACTTTCAGTTTGTGCATCTCGATGGCCACCAACCCCGCCGAGAAAATCGTCCGTCTGTGAAAGTTCGGCTTCGCGATCAGCGTTTCCGCGCCGTAACGACCGTCCCACTGCGTCACCAGTCGCACGTCTACGCGATTCCGCACATTCTCCATTGCTTTCCCGTACACCGCGTTGTTTATTAATTTATATAGAGTCTTCTGAAATTCACTCGTGAGTCGCGTGCTGAAATTGGTGTTCAATTGGATATAGTCACGCAACCAATGCGACTGATTGAATCGCAACACCCCATGAATTCGCGTCACGCGTAAGCCGTGTCGCACGCACTCTTTCAGGTAGCGATAATGGATGACGTATCGTTCCTTATCGTCGAGCGTGGCAAGCAGCTTGGTCTGTTTTCCTTCTGGCGCGTGCTCGCGCACCGGACAGAATAGAAGGTCGGCGTGCGCGTCGTGAATGGCCTTGGGATATTCAATGTCCACCTCCAACAAGTATCCCTCGGATTCTTCTTTTTCGGGGTCCTCGCCATCGGGTAGGGATGACACGTCAAGCGCAGCCACTGTCGCATCGTCCAGCCATCGAAACCCTCCTTTCGGCATAGCCTGCGACATCGCCCATCCGTACAAGTTGTTGACGTCAAAGTACATCAGATACGTTGATGCCTTTGACTCGTCGTACATCCCTGCAGGCAGGTACTTGTTGTTGGCGACCGCGTACCTGTGCGAGCACTGACTCAGACCGCCGCGTATGCCACGCTCCACGAACAGCAACATGTCCACGTCAAAAGTTCTAATCGTACACCGGTGTACTTGAGCATCGCGTCCCACGTAAAACTCGGTAGCGTAAAATAATGCGCGGGATCCAGATCGTAACTAGCGATACAGTCGGTGCGGAAACTCTCGAATACGTCGGCGAGTAACAGCACATCTGTTTTCAAGTATAAATCACTGTACTCGCCCAATGTCTGTACGCGAAAAGTATTCCACACGTTCACGGCATGCGCGTAATCAGGTTCCGACGCGGCGCTATTGTTCAACCGGTTATAGAACTCTTCGCGGGACGGTAAATACGTATCATTTAATTTGGTGTATGACGTCACGTAGTCGTACGGGAAGACGCCTTTCCTGGTCAGGAGATTGAACTGATCGTCCGATAGGGATTGAAATTCGCGTCGTAGAATCGCGAGTCGTCCGAAGCGAGTTTCTCCAGACTAGCGGCCAAGGAATTCAACGAATCTATGAATCGAAACTTCAATCCCCTCTTCCAATCGTTGTTCTGGGCGTCGATTCCCTTGACGTGTTTCGTGAATGATATATACCGCTTCTTCGTTACCGGCAGCAGGTCGATCTTCCCCTCGAACGCGGACGCCAACTCCTTAATCACGAAATGCGCGTCGTAGCCTGATAGATTATGAAACACTACCGGTATCGTGTACGATCGTTGAAATTGTAAGTTACACGACACGTGGGCCGCGCCTCGATACTCGCCCGTCGAGTGGCAATGGTCGCGCACTTTTGTATCCTCGTCGACGAAGGGTTTTCCGCACACGTGACATACGATCGCGTTTTCAAAACTGAGACATTGTTGTCTCGTCAACGTGTTCATCGGTTTCGCGTTCCGCAACCACGAATACGCAATGTTCGCAAAGTCACGTAGTTCCTGCACGAACCACTTCACGCACTCGGAGTCGTGACGATACGCGCGATAACGGCACAGAGACGCGTCGGTGGAACAATGAACGTAGTATCCCACGCTGTACGCTCTGTGTTGCTGTTACGTGTACGTACGATTCTGGTCCGGAGGCTCGACGTCCTCCAGCATACATTCGAAGTCCGCGTACACGATGAATGGCGCTCGTTCCTTATTTTTGACGTTCTTGAACTGCAACCATTTATCATCCACGGACGGTAATTCAACGGCCCACTCGTTCAGACGCTTGCAGTCCACGTGGTGCTTGGTCAATCGCTCGGACGAATAGAAGAAGTTGAGACACCTGCAACGATAACAATAGCATTAATAATAGAACATAAGAATAAATAATTCAGCGATCGAAATATTCCGTATTTTACTCACCTTTCGCAAACGAATACTTGGTGTTCGTGATTGCCGAGCTGCTTCGAAATCAGTCTCGACATGCTGCGAATGCACGTGAAATGATAAAGTTGAGGTGGTAAGGTAAAGTCCTTGGTGCCCTGTATCAATAGCACGTTCGCGTGCCTCTTCCGCTTATCCTCAGTTAGACGCAGAGGCATGCAGCTTTTGTCGGCCCAGGTGTACACGTTCACCGACACGTCGTTCAACCTCTCGAACTTCGCCTGCTGGTCCAACGTCACGGGAAGCGTCACATCGGTCGTGCGAAGCACGGTCGTGTAGTGTGGGTACGATGAGTCCCTACTCACATTCGTAGCAGCAGCAGCAGGGTACAAACTTGCAACGACAGACCATAAAAAGCACGCGTTGTCTCCGCTCTTTACGTTTACAACCGCTTTTTTCAGCACGACGTCAAGCGGAAGCGGTACGTCGCAACCGGCTCGAAGTGGATTATGTTTATTAATATTCACTAGAATATTTAGCACAGCCCTTAAGGTCCATCCACTGTCGCGATCTTGAAACTCCTCGATCGCCACTAATGTGGGAGCGACCACTTACTTTGAATACCACTCGTGCACGCTCGATGTCTCGAATAGTACGCGATTTCGCGTACCGAAACATTTCATGTCAGTATTTTCACCCAACATAAACTCCGCGTTCAAGTTCGTATTGACGGCCACGCTCTTATGCTTCGTGATAGCGTCCGTAACGCGCGAGATTACAGTTCGTCGAGCACCCTCTAAAAATCGACGCGGATCGACGTGTCCCATGTTGATGACCGCACGGGTTGAAATACAGCCTACAAAGGCAGATCCACGTCTTCCCATATGACTTTAGGTACCGTCGATCCACCCGACACCCCGAGCCCTACTCGCGAAAACCGTGTCCGCACCATCACGCGCAATGTCTTTATTCGCGCGATCAGCGACACCAGGCGTTGTATCGCGGCCAAGGACAGTCCTCCGCTGCGCTGGTACTCGACGATGAGCTGCAGGCACGTGTCACAATGATCGCTCCAGTCCCGGAATTCCGCAATACTGCGTAAAAGATTAGACATCCGGGACAAAACCCTGTACCTGCCAATGAACCCCTCCATATTCACTTATTTACAAAGAGTTTTTTTGTGTACCAGACACGCACGAGTAGTGCCGAATGGGCGATACGGCGCTTCCAGGTGACGTGGTCCGTGTTCGGATATCGGAAACCCAACGGCAAAATGATGCGTTTCGATTGTCGTCGCACAATCGGTGTCGGGTGCTCATCCAAAAATATTGCTAATTCGCGACACAGAAACAAGTCCACGGTAATAGTCAATGTTCGAGGACACAACACATAGTACACTTCGATCGTACCGTTCTCAATGTCCTGCAGAAGCATTTACGGTGTACACACGACCGCGGTAAAGTACTTCGTACGCTTAAGGTACACGTCCTTATCACCAACGATGCAATATAATGTGCACTTGCTCGCAGTACTATATCGCGTGATATGGCGTAGCAATTAACGATGCTGATGCGACAATTGCATAAATCCGTATCGGAAGATGCTAATCCACGACGTCTCGAATAATGACGGTGGGCTTAACGCGTCGCGGATCTTATGTCTCTTGATCGTCAGTGATTTTTCATCCAACTGCAGCGACGTCGATAAAGGGCTCGCCCCACCATCGGTATCGTCATCGGAAGACGATGACGCGAGCATCGTGGAGGTACTGACATTGGTATAGCAAAAATCAGATGCCCATGGGCCTATATCGAACTCTTCTCACCCTTACACGGTCGTTGTCCCGCTTCCACTTACCTACTATAAACATACAGCATGGCGCGGTGCAATGTCGTGTTTACTTCATGGGCTATCGCGACGATTGACTTACAGCCTCCTCGATCGTGAAAATACTCGGAACTCTACCCCGGATAATTATCGCTCTATGTTTATGATGGTTGCTTACGCCGCATGTGAAGCGTCGATCACTGCCCCTTCCAGCAACCTGCGATCGATGGAAGGGGGACTCTTCTTCCTTCCAGGAAATCACTGCCGATTTCTTGGGGACAGACGCTCTCGGTTCGCGACACGTACCTTGCCTATGTGCCTCGTTGTTTTTCTACGCACCTCACCTGCTTGTGCTTTTGCTACGCGAAAGTTCCTCAACTGCCTAGGAACTTTTTTCACGCCTAATAATCGCTTCGCTTAAACAATAACTGTGCTTTATTATAACTTAATTAATAGACATTCCAAGTGTAAATAGTAGTTTATTACGTGTGACCTTTGTACATAATTATAACTGTAACAGTAACCGTGCCTCTTAACGCTTAAAATATAGTTCCTGTAGTGTTCGTATTATCGTCTCAAGCTTATTAGTAGCCAAACTGCGTGCCGCTTCGTTAGCACCGCTCCGTTTATAATAGAACTCTTCCCCGAATAATTATCGTTATATGTATACATCATTGCACGTGTGCTGTATCGATCCCACGATTCAAATATTTCCTTATCTTTTCTAAGAAAAAATCTTTTCTCCTGGTCAACCCTCTTTCTCAGAAATCATTCGCGCCTGCGCACCGATCCTCGCACGCGTACGGAGATTACGCGGCAGTGACGTCTGCCCAAAGTACCTTAAAAATCCAACAGGTGGCGCCAATACGAAATGTATGAAAAACTTGGAAAATTTACCAAGGCGGGCTCAAATACCGACGCGGACCCAAAGTACCTTAAACATCTAATAGGTGGTGCTAATAGGAAATGCGCGCGACGCCATTTTAAAATTATGAAAATCCACCCCCCCCCCCTGTGACGTCAGCCCCCCTCACCCACGAACTCGGTACCCACCTCACCCCCGTGGCCATCTCGCCGAAGAGCACGGTACCCCCCTCCCCGCCTCACCCCCCGATCCCAGAATCGGTATAGCCTACCTACTTATCCATAATTACTTAACAAGTATTGATACGGAAATCTGTATTCTTATCAAATTGTGTGTCCGTGGATCCTTTCATCAAATTGCTTTTTCCTCTTAATCATACTTGCTGTTTTAAATTCAGAACTTCCCGTTAATCTTTCTCCTTTCTACTTATAATAATTAAATGTTTGTATATTCCGACGATTTTAAATACAGTTTTACAAATCATCATATTGTTGCGCCGGGTGTGTTTCCATCGCCGGCCACCCCGACGCAAAGGGAGTGGAATGATAGACACGGGTGCATGATTCAATTATATTTGGATATACAGAGCAATAACAATATAACCCGCGCGTCCGAACGCCACGGTGTTCGGTACAAGACAGACTTCTCGCCGTTGTTCTCGAAGGGGGTTGACCCTCTTATGTCTTCAGCTACGAGCACCAGCAGGCTATGCACGGGCCTATACCCGGTGCTTGCAACAATATAAATTAACGACTGTTTTAATTTGTATTTCCATATCTTGTAGGCTTAAATTTATTTTATCCATAGTGTACAAAATGTCATTCCAAAGGGAAAGAATTAACCTGCCGGTACCCGCGTCTATTTGTGTCTTGCGAGCACTCGCGTCGTGCACTGAGTGCACGGTGACGTATTATTGAGAAAGATGATTAGGTTAGGGCAATAATACTAAAATTGGGTTCCTATCTACTAGAGCTGTTACTACCCGTCCCGCCGGGTAGCCGTGAGATAGCCGGGTAGACAAAAATTACCCGGGTACCCGTGAGATACCCGGGTAGAAAAAATTACCCGGGTACCCGTGAGATACCCGGGTAATCAAAAATTACCCGACTACCCGGATACCCGTGAGACACCCGAGTAAATGAGATAGTTGATAATTCCGATTTGACAGCCGATCGTCTTTCGACTTTCGATCATTTTCAGCTAACATCACTAATGAACGGAATAAACTTCAAGCAATTAAATGTGATATTGTCTGCACGTTATGATTATGAAATTATGATTCTGATACATAAAATGTCGACGTTGTTTGCACTTACAATAGGGTAGTTTGCCCTATTACAGTGCCAGCCCCTATTAGCTTAAGAGTAGAGGAGCCAGTCTTATCTAATCCCAACCAACTCCGTCAGTCGATGCAAAACAGAACTCGGAAAATCCTAGAAAAATGCACCCGTTTTGGGTTTTCGTTCGCATCGTTAATCGGAGTTTGTCGAGGCTAGATCTGTTTAGCGGCTTCCCGTGAAGGAGGCCGCCAACTTTTATGATAATTTAAGATGAAAAAATTTATTTCAGAAATAAGTAAAACAACACGTTTATTTGTTTGAAATGAGAATTCCAATTTTTTAGGTTTCATTATTAAATACATGCTTTGAATAGTTGCTCACACGCAAATTATAATTATACAAAATTAGAAAGGGATAAGTTTATCCTATTTTGTGGAGCAAAATTCATTCATATATCTTTTACAGTTCAAAAGATATACGTAAATGTTCAGGCGGGCCGCAAGTCAGAGGCTGGCGGGCCGCGGTTTGCTCATCACTGATATAACGATACATTTGTTTGATCAACAAAACTCATTCTTACAAATCATATTTACAAATATATAATTTAATTCCTATAACAAAAATAAATGTTGCCTTGAAGCTGGAAATGGCAGTATGTGATTGGCAAATAAATAGTGACATTATCACAATTTTAAAACCATTTAGTTTAGCAACCGTAGAATTATGTTCAGAAACTAAAGTAACTATTTCCTTAGTTCTACCAATCATCCATGGGTTAATTAATAATCATTTAAAAGACAATGATTGGGACACTATCTTCTCCGACGGCGCGTACTCCAGGTATCGGGGGTAAAAATTATACACTTTGCACATAGTTCATGGAAGATCGTCATTCGGTGGAGAATTTAGCCATCATGTTTAAGCTAATTAATAGAGATTGGAATATCAGCAGTAGAGTGAAGGCTATGGTCCATGACAATGCATCTAATATTATCTGTTAGATACTGTGTGATACAACATTTCTTGTGCTGTGCATAATGTAAAATGTGTGAGAAAGAAGGTTTGGATACAGTTGACGATTTCAAACAAGTGGTAAAAAAAGGCAGTAAGATTGTGCAATATTTTCACTCTCCGTGGTCACACCTTGCTGTAATCACAAATTGGATACATGGGGTTCATTGCACCCCAGTGTAATTTTTGAGTTAACATTTTCGTATGTTTTAATCTTTTAACTTTTGAGTGATAATTGTACATTCGTAATACTCATACAATCATACTCTAATAGTCTTTTTCTTGAAATGTAAATTTTAATACGTTGAAATTTGTAGATATTTGAAAAATTAGTTGTGAATAAAGCGATTTTTTTTGTTAAAATTCACCAAATATTACAATTTTATGAGTAAGGTCTAAAAATTTAGAAAAATATGGGTAAAGACATGTTCTGGGGTGCGATACACCCCGTGTGACCACGAAGGGTTAATCATTCCAATTTAGCTACAATTGCTTTTACCAAGAAGCAGGAGCAGTTCAGTCAGTAAACAGAAATTAATTTAAAGTTGTCCTACAAGGTGGAATTCCTATTCACTTAACTCAGAACGTGCGCGCGAGAACAGATATCTTGCTTGGTCTTTTTCAGACTATCGCCTCGACATTTGTCCTTTGGCTCAGGGGAAAACGATGCAGAAACCCTGAGCAAGGCGTTGTTACATCCAAAATCCAATTTCTTCTTTAGGACAGGGACTCACTCGGTCATTTCATCTGTTCTCCAAATACTAATAAGTCTACATTTCAAATACTAATAAGTCTACATTTTCAGGTAGTAAACCAGTGCGTTTTGTCGAAACAATATTTCCAGCTGAAGAAAATGTGCGCTCCGAACTGGCAGACGTAGCCGGAATACTTAAATACATTTTTGCCAATTCTGCCAGTCTTTTATATTTATCTGCATTAGTTTTCCACCACAACAATAGGTCTAAATTATGATTTATTTGTGATTCTAATAAATACATATCAATTTCTGAAGCACTATCGTTAGAATTAATGCTACTTTGATATATAAAATCCAAAGCACTTTGAATTGTACTATCATTATCTGTATTATCTTCATTTATGGACATATTTCTAATCCTATTCCGAATAGAATTTGTAATTATATTTTTTATTTCAAGGTTTTCAAATGTTAAATCTTTGCTTCTAGGATCAAGAAAACAAGCAATTTGGTGGACACTCTAACAGTACGAATGTAAATCGAATCTACGAGCAAGGGATTGTCTTAAAATGTTCTTAAATTCCTTAGCTTCTACAGTGTCCCAATCATTGTCGTTTAAATGATTAGTAATTAACTCATGGATGATTGGTAGAACTAAGGAAATAGTTACTTTAGTTTCTGAACTTAATTCTACGGTTGCTAAATTGAATGGTTTTAAAATTGTGATAATGTCACTAATTATTTGCCAATCAGATACTGCCATTTCCAGCTCCAAGGCAACATTTATTTTTGTTATAGTTCTGTTGTTTAAAACACAAAGAATTGCGTTTTTATTACTCGCAAGACGTTCACACATATTGTATGTTGAATTCCATCGGGTAGGGCACGATTGAATTAACTTCTGTTCCGGTAGATTGAGCTGCTTCTGGCTATATTGTAATGCAGACTTCGCCAAATTCGAATGATGAATGTGTTGCACTATCTTACTGGTTTTCTTTACCGCATCTGAAAATTTGTTGACTGTTTGAAGGGCGTCTTTAATGGATAACTGTAAATTATGCGCAGCGCACGAAACGCTGTATTTTAAATTTTCTAATAAATTCGCTGATGCGTGCATATTACTGGCATTATCATGAACCATCGCAATTAATTTATTGCTAAGCCTCCACTCTTCTTGCATACTTGTTATCACGGCTGTGATGTTATCAGCTGTATGACGACCCTCTATGTCAGGGTTGTCTAACTGACGACTCACGAGATGCCGGGGGCTCCTCCGCCTTGCGGCCACGCTGAACGGCCCCCTCCACACCTACTAAACATTGACGATCGCAGGCGAATTCGTCCTTCCCTACACAGACATAAATACATTCGATTGCTACGGCCGGCCACGGCCATACGTTTACATATAATTATAATTAATACGACAATACGAACTGATATATCCTTAACAGCGAAGACCAAGAAATGTATTATCGAGTTGCATTGTGTAATTTGCAAGCAGATCCGTTCGTTCATCAATGTTTGGTTCTACATACAGATGCGAAAGTGCGTTTTCCGTTATGAAAAATATAAAAAGTAAATATCGGTCAAGATTAGCGGACCATTCATTATCTTCGCTGTTAAGGATAGCCATAACAAAAATTGATGTGGATATACCATCCCTTGTCAATAATATGACGCGGCCTCAATGTGCACGTTCACATTCACAGAGACGAGTAAAAGTAAGTATATATCAGTTCGTATTGTCGTATTAATTATAATTATATGTAAACGTATGGCCGTAGCCGGCCGTAGCAATCGAATGTATTTATGTCTGTGTAGGGACGGACGAATTCGACTGCGATCGTCAATGTTTAGTAGGTGTGGAGGGGGCCGTTAAGCGTGGCCGCAAGGCGGAGGAGCCCTCGGCATCTCGTGAGTCGTCAGTTAGACAACCCTGCTCTATGTCATGAGTGCATAGTGTATAACGTTTTATTTTCCAATCAGCTGTTAGGAAGTGCGCCGTCAAAGATATATATGAATCTTGGCCACGCGATGACCAACCGTCGACGGTCACAGATATTGCGGCCGCCTTTTCAATTTCATTTTCAATTTTTTCGCGTTTTTCTTTATAAATTAATTCCAATCTCTTTGTCGTAGAATTTGGACAGGGGCATCGGAATTCCGGATCAACAACTGACATAAATTCTTTAAATCCAGAGCTATTGCCCAATGAAATAGGCAGCATATTAGCACCGATCATTCGCGCCAGTGCCTGAGATACCTCTTCCTGCCGTTTAGCTGAATACGGACTTCTTCTCTGTACCTTCCTAGGTACACACTCGGTATTGCCGGTATTGCCATCTTCACCTTCTACTAGGATGTTTTATATTATAGGGTTAAAATTAAAATATTACATTTTTTTTACTTTGCTCATGCCCTGATTTCTATTTCCTACTGATATAAAAAGAATTTCTGATAAATTTTAGGAAGATTGAGTAATATTTAGAGGTTGCACACTTTGCATGCTAAATAATATGTAGGACATGGATGTTTGTATTCCAAATGTCATTCTTCATCATATATCCAAAATTTGTGTTAATATCTATCATATGTTCCGAGATATTTAACGTGTTACTATCGCCCCCAGTCTACCCTACTTATCTGACTCAATAATGTCAGATAAGTAAGTAACATTTCCGTATAAGAGTTTTTGTTGTAAATGTAATAGTTCCGGCGTAATTGTATTCCAAAGTCAAAGTAATACTACCGCCTCCGGTCTACCCTAGTGATAAAAATGTACAATCCCTAAATATTATTCAATTTGTCTAAAATTTGGCATATAGATCACTTAGATGAATAGAACCAAGGTGGTAAACAAAGTTACATGAAAATAGCACACTTGGAAAATTGAAACACCCTACCTTCCATACATTCAAGTGGTGGCTCATTTCCAGATGTACCACCAAAGCAATGCTCGGAGTGCTTTGCCCGTAGATGCCTTGCACTGGCCGATGTCGAGCCACCATACGAAAGTTTAACATGGCACAAGTCGCAAACAAGATAACTCTTATCCTCGGCCAGCGTAACGAACTGCCACACCCAGCTTTTGCGTCGGGCCATAATCAATTAAAGAAATTAATCTGTAAATAATTACCAATACTTATTAACTGACAATCTAATTACTGTATATTCAATACATAATTAACCAGATACAAACCAGAAATATGATTCACCACTGCAAATAGTTCAAATCTTCAAATCAAATACAAATAGTTTATTATTAAAGATTAAAGTAATAATAATTCCAGTTCACTGATGAGGACAACAACAACAACTAAATTAACTTAATTAATATCTATTGTATATAATATATAGTAAGTAACACAATTAACAATTAATGAGAATAATATAAATAAAGAAATGAACATACAACAAAACAAACAAAAGGAACAATTTAACTTAATTAGAAGATTAGAACTTGAAGACGGAATTAAAATTAAACTTTAATATTGAACAAAACTATTTTAAGTATGGATTTATGGAATTTTTGAGATTTCGCTAACACATCCGTACACTGTGGTTTGCGGCTGCAGAATGGACGCTTTACAAAACCGATCGTATAAAACATGTTTTGTTAATTACAAAATGTCCTTAGATACTAAGTACCAATCAGAGATTTATTAATATTAATATATAAATTCTCACTCGTCGATAAATTTCCTCTCGAATCTCTCGATAAGCGTTTAACTTCTCGTTACAGAAGAAAGTTCAAATTTCAAATGTTTAAATTCAACATACGTTTCCAGGTAAGTAGATATTCATTAATCTATATTTATAATCTTGAATTATAAATTATATGAATAATTGTTTCATATCATATTGTATTAATAACATTTTTGAACTTCAAAACAATTATTTTATTAATAAATCTCTGATTGCCTCTTAGTAATCTTAGCATGTAACTATGTACTATCTAAGGACATTTTATAATTAAAAAAATATGTTTTAAACGATCGATTTTGTAAAGCGTTCATTCTACAGAAACAAACCAAAGTGTACGGACGTGTTATCAAAATCTACAAAATCACATACTTATATATGGTTAAAATAGTTTTGTTCAATATTAAATTTTAATTTTAATTCCGTTCCAAGATTTCCAAGCTTCCAATTAAGTTAAATTGTTGCTTTTGTTTGTTTTGTTGTATGTTTATTTTTATTATTCTCGTTAATTGCGTTACTATATATAATTGATATTAGTTAATTTAGTTGGTCAGTGAACAGGAATTATTGTTACTTTAATAATAACCTTTGTACTATTTGCAGTGGTGTAATCATATTTCTGGTTTTTATCTTGTTAATTATTTATGTATTGAATATAGAGTAATTAGTTTTTCAGTTAATAAGTATTGATAATTATTTATAGATTAATTTATGTGATTATGGCTCACCGTAAAAGCTGGGAATGGCCCTTTGTAATTTCGTATTAACGCATTTAACGCTGCCCAAACTCCGAAAATAAGAATTATGTGGTTTATGACCTGTGCCAGATTAAACTGTCGAAATTAATCTATGAGAGGTGATAATAGTGATTGTGTACCCAATAAGATACAGAGAAGGAGCTCATTTTCGGCGAAACGAGAGGAGTAGATAACTCAAGCACTGGCAAGGGTGGTTGCGGCAAACATGCTGTCTATTTCATTTAGCAATAGTGCGGATTTTAAAGATTTTATGACTGTGGTGAATAGGAATGTAGGAAGGTGGAACATTACAAATAAATTAATTGCTGTGGAACATGACAATGCAAGTAACATGAATACATCAGCAAATTTATTAGAGAATTTAAAATACAGCATTTCGTGTACTGCACATAATTTACAGTTACTCATAAAAGGCGCCCTTCATAATCATAACGCGTAGACAATATCACATTTAATGAGGAAGATGCAACTTTTTTCCACCCGTGACGCCACCAGCATGCATTCCCATTTATACAATACATAAATAAAAAATTCGCGCGCAAACAATTCACACATACGCACTCGGGCACAACCACAGTACACGCGCTAGTGGCGCCATCTGCGCCGAGTTTTGCGTCATCTTCCCCATTAGTGATGTTAGCCGAAAATGATATTTGAACTATTTCATTTACTCGGGTGTCTCACGGGTATCCGGGTAGTCGGGTAATTTTGTCTACCCGGGTATCTCACGGGTACCCGGGTACCCGAGTACCCGGGCGGAAAGAATAGCTCTACTATGTACATATATCTATATTTAAAAGTAAATACATTAACAAATATATATATAATAATTTATCCATTTACAATATGTATTAAGAAATATATATCGTAAGTGGATAAAACAAATTAGCTACAATCTGACGCTGCATCTTCTTCCGCATTATCCACACAAGTAACGCAGGTTACGGTGGATTCTGAATGTTTTTTACAAATAAATCACATACATTTTCCGCACTTTACAGTGGTAGTATTATTTATACATAATCTACATCGCCCCCCGCAGTTTGTGTTGGTTCAGTTTCATTTTCTTCTAGATGATAGCCTTATAAGTAAGCGAATAAATCTTTGGGTAATGTATAAATGGTCGAGTGCAATATCAAGTGTTCCTGCATTAGATCCATACATACAATTTTTAAAAATATTCGGCGGCGCACTTGGTCTACATTCGCATGTTTTGTATAATACAAAATTTGCGAATTTATGCCTGCTGTATTTACAAGAACAAAAGATAATGCTAACGGCCATCTTCTTGTAAATCTTGATACTGAATAAGCCGCACACATTTTATCTATAGTGTCGGCAGCTCCTTTAGTCGCACTATACCTAGTCTAATATCATGTTTGGCTTATTAATATCAGCAGTTTTATGCATACTTGACAGTAAAATGACTGTTTTTTTTCGCACGTGGTACATACGACACAATTGTCATATCATTTTGAAATCTGAATATACTGGATCCTGTTTACCTAAATTTATTCGGCAAAAATATAGAGGGGAATTTCACACTTATTTTTACGCATCGTACCTACGAATGTAAACTTTTTAGGCAGTAAATAATTAGTTAGTGAATAACTAGTATACCAATTATCGGTTGTCAAATTACGATTTTTATTTTCAAGCGGTTGTACAAGTCGTTTGACAGCTTCAGCAGGAGAATTTGAAACTTTATATGGACCGGCCGTTTGCTATCCGCAGTATAAGTTATTAGTTAACTTCCCCCATTTTGCAGCATCGCGGTAATAAAAGTAATTTGTCGTTATACTTTCATCTCCTTCCATTTCCAAAATATTTATTTAATGATGGTATTTTTTTAATAATATATTTTCTTTGGCTTCATTTTCCTTTGTTAATTGTCGTTTCTCATGCCCCAGACTTCTTTTATTTTGTGGATTCATAATTTATAAGTAATTTAGATGACACACTTAGAATACTTCGGCGAATCACATTGTACAGGTCCTAAAAATACTTAAGTAGTAGATGAAAAAAAAACAATAAATTATTACGTAGTTTATACTCAAATTTTATGAACAAATTATACTTTAAAAACATAAAAGCGAATTGAAAACAAACTGATAGATTGTTACAAAACTTTATCCTGAAAAGCAAACAAAAGTTGAACAAACAATAAAAATTCATTTTTACATTACAAAGTGTTCGGTAGAAATGGAGATATATAAACACGTTCGTTAGTACGCACTAATAATGATAAATTGAAGGAATGTATCCTGTTATAATGTGTTCAGAATTCCGTGTGGCGCGGGGTGAGGACGGTCCAATTAACCTGTATACACATTATTATAACAGTAACAACAATTGCGTGGTCTTTATTTCGCGTGGCTTACAGATGAGCACGTGGTGTGCACGATGGTGTTGCGTACATTAAGTCGTTTTAACATGTCAAGCCTAAATGAGAGCTTACAACGTTCTGGTCGTGACCGCGAATACGTAGTTTTTGCTTGCGACACCGCCGCAAATGTACTATATATGACCACCATTACAATCGCCAATTTTCAATTCCGGCGCGCGAGTCCTAATGAACGTGTTCATATATCTTCATTTCTACCGAACACTTTGTAAGGTAAAAATTAATTTTTATTGTTTGAATGTGAACTAAAATACCCTGAAAGTTTGGAGAAGATCCGCTTAACAGTTTGTTAGAAAAAAATTCCCAAAAATCACCTTAGTCCTAGCTTCTCCTAAATAGGGTTCCTCCCTTAATAAATACCAAAAAGATTTATTTCATTACGTGTTGCATTTACTGAGGAAAATATCTTAAAAAATAGCTTAATTTTTCGGTGGTTCAAAGTAGAATGACCCCTTAAGCGCCCTTGGATCACGGACGCTCCGGGGCTACAGCCCATTTAGCCCACTGGTAAAGGGGGCCCTGTTCACAGAACAATCAATGCAAGATGAGGCAAATAAAGCACAAGAACTCAATGAGTTTCCAAAACTTATTTTTTAGGAAACGATGCCTCATAATTCATAACGAAAACATTTTGGTTTGCATTTTCTACATATTTCTTAGGTATCGCCCTTCTTCTGTTTGTATTAGAAATGGGACCACATCCTAGATTAGGTAGTTTTCCGTATATGAATTTACATAATTCATTATTGAATAGATACTAAAAATAAAGATCAGTTTTTAATTGATATCTTCAATTTATAAAATTATTCCCACAATATATTCTAGAACCAAAAAGTGCTTTAACCTTAATGTATGTGATCTAAAAGTAATAATAATTACTTTAGCATCAACTCCTAAACATTAAATTCTCTAAATTAATTTCAGGGTCACCGGAGAATGGTCTCATCGGTAGCCTGGGCAGAAGATAGCGGAGTCTGCAATTTGTTCTCTTCTGGGTTCGACAGATTAGTTCTTGGATGGAGTATTGTACCGCTTAAGGAATGTTAAATACATTAATATTACAAATCTAATTTAATAGTAAGTTTATTGAGTTCCTTTTCGGGTTACAAGGCTTCCATTTCCGTTATAATAAGTCCACAGTTCTATGTCTACATCCTTTTCTAATTACTCCCATTCTAACATATCATATATTCTCTCATTGACCGCTTCTTACTCTATTTTTCTGTTTCTAACTACCGCTATTTTCAGCTTCGCTATCGTATTCCTACTCATGCGTGCTCAACACAATTGGATTTAATTTAATTGTTTATTTTACCTCGCCTTGCTGTACCGATACCGTCGCACAATTTTCCTCTCTTCATTTCTAAGGTTAGTCTGTCCACTTCCGTTTCCCTCTTTCCTTCCCTCTCTTCTTCCTACCCCTGCTATACATTCCTGTTTTTTCGTTCTGTTTCATTTCAGCTTCCACTCTCTTTTTCAGTCCCACTGCCCCTTCTCTTCAATTCTTGAATCATATCTACATTTCAGAATTTCCCTTTTCCTCTAGTATTTTCCTGCCTATGTTTGTATCACACCCTTTTCTTCTGATTCTCTTTCCATACATTCTTCAAGTATGTGTTCCCAAGTCTCTGGCCTTCAATGCCACACACTAAACACTTCTTTCTCTCATTTTTTCTAATATCTTTTCTTCCTCGTAGAATTGCATTTCCCAATTTGAACCTTGCTCAGTCCCTCAACTATTTCTTTTCAGACCATTCTATACTAAGAATCGAATATTCTGGTGTCCTTTCTATTCTTATTTTCTGATATCACTTACCATACTTTATAAGTATAATATAATGCAGGCCTGGGAATTAAGTGAACGCAGCGGCCGATTTTCAGAGGCAACGCCTCCTTTCTCCTGCCGCGCGTCTTGGCCCCCGCGGCGGCCTAGGAGTTTGGAGCGCCTCAGGCCCGTACCATATGAACCGTACGTAGCGCATTGGGGCACCCCCCGTATCAATAGGTTTCCGCATCACCCATAATGTACTATTATCGATGCGTTTTTTTTGTCAGTAGTATCCCCTATAGGCCTATTCCACTGTGTCACGCGATAACAAATGGATTGGAAAAATGCGTTTTACTATAAAAATTGTAAATATGTTTGGGAAAACTAGATTTTCGCGCTCTTTTAGACATGTTGGGCAAATCTAAAATATCAACGAAGATGCTGGACGACGATGTGGTCCTATTGATACAATGTCGCCCTAATACGTCACACGCGGTTAACGTGGTACGGGCCTGTGGCGCTCCAAGCTGCTAGGCCGCCGCGGGGGCCAAGACGCGCGGCAGGAGAAAGGAGGCGTTGCCTCTGAAAATCGGCCGCTGCGTTCACTTAATTCTCAGGCCTGATATAATGCATAGTATTTCAACCTTTCCTCGAAATGGAGTGAATCAGCCTACGCGATACACTTACACGTCATTGTAACTTCAAATAATAATTTACTAGATCAGTGATTCCCAACATATGGGTCGCGAATTATATTCTTAAATGCCTATTTTTAGGGTGTTTTCTTTAACTTATTAAATATACCTAACCTTATATGGGGGAGGGGGTGTCGCACGTTATTTGAATATTAAAAAGGGGGATCGCATTTAAAAAAAGGTTTAGAAACATGGTTTAGTGCATGGTTGTAGTGGAATGCGTCCATGAGGCGGTGTTGCCATTTTACAAGTTCACGCGCGCGCAGGTTGCAGGATTAAACGATGACCCAGTATTATCAGATTAAGGTAGATAAAAAAATTATTAAAAAAGAGCAGCAAATAATAGAGTTATACGGGCTTATGCCCAGTCCGTTGGCGACGCAATTGTTCCACTGCGGGTAACGTAGCATCTACTGTATTCATCTTAAACCAAAAATCGAACAATTTTTGTTTAGTGTATGAGTGCACGCATAAATCTTATAAATTCATAATTTAAAAGATGTAAAATTGAACAAATGGCGGCCGCTTAAAAAAAAGTTTACTTTTTCGAACGAAATTTTGTCTTAAATGTATACAAAAATTATTTATTTAAACAATATCATTATATCAATAGCTAAGCTATGTGACGAAAATGTTCACAAGTATCCGTGCACAAGGCCAAGTCGACCGGTTAAATATTTTTGGTGTTACATTGTCCGCCAATTGTAAAACTGTCATTTCGAGAAAAAGACATTTCAAGTTTTCTGGTAACTTGGTGCTCCGTAGCAAAACTGGTTTTATCCGCTTTAATTTTTCGAACTTCGATTTGCGGTTTTGGGAACACATTATCGTGATGTTCAACTATTGATTTATGCAAAAACAAATTAGTTTCTTCGCCCCTCTACATCGGGCATCCCCCTTAAAGTCCCACGCTTATCTAACAATGCCCGTGACGCAGGCTGGTGCCACACCGGTGCGGCGCTCTGCGGATTATAAACTTATAAACTAAATATAGTTAAAAACAATTATAGGGGTCTCACAGGGTCATGTCATTCAGCACATGCAACATGTTACCCTTTCTCTCGCCACCTCCATTTTCAAGATCGTAAGGGCCCTCTTTTTTTAATGATTTCCACTTTTAAATGCAAATACACATTAGAACTTTAAAATTAATTTTCCCAAGAATGGCGTAAGAACTCGACTTTCATTGTGTTCTTGACTATTACCATAAAAAAATCCCTAACGAAGAGGGGGCCCTATTTGCCGCGAAAGAAATCACTTTTATCAGTATAGTTCTAGAAAAAACATAGATTTACTTTGAGCGCAAAAATAGTTCAGCCATTCGTCCTTATCGCTACGTTTCTTCATCCGTAGCGCTAAGTCTCGTATTTTTAGGATTGAAATACAGTTAATCAAATTTATGAAAAAGTTTATTTACAGAACACAAATCAGTACACTAGTTCCAAAGATGCGAACATTGTACCAGAAAAATTAGATGCATAAATGTAAACTAGTGTGCCAAATCCTAAGACGACGATAGATTCCAGTTTCCCGCTGTTGGATACCACTGAAATTATAAAAAATGTAGATAAGCGAATTATAATTATAAATATTGTATTGTAAATATAATAAAGAATGTAATCTCTCTATAGGCCCGATTTTCATACTCATCATGTGGGAATGTTAGGAATGATCTCAGACCACTATTTTGCTTATGCTGCGTGACCGGCTTACATTATTCGAACTCCATACATACATGTATTAAAAACTATGCCAAATATTCGTCTACGATTATTTGTCAAATATGGTAAATGTTTACTTTAGGGAAGGAGTCTCGGATGACCTTGAGCTTTACATGTTGTCAAGAACCAATACTAATACCGGCGACTGTGAAACTGTCGGCAGTTCTAGTGTTACGTAAAATTTCTTGCGAATATCTCGTAAACCAAAGCTGGGCGCCAAAAAGTTTAGGGGGAAATGTTCAGAATGATGACCTTGACAACATATGTCAAGCTCATTGAAATCGGAGAATCCTCCCCTAAAGTGAAAGTAGTATAGCTAGGAGAGTTCCAACCCAAATTTGAGTTTCAAGACCATTTCCCCCACCTCGAACCACGAAAGGAACTTAAATTTGAGTTTCAAGGTCGATGGAAATCCAACGCAGCGGGGCGGCGGCGGCGGATGACGTCATAGAGATGGCGGAGTGGTGGATGTATAGCGCGAGAGCAGATATCGCATCAATCGATACCGAATCGATACCGAAGTGCATGGAGAAGAACCGCAGGTAAAGTGCAACCACAGTCCAGGTATAGAATAGACCTGCCATTCTATTGTCTTCTGTGTCACTCGATTTCGGGGCTCTAGCGCCCCATTACCATTTCCGTGTCGCATCCAACGTTAACGGCTAAGCAGCAGTGAGAATTTACATACTGGGTGTCCCGATGTCAAATTAATGCAGCATTTTTAAAAGGCAAATCAAAATTTCTTCATCAATCGGTAACTCTATACTCCAAGTCATTTTAGAAGGAACTTATTCGCGCATGTAGAATAAGCTCATTGGCTCCGAGGAAGCATTTGTTTGGGGTGTAGCCAATAGTAATTTGTTTCAGCACCAATAAACGCCAACGATTCGTCGGTCGGCAAGTTCCTTCTAAAATGACTTGGAGTATACAGACCCATACAACTGAGAAGCATTGTACAACTTCGGTTACGATGTAACAAACCTCTGCTATCTTATAATTCCCTAATAAATTATTTGCGGACATGGGTTTATATTAACTTTTTCAACTTTTTCAATTTTTTTCAACTGTATACCCGGGATACTCTGTGTACATACATACACTTTCATTTGTCGTTTTGAACACTTCCTATAATAACTAATTAAAAAATGATTAATAAATTATGGTAATCTTATGGTGTGTCTCGTATCAAGCAGCAGAGTAATGGTAGGCCCCTGCCTACATATACGTGTAATTCTACACAATCAAGTCGTTCCGAAATCTTTAACAATTTTTACTGATCAAAGGGTTCCTTTGCGTCATATGGCTTCATTCACACATTTTTCCTTTCCAACACGCCGAATACGTTGATGTAAAAGAAAATTGGTAAATTTGTTGAAAAGCTACCTCCTCATCGATTTCAATGACCTTCGCATATGTTGTCAATGTCGTCATTCTGAACAATTCCTTTTAAACTTTTTGACGGTCGGCCTCAGTTCCGAAGATATTAATAAAAAACTTTCGGCATAATAGATTGAAAGCTATCTCTGAAATATGTTATCAAAAACATATGAAAAACTTTCGGCATAATATATTGAAATCTGTTTCATAGCTGACGGTGTTAGTATTGGTTGGGGCTAGATTAGGGCCGGGGCGCGTAAAACATGGTACCGCAGAGTAGAGCATGTGTTAAACTCGGTAATAATTCTTATGTTAAGTAAAGTCTTTTGCGAATATTTCGTAAACCAAAGCCAACCGCCAAAAAGGTTCAAGGGAAATTTACCAAAAAATTTAATATTAATTTTCAATGTTATGAACAAGGTAATGGTATAGATAGAGGGCAACCTCACGGATTTTGACGACCTTGAAATATGTTGTCAAGGACGTCATTCTAAACAACTTTTTCCTCTAAACTTTTTTGGCGGTCGACCTTAGTTTCCGAGATAATTGCAAAAATCTTTGGTAAATATTCACACTAGAGGAACCACCCCCAATTTCAATGGCCTTGAAATATGGTGCCAAGAACGTCATTCTCAACAACTTTTCTCTATATACAGTCGGGGACAAAAGTATGAATACACTCTTTAAAATCGTATAACTTGTTCAAAATTGGTCCAAAAGATTTTGATTTCATCAAAATCGGTTAACGCAGCTCTGAGCTATAAACACTTAAAGATCGCAGAATAAGGTCGAAAGTCACTGATTTCGGGAATTTCCGCGATTTTCGACCTTATTCTGCGATCTTTAAGCGTTTATAGCTCAGAGCAACGTTAACCGATTTTGATGAAATTTTAGGCGTGTATACAACTTACATCAATCTACAAAAGGCATTGTTTAAATTTTCATTACGAGTACAGACAAAAAAGTTGAAAAAATGACCTTTCCTATTTTTTTTGCTATTCCGACCAATTGCAACTTTTTTTGAAACGACGAAATTCGTCATTTAGCAAACTAATCCTTCTATGTTATCAAAAAAATTCAAGTTGTTTGGACCAATTTTGAACAAGTTATACGATTTTAAAGAGTGTATTCATACTTTTGTCCCCGAATGTATGTTACTGTCGCCTGGCGGTAGGTTTCAAGATATTTGCAAAAAAAGTAGATAAATGTTGATTTTAGGGTCCTTTGACTCCACGGTGGACTCGAGGTGGTCGGTCGCCGGGGGGATTTGTTATAGATTTGGCATGTCGCTTACGCGCCGTGAAAGGGCAGACAGCGCGTCTCAAGTTCAATTATTAAGACAGAAATATTCTTTTAAGTGATAAACTCGAATGCGCCGTCCGCCCTCTCACGGCGATTACGCGTCCTGAGACGGCCAACACTATGACAAATCCCCGCGGCGACCGACCACCTCGAGTCCACCGTGGAATTGGTTAACTCGAACCTTTTAGTTTATCCGGTATATACGTTGCCTACCGGTCACTGCGACGTATATATGCAGAAACAGCAGATAAGCGGTGGTCTCGTGTTGACGCATACGCTACCGCATCATGCAGTGGTAGCAACATAATTTTGCGAATATCTCGAAAACGAAGGTCGACCGCCAAAAAGTTTAGAGGAAAAAGTTGTTCAGAATGACGTCCTTGACAACATATTTCAAGGTCGTCAAAATCCGTGAGGTTGTCCTCTATCTATACCATTACCATAAACAATTTCGCGGACACTTTTTTTACAAATTTCCACCGATCCAGAGGTGCAGATTCACCCCCTAAGAGCAACGACCAATAATTGTTCTACACATTGTACAATGAATGTGGAGAATGAGCAGGTAGGGGTGTTCTGTAGGAGCGAGTACTATTTGAAAGAGTGACGTGTAACTGATTTTTGGGGTGTGTGATTGTGACAGGAGTAAGTTGTCAGGCAACGTGCAAAGAATGGTTGAGGGGGGCGCGTCGCGGCAACAATAATCTGGGTAGACGGTCATCGGGTAAGTGGTTGGGGAAAACCCAAGTGGTGTAAACGATACTCCAGCAGGTCAAGATACTAAATGTGATTTTCGCTTCTCATTTTGAAACCATTTTAGCTTTTTTCCTTTTGCCTGTCTCCTAGCATCTAGACATCAAGAAACACTTTGAAATGGTTTTAAGAATAAAGGTTTCCAACAAAAGTTGCTTGTTTTCTAACGTGGATTAGGAAAATAATTGGTTCCACCCCTGCTTTAAATACAAGGAGAGATGAGTGCGAGCCTGTATCAATACATATTTAAAAGCTTGAGATGCATGGAATTCGAGACCAGAACGATTAAAACTGATCGTGTGCGTAATTCTCAATATATTGAGGTATTAAAACTTACCCTAAAACTGTTACCCTATATAATTAGGGAAAATATAAGCGAAATGCGGATATGCTTTTAATAATCTTTGATTTCTGTATATACAGTATATATATTTTATATATATATTCTTTATTTGATCCCCTAGGGGTTACAAACTCCCTCTTACAACCTCCTACCTCCGCTAAAACCTTTCTACATCCTACGCTTAACCTAGACTTAACCTATGCCTTAACCTAGACTTAACTTATGCCTTAACCTAGACTTAACCAATGCCTTAACCTATACCTTAACCTATACCTCAACCTACGCATCTCGCCAGTTCCACCCCGCCGCCATACGCTCGCACGCTCGCTTCCTCTACCCTATCGTACGCCAACGCAACCGATGCCTCTCCCTCCCTAACCCTGACCTCCGCTTCCGCTCGCTTTGTCATTCGCTTCCATTTGTCCATTTACTCATTCATCCACTTCCTGCACACTCTCGCCCCCCCTCCATTTCTCTATTCTCCTCAACCACCCCTCTCCCTCATCCCCCAACACCTCACCTACCATACCCTGCCACCCTCTCTTCTCCCCTCAACCCAAGCATACCTCCCATACATGCTCCCACGTCTCCTCCACCCACCCACACATCCTACACAACCTTTTTTCCTCCCCTTCCCAGTATCTCCCCCCCCCTCATCTCATTTCCCAGCCTAAACCTCGCTACTCTCTACCACCTGCCCTCCCCCCATCCTTTCTTGAGGTATCCCGACACTCCCTTTCCCTTTACCGCCCCATACCACCTGTTGTATTTCGCTCCCCAAATCTTCCCCACCTTTCCTCCTCCTGTCGCCTTCTGTCTCTCTGTATTATCTCCTCCCCCTCAACCCCCCTCTCTCCCTCAACCTTTCCCACCTCCTCCACCTTCCACCCCATTCCTTCGAAGTATTGCTTCCTTTCAACCTCCCAGCCATTCAACACCTTACCCCTTCTCGCCCATTCCTTTATCTCCCCCCCAGCATAACCTGGCCAGCTCTCCTCCTCCCCCCTCCTCCAGCTTCCTCTCAAACCCCCACGCTCTCAATCCAGCCCTTCCTTTCAACATCCCCCTTTGCAGCTCTTCTCTCACCAGATACCCCGGCGTGCTCCTCTCCACACCTAGCACCCACCTCAAATACCTCTCGTGCAAGGCTTCTATTTTCTCCCTCTCCCTCCACCCCCACACTTCCACTCCATATTCCACCACCGGCCACACCAGCTTGTCGAAAAGCCACAGTCTCTTCCCCCAATCCTTACCAAACTTCCTTTTGCCTATTCCCCACACCCGCCCCATCACTGAGGCCCCTTTCTTAATCTCTCCTCTACGTGTGCCTCCTGCTCCCCGCTCCTCATCACCGTGTACCATACGTACGTATACGTTTCTACCTCGTCCAGCTCCTTTCCTTTCCACCTCCACTGCACCTTTTTCCATCTCCCCCCCTTTTCTACACCTCATTATCTTCGTTTTCCCTATATTCACCTCCAGCCCCTTCCCCTCCATGTACCTCTCCAGCCTCGGGATCATCCCTCTCATACCCTCCTCATCCTCCGCAAGTACCGCCACATCATCGACATACGCCAATGTGTACACTTTCCTACCCCCCAGCTTCACGCCCCCCATCCCCCTTTCTTCAAAACCTCATCTATGTCCGCCATTAGCAGCGTGAATAGACTAGGGCTCAAGGGACACCCCTGCCTAACCCCCCTGGCAGTCCAAAACATTTCTCCCTCCTCTTCCCCTATCCTAACCTTGCACACCGTCTCCTCTAGAACCTCCTCACACCTTCTCACCAGCCCCTCTTCCTCACCGCCTGCAACAAGACCCCCCTGTATAGCATATATATTTTATGTTATATTATATTAATATTATTTTTATATTATATTTTACATTATATTATAGTTTCACAGAAATCAAAGATTATTAAAAGAACGGTTAATCCGCACATTACGGGGTCCTCAACCCGTAATCTTACATCATAAGTCGCACGAATTACATTATTGATTAAGGGGGGAGACCACTGTCTCAAATCTGAAAAAAAAATTTTTCTTAATACATTTTCTGAAAGACGTGTGGTTCAAGAATATTCGCTCCAAATTTTATGAAGAAATTCGCAAAATTGATGGAGATATGGTGTTTTTCGTGAAGCGGTGTCAAACGCGCGACTGACAAGGGAAGGACCCCAATTGGTTGGCTTGGATTTTAACGAGCTTTTGTAAGATGATAGCATGCAGGTCCCTAATGATATATATGGAATATTAGCCGTAGTTACTTGGCGGTTTTACAGATATTAACAATTAAAGTTACGTACCTGTTTATATATTATGGATATAAAGCTTTTTACAGAAAGTGGGTTGGTGCGTGGATTGCGAATCCGACGGTCCTGCGATCGATTCTCCCATTAGACGAAGTCTTTCTTTATTGCATTTTTATGATGCTAGCATCGTGCACGATGCAGGGTGATAATTATCATACATGCAGGAAAAGCACAAATAAAAATAATAACCAATAACAATAAAAATTCATCTCATTTTTTTAGATGATGGTTTGAAAAAGGTAATTAAAATTCATGCACTTGTACATCAACAATTACGAACACATTACAATTATGATAATTATCACCTTGCATCGTGCACGATGCTAGCACCATAAAAATGCAATGAAAAAAGACTTCGTCTAATGGGAGAATCGATCGCAGGACCGTTGGATTCGCAATCCACGCACCAACCCACTTCGCCGCCGCAGATTCTGTAAAAAGCTTTATATCCATAATATATAAACAGGTACGTAACTTTAATTGTTAATATCTGTAAAACCGCCAAGTAACTACATCTAATATTCCATATATATCATTCGGGACCTGCATGCTATCATCTTACAAAAGCTCGTTAAAATCCAAGCCGACCACTTGGGGTCCTTCCCTTGTGAGCCACGCGGAACATTGGACGCGTTTTCCACAGAATGACATTTTTCAACCGCGTTGACAGTCTACAGAAAAAACTATACGTCCAATTGGCATGATCAAGGACATTTATTGTACGGAAAACCCGTCGCTATTAGGGGACGATCAGACATTTTCAATTTTCGACCTGCTTCTATTTTTTTTAGCAACATTTCCCCAATTTTGTACCCCGAAAACATGACTTTTTTCTTCAGTGGTCCGCCATTTTGTTATTTTTTACAATTTTTACATTTTTCGATCGTCACGTAATAGAGGCAAGTTTCTAGTTTCTAAATATTATTGTTTTTTTGAATTTCGATGAACCATATGGCCTGGACACTGTCAACGCGACTAGCATGTTTTTGCCGGAGCGCAAATTTTGACGAAGAGTATGCAGGAAACGGATTTATGAATTTGATTGAAAAAAAATGTTTTCTTACCCTTCGATATGTACACTATCAACTATACTAAGCAATAAATTGATTTCCTTGCGTTGTTTGGTTGAAATAAATTCCCGAAAACACCCTTACATTTCGGACCGAGACAGTGGTCTCCCCCCTTAAAAGAGTTTGTTTGTGTGCAAATGTAATTGTCGCGTTCACTTCGTGATGGAAGAAGCACAAGACGATAGCTGGCAATAAACCATTGAAAGGAACAAAAGCAGGTAAAGACCTTCTTGCACGCCTTCACGGGGCCCATCCCGTTAACTCTATTACTTCAATGTTTTGTCGTGTTAACATTAGCAGATTCGCTTTGAAGTAACGACGGAACTAAGGTGAAAGAAAGCCACTTGTGATGTACATACTACTGTTTAAATGTTGCGGCGAATAATAGAACGAGATGCATGGTTGTAAAGTAAAAATGGATACGAGAGAGGGAGAGAGAACGTGAGAGTGTGTGCATGTGATAAACCTCTTCTTGTTGTTTTGGTCAAATATTTCGTTCTCATATGTGTAATGAATTTTATTTGCTGCCGAGATTTCATTCCAATTGTTTTTTTATAGTATGAATAAATGACACATGAAAAGTACCTCTTTCGCTTGCTCTTTAAATAGTACAAACGCGAGGGAAAGTATAGGCACTCGAAAAATAGGAAAGTCTCATGAGGGGCGGTCCGCCCGTGTCAGTAGGAATATCGAATCATTTCTCGAAAAAGAGACCTCAGGACTTGAGACGTGACCCCCGACATAAGACAATTTACTTAGGCCCGCTGCACTCGCGCTGGTTCGAGTCGATGATGGTCTTTAACCGTTTCATTGAAAGGCTGACACACTGACATATCGCGAACCACTGTAGTGGTGCATCCCTATCACTTACATTACTATGACTTGCTGTCGCCCTTCACCTTGAAGGTGCGAAAGGGTTAAAAGAGGCAAGACAGATACCTCAAAAACAAAGTTGCATCAAGTTCGATATATTATGTACTCTCTGAATGCTTCAAATACTTCCAAAAAATTGTTTCAACTGGTTGGAATATTCATTATATTCTGCTGCGTGATAAATTGAATTATTTGTTTAATTTCTGTATCATGTTTTAATAAATATATTAATATGGTTGAATTTATATTAAGTGTCGTTCATTTGGTTTATTACACACGCGTTACATGGCATGTTTATATGTACTTTCAAGAGGCCGGCTATCCGAAATGATCTTAGCATAGCTTCAAATTTCATAATCAAAGTCACAGGATGGACAATGTTGAATATCTCAGAAACAATAAGTTTTAGGATTAATGCACGAAAGGGTATAGCCGGTTAAGATGGTCAAATGTGCCCCTGAACCGAATTCAAATCGCGATGTGTCATTCGAAAGCTTATAAAAAAAGAATGATTTCTGCCAAGTTTCAACTTTGTATCTCGACCCGGGGGGTAGTAAAGGGTAAAAATAGAAAATCAGGTTTTTGCCGAATTTCTCCTATACCAGTGGATGAAAAATTTTGAAAAAATTCAGAGGCATGTCTGTTATCGGTGCACATATTAGGGAATCGTGTCAGATTTTTAAATTCAAAAACCAAGCTGTGAAAAATAAAAAACCCTAAAAAATGCTGAAAAATGCCGGTTTTGTATCGAAGCAATCTTGATACTTTAATTATATTTTTACTGTAAATCCGCATCATTGTTACTATTGTCTTGAATTTTTTCAGATTTTTTAATTCGCTGCGCCGCACTTAAAAAAATAAAAACCGATTTTTTCGCCGCTTTTTCCGTGTCAGAGTAACTAATAGGTCGAACTTGCGTACATACTTTATGGAATAAGTCTTTCATGCAATCTTCAATGTCTTCACATGCAGCAAAACAGCGTAGGAATCAAACGATCTAAACATGCTGTAACATTACAGTCTAAAATGTCTATCGTATTTTCAACGGCGTCAAAGGCGCAGCGGTAAAGTGTTGGACTGTTGAATCGCTGCGAACTTTTTGAACGTAGGTTCGAGCCTCGGAAGTCCCACAGGGTCATATTTTTTTCACATTAATTATGTATTTTTTCGATTTCTAGCTATATGACAATGATCGATATTTATATACAAATGTTTTAAAAACATATTAAAATTATTTTAAAACGAAAATTATTGTTAGGTATCCTGCCAATTACAGCATTGTTTAACTTCTGAATTTTGAAAACAAGAGAGAGTTGTATGATCTACAAGAAGAGGCGAAATAATTACAAAACAACACACAATGGTTGCTGCAATCCATCCAGAATTGTTAAAGGTAAGAGATTAGAAAATCAATTTCATATAATATTAATTTAGTGCAGGGAATGTTATAACAATACTGTAATTGACGGCATACTTGTCCAGAGAAATGGTGGCATCAAATTCTTCTCAAGTCATTTTTATGTATATTTCAATTATTAAAATATTTTTAATATGTTTTTAAAACATTTGTATATAAATATCGATCATTGTCATATAACTAGAAATCGAAAAAATACATAATTAATGTGAAAAAAATATGACCCTGTGGGACTTAGAAGTTCCGAGGCTCGAACCTACGTTCAAAAAGTTCGCAGCGATTCAACAGTCGAACACTTTACCGCTGCGCCATTGACGCCGTTGAAAATATAATAGACATTTTAGACTGTAATGGCACAGCATGTTTAGTTCGTTTCATTCCTACGCTGTTTTGCTGCATGTGAAGACATTGAAGATTGCATAAAAGACTTATTCCATAAAGTATGTACGAAAGTTCGACCTATTAGTTACTCTGACACGGAAAAAACGGCGAAAAAATCGGTTTTTAATTTTTTTAACTGCGGCGCACCAAATTTAAAAATCTGAAAAAAATTCAAGACAATAGTAACAATGATGCGGACTTACAGTAAAAATATAATTATAGTATCAAGACTGCTTCGAAACAAAACCGGCATTTTTCAGCATTTTTGGGGTTTTTTTATTTTTCACAGCTTGGTTTTTGAATTTAAAAATCTGACACGATTCCCTAATATGTGCACCGATAACAGACATGCTTCTGAATTTTTTCAAAATTTTTCATCCACTGGTATAGGAGAAATTCGGCAAAAACCTGATTTTCTATTTTTACCCTTTACTACCCCCCGGGTCGAGATACAAAGTTGAAACTTGGCAGAAATCATTCTTTTTTTATAAGCTTTCGAATGACTCATCGCGATTTGAATTCGGTTCAGGGGCACATTTGACCATCTTAACCGGCTATACCCTTTAGTACTTTCATACTCAGAACTTGCTATTCTATTGAATTTGACATTCCACTTGAAAAAATAAAATTGACCTCCACATCTGATCTATGCCTGTAAAGAAACTAGTTTCACCGTGTTTTGTGTTTCTTACAACCAGACAACTTTTATAAACAATATTTTCGCTTATTACTTGAAAAAATAGATATTTGAGGTGAATCGATTTAGTGGGACACCCTGTATAACACAGCTTCTATACTTTTCTCGGTGATACCGGCAGCTTTACCTGTGTCAATGCTAGAAACACATGTTTCCCGCACCCACCGCTCAAAAATTCGAGAGGGCGCTCGAAAACCAGTGGTTATTTCAGAATATCGGTACTTTTCAGACCGGTTACACTGAAGACAAAAGAATGTCAGTCTGAATACCTCGTCTGTGGTGCTACTCTCTCGGGCGTGGTACCGACTGTCAGTAAGAAGGGAAATATTAATTTAAGATATAAATATAAATGAAAAAACAGAATCTCAGGCGACGGGGATCGAACCCAAGACCTCCGCGTTACGAGTCAGCCGCCTAAGCAACTCCCCTTTTTTTCGAAAAATGTTTATTAATGTGCTGTAGAGTAATTACAGGGGGATATGTGAGCTTAACAACATATACAAAAGTGCTCAAACACGTCATGAACACTAGGAACTGGTTACCCAATTGTAGGAATGCCAATCGTAACACTTGGATAGACTTCTCTCGATAGTAATACGTATAAATATATATGTGTATATATATATATATATATATATATATATATATATATATATATATATGTATATCTGACTATTATAAACTATATGTTAATAAAATATGAACAATCACATACTAATTTGCACTGTCTGTCATTATATAACGTACTGCTAGATGGGGAAAAGTAGACGGCTGCTACAAAAATTCCTGAATCGATATGAGTCGATACCTTAACGCCAAATAAACTTACCAACTAAGAATTTACGTACTAACTATATACAGTGGGGTGGAGGCATACCCTTAGGTCTAGGTATCACAGTCTAGCAAGAGGGACCACAATGTACCCTTTCCAATCACAGCTCCTAGAAGGAGTTAAGCACCGTTTATTCTGCGTCGTAGCAGTTCTGGAATATGTGCGCAAGTGGGCGATAGCCACGAATATTTCTCAAAATTGAGTCTATGGAAGTCCCATCGGTCTCGCTTAGGTAGAGCAATAGAGAACGTAAAATTACCGTGATTGGTATCATACGCATCATATTCCAGCGCGATTATTTTGTTCGCCTTGCTGCGCTTCCAGTGATACAAAATCGGGATATTGCATTCATTCTGCAGCAGACCACACTGGTCGCAGTAAGTAAAGGCTTGCGGGGCGACATAGCCAAGAGTGGAGGACCTAATCACGGCGTTGTCAATGTTCGGGTGCCCAATAAAATAGTCACGGGTTAGGCGAAGGGTGAACGAGTCAGTCCTAGGGATCTCCGCTGTCTCATAGATAGTTTGGTTCCGTACATAGTGCTGCTAGTTCGAATACTGGGAGCGGTATAACCCGCATAGAGAACCATGCCGGTGTGGTTGCAATTCCACCATATAGGGGCTGCATATGTTAGTATGGGACGGACTAGCAGCATATATAGGATAATCTTGCCCCTATTGGTTATGTTTTTGTTGTAAAAAAACTCAGCTGTTGGCCATGAATACCATACGTGATTTATCTCTCTGCATGGCAATACGCTTGTTACCCCTAAGGAGGTAATCTAATTGTACTCCTAAGTATCTGACCGTCTTCTTATGCGGGATGTTAACACTACTGTTCGTGCTAGGGCTGAGTGTCTGGATTTGGAATTGATTACTCCCAGCCCTTGCTTTAGCGGAGAGAAGTAGTATAGCAAGGGGGATTGCAACGCAAATTTGAGGTTGAAGGTTCCAGGAAATCCAACGCGGCGGGAGGCGCGCGACCGGGCGGCGGCGGATGATGTCATACAGATGTCGGAGTGGTGGGGGGTATAGCGCGAGAGTAGATATCGAATCAATCGATAACCGAATCGATATCGAAACCGCATCGAGGAGGAACCACGGGTGAAGTGCTACTCTGGAACGTGGTACCGACTACAGTCGGTAAGGAGGGAAATATTAATTTTAAGATATTAATATAAATGAAAAACAGAATATCTCGGGCGACGGGGCTCGAACCCAAGACCTCCGCGTTACGAGTCAGCCGCCTAACCAACTCCCCCAACGCCCACTCTCTGACGTTAGTCTTTCCCGAATGGTACATATACCGAGCGTCACACGCACACACACACACACCGTTGCCAAACGCCAACGTATAATAATTATCGGATGATGTCGGGCAATGTCGGCTTTTTACGTGCAACGTCTTCCGGATATGGGAAAGAGACAACGCATTACTTTAAAGCTAAAATTCTGGGGGGGGGGGGAGGTAAAGAGAGAGCATTTATATTTTAAAGCTAAATTCTGGGGAGGGAAAGAGACAGCACTACTTACATGGAGAGATTCCCAGGTGTCCGCCTCCGATTGCTTTGAATTTTGGATATGTTTTAAAGGACCGAAAAGTAAGAAATACGTGTCTCTTTATTTTGGCCTGCTTGAATGTTTAGGGGGTGAAACCACCCCTCTAATGTTCATACGGGGTACAAAATTGTGTTGAGTAAAACTTCATATAAATTTCATTTGCGTCATAATTTACTGTATGGACGATGTTCTTGTCGTCAGTCACCCTTATTGGAGGGTAAACTACCCGCAATCGTTTCAATACGTATTTAAGAGACTTGAAAAGTGTAAAAAATGTCATAAAAATACTTAAAAAACCATGAACACAAATTATTTTATGGTGACACATCAGGGGTGGGCATAAAACCCATTGCTACTGACAACCCCCTGTGTACAACTCCTAGTTAGTCAGCTACGTCGGGCTTATATAAGATATTTAAAAGGAGCGTAAGCTTTAAACGAATACAAAGGAAATTCAGGTAAATAGTACTTTATAAAGATGGAGCTCTAAATTGTCATTATAATTACAAATACCCTCAATGGGAGTTCAATAAGCTAAAATTAAAATATTGGAAAAATAAAAAAAATTGAGGAAGCCAAGTGCCAATGAATTGGCAGCGGTTTTCTTTCATACGGAATATACAGGGTCGTCGTTTAATCCTGCAACCCGCGCGCGCGCGAACAGACGAAAATGGCAACACCGCCTCACGGACGCATTCCACTACAACCATGCACCGGCCCAGCGCAGAGCTGCCTGCGACCGTTGGACAAGAGTGATGCCCGAGCTTCGAAAATATTAGCGTCGCAAAGAGCTAGGTATTGGGAATTTCCCGACCCAGGTAATCGAGCCGCGCGCTCCGCTTTTATGATCGGTCTACCACTCGCACCCCAGATCACTGTAATGAGGTTTGAAAATAATGTCAACAGATCTCGTACCCGTCTCAATTTCAAAAATTTTAGCCACGACAGGGTTGACGGTTCCTTGTACGGAGAGATTTTTCGCCACCTGCTTGTAAAAACCACAGTAACGGCACATCGTTCCAAAAAATGACATTAACGGAAGCCGGTATAGGCGTGGCGTTGAGTAGCTAAAACATTCTAACACAAAAATTCTAGAAAAAAAATTCAAACACCGCTACAATCAAAGACACGTCGCATTAGTTACCCCTTACGTCTGATCTAGGTATGCACCGCATTAAGGATAAAATCATAAAAAAGAAAACCAGAACAATAGATTCTGAGGTCTGCAGAACTAACACATAATTGAATAAAAATTTAATTTCTCAATTTATAAATGTAATGATACAGAATCAACTAGCCTATTGTTTATCGACACCACGAATTTTAAAAACAGCGTTAAATACATTATCAAATAAACAGTTTCCAACAGCTTTTTAAACAATTATGGTTAAAAAATTGATAAAAGAAAAATTAAGTAAACGTAAAATATGTTAAATTATCCATCATTAAGAGGGATTAATTTTTCCTAATTTTTTTGGCGCAAATTGCATTCCGATATGTCTTACAGTTCAAAAGTTATACGAAAAAGACCCCAAAATTTTCAACTGGGGCCGGGAAATTCTGAATAGTTCTTTGCAACGTTAATTTGACAAGGACCAGCCAAAAATTCTCGAAGCTCGAGCATCACTGCTGTCCAGCGGTCGCTAGCAGCTCTCCGAACGCGGTGACGGTGCATGGTTGTAGTGGAATGCGTCCGTGAGGCGGTGTTGCCATTTTACAAGTTCGCGCGCGCGCGGGTTGCAGGATTAAACGATGACCCTGTATATGGTCAGCTGCATTTGACTTGAATCTTTTTCCCCACGTTATCTAGAGACGCGGTAGCGTCTCGACACCAAGTACATGAAAAACACCCTATATATGTCGATCGAACTGTCGCTGCCGTGTACCTTTACTCGTCGCGGAGTCATTCCAACCTAATTCTGACATTTATACATTAGTATTTCATCACGCCTGCCACCATATTTTGTAAATTTAAAGGCATTTTTCTTATGTAAACCGCATATCGGCTTTCGAACAAGACCAATTTCAATAAAATCGGTCCACGCATAACAGAGTGTTCCGTAGCGCGTATCCGGATTTTTGATCTCATTAACGGGTGTAACTTCCGTTGCTGATGACCATGACACGACGCGTCCGGATGTCTCACGGCAACTTAATGATGTAAGACCGGTTTTTTTGTAATGTAGGGTAGAGAATCTTAGTCAATTTTTTATAATAATAAATGTATATCACACTGCATAACAAATACAACAAAAAAAAAACTATGACATCTAAAACGGGGTGCTAAGATGTTGAGAGTTCAAGCTAGACTGCCTTGCCTCCTTCGTACGATCCTTTTTACAAATCTTTTCGGTGGAGGGGTAGACAGAGTCGGTAGAGAAAAAAAATACAAGCTTATCGATGCTATTGGTGAGTTGGAGGAAAAACGGGGATGGCAACGAGTGACCGCCTACAATGCACAGCGGACACTCTCCAGAGTGAAGAATCTAACCGTTAGCCCTTGCATTTTCACGGTCAGCGGGAGATTTCCGGGCCACGCGCGGGTAGTAAACTCATAAAGTCCTTAGACCTTGGGAACATTTGGTGACTGTAAAGAAATTTCGTTAATAAGGGGTAAAGTTCAATATTTACAACGGCTAGAAAATCGGAGTGCTGCGATGTCTGTTAACTTTACGAGTTTATTATCCGGCTTCGAGGAAGAAGTCTTAAAATATGAGTGGGAGCTAAAATGTAAATAAGTTTGTTACGCAGATGGGAAGTGTTCGCACGCAACATACCGGCCCCCGTTGAACCAGTTGGTTCAACCGATGAAAGGATATTACATAAAAACATACGAATACTATAGATACAGTTAAAGAAAAATAAATGTTAGATATTAAATTAGAAATATGCTAAATTTTATCGTCAAAAGGTAGCGGTGACAGTTTCCTAACATTACGAAGAACGGTAGAATTGACTGTTTTGACAGTAACGGTTCGAGTGATACCATCGCTGCCAGGGTGAGTTTGGATGATTCTCCCCAGCTTCCATTGGAGTGGTGGGAGATTGTCTTCACGAAGAACAACCAATGTTCCTTCCTTGATCTGATGAGCACCGTGGGTCCACTTTTGACGGACTGTCAATTCATTTAGATATTCTTTATGCCATCGGACCCAAAAATCGCGTCGTATCTTTTGAATGTGTTGCCATACCGACAACCGATTGCATGGAATGTCTCTGAAATCAAATTCTGGTAAAGCCGTAAGTGGACTACCAGTTAAAAAATGACCTGGTGTTAACGCGGTTAAATCATTGGGATCTGAAGAAATGGCTGTGAGTGGTCTAGAATTAAGGACAGCTTCTATTTGAATAATACATGTGTTAAATTGTTCAAAGGTGAAATGTTCGTTGCCAACAACTCTTTTCAAATGATGCTTGAATAATTTCACGGCTGCTTCCCACAATCCACCAAAGTTTGGAGAAAGCGGTGGAATAAATGTCCATTTTATACCTTCATCAGCTGCATAAGAATGCATTTGATCGTGATGTGTCTTTGACGTTAACAGTTCGGACAGTTCCTTGAGTTCATTGTTTGCACTTACGAAATTTGAACCGTTGTCGGAGTATATGCAATCACACTTCCCTCTTCTTGCAATGAATCGCCGCAAGGCTCCAAGAAAACCCTCGGTAGTCATATCGCTGACCACTTCCAGATGAATAGCTTTTATAACAAGACAGATAAACACAGCAACGTATACCTTGATGGTTTTCCGATTTCGAAATTTCTTCTCCTTAATAAAGAAAGGTCCATAATAGTCGATACCAACTGTGCTGAATGGTCCTGCTTCGGTAATGCGTGTTGAGGGTAAATCTGCCATGATGTAGTTGGGTATTGGTGGATTGGTGCGGAAACATCTGACACATTCTCTAACAACTTTTCGAACTTGATTCCGGCCATTTAATGGCCAGTACCTTTGTCGGATTGCATTCAATGTAGACTGAACTCCAGTATGTAAATGACGCACATGGTATTGTCTAATGATGAGAGTGGTGATATAATGAGATCGCGGAAGTGCTATAGGATGTTTTTGAGAATAATCGAGCGTGGAATTTTTTAATCGACCTCCAACACGTATAAGGCCATTGTCGTCAAGAAACGGATTCAATGTGATTAATTTACTTTTCCGACTAACGCGGCCATCATCTTGAAGCTCCTTGATTTCCTGTCTAAAAGATTCCCCCTGAACTAATCTAATGACACGACTGTGTGCGTTTTCCAATTCTTCTGGTTGTAAACTCCCCTTGAATTTATGAGGGTGTCTGAAACGAAGGCAATAAGATACAATACGCACGAGTTTTGAAAAGTTAGAGTACCGATAAATGATGAAATTCTGAACGTCGTTGGTAATTAAACAAGTTCTCTTTTTGGTTTCTGGAATTTCTTCCGGCTGTCTGATTTCGAGGCACGGCCAGTGCAACTCGTCCTCTGTAATCCATGCTGGTCCATTTTTCCAAATGGTTTGCTGAATGAATTCCACAGGCAACTGATCTCTTGATAATATATCAGCTGGGTTGTCTTCGGAAGGTACGTGTCTCCAAAAACTTGGATCTGTCTCGTTTCTGATGTCTGCAACTCGATTCGCCACGAATGTTTTCAGAAGGAAAGGTTGTGTATTAATCCAATGTAGAGTTATTGTAGAGTCAGTCCAAAAAATCGTTTTATTGACTTCAAGGTTGGTTGCCCGGATCACCGATTGATATAATTTGGATAGTAATAATGCGCCGCACAGTTCTAGACGCGGTAACGACACGACTTTAAGTGGAGCAACACGAGATTTCGCGCAAAATAAACGACACTGAACTCGTTGCTGGCTGTCTGTAGTTCGCAGATAGATACAGGCTCCGTATGCCTTTTCGCTAGCATCACAGAAGCCATGAAGTTGAACATCATGTGCGTCGATCAGCGCTAACTTTCGAGGGAATGTCATGTTATTAAGTAAACTTAACTGCTCACAGTATGTGATCCACGTAGTGTGAATGCTTAATGGCACTGATTCATCCCAATCTAACTTGAGAAGCCAGAGTTGTTGTAATAGAATTTTTGCAAGAACAATGACTGGTCCAAGCAAACCTAAAGGATCAAAGATCCTTGCGATATCAGCAAGAATAGTTCGTTTGGTGACTGTGCTATTGATGGATAGAGATTTTACAGAATATACTATCAAATCCTTTCGGGAATTCCACGAAACACCTAATGTTTTCAAAAATTCGTCCGATAATAAGGATATGTTGACACTGCTTTCTGGTAAACCATCTAACAGTTCCGGTACGTTAGAGGCCCATTGTCGAATGTGTATTCCACCATTTTGCAGGTGCTCAATGATCTCGTCTCGTAATCTTCGAGCTTCGTCCAAAGTATTTGTGCCAGTAATTAAATCATCTACGTAAAGGTCACGCTGTAAGACTTTGGCAGCCATTGGGAAATTTAGAGATTCGTCTTCGGCTAATTGGTGTATACATCGGATGGCGAGAAACGGAGCTGCAGATAAACCAAAAGTTACCGTATTCAACTCATACGTGGTTAGATTACCCTGTTGATCTCCCCATAAGATTTTTTGGAAAGCACGATCTTGTCTACGGATGAGAAACTGTCGATACATTTTCTCAATGTCTCCTGTGATAACGTAATTATGCAACCGAAAGCGAAGTAACAATGATATGATGTCATCTTGAATGGTGGGACCGACCATTAATGTATCGTTCAGTGATACACCAGTGGCAGTTTTGGCAGATCCATCGAAAACAACACGAACCTTGGTTGTTTGACTTGACTCCTTTAAGACGGCATGGTGAGGCAAATAAACTCCCGTTGTATTGTTAGGGATATTTACTCGGGACATATGTCCCATCTTCAAATACTCTTGAATGACATTACTGTATTGCTCCTTTAATGTAGGATTTAGATTGAGCGTACGTTCGAGGGTTTGGAATCGCTTGAATGCTCGAGAGTATGATTCACCCAACGGTGGACAGTTTTCTTTAAAGGGTAATGCAACAACATACCTGCCATCCGAGGTACGTGTGACATGGGTTTTAAAATGATTTTCGCATGCGGCTTCTTCGGGTGAAAGATGTAGTTCCGATGGTGGTTCTTCTAAATTCCAAAATTTGGCCATTTCGAAATGCACTTGAGTATTGTAACATGTGTGTGTCTGATGCTGAGTCGATATTTCACCGCCTATAATCCATCCGAGCAATGTTTTTTGCAGAATGAGATCTGGTCCAGATGGTTGTGATAAATCTATCTGTCCGATACTGAGTAAAGAAAGCGTGGGTCCTACTCCGAGTAACATTTGAACTGGCGCTGATTTGTTAAAGTTCGGATCTGCGAGCTTGATGTTGGAAGGTATTTTGATTGCTTTGCGGTTGAAAGATTCGTTCGGCACAGCGCTTGAAATGTGAGGTATGATGAGGAAGTTGAGTGTTTTTTCAAGGCTGTTGTGTCGTCCCTGAATGGTGGCAGTCGTCATAGATTTGCATGTAGTGGGTAGCGAGTTCAAACCAGTGATCGGAATGGAGCAGTGTTTGCGAGGTAATTGTAAAGTCCTTGCAAATTCTTCGGTAATGAAATTTGCAGTAGAACAGGTGTCTAACAGAGTGCGACAAGTAATTTCTTTTCCGGTCTTGGTGTGTACCTTTAAAACTGCAGTTGTCATCAACTCGTTGTTTGTAATGTTGGCCGTGAGGGATGTATGATGCATTAATTCAGATCGCTCTTGTCATGCTTGAGAGCGCTCCAATGATATGGGCACTTGAGATTCGGAAGTTATAGTATGAATTAATGTGTGGTGTGACTCCTGACAAGTTCGACACCGGACAGGTGATCTGCATTGCAATGCGTCGTGTCCTCTCCGCAAGCAGTTAGAACAGAGACCGATTTTTTTTATCGTTTTGATTCGATCCGTAATTGACATACCATGAAATGTTTCACATTCGTAAATGCGATGGGAGTTGTCTTTACAAATCGGTCACCCAGGTATGGTTGACGTGACAAAGGCCTGGCTAGGTTTCTGACGTGCTCAAATGTTGGTGTACATGATTGGTAAATTGTCGCAGTGATGACGCCGAATTTTTCTCTACAGACGGTGTCTGCAATAATAATTCGCCATGACGCATTGCTATGAGCCGTTTATTTGCGTAATTCTTAGTGAGCAATTCCCAAGCGTCTGCATAACTATCGTCTATTGTCTCTAACGATTCTATGACTTTCGCAGCGTCACCCGACAACGCTGATCTTAAGTATTGTAGTTTTTGAACATTTGACAAAGTTACCTGACTGTCAATTACAGATGCAAACTGACTTTTAAATGATAACCAAAACTCGACTTTGCCATCGAACCTTGGTAGCTCCACCTAAGGCAGCTTCACTCCACCGATGTTGCTGGTCGGAGAAGAAAGGGATGACCGTGTTTCTGCGGGTTCCATAGAAGCTTCACTTTGTTTCGTTTTCCGTAACAACTTCTCTGCCGTTGTAAGCATGTCGATGTAAGTGTTCTCAACCGTTTCTCGTTCCACAAATTGCTCCGCCGTCTCTTGTAATTGCTCAATTCGTGTTTGAAGATTGTCGAAAGGAGCAAACAGCTCTCTCCATCTGTTTAATTTCATAGTTAATTTAATCGTGTCTTGAGTCACCTCATATTCTGATAAATAGTTCTTAAAATGTGTGAGATGGCATTTGATCACTGCGCGTTGTTTAACAAGATTCTTTAGATCTGACATGATAATGATGTATATTGCGAAACTTGTAAGTGTAAAATTTCACAGATCACTGGTAACTTTAATCACTCCACAGTAATTATTATGATATCCGGCTCGAAGGACCAAAATGTTCCGTAGCGCGTATCCGGATTTTTGATCTCATTAACGGGTGTAACTTCCGTTGCTGATGACCATGACACGACGCGTCCGGATGTCTCACGGCAACTTAATGATGTAAGACCGGTTTTTTTGTAATGTAGGGTAGAGAATCTTAGTCAATTTTTTATAATAATAAATGTATATCACACTGCATAACAAATACAACAAAAAAAAACTATGGCATCTAAAACGGGGTGCTAAGATGTTGAGAGTTCAAGCTAGACTGCCTTGCCTCCTTCGTATGATCCTTTTAAAATATCTTTTTGGTGGAGGGGTAGACAGAGTCGGTAGAGAAAAAAAATACAAGCTTATCGATGCTATTGGTGAGTTGGAGGAAAAACGGGGATGGCAACGAGTGACCGCCTACAATGCACAGCGGACACTCTCCAGAGTGAAGAATCTAACCGTTAGCCCTTGCATTTTCACGGTCAGCGGGAGATTTCCGGGCCACGCGCGGGTAATAAACTCATAAAGTCCTTAGACCTTGGGAACATTTGGTGACTGTAAAGAAATTTCGTTAATAAGGGGTAAAGCTCAATATTTACAACGGCTAGAAAATCGGAGTGCTGCGATGTCTGTTAACTTTACGAGTTTATTATCCGGCTTCGAGGAAGAAGTCTTAAAATATGAGTGGGAGCTAAAATGTAAATAAGTTTGTTACGCAGATGGGAAGTGTTCGCACGCAACACAGAGATATCGTAATCTCGTCTCATGGATCAGTCAGAAACGTTACGATTTTTCTCCTGATTTTTCTTCTCCAGTCAAAATTTCCGTCAACATAATACGTATATACACGTTACCCGCACACCTTCAGAAAACGAAACTAACACATGTTTCGTTCTTCGTTCGTCGACTCTCGGGATACGCGTCACATGCACGCCTTCAGTAGGGTGTTTCAATTTTCCAAAGTTGCTATTTTCATATAACTTTGCTCGCCCCCTTGTTTCTATTCATCTAAGTGATCTGTGTGCCAAATTTTAGACAAATTTAATAATATTTAGGAGTTGCACAGTTTTATCACTAGGGTAGGCCTGGGGCGATACTAACACTTTGACTTGAGAATACGATTACGCAGGAACTATTACATTTACAACAAAACCCTTCTATGGAAATGTTGCTTACTTATCTGGCATTATTGAGTCACAACAGTTTGACTATATGTCAAGTAATATCCAAATTATTAATAAAAAATGAGAAGCGGAGTGTTAGAGCCCAAAAGATACTGTGTAAAATGTTGCAACCGTAGCTGATCTCGGATCGGTTGTAACACTACATGCATTCTATGCAAACAAGACAATATTATTCGCTGTCTTTGACACTATTCGATTCTGTTGCCGTGCAACCGACCCCGACTGCCGATGTTACAATCGCCCCCGACCAAGCTTTTGAACTTCAATTATAAATTGTGACTAACAGGACACTTATAAGTGCTAGGTAACGATCAGTATTACTTTAAAAAAGGTCAAATTACAGATTAAAAAATGCACATACTTGCAAAGGGAGTGTTTACATTAGATTCATAAGTCAGTAAGAAAAAGTTACTTTAGGGTATCGAAAAGTTATTTTTTCACTATCCATGTCTATTGAGCATCTATACTGCTAGAACATGAATGTGTGTATTCCAAATGTCATTATTTATCATATATATATATATCTAAAAATTGGAGTTAATATTCATTCACAATTTATGTGTTTCATTCGCTCCCCTGTTAATAACGCCCCCGGTCTACCCTACATATTTTTGCTTTTTCAGGTTATAAAAATGTGTGTAAAATAATAACGTACAGAATTTTTATAGGTGTGAACAATAATAGTAGTAATAGAATGTAAATTTATCTAAATATAAATCTTCTTCGAAGTTTAGTTTCTGTTTTAAGGACATGAGAATAAAAATAATTATCATCGAAAATCGTGTTTCCTTAGCCTACTACATATTATTTAGTGTGTGTAACGTCTCACGCAGACGCAAACCCAGCGTTACCGACCGTAGGTAAAACAGTACCGCTATGTAACATTGTACAGATCTTTATATATACTTTTATATGATTTATGAATTAAGCGAATAATAAATATCTTAGTAATATTAAGAATAATTTAATATAACTGTCAGCACAAACTTAAGACAAAACACAATGTAATAAACGAATAAAATATAAGTTAAGAAATAACGATTCACTGCGCATGCACCAAAACACTAAATCTTGAGTATAAAAGCAGGTGCACGAAGCACAGTAGTCACTTCAGACTCTGCCAACAGAAACGAGCTCGCCCCGGAGACGGAAGTGGCCGTTTTAGCAGCAGACATAGCTAAGAGTACGAGCTCGCCCCGGAGACGGAAGCGGCCGTTCTTACAGCTAGCATTGCCAAGAGTACGAGCTCGCCCCGGAGACGGAAGCGGCCGTACACTGTAATACACGAAGTCACTATAGAGTAAAGAATCTGCCAAGAGTAACGTGCTCGCCCCGGAGACGAAAGCGGCCGTTCTTACAGCAGACATTGCCAAGAGTACGAGTTCGCCCCGGAGACGGAAGCGGCCGTAGGGGAGACCGGGGCTAGTTGTTACAGGGGCAGGTTGTTACAAAGCAGTTTCAAATTTTTTCGCTTGGACTATCACTTCGACGATGAAGTGGCTGATGTGTTTCAACCATACACACTTGTGTATGTTGTGTGTTTGTAATCAGTTCACGCGTTGTCACTTTATTATAGTTTTTTGTGTTTTCGGTACTAATAGTAACTTTTCTCTTTCTACTTGAATCTTTTCTACCGAACAGACAGATAAATGTATGTAAATGACTATTACCAGGTTTGAATCAGTGTTCCTTTAGCTACAGATTGGCACCACGAACATAAGAATACACCCAACTGGTCTGAACTTATAGCTGTTTATACACAATGGTGTCAACCGGGGCAAGTTGTTACACAAGACAAGGGGCATGTTGTTACATACGAAAAGGGGCACGTTGTTACAGAGCGAAAGGGGCATGTTGTTACATTGTAGTAATTAATTTATTAATTTAATCCTTTAGTTACCACGAGTCACTATAGTAGTTTCCCGCTAAATGATTTTTCGGGGACGGAACTCCAGTATGGTGGCTCTCTTCTTCATTTCGTAATGAAAGTCGTCTTTTGTTTCGTTACTATGGAGAATGTCTTCACATGTTTCAAACTACATTTATTTCAATAAACGACGCTTTGACGCCAGTATTACACGATTTCGTCAGGTATGCACATCAGTGTTAATTTCTGATAGTGCATCATTTTGTTTCGACACAGTATACACCATTATCAGGTATGAATTATTACTTTTGAGTTAGTGTAAACACATTATTGCTACAGAGTTAATTAAATCAGTAATTATTAATTACTGTATTTAATTACATTTTACAGAAAAATGGTATGAACTTATATAAAGAAAACGTCTAGAGGTACCACACCTTTAGCTATATTTGAGGCAACAGCTAGAGATGTTATTGATAATAAGCTCACGATTAGGCAATCCGCGAAAAATCATAGCATCAATTGGATGACTTTGCAGAGATTTATTAAAAAATATAAGCAGAATGACAGTTCTCATCAATTAACTGCTGGCTATTTTAAAACAAGGCAGACTTTTACAGACGAACAAGAAACGGAACTCGTTAAATATATTTTGCAGTGTTCGAAAATGTATTACGGGTTAATGCCAAAAGAAGTGAGGAACTTGGCTTATGAATATGCAGTGGCCAATAATGTAAATTTTTCTGATAATTGGGCAGAAGAAAAGAAAGCCTCAGCTGACCGGTTTTCTGGTTTCCTGAAGCGTCATCCGAACATGTCTTTAAGATCCCCTGAAGCAACAAGCCTTTCACGCGCTACAAGCTTCAATAAGCATAATGTCGGGCAGTTCTTCAATAACTTAAAAACAGTTTTGGAAAAATATAGATTTAAGTGCCACGATATCTGGAATGCGGACGAAACTAGTACAACAACCGTACAAAAACCGCAAAAGATTGTCGGACAGCGCGGAGAAAAACAAGTTGGGAAGGCTACCTCAGCTGAAAGGGGAACATTAATCACAATGCTTCTAGCAGTGAATGCCATTGGAAATACAGTACCCCCTTTATTGATTTTTCCTCGCGTTAATTTTAAGGAGCATTTTATTTCAAATGGGCCACCTGGCTGCATTGGAGATGCACATCCAAGTGGATGGATAACCCTTTCGTCTTTTTTAAACTTTATTAAACATTTCGCAGCACATGTAAAATGTAGTAAAGAATCGCCATGTTTGTTGTTATTAGACAACCATTCATCCCATCTGTCTATACACGTACTCGATTTTTGCAAGGAAAATGGAATTGTTTTACTTTTATTTCCTCCACACACGACGCACAAGCTCCAGCCACTTGACTTAAGCGTTTATGGCCCATACAAAACATATTTTAACCGAGCGATGGATAACTGGATGAGCAGCCACCCGGGGAAAACTATTACGATTTATGACATGCCAGCACTTGTCAAAGAAGTATTGCCGTTAGCAGCGACGCCATGTAATATAATGTCAGGATTTCGGGCTGCTGGAATTTGGCCTTTAAATGAAGATATATTTACAGACGCAGATTATCTTTGCTCCTCTGTAACCAACAGACCGTTGGTTCAAAATGACCCAAATAATTTAGATAAAACTATAATCGAGGAGGAATCTCCGCACAATAAAATAGTGTCCCAGTCTATAATTATTGATACGTCCGAACCGTATACAAGTTTTGCCAACTCATGTCAACCACATGTAACTCCTGAACAAGTAAGACCGTATCCTGTAGCGGAAAAAAGACCACAATTGTACGAAGAGAGAAGATGAAATCAGAAATTTTAACAAACACGCCTGTAAGAGAATCCATACGTCAGGAACAACTGTTAAAAGAAAAAACGAAAAGTAAAAAATCAAAACCTAAAAAGATTTTATTGAAAAGTTTTAGAAAGGAAACTGATGACATAAAAATAAAAAAACACACAGTAAAGAAAAGGCAGATGAGAAATAAATCCACCATAAAAATAGACACTCTTCCTCCGAAGATGAAGAATGCGTTTGTTTGCACTGTCTCTCTCCGTTTTCAAATTCAAAGAGGGGCTCCACAGAGTGGATTCAGTGCATAGAATGCAAAAAGTGGGCACATGAGAAGTGTGCAAAACCAAAGAATCACTTTTACGTGTGCATTAATTGCGAGTCCCCGTATGAAACGGACGACGATAATTGACGATAATGATTTCAGTAGTTTTTATTATTTTTAAAATAGATTTTTTATTGTATGTATATTTACTGTAAAAGAATTCTTAACATTAATAAATTTACTTTTGTCCAAGAAAATATAATTATATTACTCATAATAAGCCTCGTTTCTTAAAATTTAATTCTGTAACAACTTGCCCCGTATTGTGTAACAACTAGCCCCTACTCGGGGCACGTTGATACAACATGTCTCGACTTTCAAAATGGCTTGTTTCAAAGTCATGGTTTTCGTTTAATTACATTCCATAGCGGTCATCGGTAGAGGAAAGAACGTACTTTAAGTAAGAGTCATTGATAGTATTGAATATGGAATGCAAAAAAAATAAAAAATAAAAAACTGAAAAGTGTAAAAACTAGCCCCGGTCTCCCCTACACTGCAATACGCGAAGACACTGTAGAGTAAAAAATCTGCCAGGAGTAATGAGCTCGCCCCGGAGATGGAAGCGGCCGTTCTTACAGCAGACGTTGCCAAGAGTAAGAGCTCGCCCCGGAAACGGAAGCGGCATTACACTGCGACATACATATACCTAGTTCATATAATTTTATATATAAATAAAACTACAAAAAAAAACCCAAAACATAAATACATAATCATAGCTGTAGTCAATATTAAGTTGTTATTGTTAACGTAGAATTAAGTGTTACTGAATAAACAGCCATTGTTGAGTTAAAAGCTGGGATTTTAATCCTTAACTCTGTACCAACGAACCCCACCTATCCTATACTTGAGGGGAAGCCGCTCTCCTCTCAAGAACCTACTAGCATTCAGTTGTCCCCGGACAACCGAACGTTACAGGTTGGATATTTTTCGGTGACAGCGGTGGGATTGTTTTCGTTTGAAAAGGATATTTCGCTCAGTAAAGTTACTCCAAAAGTGAGTATTTTCATAGAAATTTTTCTTTTTTCTTGGTAATTTCTTCAGAGGCTTGAAACTTCACAATGCCTGACACACTCGGGGAAAAAATGGCTAACGTAACAATCAGTACGGAGACTAAGGAAACTCCAGAGAATATAGACACTCTAGAAATTATAGAAAACAAAAACGTTCCAGGAACTTCAAATCCTCAAATTAATATGAATACAGCTACGAATACATATCCTCACCTACCACATATTAGCTTACGCGACACAGCGGACACAGTCCCTTCTTTCAATGGTAGGAATATACCATTACATCAATTCATTAAAAGTTGTCGACATGCACGACGCATGGTAAACCCAAACGCGGAATACGGACTAGTTCAGCTCATAAAAAATAAGCTTTACGGACAAGCTTCGAGAGTAGTTTTAAGCGGAGAATATAACACAATTAGCGACCTTATTTCTGTACTAAGCTCACGGTTCGCACCATTATATACTTCAATTCAATTATACGGTGAACTGTAAAAAATCGCGCAACTACCAAACGAAACGACAGTAGACTATAGTAGCCGCGTATCAAACATACTCTTGCAAATCAAACATTGTAATACGATAGAAGTAACGGCGCACGAAAGCGAATTCAATATAAATGCAGAACAGAACGCCATTAAAGCCTTTCTAACGGGATTAAAATTCGAGATATATAGTAGAATACACGACCACACCTTCAGCAGTCTTGATCGCGCTATCAGTTACGCCATTAAAGCAGAAGCAGAGTATAACGAATATCAAATAAGAACAGCAGTAACATCAGGAACAGTACAAACTAACTGATGTACAAACTGTCTTGGATACGGCCATGATGTCACCACCTGTAGTAGCCAACAAGCCTCACGCATCGACTGGCGATAAAAGATTTGTCAACATTGCAAAAAACTGGGACACACAATACAAGAATGCAGAAGTCGTAATAGAACCCAAACCGATACATTCTGTGACTTCTGCCGAAGGCCAGGTCACATGACGCAAGATTGCAGAAGCCGGAGTTACACAAACAGAGCTCCTCAATCTAATGCATATTGCGATCATTGCCGAAGACCAGGTCACACAATACAAGAATGTAGAAGTCGAAACTACGCACAAATATACTGTGAATATTGCAAATTTAGAGGCCATACAATAGAACAATACAGGAAGAAGATGTATTTCGATAGGAAGGAAAAAGAAGAAGCACAAGTGGTACACAGACAAGCTATACTTAGACTTAAAACAGAACAAATAAGAAAACCTCCTAGTATCCTTTTCTCTGATGCAGGATTCAACGGAAAAGAAGCAACACTGATGATTGATACCGGATCCGACCTGAATGTAATTAAAAGAAGTGCTACTTCTCCCGACATCCCAATCTTCACGGACACTCTCTTTGACCTCAATGGCATTACAGACGGTCTACTCAATACCATAGGTTACATTAAAATAAGGACCTTAAACACAGAAATCATTCTCCACGTCGTAGAGAACCTCCCTATCAAACAAGATGGAATACTAGGCACAGATTTCTTCCAAACCAACGGAGCTACTATCGACTACATGAATTCAGCAATAACTATTGGACGAGAAACTATTCCGTTCATCGACCCAGAGACGGTCACAATACCAGCAAGAACAAGGAGCCAAATATATGTACGAGTCCTTAATACGCAGTTCAACACAGGATACATTCCAAAAATCCAAATTCACCCTAACTTACATATGGGAAATGCAATTGTATCAAACAATAATGGTATAGCATATCTTTTCGCAATAAATACATCCACAAAAGATATAAAAATCCCTGTACCATCAGTCGAATTAGAACCATTCATAGAGGCTCCTATAGAAGAAGAAACGTTAGACAAATACAAACAAACTAACAGGACGCACCTCTTACTCCAACAATTACGATTAGAACATTTAAATTCAGAAGAAAGAGCTAACGTTGAAGAGCTAATAAATGAACATGCAGACAGATTTTACCTTCCGGGAGAGAAATTAGAAGCAACAAATTAAGCCTACCATAGAATAATAACAGAAAACGATGTTCCTATATTTACAAAACAATATAGATACCCCCAAACATATAAAGAGGAAGTAAGGAAACAGACTAAAGAATTACTTGAGAAGGGAATAATACAGCCCTCGTCATCTCCATACAATTCACCTATATGGATTGTACCAAAAAAGGGAGACGCAGAAGGAGTAAAAAAACTTAGAATTGTAATTGACTTTAGAAAATTAAATGAAAAAACAATGGGAGATGCTTATCCTCTGCCAAACATAACGGACATATTAGATCAGTTACGAAGTGCAAAGTACTTCTCTGTATTTGATCTCGCATCTGGATTTCACCAAATTCCAATGCACCCGGACGATCAACATAAAACAGCCTTCTCCACAATATACGGACATTTTGAATTTAACAGAATGCCATTTGGTCTTAAAAACGCACCAGCCACCTTCCAAAGACTTATGGACCAAGTCTTAACGGCCCCTTCAAGGAATAGAGCTCTTTGTATATCTGGACGACATTGTTATATATGCCAGCTCTCTTAAAGAACACGCAACGAAATTTAAACGCCTCATGAATAGACTAACGGAGGCCAACCTCTATCTTCAACCAGATAAATGCGAATTTTTAAAGAAGGAAGTATCGTATTTAGGACACATAATAGGAGAGGAAGGAGTCAAACCTGACCCACGAAAAATAATAGCTGTAAAAGAATTTCCAACACCTACGACAGTCAAAAATGTAAAACAGTTCTTAGGACTAAGTGGATACTATAGAAGATTCATTAAAGATTTTTCAAAAATTGCAAGGCCATGTTACGACCTGAAGGGACTTTTGCGGATCGCCTGAGCGGCTAGGATGATTCACAGGGTTCTTGCTCTTTTAAGGTGCGAAAGCACGCCTTGACTATACTTACCATGGAAGGATAAGGGGAAAAGGGGTCAAATCAATGGTTACACGGAATTCATGGGAAAAACAATGGAATGAAATTTATTCTTGAAGAAAAGATTAAAGTAACAATTAGGACATACCCTACGGACGGCGCTCCGTTCCTGTTATCGCTGTGCGCTCGGGTGTCGGCACGCTTGCCGTCTCTCGTTTCGTGCGCTCTCTAGGTCGCTCAACCTAGCGTGAGTCGTGGTGGCTCGTTATGCTCTTTGGTAGCACACAGAAGTCGGCGAAATCGGAGTCCGTCGCTTATCTCTGTCTCGTTCCGTCGCACGTTCTCGCGGAGTTAACGGCGGTTCGTATCGCGCACAAGGGCTCTCCCGGCTAGGCAGTAGTATGGTAAAGCGGTTTCCAACTCAGGTCCTCTGAGGGGAGCGCGGGGGCGGGGGGAAGTGAGGGCGCGCGAGGGAGCGCGGCGGAGGGAAACATGGGCGCGGGGCCTGCGGGGAGAGGAAAACCGGTTGCGCGCGCACGAGCCGCGGAGTGGGGGAAGCTGCGATGATGGAGGGGATCACTCCAGGCCGAGCCGCCGCGTAGACCGGACCCACCGCCGAAAACTTTTTAGAGGGAGGGAATGACCCCCGAGAACTTTTTCAGACCTAACCGGAGGGAGTGAATGACTCACCCCCAAATATTTTTCCAAACAATTATGTGACATGCGGCGCGAAGAACGAAATAGATTTATGCAGTGTCTACAAATCTTAGAATTAGGAGGCGAGGAGGAAGACGAGTAAATAAAATGGAGACAGAATATGTGTTTAAAAGTGATAATGTATTGTTACAAAAATATATAAAACTAAAATAGAAAAATAGAAAAATATAGAAAATAAAAAACTATTTTAAGGGGAAGGTGGCGAGGGGGAAGGTGGCGAGGGGGGTGATGGTGGAGACGATGGTGGGGGCCGCGGCCGCCGCAGGGCCCTCGACCGCAGTTCATATTGCCGCACCCGCGCGGCCCCATATGGCCGCAGACGCGCAGCCCCATACGTGGGCGACGGTGCCTAGAACACACAGACACGTCAATATAATACTGACACATTAAACATAATAAACATGAAACAATGCAAAGTATTACATACCTGTGGAGGCGGCGACGGTGACGGCGGTGGGGACTGCGGTGGCGGCGACGCCTGCGGCGACGGCTGCGGCGACGGCTGCGGCGATCCCCAATCGCTCGACCACGTGGGCGACGGCGGTGCCTGCGGTGACGGCCCACGTGGTGGCGATGGGGGTGGTGATGAGGGTGGCGACGGTGTGAGCCCTAGACATAGAAACTCATGGCAAAATATTGATACGAACGCCTGATTTAAGAGCACTTGGTTTCAACAGTTAAACGTGATAAATGTCAAAATATTGTTATGTACATACCTCGCCACATCATCGAATCATATATGGAGAGCGGTTTCCAATACCCCATATTTTTTCGAATGAATTACTAACAAGTAACAACTGTACGTCTTTGACGTTTGAAGACAACTGGTCTCGCTGCATCTCCAGGCTCTAGCATGCAAACTCCTATCATGAAATCGAGAAGTGCGTAGCTTTGCAAAAGTGAGATGCTGTTGTTCTTCACATTCATTTTCGCTGACCATCCTTTCCTTATTCACACGCATCTTCTTTCCCTTCTTCTTTGACACATCATGCGACAAGACCACATCACTTTGAATATGTATCGAACGGGTATTGAACGTTTTAGAACGTATATCAAACGGATATTGAACGGCTTCGAACGTGCATTGAACGGGTATTGAACGGCTTTGATCGGGTATTGAACGGCTTTGATGCATTCTAAAGCTAAAATCGATGGAGGGAAAGAGACAACACCACATAGGAGTACAATCGCTTTCATTCTAAATCTAGCAAGTTTTTAAAACATTCAAATGTAACATCGCGACGTATCACGCAACTACGCGTAACTTGAGTCCCACCCTCAAGGATAAAAGTCTCGACACGTGTTGAATGTAGTATAATATCTTTGTGAACGCTAAATCTTACACCGAATCTTAAAATTAGACAGCGAAAGGAGAAGGAAGACGGGTGAATAAAATGGAGAAATAATATGTGTTTAAAAATGATAATATATTGTTACAAATAATAATAATGAATGAATAGTAATAGTGAATATAATAGTAATATGAATAGTAATAATAAAATAGTAATAAGGATGAAATACATGAGATAACAAAAGAAAAAAAAGAAACAGAATTTAAATATCCTCCTCGTCGGATGACAATTGCAGGGGTGGCGTCACGAGCCCCTCTTCCATCCATGCGGGGGGCGGCGACCACCGCGACGGTGGTGTTAACTGCCGCGACGGTGGTGGTGATGATGACGCCGAGGACGATGACGACAACATCACCCCCTCGAACTACAATGGAGGTGATAGGGGCCCCTGAAACGATGGCTGCGGCCTCCCCACATCGATCCAGGGAGGCGATGGTGGCGATGGGGGCCGCGGACGTCGCAGGGGCCCCATTTGGTGGTATGGTATCCAGGGCCGCCGCAATCTGGCCGCCATCCTAGACCCGAATACCAGGCCCGATCGCTGCATATGCACCGCTAGGGGTGCAGCCTCAGCCTCCCCTGCCAGAACCCGCGCCATGAGCGCCATTATAATCATCGGCACACGGTCCTAGAACAGATACACAAACATAATAAATATGACACACATCAAACATAATAAACATGAAACATGCAAAACAATGCAAACTACATACCTGCGGAGGCGACGAAGGCGGCGAAGGCGGCGGCGACGGCGAACGGGGTTGTGGCGACGGCGAACGGGGTGGTGACGACGGCGATGGCGATGGCGAATACTAAAGCATAGAACACCATGATATTAACATGTCCACTTGATTTTAATCTCGCTCGATTTCAATGGTTAAAGGCGAATAATGTCAAAATATATTGTACATACCAATGGATCATACTCCGGGGCGATGCGTTGTAATCCCATTTTTTCTAGCACAAGAAAATCAGACTGTTCACCTTCCACAATTAACAGACGACTGGTCTCGCTGCATCTCCTAGCTCTCACATGTAAAAACCCCCTCCTATCATGAAATCGAGAAGTGCGTAGCTTTGCAAAAGTACGATGCTGTTGTTCTCCGCATTCATTTTCACAAACTGCACATTTCTTCTTCTTCGTAGACCATCCTCTCCTTATTCTTTCCCTTCTTCTTTGACACATCATGCGATAAGACCACATCACTTTGAATATGTATCGAACGGGTATTGAATGTTTTTGAATATATATCAAACGGATATTGAACGGCTTCGAACGTGCATTGAACGGGTATTGAACGGCTTTGATCGGATATTGAACGTTTATCATACCACTTTGATCGTGCATCGAACGGCTTTGATCGGGTATCGAACGACCTCTGCATAAGTATCGTCTTAATCTAGCGGACATCAAACGCATGAGGTTGGGTTGGGTGAGGGTGAAGAAAATTATACGCATTAAAAAATTGATTATATTTTATTTATGAATTTCCCTGGTGTTTAGACCACCAGTTGAATATTTTAAATACATTTTGCATGGCACAGTGTTTTGCGTGTCTACCACATCGCAGAGTATTAACTACATTTAACTTATTTAGAGATTTGATATCCTCGTAGTCAATGTCCAGCGTCTCGATGACCGCGTCTGCTCTCGTACTTTCATCGAGGAAATCCGCAAGCCAGTCGCGTTTCTGCAACCATTTAACATATACGACATGGCACGTGTCATCCTCTTCTTCATCGATCGCATCAGCTACAGCTTTCGAAATTAGCCGTTTAGCCATACTGTATGGAACTTCTCCATCGTCCCAGCGTAACCCATGATGTTTCGCCGTTAACCAGCGGATGCTTGATTTGTCAGATTTCGAAAGAAGATAATGCGGCATCGAACTCCCAAAAATATAGTGCGAGAGAATTGTTCCCATTCGTAGGACAGCCACTTCCTTGACGACAAATCTTCCATCAACGATGAACCCTTGCATGTCAACGAACGTTGGTACAACCATTATCGATACAATTTGGAGGTCCACTCGCTTCCAAGACAGACGAGAGAATGCAGTCTTTCTCATAAAACATCTCGATTTTGACGATGAAATTTTTTTGCGAATTTAGTACAGGAGAGGGCGGGCAAGTAGCGTGGTAATTTAATTTATTTTGCGCACCATGTTTGTCAATGGATTGTATTCAACCACTCGATCGTGCAGAATCAGACAGTAGGCTGTAGTATTTGCAGGCACATTCTCTTTACACTCGAATTCTATGCGCACGTCCACGGTCCTATTCTTGATCGACTCATTTTGTCGCGAGCAATCAATTACCACGAGGGGGCCAAATTGTAAAAATTCAGCCACGGTGAATAATGCCTCGTTGCAACTATACCCATAATATGATTTACGGAATTGCGTATACATGTGATACAAGATGGCGTGCTTATTCTTGTCAAAGTCCAAGTTCAGGTCATCATATGGGTAAAATTCCGAGTTGAGAAAAAGTTTTACATTGGCCAATTTGCAGTTGTTGAACATAGTAACGTCTTCACTCATCACATTTCTTCGACCAGTCTGTAGAGCAAGGATCACGCATCGCGGCTTCTCCAGCTGTGCAGATGCCTTCACGGGCCACGAATGCTTGGTCGTGCTCTGTAAGAGAGGATACTCGTACAGATCCCACGATTGAAAACAAATGCTCAGGTTTTGTCCACGTTCCAAAGTATGTAGCAACGATAGCTTATTAACGTCATTTAACGTCACATGGGGCATCCGCCATTGTAGTTTAACCAATTCAATTTCTGGTTCCAACATCGGCGATCCTATCAGAGCATTGTTGTCGTTGCGCGATCGTATTAAAATCAATTCGTGACGCGCATTAATAATCATGCGTTTGTAGTCCTCACAAAATCCCAGCAAATATTTGAGTGGGATGCAAAAATTGAAATGACTTTTCACTATTGGCCCATCGCGCCGTTTCAAGCCCCATCCAACATTCTCCATATTTTTGACTTCGCCAGATGTCAGCGATACATAGTATTTAAGCGTGCTAGTTATTCCAACGTTTCTGTTGCGATCAATCTCCACGCCATTCAGCTCGTATCGAATCTCATCGAATAAGAACGCCATGCAATTATTTCCCAACGTCACCGTTAATGCATCTTTTGGCTTATTTATCTTCAATTTCCCCTCCACATAGAGAAAACTTTCACACGGCAATGTGTATAAATCCTGCTGTTGTATCGGTATTCTTATCTCATCGCTGTATCCAAACGTCGTGTTGACGTATGGGTTGTATGTGTGAGTCTGAAGCTTGACGATGCGGTCATCAAACGTCGGCTTCCCTCCAATACTTAGAATGTCAGCCATTTTTCAACCTAAATGCGCACAATGAATCCCAATGATATCAAAAATGCAATGTTCGCAGCACTGAGCCTCTTCTTTTTAGCGTGATCGGAGCTGTTGTAGTTGTTGTTGCAGTTGTTGTAAACAATTTCACTTGGAAGAAACGGGTTTCTAGAGTCGTTCAATACAAGCATCTCTTTCGTTCGCACCACATGTATTATCGTCGTCGCCGTCGTACGTGCAATCTGATGGTAATCTCTTCACCTCGAAAATCGAGCAACCGTCCGTTTTGATCCACAACGCGTATCGTTAGATCCGTAATGATCCGTAAGGTGATTGGAAGGTAAATGATCTGCGCGGGCGTTTCCGATATCTTATATCCTGGTGGAACTCTCGGAGAAAATTCATGTATCGTATGTACACGTCTCCCACTGTTGTACGCGCCAGCGGTCACGCTACATTCTATACGAACAATGTTCACGTTCATGATATTAATTGGATCGTCCGATTCGTGCCACCGTCCTGGTTCTAATACCCGATTCGTCGAGAATCCCAATAGCGATCCAATGTTATTGGGCTTTGTAAAATCTACGGCGAACCGGCAGTACAGTTCGCTTTTCATGGTGTTGTTGTTGGGACGCAACACTATTGGATACGCATCGTTGTCACTGTCATCGGTACCGTCGAGATTTTGAGGATACCGCTCGAGTAATCGCTGCTTCAAATACTTGGCAATGGCGTCTAGTTCGTAGGAGCCGTGGGGAATCGTAATGTATTCAGGAGTGGTGTCGACGCTGTTGCTGATGTTATAGTTTACGGTGAAGTAGAATTTATCGTTGCTCGAGTCGATGTTTGGTATGGTGTGATAAGTTTCAAAGGTTGTTAGACTAAGCTCGTAATCATCGTCGCTCAAATCTATGGGTGGAAAGTAGCTCACCGCGAGGGTGCTACTCTTGCCGGTTAGAGTGAATGTTAACGACATATTCCGAACTGTACGGCTCGATTAGTACTGAATCAGAGTGGCGGGAAGTCAATCCTTAAATTTGGTACCGATCGTTTGTAGAAAGCGTAGACATAGTTGTCCACAATTGCTCTGATTGTACTTTTGATAAGACGTTCGATTGTATTCAATTTTCACAGCATCCTTATCCAGATATTTTACCAATTCCTTGGGCGGTCGAAGATTTCCAAAGCTGTCGAAATATATAGCTCGACACCCTCTCTTCGCATATGCCACCCAACGAGACCCCGACCCCTCGACATTGTCCAAATTTACAATACCGCTCTCGTTTCGACGTACTCCTCCGACTGATAGCGCGTTTCGCATAAAAACACCTCTAAAGAATGGAATACGCATACGTTTTGCCAACTCCTCCAATTGTGCATCAGACGTTTTTTTTTTCGTTTCGATATTCCCTGTCCACGCTTGTATGGTGCGAGATAAAGTCCGCGACCTTCCATGGAGCGATTATGACGTTGCATTTCCTGCAGCTGATGTTGCGCCGCCTTATTATCGTTTACCGCCTTGGCGATCCCCGCCGCTCCACCAGCTAATGATCCGAGAACACCTAGCAGCGGGAGAAGTGGTAATATACCATCCCGTTTTGCCACCGGAAGAATCCGCTTTTTCGGCGCTCTCTTTGGAGTACTTTTGCGGGGTTTTGTTTTCATCCCCATTCCGATTTTCGTCTTGGCTTTCATAGCTGCCCAAACAGCTGTAGCAGCACCTCTTTCACCCAGAGTCGAGTCTCGCGCAACGATGCGTTTTCGCGTTTTGTCAGCGAGAACTTTATCTGCAGCGTGCCTTTCGCCGAGGTCGTTGCTGCGCGAATACGCAATATCGTGTTCGCGACACGCCGCGTCCAACGGATTGATGCCTTGATCCCCTCTAGCCAATCGTTTTGCCAGATGTGTTCCTGGACCGCAAAACTGGTATCCCGGAATATGTAATTAGATAGGTAGCGCGTTTATCGCTCGGTTTAACAAACCACAGCCTTTCTTTACTCTCGTCGGAGACATTCGCTACAGTTTTTAATCAATGGTGCTCGACCGTCGATATGCGTTCGCTGCCAAGGACGATTATAATGCTCCAGACACCGACGATACTGCCGAACCTCAGAATCGGCTTTTATGTGCTCGGGGAGTCTGTCCCACAACTGATCAATGTGTCTCCCAAACTCTCGGAGTAGAATAATCTTTGGTATATATTTCAACTGCTCAGAGGTTAGGTCTCGAATATCGCAATTATCTGACAGGATCAGAAGCATTTTGAATACTGAGCTGTTTTGAGTCGATGTGGACCTATAAATAGGGCGCTTCGACGTATCAAAATCATTTTTCACAGTTCGCGGGGAGGATGCGATTCGTGCGACAACCTGTAACGATACGCGTGACAAATTTTGACGATAAATCACGAGTTATGTCTTCGAAAACCAGACGCAGACATGGTAGCATGCTACCAAACACTATACGCTGCCTCGTTTGTGGCCCATCAAATTGCGGAAAGACCAACGTATTGGTGAGCTTGTTGGAAAGTCCTCACGGCGTCCGCTTCGAGAACGTGTACGTGTACTCCAAGTCGTTGCAACAGCCGAGATATCAGTATTTGGAGAATTTATTGACTCCGATAGATGGAATTGGCTACTTTACGTTTTCGAATAACAGTGACGTCATCCCACCGTGCGAATCGCTTCCGAATTCTATTTTCATCTTTGATGACGTGGCATGCGACAGGCAAGATACGATAAGGGAATACTTTGCAATGGGGAGCCACTCGAACGTTGACTGCTTCTATCTCTGTCAGACGTATGCAAAGATACCCAAACATCTTATCCGCGACAATGCCAATCTGTTGATTCTGTTTAAGCAGGATGGTACCAACTTGAAACATGTGTACAACAATCACGTAAACACTGACATGTCTTACGAGGATTTCTGCGCTTTGTGTCGTAATTGTTGGCAACGGGAGTATGGTTTCATAGTAATAGACAAGGATAGCCCGATGTCCAATGGACGTTACAGAAAGGGATTTAACGAGTTTGCCGTACCGTGAGACGGTCAATTGTCATCAACACGTCGGTGGGAAAGCAACGTCAGCGGTACAACGATGATTGATATCGATACGCTGGAGATTAAGGATCGCGAGAGAATAGCGAAGGAAATTGCAAAAACTAGCGAATCCATTCGCAAGAAACATCAGGCTTTGAAGACAGGCAAGATGGAGGAAGATGTCGCGTTGGAGAGATACTTCAAACCTATCGTCGAACCCTTAAAACATATTGTGGAAAATACCTCAGCGACAGAAGCTAGCACATCACCACCGATGAGCATAGACGTTGAAGGGAATGAAATATTAACGCCTAAAAAAATCCATCCGAAAGGGAACACATCGCGCAAGACAAAGAGGAAACGGCACATGTCGTCTGAATATTCACCCATAACCTCAACACCAGTTCAATCGAAGCATAAACGACGGAATGCTACATCAAACGAGTCTCCCGTTCCTCACACACCAGTAAGTACATTTCCCACTGTACAATCGCTCGCAACTATTGATGACGACGTTTTCGAAACTAGTCCCAATGAGTCGTTTGTAACATCTATCAGACAGCAACTTCAAACATCCGAGGGACAAGGTAAACGTTTCGCAGTCATTTCGGTCCGCTGGGGCAAAAATACATGAGCGCGATCCTAAGTGGTGATAAGGATACAACAATGGACTATGTGTACGGTGTATACTTTGGCAATAGTGGAACGATGCTTGGGGATAAGGCTTTCGATATAGACAAGGATGATAATATAATCATAGATGGTGTAAGATACGGAGGAACATCCGGTCTTTATGAACTGATTTTCAAGAGAATTCCCAATGATGCTATATACACCGATGCTGATAAACAAAAATACAAAAGTATACTGCTGGCGACGAATGCCCACAGACGCGGTCATGGTGCTAAAAATCCCATATTGAGCAACAAGGGATACAAGTACAGACATGTAATTGCACCGCTAATCCCACGCGCATCAGTCAATAAAGCAGGGAAAGGTCTTAGGACACCACGAGCCATGGTGGTAAACGATAACAAGATCGATTACGTACACTGGGACGATCCCAACGAGCTGGTGGATCGATTGCGTTTGCTGGAAGCGTCACGTCAGGCGGGTAACAACTCTCATGATCCCGAAATTCTATCGATTGTCGAGGAACTACGCGAGGTAGGCCTCATTATATAAATTAAGCCGCACGCCAATGATGTGCACTGTATGCGTCGGGATGCCGATCAACAAATTTGGGGTATCGCTCGAGAAGAGTGGAGCAGCTAGAATGGACTATTACAAATGGAGTGGTTTGCTTCGAAATTATATGCGAGATAACGCTCTTTGCGTGGTTGGTGCCGACTTTGATGCAAAATCATGCAAGATACGACGCGTAGCTCAACCGGTGGCCGACACCGATGCCGTCAATAAACTATACATGGAAAAGAACATTAAACTTTTGAGAGAGCGGCAGGAAGAATTAGAGAGGAAACTGATCGCGTTTCAAAGAGATATGCTGACGCTGCAAAACAGCGTTCAAAAGATATCGCAGGCGTCGAATTCTATCCCGCAGCAGCGCTGCGAAGGAGAATCATGCGAGGCGGATGAACTTGCCCCTGGGCCGATTGGGAGCACTTAATGAACGTGCCCGATAATTATCGCATCATTCGTGTCAAAGACACCTCTGCGATCAAACATGCAGCCATTATCGAAATCCAAGAGTAAAGAAAACCACGGCCACAAGAAGCTACAACTCGTTGAGGAATTGCATGCTCCAGCTCGAAGACATTTTCCGCGGAGGCGCGTCATAGTGCATGGATACGATGATCTGTGGCAAGCTGACATTGTAGAAATGCGTCCATACTCACGATTCAACCAGGGTCACCACTACATACTCACCGTCATCGATGTGTTGAGCAAGTATGCATGGGCGTTGCCGCTCAAGACTAAAAGTGGCGCTGAGGTGACTAAAGCGTTTGCAAAGATATTTAGAGATCGATATCCGAAAAATTTGCAAACCGATCAAGGAAAAGAATTTTACAACGCTGATGTGCAGAAACTCTTGGCAAAGCATAACGTTAATCATTATTCGACGTATTCTGTGATGAAGGCCTCCGTCGTAGAACGTTTCAATCGAACTTTGAAAAACAATATGTGGAAACTGTTTATGCTCAATGGAACCTATAGATGGACCGATGCACTACCAAGTCTACTTGCAGAGTATAACGCACGAAAACATAGAACCATCGGAATGCGTCCTTGCGATGTTACCCCTGCGATCGCCGATAAGCTGCTAGCCACAGTGTACAGCAACATAAAGATCGCTGCTCCAGCGAGATTCAAGTTGGGCGAGTTTGTGCGCGTGAGCAAATTTAAAACCATATTCGATAAAGGCTATACGCCGAATTAGACAACGGAGGTGTTCAAGATAGTCAAAGTACAAGCAACTAATCCCGCAACGTATCTGCTGGTGGATTCCTGTGGAAAAGCTGTTGCCGGAGGATTCTATGAACACGAGCTGCAACGCGTCACCGATCCTGATGTGTATCTAGTGGAAAAAGTCTTACGTAGGAAGGGGGATAAGGTGTACGTCAAGTGGTTGGGATTTGATAAATCACACAATTCTTGGATAAATAAAAATAATGTATTGTAGCATAATAATACATGGTTCAATAAATACAATGATACATATATATGTGTGAACAATTTTTTATACATTAATTCCACCATTTATATTTTACACAATAAATAGAATAAACACAATAATAATTTTTTATACATTCTCAAATAATTTTATATTATACAATAAATACAATTTCTATTTTACAATGGGATATTATAATAACCCCAGGGCAGAGTGTCGATCGAATTGGGTACGATATGCCGCTTGTCATCGTGTGGGCTTAGAGCGATTTTAGATTCCGAAATGGTGTACACTTTATGAAATTTAGACCGTATGCATGATTGTCTGCGAACCATTTCGATCTCCCTATGCAAACATTGCGCGTAGGGGTCGAAAGTTATCGTTCTGGCTATGACGTTGGTCTTGACGCCTTTCGCCTTTTTCGTATCTTTTTTGCCGTCTACGCGAAGTGCATACATTTTCGCTCTAAGACCTACGAATTCGGTCATTATCGCACCGTTATTTTCATCCTTCATCAGCCCCGGAACCTTCTTATTTACGCGCGGCATATTATATGGATTGTCGGTAGGATAATCGCTCGTGTCGAATCTATCGATATTGTGTTTCGTAGATATCATCGCATTGAATGTGATAAATGAGACTATCTGTGTCGGTATATAGAATTTTACAATTTTTTCCATGCTTGGGCGGCATGTACTCGTGGTGAAATTCGTACAAACAAATTTTTGATATGTCCAGAATGCACATACCCACATATATCGGCTTGTTGAATTTCACCTCGAGTTTTCGCAATTCAACAGCTATTAAATTTTGCGAAAAAACACTTCTGCTGTGGAAATTCGGTTTCGCGATCATTGCCTCCGCACCATATCGCCCTTCCCAATGTGTCAAATGTTTTACATCCACGTGATTTCGTACATTTTCCATAGTTTTACCGAATACCGCGTTGTTCATCAATTTGTACAAATTTTTTTCAAAATCGTTTGTCGCGCTTGTTCTAAACCGGGTATTGAGTTCGATGTAATCGCGAAGCCAGGGAGATTGAGCGAATTGAAGCACGTGGTGTATCTTTGTAATACGAAGACCGTGACGCGTGCACTGCTGCAGGTTGCGATAATGGATAACATAACGCTGCTTATCGTATACCGTCGCGAGTAATTTGTCCTGCTTGCTACCAGGTGGTTTGACACGCGTCGGGCAGAACGGTAGATCGGCATGAGCGTCGTGCAGACGTTGCGGATATTCCAGATCTACCTCAAGAATGTATCCCGTGGGCGAATCGATCGGGATTGAAAACACGTCAAAATTCGCAACATCTTCGACCCATCGAAATTTAGCGTATGGTAGGGGCTGACACATTGCCCATCCATACAAATTGTTCACGTCAAAGTACATCAAGTATGATGACTTTTCCGATGCGTCGTAAGATGACATGTACTTGTTATTCGCATGTGCGTATCTTCCGGAACATTGACTTAAACCCCCACGTATACCGCGTTCGATAAACATAACCATATCGATGTCTGTGAGCAATTCGAATGTAATTTTAGTATGTTTTAGCATTGCATCCCATGTGAAACCAGGTAGAGTATAATAATGTGCTGAATCTAATCCGTAACTCTTGATACAACTTTCGCGAAAATTTTCAAAAATATCTGCCAATAACAAGACATCAGTTTTCAAATACAAGTCGCTGTATTCGCCCAAGGTTCTAATCTCGAAACGCTGCCAGACAGTCTCGGCGTGCGCGTAATCGCTCTCGGATACAGTCTCACCCGTTAACGAACTGTAGAATGATTCGCGCGGTGGTAAGCATGGGTCCTGCAGCTTGTCCTCGCAATCAAGGTATTCGTACGGAAAGACACCATTTCGTGTCAATAAATTGAAATCCTCGGTGGATAATGTTTCAAATTGTGATTGTAAAATTTGTAATTGATCTGTGCTAAGAAAGGATGCTAATTTGTCGAGACTGGTGTTGAGAAATTTGTACGAATCGATGAACCGCAATTTAATACAATTTCGCGAGTCTGAATCAGCCGTATCTTCGACATTTTTTGTGAAAGAAATATACTTTTCTTCAGTTATGGGTAATACGTCAACGTGACCTTCGAAAGCGATAGCTATTTTCTCGATAATGAAATGTGAATCATAGCCGGATAAATTGTGGAAAACTATGGGGATGTAAAACGCGTTTTTATAATTTAAATTGCACTCCGTATGTGCTGGGCCTCTAAACCGCCCGGACAGATGGCAATGATCGTGGACTCGTACATCGCTAGCCTCGAATGGTTTTTCGCAAATATGACAGTGTGTTGCATTGCGAAATGTCGACAACTGTTCGGGAGTTAAATCCAGCATTGGAACATTACTGGACAAGATGGGTTTGACAAAGTTTGCAAAATTTTTCAATTCGTCTACGAACCATGAAACGCAATCTGCGTCGCGGCGACATCGATACGTCGATAGCGATGTATCGTACGAACAATGCATATAATATGCAATACTGTGTACTTTATGGTGCTGATACGCGCATAATTTATCACCCATTCGGTGACTGTCCTCCGTTTTTTCGATGATGCATTCCAGATCTGCATATATCACGAAAGGGAGCCGCTCCTTCCTGCAATGGTTGTCGAAGTTGAGGAGATTTTTGCCTTCGCTGGGCAGCAGGATGGCGCAGTCACTCATCTTGCCACAGTCCAGCGAATGAAGCTCCAACTTCGCGGCAGATCCGAAATAGTGCATGCATCTGTAAACCCAAAATTTTTTTTTATTTAATTTGTTTCGCGAGACATTTCATCATTTTATATACATACCGATCACAGATGAATTTCTTGGCTTTATTCTTGCTCAGCTGTGCGCTCACCAGCCGGGACAAGTTCTTGATCCATACAAAGTGTCCTACATCGCCGTGCTCTTGATTCGGTGTGTAGAGCAGATTGACGTGTTGATCCCTTTTTTAGTTGGTGAGGCGCAACGAAAAGACCGTCTTCGTCTTCTCCATCTCGAAGCTGTACACGTTGATGGAGATTTCGTTCAACCGCTCAAATTTTCCAATTTGCCTCAGGGACATTGGGAACTCAATGCCCTGAAGATTTAATATGGAAGTATAGTGCGGGTATGAACTTGGACGATCGGCATTTCTTTCCGCAGGATGGAGAGCGGCGACCACTGCCCACGCGAAACACGCATTGTCTGGGGATTGCACATTGATCGTTGCATTCTTCAACAATAAATCCTGTGGCAACTTGAAGTGGCACCCCGCGCGCAGCGGATTGTACTTGTTGACATTGACGGTCAGGTTGAGGATTCTCGTCAATGCCCATCCGCTGCCGCGTTCCTGGAACTCTTCCAACGATGTCAGCGTGGGTTCGACGACGCATCGTTGGTACCGCTCCTGTAGATCGGATGTGCGGAAGAGTTCGCAGTTCCGGGTGTTGATGCTCTTACTTGCACGTTTATCGCCCGCCACAAATTCGCCGTTGAACACTGTGTTCACTTTGAGGTTCCGCTGTTTCCTCAAAGCACCCTGCACATGTTCCAACACAATGGTTCCTGCATCCTGGAGGAAGTTGCGCGGCTCGATATAGTTCGTATTTAGCACGGCACCGGTTAATACGCGGGTATCGAACGCAGCGTCCATTTCGCGCCACAAAAGTCCTGTGCTCGAATGTCCGGCACCTTCGCGCACGAAACGTCCGCGCAACGAATGTTTCAGCCCTTCGAGCTGCGCGATTCGAGCAATCAACGATTGCCGAACACCGATCGATAATCGAGGACGTTTCACTCGGCTCTGTTCTTCCAACGATTCGATGCACTCGTTGCATCGTTCTTCCCACGCGAGGTATTCTTCCCGTGAAATCAATCGCGCAGATTGATCCAACACTTGCACGAATTCTCCCATGGTCGTAAATGGAATGTAAATGTAATGTCTTTTCCTCGCAACACGTTGCAACGATTTGAAGTTTTGTGCAGCTTGGAGCGCGCTTTTATGACTGGTGTCATGATTTGCGATCTCTGTCTTACTCTTTTGACGATCCAACCCAACATGGTTCTATGCAGTTTCTGCTGATACAGCAAAATTCTTTCTATGATTCACGCGTATGGCGAATTGGCGCGCAAAAGTATTATATTACATTCAGCACGTGTTGAGACTTTTATCCTTGAGGATTGGGGCTCAAGTTACATACGATCTTTCGATATGCTGCGACGTTAAGATTGAAATACATTATGGAAAAATCGGATGCTTTAAAATAAAATGCTGTGGTGGGGGAAGCAATTGCACCTCTATTTAAGCCAGTCTCCCGAACGCCATTCAATCAATCGCTCAGTAGCCTCAGTGACTTTCGACGAAACAAATTGTGCTCTGAAAAAATGTGTAGTACCAGTGCCAAAGGAAACGCCGGACACACGAATTATTACGTTCCGATCGTGCAAGATGATGGTATAGCTCAATGCGGGGAGGATACAGTTGCTTGGTAAGGCTTATTTTTCACATCTTCTCAAAATTTTTTATGTTTATTCCAGCACTTTCATAGCTTTGATTGTTCTCTTAGTCCGCGCCGAACATCGCGGATCATGGTCAGAAGATACGCATTAACATCTATGGGCAGCAAATATTTGGAAATTGGAATCAGAGTACGGCCTACGATCGATGTAGAAATTATTCTCGGCGACAATCGTGGGATGTATCTCACGTTACCATATAATACATGGGGTCTACTATGCAACAATCGTGATGCTATCGAAGAACGTTCACGATTACCTGGATCACCTTCGATGCAGATGGATCAATTAACGATGGATTTTTGTGATATCTATAATTCTCCAATTGTAAAGATGATGCTACATAATAAGCCGCTGTATTTCAAACCGGATACAGTATCATTTTTATTAAATCTTGAATCATGTATAGACTATGTGTATCCACGGCTGCATCGAATTAGCAGAGATGTGGAGGCGAAATTTAAAATTTTTGTTAACGTCCTACAACAAAGCGATGTTGCTTGTGAAACATTAGATGCGCGTCAAGCTGCTAAAATCATATGTGATAGCGAACATTACTGTGAGGATTATCATGTAGATTGCGAACTGGCAGCATGCGCCATCAATGATATTCTAGCTGATGCTTGTGGGAAAAAATGTTAAAATTATATTCTTTTAATTTTAAATAAAATTTCTTAAACGTATATTTTTTCTCCATTTACTTATCCGTCTTCCTCCTCGCCATCTAATTCTAAGATTCAGCGTTTATTTCGTTCTTCACACCGTGAAAATGACATCATCGTATGGAGATGCTCGGGGAGGACTCATATTACACACGATCGCGCGATACATTGCGGTGTTAAGATTGAAAATCATTTTAAAAAATTGGTAGCTTTAGAATAAGATGCGGTGGTGGTGGTGGTGGGGGGGAAGCAATTGCACCTCTATTTAAACCAGTTCCCGGACGCTATTCAATCAATCGCTCAGTAGCATCAGTGACTTTCGACGGAACAAATAGTGCTCTGAAAAAATGTATACCATTGATGAAATACTCGCTGGGTGTGAGGATTGTTTCGTTCCGATCGTGCGAGATGACGGTGTAGCTCCATGTGGGGAGAATATATATCGTGACCGGTACGGTGTAATTTTCACATCTTCTCAAAATATTTATGTTTGTTCCTAATACGAGCGAGTACTTTCATAGCTTTGATTGTTCTCTTAGCCCGCGCCAAACGTCACGTATCATGGTCAGAAGATACGCATTAACAACCATGGGTACCAAATATTTGGAAATTGGAATCGACGTAGGTCGTACGGCCGATGTAGAAGTTCTTCTCGGCGACAATCATGCAAATCATCTCATATTATCATGGCATACATGGAGTCTACTATTCGACAACCGTGATAACATCGAAGAACGTGCACGATTACCTGGATTATCTTCGATGCAGATTGATGATTTATCGTTGGACTTTTTTCGGATCTCTGATTCGCCAATTATAAAGATGACACATGGTGATGATACAGTGTATTTCACACTGGATACAGCAATATTTTTATTTAGTCTTCAGCAATGTATAGAGTATTTGTATCCGCGGCTGTATCAAACTGCAGAAGATGCGAGTGAAAAATTTGAAACTTTTGTTAACGTGCTACGGCAGAGCGATGTTACCTGCGAAACATTAGATGCTCGTCGGGCTGCTAAAATATTACGTGATAGCAAATACTACGACGAGGAGTATCTTGTAGATTGCGAACTGGTAGCATGCGCCATCAGTGATATTCTAGTTGAAGCTCGTAGGAAGAAAAAATGTTAAATTATATTCTTTTATTTTTAAATAAATTTCTTAAACACATATTCTGTCTCCATTTTATTTACTCGTCTTCCTCCTCGCCTCTTAATTCTAAGATTTGTAGACACTGCATAAATCTATTTCGTTCTTCGCGCCGCATGTCACATAATGGTTTGGAAAAATATTTGGGGGTGGGTCATTCACTCCCTCCGGTTAGGTCTGAAAAAGTTCTCGGGGGTCATTCCCTCCCTCTAAAAAGTTTTCGGCGGTGGGTCCGGTCTACGCGGCGGCTCGGCCTGGAGTGATCCCCTCCATCATCGCAGCTTCCCCCACTCCGCGGCTCGTGCGCGCGCAACCGGTTTTCCTCTCCCCGCAGGCCCCGCGCTCATGTTTCCCTCCGCCGCGCTCCCCCGCGCGCCATCACTTCCCCCCGCCCCCGCGCTCCCCTCAGAGGACCTGAGTTGGAAACCGCTTTACCATACTACTCTAGGCCGTTCTCGGTATATCGGATGGAGTTACCCAGGGCTGATCTCGACCGTCCGCACGGGTTTACGCGGTGTCTACGTGGAGGTGAGGTCGCGAAATCTCGACGGCCTTCTGGCTCGTCGCAACTTCCTAGCACGAGCTCTCGAAAACGAATTACTGAGACAAGATCGTGGAGTCTCTACCGCACGTACGCGTGTCCTCAAGATGAACTCCAGAACCCGAATGCTGATTGAGAGTCCGCTTGTTGCGAGCCGAGCCTCGAACAATCCCTATGAATGGGGGGAACTGCCCCGTCGACACCTGTCGATCGCTCCTTATTAGGAAATATCGAGACCCGGGCCGTCGACGGTCACGTTGTGCTGCGACAACGATAAGTCCCGGGTTCGGCGACCGGACTGTCGTTCGCGGTGCGATTCCGCTGAATCGCCGATGTCGAAAGAAAGCGACGCGTGGACAGCGAGCACGGGATGCACCTGAAGGGCCCATGTAACACAGTCAAACTTAAGGAAGGCAAACACACAATTATTGGGCTTATTATAACAGATCACCCAACGGAAGAAGATGTATACAAGTCATTAAGAACACTCCATACTCAACTAATACTTGAAAGTGCCACAAAAGTATATATATCAGGGGAAGAAGATAAAATTCCACTAAACAGACTATGGAACATAATAGACATAATATTTGTACAAGAGAACATCCAGTTCATATTTTGTAAAGGCACACTCTCAACTCCTTCTATACAAGAAATACAGCAAATCATTCAAGAGAATCACCAAACTCCTGTAGGCGGACATAAAGGAATAACTAAAACATATCACCGAATAAGGAATAAATATTACTGGAAAAACATGAAGTATGAAATAACACAATTCATCAAAACATGTTTAGAATGCCAGAAAACTAAACTAGTAAGGGTAAAGAATAAAGAACCCATGATATTAACAGATACACCAGTTGATGCATTTGATAAAGTCTCTATGGATATAGTAGGACCACTACCTTCTACAAATACAGGAAATAGTTATATACTTACTATTCAAGATAACCTAACTAAATATTCTCTTGCAATACCATTGGCAAGCACCACCTCAGAGGACATAGCTAAAGTATTCACAGAACACTTCATTTGCAAGTTTGGAAGTCCTAAAGCCATCCTTACAGATCAGGGACCAAATTTTATGAGTGCCCTTATGAAGAAATTTGTCAAAGCATTCCACATCAAACAGTATCGAACCTCTGCATATCATCCTCAGTCCAATGGATCATTAGAAAGAAGCCATCACGTCCTTGTCGAATATCTACGCCACTACGTGTCAAAAGAAAAAGAATGGGATCAATGGTTACCACAAGCAATGTTCTCATACAACACAAGCACTCACGAAGGCACAAAATTTATGCCTCACGAACTTGTCTACGGTAGGAAGGCACGTCTTCCTTCAAGTATTCCTCCCACAGACAATATTGGAACATATCCGGACTACGTTGACAAACTAATGGATAAACTTCATCACACCCGACAAATGGCGCGAAACAATTTAGAGGAATCAAAAGTTCGGCAGAAGTACTACTATGATCAAAAGATTCAACCTAAAACATACAAGATAGGAGATTGGATCTGGTTGCTAAAACCGAGACGTGAAAAACTGGAACCTGAATATAGCGGACCATACCGAGTCGTCGAAATTCTACAAAACAACAACCTAAAAATAGCAATAAATTCCAAACAAATGATAATCATCCATATGAATAGAGTGAAAGAAGCCTATTTGCCCTAGGAAAAGAGTGGGGGTTAACAAACAAAGGAAGTCTATTTGCCCTAGGAAAAGAGTGGGGGTTTACAAACAAAGGAAGCCTATTTGACCTAGGAAAAGAGTGGGGGTTAACAAACAAAGGAAGCCTATTCGTCCTAGAAAAAGGGTAGGGGGTATCCCAAACCCGCGTATATAAGCAGGAACAAAAATAAATTTTTTCATTACCAATAATAAAAGTCAAAGTACGAATCTCAAAAGAAAAGAAAAGGAAAAAATGGCACACTACACATGCCTTCATAAAACTTTTGACTGTAATGTATACTATCATAAAGTAACAAAGCTACTCTGCGTGCAATGTGCACGACATTCGGAAATAGTAAAGGAAAATGAAGGATATAACCACCTAATAATATGGGGCTGTTTGAGATTCCGTTAGTTCACTATTCCGCCGCACCCAAGCTCACCGCAGCACCTACTGGGCAGCGGAATACGCCGCTGATCGATGATCGATCCGGCGATCGATTCTCCGGGTAGCTGCTCAGCCAATCACCGCTCACCACGTGAAACGAGCGGCCCAATCATAATGCATACTTTCTTGATCAATTCTCGAGGATTGTTCGAGAAGACGCTCAACCGTTTTCGGCGTTCCCTTTTGTTCTCTCGCTTTTCATACCGCTTGTCGTGATAGACGTGTACCTACTCGTTTCATTTCGCAACGTGTGAATTATTTTCTCATCCCTTTCAGTGCTCACGAACAACTTTGTGCGCATTTTACCTTGCTCAGTGTAATTCTTATTGTTCACGAGTGAGTTAATTCATTCCTCTGCTCTTCTCTTCTCGTGCACAACACGTGTGCTCATCGCGTATCGTGACCGCGTGTTTGTGCTATCTCTGCTCAGCAGCAGAAACCATTGTGCTCGTTCAAGCTCATCGTGAGCTCTTTAAATAAAGTGACTCGGTCAATTTTGACTCAAAACTCAGTGCACCGCGTGTTACTTTCCCACCGTCGATCCCTAACCTCACTTTCCAGCGTGCTCAACCACTTAATTCGCAAACATTATGGTCCTTCGAGCCGGATCGACGGTGAAAGTGCGTGTAATGCATTGTGCAAGTGATCAAGCTCATCTCAACGATGGCTGACAAGGAGACCAAGGTCATCAAGGAGAATAAGGAGGCCAAGGAGGAAAAGCCGTCCACGGCTTCCACGCTCAACTTCCCCACGGAGCCGCAGGCTACCACCTCTGCTCAGGACAAGGGACGGTCAAGATCAACCTCTCCCGCTGCACTCTCATCTCAGCTCACCATAAAGGCGAGAACTCAGGTGGGTCGTTTTAAATCCCTCACCACCTTAAGAGCACAGCTGCCGTCTCACGCTCACTCCACCTCTCTAGATGAGGTGCAGCTACTCATCGCTCAGGTGGAGGAAATCCACCAAGCGTTCTGCCGAGAGCACGAGCACTTTGAGTCGGTATGGCCAATCAAGTTTCTCGACCACGAGTACTTTGCCACCGACGTAGCAGTTCAAGAGCGGCAGCTAGTGTGGGAGATGAAAGTCCACCTGAACCGCCTCAAGGAAGACGTACAAGTCATCGTTGACCTGCGCGCTGCTCAAGCCCAGCCTGCGCCTACGCCTGCGCCTGCACGCGCAACCAAGCTGCCAGAGATTGAGCTGCCCAAGTTCTCTGATAGCTACACGGATTGGCCAACTTTCAGTGAGCTGTTCATGTCCCTCATCATCAAGGACTCCACGCTCATGGAGATCGACCGCCTCCACTATCTCCGCTCAAGCCTGAGTGGAGAGCCAGCGAAGCGCGTTAACGCCTTCCCTCTCAGGGGTTCATCGTTCCAGGCGTGCTGGGACATGCTAACTAAGAGGTTCGCGAACAAGCGCCTGCTCATCCAGGAGCAGCTGGAGAAGCTGCTCACTCTAGCCCCGATCACCACGCGCTGCGCAACATCGCTTAAGGACTTGGCCTCAACGGTCAATCAAGTGCACGAGTCCTTGGTTGCTCTAAAGGCCCACGACGACATGCACAACTGCATCCTAGTGCACACCATAACCAAGTCCCTCGACAAGGTGACTCGTGAGGCCTGGAAAACGTCGCTGGCCACTACCTCCGAATATCTGAGGTAGGAGAAGCTCTTGTCCTTCATCGAGGCCAAAAGCTCAGCATTGGAGCAGACAGAGAGCTCCACGAAAAAGGCGTCAGCCAGCACATCCACACCAACGCGCTCAGCTCAACGCAAGGCTGGCACGCACACAGCTCAAGCCCAAAGGGATGCTCAACCTGCTCAACGGTCCAAGTCCACGGCGTACCCTTGCGACGTATGCAAGGGAGACCACTTCATGGTCATGTGCCCGCAATTCAGAGGGATGACCGTCGAAGCAAGGCGCAAGGTCATAACCTCCAACAACTTGTGCAGGAATTGCTGCGGCCGACACCATACAGATGGCTGCAAGTCTGCAATCAGATGCAAGTCGTGTGGCGCACTGCACCACACTATGTTGCATCTCCCTCCAAAAGAATCTTTTGCTCAGGCCAGCAGCAAACCATCGGCGCAACCACACGCAGCTCAAGGCGCGACACATTGATGTGTCGGTGCAGTCGTCGCATCAACTACCAGCTCAACATTTCTCCAGCTCAGCTCAACAGGTCCACCAGCATTTGTGCATTCAGCAGCCAAGTTCACCTCAAGCTCGTCAATGACTCTGTTGGCAACCGCCAACGCTCAGCTCATCACATCGGTGACGTCTCTACCAGTCAGGATGCTCATCGACGCAGGCTCCGAAATTACCTTCATCAAGGAGGAGCTTATTACTCAGCTCAAGCTCCAACGCATCCATTCAACAATCTCTGTCTTCGGCATTGGAGGCAACAAAGCTACTCAGACTCGAGGAGTCGTGCCAATTTCGCTTCGCTCCAATTACTGCCCAGCAACTGTGCATATTCATGCACACATACTCAGGGCACTGACGTCAAATTTGCCATCGGTGGAATCACCTCAGCAAGAATGGCCACATATCAACGGCCTTCAACTTGCCGATCCAGACTTTCTGACGTCAAGACCCATTGACATTGTCATCGGCGCAGATACTTATGGGCAGATCATCAAGCCCAATATTAGGAAGGGCGATCCTTCAATGCCAATTGCTCAGCTGTCAATATTTGGGTGGCTCGTTCTTGGACCAATCACCGTTGATTCCAATCAACTCAGCTCCTTGCATCACTCTGCCACAGTGCAGCACAAGGATAACGCTCTTCAAGATCTACTGGCCAAGTTTTGGATTCAAGAAGAACTCCCACTGGACGCACCGACTCTACTCACCCCTGAAGAACAAGAATGTGAGGATCACTTTCGAGCGACATACACTCGTGATTCTACAGGACGTTACATCGTACGCATCCCTCTCAGATCTTCTCCGAAGCTACTTGGTAATTCCTATCAGACTGCACATGCTTGCTTGAAGCGCACGCTCAACAAGCTCAACAAAAACAACGAGTACTGCAATCTGTACCAAGGATTCATGAAGGAATACGTGGAGCTTCAACATATGGTAAGAGCACCATCCATATCACCTAACACTCATTCTGTTTTCTATCTACCACACCATGGAGTGATCAAGCTCGACAGCGAGACGACAAAGTTAAGGGTCGTCTTCAATGGATCAAGCCCGACCACATCTGGGCACTCAATCAATGACCTCATGCACACTGGCGCAAATCTTCTTCTCAACATCACGAATGTGCTAGTGTGGATCCGTCAGCACAAGTTCATTTTTGCCACGGATGTGACAAAGATGTATCGTCAAGTCAAGGTGCATGAAGATGATCAAGACCTCCAGAGGGTGCTCTGGATAGATGAAAATTACAAGGAGGTGCCTTACAAGCTCACCACAGTCACTTATGGTACAAAGGCTGCTCCATTTCTGGCTGTAAGAGCTCTCCTGCAATTGGTGGAAGACGAGGGTCATCGCTTTCCACTCGCAGTGCCATGCATCACCCACGCCAGATACGTTGACGACATTTTTGGTGGCGCCGACACAGATGAGACTCTTATCACCATTGCTCAACAATTAAGAGACCTGTGCAACGCGAGAGGTTTTCCACTTGCCAAATGGCATTCGACATACCCTCCGTTGCTTGAATTAATTTCACTTGGATTAAAATCTCACGATGGATTAAAAATCTATAGGGGAAGCTACCCCGTCATACTGGAGATGATCATAAATAAATTATAAATTTCTTTTCTTTAAATATATATTATATACCACATTACACACACACACACACACGCACACACACACACATTGTAATTAATACTCACACCTTAATAGTGAGTTAAATTGTAAGAATATTTTTAAAGAATATTTATATCCCTCGGAAAAAACTACGAATTTTTTCATTACAATATCACAAATAAATAGTTATAAAAAATCCGCGAGAGGGAGCCACCATATAGGTCCCAGTGAATAGATTCAAAGCCGCGCCTGCGCTGTACATCAGACGCACTCGAAATGCCGAAGCGATCAGGAGCACGTCACTCCAAGAAACAAAAAGAGAAAAGAGAAATAGAGGCAGTATTGAAGGAAATGGTAGAAATACCGCCACTCATCACCCCACTCCCAGGATCTCCGGAAAGAACAGTAAGAATTCCTATACCACCTTCCTTTCATTTCTAATAATATTCCTGAAAACTCCAGATACCATCTCATGTCCCTCCGGAATCCTTTCCAACAAAGGAACCAATATTCAAAGTTCCCGAAATACCAAAACCCAAAAAGGAGAGAATCCAGAATTATCCAGCCCTCATCCCCATCGACATACCCAAGCCAGATTGGGAGGCATATAAGGAACTTCCAACAACCCCCAGACAAAGGGTTTGGAATTTTCTAAAAATAGTAGGAACTGGAGCGGCCCAAAAATATGATCCGAATAATTAAATAAATATTATTATTATTATTATCATACACATAAAATATATATATACATACACATACAAATTACAATTCCTTTCCCATCCCACTCGTTCCAATCTCTCGAGGACGAGAGATCTCCCAGGGGGGAGGTGTAACGTCTCACGCAGACGCAAACCCAGCGTTACCGACCGTAGGTAAAACAGTACCGCTATGTAACATTGTACAGATCTTTATATATACTTTTATATAATTTATGAATTAAGCGAATAATAAATATCTTAGTAATATTAAGAATAATGTAATATAACTGTCAGCAAAAACTTAAGACAAAACAGAATGTAATAAACGAATAAAATATAAGTTAAGAAATAACGATTCACTGCGCATGCACCACACCACTAAATCTTGGGTATAAAAGCAGGTGCACGCAGCACAGTAGTCACTTCAGACTCTGCCAACAGAAAGGAGCTCGCCCCGGAGACGGAAGCGGCCGCTCTAGCAGCAGACATAGCTAAGAGTACGAGCTCGCCCCGGAGACGGAAGCGGCCGTTCTTACAGCTAGCATTGCCAAGAGTACGAGCTCGCCCCGGAGACGGAAGCGGCCGTACACTGCAATACACGAAGTCACTATAGAGTAAAGAATCTGCCAAGAGTAACGAGCTCGCCCCGGAGACGGAAGCGGCCGTTCTTACAGCTAGCATTGCCCAGAGTACGAGCTCGCCCCGGAGACGGAAGCGGCCGTACACTGCAATACACGAAGTCACTATAGAGTAAAGAATCTGCCAAGAGTAACGAGCTCGCCCCGGAGACGGAAGCAGCCGTTCTTACAGCTAGCATTGCCAAGAGTACGAGCTCGCCCGGAGACGGAAGCGGCCGTACACTGCAATACGCGAAGACACTGTAGAGTAAAAAATCTGCCAGGAGTAACGAGCTCGCCCCGGAGACGGAAGCGGCCATGTTACAGCAGACGTTGCCAAAAGTAAGAGCTCGCCCCGGAAACGGAAGCGGCATTACACTGCGACATACATATACCTAGTTCATATAATTTTATATATAAATAAAACTACAAAAAACCCCAAAAACATAAATACATAATCATAGCTGTAGTCAATATTAAGTTGTTATTGTTAAAGTAGAATTAAGTGTTACTGAATAAACAGCCATTGTTGAGTTAAAAGCTTGGATTTTAATCCTTAACTCTTTACAAACGAACCCCACCTATCCTATACTTGAGGGGAAGCCGCTCTCCTCTCAAGAACCTACTAGCATTCAGTTGTCCCCGGACAACCAAACGTTACATGTGCAAAGTGTGCAACCTCTAAATATTACTCAATCTTCCTAAAATTTGTCAGATATTTTTTTTATATTAATAGGAATCAGGGTATGCGCAAAGTTAAATAAAAATATAACATTTGAATTCTACCCCTATAATATGAAACACCCTAGCCTTCAGTCAAAATGAAACCAACACATGTTTCGTTCTTCGTTCGTCGATTCTCGGGATTATTCGGCAGAGATCGTCGTCCGTCATTATACATACATACTTATATATATACTATTTTGAATTTTATAACCTACCAAGTGCTAAGTGTCAAATCAAAAAAGTATGTTATCTGAATTTTTTGAAATGTCACGAGTTTTTACATTAAATAGGAGACTGAATCATTGTCTCAATTAATAAGGTAAGTCGCCAATTTTTTTTTAATAGTTTCTTATGTAGAGTCACAGACTTGCAAGTTCTCTGGAGAAGGTTCGATTAGACAGAGACGCATTTTCTTTCGCATAAGTTTCTGAAAATTTGTACCATATGTACAAAATAATATAGAAAACTAAGCAAAGATAATAAGCTTAAGGTAGCAATATATATTGTAACAAATTGCGTTTAAATTGTCAGATATTAATTTTTATAGCAGAAAACTATTTTTAATTTACAGTTTTTATGTAAAGCTTATAGAAATGAAGGGGACGGAGAGGCTTGGATAAAAATGAAGAGGACGCAGATGCTTGGATAAAAATGAAGGGGACGCAGAGGCTTTGATAAAACTGAAGGGGACGCGCAGGCTTGGATAGATGAAGGGGGCGCACAGGCTTGGATAAAAATGAAGGGGACGCTGAGGCTTGGATAGAAATGAAGCATCTTTTTTCTCACATCTCTGGAAAATTGCCAAATAAGGTAAATCGACAAAATTTGTCAAAAAACATAGTATTAAGAATTAAGAAAATTATGGTAAACTGCTTGCAATGTAGAACAAGTCACATTAGTGAAGAAAGTACGCTGAAAAAAACATCTCCCTTGATGCTTTTCAATCTTTTGTGAAAGACATTCGTAATACTAAAATAAAATCCACAGTCGTTGCCACGCTATTCATTAATTTTTTAGATTCCCGTTAACAATATTTCAATTCACCAATAAACATACTAAATTAATTTTATTCCAACACCAATAAATTGTGCTTTAAAAATATTGGATCTCTTCGTTCATTTTCACTGAATTTTTATCATTATCATTTAAATTTCCTGCAACAAGACTTTCTGCCATACGCTCTCACCTCCTTCGGACACATTTTGTAGTCTCTATGCTTACTATAGCAAAATGCCACTCTATTTCTATATAAGTTCTACGTTAAGTTGTAACTAAAATAACTAAAATTTGGATTTTATTTTATATATTTACAGATAATCGAAGCAGACGATGGTGCAGTTATTTCGGATTACTTTTTTCCAATAATGTTTACGTTTATCAAACACTACCTATATTCTGTATCTTAAGATTCATAATAAAATGATATATGAAGCGTGTCACCATTTTCGAAAGTTAGAAACTTATTTATTAAAATGATGTCACTGGAATTACCGAACTGAGCTTGAGGTTGGGATGTGCGAAGGGAAAGGCCGCCTGTCAAGAAGGGAGGGATAAGACTATTATTATTATTATTAAAACATTTTGATTAATTATAATTATTATTATAAATTAATTATATCACTGAGGGCCGCCACGGCCAAGAGGAAAGTTTAATCCACGGCCAAGGCCACGGGCACGGCCACGGTACTGCGACGCCAGCAAGTCGCGGAGGGTTAAGGCCTGGGCCTGCAGACTGTTCGCTTGCGTGCGAACAGCCCGCAGTATGGCCCATTGTTGCTGGTTGGACCTTACCCGTCCTCCGCTTCTCTGGTGGCGGGCCACACGTTCTCCTGTAATTAGTAATAAAAATTTTATTAGTAAAATGTTTTTTAATAAAAGACCTTTCCAACGTTTAGATATAGGCTAAAATGAACAATTTTGACAGTGGTTAAAGATAAAAAAAGATATCTAATTAAAGATCAGAATTAGTATCTTTTCTCGGGAAAATTTCCGAAACTTTTGTTAAAACACTATATATACTATACAGGGTGTCCCACGGTAGACTGGACAGTGCCGTAGCTCCTAAAGTATTGGAGATAAAAATTTTTAAAAAATAGGGAATTGCATGGTTCGAAGGGGCTACAAAATTAGCCCGAACGAATTTTTTTTTCGATTATTATTTTAAAAAATACGATGGTCAAGTTCGGTTTTTCAAATGGAACTATTTTTTTTTAAGTCCTGAGTTGATAGTGCGTTCCAAGACAAATTCAATAAGCATCAATGTATACACTTTATTTTCACTGGTCTTTGAGATATTGCGCTTGCAAATTTACTGATTTTCACTGCAAGAAACTCCTCTGGAATAGCAAGGACCGGGGACGGTCTTACTGGCGCCACGGGTGGCACTGCCTGTTGAAATAGATACCTACCTGCGAAAGGTCTACGCCAGGCCCAAAGGCTGGACAATTCTTTTCCGCCAGAAATGCTACTTAGGTAGGTACATCTGCGGTATCGAGAAGCGCATCGTTACTTTTATTTCGCACTTGCTTCTAGGCTCGGATAGCCGGTTCGTCTGGGAGGGATGCAAGTTGGATTGGTTAGGTTCGGAGGAGTGAAAGTTGCTAGACTAAATTTCAACTATAGGGAGCAGATTGTATCAGAACCAATCGGATTTGCATCCCTCACAAACGGCTGCACTCTTGAAGAGGCCCTCTTCACAGCAATACCTTCTCCCCAATGCCCACCTTCTTTCGCACGGAATACGTCAACGCATGGTTTTGTTTTGATATCGAAGCTCATGTTTATACTCGAGAGGACCACGCATCGACAGCGGGCTACCCCTTTTCTTACCGTGTCTCTCCACGAGGAGTTTTGCCGATGGATTGTAGAAGCGCAGATGTCTGGATGCCAGTTGTTGAATTCAGGAGACGATAGAAACACTTTATTACTAAACACACATGTCCTATATTTAAAGTAAATCGTATTCCTCTCGGGCAGGAGTCGCCCGACGTTCGTCAAGAAGATGCGGCCTGGTATCCCGTGGCGAGGACAACCCTTCGCTGGGTCTCGCTCGATTTTTATGACTTTTACCGGAAAAAGGTACGAATCCTGGGCCGAACGTAACGAATTGAGGTCGAGCCCCCGCAGTCGAGGGTGAAATATCCATTACAGCGTATTATGAAATTCTTTTCTTCATCGTATCGAAGGGGAAGTGACGCCAATGGATTCCTTATGTTATTCTGATGAAAATCATACCAAATATCATGCAAATCGGACTACTTTGACACAAGCTATTTGTATTCCCTATGTAAAAGTTGTCCGATTTACACGACATTTGGCATGATTTTCATCGGGAAACCACAAGGAATCCAATGGCGACACTTCCATATCCATACGATAAAGAATAAAGAATTATTTTATTTCTGAAACAGATACAGGGTAATTATGGAGGTACGTCCGTCAAGAAGATGCGGCCTGGTACCCCGTGGCGAGGACAACCCTTCGCAGGGTCTCGCCCGATTTTTATGGCTTTTTCCGGAAAAAGGTACGAATCCTGGGCCGAACGTAACGAATTGAGGTCGAGCCCCCGCAGTCGAGGGTGAAATATCCATTACAGCGTATTAAGAAATTCTTTTCTTCATCGTATCGAAGGGGAAGTGACGCCAATGGATTCCTTATGTTATTCTGATGAAAATCATACCAAATATCATGCAAATCGGACTACTTTGACACAAACTATTTGTATTCCCTATGTAAAAGTTGTCCGATTTACACGATATTTGTAATGATTTTCATCGGGAAACCGCAAGGAATCCATCGGCGACACATTCATATCCATGCGATAAAGAATAAAGAATTATTTTATTTCCTAAACAAATACAGGGTAATTCTGGAGGTACGCCCGTCGCCTCGTGGCGAGGACAACACCCCGCAGTGCCCATCGAATTTTATGGCTTACGACCCTCGAAGGGTTTGGAATATCATTAAGAAGTGAGAAATGTTTAGGATTTCAAATGTTTGCTTCTTTTCTTCGTCGTATCGAAGGAGTAAGTGATGCCAATGGATTCCTGGCGTTTCGTCGATTAAAATCATAACAAATTTCATGTAAATCGGACAACTTTTACATAGGGAATACAAATAGTTTGTGTCAAAGTAGTCCGATTTGCATGATATTTGGTATGATTTTCATCAGAAAAACATAAGGAATCCATTGGCGTCACTTCCCTTTCGATACGATGAAGAAAAGAATTTCTTAATATGTTGTAATGGATATTTCACCCTCGACTGCGGGGGCTCGACCTCAATTCGTTACGTTCGGCCCAGGATTCGTACCTTTTTCCGGAAAAAGCCATAAAAATCGGGCGAGACCCAGCGAAGGGTTGTCCTCGCCACGGGGTACCAGGCCGCATCTTCTTGACGAACGTCGGGCGACTCCTGCCCGAGAGGAATACGATTTACTTTAATTATAGGACATGTGTGTTTAGTAAAAAAGTGTTTCTATCGTATCCTGAATTCAACAACTGTCATCCAGAAATCTGCGCTTCTACAATCCATCGGCAAAACTCCTCGTGGAGAGACACGGTAAGAAAAGGGGTAGCCCGCTGTCGATGCGTGGTCCTCTCGAGTATAAACATGAGCTTCGATATCAAAACAAAACCATGCGTTGACGTATTCCGTACTGAAATATATAAAAAGTTATAAATCACTGAAATATAAGAAATTATGCGATGGTCGTTTTTAATCGCATGTTACATTTCCTGGAATTTTCCCTGGAATGACCATCTTCATAATGATAAAGCGTGAAATGTGAACGTAAGGATTTTTAATCGCGTTTTCGGCGATTCGGACCACTGTGCACCACTCCTGTAGGTGTTCCTTTCCGCTAAATAAGCGGTCCTGCATAATGTTGTTGGCAACCCTGCAGGTTACACAACAATTTTTCAATAACCATAACGGCTCAACTTTTTTACTTTTAATTTTTTCTGCATAAACATTTCTTTCAAATATTCATAACATTTTCCTGATTATGATGAGCGCAAACATGATACAATGTCGACCATTTTTGGTCGAAACCGATATTACATCGTGTAACGTGTACGAGAAAATCTGTGTGAAAATATCTTTCTACGGAATAGAATTTTCTTTCGCGTAGCTGTATCCACAACTGCAGGGTACTTGAGATGTCGTAAACATTGCCCGGGTTGGGACAAAGGTTGCCAGTGAGGCCTGGAGAATGTTTCGAAGACTGCGCTTTTCAATGAAAAAATTTCGCTGAAGGTACACATGGACGTATATATTGCGGACAAAATTCCACAGAAGAAAAAGCACTGTGTATTTCATATTCAACAAGTAACTACATATGCTGAACATCGAATCGCAAATCATCGATGACTGTTGCTAATTTTAAACATTATCTTCTACATCACCTAAATAAAATCTAAAGTGTATGTTTTATCCATTCGAAACTACGTACAACCATTGAAATAGTCGCAACTGCATCATAAAGGAAGCATACCTAACGAAACGCGTATAGTTTGAACGTTTTATGGTAATAAAACGCATATAATTTGTATAAAATATATAACGAAATTTAAAATTTCTACATTGCGTCTCATCGGCATGAAAGTTGCAGGAACGCGCTGCTGACGTTTTTCACAAGAAAATGAGTCCAAACACGGTATAAATCGGATTATTAATTAATTAAATAATGATGAACATACGAATTAGAATAGAATGAGTGGGGCAAGAGGGGTAAAGTAATGACATGCGTTGCGGTGCGCATAGCATAGAATATGTGTACGTAAAGCGTCAAAGATATCTGTGTTGATATACATATTTGAAGAATATGAATAATACTATATTATATACAATAAAATACCGTGCTACTACTACTACTACATTAGGGCGTGTTGAATTTTTCAACATTTAAATTCTGAAAATGAGGGTTGGTGAAAACTTGTAGTATTGTCTGGGGATTAAAAAGATATTTTTTTAAATTAAATGTAATGTAGTTTAGCTTGGTAAATAGTTACATGAAGTATTGTGCATTTTTTACATTTCTATTAAATTTGTAATATTTACAAAATTTACTAAATATTGGCACAAAGGTACCTAAAATTTGTATATATTCATATTGTTTTATATTATTATACACATTTCTCATACAACATATTTCCCGGCGACGTTGGTTGGCCGTGGCGCCACTGGCTCGACGCTGGCGTCGGTTCGTCTCCCACCATGGTGTCTTAAGGTGGGATCTCCTAGCTGCGACAGGTCGCTGCGACTTGTCGCAGCGACTTGACCTAGCGACTGGCCCTAGGCTGAATCTCCTTGCCTGCGACAGGGTGCTGGCTACAGGGTAAGCCTGGAGCCACAGGACACAAAGAGATGCCGCCTGGCGCCCCGTGGCCGAGGTGAACCCTCGGTCGAGAGGAAAAGCCCCCGCAGTGCCTCCCGAATTTTAGGGCTTTCGATCCCCGAAGGGGTCCGAGAGCCTATTAATAAGTGAGAAATCTTCGACTTCCTCAATTCTCATCAGATCTTTGCGAAAAGGACGCCAATTGATTGCTTATGTTTCGCCGATGAAACTGACACCAAGAATGACGTAATTCGGACCATAATTGAGGAAATTTCATGAAAAATAAATTTCCATAATTGCAAGCTAATTTCGTTAATAATAGTCCGATTTACACGAAGTTTGGTATGATTTTAATCGAAAAAAGATAAGAAATCCATTGGTGTCACTTCCATATCGATACGATAAAGAATAAAGAATTAGTTTTTTCTAAAACAGGTATGAATCCTCGGCCGACCGCAGCGATTCGAGGTCGGCGCCCCGCAGTCAAGGGGTGAAAATGTGAAATATTCATTTCAGCGTATTAAGAAATTCTTTATTCATTATCGTATCGATATGGAAGTTAGACCAATGGATTCCTTGTGTTTTTCTGATGAAAATCATACCAAATATCATGCAAATCGAACTACTTTGACATAAGGAATACAAATTGCATTACCTGGCCCAGCCATTTTATTGCTCTCGGCAGTCAACGGGAGGTCTACCTGAGACCGAAGGCCCTGACTCGCACCGAGGAAGCAAAACTGTGAGGTGGTAGTTCTTCCCCGATGATCAGGGGAAAAAAGCATGTTAATAATCCGGGGACCACTGTAATTTCTCTACGTTCGGCGGGCAATAAACCGTGTTTCGCTACAGTTTCCCGGCCCGGGTAAACGAGCCGCGCGCTCCCCTTTTATGACAGGATTACCACTCGTACCTCATTTACTGTAATGATGTTTGAAAACAATGCCGACTGCTTTCGTACCCGTAGTAATAAAAAAATTTAGATACGACAGGGTTGACCGTACGGTGCCGCGAGCCGGTTGTGGACAACGGTACGTGCCGGTCCCAAGTCCTCGTGTAGCGCCCGGTGACAGAGCAATTACCGGATTAACTCAGTGCGAAGAAAGTTTAAACCCCTGCAAAAATCGGCACGGTGTCGATTGTCCCTGATCGACATCAGGTACACAAATGCTTCCCGACGAACGCTTCGAAAACAAGCAATTGCCTACCGTAAACGAATGAAGAAATTTCGCTTCTAAAAATTCTAAATTACCGGCTGTAAAAGATAATTGGAATTTTCGCCTCGCTCTGAGCCCAGATTTAAAATTCTGCAGGAAAAATACATACAAACATAGACACGTGTTTACACATACCTAGATCAGAAGTAGGCGTCATGATATTTTTACCTTTTTTAGGTACTCATATTAGTAGTCTACAGGTATCATATAAAAATACGTACTCCCATATCTTTTGAATTCTAACTTCTGTCCTTATTTCTTGGGATTCTGTCCCACTGTGGACAACGGATCGCAGTGCGACTCACAGTCGGACTACGCATACAAATTCACAGACATTGGCGAAAATATGAAGTACCTTTTTTTATTGATATAATTATATGAGCATTATCCTTGAGCACTAATGGATACAAAATTATGAAAATATAAACTTTTTAAATCCCGAATTTTTAACAGTAAATACGTTCACTTCTGGAGACGGCTGTAATATGAATGTAAATAATTAGTATTAGAATAATGAAAAAAAATTTTACCATCATACTACACATTGGGGTTGATTGTTAAGAAGTTGTTTATGTGAAAAAAACCCAATGATTTTATTTGTTTTCAACTTGTCAAAAAAAATTTGTTTTTGTCTATTTAAAAAAATGTCGAAAATTGTCCAAAAAACATTTTATACCCATATAATCACTAAACATTGTAGTTTTAGAAAATCCAAACACCAGCTGCGTCAACTTGCGATCTTGAGCAGAATTAATAAAATTGTGTACGCATGTGGGACGAAATGAGTAAATATGTATCTAGACATTCCTTTTCTTGTATCCGATTCATTATGTCTTTATGACGTCTTTATGGAAATGAATATAAATATGATATAGTGAACTATAATTCATAAAATAAGGTTATTATTATTAAAGTTAGTTGAACCTTAATAAATAAACGACACAAGCATCGCATCGCTTTCTTATTTTCTTAAAAAGAAATATATTTTTTAGAAATAGATTTGGGGAGTCGAAATTATGATCAAACATAATATTTATATAAATACTATGCATAAATTGAGACAACAAAACACACTTTTCAATATCTGTAGTAATTTCCGTGTCAAATACTGGTTCTATGTACCTAGATCCTCTTGAAGGCTTGCCGGTTTCACTGTCCGTGTCTACATCACATTCTGGTGTGTTCTGCATGTCCATTAATTCTTCTAAATTTTCTTCATTAACTTAATTATTTAATAACAAAAGTACTTAGGGGAACATTAATTACTTTATCTTTTGTCTGCAATGTGTGATCTAATATTTGAAATCAGAGGATCTGATGAAATTAAGAGATTGTGGAAAATATCCTCATATGTGCGTTTTCTGTTTATTTTTTGACCGGTTATTAGTTCAAGATCAACAAAAAATCACAAAAACAAAATGGTTTATGTGTGTAATATTTATGCCACTTTTGACAAAGATATGATAGGTCACATACAAGAAGTTTGAATGTCCAGCAATTTATATGTTTCGTCCCACTGTCTATTTACCTTCCTTTCTCATATACATTTTTGCAGGAAATAATAGTTCATCTCCTGAAGCCCTTTATATTTGCACCGAAAACCAGATAAAACTATTTTTAAATTTGCTAAATTTTCAAAGTCTCACAACTTTGCTAAAATTCATCCAAAATTGATGAAACAAAACCATTTTAAAGTTTGAACTTTCTACTTTTCGACTCGTTGAATCACATTTATCGAAATGAGTGTCCAGGGGGTAAAATCCGCCCTCAAAGAAGAGTGTGCCAAGCTGCAAAAATTTGTTGATGTTTGTCAAAAGCTAGAGAGTGCAAACAATATTTATTGCAATTTTTATGTTCACTGTCGGAATGTATGATCATTTGCCTTTAAAATAAGTTAAATCTCATCAAAATAGGATGTTTTTTTAACAAAGATACGGCCATGTCCAGAGATGTCTACATTTCGTCCCACAGTGCGACTGGTCGCTGGACTCCTTCGGGAGGAGTCTAGCGACCGGTGGTCGCAGTGCCAGCCTGCGACTAGGTATAATGGGAAACAGACCCTCATCGCATTGTGTTGCACCTCGAGTAGCCTAGGCTGGTACTCAAACAGATTCGCGTCAGGCTCCTATGTCTGGCGCATACCCGACGATCGCAGTCGCATGCAGGAGAACAGATGCATGCTTTCCCCATTGCACCAGTACCTGCGACCGGTCGCTGCGACAAGTCGCAGCGACCTGTCGCAGCTAGGAGATCCCGCCTTTACGCACACATTACCACCACTCCTGTAGGCGTTCCCCCTCCGCCAAACGTCTTGTTCAGTCTGATACGTCTGATCTCGAACATTCACGAACGCAACACTACAAATTTATTACTGCTACTGCGGTCATATTCGGAAAGGATTTAGAATGGCTTCTAAGAAAAGAACAAGACTAAGTACTTTCACGCATATGAGTAATCTAATTGGAACTGGCAGAGAGCTGTTGCCCTCTGAACTCCCAACTTTGCGAGACATTCTAAGGTACGGGCTTTTGCTAAGAGAACAAAGTGATGAGAATGTTAGAAATTACACAGCAGCAAATCTTGCAAATGACATTTATCCTGAAGTGCTTGAACAGTGGAGACGCGCAAACAGTGCGTTTATTTCTCCCATTATAAATTCACGGGTCACAATCGTCAAGAAAATCCAGCAGAACTGGGAGCTGGCCAAAAACATATCTCTTGGTAGAGGAAAACTAGACGTCAAAGAGGCTTTCGCTTCGAAACTTGAAAAGCTTTTTGACATCCTAAATTGTAAATGTGATATTGTTCTTTGCTCTGAATTTGGCTGTTCTAAAGTTGCTAGTTGTAAGAAGGAAGCGCACATTAATTGTTCATGCCCTAAGGAAATGAAGATCCCCGTGAAGGAACTTATTTTCATTAAAGGTCAAAGAGACAAGACCGGTTCTATTGGACCGTATCAGATTGGTTTGCCAGATCTGCCTGAACATAAGAGACAGGTCAAAAAGCAGAAACGGCAAGAAGATGAGAGTAGAAGACTTGCTGAATACAAACAGAGAACTAAGCAAGATGTTTTAATACACTCAAAAGAAATATGTTCCCCTGATGATGAAAATGATGAATATGTAGCTGATATCGAAGGTGAGAATAAGGAAAATAATGAACTGACAATACAAGACCCAAGTATGCCATCAACTTCCAAAGGAAAGATAGAGTACAATACATTAGAAATACCTAATGTTGCTATGCAAAGCATCAGATATGGTGTAAGTCTGCGTGGATCAGGAATTTGATGATCTTTGTAAGAAGGGAGAAATCGACTGCATTTTCTTTGACGGCCGTGAAGATATAACTAAAGTTATGCTGAAAACAGACAATTCAGATCAGCAGTTCCCCGGCATAATTAGAGAACAGCACTATTCTGTGTGCAGTGAGCCAGGTGGAAGATATATCTACCACTTCACTCCAAAGAAGGGCTCAGAAACACAAAAGCCAGCGGAAATTATTGCTGATAATCTTGTAGAATTCATGAAAAGCAAGGGCATTGATAAGAGTTTACAGGCCATTGGAGGAGATTCTACAAATGTTAACACTGGCTGGGAGGGTGGTGCCATGCATTGGGTAGAGATCAAGCTGGGTCGTAAGCTGATTTGGTTGGTGTGTGCCCTTCATACAAACGAGTTACCGCTTCGCCATTTAATTACAGCATTAGACGGGAAGACATTGTCTAACAACAAGTGGGCAGGTATCATAGGCAAAATGCTAGACACAGCTACGGAACTTGAAATTAATCCTTCATTCACCAAACTTTCGATTGGAGATCCTCTTATTTCACTAAGTGAGGCGGTCATAAAAAATTTGTCTACTGATCAAGCATATGGCTATCGAATAACACAGGCCATAAGGACAAAAAAGATTCCCACGGATCTGGCTCTTCTTGAAATAGGTCCTGTGAGCCATTCAAGGTGGTTAACAACAGCAAACCGGCTTTGTCGCATATGGGTTTCAAAACATGGTCTTAAAGGCAAATCCCTCCAAAACTTAAGACTGATTGTGGAATATATCGTTGGTGTATACTTCCCCTGCTGGTTCAACATCAAGGTAAAACACTCCTGGGTAGAAGGTCCGCGCCACATTTTATTTCAGCTACGGCAACTAAGGTTGCAAAAGAAGCCTGTAGTAGATGCTGTTTTGCCAACTATCAAACGCTCGGCATGGTATACCTTCAGTGAGATGATAATCCAAACACTCCTGTGCTCCGATGATAGTAAGGAGCGGAGAATTGGAATTCAAGAAATTATTGACTTAAGGGGCGGAGAAGATAACACACTGGGAAATCGTTCTGTACGTCCAAGGAGAACACCCCGAATCAACTCCGATGCTTTAAACCTTTTCGAATTGATTGACTGGTCTGACGGGGTATATGAACCTCCTCTGACATGCACATTAACTATGGCAGAAATAAAGAAGTTCATTGAGGCGCCCATGCAAGTTCCACAGTGGCCTTGTCATGGCTAGTCCATAGAGAGGTGTGTTAAACAAGTCACAGAGGCAGCAGGTAGAGTGTACACTCATTAGAAACGTGAGGGTTGCGTCAGAGGTCAAGAAGCAAGTCGGCGGCTGATGTCAAAAAACGAGTCGAAGAAGGACTTAATGAAACTTGTTGTTTAAATATTTTATAAATGAATTCATTACCTATTTTCTACTGTTTGGAGAATTAGTTGTATGCAGATAAAATAAAAATATGTAGCATTACCAGACATTGTTTTATTTACCCGACAGCGTACCAGATCAAATTTTATCAAAATGTCTTCAAGCGAACATACGGACAGGTAGGCGGGCGTTCGGTCGGACGGACAGACGGACAATTTTCAGATCGATTCAGGGCTTAATATATATACTTTTTATACCTATGACGTCTTCTTCTGATACTTGCGCCCCCCATATTACACAAACTTAATATAGTCTATACCTTTTTAAGATGTAGGGTATAAAAACCTAAATTTACCAAGCTAAAAAATGTCTAATCATAAAATTTTTAGAAGCATTGAATTCTTTGCACAAAAACACATGAATTTAGGAACCCACATCGGAGAATTACAAAAAAAATTAGTTTTGCCCTCTCAAACAACACGCCCTACTACTACATGTCAAACTGCGACTTCGTGCAAATCTGTACCATAACACATAACTTACCTTTCTCGATGCTTTCTATTTTTGGACAAACGCTTCGCAGATAACGTAGGCTGCTTCACTTTTGCACCACCCTTCAAATAGCGTCTATTTTTTGCATCTGCGGCTTCTTTCTTCGATTCCATTACAGTGATAAATGTGAATGATCACACACAGTTATCAACACTACAGTAACTAACCACGCGGAAATGGAACAATTCACAAATTATGAATATATCAATATCCGCGCATCAAATAAAAGCCCGATTGCTTTCTGCGTCTTCACCGTAGTGCAAACGACAAGAAACTGATCAGCTAGCGTTGTCGCTGCACTGTTTACAGATGCTGAGAGGCTAAACAGAAGATAATGGGAAAGGGACGAATATACGCGTCCTGTTCCTCTCTTTCTCATTGGGTTTGGTGGTATGCTCATACATTTACGTAGAATATGTACTTCCGGGAATACTATTTGGTGCACAGAAATGTGCACAGATAAGTTTTTTTTATTATCCTGTGCATATACTGTTGACGTATCACCGATTTCATTAGCGAAGAATTCATATTTCGTTCTACCATTATCCTTTTCCATTTGCCTGACGGTGATGAAGGAACACCCCGCAAGTATGCGCGGACACGCGCCACGTTTTCAAACCTTTGCGCATTCGAACTTTTACGCGGGCCGATGACGCCCCGCTCGGGCCTTGGTGCGAGTGAAATACAAAATCTTGAGGGAGTGAGAAAGGCAGTTTGGGCCCTGACCCACCCTCGAGGGTAGCAAAGGCTCGATCATCAGAAAAAAACGACTGTCGAGCAGTAAAGATCGTAAGTACTTTCGCGCTTACTATCCTTGTCTTTTTCACTATATGTGCCGGTTATTATGAAAGTGGTCCAAGTCCAAATTTTTCGTTTGTTACATTTCACTTATTTTTTTACGTATTATATCAACGTGATACATGATAAACGTAAAGTTCAATTTCTTTTTTTTTAAATTTGGCACGACGCCACTTTCATAATAACTGACATACTTCTACATTTTACTTCCAACCCAAGACTGTATTTAGACATATTCCGGGTAAAGTTTCCGATTACCGTCATAGTATTGTTGTAATTTTTTGTGCAAAATCTATCGTGTGAGCTGTGATTGTTTGAGTGTCCGCGTGTTTCTCAAGCTGCGTATCGCCATTGCGAGGCTGCCTCGCATGGCACATCTCGCGGAGTGGAGAGTCTGGAGACTACCTCGATCATTATTACTTTATGAGGCATCAGCCGTCGATTTTTTCGCGGCCTCCAGATCAAAAATCGCTAGCGCGGCCGACGCAGATATCATGCTGGATGTAGCGCGAGACTGTCGCAATAGCCTGCCTCGCAAAGTGATCATGATCGAGGTAGTCTCCAGACTCTCCATTCCGCGAAGCGTGCCTCGCGCGGCATCGTCGCAATGTCGATACGCAGCTTCACGCTCAGAGATTCGTGTATTCATTCTCACGTAGAATAACAAAGTTATGTTATAATTTACCCGCGTAATGTCTAGAAAAGGTATATACATTCGGGTGGAATTTAGACTTCCTTTAGTTGAAACTGAAAACAAGTGATGAAAATTAGACTGTTTCTAAACATCAGAAGTGGAAAAATCGGAAATTTTAAAATTGAAGGCTCGGATGCAATAAGGAGACTAACGCTCGAAGGTGCGAAAGAGTATTGTCCAAATGCTAAGAAAGATTGGAAAATTAAATGTTATTAATCTGAATTTTAAAAAATATAGTGTTGTAAAGCTCGTCACGGCACACATTTTTCTTTATACAGTTTCTTTATCGAATCATTACTTAGTATTCGAGATGAAAATTATAAACCAAACAAATTTCTTCGACCAAAGTCAATATTTTTTTAAACATAAATTGCGATAACTTGAATAAATATTAACGGATCGTTATGAGACTTGAAACATAAAACTCGGAAAACTGTAGCGAAGCCATAAAATATATGCACAAAATCCTTGTTAAAAAAAAGTAATAATATTTAATTAAAAATGAGTACTGGACATACCCCACGTTTTTCAACGTTCGCCGTTAAAAAGTATCAAGGCAATTTTGAGGTACATGTAACTTGCAGCGGCAAAGTGTTTCCTTAATATATACCTAAAGAAGATTTTCACCAATTCTCACACTAGTTAATAAATAATCGTAGAAAATATGACGATATATATAAATCTCGCGGGCCACCAACAGTCAGCAGCCGCGTATAATGCTCTACTTAGCAGTTTTAGCACTCGCGTTGACTGTTGGTGCCCCGCAGGATTGATATACAGTGCCATATCTTCTACAATTATTTATTATTCAGTGTGAAAATTGGTGAATATCTTCTTTGTATATTAAGGAAAAACTTTGGCGCTGCAAGTTACATGCACGTCAAAATTGCCTCAATACTTTTTAACGACGAACGTTGAAAAACATGGTTTATATCCAGTATTACTTTTTAATTAAATATTATTACATTTCTTAATATAAGGGTTTTGTGCATATATTTTACGGCTTTGCTAGAATTTTCCGAGTTTTATGTTTCAAGTCTCATATCGATCCGTTAATATTTACTCAAGTTATCGCAATTTATATTAAAAAGATATTGACTTTGGTCGAAGAAATTTGTTTGGTTTGTAATTTTTATCTCGAATACTAATGATTCGATGAAGAAACTGTAAAAAGAAAAAATGTGAGCCGTGACGAGCTTTACAACACCATATTTTTTAAAATCCGGTTTAACAAAATTAAATTTTCAAAATTTTTTTAACGTTAGGACAATACTTTTTCGCATTTTCGAGCGCTAGTCCCCTTATTGTATCCGAGCCTTTAATTACAGATAATTTGAAACTTGATAACCTTATAATTACAAATTTTGGAAATGTTTGAATTTCAACGCTTTCGAAATTGGAAATTCAAGCATTTAGAAACATGAAGATTTCCCTCCTGCGCTAAATCTTGGCTAAAGAAAGCCTATATTGTACCCGAATGTACCAAATTGATACACGTTTACTCTTCTACTGCACTTTCAAATCTATTTCAATAGTTTCACTGTTTCTTCGATTCCCTTTTAGATGTCAAGCAATGCAAGACAAGACAATCTGGAGGGAGAAAGGGAACGAACTCCGTCGCGGGGACGGAGTCCGTCTCAACGTCCCTCAACAAGCGGACGGGCTCCGTCCCGACGACGGAGTCGGCGGAGAGAGAGGACTCCGTCCTCACAGAGAGCCCCCACGCCGCGGCCGTCCTCGCGACGGAGTCCGCGACGGAGTCCGCGTAGGGAAGAGGAAATTAACTGGATGGAGATGGCGATAGAGTATAGGAGACAGGTATGTAGATGCGTAGGCGATCTCACGCAAACATTTCTTACATTCTCATGAAAGTGTGAAAACGGCTAGACATTATTGCAGTAATTGACATAAGATTTATGTTTATTTTTCATATTACAGTACAGTGAGGTGAGAAGGCAGCTGAGGCGGCTGCAGTATGAAGAAGAAAGAGGAGGCAGAGGATGCAGAGGAGGAAGTGGAGGAAGAGGAGGAAGAGGAGGCAGAGGCAGAGAAATTAATAATTTTTTCTATTTTTAATACATGTATAAGTTAAATATATAAATTTTTTTAATAAAAAAATGTTATAATTTTTATATTCCAAGGTCTTTCATCCGTCGGCCATGAATAATTTTCTCGTATTTATTCCTACTCTAGTCGAGAGTAGGGTTGCCACCTTTTTTGCAGAAAAATAACGTACATTTGCTTTCGTGGCGTATACAAAAAAGTACGCTCAACAAATTAAAAGTACATTTTAATCTTATTAGTTTTTATTTCTTCCAAACATATTTTCCATTGCTTTTAGAATTACAGAGTAAATTTTTATTATTTTGAAATATCTCAATGGCATCATAGCACTCAATATTCATATTGAAATAGAAAAATAATTTGATATTTATTAGATTGAGAGAGGCCTTGTTTCTTTCATCTCGCCACTTCACATTCATGACAGAGAAAACTCTCTGAATAAATGCTAAAGTGGCAGGAACAGATAGAAGATAATAATATTGCGTTACGTTTCACGTAACATCGTCAATTGTGAAATAAAGTATTTTCGCGTAGGTACTTTATTGTTATTCAAAAGTATAGAGTACATTTACCTATAATAACGTAAGATACTTTATTTTAATGTACGAGTGGCAATCCTAGTCGAGAGTCATATATTTAGTCGAGAAAGTACGAATAAACACGAGAAAATTATTCATGGCCGACAATTGAATTCCCCATGATTAATTAATTCAATGATAACGCTTTAAATACAAATTGGCAGGGGTTATTTAAGTAATACCCATCTCTGATATTTTGCCATATAATTGAAGCAGTGAGCGCAACAACCAACTAGCCGACAGTATTTACGAAATTGAGTTAGTAGCAATAACGTATTCCAATAGGCTCTACTAATTATATCGATGGCTTACTGCATACATATTGTAGGTCCACTTTTTATAAAATTTGAGTTTTTATATGCAACAAATAGTGCTTGACTGTGTCTTTCTGCTGTATAAAAACACATTTTTATCTTTTTTATAAATTTATCAAAAATAATATTTTTGTTTATTGTATGTCCCTAAATATCATATTGAAGTAAGATTATTTCCAGTATTATTCCTTTCATTCATTTTTATATAATATCATTCAGTATAGGGTAAAGCCACCAGTAGTCGACCACTTTCAGAAAAACATGAAAAATAAGGTTTTTAGAAGTGACAATCTTTTGAACAGAGTGCAGTTACAGTGCAGTTCGAAAACTGCACTTTGTTCAAAAGATCGTCACTTCTAAAAGCCTCATTTTTCATGTTTTTTGAAAGTGGTCGACTACTGATACATGGTCGACTACTGGTGGCTTTACCCTAGTATGTCCTCCTCTGTACTTGGTTACATGTAGCATGTCCATCTTCCAAGTATTATTATCAAATTATTATTATAATTTTGCAGATTCTAACTTATACTACTAATTACATATTTTCACTGATACCTATATTACACATATATGATAATACAATAATGCAAAAAGTATTTATTTAATTATAAAGTTCCATTGAATGTTTGAACCTGTTTTTCTCAAAAACGTTAAAACTGGACATACAATATGTGTGCGCTAAGCCATCAATGTACATTAGGAAAAATTTATTTGCAGGTTATTCCGTTGTTGCCCTAACTGTCTCAATTACTAAATAAGTACGACAGCGATTTCAAGTGATGTATGTGTTACGGTAAAAGCTTGAATAAATGTACTCATTCCCAGCAGTTCCTAGTCAATGTATGCCTAAAATGCATATAACCTAACCTAGAATCGTCCGAAAATGCATGCATTGACTGAATCACGCTTTTCTTGTAACTCGTATATCCAGCTAAAGCTTCACTTTTGCTATGATTCCACGTTGGCAGTCCTCCCGAGTAGGCGCCATCTCGTATCCACTAGCTCAACTAAATTTGTCACGTGACTTGCTCTGTATTATCGTCAATATGGCGGAACCCGTATTTTGGGAATTCAATCACGCGCTGACGTTTTTTGTCCTTATATGAGCAGATTTTGGACTGGGTGAGGTCTCATTCGAAAGAGGAAGGTTCAACGCAGCCCGCTCTGGTCATCGTTTGAGTCACAAAACTCTTTTAGTGACATACAAGTACTTGAAATCTGCGAGTGTATTTTCTCCATTTTTTCTCTACTTTGGACACTCGTATTATCACATATCAACACAATCTCTTTGAACCATGACCAGAGCGGGCTGTATTGAACCTTCATCTTTCGAATGAGACCTCGCCCAGCCCAAAATTTGCTCATATAAGGACAAAAAACGTCAGTGCGCAAACCCATGTTTCGGGCCTGATTGTGTCGGTATACAGCGCGCTACATTATCCGTGTCTACCCCCTTATGATGATGTTGATTTGTGGGAGACTTGAACTCCGGCCACCCTCGTGACAATCTGACGCACTACCGTTGTAACAATAAGTTATAAACTATCGACCGTATTCTTTAAATATAAATGCTATCGGCGCACAGGTTCGGTCCACAAACAACTATCTTAATTAATCAATAACACATTTGCTTTAATTAACTGAAAATTTTCCAACGTTTCGGTCTGACTTTAGACCCTTATCAAGGAAAGTGATAAAATTTCAGAAAAATAACGCGAGTGAAATTTATCCGGTCGGAACGTTAAAACACGTCCGATACCGAGAGCCGGTGGAATAGTGACTGAAGTAAACATAGGACAAAGCCAACGATCATCTCGAAGGTGAACACAGCCGTTTAGACGCAGAGACCGTTAAATATTTTGAAAACATCGATTCTCAAACCCTCAAGTCACATAATAAAATCAATATTAATAAAGGAATAATTGGAGCAATAACCAACTACCGTTGTGTCCACGGAACCTTCTTAGGGATTAGTTACTATAGATATTATATATCGGGATTACTACGTACGTTAAAAACTTTAAATTACAATATCTCGAAAACGAAGGTCCATTCGACAAAATGCAGAAATAGTATTTTTTTTTCATACTACATGAGTATTTATCTGTATATAAGATCCGGACCGAATAAATAAAGCTGAAAGCGTAACCAAAAGGCGAGGGTAAAGAAGATTTGGCCCAATCGCGATGGGACGTGAACGGTGGCACATTTTCTCGGTACGAGGAGGGCTTGCTCTGACCGACGGGTGCGTTAAAAAACAAAGCGGCCGACCGGAGCTCATGTATGTCACGGCGTCCGAAAATTCATCCACATTTCCTTGCATGTAAGTGTGCTTCATTATTATTAAATAAGGTGCACGCATAATGAAACGAACATATTTTCAACGAATTCGAAATTGTTTTATTACATGTGCAAAATAATAGTTTGCGGAGATTTTTGATAACCTATTTGTTTATTGAAATATGTATCTTTTTAGTTTCAAATCCCTTGGAAGGAAATTCAATTCTTCTTGTCAGTAGGAGAAGCAAAATAGAAAATATTATATTTGGTAAGTGACATTTACATTTATATATATAATAATACGTATGATATTAGTTTAGTGTTTATTACAAATTTTTCATTTTTTTGCAGGTTGGTATATTCCACATAAAAGTAAAGTACACTCGCTGAGCTGCTTTGCGCCATTCCGAGTATATTAAGCTTTACTGGCTACATAGGTTGCATTGCGCCGTCTCGAGTATAACAACTTTAAAAAAAAGTTGGGCGTCCGCGATCGCATAATCGCCACGCTTATATATATTATTGTACTATATATAGTGTACTAGAAATATAAAATAAAAATATAATCGTCATGTCTCTAATTAATAGTATTAACATCTTACCCCTTAGTTTTAATAATATGCAAATTCTCAAAAGAGGTGAATGGTTATCAGATGATCATATTGGATATTTTCATCCATTATTACAAGCTAACTCTAATTATAAACCACGCGATGCATGGAGAGTTCAAATGCCTGATACAATTGAACCAGTTTCTGAAAATCAGGATCACATACAGATTTTGCACAAAAGCGAAGATTTTACTTTTAAAACCAATGCAGGGGGGCACTGGGTTTGTAACTTCTATAAACATGATGAAAGAAGAGTTTATATTTATGATTCTTTTAATTCTTCGAAGTTGCATAGACATCATAACATTTTTCTGCAGAAGTTATACCCTTTTTTGAACAAACGTGACGGTGCCATTGACGAAAAATTTATTAAATTTCCACGTGTACAAGCTCAACCTAACTGTCGGGATTGCGGAGTTTTTGCGATTGCATTTGCTACCTCGTTATTATTCAATATATTACCAGACAAAGTAACGTACAAACATGCGTTGATGCGTCAACATTTGATCCAAATGTTTCGATCTAATCGTATCGAACATTTTCCAAGCAATCAGATTCAACAATTAACACGTTGTGTGCACGAATATGAATCTATAATTGGTAATACAATTAATAAAAATCCCTCTTGTGGAAATGATCCTCCATTTAAAATTGGTCAAAGTGATATTACTAATGAAAAAGATAAAATAACCCCAGTTCAAAATGTACCACTTCGTGACAAAGATGTCACTACACATACAAAAAATACAATTCAGACAGATCCACCATTGGTTGCAAAGTAAAAAATTAGCAATGTATACCTGCCAAGTAATAGGACAGAATACACGTCTAATTATTATAAAAAACATAAAGAGAAAATTAATCTAAAAAGAAGAGCTGTTTATAAAGCAAAGAAAGGGGAGTGTAACATGAAAAAAAGCAAAGATTGCAAAAAAAGCAAGAAAGGCAAAAAACTTTCTAATTATGAATATTATAACGCACACAAAGAAGGTATAATAAAAAAGAAAAAAATGCAGTATGATGCAAATCAAAAAGCGAAATGCAGTAAGGGAAAAAATTACTATGAGCTAAATAGAGAAGGTATAATTAAAAAGGTAAAATTGCATTATGACGCAAATAAAGAAGTAAAATATGGAAAACGAAAAAATTATTATCAGCTAAATAAAGAAGGTATAATTAAAAAAACTAAAGTGCATTATGACGCAAATAAAGAAGTGAATTGCCGAAAGAAAAAAATTATTATCAGCTAAATAAAGAAGTTATCTCTAAAAAAACGGAAAGTATATTATTATGAAGTATGTAAGGAAGATGATTATAATGAAAAAATAGCGAAACGTCGTGCTGCTCTGAAAATAGTAAAAAAGTATCGTTATATTGCTGTAACAAATAACAATATAGCAACCAAAAATAACAAAGAAATTTATATCAGAAAACTTTCAAAAATTATTAGCATGCCGTCCGGAGAAGCAAGTAGATTGGGAGCTGAGCGTATAATAAAATGGTGTTTTCATATTCAGCAAAAGTACATTTTGAAAATCAAGAAACTGTTGAAAGATTGTAAAGAAAAAGTGGAAGTTTCCTTAACGCGCGCAGCAGAATGTTTAGAAATTGATGACAGGATTAATGCTTTGTGTGGACAATCCGGTCATACATCTTCTTCAGAATCATATTATGCGGAAAGTTCGTACCATACTTTCACCGCTTCTGAATCAATCATACTGAATTCGGAAGGGAAAGCTATAAACGTTCTACCTGTATTGCAATCGAAGAAGAAGACAAAAGCATGGCATTGTAGTTATCTTTGTAAAACAAAAGATGTTGAAATTCTGAATAATTTACAGGATTTCATCAAACGATTGTTAGAATGCTCATTAAAAAAGGTACATAAGTTGAACAACCATATTAGTAGCTGTTCTAATAAAGTGCATGCTGAAAAAGTTGGTCATTCTCATGGTTGTTACATAAACCCTAAAGTATGTAAGTTCAATTTTTTAGCCCATTGAGATTTTGGCACCTCACTTTCCAGATTTATGAAATTTGAAGAGAATGCTATACAGAATAGCGAGCATTTATAAAGACCTACATAATTTAGACAAAGCATTAAACGATAGTGACCTTGAAACACTGGGACGAATAACACTGCAAGCTCGGAAAGAAGCTGAAGCGTTACAAAAAAATAATACTGACTTAAGCTTGAACGAAGAAGAGATTACATCACGATATTATTCATTTAAAGCTTTCACAAAGCGGTCTATGGACATAGCACACATTCCGTGCGTTTCCTGCGAGAAATTCTGTTTTCAAACAGAGCTTAATATTTCTAAGAGAACATATAAGGGAAATGTAATGCAAACTTTGTTAAATTATATTGGATACAAAGTTGGTGACATGCATTTTATTTTCCGATATTGTCACGATAAAATTCGCAAAGATTCCATACCACCAAAATGTATTCTAAATAAGCTTGATGTACGTTCAGTTCCAGAAATAGCAGTGTTGAACGATTACGAACGAATTCTCATTCAAAGAGCTAAACCGTTTCAAACGATTGTGAAAATAGATACAGTAATGCGTAAAAAAAATATGCCTCATAAACATATGTTTCCAAAAGTAAAGCGGAGAACATTTCACCTTTCTTTGCTGTTACAAGACAATTTAAAAAAAATCTGTCCTTCGACTGAACCTTTAAATCAAAATCACGAATTATACATATTGGTGCGAGGCGTTCCAACAAAATCTAAAACAGTTTGGGAAAAGTTAGTTGACTTGAAGAAAGTATGGAATGCCTTAAGTATAGTTGAAAGCCAATAATTCTCTATACTCACAAATTGTTTTACCACATTCGCACGATTTATTGCTGAATGACAAATTACCAGATACAGAATTTCAAGAAGAAGTTGTTGCCAATGATAATAATAACGAATCTATCGAGGACATTGAAGGTGAAACACTTAATATCAATGAAAACAACAAACGTGCAATATTGACGCAAATCTCACAATCTGATTCATATTATGATCAGTTTACGATTTATCCAATGTATGATAAAAGGGTTAATGAATCTGCTACCGCACTCTATCAAATGCTTAAAGTTCATGACATTCCGTTGGGCCATCGTGCTGAACACATAGATGTGAAATGTTTCCCAGATTTATATCCTTATGGGGTGAACGGACAGCACGAAGAAAGATTGGTTCGTTTGACTGATCATGAATTCATTAAGTCCAAACTGATGTCGAAACATTCGCAATTTCGATTGAACATGCAATATATTTTCCATTTATTACACGATATCAATATGCGGCAATGGGGAAGATGACTGCAACTTTTTCCCACCTGTGACGCCACCAGCGCACGTGTCACCAGTTACCGGGTGTTTTATTTGAATTTAAATCTGTTTAAATTATTTTATGCAACGCCATCTTACGAAGCGAAAAGTAATGTAAAGTCGAGGTAAGTAAAGAATAAATTATCTTATTTTACTTCTTAATTTCTATTTCTATAATAAGTGCATGTATCTATAATTATTTTTGTTATTATTATATTATTAGCTGTTAGTTATGTAGATATAAAAATTAATTTGCATTATTTAGGTTATATAAAATCTTTAATACTGTATTGCATGTTATAAAACACTGTATTTTCTTTGAATAATTCCCAACCATTCTCATTTAGGTATGGCGTGTTACCAAGTTTCAATCCCCATACCCTTGTCAAAAGTATAAGTCTGGCGAAACCAAGTTGATGGCCGTTTATGTACTCTGTTATTTCCTCTTCTTCTTGGACCCCTCTGTTAGTTACTTCTCATTTCACTGTTGCATCTTCATATTACAAAAGTAATATCGTGCTCCTCTTCTTTACAGTTGCATGTTGTTTGACTGTTATTCTGCTTTACATACTGAAAATAATCATTATGGTTCAATGCTTTGCTTTTGAATGCCACAATCCCGGAGTTCACTTATTCCCTAAAATATTTGTACTAAAAAAACAGTGGGAACTTGCTATGAATCGTAAAAATTTCCAGGCAACTAAGCATTCGAAGGTCTGCTCTGACCACTTCAAACCTACAGACAATTTGAAACAAGGTTTTTATTCAGGTATCCAGCACACCAAAAAAATATTTAAAAAAAGTGGGGTTCCTTCCGTTTTTATTTGGACAAAAAAAGATCATGCAGTTGAAGTATTAAAAGAACCAGCAGTAGATCCTAATATTAGACACAGTTTATTGCATGATTTTGAGAATAATGTAATTCAAGATAATATCAATTCTGTGGATCAAGAGATAGATGTCCTCAATGAGGTATTAAAAAAACCAGCAGAAGATCCTAATGTTAGACAGTAGTAAGGCTATGAGAGTTCTAATCCTGGTCCTCTGAGGGGAGCGCGGGGGGAAGTGAGGGCGCGCGGGGAAGCACGGCGGAGGGAAACATGGGCGCGGGGCCTGCGGGGAGAGGAAGACCGGTTGCGCGCGCACGAGCCGCGGAGTGGGGGAAGCCACAATCGTGGAGGGGATCACTCCAGGCCGAGCCGCCGCGGAGACCGGGCCCACCGCCGACAACTTTTTAGACCTAACCGGAGGGAGAGAATGCCCCTCTAAAAAAATTTCTGGGGGCGGACCCTGTCTGAAAAACCTCTTTTTTAGACTCGATCCGCTCCCAGAAGTTTTTTCCCCCAAATATATTTTTCCAAACCAATATGCGCCATACAGACATTTCCAACGCAGAGAAATAATAATTTATTTTTTATCGGATGATGTTTCGGGCAATGTCGGGAAAGATCGGCGTTTTACGAACCGCGTCTTCGGACGGTGGGAAAGAGACAGCGCTACATAGCGATACAAACACATTTTATTCTACAGCTAACAGTATTTCGAAGCGTTCCGATTTAACGTCGCGGCGTATCGTGTAACCTCCGGGACATCTGCATATGATGACGTCATTCAACGGCGCGAAGAACGTTCAAGCGAAATATAGAATTATGCGGTGTCTGCAAATCTTAAAATTATGTGACGAGGAGGAAGACGGGTATATAAAATGGAGACAATATGCGTTTAAGAATATATATTGTTACAAAAAACGATAATATGAATAATAATAATAATGAATAAGAATAAGAATATAAAAAATGAAAAATATAAAAGAATATAAAAATACAATAAAATATATAAAATAGAAAAATATAAAAGAATATAAAAATACAATAAAAATACAATAAAATATATAAAATAGAAAAAATAGAAAAATAGAAAAAATAGAAACTATTCTAAGGGGAAGGTGGCGAGGGGGAAGGTGGGGGCGACGGCGACGATAGTGGCGATGGTGGTGGTGGTGGTGGTGGTGGTGGCGACTCCGACGGCGAAGATGATGCCGGCGACGGCGTCGCTGGTGGCCACCAGGGTGGCGGACCATCAGATGACGATGATGCTGGCGATGGTGGCCCCGGGGGTGCCATCACCCACCCTGAATGTGGCGATGGCGGCAGCGGTCGACTAACATCTATCCACTGCGGTGGCGGTGATGGGGGTCACGGCCGCCGCAGGGGCCCCATCTGATGGTACGGCACCCACGGGCGTCGCAGTCGCGCAGCTATCGCGGGGCCAATTACTGGCCCTGACTGGCGCCGCATCCGCGGCTCCTAGGGGGGGGGGGCACCACCGGGGGTGCGTCCGGTATCTCCGCCAAGAGCCGCGCCAACATCACTAGCTGATCCGCCAACAGTTCATAATTCTAGAACACATATACAAGCGTCGATATAATATTCAACACATTAAATATGAAACACGCACATCCACACAAAGCAATACAAGGTATTACATACTACTGGAGGCGGCGCTGACGAAGGCGGCGACGGCGGCGGCGACGGGGGTGATTGTGGTGGCGAGTCCTAAAAGATAGAAACCCGCAATATAATATTTACACGACCGCCTGATTTAATTTCACTCGATTTAAATGGTTAAACGCGATAAATGTTAAAAATATTGTAAAGTACATACCTCGGGGGCGATTCGTGATATTCCCATTGTCACCAAAAAACTGTCCAAGTGACTGCACGTCGACCACGATTAACAGACAACTGGTCTCACTACATCTCCTGGCCCTCCCATCACGAAATGAAGAAGTGTGTAGCTTGCAAAGTAAGATTCCTTTTGTTCTTCACCATCTTAATCACAGGCCACCTGCATTTTCGCTGACCACCCTCTCCTTATTCATATACGTCTTCTTCCCCTTCTTCTTTGACATATCATTCGACTAGATCACACCACTTTCAACGTGAATCGAACGTGTAATGAACCACTTCGAACATGTATCGAACGTCAATCGAACCTCTTCGAACGTGTATGGTACCACTTCGAACGTGTTTGGACGTCAATCGTACCACTTCGAACGTGTATCGAACGTGTATTGGACATGTAATGAACCACTTCGAACGTGTATGATACCATTTCGAACGTGTATTGGACCTGTAATGAACCACTTCTAAATAATTACAACTATTGTCTTAACACTATTCCTACCACGAACCGGTCAAAAGACCGTTTTTAAAATATCGATTAGAATTTCCTATATACAACGTAATTGAATCGCCTTTAAACTTCACGATTTTGCCTCAAATATACGTATTGTTACGTTTTGGGCAAGGCATAACGCGCATTTACTGAACAACAACAATAACAGAACATTAACTAGGGGGGGTAACAAGGCCAATACAGGAACGGGTAACGAATACAATCAGAAAGCGTAATAGGGTATCGAGACGTCTGCTGGCAATAGCGGCTGACTATCAATATCCTATTACGCTTTCTGATTGTATTCGTTACCCGTTCCTGTATTGGCCTTGTTACCCCCCTAGTTAATGTTCTGTTATTGTTGTTGTTCAGTAAATGCGCGTTACGCCTTGCCCAAAACGTAACATTGGTGTCAGAAGTGGGATGCCCGCCAGGAGCGGCATGCCCACTCGCGCTTCCGCGGCCTCCGCGGTGTCCGCGGCCCCTGCGGTTCCCCCTTCCGGAGCATCGGGCGACCCGTCCCTGCGGGAGCTCTTCACCACCCTTCAGCTCAGCATCGTCGGGCAGTTGCAGGAGCAGCAGAGGGACGATGCGGCCCGCCGGCTGAGGGAAGATCAACGCAGGGAGGCTGCCGACCGCCAGGCGCAGGCGGCTTTTGAGGCGCGGATGGCGGAGTTGGAGGAGCGGGTTCAGGTCGTAACCGCTTCATTACAGAATAGCCAGGGCTCAGGTGGTAGCGGCGCGGGCCCTCGGGGTGGGGAGGTTGTGCCAAGTGAAATCAGTGAGAATAGAGTTGCTAATAGTGTACCCCCAGCGCATGTTCCCACGCCCGCTAGTGCGCCCGCCGCTGCCCCTTCGTCGGGATCGAGCGTCCTTAGCTTAGGGTACGCCGTGAAGCCGACGATATTTGACGGGAAAAATTCGTGGGAGGAGTACAGGGTACAGTTTGACACGATCGCGCGTGCAAATGGTTGGGACGACCAAAAGAAGGCGACTGCCTTGATCGCTTCCCTTGGGGGCGCAGCGAGAAGCGTCCTTACGACGCTCTCCTCAGCCCAATGTGAAAGTTTTGCGGAATTGGTTTCCGCGCTCGAGTTCCGTTACGGGGCGAAGAATTTGTCAAACCTGAACTATGTACTCTTCCAGAGCCATAGGCAGCGGAGAGATGAGAGTATCTCCTCGCTTGCCACTAAAATCGAGCGATTAGCGCAGTCCGCTTTCGCGGACTGCCCGTTGGAGACCCGCGACAAGCTTGCCGCGTCTCAGTTCGTGACCGCATTGTCGAGCTCGGTTATGCAGCGGGAGCTGCGACTCGGCGGTTTTACATCTTTAAGAGCCGCCGTGACTAGAGCTCTTGAAATCGAGGCCATCGAGGCAATGTCTCGCCGCCCTGCGTCGGAATCGCGAGAACGGGACTCGGAAAAGCGGAAGGCTAAACCCTCCAAAAATTTTGAAAGGTTTCCGGTGAAGCAGCGGAGGTTCGAAAAGCCCGCGGGGCGGACAGAGGACTCTCCGAGGGAACCGAAGTGTTGGCTCTGTGGCAAGTCGGGCCACTTACAGAAGGACTGTTTCAAGGCCAAAAACGGCCAGGCAAGGACTGGAAATGTCTCCAGGAAACCCTTTGAGGGAAACGAGAAGAGGACGGCGTAAGGGGGAGACGTCGGTCAGAGAAGAGCAGTCCCCCGGTCGTCAAGAGTGTGGCGATGCGGGAGGCGACTGGGCGACAGACGAATCCGGAGGAGGAGATTTTCGTATGTGGAAAAATCTGTGGGAAACCTTGTAAAATAGTTCTTGATACAGGTTCGCCTATTAACCTTCTGGACAAGGAGTTGTGTCCCTCGAAGGACATCGCCCGAACAGGACTAGACATTCGCTCCACTTCTGGGGAGAAAATGAAAGTGTTCGGCAAGGTGAGCCTGGAAGTCGGCGTTGGAGGACACTTGAGTGTAGAAGACTTCCACGTCGTCGACATGGTCGAAAAGTGCATCCTGGGAGCGGCGTTCTTGAGGAGGCACCACTGCAGCATCGACTTATCCCGGAATGTGCTGTGCCTCCCTGGAAAACCGGAGATACGCTTCGGAGAGCCGGCCGTCGAAAAGGAGAAACTGGAAAAAGGAAGCGAAACGGTCGTCCCCCAGCATTTGAAAGAGCTGTATACACGCTGCTCGTCAGGTTTGTCCGAAGGACAGACAAAGCTATTTGCTGAGCTTCTTTGTGAATTTCAGGATGTTTTCGCCACGCATTCGACTCAGATCGGGAACTGCGACCGGGTGAAGCACTGTGTCGACACCGGATAATCACCCCATCAAGCAGGCACCGCGGAGGTTGCCTCTACACCGACGAGCGGAAGTAGAGGAATTACTCGGGAAGATGTTGACACAGGGCGTGATCGAGGAATCGCGAAGCCCGTGGTCTTCTCCGATCGTCCTTGTTACGAAGAAGGATGGAACCTTAAGGTTCTGCGTGGATTACCGACGCCTGAACGAGATTACGAAAAAGGACTCGTATCCTCTGCCCCGTATTGAGGATACACTGGACGCTCTCGCTGGATCTTCTTGGTTTTCTACCGTGGACTTGCAGAGTGGTTACTGGCAGATCTCTATGGACGAGAAGGACCGAGAGAAAACTGCGTTTTCAGTAGGAACGGGACTCTGGCACTTCAAGGTAATGCCCTTCGGACTTTGCAACGCCCCTGCGACTTTCGAGCGACTGATGGAAGACGTGCTTCAAGACCTGACCTGGAAGATCTGCTTGGTCTACTTGGACGACATCATCATCTACGGGAACGACTTTGAGCAGGAGCTCGTGCGCCTACGGACGGTGTTTTCACGTTTGCGTCAGGCTGGACTATTGATGAGCCCCAAGAAGTGCTCTTTCTTCTGCCGGGAAGTTAAGTATCTGGGCCATATCGTAACGGAGAGAGGGGTCAAGACGGATCCGGAGAAGATCAAAGCCATCTCGGAATGGCCGCAGCCGAAGAACGCCACGGAATTAAGAAGCTTCCTAGGATTGTGCACTTACTACCGGAAATTTGTGAAGGATTTCTCCAGGATCGCCAAGCCCCTGCATCGCCTCACCGAGGCCAAACAGAACTACGAATGGACCGAAGAATGCCAAGAGGTTTTCCGGGAGCTAAAGAAGAAACTCACCGGGGCGCCGATACTGGCCTACCCGGTGATAAACAAGGACTTCATTCTGGATACGGACGCCTCTAATTTTGCCATAGGCGGCGTCCTCTCACAGGAACACGAAGGACAGGAAAAGGTCATAGCCTACTTCTCCAAAACCTTGGGAAAAGCAGAGAGGAACTACTGCGTCACCCGGAGAGAGTTGCTGGCAGTGGTGAAATCGGTCGAGCATTTCCACCACTACCTCTATGGTCGTAGATTCCTGATAAGGACGGACCACGCGGCGCTTCGCTGGCTGCTGACCTTCAAGTGCCCCGAAGGACAGGTCGCCCGCTGGATCGAGCGACTCCAGGAATATGACTTCGAGATTCGCCATCGCGCAGGAAGAGCCCACGGGAACGCGGATGGACTTTCACGAAGACCGCGCATCGAGGAAGACTGTAAAAACTGCGATCGACTGGAGAAGAAAGAAGCTGGAGTGAAAGTTTCCACGAAGAGGATTCACAGGATATTTTGTGAAGACAACAGGAACGAGTGGAAACTAAGTCAGGAGAAGGATGAAGAGATTGGCTTCATCCTTAAAAAGAAGGGGGAAGGGGAGAAGCCGGGCTGGCAGGACATTGCTCGTTTCTCCCCGCAATTGACATTTTACTGGTCGATCTGGGACTCGCTGGAGGTTCATGAAGGTTTGCTTTTTAGGAAATGGGAGTCCCACAGTGGTACAGCGGCCTCGTGGCTTTTGGTGGTACCGCGCGAAAGGGTTGCAGAGGTTTTGCGGGAGTTTCACGATTCGCCAGCAGCTGGGCACTTTGGAGTGAACAAGACCTTAGCGAAGATTCGTCAACAGTTCTTCTGGTCAACGTGTCGACAGGACGTTCAAGAGTGGTGCCGGCGGTGTGACACCTGTGCGGCGAAGAAGGGACCACGTCAGAGGGGAGCAGGGAACCTGAAGGTGTACAACGTGGGAGCTCCGTTTGAGAGGCTTGCCCTGGACGTTGTCGGTCCGCTCCCGAGGTCCCAGGCCGGGAACAGGTTTATGTTGGTCGTGGCGGACTACTTTACCCGGTGGCCGGAAGTAATCGCGATGCCAGACCAGCGAGCTGTCACAGTGGCAAGAGCTCTCCTGCACAACGTAGTGTGTCGACATGGTGTACCTTTGGAGATACACACCGACCAAGGAAGGAACTTCGAATCCTCCGTATTCAAGGAACTGCTGAAGCTGCTTGGAGTCAGGAAGACACGAACAACTCCCCTGCATCCCCAATCAGACGGGCTGGTAGAGCGCCTGAACAGAACGTTGCTCCAATACCTCGCGATGTTCGTTTCGGAGCACCAGCGGGACTGGGACGAGTGGATCCCCATGTTCCTCCTTGCCTACAGGTCAGCACGGCACGAGGCTACGCAACTGACACCAGCGATGATCCTGTACGGCCAGGAACTTCGCCTACCCCTGCAGCTATGGAGAGGGCTGCCCCCCGAAGTGGAAGAGGACGAGGACGTCGAGCAGGGTTACTCCGAATGGATCCGAGGGAAGATGACGAAGATCCACGGATTCGTTCGACGCCGTCTGGACGTCTACAGTTCAAAGATGAAGTCGTGGTACGACAGCCGTGTTCACGCCGTGGAATTCCAACCTGGAGAACAAGTGTGGTTGTTCCAGCCACGAAGAGTCAAGGGGAAGTGCCCGAAGCTTCAAGCGGATTGGGAAGGCCCTTATACGATTACGGACAGGATCAACGACGTCGTCTACAGGATTCAGCGTTCACGCAGGAAGAAGTGTAAGGTGGTCCACGTGCGCCGCCTTGCGAAGTATGAGGGACAACTGCGAGAGGAGTGAAGACGTCGCGGGACTTACCCTGGACTCAGGAAAGAAGATTGGACGAAGCTAATCTGGTGGACTGGGCTGCGGGGTCTGCTTCCGTGGCCCGGCCCTCCCTTTTCTTGAGTCTGTTTCAGGGAACACGATACCCCACGACGAGGGACAAGGTGTCGGGGGACTGCCGCCGCGACCTGGCCACGCGCTCCCGAATTCCCCGAATGTGCCATAATAGAGTGGCAGTCCGCAGCGGGGTGCGGACATACGTGAAAGCGCCCCGCTAGCCCCCTGGAGGAGACACTGCGAGCCCCCGGCACGGCCGGGATGGAGGTTCTCGCGCGGTACCCAGGAAAAAGCAGGAGAGGAGGGTGGACAGCAGGAGGGAAATGGCATCCCCAACCACCAGGCGGACAAGCGTTGCTTGGATCGGCTGGAGGGGGTGTCGCGGAGACGGGAGCGCAGGCAGGACGCACAGGACGGTCCCCTGGTTCAGCACCAGATGCCACGAAGAGGATTGGGGCCATCCAGAAGTCAAGGATTGGAAAACTGGAGCAGTTAGAAGAGAGAAGACGGGCGGACGGATCGGGGTGGATTGATCGGGGAGCGGCCGATAGCGGTGCTCATATGTGTAACCCCCTGCTTTCGTGCTTGCCTCGCCTTTCCGTCCCCCGTTCCGGCCGCTCCACCGGATGCCGGCAAATAGGAAGGAATTTAATTTTTTTCTTTGTCCTTTTTGCAAAGTGAACCACGGCGCATCATGTAGGAGAGACTGAACTAAGGAATGTAGCAGCCTTGGAGCAACGCAGTCGCCGAGGGACGTTCCGGAGGCATCGAGGGATACACGCCGGAACTCCGCCGTAGGACAGCGAGGGACTGGATCAGGGATACCGAAGGCGCAAAGAGTCCCGACCAAGAAAGACTAGGTCCCTCCGCCCGTCTCTGCCCAAGAAGAAGATGCGTCGTCGCAGAAGATGGAATCCCCTCAAGTAAGAAGTGCACAAGTCCGAAGACGCAAGTGGAGGGTAGAGACGCGAAGGACCACGTACCCACGCCTTGCCCAGGGTTTTTGGGGTGGTTTTCCCCTGGACGTGAAGGTGAATGCCGAGGCGACGGACGGAAGAGGCCACGTAGAGTCCTTCCCACTCTTCCGGGCCAGGGTGCAGCTGCAGTCGACGGAGAACCTGCAGCGGTCGGGATGACCGCTTCCCGAGGGGGGGGAGCAGTGTTGCGAGCACCCTATGTAGAAGATTCATGGCCCGCTGGTGCTCGCGACGAAGACAAGAGACAGCGAGAAGAAGGCGATCGGGACGATCGCCTGTCAAGCTGACATTCGAGAGTCAGCCGCCTTTACAAGAAGACGTTTCGATACCTACATTCCCCTGCCCTAGAGATTGTATTCCTGTTACCGTTATCACTGTTCTTGTCATGTTCTGTTCTTTTACATTAAACTTATATTATGTCGAGCGGAAAACGTAACAGTATAATACATTTTTGAATATTCACTTCTTATTTTATTGTTTATTTTCTAAGAAAAATTTGTAGTCTGTCTTACCTAACGCGACCGGTCAAATGACGTGAAATGTGTCGGTAGGAATAGTGATAATCTAGCATACATTACATGTAGGAGATTAGGTTGGGGGTGGGTGAAGAAAAACATTTTCATATACATTAAAAAATTGATTTTATTGAAAAAATTATATTTTATGCATTTCTCTGGTGTTTAGACCACCAGTTGAATATTTTAAATACATTTTGCATGGCACAGTGTTTCGTGTGTCTGCCACATCGCAGAGTATTAACTACATTTAGCTTATTTAGAGATTTGATATCTTCGTAGTCAATGTCTAGCGTCTCAATGAACACGCCCGCTTTCATATTTTCATCCAGGAAATCCGCAAGCCAGTCGCGTTTCTGCAGCCCTTTAACGTATACGATATGGGATGTGTCATCTTCTTCGTCGATCGCATCAGCTACAGCTTTCGAAATTAACCGTTTAGCCATACTGTATGGAACGTCTACATCGTCCCAACGTAGTCCATGATGTTTTGCAACCAACCATTGGATGCTTGATTTGTCGGATTTTGTAAGAAGATATTGCGGCATCGAACTCCCAAAAATATAGTGCGAGAGAATTATCCCCTTTCGTAGGGCAGCCACTTCCTTGACAACAAATCTTCCATCGACGATGAACCCTTGCAGGTAGGTCAACGAATGTTGGCACGACCATTATCGGTACAATGTAGAGGTCCGTTCGCTTTCAAGACAGACGGGAGAATGCAGTTTTTCTCGCAAAGCATCTCGATTTTCACGATGAATTTTTTTTGCGAATTTGACACAGGAGAGGGCGGGCAAGTAGCGTGGCAATTTAATTTTGTCAACGGATTGTATTCAACCATTCGATCGTGCAGAATCAGACAGTAAGCCGTAGTATTTACCGGCACATTCTCTTTACACTCCAATTCTATGCGCACATCCACTGTACCATTCTTGATCGACTCATTTTGTCGATACACAACGTGTATCGTTAGATCCGTAATGACCCGTGCGATGATTGGAAGGTAAATGATCTGCGCGGGCGTTTCCGATATCTTATATCCTGGTGGGACTCTCGCAGATAATTCCTGTATCGTATGTACACGCCTCCCATTGTTGTACGCGCCAGCGGTCACGCTATATTCTATACGAATAATGTTCACATTCATGATATTAATTGGATCGTCCGATTCGTGCCACCGTCCTGGTTCTAATACCCGATTCGTCGAGAACCCCAATAGCGATCCAATGTTATTATTCTTTGTAAAATCTACGGCGAACCGGCAGTACAGTTCGCTTTTCATAGTGTTGTTGTTGGGACGCAACACTATAGGATACGCATCGTTGTCACCATCATCGTTGTTGTTGTTGTTGTTGTTGTTGTCATCGGTGCCGCCGAGATTTTGAGAATACCGCTCGAGTAATCGCTGCTTCAAATACTTGGCAATGGCGTCTAGTTCGTAGGAGCCGTGGGGAATCGTAATGTATTCATGTGTGGTGCCGACACCGTTGTTGTTTTTGTTGTTGATGTCATAGTTTGTGTCTAAGTGGAATTTATTGTTGCTCGAGTCGATATTTGGTATCGTGTGATAAGTTTCAAAGGTTGTTAGACCAAGCTCGTAATCATCGTCGCTCAAATCTATGGGTGGAAAGTAGCTCACCGCGAGGGTGCTACTCTTGCCGGTTAGAGTGAATGTTAACGACATATTCCGATCTGTACGACTGGACTGGTACTGAATCTGAGTGACGGGAAGTCAATCCTTAAATTTAGTGCCGATCGTTTGTAGAAAGCGTAGACATAGTTGTCCACAATTGCTCTGATTGTACTTCTGATAAGACGTACGACTGTATTCAATTTTCACAGAATCTTTATCCAGATATTTTACCAATTCCATAGGCGGCCGAAGATTCCCAAAGCTGTCGAAATATATTGCTCGACACCCTCTCTTCGCATACGCCACCCAATTAGTCCCAGGCCCCTCAACATTGTCCAAATTTACGATACCGCTCTCGTTTCGACGTACTCCTCCAGCTGGTGGCGCGTTTCGCATAAAAACACCTCTAAAGAGTGGCATACGCATACGTTTTGCCAAATCCTCCAATTGTGCATCGGTAGTTACGCCCGCGGGTATTTTTATTTTCTTTTCGACGTTGTTTTTTCGTTTCGATATTCCCTGTCCGCGCTTGTACGGTGCGAGATAAAGTCCGCGACCTTCCATGGAGCGATTATGACGTTGCATTTCCTGCAGCTGATGTTGCGCCGCCTTATTATCATTTACCGCCTTGGCGATCCCCGCCACTCCACCAGCCAATGATCCGAGAACACCTAGCAGCGGGAGAAGTGGTAATATACCACCCCGTTTTGCCACCGGAAGATTCCGCTTTTTCGGTGCTCTCTTTGGAGTCCTTTTGCACAATTTTGCTTTCATCCCCATTCCGACTTTCGTCTTGGCCTTCATAGCTGCCCAAACAGCCGTAGCAGCACCTCTTTCACCCAGAGTCGAGTCTCGCGCAACGATTCGTTTTCGCGCTTTGTCAGCGAGAACGTTATCTGCCGCGTGTGTTTCGCCGAGATCGTTGCTATGCGAATACGCAATATCGTGTTCGCGACACGCTGCGTCCAACGGATTGATGCCTTGATCCCCTCTAGCCAATCGTTTTGCCAGATGAGTTCCCGGGCCGCAAAACTGATATCCCGGAATATGTAATTCGATAGGCAGCGCGTTTATCGCCCGATTTAACAAACCACGGCCTTTCTTTACTCTCGTCGGCGACATTCGCCGCAGTTTTTAATCAATGGTGTTGGACCGTCGATATGCGTTCGCTGCCAAGGGCGATTATAATGCTCCAGACACCGACGATACTGCCGAACCGCAGAATCGGGTTTTATATGCTCGGGGAGTCTGTCCCACAACTGATCAATGTGTCTGTCAAACTCTCGGAGTAGAATAATCTTTGGTATATATTTCAACTGCTCAGAGGTTATGTCTCGAATATCGCAATTATCCGACAGGACCAGAAGCATTTTGAATACTGAACTGTTTTGCTTCGATGCGGACCTATAAATAGGGCGCCTCGACGTACCAAAATAATTTTTCACAGTTCGCGAAGAGGATGCGATTCGTGCGACAACCTGTAACGATACACGTGACAAATTTTGACGATACATCACGAGTGATGTCTTCGAAAACCAGACGCAGACATGGTAGCATGCTACCAAACACTATACGCTGCCTCGCTTGTGGCCCATCAAATTGTGGAAAGACCAACGTGCTGGTGAGCTTGCTGGAAAGTCCTCACGGCGTCCGCTTCGAGAACGTGTACGTGTACTCCAAGTCGTTGCAACAGCCGAAATACCAGTATTTGGAGAATTTATTGACTCCGATAGATGAAATTGGCTACTTTACGTTTTCGAATAACAGTGACGTCATCCCACCGAGCGAATCGCTTCCGAACTCTATTTTTATCTTTGATGACGTGGCATGCGACAAGCAAGATACGATCAGGGTATACTTTGCAATGGGGCGCCACCTGAACGTTGACTGCTTCTATCTCTGTCAGACGTATGCAAAAATTCCCAAACATCTTATACGCGACAATGCCAACCTGTTGATTCTGTTTAAGCAGGATGGTACCAACTTGAAACATGTGTACAACGATCACGTAAACACTGACATGTCTTACGAGGATTTCTGCGCTTTGTGTCGTAATTGTTGGCATCGAGAGTATGGTTTCGTGGTAATAGACAAGGATAGCGCGATGTCCAATGGACGTTATAGAAAGGGATTTAACGAGTTTGCCGTACCGTGAGATGGTCAATTGTCGTCAACATGTCGGTGGGAAAGCAACGTCTTGCAACAAAATGATGACTGATATCGATACTCTGGAGATTAAGGATCGCGAGAGAATAGTGAAGGAAATTGCAAAAACCAGCGATTCCATTCGCCGGAAACATCAGGCTTTGAAGACTGGCAGGATGGAGGAAGATGTCGCGTTGGAGAGATACTTCAAACTTATCGTCGAACCCCTAAAACATATTGTGCAAAATACTGCAGCGACAGAAGCTCATGAGCATCATGACACATCACCGCTGATGAGCACAGACGATGAAGGGAATGAAACATTAACGCCTAAAACAAAAATCTATCCGAAAGGGAACACATCGCGCAAGGCAAAGAGGGAACGATACATGTCACCGGAATATTCACCCATAACCTCAACACCAGTTCAATCGAAGCATAAACGACGGAATGTTACACCAAACGAGTCTCCCGTTCCTCCCACACCAATAAGTACATTTCCCAGTGTGCGGTCGCTCTCAGCCATTGATGACGACGTTTTCGAAACTAGTTCCAATGAGTCGTTTGTAACATCTATTAGACAACAACTCAAACACCCGAGGGACAAGAAACGTTTCGCAGTCATTTCGGTCCGCTGGGGCAAAAATACATGAGCACAATCATAAGTGGTGATAGGGATGGAGCAATGGACTATGTGTACGGCGTATACGTTAGCAATAGTAGAACGATGCTTGGGGATAAGGCTTTCGATATAGACAAGGATGATAATATAATCATAGATGGTGTAAAATACAGAGGAACACCCGGCCTTTACGAACTGATTTTCAAGAGAATTCCCGATGACGCTGTATACACCGATGCCGATAAACAAAAATACAAAAGTATACTGCTGGCGACGAATGCCCACAGACGCGGTCATGGTGCTAAAAATCCCATATTGGGCAACAAGGGATACAAGTACAAACATGTAATTGCACCGCTAATCCCCCGCGCATCAGCTAGTAGGGCAGGGAAAGGTATAACGGTGCCACGAGCCATGGTTGTAAATGATAACAAGATCGATTACGTACACTGGAACGATCCCAACGAGCTGGTGGATCGATTGCGTTTGCTTGAGGCGTCGCGTCAGGCGGGTAACAACTCTCACGATCCCGAAATTCTATCGATTGTCGAGGAACTCCGCGAGGTAGGCCTCATTATATCAATTAAACCGCACACCGATGATGTGCACTGTATGCATCGAGATGCCGATCAATAAATTTGGAGTAACGCTCGAGAAGAGTGGAGCAGCTAGAATGGACTATTACAACGGAGGTGTTCAAGATAGTCAAAGTACAAGCAACTAATCCCGCGACGTATCTGCTGGTCGATTCCTGTGGAAAACCTGTTGCCGGAGGTTCTATGAACACGAGCTGCAACGCGTCACCGATCGTGATGTATATCTAGTGGAAAAAGTGTTGCGTAGAAAGGGGGATAAGGTGTACGTCAAGTGGTTGGGATTTGATAAATCACACAATTCATGGATAAATAAAAATAATGTATTGTAAAAATAATATATGGTTTAATAAATACATTGATACATACACGGTCATCGTTTAATCCTGCAACCCGCGCGCGCGCGAACTTGTAAAATAGCAACACCGCCTCACGGACGCATTCCACTACAACCATGCACCGTCACCGCGTTCGGAGAGCTGCTAGCGACCGCTGGACAGCAGTGATGCTCGAGCTTCGAGAATTTTTGGCTGGTCCTTGTCAAATTAACGTTGCAAAGAATTATTCAGAATTTCCCGGCCCCAGTTGAAAATTTTGGGGTCTTTTTCGTATAACTTTTGAACTGTAAGACATATCGGAATGCAATTTGCGCCAAAAAAATGAGGAAAAATTAATCCCTCTTAATGATGGATAATTTAACATATTTTACGTTTACTTAATTTTTCTTTTATCAATTTTTTAACCATAATTGTTTAAAAAGCTGTTGGAAACTGTTTATTTGATAATGTATTTAACGCTGTTTTTAAAATTCGTGGTGTTGATAAACAATAGGCTAGTTGATTCTGTATCATTACATTTATAAATTGAGAAATTAAATTTTTATTCAATTATGTGTTAGTTCTGCAGACCTCAGAATCTATTGTTCTGGTTTTCTTTTTTATGATTTTATCCTTAATGCGGTGCATACCTAGATCAGACGTAAGGGGTAACTAATGCGACGTGTCTTTGATTGTAGCGGTGTTTGAATTTTTTTTCTAGAATTTTTGTGTTAGAATGTTTTAGCTACTCAACGCCACGCCTATACCGGCTTCCGTTAATGTCATTTTTTGGAACGATGTGCCGTTACTGTGGTTTTTACAAGCAGGTGGTGAAAAATCTCTCCGTACAAGGAACCGTCAACCCTGTCGTGGCTAAAATTTTTGAAATTGAGACGGGTACGAGATCTGTTGACATTATTTTCATACCTCATTAAAGTGATCTGGGGTGAGAGTGGTAGACCGATCATAAAAGCGGAGCGCGCGGCTCGATTACCTGGGTCGGGAAATTCCCAATACCTAGCTCTTTGCGACCCTAAAATTTTCGAAGCTCGGGCATCACTCTTGTCCAACGGTCGCAGGCAGCTCTGCGCTGGGCCGGTGCATGGTTGTAGTGGAATGCGTCCGTGAGGCGGTGTTGCCATTTTCGTCTGTTGCAGGATTAAACGATGACCCTGTATATGAAAATGTGTGAAGAATTTTTTTTTATTTTTAACACATTATTTCAACCATTTATAATCCAGTTAATATATACAATGATACATATGCATGAGTGAACAATTTTATATTGCGCAATAATTCCCCCCTATTTATATGAATGCGTTAGTAAATACAATAATAATAATATTTTTCTATACATGCGCGAAGAATTTTATATTATACAATAGTTCCATTATTTATAAGTAACGAGTTAATAAATACAATTACAATTTCTATTTTTACAATAGGATATTATAATGTCCCCAGGGCAGAGTGTCGATCGAATCGGGTACGATATGCCGCTTGTCGTCGTATGGGCTCAGAGCGATTTTTGATTCCGAAATGGTGTACCTACACTTTATGAAATTTAGACCGTATGCATGATTGTCTGCGAACCATTTCGATCTCTCTACGCAAACATTGCGCGTAGTCGTTGAAAGTTATCGTTCTGGCTATGACGTTCGTCTTGACGCCTTTCGCCTTCTTCGTATCTTTTTTGCCGTCTACGCGCAATGCATACATTTTCGCTCTAAGACCTACGAATTCGGTCATTATCGCACCGTTATTTTCGTCCTTCATCAGCCCCGGAACCTTCTTATTTACGCGCGGCATATTATATGGACTGTCGGTAGGATAATCGCTCGTGTCGAATCTATCGATATTTTGTTTCATGGACTCGTAGATATCATCGCATTGAATGCGATAAATGAGACCATCTGTGTCGGTATATAAAATTTTACAATTTTTTCCGTGCTTTGGCGACATGTACTCGTGGTGAAATTCGTACAAACAAATTTTTGACATGTCCAGAATGCACACACCCACGTATATCGGTTTCTTGAATTTCACCTCGAGTTTTCGCAATTCAACAGCTATTAAATTTTCCGAAAAAAACACTTCTGCTGTGGAAATTCGGTTTCGCGATCATTGCCTCCGCACCATATCGCCCTTCCCAATGTGTCAAAAGTTTTACATCCACATGGTTTCGTACATTTTCCATAGTTTTACCGAATACCGCGTTGTTCATCAATTTGTACAAATTTTTTTCAAAGTCGTTTGTCGCGCTTGTTCTAAACCGTGTATTGAGTTCGATGTAATCGCGGAGCCAGGGAGATTGAGCGAATTGAAGCACGCGGTGTATCTTTGTAATACGAAGACCGTGAAGCGTGCACTGCTGCAGTTTGCGATAATGGATAATGTAACGCTGCTTATCGTATACCGTCGCGAGTAACTTGTCCTGCCTGCTGCCAGGTGGTTTGGCACGCGTCGGGCAGAACGGTAGATCGGCATGAGCGTCGTGCAGACGTTGCGGATATTCCAGATCTACCTCGAGAATGTACTCCGTGGGCGAATCGACACCGATTGAAGACACATCAAAATTTGCAGCATCTTCGACCCATTGAAATTTATCGTATGGTAGGGGCTGACACATTGCCCATCCATACAAATTGTTCACATCAAAGTACATCAAGTACGATGACTTTTCCGATGCGTTGTAAGATGACATGTACTTGTTATTGGCACGTGCGTATCTTCCGGAACATTGGCTTAAACCCCCACGTATACCGCGTTCGATAAACATGACCATATCGATGTCTGTGAGCAATTCAAATGTAATTTTAGTATGTTTTAGCATTACATCCCATGTGAAACCAGGTAGAGTACAATAATGCGCTGAATCTAATCCGTAACTCTTGATACAGCTTTCGCGAAAATTTTCAAAAATATCTGCCAATAACAAGACATCTGTTTTCAAATACAAGTCGCTGTATTCGCCCAAGGTTCCAATCTCGAAACGCTGTCAGACAGTTTCGGCGTGTGCGTAATCGCTCTCGGATACAGTCTCACCCGTTAATGAACTGTAGAATGACTCGCGTGGCGGTAAGCATGGGTCCTGCAGTTTGTCCTCGCAATCAAGATATTCATATGGAAAGACACACTTTCGCGTCAATAAATTGTAATCCTCGGTGGATAATGTTTCAAATTGGGATCGTAAAATTTTTAATTGATCTGTGCTAAGAAAGAATGCTAATTTGTCGAGACTGGTGTTGAGAAATTTGTACGAATCGATGAATCGCAATTTAATACAATTTCGCGAGTCTGAATCAGCCGTATCTTCGACATTTTTTGTGAAAGAAATATACTTTTCTTTAGTTATGGGTAATACGTCAACGCTGCCTTCGAAAGTGGTAGCTATTTCCTTGATAATGAAATGTGAATCGTAGCCGGATAAATTGTGGAAAACTATGGGAATATAAAACGCGTTTTTATAATTTAAATTGCACTCCGTATGTGCTGGGCCTCTAAACCGTCCGGACAGATGGCAATGATCGTGGACTCGTATATCGCTAGCCTCGAATGGTTCTTCGCAAATATGACAGTGTGTTGCATTGTGAAATGTCGACAACTGTTCAGGAGTTAAATCCAGCATTGGAACATTACTGGACAAGATGGGTTTGACAAAATTCGCAAAATATTTCAATTCGTCTACGAACCACGAAACACAATCCGCGTCGCGGCGATATCGATACACCGATAACGATGTATCGTACGAACAATGCATATAATATGCTATGCTATGAACTTTGTGGCGTTGATACGCGCATAATTTATTATTATTATTATTATTATTATTATTATCAGCCATTCGGTGACTGTCCTCCGTTTTTTCGATGATGCACTCTAGATCTGCGTACACCACGAAGGGGAGTCGCTCCTTTTGGCAGTGGTTGTTGAAGTTGAGCAAATTTTTGCCTTCGCTGGGCAGCAGGATGGCGCAGTCATTCATCTTGCCGTAGTCCAGCGAATGAAGCTCCAACTTTGCGGTAGATCCGAAATAGTGCATGCATCTGTAAACCCAAAAATTTTTTATTTAATTTGTTTCGCGAGATATTTCAACATTTCATATGTTTTCTATACATACCGATCGCAGATGAATTTTTTCCCATTGTGCCTGCTCAGCTGCGTGCTCACCAGCCGGGACAAATTCTTGATCCATACAAAGTGTCCTACATCGCCGTGTTCTTGATTCGGCGTGTAGAGCAAGTTTACGTGTCGATTCCTCTTTTGGCTGGTGAGGCCCAGCGGAAAGACCGTCATCGTATTCTCCATCTCGAAGGTGTAGATGTTGATGGAGATTTCGTTCAACCGCTCAAATTTTCAAATTTGCCCCAGGGACATTGGGAACTCAATGCCCTGGAGGTTTAGCACAGACGTATAGTGCGGGTATGAACTTGGGTGATCGGGATGTCTTTCCGCAGGATGGAGGGCGGCGATCACTGCCCACGCGAAACATGCATTGTCCGGGGATTGCACATTGATCGTTGCATTTTTCAACAATAAATCCTGTGGCAACTTGTGGTGGCACCCCGCGTGCAGCGGATTGTATTTGTTGACATTGATGGTCAGATTCATGATTCTCGTCAATGCCCACCCGCTGTCGCGTTCCTGGAACTCTTCCAGCGATGTCAGGGTGGGTTCGACGACGCATCTCTGGTACCACTCGTGCAGATCGGATGTGCCGAAGGGTTCACAGTTTCGGGTGTTGATGCTTTTACAAGCACGCTTGTCATCGGCCACAAATTCACCGTTGAACACGGTGTTCACTTTGAGGTGTCGATGTTTGCTCAAAGCGCCCCGCACATGCTCCAGCGCAATGGTCCCCGCATCCTGAAGGAAGTTGCGCGGCTCGATGTAATTTGAATTTAGCACTGCACCAGTTAACACGCGGCTATCGAACGCAGTGTCTATTTCGCGCCACAAAAGTCCGGTACTCGAATGTCCGGCACCTTCATGCACAAAACGACCGCGCAACGAATATTTTAGTCCTTCGAGCTGCGCGATTCGAGCAACCAGCGATTGCCGAACTCCGATCGATAATCGAGGACGTTTTACGCGGCTGTGTTCTTCCAACGATTCGATGCACTCGTTGCACCGTTCTTCCCACGCGAGGTATTCTTCTCGCGAAATCAATCGTGCGGATTGATCCAATAATTGGCGGATTACTTGCGCGAATTCTTCCATGGTTGTAAAAAGGAATGTAAATGTAATGTCTTTTCCTCGCAACACGTGTAACGGTTTTAGGCGTGACTCGACGCGCTTTACAGGATTTCAGGATTGATTCGTGTGGCGTGCGACAAAGAATTAAAATTCAAGAACAAGAATTTAACTTAAATAGTGTTTATTCAAGAAAACACTTCTAAATGATACATGAAAATATAATTAAACGCCTTAATACTAAAGCAATTAAAGAAATTAATTAGGTTGCGACTCTAGGTCGTTACAAAAAGTAAAGCTGATCGTCTTGGGTTGCGACACTAGGTCGTTACAAAAGAAATACCCGTTTGAGCGATCGATTTGGAGTTATATAACTTAATTAATTAATAATGACGTTTAGCCAAATGAAAGGAATTAGTATGTCGGTAATGACTCTCGGTCGACAAAAGAATTAGCTTATTGATCTAGGAGTTTGATTATGGATAATGACTCTCGGTCGATAAAGGAATTATCTTATTGATCTAGGAGTTTGATTATGGATGACGACTCTCGGTCGATATAGGAGTTAGCTTATAATTTAGGAATTAGCTTATAGATCTAGGAAATTGAATATGTTAAGTTGAGAATCGTTTGAATTGTTTCATTGTCATCAGGGGCGGTATTGCCACCTGGAATAGTCTTGTTCCCTCGTCGCTCAGGAGTATTAATACTAACCTGAGATTGAGAATTATCAATAACTTAGCTTCGTCAACTAAGTGGCCTGCAAAGCGGCCTCCAAGGCAGAAAACCTCTCGTCAAACCTGGCGACTATGGCCTTAGTTTACTACGATCAGCTCGACCAAGTGTCCAGCAAGGCGGCCTCCAAAGTTGGAGCATTAAAGTTAGGTTGGAATCAGCCAATGGCCATAAATGATTCGGAGTAGTATCTGTATTGAATTTATGATTCATAATGATACTTCTCTGGGCCTTCTTGCCCGTATTTATACATATTCAGGGTTCTGGGAGCGCACCAATGGGAACGGAGTTTGGCTATTACGCATCAATCATTCTCGTCTCGCTCGATCTGTTCTCCAGTCAGTCTACTAAGCGACTGGTTATGCGCAGGCGCGCGCATGGAACGCTCTGTTCCCTCTCTCATTTGCTACGCACCAATTACAGTCATTGCTTTTGATCCTTGCTCTCGTCGATCCGCTGATCGACTGAGGATCGCGCATGCCTTTGATTCTCCCACTCCTTTACACTCTTTCGTCATACTCGCGTTTCGCGGTATCCTGAACTAATATTAATCCTAAACACACTTTATAAACGTAAGAATAATAAGGATAAATAAAAATATAAGTATTTAAGTAATTATTAATTATGAATTAAGTTTATTAACGAAAAAAAAGAAAAGGGACTTTTTTGGGGTTTGTTACACACGTTGCAACGATTTGAGGCTTTGTGCAGTTTTGGAGCGCGCTTTTATGGCCGGTGTCATGATTTGTGATCTCTGTCTTACTCTTTTGGCGTACGCCCTCCCTCCAATGCAAAAACGACGATCCGACCCAACATGGTTCTATGCAGTTTCTGCTGATACAGCAAAATTCTTTCTATGATTCGCGCGTATGACAAAATAGCGCGCAAAAATCATCCGACACAGTTTCTGCTGATTCTGCATAATTCTAAGATTCTACGTTCCCAAAAGTATTATATTACATTCAACACGTGTCGAGACATTTATCCTTGAGGATGCGGCTCAAGTTACATGCAACCGTGCGATATGCTGCGACGTTAAGATTGAAATACATTATGGAAAAATTGGATGCTTTAAAATAAAATGCTGTGGTGGGGGAAGCAATTTAGGCCATATTTAAGCCAGTCTCCCGAACGCTATTCCATCAATCGCTCAGTATCCACAGTGACTTTCGACGGAACAAATAGTGCTCTGAAAAAATGTGCAGTACCAGTGCCGAAGGAAACGCCGGACACATGAATTATTACGTTCCCATCATGCGAGATGATGGCGTAGCTCAATGCGGGGAGAATACATTTGACAGGTAAGACTTAATTTTCACATCTTCTTGAAATTTTTTTATGTTTATTCCTAATACGAGTGGACAATTTCATAGCTTTGATTGTTCTCTTAGGCCGCGCCAAGCATCGCGGATCATGGTCAGAAGATACGCATTAACAACCATGGGTAGCAAATATTTGGAAATTAGGATCAGCGTAGGACCTATGGCTGATGTGGAAGTTGTTCTCGGCGACAATCGCGGGAATCATCTCATATTATCATGGTATACGTGGTGTGCACTAGCCGCAACAAGTACAACCATCGAACAACGTGCACAATTACCTGGATCAGAATCGCTACGGATTAATGAATTATCGGTTGATTTTTGTCGGATGTATGATTCTCCGATTGTAAAGATGACACTAGATACTAACAAGGGGAGTCCACAGTGAGGTAGTCATCGATTTTGATGAGCCTTGGCACGATGAATCTATATCGAAAATAAGTAAATACGTGTCCGAGCATTTCTGCCATTGGGCCTTAATAACAAAGATAATTGCATGTAAATTATTAAACATTCCATAGCGCCGATGGAAAACATAAAAGCCATAATCTGAGTTTAAGAATATGCCGTGGAGCGTTCGGTAAGACGTCGGCGTGGTGTTGTTGCGGTCGTGAGTTCGATTCCGCCTGTGTCTGTATATTTTTTTCATACTTTATTTTTTTCACACTTTATTTTTTCCACACTGTATGAATAGTGAGATGGTGGCCGTGGGGTTTTAATGGGTAAAAATCCCACACTACCCTGGCGCCCTCGGGGGATTCCCCTCTGGAGGTGTCGGGGTGTCTTTTGAAGATTTCCCCACGTTAAAAAAAAAAATAATTGTATTTATACATTTAAAAGAATTAATGAACGTTACTACCATTACCTTTTTTCTCACTATTCATACAGTGTGGAAAAAATAAAGTGTGAAAAAATAAAGTATGAAAAAAATATACAGACACAGGCGGAATCGAACTCACGACCGCAACAACACCACACCGACGTCTTACCAAACGCTCCACGGCATATTCTTAAACTGAGGTTATGGCTTATTATGCTTTCATTGGCGCTACGGAATGTTTTGTTAATTTACATGCAATTATCTCTGTTATTAAGGCCCAATGGCAGAAACGCACGGACACGTATTTACTTATTTTCGATATAGATTCATCGTGCCAAGGCTCATCAAAATCGATGACTACCTCACTGTGGACTCCCCTTGTAAGTCGCTGTATTTCAAACCGAATACAGTAACATATTTGTTTAATCTTGAGCCGTGTGTAAACTATGTGTATCTGCGATTACATGAAACTGCAGAAGATGTGAGGATGAAAATTTCAAATTTTGTCAACGTACTACAGCAGAGCGATGTTGCCTGCGAAACCTTAGATGCGCGTCGTGCTGCCAAAATCATACGTGATAGCGAATATTTCGATGCGGCGTATCTTGTAGATTGCGAACTGGTAGCATGTGCAATCAACGATATTCTAGCTGATGCTTGTATGAAAAAATGTTAAATTATATTCTATTAATTTTAAATAAAATTTCTTAAACGTATATTATTTCTCCATTTTATTCACCCGTCTTCCTCCTTCTGTCCTCGCCACATAATTCTAAGATTTGCAGACACTGCATAATTCTATTTCGCTCGAGCGTTCTTCGCGTCGTTGAATGACGTCATCACATGCAGGTGTCCCGGACGTTACACGATACGCCGCGACGTTAAATCGGAACGCTTTGAAATACTGTTAGCTTTAGAATAAAATGTGATTGTACCACCAAGTAGTGCCCAGATTTTAGCTTTAAAATATTGCTCTCTCTTTCCCACCCTCCGAAGACGCGGTTTGTAAAACGTCGAACTTTCCCGACATTGCCCGAAACATCATCCGATAAAAATAAATTATTATTTCTCTGTGTTGGAAATGTCTGTATGTCGCATATTAGTTTGGAAAAATATATTTGGGGGAAAAAATTTCTGGGAGCAGATCGAGTCTGAAAAAGAGGTTTTTCAGACAGGATCCGCCCCCAGAAATTTTTTGAGAGGGGCATTCTCTCCCTCCGGTTAAGTCTAAAAAGTTTTCGGGGATGGGCCAGGTCTCCGCGGCGGCTCGGCCTGGACTGATACCCTCCATCATCGCGGCTTCCCCCACTCCGCGGCACGTGCGCGCGCAACCTGTCTTCCTCTCCCCGCAGGTCCCGCGCCCATGTTTCCCTCCGCCGCACTCCCCCGCGCGCCCTCACTTCCCCCCGCCCCCGCGCTCCCCTCAGAGGACCTGGGTTAGAACTCTCCTTGCCTTACTACTGACAGAATACAAGAAGGCAGATACAACGCACATTACACAGAAATCAGGGATAACCAGAGAGTAAATTACCTAAACGGAAACTACGGAGGCAGAGACCAACGCATGATTGCAAGGTTCAGATGTGGGAACGAAGAGCGAGGAAGCAAGTACTGGAAGGAGGAAAAAGAGACAGTATGCAGACTATGTAATGGGGCTAGAGAGACGCTGGGTCACATGCTACAAGACTGTAAGGATCTAAAAGAGAAAACTCAACGATCAGAGGGATACTAAAGGGTAGAAGAAGAAGGAGCGGAGCGGATGCGACTGGTTCTAGAAAAAAGGAGAAGAAAAGAAGAACAAGCTGAAGCAAGAAGTCAAAACGAAAGCACAATCTTGAATTAATAGTCCCAAAAACACTTACCCCGGGTCTCCACCAAAGCGAACACGAACAAAAACATTTTCTCACGAACATGTTAGCTAACACGGCGTTCGGCCCGGTGTGACACCAAATAACAATGTTCGCTAACAAATCACCATCCTAATAGGCAATAAATCTTCCGGATGGTCACGGTAGACGTCGAGAGAGGGTGTTCGCGAACAAAGTTCGGTGATCTACCAGACACGAACATTTTTGGCGAACATTGGCTGTTTTCTCGTTCTTGTCCGTTTTCAAACCCATGAAACTTGGGCCTCGTAATCCCTTTCCATTGTGTGATTGCTCGCAAACAGGCGACCCTCTACGACCCTCCGCCAGCAGGTACCCCATAGAAATAGTATGCGTGACAAGCACGAATCAAATTTTAATATTTTTTGTTTTAAGATAATGAGAATATTTCCAATATATGGATAAGATATTTCTAATAAAAATGAAACCAAACACGACGCAATTCGGATAAATTTGAGTTCCGCTGATAATATATGTATATTATATATGTATATTATATATATTGTATATTATATGTATATTATATGTAAATTTGAGTTCCGCTGATAATATATGTATATTATATATGTATATTATATATATTGTATATTATATGTATATTATATATGTATATTATCAGCGGAACTCAAATTTGTCCGAATTGCGTCGTGTTTGGTTTCATTTTTATTAGAAATATCTTATCCATATATTGGAAATATTCTCATTATCTTAAAACAAAAAATATTAAAATTTTATTCGTCCTTGTCACGCATACTATTTCTATGGGTTACCTGCCGGCGGATTGTCGTAGAGGGTCGCCTGTTTACGAGCAGTCACACAATGGAAAGGAATGCGGATCGCCAGGTATCATCAGAAATGTTCGTTCGCTGCGTTCCTACTGTCGCGAACATCCTCGAGAACGTTCGTACGCGGAGTTCTGTTCGTGTTCGCGGCGGTGTGGACACGACGAAAACAGATGAAAACGTTCGCGAACAATGTTTTTGTTCGTGTTCGCCTTGGTGGAGACCCGGGGTTACACACATAACACATCTATCCCCATTTTAAGGCCGAATGGCGAAAAATAAACCTATTTACTCCTAATAATTACAATATAAAAAATTATGTGAAATCAAAATGAATTACAAGTACATGAAGGTGTTTTGTAATAATCACAGACATTTTAATAATGTGAAGATAAAATTTAACATCTAGACATTTGCCTAGATGTCCGCGGCCTGGAAGTCAAATACTTGGCGTGGCCAGGCAAGGTCAAGGTGTCGATGAATAAGAATTATTAAAAAACGAAAAATAATAAAAGTGTATTCATATTGTCAGAGTTTTAAATTGATAAATTATGTGAAAGCTTGTGAGATGAAAGGTATCGGTGTCGATGCATGATCTTACAAATATTTTAAAACGCAATATAATGAAAATGTACTCATATTGTCTGAGTTTTGAATGGACAAATTATCTGAATGCCTGCGAGGGGGAAGGTATGAGTATTGATGATCTGAGAATACCTTGCCTGGCCGCGCCAAGTATTTGACTTCCAGGCCGCGGATATCTTTTTTTGTCTTTTATTGTGTTACACAGTGTCGCTTTTGCACACTGCGGGAAAGCATCTTTATGTACTTGCAGCTCATTTTGATTTCACATCCTTTTTACTTTGTAATTATTATTATTTTCTATTAATTGTATTATTTTTATTTCATGTACTTGGCGTAATTTGTTTACTTTTTGAATATTTTTATGGGGATCTCACTACTTTTTACAAAGATTGTATATTTTCTTCTGATTTTTTTGTGACTTACTCTTTTCCGTCTTCGACTTTTTCATGTACTTGGCGTAATTTTATGATTTTTTTGAAGTTTTTTATTAATTACTTACTTCGACGCTCTGCAGTATCAAAGAGGTTACAGATCAAACTTTTTTATTCATTAATGCTTCAATATTGTGTCGAGATCGATTATAAAGGGTATAGCCGGTTAAGATGGTCAAATGTGCCCCTGAACCGAATTCAAATCGCAATGAGTCATTCGAACGCTTATAAAAAAAGAATGATTTCTGCCAAGTTTCAACTTTGTATCTCGACCCGGGGGGTAGTAAAGGGTAAAAATAGAAAATCTGGTTTTTGCCGAATTTCTCCTATACCAGCGGATGAAAAGTTTTGAAAAAATTCAGAGGCATGTCTGTTATCGGTGCACATATTAGGGAATCGTGTCAGATTTTTAAATTGTAAAACCAAGCTGTGAAAAATAAAAAACGCCAAAAAATGCTGAAAAATGCCGGTTTTGTATCGAAGCAGTCTTGATACTATAATTATATTTTTACTGTAAATCCGCATCATTGTTACTATTGTCCTGAATTTTTTCAGATTTTTTAATTTGGTGCGCCGCAGTTAAAAAAATTAAAAACCGATTTTTTCGCCGTTTTTTCCGTGTCAGAGTAACTAATAGGTCGAACTTTCGTACATACTTTATGGAATAAGTCTTTCATGCAATCTTCAATGTCTTCACATGTAGCAAAACAGCATAGGAATCAAACGAACTAAACATGCTGTAACATTACAGTCTAAAATGTCTATCGTATTTTCAACGGCGTCAATGGCGCAGCGGTAAAGTGTTCGACTGTTGAATCGCTGCGAACTTTTTGAACGTAGGTTCGAGCCTCGGAACTTCTAAGTCCCACAGGGTCATAAAATTTTTCATCCACTGGTATAGGAGAAATTCGGCAAGAACCTGATTTTCTATTTTTACCCTTTACAACCCCCCGGGTCGAGATACAAAGTTGAAACTTGGCAGAAATCATTCTTTTTTTATAAGCTTTCGAATGACTCATCGCGATTTGAATTCGGTTCAGGGGCACATTTGACCATCTTAACCGGCTATACCCTTTCTTTCATTCAAAGTAACGAATGAAAATTATCTTTATCTCTTTTTCATGTCGCTTCTTCGGCCTCTCCTCTTTTCTCTACGTAGGTGTATGTATGAAATACTTCCGCTGTCACCTTATTTTACCTCAGAATTACTTTATCACTTTCAATCGGGAACTAATGGATCAATTTCGATGTAGTTTTTTTATCGTGCAGAACAATAATGGAGGGCGGATGCAATAAGGGGACTAGCGCTGGAAAATGCGAAAAATTATTGTCCAAACGCTAAAAAGGATTGGAAAATTAAATGTTTTTAATCTGTATTTTAAAAAATATAGTGTTGTAAAGCTCGTCACAACACACAATTTTCTATTTACAGTTTGCTTATCCAATCATTAATATTCGCGCTAAAAATTATAAACAAAATATTTCTCATTGTCCAAAGTCAATATTTCTTTAAACATAAATTGCAATAACTTGAGGAAATATCAACGGATCGTTATGAGACTTAAAATATAATTTCAGAAAACTCTATCGAAGCCACAAAGTGTATGTTAAAAACGCTTATGTTAAAAAATGTAATAATATTTAATTAAAAAGTAATACTGGTTTGTGGGTATATGCTGATATCATATCCATTGAATTGATTTGATTAGTGGTTACAGGTTGATTTCAAGTCATTTGAATTTGTGATTATGGGTTATGTTACATGCCCCTATCGGTTCATTCCGTGCTTGCTGTCCGCGCGTCGCTTTCTGTTTCGACATCGGCGATTCAGCGGAATCGACTCGCGCGTGGCAACCGGGTCGCCGAACCGCGGAGCGATCGTTGTCAGCACAGCGCGATCGTTGTCAGCACAGCGCGACCGTTGACGTCCCGGGTCCCGATATTTCCTAATAAGGAGCGATCGACAAGTGCCGAGGGGGCGATTTCCCCCCATCGATTTCGAGAACGCGAGGCACGGACCGCAACAGCAAGACAAGGTGGAGGCATTCGTTTTCGGGAGCTCGTGCTAGGAAGTTGCGACGAGCCAGCGGGCCGTCAAGATTTCGCGACCTCACCTCCGCGTAGATTCCGCGAAGCGCGTCCGGTCGATTAGGATCAGTATAAGGGTAACTCCTTCCTATATACCGTGAACAGCCTAGCCGGGAGAGCCCTTGCGCTGCGATCTGAACCACCGTCGACCCGGCGAAGGCGTGTGAAGGAACAGGCTAGAGCGATAAGACGGACTCCGACACCCGCTGACTTCCAAGTGCCACCCGAGAGCACAGCGAGCGACCACGACCTACGACAGGTTGACCGACATACTAGCGTCAGCAGAGACGAAGCGCCGTCTCTGGGGTATGTAATTTCTATTATCTTTAACCAGAATGTATGTAAACCATATTGTTATTCTCCAAATTCCATTGTAAGACTTCATTCAAACCCTTCTACCTTCCCTTTCCCTGGTAAGTATAGTCAAGGTGGGTCTAAGCCCTTTGATAGAGCAAGAACCCGATAAGTCATTCCAGTCGCTCGGAGTGATTTATTGCAATGTCCCTTCCGGACGTAACAGTTATATTTATGATATACAAACAAGACGCAATTCAAATTTGGCCAACTTACCTTGTGTTTGAGACTGCATTTTGGTTGCAATTTAATGGTACAACGATACATATTTGTAAAAACACGTGGCATCTCAAATTTTGACAACTTACCTTATTTAACACTCTCCAGGTTATAACCTGACTGTAAGCTGTCAAAATTTGGAGTAGATTGCATAGTGAAGATAGCGAGTGATGAACGAAACATGTGTTAGTTTCTTTTGACTGAAGGTGTGCGTGTAACGCGTATATACGTATTATGTTTGACGAAAAATTTCTTGGAGAATCAGAAGAAGAAAAATCTTACCGTTTCCGACTGATTCTATGAGATGATATTACGACATCTCTGTCATGCGTGGACCGATTTTATAGAATTTGGTCTTATCCGGAAGCTTATATGCGGTTTACATAAGAAAAATGTCTTTAAATTTAGAAAATATTGCAGGCGTGATGAGATATTAATAAAATAAGTTTCAGGTAAGGTTGGATTAGCCGGGCGACAAGTAAATGATAGCGGTAGCGACAGTCGACATATACAGGGTGTTGACATGTAGGGGAAACCCGGGCAAAGCGGATGGGCTTTTGGTTTGCTTTGCTATAAGAGATGGCACCACGAGTCTTTCCTGATCGAGAAAGCGACCGGTTGTCGACCGCTATGACAATGCAATATAACATGTGATTGCTGTTGTGCGTCGTTTGTAAAGAAAAAACAAAAATTGTGCGTTTTCTTACAAATTTCGCTCAGGTACCTACGTGGCTTGATTATTAATAATTATCGGTATTTACTACAGTAAATGTTTTTTATAAGTTATGTTCTTAAGATTCAACATTTAACATTTTTAATTTGTTGTTCATACTTTTTCCAAACATTCCAAATTTCCACCAAGTGGGTTCTTTGGGCAAAGCGGATCGGGGTAAAGCGGATGGTCAATCCTCTTTGCCCTGCTAATCCCGGTCATATTAATATTAACGTTTTATTTTATTCTAGCATGGTTTTCCAGTACAAACGTAAAACAGGTCAAGCGAAATGAACGGGGAGCAATCTAAAGTAGGCCATGGATGCAGTCAATGAGAAAAAAGAGTCTATTACGTCTGCCGCCAACAAATACCTGATTCCGTATACAACATTACAACGGCATTTGAAGTCAGGAAGTTGTAACAAAAAAATTGGGAAGGTTTACTATTGTTTTTACCGAAGAACATGAAAATGAGTTGTGTAATTACTTGAAAGAGTTAGATAATCTATTTTTCGGCCTAACTCGTGCTGATTTCCTGGAACTAGTTTATGATTTTGCAGCAAAAAATAGTATTGAGGACCCTTTCAAGAACGGTAAAGCTGGTGAAGTTTGGTTTGCCGGTTTTAAGCGAAGACACCCGGATATTGTGCTGCGATCACCTAAACCCATTTCTATCGCTAGAGCAAGAGGCTTTAACAGACCACAGGTGGAGCAGTTTTATTTACTTTTGTGGGAGCAGATCGAGAAATTTAATTTTGATGCAACTACGATTTACAATATGGATGAGACTGGTGTGAGAACGTCGACGTCTAAGCCACCAAATATTTTGAGTACGAAAGGAAAAAACAAGTTGGAGTTGTTAGCAGTGCTGAAAGATGTCAACTTACAACTGTCATATGCTTTTGCAATGTTGCAGGCACATATGTTCCGCCATTTTTCATTTCTGCGCGAAAACGGATGCAAGATCGGCTTTTAGATGGGGCCCCTCCAGGTTCCCGAGCCTCCGTGAGCGATAATGGTTGGATGAATGGACAAGTTTTCTTGTTGTGGCTTCAGTATTTTGATGAAATGGTTCGTCCAAATGAAAACCGAAAAGTTTTGTTGCTACTTGACAACCACGAATCTCACAAGTATTATCCAGCCTTAGAATTTGCATGGAAAAATCACGTTGTTTTCGAATCGTTTGCACCACATACAACAAACAAAATGCAGCTGTTAGATGTTGCTGTTTACGGACCAATAAAAAGCACTTTGAACAAGAGCTAAACACTTTTCAAAAAAGTCAGCCAAGGAGAATTATCAACCAGTATGATATCGCAAAACTTTTCGGAGGAGCCTTTTTACAAAATGCTATTCAAGGATTTAAAAATCCACGACTTTGGCCCTATAATCCACATGTATTTGGCGACGAAGACTATGCTCCATCATCCATAACAGACCGTCCATTGGAAGAAAATGCTTCAGAAAATATATCACCACTACACGACAGTATTCCATTACCTCGTGACAACATCACACTACTTCGCGACATTATACCACCGTCACACGACAATACTGCACTACAATGCAGCATTGTAGAGATGGAAAATCTTGAGTCGACTATTAAGAGCTCATCACCATTTCAAGTAAGACCAATACCCATTACGGCTGCACCAAAAACAGTTCATAAAAATAAAAGACAAAGGGCAGAAGTGTTGATCCAGTCCCATAAGAAATCAGCAAGCTTCTAAGTTGCACAAAGTTAGTAACAAGAAAACGAAAATAATCGAAATGGCCCTACCTGTAGCCGTCGAGTAAAAAAAACGACAAAAAAGTCTGCCAAAGACAACGAAAATATCCGATTTTTCTGCTTGGTGTGTTTTGAGCCATACTGAAAAGGCTGTCGTTTTCTTCCCCGTCAAATGTAAAGTCATCTGGGCAGACAGCCATAAGCGCCTTGTTCTCTCTACTGGCATCTACACGAACCTATACTTTTAGTAACAGCCCATAGATGGCGGATGCATTGATATATGATTGTAGTAGTAAGTATGCGCGTGACGCTGTTGCCATTCTCATTTGTACTAGCGCGAGCGCCGCCAGTCTTCGGTGGATAACCCTGTACAATGTACGATATCGACCTCATCGCGCGATGCTTGTAACTGCAGTCTCATTTTTAGTATTCCCAAACTCACATCGGTTCGGTACCATGCTTTACGCACCCCCCGCACTAGCCTAGCCCCCAACCAATACTAATACCTGGCAGAAGTTGGAAAGTGGAATGCGTTGTGTCGGAATAAGTCAACTGCAATAATATCCGAGTTTGTACGCAAAACCTAACTGAAAAGTAAATCTGGCAGATGTTGGAAATGATCAACACGTTTTGATTAACATACGTTTATTATATTCAAACAAATCAAAATCTGTTGTTCTACAAAATATTTTCAAAAACATATTTTAAAATCATTGAATAACAAGTGTTCACCCTTGCTTTCACTTTTAAAATTCAATACCAGGACGAACAATCCGGATTGTATCGTAACTTGATGATGAAGCCATTGTAATAAATATTGAAACTAATTGTAAGTACGTGGCAAAAGAGCAAAGGCCTCAACAACAATCGCACTTGGCTATGTGAAGACCGTTCGCGTTCAGTTTTTGTTACCGTATCCCTATACATACACGTGGAGGCCGATATCGTACACTGTAACGTGGGCTGTGAAACAGTCGACGACGACGAGAAGATGGTTGTGTTAGTAACGTCTGTATAGGTAGATTTCAATTATGCCGACAGTTTTTTATTAATATCTCAGAAATTAACAAATACCCGCAGCTAAAATTTTAAATTAGAGGTTCTCTCAGGGTGAGGAGCAATTACGCTCAACAATGGAGGGGGGAAAACACCTTCAGAGTGGTGGTAATGGTGTGCGTGAATTGAACAGCGTCAGTTCACGCACACTATTACCACCACTCAACAATGGAGGGGGGAAAACACCTTCAGAGTGATGGTAATAGTGTGCGTGAACTGACGCTGTTCAATTCACGCACACCATTACCACCACTCTGAAGGTGTTTTTCCCCCTCCATTGTTAAGCGTAATTGCTCCTCACCCTGGGTTCTCTCGCCTCCCGCCCTACCCCTCAAAATTTCGGTTCATTCCGGTGGTTGGGTCATACCGTAGTACAATCGGTTCGGTACCATGCTTTACGCGCCCCCTGCACTAATCTCGCCCCAACCAATACTAATATCCGGAACAAGTTGGAACGTGGAATGCGCTGTGTCGGAATAAGTCAACAGGAGTGCCAAAAGTTTTTTATTAATATTTCGGAAACTAATAAATTCTCGCAGCAACAATTTTAGATTTAGGGCCCACACACCATCCCCATCCCTTCCCTCAAATCTCGTGACGATCGGGACACGGGGCCATTCCGAAGTACAGCCATTAAAACTTGATGTTCTGCTTTGCAAGTTCTATTAGCCAGCTAATTAACCCCTCAGTGTGGTATGACGAGCAGGACTTGTCATGAGAAAAAGGTCCTCAATGACGGTATGACGAGCACTGCTCGTCATGGGACGTGAAGCGGAGGCGTCAGCATTAGGCCCTGGGACTACGGTCTATTGGACACTCGAATTAGAGGCGTGTTGTGCACTTCCCAAATACTTTCTGTAGACCTTAGGGAGGAGATATGTACAGAGTGATCTTAGAGCCACTGGACTCAAAGAGGTGCTGTCTAGCATCCCGTGGCGAAGGCAACCCCCCCGCAGTGCCTCACCGAATTTTATGGCTTTCGACCCTCGAAGTGGTTGGAATACATTAAGATACGAAAAATGTCCCGGATTTCCGCAGGTATCATCAGATCTTTGCGAAAACGGCGCCAATCGATTCCTTATATTTCGCCGATGAAATTAACACCACGAACGACGTGATTCGGAGCATAATGAAGGAAATTCCGTTTAACATTCATTTGTATAATTTCTTTCTAGCTTCGTTAAAAATAGTGCGATTAACATGAAATTTAGTACAATCTTCATCGGAAAAACATAAGGAATCCATCGGTGTCACTTCCATATCGATACGATAAAGAATAAAGAATTATTTTATTTCTGAAACAGGTAGGAATCCTCGGCCGACCGCGGCGATTCGAGGTCGACACCCCGCAGTCGAGGGTGAAATATTCATTACAGCGTATTAAGAAATTCTTTATTCTTCAGCGTATCGATATGAAAATAACACTAATGGATTCCTTATGTTTTTCTGATGAAAATCGTACCAAATGTCATGTAAATCGGACTACTTTTACATAAGAATAGACAGATACGAGGTATGTATTTTGTGCCCGCCCAAGTATTTACTTTTCCAGCAGAGTCGACCAATAGCACTCAAGTTTGACAATACTTCTTCAGATCCGCTATGTAGTAACACCTTAACAGCAGGGGTCAAGGTTTTAACCAATGACATTCATCCCGCAGTTAGGAACTGTTCTGGACAGAAAATCTTCCAGCTTGAGGGGTTAACAAAGGGAGGATCGAGAAATAACAAATACGTTGTGATATCCCACTATTTTTCGCGCGGTATTATTCTAAATACTTTCCCAAATATCTCAATATCACTCCATCAAAGCCCCTCAAACTCAACTCTTACTCCATTTCCTCAATCGATGATCACCTTGACGATGTACCTTAGTGGTCCCCATCTCAAGATGGTCGGTAAGAAACCTCCTTCTAACTATTCGCCCGAAGAGGCACGAATTCCCTTCTACATACTAAATCTAAACAAGTCCCTCGTCCCAAAAACCTCTTAAATCGAGACCACGTCTCACCCCTTCTCTACGACCCTCCAAGTCGAGCCCACAATTACCCCATTCTCATTAAAACATCCAAAATCCATTCGACGGGTTGAGTATCTCCTCTTACCGTTAATAAAACCCCAGAAAACTAATTACGACGAATATTTGGCGTACGTGACATAAATATGTCTAATAATAGACGTACCGTTCATAAAAACCCCGGAAGTCCTATTGCGACTTATTTGTTAAATATGTCAAGGTTCCTACCGCGCGTACCCCCGCAACATTCCTGTAAGGATACATAAATATGAGGTCCCGAGAGGCCGGAGCTTCATTATCATTCAAATTTCTGTATAGAAAGTATATTCATACCGTTCAAACTGTATCGCGGAGAAAGCATTATCTTTCAAAACTTTTCAAGTGTTAAATTCAGTGACCAATAATCACCATTCATCAATCACTGTAAGATATTACAATTACCATTTATAATATTGTATATCACCGCCATCATTTATATTTTGTATTATTATTTCTATTGCTTTTAAATATTAATGTGTCTTACTAACGCTTATTGCGTATGTCATTCTTGCATTATTATTCATATTGCTTTCGTTACCTTTACATTATTAACGCTTATTGCAATCATTTATATTATTTGTATCATTAACGCTTATTGCGTTCATTTATTGCTTTGTATTACTATTCACATTATTGTTTTCTATATCAATGTTTATTGCTTATACCATTTTTCATAATTATCACATATTGTGTTTCATGTCCATACATATATTGCTATTGCTTAACATTTATGTAAATGTCATGTGCTAATGCCCAACGTCCAACGTATAGTTATAAAACTAAACAACACCACAGTGCTAAGAATTGAATAAACAATTCTTATTTTGAATCACGCTTCGAATTATTGTGTCCATCCTTTGATTACTAAGATTCTAAACCAGGACAGGCTGCCGCAACAGCTGATTTCTGTTCGCGAACGCGAGAGCGCTTATACTGTTTACAAACATACTTTTGCATGGGCCGTGCAATTCACGGAAGTATTACGTGTGGCTTTCTTTACATAAATACAACGGTAAATCCTGTTACCGAAATCAAAACAAACATAAGGTGCTCTAACGGGTGTTCCCCGGGTGTGTATTCACTATTTAAACCTTCCCTGGTCAATTAGAGTGCTGGATTATAGATTCGCGCCTGACTCTCCTTCAAAACCCTCAGTGTGCAGGATTACAGATTCGCGCCTGCCGTTCTTTCCCTCAAAACCCTCAGTGTGCTGGATTATAGATTCGTGCCTGACTCTCCTTCAAAACCCTCAGTGTGCAGGATTATAGATTCGCGCCTGACGTTCTTTCCCTCAAAACCCTCAGTGTGCTGGATTATAGATTCGTGCCTGACGTCTTACCCCACATGTCATTGTCCCCTAAAGACCTCCACCCGGGACGTGACAACGTGATTTTTTATTTTGTCCTGATTGCATATTTAGGGGATGAACCGCCCCTCAAAGTTCAGAAGAAGAGGGACGAAAATTCCTATTGTTAGATCAAAGGATATTATGACACTGTGTATATCAAGTATTTACATCAAGTTCTACATCAGATTTATTCAACGCAGAGTTATAATATTCTTTGAACTAACCAATAACGTTAATAACGAATTATTTTTTGGTAAATTGATATTTATGAATTTGTCAACTAATTAAATTATATACAGGGTGCCCCACCTAAGACTGGACAGCGCGATATCACCCACAGTATTGTCGATAAAAATATTAAAAAAAAATAGGGATTGCATGGTTCGAGGGTGCTAATTTATTAGCGCGAACGAATTTTGTTTTCGATTATTATTTTAAAAGATACGATGGTCAAGTTCGGTTTCTCAAATGGAACTATTTTTTTTTTGAAGAGCTGAGTTGATAGTGGGTTCTAAGACAAATTCAACAAGCTTCAATATATACACTTCATTTCCACTGGTTTTTGAGATATTGCGCTTGCAAATTTACTGATTTTGCCTGGAAGGAAACCCGCTGGAATACTAAGGACCGAGGACGGTCTTGCTGGCGCCACGGGTGGCATTGCCTGTTGAAACTGATACCTACCTGCTAACGGTCTACGCCAGAAATGGCAGGCCCAAAGGCTGGACAATTCTCTTCCGTCAGAAGACTTAGGTAGGTACATCTGCGGTATCGAGAAGCGCACCGTTATTTTTATTTCGCACTTACTTGTATGCTCGGATAGCCGGTTCTTTTGGGAGGGATGCAAGTTGAATTGATTAGGTTTGGAGCTGTGAAAGTTGCTAGACTAAATTTCAACCATAGGTAGCAGATTGTATTAGAACCAATCGGATTTGCATCCCTCACAAACGACTGCTCTCTTGAAGAGGCCCTCTTCACAGCAATGCCCACCTTCTCTCGCACGCAATACGTTACCGCATGCTTTGGTTTTGATATTGAAGCTCGTGTTTATACTCGAGAGGTCCACGCGTCGACAGTGGGCCTTTTCTTCCTGTGTACTCTTCACGAGGCGTATCGACGGTGGATTGTAGGAGCGTAGATATCTGGATGCCAGTTATTGCATTCAGGAGACGATAGAAACACTTTATTACAAAACACACATGTATTATAATTAAAGTAAATCGTATTCCTCTCGGGTAGGAGTACTGATAATGATCGAACTTGTGCCCCACTTCGCGCAGACCGATTACGCGGAGGGTAATCGGGTCACAAACTGCACAGATGATACGCGGTAATTCTGGAGCAACGCCCGCCAAGGAGATGCCGCCTGGTACCCCGTGGCGGGGACAACCCTTCGCAGTGCCTCACCCGATTTTTATGGCTTTTACCGGAAAAAGGTATGAATCCTGGGCCGAACGTAGCGAATTGAGGTCGAGCCCCCGCAGTCGAGGGTGAAATATCCAGTACAACTTATTAAGAAATTCTTTTCTTCATCGTATCGAAAGGGAAGTGACGTCAATGGATTCCTTATGTTTTCCTGATGAAAATCATATCAAATATCATGCAAATCGGACTACTTTGACACAAGCTATTTGTATCCCCTATGTAAAAGTTCTCCGATTTACACGACATTTGTAATGATTTTCATCAGAAAACCCCAAGGAATTCATCGGCGACACTTCCATATCCATACGATAAAGAATAAAGAATTATTATATTTCCTAAACAAATACAGGGTAATTCTGCAGGTACGCCCGTCCCCTCGTGGTGAGGACAACACCCCGCAGTGCCCATCGAATTTTATGGTTTTCGATCCTCCTAGGGGTTGGAATATCTTTAAGAAGTGAGAAATGTTTAGGATTTCAAATGTTTGCTTCTTTTCTTCATCGTATCGAAGGGGAATGTGAATTCCTGCCGTTCGGTCGATTAAAATCATACCAAATTTCATGTAAATCGGACTATTTTTAACCAAGTCAAGTCAGCTTGAAATGATATAAATCGATTTTCCATGGAATTTCCTTCACATTATGTTCCGATTTACCTCGTTTTTGGTGTCAGTTTCATCGGCGAAACATAAGGAATCGGTGGGTATCGTTTTTGCAAAGATCGGATGAGAAATGCGCGAGTCGAAGATTTCTTACTTCTTAATAGGCACTCGAACTCCTTCGAGGGTCGAAAACCATAGAAATCGGGTGAGGCACTGCGAAGGTCTGTCCTCGCCACGGGGTACCAGACCGCATCTCCTTGACGGGCGTTGCTCCAGAATTACCCTGTAACTGTTTAGGAAATAAAATAATTCTTTATTCTTTATCGTATGGATATGGAAGTGTCGCCGATGGATTCATTGAGGTTTTCTGACGACAATCATTACAAATGTGTAAATCGGACAACTTTTACATAGGGAATACAAATAGCTTGTGTCAAAGTAGTCCGATTTGCATGATATTTGGTATGATTTTCATCAGAAAAACATAAGGAATCCATTGGCGTCACTTCCCTTTCGACATGATGAAGAAAATAAGTTCTTAATATGCTGTAATGGATATTCCACCCTCGACTGCGGGGGCTCGACCCCAATTCGTTACGTTCGGCCGAGGATTCGTACCTTTTTCCAGAAAATGCCGTAACAATCGGGTGAGGCAGTGCGAAGGGCAGCCCTCACCACGGGGTACTAGGCCGCATCTCCTTGACGAACGTCGGGCGACTCTTGCCCGAGAGGAATACGATTTACTTTAATTATAGTACATGTGTGTTTTGTAATAAAGTGTTTCTATCGTCTCCTGAATTCAACAACTGGCATCCAGACATCTGCGTTTCTACAATCAATCGGCAATACTCCTCGTGGAGAGACACGGTAAGAAAAGGGGTAGCCCGCTGTCGACGCGTGGTCCTCTTGAGTATAAACACGATCTTCGATATCGAAACAATAACATGCTTTGACGTATTCCGTGCGAGAGAAGGTGGGCATTGGAGAGGAGGTATTGTTGTGAAGAGGGCCTCTTCAAGAGAGCAGCCGTTTGTGAGGGATGCAAATCCGGTTGGTCCTAATACAATCTGGTCCCTATGATTGAAATTTGGTCTAGCAAATTTCACACCTCCTAACCTTAACCAATCCAACTTGCATCCCTCCCAAAAGAACCGGTCATCCGAGCGTAGAAGGAAGTGCGATATAAAAGACTATTGAAGTTGAAAATTGAGTCATATTTTCCTACTTCTCCTTGCGTACAAACGTTTTGAAGCATTAACGGTAGGCTTCTCGATTCCGCAGCTGTACCTATCTAAGTAACATTTCTGACGGAAAAGAATTGTCCAGCCTTTGGCAGGTAGGTATCGGTTCGCCAGCAAGACCGTCCTCGGTCCTTGGTATTCCAGCGGGTTCCCTTCCAGGGAAAATCAGTAAATTTGCAAGCGCAATATCTCAAAAACCAGTGGAAATAAAATGTATACATTGAAGCTTGTTGAATTTGTCTTAGAACGCCCTATCAACTCAGGTCTTCAAAAAAAAATAGTTCCATTTGAGAAACCGAACCTGACCATCGTATCTTTTAAAATAATAATCGAAAACAAAATTCGTTCGCGCTAATAAATTGGCCCCCTCGAACCATGCAATTCCCTATTTTTTTTATATTTTTATTGATAATACTTTAGAAAATATCGCGCTGTCCAGTCTTAGGTGGGACACCCTGTATAAACACTTAACAATAGTTTTGTAATTGCGTAGTAACTTACCCGAATAAGCGGTAAGCCAACATAGAAGAGTATATCCCAAAATGAGAAGATAATGGGGTGCCAAAAAGATATGCCCCCATGTAATTTCTAATAGTCCTAATAATTTTCCGGAACCACCTATTACTATTGCTTTTGATAGATGTGTCGTACTATACTTATTGTGTTTCTTCACATAAAAAAACCATTTGATTTTGGTAAAAATAATCACAATGACGACATAAACAGCGAGGGAGAAAGCAGTTTTAAACAGAATTAAATAAAGATTGCAGTATCCATCAAAGTTCTGTTGAAATGTTTTTAAAGTTCCAGTATTGTTTTCATTGTCATTGCATAAAGAAAGATTCCGAAACGATTCAACAAGCCAAATAATTATCACTAACTTCCACCAAGTCTTCAAATCGCAATTGTAAAGAAGATGCCTATATGCTCGTTTGTCAAGTAAGATTAAATCCACTAGGATTATAACAGGATCATATTCGATGTATTTGTCAGCCATATGGTTGCATTGGTCCTACAATAATTAATACAGTATTTATGAATTACAAATGAAAAGGTGGATGAATGGTTTTAATGAATTCATAAAATCCGTTAAACTAATTAATAAATGCGAAATCATGAAATTCGTAATGGAGCAGAAAATTAGGGATTGCAATACTGATAAAACGGTTCGAATCGTGGGTAAATCGCGAGAAATACCCTCAAATTTTTACCGGTAATTCGATAAATTACGTATAGCAATATACAGCATATATGCGTTTATTAATTCGGTTGACATCTACTATGTTATCAGTGAAAAAAAAACTTTAATTACTAATAAAGACGAAAACCGAAGTATCTCATGAAGAACTAACTCTGATCCAAAAGAAAACTAAAAATCTGCATCAAGCCATAAAAAAAAGAACGCTTTTTCAAGTAGAAAAAGTATGGAGAAAATATATACAAATAGCATTCTTAATGACTACCCGACCAACAAGTGTAGAATCTGAGACTGCTTTATCCGTGGCTGGATTATTCTGTACAAAAATTAGGTCGCGATCAGGAAACCAAAGTTTATATAAATTATATTTTTTCGTGCTTATCTGTTAAAATGAATTGTTAAATAAAAATATGTAATTATGTATTTAAGTTAAGATTCTTTTCATTGTTTTCCTGATGAAGATTCATATTAAGGGGGGAAGCCGCAGTGAAAATTTTTTTTCCGATTTTTTTGTGCATTTTCTTAATGCTTGGGGTCTCAAAATTATACATACACAGTTTCAAAGTGGATTTCGAAAAATTCTCGGAGCTACGGAAGGTTTTATATAGGTAGTGCAGCGCTCGGAACCGGGTGCCCCGCGGGTGGCTTGGAGTCGATCGCCCGGACAGTTTATGTCCAAAAATCCAAATGTATCTAATAAGAGGAATTATGAGCTTATATATTGTTTCCAACTATGTAGGAAATCACTGGTCACGACAAGACCGTATACAGCTGCGACCTCTGAGCTGCAGAAAATAACTTCTGACGAAACTGTATACGTGAGTATCTTGAAACGGCAGTTTTCAAACGGGCGCATTAATAACTCAGTCAATTTTTATTGGATTCACTTGAAATTTTCAGGGAATATTCGTAATATAATTATCTTCAGTTAAGTGTACCAGTTTTTTGATCGAATAATTCATTTAAACGTAACAGTGAAAAACCATGTAGATTTTTTATACCTGTTTCTTCTTAAGGGGGTATAACCGTTTGAAAGTGTGAAAAATCGATTTTTTTTTTAAACATATTTTCATAGATTGATGTTTTAGAAATATTACAAAACAAGTCCGATGTAAAAATTCGGAAAATTTACGAAGTTATAGGCATTTGAATGAAACAACCCAGGTAGCATGGGGCATCAGAGTCAAAACTTTAAACGCGTTTGCCTCGGAACTATATTTTTCATTACGGTGGGCCTAAAAGCTCGTGCTACGTTCAACTAATTCACTTCCAATTTTGCATGCAGGATCGTAATAAGATTCAACATCGTCCATCGAGGGTTTTTTTATTCCGATTCCCCGTTTATTATTTATAAAGAAAAATGTGGCATTTTCTCATAGAAAAATGTAACTTTACATTTGATCTCTCACCATTTCTTTATTTTTCAAAATTTTCAAAATCGGCCACGATGGACGATAGCTATTGACGTGCTTTATAAGAAGATTTTATTGTTTTTTTATTCAGACACAACGTACAGCTGTTTTACGCCCACCGTTTAGCCGTCTAAAATCGAGAGACTTTCGGATATGTATCCTTAACTTCCGAAAAACAATAGTTTTTTAACTGAAACTTTTTTTATAAGTAGTTCATAATACTATGTAAACATAGTAAAAAGCGGGAAATTTTCATCAAGCCGTTGACTTGTAATAGAATCCACAAAATGTACACATATTCCGAGGGTTCAAACGGGTATACCCCTTTAAGTCTGCCATTTCTTCAAAAATTAATATTTTTTTTAAATTTGTTAGCTTAACTGAAGCTATTGTAATATACTTTAAGAAACCGTTCGAATTTTTCAATTCGGAGCAAATGTTGTGAAGTTACACGAACGTCTGTTTTGTAATATTTTTTGCAGAGCCTACCGTTATCGTATGCTTTGGTCATACTACAGAAAAAAATTTCAATCTGGAACTATAAAATGTTAGTTAAATATATGTATTTTCAGTTGGTAATAAAGATTTTTCGTAGAAAGTTGCATTTCATTATGTATGTATGTAAATTGTTTTTTCCTGTTAAACAGGATGGCGTTTCAAGATTTTCGCTTATTTTGCCCAACGATCTATAGTTCTATCTTTTCCCTCCTCTCTCTCCTTCGGGTACCAGCAGCGGAGCACCAGGAGGAAGGTCCGTTTTGTAATTTTTTTTGCAGAACCTAAACGTTGTCGTATGCTGTGGCCATACTACCGAAAAAATTTTCAATCTGGGAGGATAAATATGGTCTCCCATCTTTCCCCAGTACATGCCCCGTGATGCTTAACTTGGGTGATCTAACGAGAACCGGTGTTTTCCATCACGGCCACGGCCGCTCGTTACATTCCATTATAAAAGAATGTCTTGAAAATACCCTTTATTTTCGACCGTCACAGTGGCGTCCCCCCTTATTAACTATTGTCAATAGTTGTACAAATACATCTATTTTGTGTTATATCATTTTATACTTTATGTTCAGAATAGTTTTATTTACATATATTTTTTATAATACTCGATTAGAGTCCAACAAAAGTTTCTTTTGTACCGTTTAATTACCGGTGAACCGGTTTTGATTGAAAATTTTACCGAATTACAGGTAATTGAAAAAATTCGGTAAATTTGCAATTCCTATGAAAAATATTAATTGAATTTAAATTTGATCATTTTACGGCCTTGCTACATATTCATGATAAAATGCGTATAATTTAATATTATTGTACGCAATATGTTGTAATCTGCAAATTATTTTTTAAAATACTTTTAAAATACTAGCAACATTTTCTCTTAACTACACAAATTCAAAAAATTATATTTTTAGCCAGAAATTATTACTCTAAATATTACTTGAGTGCAAATATACTAGATCACTTTTCAAAATTACTCACTTTCATAAAAGAAACTTTATAAGTAGTTACATTATGGACCAATTTTAAATTATTGTACTAATAAATTTGTGTATTTTCAGCCTATATGATATTTGCTCCATAGTATGTACAGAAAGATTTAACGTTAAATTGGATCCTATTGTATACATACTAACATAAATGTAAAAGAATTAAATGTCGTAAGACAGGCCTCGGAATTAAGTGAACGCAGCGGCCGATTTTCACAGGCCTACACCTCCTTTCTCTCGCAGCGTCTTGGCCCCCGCGGCGGCCTAGGAGCTTGGAGCGCCTCAGGACCGTACCATATGAACCGCGCGTAGCGCATTGGGGCGCCCCCCGTATCAATAGGTTTCCACATCACCCTTGGGGTACTATTATCGATGCGTTTTTTTTGTCAGTGGTATCCCCTATAGGCCTATTCCACTGTGTCGCGTGATAAAAAATGGATTGGAAAAACGCGTTTTAGTTTCAAAATTTTAAATATGTTTGGGAAAACTATATTTTCGCGCACGTTTAGACGTGCTGGGCAAATCTAAAATATTAACGGGGAGACTGGACGACGTACATGATGTACATCATGTACCACTGACAAAAAAAAACGCATCGATAATAGTACCCCATGGGTGATGTACATCATGTACGTCGTCCAGTCTCCCCGTTAATATTTTAGATTTGCCCAGCACATCTAAACGTGCGCGAAAATCTAGTTTTCCCAAACATATTTAAAATTTTGATACTAAAACGCGTTTTTCCAATCCATTTTTTATCACGCGATACAGTGGAATAGGCCTATAAGGGATACCACTGTGTTTGGGAACGCAATAGTTCCGATTTCCGCCACACGAGCGCTCCAAGCGAACGGCTCCCATCGATCGACCAATCAACTGCGATCGATAAACCAATCAGCGCGCCGCATCGACGATCCAAGGGAACGGAGAAGAAGCAAAAGCGGAAGTCAGCCATTGTCGTCACTCTCTTGTGTCTAGTTGAGCCTAACGGTCGCTAAAACGCGTTTTGCCCAATTCAAAGATTCCACAAGTTTCGGTATCACTCACGTAACACTCAATACGGTCTCTCGCATAATCGCAATCAAAAGTCGGGGTGTAAATCAGTTGGTGGACAATCACGTTCCCAGCAATCAATAAAATTGCTCGATCGCCTCGTGGCAGGAACACTCACATGTAAAACAGAAAATTGTACCACTCACTACAGGAGTTTAATACAAATTTTGCTGTAATTCAAATACTCCACTGATACTCCACAATACTCTACTGACAAAGTGTTTTTTCACGCAACACAGTGCAATTAATATTTCCACCTCCTGTCTGAGATTCCATTCACTTATTACGTTACACTCAAACACACTGACAAAAAAAAACGCATCGATAATGGGACCCCATGGGTGATATGGAAACCTATTGATACGGGGGGCGCCCCAATGCGCTACGCGCGGTTCATATGGTACGGGCCTGAGGCACTCCAAGCTCTTAGGCCGCGTCCAGATCTGAACCAAACCCTGAACCGAACGCCACTTGAGACTCCGTAATGCCCCGTTCCTACGTGTGGAACGTATATTTCTCATTCGTTAATTTCAGGGAGTGGGGTGTACAGAAAACTTAAGTTACAAGTCCCATACTATGGTCCGTTAGGGTTGGTTGTAAAAGGAAGAAGTCATAAATTGTCATTTTTGAACGAAGGATCAATACGTGCATCCACCATACAACCTTCATTCGATCTTTACAATCGATAATTTATTATTTTTCCAAGAACGTTTCGGCAACATCTGTTTCCCAAATTTCTAAAGGCCAATAAAAATGGGTGACATTGTTCAATCCAAGCTAATCCATATATTACTCTGTAGGTAGGTGACAATACGGTCATAAACTGCGACCCTCTCGAAACGCTTTGGCCGATCACCATAATTAATTTTTGAGAACCAGGTATGACAGAAAAGGCAGCCCGTATAGTTTTTACCTCAATGTGTTAAAACAAATATAGGGTAAACTTGGATAAGTCCGTGGTATATACAGGTTATTCCGTGATACTTCCGTGAGTCCCGTAGACATTTCGAACCGTAGGCGTAGGTACAATTGGAAAGGTCTGTGGGACACTCTTCGTTTATTACCACCGTGTCTTGCTTTTTCAAACTACTTGACACCCCCAATGGCCAGGATGACAACAAGTCATGGTGGTGTGAGGGACAGGGATGCACCACTACAGTTGTTTACCCCATGTGGGTGAGCCATTCCTTTGATGGTTCGGAACATTACCGACATCGGCTGGGAAGAACCCGAACATCGCGGCGAGCCTGACTTTCCTTTGGTTGAGGGTCCCGAGGTCCCTTCCAAATATACGTTCCACACGTAGGAACGGGGCATTACGGAGTCTCAAGTGGCGTTCGGTTCGGGGTTTGGTTCAGATCTGGACGCGGACAGGAAATGGATTTATGAATTTGATTGAAAAAAATTCTCTTACCCTTCGATATATACACTATTAACTATACTAAGCAATAAATTGATTTACTTGCGTTGTTTGGTGGAAATAAATTCCCGAAAACACCCTTACATTTCGGACCGTCACAGTAGTCTCCCCCCCCCCCCCTGAAAGGGCGATAAGGCACAAATAAAACACACCGTTGTTCTTGTTTTGAGTCACTCTAAAAACCCACAAAGTTGCATTCCAATCGGTGAGTCCGGGTTCGCGGTGTTCCCTTGTTAGTGAGGGAATCTGTGAACGCCACTATCCCCACTCTTTTATGGCTGCCGCTCTTGCCTTCGCTCGCAACCACCCGCGGCTGTTTTTCGCGCGGTTCATATGGTACGGTCCTGAGGCGCTCCAAGCTCATAGGCCGCCGCGGGAGTCAAGAGGCGCGGCGAGAGAAAGGAGGCGTTGCCTCTGAAAATCGGCTGCTGCGTTCACTTAATTCCGAGGCCTGATATAGACCAAAGTTTTAGTTACGTTTTATTTTTTATTATTATTGAGAGTTTGAAATATAAATGTTTATTAATGTATCTACATATGATATTAACACGTTCCGTGCCACGTGTACCACCGGTGGTACACGGTAAACTTGATCGTCAGGCCACGTGTACCACCGGTGGTACACGATGTGATAACTGCTCTAAACAAGAGAACTACTTATCTACTGATGATATAATGAAATATTGTGTGATAATATATAGATCTTTAGTCAAAATATCAAATGGCCTGAACGACAAGTCAGGCAAAAATGGCTTGGCACGGAACGTGTTAAGCAGTTTTATTTGTACCTATCCTCTGCCGCAATTTTTTATTCGTTTTAAACAAACTGGTATTCCAAATATACAGGGTCATCGTTTAATCCTGCAACCCGCGCGCGCGCGAACTTGTAAAATGGCAACACCGCCTCACGGACGCATTCCACTCCAACCATGCACCGTCACCGCGTTCGGAGAGCTGCTAGCGACCGCTGGACAGCAGTGATGCTCGAGCTTCGAGAATTTTTGGCTGGTCCTTGTCAAATTAACGTTGCAAAGAACTATTCAGAATTTCCCGGCCCCGGTTGAAAATTTTGGGGTCTTTTTCCTATAACTTTTGAACTGTAAGACATATCGGAATGCAATTTGCGCCAAAAAAATGAGGAAAAATTAATCCCTCTTAATGATGGATAATTTAACATATTTTACGTTTACTTAATTTTTCTTTTATCAATTTTTTAACCATAATTGTTTAAAAAGCTGTTGGAAACTGTTTATTTGATAATGTATTTAACGCTGTTTTTAAAATTCGTGGTGTTGATAAACAATAGGCTAGTTGATTCTGTATCATTACATTTATAAATTGAGAAATTAAATTTTTATTCAATTATGTGTTAGTTCTGCAGACCTCAGAATCTATTGTTCTGGTTTTCTTTTTTATGATTTTATCCTTAATGCGGTGCATACCTAGATCAGACGTAAGGGGTAACTAATGCGACGTGTCTTTGATTGTAGCGGTGTTTGAATTTTTTTTCTAGAATTTTTGTGTTAGAATGTTTTAGCTACTCAACGCCACGCCTATACCGGCTTCCGTTAATGTCATTTTTTGGAACGATGTGCCGTTACTGTGGTTTTTACAAGCAGGTGGCGAAAAATCTCTCCGTACAAGGAACCGTCAACCCTGTCGTGGCTAAAATTTTTTAAATTGAGACGGGTACGAGATTTGTTGACATTATTTTCAAACCTCATTACAGTGATCTGGGGTGCGAGTGGTAGACCGATCATAAAAGCGGAGCGCGCGGCTCGATTACCTGGGTCGGGAAATTCCCAATACCTAGCTCTTTGCGACGCTAAAATTTTCGAAGCTCGGGCATCACTCTTGTCCAACGGTCGCAGGCAGCTCTGCGCTGGGCCGGTGCATGGTTGTAGTGGAATGCGTCCGTGAGGCGGTGTTGCCATTTTCGTCTGTTCGCGCGCGCGCGGGTTGCAGGATTAAACGATGACCCTGTACTGCCCTTCCTCTATCCAACTGTTTCTACCACAACTTTAAGAGTGTTAGTTCCTTTCACTACTTCGTACATGTGTGTAGTTGGATTTTTGACAATGGCGGGAATTAAAAACAAATTTCGAAATAAACTTTAATTATTTATCAAACACCTTACGTCTAAAAATAACACATGTACGTGGGGACGTCGAGAACATCATCAGCAAAAATAGAAAAGAAGCCCATTCTTCACATACATCTCATTATGTATTCGATTAAGAAATTTTTCATTTAGTGTATTCAATAAAAAATTTAAAAGTAATAAAGCGATATTTTTTATTCGACCCCCTCTTCCTTTTAAAGTATGTATTACAAGTGAGCGGGTTGCAAAAAGTCAGCGTTTTCGAAAATGCGTCTCGACCCATAAAAGTTTAAGAAGCCCTGCTATAACATGTAATGTATTTTGATAAGCAAATAGAAATTATAAGGTTCCATTTATGAAACTGAAGGTGAGCTTGAAAATTTTGAAAAAATGACCTATAAAAAACGATAGTGAACCTCAATGTCCCTCTAAACCAGGCCTGGTCAACTCAAATGGTTTCACGGACTACTTTGATGACGTATATCGTTACAGCGAGCTGCTCTTTAGGTAAACATGCTTTTAAAAAATATAATACAAATACAAAATGAATAAAACTTTATTGTTATACTAAATTTTCATTTGTTTATTATTTCAACAAAAGTTTCAATAGAAATATAAAATCGCCCGGCGGGCCGCGTGTTGACCAGGCCTGCTCTAAACCAAGGTATTTAAAAATAATAATTTGAATTTATTTAGTAGTAACAGAAATAATTAAAGTGATCAAGTTATGTTATCCAGCCTTTATATCAAAATAAATGAAAAGATATATTAATTCGTCGATTAATATTAATATGCAAACTTTGAATAGCAGAATTGTTTTAAATGCTTGAAAATGATACTCGTAATTTCTATTAGAGTGATTATGAAAATTAAATTTCTCTTTACACAGCTATGTAAGTGAATATAAATTAACAAATTATTTAAATTAACGAAGTAACCAATCAATCAATTAATCAACGAATCAATCAATAATTATAAAGGATACGGAGAGATTATTCCAACAGATGACATACACATTTTAAAAGTTTTAAAACGTCTGGACAGTATCTTGTATAAAGTTCTGCCACTTCAGCTCCACAATTCACGCATTGATACATTATCAATTTGTTTATTACTTCTTGCCAATTGTCGTTATAAATATAATGCCTTCATTTCTTATTTATAATACTTCGAAATCACCTGAAAATAAATACATTTTATTTTATTTAATGAAATTACTATATCCCTACAATAAAGTCAAACAATTAAATTCAAAATAATTATTTTATTAAATTTTGAGATACGCTAATACAAATTTGTCAATAATATTTTCATGTGTATTCACGACAAAATAATTGATTGTGATAGAATGGTAGGTACTTGTTCCGATGAGATGTTGCCGCGAGAAACTCTGGGATCCGAATGGTATATTCCTATAGGACCACGTTCTTTAATAGAATGACGAGTTCTTCTCGCCGGAACACAGGAAATAAATGTGCGAATGAATATCTAATTATTGTTAAGCATATACATTATGTATATGAACAAATGTAATAGTATAAAAGAAACGGTTAAAGGCATACGTAAAATAAATTTGTTAAGACGTACTTCATCCAAGTATATCTTTGCTAGAGCAACTTGAAACGGGGGGACAAAATAAAATATTTGCCTCTGTCTTCTTTTTATATATACGGTAAACCTTGAACGATGCGGAAGACTAAACGTGTCGAACAAAACAGTTAGAAACTGTCCTAATTATGGATTTTCTTGAGGTCAGAAAGCAGTTAATACTAAAAGTGAAAGTGCATTCGCTCTGGGCTTTGAGAGAAGAGATCCAGCAGCGCAGTTATCTTACGGAATTCCTATCGAACGGAAGCAATGGAGAACAATACTATTTTACTTCCAAGTGGCCATTCAATGCCTGTACTTGGCTTTGGTACTTGGCAGGTAAATTTATTCGATAATATTATTAATTTCTTTCTTGCGATCGGTTACAATAATTAGAGACAGGCGCAAATGCAATACGTATGTATATATGTGCAAAACAAAAAACTTGTTCTGTAGTGTCGTTAAAAACTTCATTGTTGTACTGTGCATTAAATTCATATTCATATGTCAATACAATTCAGTGCTAAATAATGTGGAAGTGCTATTGATATCTAGTAATATAATTTTATGTAAGTAGCTTTACAATTCACTTTGTTCTAGCTTGTTTATATGCACACAAGTTTAGGTGAATAATGTGGGCAAAAGAATTAGTACTTCTGTTAGTTTTATAAATCGAACACTCGTATACTTTTATCAATTTTCAACCATGTACGTATATGGTAGGCCGTATAAAGTGTAGCAAGTACTTCTTCCGAGAAGCTATTTGGGACAGTGATAAAGGTTTTACTCATATCTTAGAATTTGGAACGCAATATTTACTCCATTTTTCGAAATACATGGGGGACTTCTGTGAGAAAATTTTACCAGCTTATTCTAGGAGTGATTCTAACCGAGAAATGTCATTTGATTATACGATCGCAACTCAATGCTTAAGGGGATGTTAGCTTTCTGGATAAATTTTTATCGCTGAAAACTGCTAATCGTATGGACATGTTTTTTTCTACTTTTCTTAAGGATGGTTCAAACTATCTATAGAATTCTTTTGTTAAAGTGTAATTTCATTTTTACAACACAAAAATGATCAATAAATTCTTATTCTGCAATTTTCAATGCGAAATCCTCTTTATAGACATTTATGAATAATATCCTATAAAGTTTTTAATGTTCTTTGTATACAGTTTTCTCCCTACATATAATCATGAAATCTTGCAGTTGGCGTGATTTAGGTAAGAAGCCAGCGCGCTTTCAAATGAACCTTATACAGGAAACTTTAACGCATTTACACATTTATATTTATTCTGATTTTTATAAGGAGGATTATACACTGTAAATTACAAAACAAGAATTTATTTCCAATTTTTACACTACCAAAATGACTTTATCATTCAAAAAAATAGTTTACACTGTTTGAGCCTCCTAGGTTCAAACTAAAAAAAACATGTCGATACAATTAATAGGTCCGAAGATAAAAATTCATCGAAATAATCAAGGTAACGAAGTCAGCCAAAATTAAGAACTTTGATTAATATCTCTTTAATTATTGAAATTATGACCGGATAGTCATATAAAATTTCTAGGTCAAAATGGACCACAGAATTCATGCGTAAAAATTGTTCTCAGAGGTCGAGAACATCCTGCATACGTTCCCCTAGTATGTAAAACATGTACATACTTTACAAGTTAGCCCAACTTCAGAAAATAGGCAAAAAGAACGGACTTCTCAATGTTAAAATATTATTACAACATATGAACTACGCCTTTTAAAGTGAACATTGAACACTCTAAATTTTATTGGTTTTGGCCAACTGCCGCAAGTAGACACATCTCTGGTGAGTGCATTTCACATGTATGGGGGAGGGACAAATGATATATCGTTGGAAACAATATTTGACTTGGCTATATATATATTAACTACAGATCAACATCGAAAGATCATACCACACAATCTTTCCAAACTTTAACGTTTAATATTTTCGAAACTGTTCAAACCACCAGACTAAAATGTCATACGAATTAGTTTATCATGATCATGACATAGTACTCTAAATTTGAAGAAAATCAGAGCCTGTAATGTCAAATATTGTTCTATTTGTCGAAGAATGGCTTCAATGCTGGCCAGAGAGTTAATGAATATGTAATTTATTACATTGTAGCTTTGAATTAATATTGTATCTAAACGTCTCAATATCGTAAAAAGTACAAGCGTTTATGTTTACAGCATACTTAAAAGTGTTGGTGTTCTGGAATTTAGTTCTTAAATTGTTAACCGAGAGGAGCGAGTGAATGCGTCATTTAAAGGTACTTCGGTACCTCTGCATTAGGTAGTGCAAGTTAACTCGTCGCGATAAAACAATATAGGTAATTACGATACAAAAAGTAGTTACGACGTGCGATACAAAAAGTAGCACTTTCATTTTTCAAAAAACAACACCTTTGAGTTTGCCGCGTGAAGGAACACATTCCATTGTTTCTGACAATTTTTAGCACGTTTAGCCTTCCGCCGCAAAAACTAGCACATTTGGGAATTTGCAGCTAAAACTAACACATTATCCTGTTTCGCCACGAAGTATAGCACAATTTGGATTATACGGCAAAAACTATCACGTTGCTGAGCGTCGTTAGTTTAAATTGTTGAAGTGCATGTTGCATCGCTGGAATTCACCTTTTGAAAACATTGTTTAATAAATAATAACCCCATCTAATCATCAAAAAGAAACACATGAAAATTTTAATATACATACTTTAAGTACGGTATTTTAATGTTTAATAAATTACCGGGTAATTATTTACAAAAGGGCAGTTCTCAACGATATCGATGGCCTTGGAATATGTTGGAACGTGTTAAGGTCAATTTACACTATACAACACGGACCGACACGTACCGGCAACGGCGCGGTCCGTCACCGACACGTAATGTTATGCATGCGTCTACACTAGGGTGGTCCTTAGCTACTCTTGGTGAAATTTTTTTTGCAAAATTTTTTCACGCCGCCCTCTAAAATTGTTCCATTGGATAAGAAAATAATTCCTGTAAAAGATGAAGTTGATCGGATAAGAGGAAAACGTGGCACATTCACGTTAAAGTTGCAATAAATGTGAAATTTTGTACGAACGGAAAGATATGAAGAAAAATATTATACTGATGGTTAAGCGTTCTTTTTGTGCACAAATATTTACGATAATAGTGCTACAGTATGATTTTTTCAACATAATAACTAATTAATATTTATATATTTTTAATTATTTATATTAAATTTTACGTATTTTAATGAAAGACCATTCTTTTAGTTTCCTTCTTATATTATTTGCAAGTTAATAATAATATTAATATTAACAATGGAGGAATGTTCACCATTAATATTTTATATTTAATAAGAAGATAATATTTTTAATATGAAATGGTGAATATTATATCATAATATTATATCATAAATAGGTGTTTGAGAAATTGATCGATAGTTCCGCGGTTAGCACGCCGAAACGCAATTGAAGTTAGGAACGACAGTGAAGAGGTGCACACAACACAGTCTTGATTAAAGTAAGCGAGGTCTTTATTTAAAAACAGTCACAACGAGCGTGAATTAATAGATATGAGCGCTTGAGCCTTCTACAACAATCTTGAACACTAATTGTAAGTTTTGCGAATTATACACGAGACACGTGGTGAGAGAATGCAGGCACGATCGGCTGGCCACACGTGGCACCCGCGAAAATATGCTTCGAGCAGTTTTACATGAATAAACATGAATTGAGATGAGGATGCGCGTGATAGTAATTAACAGTGATAAATAATAAAATTATAATTTCGACCGCAAAATTTCTTTAAAATATAAAATATGATCTCGGCGCACAGTTTCGGTCAATTAAAAAGAATAAAAGCTGATTTGCAATTAAAGAAGTAACATCTTCCAACGTTTCGGTCAGTGTTTAGACCATTATCAAGGAAAGTTTGAAACTAAGTACTGCTTATGCTTTTATGTGGCATGCTTAAACGAAGCGTGCGACGCACAAGTCGGTTAGACGGTGACTAAGAATAACAAGGTATACAAGGCAAGATCATCCCGAGGGCGAAGCCATCGCACGACAAGACAGAGGTTGAAACCGTTGGTATTATAAAACTAGAAGAACGCGGGGAATATGAAACTCATAAGACAACTGCTAATATAACCAGGAATTAATTGTTGATGTAATAAATCATAAATCACTCAACATAATTACATAACGAAAAACTATATGTATAACTGTTCGAACCATAGAGACTGTGGAAACTAAAAAATTCTAATAGAAAGAAAATTGCTTCATTCGGTCTTATTCCTTCAATAAGGTTGCGTAATATTCTTGTGTTTTAGGTGTTTCATACCTAAGATTTACGCTAGGTTGTTTAATCATGTGCAATGTTTCTAATAGAATTCTTTGATTTAATTTAGTCTCCCTATCAATCACTCTGATATTGTCATAGTCAAATCTATGATCAAACTCTATTGAGTGTTTGGTTAATGCAGTGTGTTGGAGAGGAGATGAAAAAATATTCCTTTTATGTTCATTAACACGTTTTTCTAAAAGTCTGGATGTTTGCCCAATGTACACTTGGTTACATCCTATGCAAGGGATTAAATAAACTATGTTTGAATTTTTAAGTAGTGATATTCTATCTTTGATTGGGGGAAAAAGACTTTTAGTATATAAAGGCAATTTAAAAATGGTATGAATTCCTACTTTTCTAAAAATTCTTTTGATATCATTTGAAATATTATTATTGAATGAGGAAATTCTTTTTACCCTTCCTTCGCATATTTTTGATAAGTTTAACACTTTTGAAAATAAGAAATACACCAAAATTTTCAAAATTCAAAAAAGTCAATGTTTAACAAAAATTTAACAATTTGCTACTAGCCAAAAACCACAATTCTAATAAAGATGTTAATGGTTTTACCTCATTGAGCAACTTAGCCTCGAACTCTGATAACAACAATTGGTTGAAAAATTTATCGGATGTAGAAATTCCAGTAAATGTTAAGAAAGTATTGACCTTAGGACCAAAACATGCCTTGTGTACCTTTAGAAACTTCATCACCTCACCCAAGTTTATTGCTTCTGTTGAATCAGGTTTAATTAAAATTAATAATGAGAACACACAAACCACAACTAGAATCAGAATAGTCAATAAAATTTTGAATTTCACTACTAACCAGTCAAAAATTGATAACCCGTTACTTTCAAAATCAGATATTATTGAAACAAAAAGATTTTTTCAAGAAAATAATAACTTACTCGTTTTAAAGTCTGATAAAGGAAACACTACAGTGATCGTTAACAAAGATTTTTATATCGCTGAGGTATTAAAGATGTTGAATGATGAAACCACTTATACGGTTAGCAGGTTTGAATACACGTGTACCTTCGAGAGGAGAGCTAATTCTATTATTTCTAACTTCGTTAAGAAACAGCAAATTAGCGAACATATTGGGAAAACTTTAAAAACTAACAATGCTGTTATTCCTAGAGCATATGTCCTTCCAAAAACGCACAAAGAAACTCTGTCGTGGCGAATTATTGTCTCCTCCATTGGTGGTCCTACATACAAATTATCGAGTTTCCTTGCCAACATACTCTCAAAAATAGTAGGAAAGTCTCCATATCACACTGTGGATACTTGGCAATTTTGCAAGGAGATTAGGAATATCCAACTGCCTGATGAGTCATTGCGTTTGGTATCTCTCGATGTTGTTTCGCTTTTCACTAATGTTCCCACTGAGTTGGCTCTACAGGTTTTACATCACCGATGGACAGAAATTGAGCAACACACAAAAATTGATCGTGATGGATTCCTGGAGGCGGTCAAATTTGTTTTGGAAACGAACATCTTTCTGTTCAATGGCGTTTTTTACAAGCAAGTCTTTGGAACGGCAATGGGTTCTCCAATTTCTCCAGTTATTGCCAATTTAGTGATGGAAAGGTTAGAGGAAGTCTCCCTCTCGAAGGTACCATTTCAGCCTATTTTCTATAAAAGATATGTAGACGACATTATTACATGTATCAATTTAGAAAATTTACAAACATTGCTTGACACATTTAATAGTTTTCATAACAGACTACAATTTACGTATGAGATCGAAAAGGATTCTTGTCTAAGTTTTCTTGACACTACTGTTATCAGGTCTAACGATAAATTGCTTACCAACTGGTACCACAAACCAAGTTGGTCCGGTAGATACATCAATTTCTTTTCGGTTCATCCTATGCAACATAAAGTCGGTTTAATAAAAGGGTTAATAGATCGCGCCGTTTTACTTGCTGACCCGGAATTTCGACCAACTAATTTACTTCTCGTCAAAGACACTTTAAAACGTAACGGTTATCCTGGAGAGATGGTTTCGGCAATTATCAGAGAACGTATTTTTGAAATCTATCACCCGTTAGTAGTTGAAAAGCGTAAAGAAGAAAAAGCTAAAAAAACTGGACCTATTAGTTGGAGAAATACGGTGGTCTTGCCTTTCATTAATAATATTTCAAATGATATCAAAAGAATTTTTAGAAAAGTAGGAATTCATACCATTTTTAAATTGCCTTTATATACTAAAAGTCTTTTTCCCCCAATCAAAGATAGAATATCACTACTTAAAAATTCAAACATAGTTTATTTAATCCCTTGCATAGGATGTAACCAAGTGTACATTGGGCAAACATCCAGACTTTTAGAAAAACGTGTTAATGAACATAAAAGGAATATTTTTTCATCTCCTCTCCAACACACTGCATTAACCAAACACTCAATAGAGTTTGATCATAGATTTGACTATGACAATATCAGAGTGATTGATAGGGAGACTAAATTAAATCAAAGAATTCTATTAGAAACATTGCACATGATTAAACAACCTAGCGTAAATCTTAGGTATGAAACACCTAAAACACAAGAATATTACGCAACCTTATTGAAGGAATAAGACCGAATGAAGCAATTTTCTTTCTATTAGAATTTTTTAGTTTCCACAGTCTCTATGGTTCGAACAGTTATACATATAGTTTTTCGTTATGTAATTATGTTGAGTGATTTATGATTTATTACATCAACAATTAATTCCTGGTTATATTAGCAGTTGTCTTATGAGTTTCATATTCCCCGCGTTCTTCTAGTTTTATAATACCAACGGTTTCAACCTCTGTCTTGTCGTGCGATGGCTTCGCCCTCGGGATGATCTTGCCTTGTATACCTTGTTATTCTTAGTCACCGTCTAACCGACTTGTGCGTCGCACGCTTCGTTTAAGCATGCCACATAAAAGCATAAGCAGTACTTAGTTTCAAACTTTCCTTGATAATGGTCTAAACACTGACCGAAACGTTGGAAGATGTTACTTCTTTAATTGCAAATCAGCTTTTATTCTTTTTAATTGACCGAAACTGTGCGCCGAGATCATATTTTATATTTTAAAGAAATTTTGCGGTCGAAATTATAATTTTATTATTTAAAATGAATGGCGAAACTCTCACACCTACAACACAGGGAAGTTTTTTCAAGTCAATTGCAAGACAATTTGGACAACAAACTCTTAAGAATCTCAAGGAATTGTCAAACAACAAATTCAAATTAATCAAGATAAGTAACAGAAAATTGTTTTTACTAAGGTGTAGAACTAATAATGTCGTCCCAGCATTCATATCTAACAATCTGATGAACACTTCGAATTTTTTCACCTCTTCGATTTTGGCTTCATGCAAATTGTTAAATCTACAAAATAGATATACGAGGAAACTTCTGAACATTGCTATCAAAGACACACATAACGTTCAAAATTTGATTACAAACAGAATATCACAATTGAATGAGGAAATTCTTTTTACCCTTCCTTCGCATATTTTTGATAAGTTTAACACTTTTGAAAATAAGAAATACACCAAAATTTTCAAAATTTAAAAAAGCCAATCGACCGTTGATCAGCGTTTCAATCGTGTGCCCGTGAGGTGCTGCACCGAGTGCGAGCGTTGCGGCTTTGGGAATTAATGCATTCCCAAACAATAGGCGAAAAAATAAAATACGGTTATTGAATTTACACACTTTTTAATACTCGCATTTAAAAACAATTTACAAATTTTTCATTAACGTAGCTTTTTTATGTCTGGATAGCGCTTGTGGTAGTCGGAAACTATTTGCATTATAATTTGTTTTTCCTCTTTATTTCGCGATAGTACATTATTAAACTCTTGCATGAGTTTCACTCCTCGTTCGGCCGAATCGTTAACTACTCTTAAATTATTAACTATATTTAATCCAATATTATAATTTGGATCATTTTCCCATTCTGAAGGACCCTTATTTATAAAATCTGTGGGAATTGCAAATCTTTTAAAAAGCTGTAAGGTCTTTTGGGAAACAAACTCTTCAATATCATTGCCGATGTACTGCGTTACATTATTCGGAATAATTATTCATTTTTTGACGTCAGTATCATTAAGAGTATCTAAAGCTACTACCATCCGTTTTTTGGCGTCATGCATAATATTGGAGTCGAAAAAGGCCAGCGCTGCCGCTTCTGGTGTAAAGTACCATAAAAGATTACAAAATTTGTGTAATGCTACGCGACTTACATTTTTATTAATTGCACTATATGCATATAAGATTTTTAACCCTTCATTGTGGAGACTTTTCTGCTCAGAACAGTACCTAGATGCGGGATGAATTCCATTGGTGGAAACCTTGACCCCTGCTGTTAAGGCGTTACTGCATAGCATGACCCGAAGAAGTATCCTAATCTAACCAATCGGACTTGCATCCCTCCCAAGAGGTCCTCTTCACGGCAATATTTCCTTCTCAAGGCCTACACAGTGTATATGAGAAAAGCACAGCACGCCTCTAATTCGGGTGTCCAATAGACCTTGGTCCCAAGCCCTACTCGCTACGCCTCCGCTTCACGTCCCATGACGAGCAGTGCTCGTCATACCGCCGTTGCGGACAGTTTTCCCATGACGAGTCCTGCTCGTCATACCACACTGAGGGGTTAAAAACTCGAAATCTTGCCTAGGAGCTTTTGCAGCAACTGGAGCTTGGATCCATGCTTTCAAATACAGTTTAATCAGAAAAATACAAATGTCGCGGATTCGCGAAAGTGCTTCTAGTTTATCAATAAGGTCCCATTCATAAAGTAAATCATAGACAGCATTGGCCTGTTCTTTTCCAGTGCCTGAAGAAATCGCTGGACTTCCATGTAACTGTTCATTTCCATTGAAAGATATTATTATCGGTAATCGATCTACTTGTTCTTTACCCATTAATGATGCTAACATCTTTCCATCCCAATGTACAGTACGTAATTGTATTGAATTCTTTTTGTTTGAATGTAGTGTGTAATAACGTAGCTCTCTCAGCGCGCAAACGTGTACAATACTAAATAAGTAAAGAATTATGTTATAGTCCTCATAATATGAAATATTTCATTGAAATTTTCAGAAACATCCCAGGTAGCACTCGACGTCTATGAGCCGTCTTTAAGACATCTGTTTCAGACTTTCAAGACGTCTTAAAGACGTCTGCTATTTTCTGAAAGACGTCTTAAAGACGTCTGCTATTTTCTGAAAGACGTTTTAAAGACGTCTGCTATTTTCTGAAAGACGTCTTAAAGACGTCTATAGACATTTTTGAACATCGTTAGTCAGAAAACCGTACGTCTTTAAGACATCTTTAATTGGTGGTGAAGACGTCTTAAAGACGTCCATTTCAAACATTCACGACGCGTCAAAGACGTCTTTGGTCTTTGTAAGGTCTAGATTAGGCCTCTTTCAAGAGATATTAAGCGCGACTTAATTCGTCTTTATTAGAATTAATATCTTTTAATGAAATTAAGTATATAATACTGGTCATTATTTTCGTTTCTTCATAAAAAAGAAGAATGTCTTGCAATAGCGAATGATCGAGACATTCTTTGGCATATTCAAGTATTAAGTCGAAAATATAAATTTCTATCATCAAAAAACGCCGGTACTCGAGAGTGACGGTATATGATCTGCCCAGCTCTCTTATAGGCATGACTGCTGTATCCTACCTGCGAGAAGCGCTCGGCCCGGTCGCCACCTGGCGGTCGCATACTATCCATCGCGAACCGGTCTAGTCATGACTTGTTTATGTACATATACGTCTTAAAGACGTCTCAACACAGTCGTTTAAAAGACTTCCTGGTACAGACACCTTAAAGACGTCTTAAAGACGTCTGTAGACAGACGTCTTAGAAATGTCTCCGCGCAGACATCTTAAAGACCTCTTAATATGGTCCAAGACGTTCAGACCAAAAACAGACGTAAAATGGACGTCCTAAAGACGTCGTGTGCTATCTGGGATGCCACTCCTTACGCTTAGCGCGCGGTTACTTCTATTTCAAAACTTGGCATGCGATGTGCCACGTCTTCCCGACGTTCAATCGATCTCAAATTTTGCACAAATTATTTTTTCATGAAATGGAACAAAATTAGGGGGCGGCGTGCAAAAAATTTTATGGTCGAAAAATAAGGACCACCCTAGTCTACATTGCTCCGGCAACAGTCCGGCAGTTTAGCAGTCGAAACGAGCGGATCAGACAGTAACGAGGAATTGGTTCTTCTAGCCTTACTTTTAGACGAAGAGGATGCCGCAGCAAAAAGAGCAAAAAAGCGAGATAGAATTTAGGTATATCCAATACTAAAAAAGCGAAATGTCGAAGGAGAGTATTGGATTTTATTTAAAGATTTCCTAAAATACGACGATAAGTTTTATGAATACTTTAGAATGCTGCAATGCAAATTCTTTGAATTACTAAAATGGATTAAACCAACTATCGCTGTATTTAGGATAATCCGTTGCATACAACGGCACACATAACTTAAAATGCTCTATCAATTTTTCGCAATCCTTCCTCTGTTGCATGCGATCTTTGCCGTTTACTGATTTACAATGGCAGACCAGCGACGACACGTTTCGGCACGGACCGTCACGAACCGGCAAAACATTCTTCGCGACGATGTCGACCGGCGTCGGTTCGTGCCGTAGACGAAACGTTGCAGGTCGGTGCCGGATAGTGTAAACAATCCCATATAAAACCGCGTGTTACAATGTTTTGTCGTGCCGATATTATCCGTGCCGTTGCCGGTACGTGTCGATCCGTGCTGTATAGTGTAAATCCACCTTTAAAAGTCTTCCAGACGCTGATACATGTTGCTACGTCTGTAGATCGGTTTCCGTATTTCAGCATCAGAAGCGGAACTGGCGTCTTGCTCATCAGCTAGGCGCGTGAGCAAGATGCAAGTTTCATCACACCTGTATCATGATGCATGTATCAACGTTTCACTGCAACATGTATCAACGTCTGGAGGGCCCTTTACTTTTCATAGTGAACTATGAAACATGTTATTCTTCGTAACCAACCATCCAAACCAAATGTGCTGCTTTTCGTTCCTACAAGCGGAACATGCTACTTTTCGTGGCAAACCACAAAAACGTGCTAGTTTTCACGCGAGCGAAAACCGAAATGTGCTAGTTTTCGCGTGAGCGAAAAAAGAAACGTGACACTTTCGTGACAACGAAGACAAGTGTGCTGTTTTTCGTAAGAAAAATGAAACGTGCTACTTTTCGTACCGCACGACGAGTACACTCATATAAAGAAACAAAAGATTTGTTTTCTATTCACGCTATGGAAAATAAATATTTTCTCGATACTTCTCTGCTTCATTTTTGTTGACACTTATTTACTTCATGCCACAATCATTATTTATTTAAATATAATGGTACCATATGTATAATTTAAATTTTGTTCACATTCAGTACCTCGCTTTGTTTACGAATTCCCGCACTACAGTAACAACGAATGATGCATATGCGAATAATGAAGTTGCCATGAAGAATCCAGAAGTTGCGCGGCGTGCGCGCGAGGCACGCCTCGCCTGTTGAAAAGTCTTCGGAGACTACCTCGACATGAATGATTTCAAAGCAACTTCGAGCCACCCCGTGGCGAGGACACCAGCCTGCAGTGCCCCTTCGAATTTTATGGTTTTCGACCCTCCACGGGTTTGGAATACCATTAAGAATTTGTGAAATCTTCGACTTCCGCATTTCTCATCAGATCTTTGCGAAAACGGCGCCAATGGATTCCTGGCGTTCCGTCGATTAAAATCATACCAAATATCATGCAAACTTTGATACAAGCTATTTGTATTCCTTATGTAAAAGTAGGCCGATTTACGCGACATTTGGCATGAATTCCATGGGAAAACCCCAAGGAATCCATCGGCGACATTTTCATATCCATACGATAAAGAATAAAGAATTATTTTATTTGCTAAACAGATACGGTGTAATTCTGGAGGTACGCCCGTCACCCCGTGGCGAGGACAACACCCCGCAGTGCCCATCGAATTTTATGGCTTTCGACCCTCCAAGGGTTTGGAATATCATTAAGAAGTGAGAAATGTTTAGGATTTCAAATGTTTGCTTCTTTTCTTCATCGTATCGAAGGGGAAAGTGGATTCCTGGCGTTTCGTCGATTAAAATCGTACCAAATTTCATGTAAATCGGACTATTTTGACACAAGTCAAGTTAGCTTGAAATGATATAAATCGATTTTCCATGGAATTTCCTTCATTATGGTTCGAATTACGTCGTTCGTGGTGTTAGTTTAATCGGCGAAACGTGAGGAATCAATTGGCCTTGTTTTTGCAAAGATCCGATGAGAAATGCGGAAGTCGAAGATTTCTCACATCTTAATAGGGACTCGAACCCCTTCGAGGGTCGAAAGCCATAAAAATCGCGTGAGACACTGCGAAGGTCTGTCCTCGCCACGGAGAACCAGGCCGCATCTCTTTGACGAGCGTAGCTCCAAAATCACACTGTATCTGTTTTAGAAATGAAATAATTCTTTATTGTTTATCGTGTGGCTATGGAAGTGTCGCCGATGGATTCCTTGGGGTTTTCCGATGAAAATCATGCCAAATGTCGTGTAAATCGGACTACTTTTACATAAGGACTACAAATAGCTTGTATCAAAGTAGTCAGATTTGCATGATATTTGGTATGATTTTAATCGACGGAACGCCAGGAATCCATTGGCGTCTAAACCCTTCGAGGGTCGAAAGCTATAAAATTCGATGGGGCACTGCAGGCTGGTGTCCTCGCCACGGGCTGACCGGCGTAGCTGGAGAATCACCCTGCGAGCTTTTCTCGAGGTAGCTCGAAGTTGCTTTGGAATTGTTCATGTCGAGGTAGTCTCCGAAGACTTTCCAAACAGGCGAGGCGAGCTTCGCGCGCACGCCGCGCAACGTCTGGACATACCTTAACAAGGACGGAAATATACTAACTGACCAAAACCTCCCACGACCCAAACCTACCCACTGTGCCCTACTAATGGTGGTCATACCTTTTGGAGATGATTCTACTGGCCAGAATAAAGCGAAATTATAGAATAAAATCTTCTGTTATGGTCCTTCGTTATCGAAATAAAAAACTTTTAAAAAAATTCAAACCGAATTCAAAAAAATAAAAATGCATTCAAATGACTAAAAAGAAAAAATATTACTTTTCCTTATTTAATCGACGACTCTCAATTGTTTTTCAGTTGGCGGCAGATTAACACTGTGCAAATAATGAGGCGCCGACTTAAAAAATATGAGAGTCGTAGATTCAATAAGGGAAACAATTATTTTTTACTCTTTAGTTCATTTTTTTAAATCGGTTTTAATTTTTTTTAGTTTTATTTTTAACTTTTTTGTTTTATATATATTGACACAACATGATGAGGAGATATGCGCGTACGTACACAAAATAATAATTAGGTGACAATGGTCTTTATTATTAATAACCAGAACTGGCAAAATATTGGGTCAATATTAATGCAGTGCAGGATGGGACCACCGGCGCATCGCCCTCTTTCGAATAAACAAAGATTATCCAAATCGGTCCATATGCTGTGGAATGATACCGGGACAAACATAAAAAAAAATACATACGGGTCGAATCTATAACCTCATCCTTTCTAAAATCCGTTAAAAATTGAGTCTGAATTTCAGCTAATCACGTGTGCACTAAAGTATATGTATAACTTTTAGGCACCTGAGGGGCACGTGGAAGTATATAAAGAGCGCATAGCGCGGTACGTTTCTCTTTGTAAATTTTGCGTAAAAATGACTGTGCAAAAGGTTTTTAGTGATTAAAAGATAACTCATTGTCAGTTAAGAAAAGAAAATCTCTTATTTAAATATTGGAAAGTTTATTTTGAAGTTGAAATTCATATTCATTATATTTTTTTGAAAGCGGAAAACTGAAAACTAAAAGTATATTGTCAACAATTAGTTCCTGAAGTAATATTGAAGATAGAACATTTCTGCACTGCATTATTATAATGAATAATATTTAAACCACCTTAGACCAACTATCATTTACATTTATGTTAAATAATTAATCCTCGTCTTCATAACACAAAACTTTTTGAAGCTATATTTGTCTACATATGTATAATGAATCAATAGAACTTTAAGAAAAAATCTGTACCATATAATACTTCAAAACGTGTTTTACCGGACATGGATCGTAAAATACTTAAATGTATGTAAACAACTTTAGTAAGCTATTATAAGTTTCAAGGTATGAAATTACAAATGTAAACAGAGTCACAAATAACTTACAAGCATTAAGTTCAGCATTTATGTATACATATAAATCTCACTGTACATTTAAAAAATATATGAAATAAGAAATATATGTTTAGTAGACCATTCCACAGAAAAGAATGAGTCATTAATGTATAAACGACTTGTATATTTCTTTCTATTAATTCAAAAAGGGGGAATATTGTATGTATGTATTCCAATTCTTACACTGTATAAAGTTTAGTAAAAGCAGCTTAATGCATTCTGGAATGATGATTTATTTCTTTTATGCCTGTAGTTGCAAGTCAATAACATAATACTATGTCTTTTCATGTCTGACGCTGACTAACAGATGGTTAAAACATGATTTTTAAAATGAATTTTCTAAAGTTTATTTTTGTTTTAGTACAGAACCTTTTGGTTTTCAGCTTCAGGTTTTAATTATCAAACATATGTGATATCTTTTTTTGTCGACAGTGATATCTTTTATGATTTTGTACAAAGTATATAGTATATTTTCAAATTTAATGATGAATCTGTAGCAATGTGTTATATAAATAGGAATAACAAAAAATGTTATTAATATCTTACTCAAAAAGGTACTACAAAAACATTAAACATGAAGCAAAATATGGGCTTCCTGTTAGAATGAGTCAGTAACATTTATCTAATTTGTTTATTTGAGATGTGTTTACTATTTGAAATCATTAACAGTTTAGGTATATTTAAAATATAAATAGGTAGAGCGAGGATCAATTTTATTGTCTGCTGCTATTACCAGGTCAAAAAGCATAAATAGCTAATTGGCGCAACATCATAATAGAAAAAGTCTACTGATCTGAAATTAAACCAGATTTTCACAAAATTCACACACTGTTACATTTAAGTCCATAACTGTGTCAGCATTGCATTGGCAATAATGATCAGCATTTTGAAACAAAAAATTAAATAATACGACTTTCTTCCGTCTCGTATAGTTTGTTACCAAAGTATTTTTAGATGTACATTTATATAACACTTATTTCTTTTTTGTACTTGTAAATCCTGTTCGTGCAATTTCATCATTTAATGTCCAATCACCCTGCATGTATTAAAATTCATAATAAATAAAATTATTGAAAAGGGTACTTATAGAAATAATGATTACAGTTCTGTGTATAAATATCTTGTGAACATAAAGGCAATGCATGTATTCACATTTAATTTCACATTTGAAGTGCATGGAATGTACTTGACGTTTAAAAGTATGGTTATCAGTAATGTCAAGTAACAGGTTTATGCTTTCTTAGAAGTATTTATTATCAATTACATGCTTTCCTTATAGTACAGGAATACTTGTTGTTTTTAGCTTACATATAACATTCCATTTAAATTCTACGAAACTGTTTTTTCCATTACTTATTATCAATTTTCAAAACACTTCATGTTATGGAGTTATTGCACTGACATTTATATATATTTTTTTGACACCTGATATGTAAAAAAAATGTTAATACCTATTGATAGATTATTTTCTTCGGTACATTAAAGCATAGCAGTACTCATTCACCAAAATCTTGACTGTTTTAATTATTTGTTGACGTCTCACTTTTAGAGATGAACCAATCGAAGTAAATACAAGTAAATACTCTAACTCGAACCTTTCGTTTCGATACCGAGTAATTTTAGTATCGATACCTTCGGCTGCGATACCTATTGGGAATAGGAAAAAAGTACTCGTATCGAATGGGGCGAATATCGACATTCAACATGAAAGATTAAAGCAAAGATATGTATTGGCAAGGAAGACTACCACCGCAGTATTGATGGCGTTCATGTTGCGTAACAAATATGGACGATTCTATGAAAACTTAACCCAGATAGCACAAAAACGTTTAAAAATGTTTTAAAAACGTCCAGGCCAAACGTTCAGGACATCTTAAAAACGTCCACGAACGTCCAGAAAAAGTCCTAAAGAGGTCCTAAAAACACCCATTTTCACAAACCAGGACATTTTTAAAACATCCAGAAAAGGTCCGAACACGGTTTTTAGGAAGTTTTTAAAACGTTTTTGGGACGTTTTTAAGGACGTTTTTAGGGCGTTTTTGGGACGTTCGACGGTACTGGTTCTGTTTGGGATTGGCCCAAACGGCCACAGGCCAAGCCGGCGCCCTCACCGCCGATGCGCGCGAGATTTGAATAAGTCTAACGCGATCAAATCACTGTACGCACGATCGCGGTGATGAGATCGGCCATCTGTTGACGCGCTCCTCACCTAATTAGGCAACGCTCTCACTTTATCGCACGACCCGCACGGAAAGACCTCAGCACCGTTTGCAACGGTGCTCGAAAAATGAGCACCGTCGGGAACGGTGCCGAGCACCGTAAAATCCGGTGCTGAGGCCGATTCACGGCGCTGCTCAGCACCAAACGCATTCACAATCTGTGATTGGTGCAAATATCGGTGCTGGGTACCGTTCACAACGGTGTTCCTGATGAACGCGCTCTGAAATCATCGATGCATTGTTATCTTACATCTTTGTTTTCCATATTCGCCATTAGTTTCTTTTCTATACAAAAGAAACTAATAATTAGTTACGACTTTATATCAGTAAAAACACCATGCACAATTTACAAAAAAAAAAAAAGAATCATTCATTGCTACAAGACATCGATTGTAGATAACAATATTTTGTTGTAAATAAAGACGTAATGAATTAATTATCATACTGCCTTATATATTTCAAAACAACAACAACTACATTATTTCCCTAGTAGAAATATAAATGATTATAATAGTATAGATTACTAAAGATTAATAAATATACTTAGGTATGCATCATGGTATACTGGATATTCAAGAAAGTGTATGCGTGCATATGTGTATATGAATAGACCTCGTAAATTATTATAACATTAAAAGTTTAAATAAAATGATATGAATGTAGGTTAGATTTGCATTCGAAATTCACATTTGTTAAAAACATATTCGGAACTGTTTGTTAGCCAGATTATAATGTGGCTTATTCTTAATTTATTGATTGAACTATTAATTAATAAGCCAACCAGGTAGATCCATTAATTTTCATACACGAACTCAACGGTGCAGACCTTATCCCGTGTACCATGCGCGCATCGAAAACAACGAATATGGAAAACAAAGATGTAAGATAGCATTGTGTAACGTCTCATGCAGACGCAAGCCCAGTGTTACCGACCGTAGGTAAAACAGTACCGCTAAGTAACATTGTACAGACCTTTATACAGGGTCATCGTTTAATCCTGCAACCCGCGCGCGCGCGAACTTGTAAAATGGCAACACCGCCTCACGGACGCATTCCACTACAACCATGCACCGTCACCGCGTTCGGAGAGCTGCTAGCGACCGCTGGACAGCAGTGATGCTCGAGCTTCGAGAATTTTTGGCTGGTCCTTGTCAAATTAACGTTGCAAAGAACTATTCAGAATTTCCCAGCCCCGGTTGAAAATTTTGGGGTCTTTTTCGTATAACTTTTGAACTTTAAGACATATCGGAATGCAATTTGCGCCAAAAAAATGAGGAAAAATTAATCCCTCTTAATGATGGATAATTTAACATATTTTACGTTTACTTAATTTTTCTTTTATCAATTTTTTAACCATAATTGTTTAAAAAGCTGTTGGAAACTGTTTATTTGATAATGTATTTAACGCTGTTTTTAAAATTCGTGGTGTTGATAAACAATAGGCTAGTTGATTCTGTATCATTACATTTATAAATTGAGAAATTAAATTTTTATTCAATTATGTGTTAGTTTTGCAGACCTCAGAATCTATTGTTCTGGTTTTCTTTTTTATGATTTTATCCTTAATGCGGTGCATACCTAGATCAGACGTAAGGGGTAACTAATGCGACGTGTCTTTGATTGTAGCGGTGTTTGAATTTTTTTTCTAGAATTTTTGTGTTAGAATGTTTTAGCTACTCAACGCCACGCCTATACCGGCTTCCGTTAATGTCATTTTTTGGAACGATGTGCCGTTACTGTGGTTTTTACAAGCAGGTGGCGAAAAATCTCTCCGTACAAGGAACCGTCAACCCTGTCGTGGCTAAAATTTTTGAAATTGAGACGGGTACGAGATCTGTTGACATTATTTTCAAACCTCATTACAGTGATCTGGGGTGCGAGTGGTAGACCGATCATAAAAGCGGAGCGCGCGGCTCGATTACCTGGGTCGGGAAATTCCCAATACCTAGCTCTTTGCGACGCTAAAATTTTCGAAGCTCGGGCATCACTCTTGTCCAACGGTCGCAGGCAGCTCTGCGCTGGGCCGGTGCATGGTTGTAGTGGAATGCGTCCGTGAGGCGGTGTTGCCATTTTCGTCTGTTCGCGCGCGCGCGGGTTGCAGGATTAAACGATGACCCTGTACATACTTTTATATAATTTATGAATTAAGCGAATATTAAATATCTTATTAATATTAAGAATAATTTAATATAACTGTCAGCAAAAACTTAAGACAAAACACAATGTAATAAATGAGTAAAATATAAGCTAAGAAATAACGATTCACTGCGCATGCATCAAAACACTAAATCTTGGGTATAAAAGCAGGTGCACGCAGCACAGTAGTCAGTTCAGACTCTGCCAACAGAAGCGAACTCGCCCCGGAGACGGAAACGGCCGCTCTAGCAGCAGACATAGCTAAGAGTAACGAGCTCGCCCCGGAGACGGAAGCGGCCGTTCTTACAGCTAGCATTGCCAAGAGTACGAACTCGCCCCGGAGACGGATGCGGCCGTACACTGCAATATACGAAGTCACTATAGAGTAAAGAATCTGCGAAGAGTAACGAGCTCGCCCCGGAGACGGAAGCGGCTGTTCTTACAGCTAGCATTGCCAAGAGTACGAGCTCGCCCCGGAGACGCATGCGGCCGTACACTGCAATATACGAAGTCACTATAGAGTAAAGAATCTGCCAAGAGTAACGAGCTCGCCCCGGAAACGGAAGCGGCATTACACTCCGACATACATACAGGGTGTCCCACGGTAGACTGGACAGCGGCGTAGCTCCTAAAGTATTGGAGATAAAAATATTTAAAAAATAGGGAATTGCAGGATTCGAAGGGGCTAATCAATTATCCCGGACGAATTTTTTTTTCGGTTATTATTTTAAAAAATACGATGGTCAAGTTCGGTTTTTCAAATGGAACTATTTTTTTTATGTCCTGCGTTGATAATGCGTTCCAGGACAAATTCAATAAGCTTCAATGTATACACTTGATTTCCACTGGTTTTTGAGCTATTGCGCTTGCAAATTTACTGATTTTCACTGCAAGAAACTCCTCTGGAATAGCAAGGACCGGGGACGGTCTTACTGGCGCCACGGGTGGCACTGCCTGTTGAAATAGATACATACCTGCGAAAGGTCTACGCCAGGCCCAAAGGCTGGACAATACTTTTCCGTCAGAAATGCTACTTAGGTAGGTACATCTGCGGTATCGAGAAGCGCATCGTTACTTTTATTTCGCACTTGCTTCTACGCTCGGATGGCCGGCTCTCGATACGATGAAGAAAAAAATTTCTTAATACGCTGTAATGGATATTTCACCCTCGACTGCGGGGACTCGACTTCAATTCGCTACGTTCGGCCCAGGATGCATACCTTTTTCCGGAAAAATTCATAAACATCGGTAGAGGCACTGCGAAGGTCTGTCCTCGCCACGGGGTATCAAGCTGCATCTCCTTGACTGGCGTTGCTCCAGAATTACCCTTCTATCATTTGTGCAGTGTGTGACCCGACTACCCTCCGTGTAATCGGTCTGCGCGAAGTGGGGCGCAAGTTCGATCATTACCAGTACTCCTGCCCGAGAGGAATACGATTTACTTTAATTATAGTACCTGTGTGTTTTGTAATAAAGTGTTTTTATCGTCTCCTGAATTCAATAAGTGGCATCCAGACATCTACGCTCCTACAATCCACCGTTAATACGCCTCGTGGAGAGACACAAGGAAGAAAAGGGGTAGCCCGCTGTCGATGCGTGGTCCTCCCGAGTATAAACACGAGATTCGATATCAAAACAAAAGCATGCGTGGACGTATCCGTGCGAGAGAAGGTGGGCATTGGGAGGAGGTATTGCTGTGAATAGGGCCTCTTCAAGAGAGCGGCCGTTTGTGAGGGATGCAAATCCGATTGGTTCTAATACAATCTGCTCCCTATGGTTGAAATTTTGTCTAGCAACTTTCACACCTCCTAACCTAACCAATTCAACTTGCATCCCTCCCAAACGAACCGGCCATCCGAGCGTAGTAGCAAGTGCGAAATAAAAGTAACGATGCGCTTCTCGATACCGCAGCTGTACCTACCTAAGTTGCAATTCTGACGGAAAAGAATTGTCCAGCCTTTGGGCCTGCCATTTCTGGCAAAGACCTTTGGCAGGTAGGTATCTGTTTCAACGGGAAATGCCACCCGTGACGCCAGCAAGACCGCCCTCGGTTCCTGCTATTTCAGAGAGTTTTTTTGCAGTGAAAATCAGTAAATATGCAAGCGTAATATCTCAAAAACCAGTGGAAATAAAGTTTATACATTCATGCTTATTGAATTTGTCTTGGAACGCACTATCAACTCAGGTTTTCAAAAAAAATAGTTCCATTTGAAAAACCAAACTTGACCATCGTATCTTTTATAATAATAATCAAAAAAAAATTCGTTCGGGCTAATAAGTTGGCCCCCTCGAACCATGCATTCCATATTTTTTTATATTTTTACCTCCAATACTTTAGGAGAAATCGCGCTGTTCACTCTTCTCGCGGGCACCCTGTATATATATATATATATATATATATATATATATATATATATACCTAGAATTTGGAACTTTTTATAATGAAGTATGTACCTGTGTGAAGTTAGCCCCCCTTTTTTTGAAAACCTAAATTTTCGAAATTGTACCAGTTTGTACTAGGTTTGTACCGCGTTGTACCGTTCGGAGAAATTGTTTAACTCTTTTGGTTTCCGAGAAAAATGGAAATAACCAAAGTGTCGAGTCGTACTACTGGGAAAAAAATTTGCGAAAAATTAAAAACTCGTGGTTGTACCAGTTTGTACTAGGTTTGTACCGCGTTGTACCGTTCGGAGAAATTGTTTACCTCTTTTGGTTTCCGAGAAAAATGGAAATAACCAAAGTGTCGAGTCGTACTACTGGAAAAAAGAATTTGCGAAAAATTAAAAACTCGAAGTTGTACTAGTTTGTACTAGGTTTGTACCGCGTTGTACCGTTCCTAAAAATTGTTTAACACTTTTGGTTTCCGAGAAAAATGGAAATAACCAAAGTGCCGACTCGTACTACTGGGAAAGAAAAATTTGCGAAAAATTAAAAACTCGTGGTTGTACTAGATTGTACTAGGTTTGTACCGCGTTGTACCGTTCGGAGAAATTTTTACCTCTTTTGGATTCAGAGAAAAATGGAAATAACCCAAGTGTCGAGTCGTACTACTGGAAAAAAAATTTGCGAAAAATTAAAAACTCGAAGTTGTACTAGTTTGTGCTAGGTTTGTACCGCGTTGTACCGTTCCTAAAAATTGTTTAACACTTTTGGTTTCCGAGAAAAATGGAAATAACCGAAGTGTCGACTCGTACTACTGGAAAAAAAAATTTGCGAAAAATTAAAAACTCGAAGTTGTACTAGTTTGTACTAGGTTTGTACCGCGTTGTACCGTTCGGAGAAATTGTTTACCTCTTTTTATTTCAGAGAAAAATGGAAATAACCGAAGAGTCGAGTCGTACTACTGGAAAAAAAATTTGCGAAAAATTAAAAACTCGTGGTTGTACTAGATTGTACTAGGTTTGTACCGCGTTGTACCGTTCGGAGAAATTTTTACCTCTTTTGGATTCAGAGAAAAATGGAAATAACCCAAGTGTCGAGTCGTACTACTGGAAAAAAAATTTGCGAAAAATTAAAAACTCGAAGTTGTACTAGTTTGTGCTAGGTTTGTACCGCGTTGTACCGTTCCTAAAAATTGTTTAACACTTTTGGTTTCCGAGAAAAATGGAAATAACCGAAGTGTCGACTCGTACTACTGGAAAAAAAAATTTGCGAAAAATTAAAAACTCGAAGTTGTACTAGTTTGTACTAGGTTTGTACCGCGTTGTACCGTTCGGAGAAATTGTTTACCTCTTTTTATTTCAGAGAAAAATGGAAATAACCGAAGAGTCGAGTCGTACTACTGGAAAAAAAAATTTGCGAAAAATTAAAAACTCGAAGTTGTACTAGTTTGTGCTAGGTTTGTACCGCGTTGTACCGTTCCTAAAAATTGTTTAACACTTTTGGTTTCCGAGAAAAATGGAAATAACCCAAGTGCCGACCCGTACTGCAGGGAAAAAAAATTTGCGAAAAATTAAAAACTCGTGGTTGTACCAGTTTGTACTAGGTTTGTACCGCGTTGTACCGTTCGGAGAAATTGTTTAAATCTTTTGGTTTCCGAGAAAAATGGAAATAACCAAAGTGCCGACTCGTACTACTGGGAAAAAAAAATTGCGAAAAATTAAAAACACGTGGTTGTACCAGTTTGTACTAGGTTTGTACCGCGTTGTACCGTTCGGAGAAATAGTTTAACTCTTTTGGTTTCCGAGAAAAATGGAAATAACCAGGGTCGAGTCGTACTACTGGAAAAAAAAATTTGCGAAAAATTAAAAACTCGAAGTTGTACTAGTTTGTACTAGGTTTGTACCGCGTTGTACCGTTCGGAGAAATAGTTTAACTCTTTTGGTTTCCGAGAAAAATGGAAATAACCAGTGTCGAGTCGTACTACTGGAAAAAAAAATTTGCGAAAAATTAAAAACTCGAAGTTGTACTAGTTTGTACTAGGTTTGTACCGCGTTGTACCGTTCGGAGAAATTTTTTCCTCTTTTGATTTCAGAGAAAAATGGAAATAACCCAAGTGTCGAGTCGTACTACTGGAAAAAAATATATGCGAAAAATTAAAAACTCGAAGTTGTACTAGTTTGTGCTAGGTTTGTACCGCGTTGTACCGTTCCTAAAAATTGATTAACACTTTTGGTTTCCGAGAAAAATGGAAATAACCGAAGTGTCGACTCGTACTACTGGAAAAAAAAATTTGCGAAAAATTAAAATCTCGAAGTTGTACTAGTTTGTACTAGGTTTGTACCGCGTTGTACCGTTCGGAGAAATTGTTTACCTCTTTTTATTTCAGAGAAAAATGGAAATAACCGAAGTGTCGAGTCGTACTACTGGAAAAAAAATTTGCGAAAAATTAAAAACTCGTGGTTGTACTAGATTGTACTAGGTTTGTACCGCGTTGTACCGTTCGGAGAAATTTTTACCTCTTTTGGATTCAGAGAAAAATGGAAATAACCCAAGTGTCGAGTCGTACTACTGGAAAAAAAATTTGCGAAAAATTAAAAACTCGAAGTTGTACTAGATTGTACTAGGTTTGTACCGCGTTGTACCATTCGGAGAAATTTTATCCTCTTTTGATTTCAGAGAAAAATGGAAATAACCCAAGTGTCGAGTCGTACTACTGGAAAAAAAAATTTGCGAAAAATTAAAAACTCGAAGTTGTACTAGTTTGTGCTAGCTTTCTACCGCGTTGTACCGTTCCTAAAAATTGTTTAACACTTTTGGTTTCCGAGAAAAATGGAAATAACCCAAGTGTCGAGTCGTACTACTGGAAAAAAAAATTGCGAAAAATTAAATACTCGAAGTTGTACTAGTTTGTACTAGGTTTGTACCGCGTTGTACCGTTCGGTGAAATTGTATACCTCTTTTGATTTCAGAGAAAAAAGGAAATAACCGAAGTGTCGAGTCGTACTACTGGAAAAAAAATTTCCGAAAAATTAAAAACACGAAGTTGTACTAGTTTGTAGTAGGTTTGTACCGCGTTGTACCGTTCCTAAAAATTGTTTAACACTTTTGGTTTCCGAGAAAAATGGAAATAACCGAAGTGTCGACTCGTACTACTGGAAAAAAAAATTTGCGAAAAATTTAAAACTCGAAGTTGTACTAGTTTGTACTAGGTTTGTACCGCGTTGTACCGTTCCTAAAAATTGTTTAACACTTTTGGTTTCCGAGAAAAATGGAAATAACCAAAGTGCCGACTCGTACTACTGGGAAAGAAAAATTTGCGAAAAATTAAAAACTCGTGGTTGTACCAGTTTGTACCGCGTTGTACTGTTCGTAAAAATAGTTTAACTCTTTTGGTTTCCGAGAAAAATGGAAATAACCAAAGTGCCGACTCGTACTACTGGGAAAGAAAAATTTGCGAAAAATTAAAAACTCGTGGTTGTACCAGTTTGTACCGCGTTGTACCGTTCGGAGAAATAGTTTAACTCTTTTGGTTTCCGAGAAAAATGGAAATAACCAGGGTCGAGTCGTACTACTGGAAAAAAAAATTTGCGAAAAATTAAAAACTCGAAGTTGTACTAGTTTGTACTAGGTTTGTACCGCGTTGTACCGTTCGGAGAAATAGTTTAACTCTTTTGGTTTCCGAGAAAAATGGAAATAACCAGTGTCGAGTCGTACTACTGGAAAAAAAAATTTGCGAAAAATTAAAAACTCGAAGTTGTACTAGTTTGTACTAGGTTTGTACCGCGTTGTACCGTTCGGAGAAATTTTGTCCTCTTTTGATTTCAGAGAAAAATGGAAATAACCCAAGTGTCGAGTCGTACTACTGGAAAAAAATATTTGCGAAAAATTAAAAACTCGAAGTTGTACTAGTTTGTGCTAGGTTTGTACCGCGTTGTACCGTTCCTAAAAATTGATTAACACTTTTGGTTTCCGAGAAAAATGGAAATAACCGAAGTGTCGACTCGTACTACTGGAAAAAAAAATTTGCGAAAAATTAAAATCTCGAAGTTGTACTAGTTTGTACTAGGTTTGTACCGCGTTGTACCGTTCGGAGAAATTGTTTACCTCTTTTTATTTCAGAGAAAAATGGAAATAACCGAAGTGTCGAGTCGTACTACTGGAAAAAAAATTTGCGAAAAATTAAAAACTCGTGGTTGTACTAGATTGTACTAGGTTTGTACCGCGTTGTACCGTTCGGAGAAATTTTTACCTCTTTTGGATTCAGAGAAAAATGGAAATAACCCAAGTGTCGAGTCGTACTACTGGAAAAAAAATTTGCGAAAAATTAAAAACTCGAAGTTGTACTAGATTGTACTAGGTTTGTACCGCGTTGTACCATTCGGAGAAATTTTATCCTCTTTTGATTTCAGAGAAAAATGGAAATAACCCAAGTGTCGAGTCGTACTACTGGAAAAAAAAATTTGCGAAAAATTAAAAACTCGAAGTTGTACTAGTTTGTGCTAGCTTTCTACCGCGTTGTACCGTTCCTAAAAATTGTTTAACACTTTTGGTTTCCGAGAAAAATGGAAATAACCCAAGTGTCGAGTCGTACTACTGGAAAAAAAAATTGCGAAAAATTAAATACTCGAAGTTGTACTAGTTTGTACTAGGTTTGTACCGCGTTGTACCGTTCGGTGAAATTGTATACCTCTTTTGATTTCAGAGAAAAAAGGAAATAACCGAAGTGTCGAGTCGTACTACTGGAAAAAAAATTTCCGAAAAATTAAAAACACGAAGTTGTACTAGTTTGTAGTAGGTTTGTACCGCGTTGTACCGTTCCTAAAAATTGTTTAACACTTTTGGTTTCCGAGAAAAATGGAAATAACCGAAGTGTCGACTCGTACTACTGGAAAAAAAAATTTGCGAAAAATTTAAAACTCGAAGTTGTACTAGTTTGTACTAGGTTTGTACAGCGTTGTACCGTTCCTAAAAATTGTTTAACACTTTTGGTTTCCGATAGAAATGGAAATAACCGGTGTCGAGTCGTACTACTGGAAAAAAAAATTTGCGAAAAATTAAAAACTCGAAGTTGTACTAGTTTGTACTAGGTTTGTACCGCGTTGAACCGTTCGGAGAAATTGTTTAACTCGTTTGGTTTCCGAGAAAAATGGAAATAACCGAAGTGTCGAGTCGTACTACTGGAAAATAAAATTTGCGAAAAATTAAAAACTCGAAGTTGTACTAGTTTGTACTAGGTTTGTACCGCGTTGTACCGTTCCTAAAAATTGTTTAACACTTTTGGTTTCCGAGAAAAATGGAAATAACCGAAGTGTCGACTCGTACTACTGGAAAAAAAAATTTGCGAAAAATTAAAAACTCGAAGTTGTACTAGTTTGTACTAGGTTTGTACCGCGTTGTACTGTTCGGAGAAATTGTTTAACTCTTTTGGTTTCCGAGAAAAATGGAAATAACCAAAGTGTCGAGTCGTACTACTGGAAAAAAAAATTTACGGAAAATTAAAAACTCGAGGTTGTACTAGTTTGTAGTAGGTTTGTACCGCGTTGCACCGTTCCTAAAAATTGTTTAACACTTTTGGTTTCCGATAGAAATGGAAATAACCGGTGTCGAGTCGTACTACTGGAAAAAAAAATTTGCGAAAAATTAAAAACTCGAAGTTGTACTAGTTTGTACTAGGTTTGTACCGCGTTGAACCGTTCGGAGAAATTGTTTAACTCGTTTGGTTTCCGAGAAAAATGGAAATAACCGAAGTGTCGAGTCGTACTACTGGAAAATAAAATTTGCGAAAAATTAAAAACTCGAAGTTGTACTAGTTTGTACTAGGTTTGTACCGCGTTGTACCGTTCCTAAAAATTGTTTAACACTTTTGGTTTCCGAGAAAAATGGAAATAACCGAAGTGTCGACTCGTACTACTGGAAAAAAAAATTTGCGAAAAATTAAAAACTCGAAGTTGTACTAGTTTGTACTAGGTTTGTACCGCGTTGTACCGTTCGGAGAAATTGTTTACCTCTTTTTATTTCAGAGAAAAATGGAAATAACCGAAGTGTCGAGTCGTACTACAGGAAAAAAAATTTGCGAAAAATTAAAAACTCGTGGTTGTACTAGATTGTACTAGGTTTGTACCGCGTTGTACCGTTCGGAGAAATTTTTTCCTCTTTTGATTTCAGAGAAAAATGGAAATAACCCAAGTGTCGAGTCGTACTACTGGAAAAAAAAATTTGCGAAAAATTAAAAACTCGAAGTTGTACTAGTTTGTGCTAGGTTTGTACCGCGTTGTACCGTTCCTAAAAATTGTTTAACACTTTTGGTTTCCGAGAAAAATTGAAATAACCGAAGTGTCGAGTCGTAATACTGGAAAAAAAATTTGCGAAAAATTAAAAACTCGAAGTTGTACTAGTTTGTACTAGGTTTGTACCGCGTTGTACCGTTCCTAAAAATTGTTTAACACTTTTGGTTTCCGAGAAAAATGGAAATAACCGAAGTGTCGACTCGTACTACTGGAAAAAAAAATTTGCGAAAAATTAAAAACTCGAAGTTGTACTAGTTTGTACTAGGTTTGTACCGCGTTGTACTGTTCGGAGAAATTGTTTAACTCTTTTGGTTTCCGAGAAAAATGGAAATAACCAAAGTGTCGAGTCGTACTACTGGAAAAAAAAATTTACGGAAAATTAAAAACTCGAGGTTGTACTAGTTTGTAGTAGGTTTGTACCGCGTTGCACCGTTCCTAAAAATTGTTTAACACTTTTGGTTTCCGATAGAAATGGAAATAACCGGTGTCGAGTCGTACTACTGGAAAAAAAAATTTGCGAAAAATTAAAAACTCGAAGTTGTACTAGTTTGTACTAGGTTTGTACCGCGTTGAACCGTTCGGAGAAATTGTTTAACTCGTTTGGTTTCCGAGAAAAATGGAAATAACCGAAGTGTCGAGTCGTACTACTGGAAAATAAAATTTGCGAAAAATTAAAAACTCGAAGTTGTACTAGCTTGTACTAGGTTTGTACCGCGTTGTACCGTTCCTAAAAATTGTTTAACACTTTTGGTTTCCGAGAAAAATGGAAATAACCGAAGTGTCGACTCGTACTACTGGAAAAAAAAATTTGCGAAAAATTAAAAACTCGAAGTTGTACTAGTTTGTACTAGGTTTGTACCGCGTTGTACCGTTCGGAGAAATTGTTTACCTCTTTTTATTTCAGAGAAAAATGGAAATAACCGAAGTGTCGAGTCGTACTACAGGAAAAAAAATTTGCGAAAAATTAAAAACTCGTGGTTGTACTAGATTGTACTAGGTTTGTACCGCGTTGTACCGTTCGGAGAAATTTTTTCCTCTTTTGATTTCAGAGAAAAATGGAAATAACCCAAGTGTCGAGTCGTACTACTGGAAAAAAAAATTTGCGAAAAATTAAAAACTCGAAGTTGTACTAGTTTGTGCTAGGTTTGTACCGCGTTGTACCGTTCCTAAAAATTGTTTAACACTTTTGGTTTCCGAGAAAAATTGAAATAACCGAAGTGTCGAGTCGTAATACTGGAAAAAAAATTTGCGAAAAATTAAAAACTCGAAGTTGTACTAGTTTGTACTAGGTTTGTACCGCGTTGTACCGTTCGGAGAAATTTTTACCTCTTTTGGTTTCAGAGAAAAATGGAAATAACCGAAGTGTCGAGTCGTACTACTGGAAAAAAAATTTCCGAAAAATTAAAAACTCGAAGTTATACTAGTTTGTACTAGGTTTGTACCGCGTTGTACCGTTCCTAAAAATTGTTTAACACTTTTGGTTTCCGAGAAAAATGGAAATAACCCAAGTGTCGAGTCGTACTACTGGAAAAAAAATTTGCGAAAAATTAAAAACTCGAAGTTGTACTAGTTTGTACTAGGTTTGTACCGCGTTGTACCGTTCCTAAAAATTGTTTAACACTTTTGGTTTCCGAGAAAAATGGAAATAACCATAGTGCCGACTCGTACTACTGGGAAAGAAAAATTTGCGAAAAATTAAAAACTCGTGATTGTACCAGTTTGTACCGCGTTGTACTGTTCGTAAAAATAGTTTAACTCTTTTGGTTTCCGAGAAAAATGGAAATAACCAAAGTGCCGACTCGTACTACTGGGAAAGAAAAATTTGCGAAAAATTAAAAACTCGTGGTTGTACCAGTTTGTACCGCGTTGTACTGTTCGTAAAAATAGTTTAACTCTTTTGGTTTCCGAGAAAAATGGGAATAACCAAAGTGTCGACTCGTACTACTGGGAAAAAGAATTTGCGAAAAATTAAAAACTCGAAGTTGTACTAGTTTGTACTAGGTTTGTAGCGCGTTGTACTGTTCGGAGAAATTGTTTAACTCTTTTGGTTTCCGAGAAAAATGGAAATAACCAAAGTGTCGAGTCGTACTACTGGAAAAAAAAATTTACGGAAAATTAAAAACTCGAGGTTGTACTAGTTTGTAGTAGGTTTGTACCGCGTTGTACCGTTCCTAAAAATTGTTTAACACTTTTGGTTTCCGATAGAAATGGAAATAACCGGTGTCGAGTCGTACTACTGGAAAAAAAAATTTGCGAAAAATTAAAAACTCGAAGTTGTACTAGTTTGTACTAGGTTTGTACCGCGTTGAACCGTTCGGAGAAATTGTTTAACTCGTTTGGTTTCCGAGAAAAATGGAAATAACCGAAGTGTCGAGTCGTACTACTGGAAAATAAAATTTGCGAAAAATTAAAAACTCGAAGTTGTACTAGTTTGTACTAGATTTGTACCGCGTTGTACCGTTCCTAAAAATTGTTTAACACTTTTGGTTTCCGAGAAAAATGGAAATAACCGAAGTGTCGACTCGTACTACTGGAAAAAAAAATTTGCGAAAAATTAAAAACTCGAAGTTGTACTAGTTTGTACTAGGTTTGTACCGCGTTGTACCGTTCGGAGAAATTGTTTACCTCTTTTTATTTCAGAGAAAAATGGAAATAACCGAAGTGTCGAGTCGTACTACTGGAAAAAAAATTTGCGAAAAATTAAAAACTCGTGGTTGTACTAGATTGTACTAGGTTTGTACCGCGTTGTACCGTTCGGAGAAATTTTTTCCTCTTTTGATTTCAGAGAAAAATGGAAATAACCCAAGTGTCGAGTCGTACTACTGGAAAAAAAAATTTGCGAAAAATTAAAAACTCGAAGTTGTACTAGTTTGTGCTAGGTTTGTACCGCGTTGTACCGTTCCTAAAAATTGTTTAACACTTTTGGTTTCCGATAGAAATGGAAATAACCGGTGTCGAGTCGTACTACTGGAAAAAAAAATTTGCGAAAAATTAAAAACTCGAAGTTGTACTAGTTTGTACTAGGTTTGTACCGCGTTGAACCGTTCGGAGAAATTGTTTAACTCGTTTGGTTTCCGAGAAAAATGGAAATAACCGAAGTGTCGAGTCGTACTACTGGAAAATAAAATTTGCGAAAAATTAAAAACTCGAAGTTGTACTAGTTTGTACTAGGTTTGTACCGCGTTGTACCGTTCCTAAAAATTGTTTAACACTTTTGGTTTCCGAGAAAAATGGAAATAACCGAAGTGTCGACTCGTACTACTGGAAAAAAAATTTGCGAAAAATTAAAAACTCGAAGTTGTACTAGTTTGTACTAGGTTTGTACCGCGTTGTACTGTTCGGAGAAATTGTTTAACTCGTTTGGTTTCCGAGAAAAATGGAAATAACCAAAGTGTCGAGTCGTACTACTGGAAAAAAAAATTTACGGAAAATTAAAAACTCGAGGTTGTACTAGTTTGTAGTAGGTTTGTACCGCGTTGTACCGTTCCTAAAAATTGTTTAACACTTTTGGTTTCCGATAGAAATGGAAATAACCGGTGTCGAGTCGTACTACTGGAAAAAAAAATTTGCGAAAAATTAAAAACTCGAAGTTGTACTAGTTTGTACTAGGTTTGTACCGCGTTGAACCGTTCGGAGAAATTGTTTAACTCGTTTGGTTTCCGAGAAAAATGGAAATAACCGAAGTGTCGAGTCGTACTACTGGAAAATAAAATTTGCGAAAAATTAAAAACTCGAAGTTGTACTAGTTTGTACTAGGTTTGTACCGCGTTGTACCGTTCCTAAAAATTGTTTAACACTTTTGGTTTCCGAGAAAAATGGAAATAACCGAAGTGTCGACTCGTACTACTGGAAAAAAAAATTTGCGAAAAATTAAAAACTCGAAGTTGTACTAGTTTGTACTAGGTTTGTACCGCGTTGTACCGTTCGGAGAAATTGTTTACCTCTTTTTATTTCAGAGAAAAATGGAAATAACCGAAGTGTCGAGTCGTACTACAGGAAAAAAAATTTGCGAAAAATTAAAAACTCGTGGTTGTACTAGATTGTACTAGGTTTGTACCGCGTTGTACCGTTCGGAGAAATTTTTTCCTCTTTTGATTTCAGAGAAAAATGGAAATAACCCAAGTGTCGAGTCGTACTACTGGAAAAAAAAATTTGCGAAAAATTAAAAACTCGAAGTTGTACTAGTTTGTGCTAGGTTTGTACCGCGTTGTACCGTTCCTAAAAATTGTTTAACACTTTTGGTTTCCGAGAAAAATTGAAATAACCGAAGTGTCGAGTCGTAATACTGGAAAAAAAATTTGCGAAAAATTAAAAACTCGAAGTTGTACTAGTTTGTACTAGGTTTGTACCGCGTTGTACCGTTCGGAGAAATTTTTACCTCTTTTGGTTTCAGAGAAAAATGGAAATAACCCAAGTGTCGAGTCGTACTACTGGAAAAAAAATTTCCGAAAAATTAAAAACTCGAAGTTATACTAGTTTGTACTAGGTTTGTACCGCGTTGTACCGTTCCTAAAAATTGTTTAACACTTTTGGTTTCCGAGAAAAATGGAAATAACCCAAGTGTCGAGTCGTACTACTGGAAAAAAAATTTGCGAAAAATTAAAAACTCGAAGTTGTACTAGTTTGTACTAGGTTTGTACCGCGTTGTACCGTTCCTAAAAATTGTTTAACACTTTTGGTTTCCGAGAAAAATGGAAATAACCAAAGTGCCGACTCGTACTACTGGGATAAAAAATTTGCGAAAAATTAAAAACTCGTGGTTGTACCAGTTTGTACTAGGTTTGTACCGCGTTGTACCGTTCGGAGAAATTGTTTACCTTTTTTGATTTCAGAGAAAAATGGAAATAACCGAAGTGTCGAGTCGTACTACTGGAAAAAAAAATTGCGAAAAATTAAATACTCGAAGTTGTACTAGTTTGTACTAGGTTTGTACCGCGTTGTACCGTTCGGTGAAATTGTATACCTCTTTTGATTTCAGAGAAAAAAGGAAATAACCGAAGTGTCGACTCGTACTACTGGAAAAAAAAATTTGCGAAAAATTAAAAACTCGAAGTTGTACTAGTTTGTACTAGGTTTGTACCGCGTTGTACCGTTCGGAGAAATTGTTTACCTCTTTTTATTTCAGAGAAAAATGGAAATAACCGAAGTGTCGAGTCGTAATACTGGAAAAAAAATTTGCGAAAAATTAAAAACTCGTGGTTGTACTAGATTGTACTAGGTTTGTACCGCGTTGTACCGTTCGGAGAAATTTTTACCTCTTTTGGATTCAGAGAAAAAAGGAAATAACCCAAGTGTCGAGTCGTACTACTGGAAAAAAAATTTGCGAAAAATTAAAAACTCGAAGTTGTACTAGTTTGTGCTAGGTTTGTACCGCGTTGTACCGTTCCTAAAAATTGTTTAACACTTTTGGTTTCCGAGAAAAATGGAAATAACCGAAGTGTCGACTCGTACTACTGGAAAAAAAAATTTGCGAAAAATTAAAAACTCGAAGTTGTACTAGTTTGTACTAGGTTTGTACCGCGTTGTACCGTTCCTAAAAATTGTTTAACACTTTTGGTTTCCGAGAAAAATGGAAATAACCGAAGTGTCGACTCGTACTACTGGAAAAAAAAATTTGCGAAAAATTAAAAACTCGAAGTTGTACTAGTTTGTACTAGGTTTGTACCGCGTTGTACTGTTCGGAGAAATTGTTTAACTCTTTTTATTTCAGAGAAAAATGGAAATAACCCAAGTGTCGAGTCGTACTACTGGAAAAAAAAATTTACGGAAAATTAAAAACTCGAGGTTGTACTAGTTTGTAGTAGGTTTGTACCGCGTTGTACCGTTCCTAAAAATTGTTTAACACTTTTGGTTTCCGATAGAAATGGAAATAACCGGTGTCGAGTCGTACTACTGGAAAAAAAAATTTGCGAAAAATTAAAAACTCGAAGTTGTACTAGTTTGTACTAGGTTTGTACCGCGTTGAACCGTTCGGAGAAATTGTTTAACTCGTTTGGTTTCCGAGAAAAATGGAATTAACCGAAGTGTCGAGTCGTACTACTGGAAAATAAAATTTGCGAAAAATTAAAAACTCGAAGTTGTACTAGTTTGTACTAGGTTTGTACCGCGTTGTACCGTTCCTAAAAATTGTTTAACACTTTTGGTTTCCGATAGAAATGGAAATAACCGGTGTCGAGTCGTACTACTGGAAAAAAAAATTTGCGAAAAATTAAAAACTCGAAGTTGTACTAGTTTGTACTAGGTTTGTACCGCGTTGAACCGTTCGGAGAAATTGTTTAACTCGTTTGGTTTCCGAGAAAAATGGAAATAACCGAAGTGTCGAGTCGTACTACTGGAAAATAAAATTTGCGAAAAATTAAAAACTCGAAGTTGTACTAGTTTGTACTAGGTTTGTACCGCGTTGTACCGTTCCTAAAAATTGTTTAACACTTTTGGTTTCCGAGAAAAATGGAAATAACCGAAGTGTCGACTCGTACTACTGGAAAAAAAAATTTGCGAAAAATTAAAAACTCGAAGTTGTACTAGTTTGTACTAGGTTTGTACCGCGTTGTACCGTTCGGAGAAATTGTTTACCTCTTTTTATTTCAGAGAAAAATGGAAATAACCGAAGTGTCGAGTCGTACTACAGGAAAAAAAATTTGCGAAAAATTAAAAACTCGTGGTTGTACTAGATTGTACTAGGTTTGTACCGCGTTGTACCGTTCGGAGAAATTTTTTCCTCTTTTGATTTCAGAGAAAAATGGAAATAACCCAAGTGTCGAGTCGTACTACTGGAAAAAAAATTTGCGAAAAATTAAAAACTCGAAGTTGTACTAGTTTGTGCTAGGTTTGTACCGCGTTGTACCGTTCCTAAAAATTGTTTAACACTTTTGGTTTCCGAGAAAAATTGAAATAACCGAAGTGTCGAGTCGTAATACTGGAAAAAAAATTTGCGAAAAATTAAAAACTCGAAGTTGTACTAGTTTGTACTAGGTTTGTACCGCGTTGTACCGTTCGGAGAAATTGTTTACCTCTTTTTATTTCAGAGAAAAATGGAAATAACCGAAGTGTCGAGTCGTACTACAGGAAAAAAAATTTGCGAAAAATTAAAAACTCGTGGTTGTACTAGATTGTACTAGGTTTGTACCGCGTTGTACCGTTCGGAGAAATTTTTTCCTCTTTTGATTTCAGAGAAAAATGGAAATAACCCAAGTGTCGAGTCGTACTACTGGAAAAAAAATTTGCGAAAAATTAAAAACTCGAAGTTGTACTAGTTTGTACTAGGTTTGTACCGCGTTGTACCGTTCCTAAAAATTGTTTAACACTTTTGGTTTCCGAGAAAAATGGAAATAACCAAAGTGCCGACTCGTACTACTGGGAAAGAAAAATTTGCGAAAAATTAAAAACTCGTGGTTGTACCAGTTTGTACCGCGTTGTACTGTTCGTAAAAATAGTTTAACTCTTTTGGTTTCCGAGAAAAATGGAAATAACCAAAGTGCCGACTCGTACTACTGGGAAAGAAAAATTTGCGAAAAATTAAAAACTCGTGGTTGTACCAGTTTGTACCGCGTTGTACTGTTCGTAAAAATAGTTTAACTCTTTTGGTTTCCGAGAAAAATGGGAATAACCAAAGTGTCGACTCGTACTACTGGGAAAAAGAATTTGCGAAAAATTAAAAACTCGAAGTTGTACTAGTTTGTACTAGGTTTGTACCGCGTTGTACTGTTCGGAGAAATTGTTTAACTCTTTTGGTTTCCGAGAAAAATGGAAATAACCAAAGTGTCGAGTCGTACTACTGGAAAAAAAAATTTACGGAAAATTAAAAACTCGAGGTTGTACTAGTTTGTAGTAGGTTTGTACCGCGTTGTACCGTTCCTAAAAATTGTTTAACACTTTTGGTTTCCGATAGAAATGGAAATAACCGGTGTCGAGTCGTACTACTGGAAAAAAAAATTTGCGAAAAATTAAAAACTCGAAGTTGTACTAGTTTGTACTAGGTTTGTACCGCGTTGAACCGTTCGGAGAAATTGTTTAACTCGTTTGGTTTCCGAGAAAAATGGAAATAACCGAAGTGTCGAGTCGTACTACTGGAAAATAAAATTTGCGAAAAATTAAAAACTCGAAGTTGTACTAGTTTGTACTAGGTTTGTACCGCGTTGTACCGTTCCTAAAAATTGTTTAACACTTTTGGTTTCCGAGAAAAATGGAAATAACCGAAGTGTCGACTCGTACTACTGGAAAAAAAAATTTGCGAAAAATTAAAAACTCGAAGTTGTACTAGTTTGTACTAGGTTTGTACCGCGTTGTACCGTTCGGAGAAATTGTTTACCTCTTTTTATTTCAGAGAAAAATGGAAATAACCGAAGTGTCGAGTCGTACTACTGGAAAAAAAATTTGCGAAAAATTAAAAACTCGTGGTTGTACTAGATTGTACTAGGTTTGTACCGCGTTGTACCGTTCGGAGAAATTTTTTCCTCTTTTGATTTCAGAGAAAAATGGAAATAACCCAAGTGTCGAGTCGTACTACTGGAAAAAAAAATTTGCGAAAAATTAAAAACTCGAAGTTGTACTAGTTTGTGCTAGGTTTGTACCGCGTTGTACCGTTCCTAAAAATTGTTTAACACTTTTGGTTTCCGAGAAAAATTGAAATAACCGAAGTGTCGAGTCGTAATACTGGAAAAAAAATTTGCGAAAAATTAAAAACTCGAAGTTATACTAGTTTGTACTAGGTTTGTACCGCGTTGTACCGTTCCTAAAAATTGTTTAACACTTTTGGTTTCCGAGAAAAATGGAAATAACCCAAGTGTCGAGACGTACTACTGGAAAAAAAATTTGCGAAAAATTAAAAACTCGAAGTTGTACTAGTTTGTACTAGGTTTGTACCGCGTTGTACCGTTCCTAAAAATTGTTTAACACTTTTGGTTTCCGAGAAAAATGGAAATAACCAAAGTGCCGACTCGTACTACTGGGATAAAAAATTTGCGAAAAATTAAAAACTCGTGGTTGTACCAGTTTGTACTAGGTTTGTACCGCGTTGTACCGTTCGGAGAAATTGTTTACCTTTTTTGATTTCAGAGAAAAATGGAAATAACCGAAGTGTCGAGTCGTACTACTGGAAAAAAAAATTGCGAAAAATTAAATACTCGAAGTTGTACTAGTTTGTACTAGGTTTGTACCGCGTTGTACCGTTCGGTGAAATTGTATACCTCTTTTGATTTCAGAGAAAAAAGGAAATAACCGAAGTGTCGAGTCGTACTACTGGAAAAAAAATTTCCGAAAAATTAAAATCTCGAAGTTGTACTAGTTTGTAGTAGGTTTGTACCGCGTTGTACCGTTCCTAAAAATTGTTTAACACTTTTGGTTTTCGAGAAAAATGGAAATAACCGAAGTGTCGACTCGTACTACTGGAAAAAAAAATTTGCGAAAAATTAAAAACTCGAAGTTGTACTAGTTTGTACTAGGTTTGTACCGCGTTGTACCGTTCGGAGAAATTGTTTACCTCTTTTTATTTCAGAGAAAAATGGAAATAACCGAAGTGTCGAGTCGTACTACTGGAAAAAAAATTTGCGAAAAATTAAAAACTCGTGGTTGTACTAGATTGTACTAGGTTTGTACCGCGTTGTACCGTTCGGAGAAATTTTTACCTCTTTTGGATTCAGAGAAAAATGGAAATAACCCAAGTGTCGAGTCGTACTACTGGAAAAAAAATTTGCGAAAAATTAAAAACTCGAAATTGTACTAGTTTGTACTAGGTTTGTACCGCGTTGTACCGTTCGGAGAAATTTTTACCTCTATTGGTTTCAGAGAAAAATGGAAATAACCCAAGTGTCGAGTCGTACTACTGGAAAAAAAAATTTGCGAAAAATTAAAAACTCGAAGTTGTACTAGTTTGTACTAGGTTTGTACCGTGTTGTACCGTTCGGAGAAATTTTTACCTCTTTTGATTTCAGAGAAAAATGGAAATAACCCAAGTGTCGAGTCGTACAACTGGAAAAAAAAATTTGCGAAAAATTAAAAACTCGAAGTTGTACTAGTTTGTGCTAGGTTTGTACCGCGTTGTACCGTTCCTAAAAATTGTTTAACACTTTTGGTTTCCGAGAAAAATGGAAATAACCGAAATGTCGACTCGTACTACTGGAAAAAAAAATTTGCGAAAAATTAAAATCTCGAAGTTGTACTAGTTTGTACTAGGTTTGTACCGCGTTGTACCGTTCGGAGAAATTGTTTACCTCTTTTTATTTCAGGGAAAAATGGAAATAACCGATGTGTCGAGTCGTACTACTGGAAAAAAAATTTGCGAAAAATTAAAAACTCGAAGTTGTACTAGTTTGTACTAGGTTTGTACCGCGTTGTACCGTTCGGTGAAATTGTTTACCTCTTTTGATTTCAGAGAAAAATGGAAATAACCGAAGTGTCGAGTCGTACTACTGCAAAAAAAAATTGCGAAAAATTAAAAACTCGTGGTTGTACTAGTTTGTACTAGGTTTGTACCGCGTTGTACCGTTCGGAGAAATTGTTTACCTCTTTTTATTTCAGAGAAAAATGGAAATAACCCAAGTGTCGAGTCGTACTACTGGAAAAAAAAATTTGCGAAAAATTAAAAACTCGAAGTTGTACTAGTTTGTGCTAGGTTTGTACCGCGTTGTACCGTTCCTAAAAATTGTTTAACACTTTTGGTTTCCGAGAAAAATGGAAATAACCCAAGTGTCGAGTCGTACTACTGGAAAAAAAAATTTGCGAAAAATTAAAAAATCGAAGTTGTACTAGTTTGTACTAGGTTTGTACCGCGTTGTACCGTTCCTAAAAATGGTTTAACACTTTTGGTTTCCGAGAAAAATGGAAATAACCAAAGTGCCGACCCGTACTGCAGGGAAAAAAAATTTGCGAAAAATTAAAAACTCGTGGTTGTACCAGTTTGTACTAGGTTTGTACCGCGTTGTACCGTTCGGAGAAATTGTTTAACTCTTTTGGTTTCCGAGAAAAATGGAAATAACCAAAGTGCCGACTCGTACTACTGGGAAAAAAAAATTGCGAAAAATTAAAAACACGTGATTGTACCAGTTTTTCCTAGGTTTGTACCGCGTTGTACCGTTCGGAGAAATAGTTTAACTCTTTTGGTTTCCGAGAAAAATGGAAATAACCAGTGTCGAGTCGTACTACTGGAAAAAAAAATTTGCGAAAAATTAAACACTCGAAATTGTACTAGTTTGTACTAGGTTTGTACCGCGTTGTACCGTTCGGAGAAATTTTTACCTCTATTGGTTTCAGAGAAAAATGGAAATAACCCAAGTGTCGAGTCGTACTACTGGAAAAAAAAATTTGCGAAAAATTAAAAACTCGAAGTTGTACTAGTTTGTACTAGGTTTGTACCGTGTTGTACCGTTCGGAGAAATTTTTACCTCTTTTGATTTCAGAGAAAAATGGAAATAACCCAAGTGTCGAGTCGTACAACTGGAAAAAAAAATTTGCGAAAAATTAAAAACTCGAAGTTGTACTAGTTTGTGCTAGGTTTGTACCGCGTTGTACCGTTCCTAAAAATTGTTTAACACTTTTGGTTTCCGAGAAAAATGGAAATAACCGAAATGTCGACTCGTACTACTGGAAAAAAAAATTTGCGAAAAATTAAAATCTCGAAGTTGTACTAGTTTGTACTAGGTTTGTACCGCGTTGTACCGTTCGGAGAAATTGTTTACCTCTTTTTATTTCAGGGAAAAATGGAAATAACCGATGTGTCGAGTCGTACTACTGGAAAAAAAATTTGCGAAAAATTAAAAACTCGAAGTTGTACTAGTTTGTACTAGGTTTGTACCGCGTTGTACCGTTCGGTGAAATTGTTTACCTCTTTTGATTTCAGAGAAAAATGGAAATAACCGAAGTGTCGAGTCGTACTACTGCAAAAAAAAATTGCGAAAAATTAAAAACTCGTGGTTGTACTAGTTTGTACTAGGTTTGTACCGCGTTGTACCGTTCGGAGAAATTGTTTACCTCTTTTTATTTCAGAGAAAAATGGAAATAACCCAAGTGTCGAGTCGTACTACTGGAAAAAAAAATTTGCGAAAAATTAAAAACTCGAAGTTGTACTAGTTTGTGCTAGGTTTGTACCGCGTTGTACCGTTCCTAAAAATTGTTTAACACTTTTGGTTTCCGAGAAAAATGGAAATAACCCAAGTGTCGAGTCGTACTACTGGAAAAAAAAATTTGCGAAAAATTAAAAAATCGAAGTTGTACTAGTTTGTACTAGGTTCGTACCGCGTTGTACCGTTCCTAAAAATGGTTTAACACTTTTGGTTTCCGAGAAAAATGGAAATAACCAAAGTGCCGACCCGTACTGCAGGGAAAAAAAATTTGCGAAAAATTAAAAACTCGTGGTTGTACCAGTTTGTACTAGGTTTGTACCGCGTTGTACCGTTCGGAGAAATTGTTTAACTCTTTTGGTTTCCGAGAAAAATGGAAATAACCAGTGTCGAGTCGTACTACTGGAAAAAAAAATTTGCGAAAAATTAAAAACTCGAAATTGTACTAGTTTGTACTAGGTTTGTACCGCGTTGTACCGTTCGGAGAAATTTTTACCTCTATTGGTTTCAGAGAAAAATGGAAATAACCCAAGTGTCGAGTCGTACTACTGGAAAAAAAAATTTGCGAAAAATTAAAAACTCGAAGTTGTACTAGTTTGTACTAGGTTTGTACCGTGTTGTACCGTTCGGAGAAATTTTTACCTCTTTTGATTTCAGAGAAAAATGGAAATAACCCAAGTGTCGAGTCGTACAACTGGAAAAAAAAATTTGCGAAAAATTAAAAACTCGAAGTTGTACTAGTTTGTGCTAGGTTTGTACCGCGTTGTACCGTTCCTAAAAATTGTTTAACACTTTTGGTTTCCGAGAAAAATGGAAATAACCGAAATGTCGACTCGTACTACTGGAAAAAAAAATTTGCGAAAAATTAAAATCTCGAAGTTGTACTAGTTTGTACTAGGTTTGTACCGCGTTGTACCGTTCGGAGAAATTGTTTACCTCTTTTTATTTCAGGGAAAAATGGAAATAACCGATGTGTCGAGTCGTACTACTGGAAAAAAAATTTGCGAAAAATTAAAAACTCGTGGTTGTACTAGATTGTACTAGGTTTGTACCGCGTTGTACCGTTCGGAGAAATTTTTACCTCTTTTGGATTCAGAGAAAAATGAAATAACCCAAGTGTCGAGTCGTACTACTGCAAAAAAAAATTGCGAAAAATTAAAAACTCGTGGTTGTACTAGTTTGTACTAGGTTTGTACCGCGTTGTACCGTTCGGAGAAATTGTTTACCTCTTTTTATTTCAGAGAAAAATGGAAATAACCCAAGTGTCGAGTCGTACTACTGGAAAAAAAATTTGCGAAAAATTAAAAACTCGAAGTTGTACTAGTTTGTACTAGGTTTGTACCGCGTTGTACCGTTCGGTGAAATTGTTTACCTCTTTTGATTTCAGAGAAAAATGGAAATAACCGAAGTGTCGAGTCGTACTACTGCAAAAAAAAATTGCGAAAAATTAAAAACTCGTGGTTGTACTAGTTTGTACTAGGTTTGTACCGCGTTGTACCGTTCGGAGAAATTGTTTACCTCTTTTTATTTCAGAGAAAAATGGAAATAACCCAAGTGTCGAGTCGTACTACTGGAAAAAAAAATTTGCGAAAAATTAAAAACTCGAAGTTGTACTAGTTTGTGCTAGGTTTGTACCGCGTTGTACCGTTCCTAAAAATTGTTTAACACTTTTGGTTTCCGAGAAAAATGGAAATAACCCAAGTGTCGAGTCGTACTACTGGAAAAAAAAATTTGCGAAAAATTAAAAAATCGAAGTTGTACTAGTTTGTACTAGGTTTGTACCGCGTTGTACCGTTCCTAAAAATGGTTTAACACTTTTGGTTTCCGAGAAAAATGGAAATAACCAAAGTGCCGACCCGTACTGCAGGGAAAAAAAATTTGCGAAAAATTAAAAACTCGTGGTTGTACCAGTTTGTACTAGGTTTGTACCGCGTTGTACCGTTCGGAGAAATTGTTTAACTCTTTTGGTTTCCGAGAAAAATGGAAATAACCAGTGTCGAGTCGTACTACTGGAAAAAAAAATTTGCGAAAAATTAAAAACTCGAAATTGTACTAGTTTGTACTAGGTTTGTACCGCGTTGTACCGTTCGGAGAAATTTTTACCTCTATTGGTTTCAGAGAAAAATGGAAATAACCCAAGTGTCGAGTCGTACTACTGGAAAAAAAAATTTGCGAAAAATTAAAAACTCGAAGTTGTACTAGTTTGTACTAGGTTTGTACCGTGTTGTACCGTTCGGAGAAATTTTTACCTCTTTTGATTTCAGAGAAAAATGGAAATAACCCAAGTGTCGAGTCGTACAACTGGAAAAAAAAATTTGCGAAAAATTAAAAACTCGAAGTTGTACTAGTTTGTGCTAGGTTTGTACCGCGTTGTACCGTTCCTAAAAATTGTTTAACACTTTTGGTTTCCGAGAAAAATGGAAATAACCGAAATGTCGACTCGTACTACTGGAAAAAAAAATTTGCGAAAAATTAAAATCTCGAAGTTGTACTAGTTTGTACTAGGTTTGTACCGCGTTGTACCGTTCGGAGAAATTGTTTACCTCTTTTTATTTCAGGGAAAAATGGAAATAACCGATGTGTCGAGTCGTACTACTGGAAAAAAAATTTGCGAAAAATTAAAAACTCGTGGTTGTACTAGATTGTACTAGGTTTGTACCGCGTTGTACCGTTCGGAGAAATTTTTACCTCTTTTGGATTCAGAGAAAAATGGAAATAACCCAAGTGTCGAGTCGTACTACTGGAAAAAAAATTTGCGAAAAATTAAAAACTCGAAGTTGTACTAGTTTGTGCTAGGTTTGTACCGCGTTGTACCGTTCCTAAAAATTGTTTAACACTTTTGGTTTCCGAGAAAAATGGAAATAACCGAAGTGTCGACTCGTACTACTGGAAAAAAATTTGCGCAAAATTAAAAACTCGAAGTTGTACTAGTTTGTACTAGGTTTGTACCGCGTTGTACCGTTCGGAGAAATTGTTTACCTCTTTTGATTTCAGAGAAAAATGGAAATATCCGAAGTGTCGAGTCGTACTACTGGAAAAAAAAATTGCGAAAAATTAAATACTCGAAGTTGTACTAGTTTGTACTAGGTTTGTACCGCGTTGTACCGTTCCTAAAAATTGTTTAACACTTTTGGTTTCCGAGAAAAATGGAAATAACCCAAGTGTCGAGTCGTACTACTGGAAAAAAAATTTGCGAAAAATTAAAAACTCGAAGTTGTACTAGTTTGTACTAGGTTTGTACCGCGTTGTACCGTTCGGAGAAATTGTTTAACTCTTTTGGTTTCCGAGAAAAATGGAAATAACCAAAGTGCCGACTCGTACTACTGGGAAAAAAAAATTGCGAAAAATTAAAAACACGTGGTTGTACCAGTTTTTCCTAGGTTTGTACCGCGTTGTACCGTTCGGAGAAATAGTTTAACTCTTTTGGTTTCCGAGAAAAATGGAAATAACCAGTGTCGAGTCGTACTACTGGAAAAAAAAATTTGCGAAAAATTAAAAACTCGAAATTGTACTAGTTTGTACTAGGTTTGTACCGCGTTGTACCGTTCGGAGAAATTTTTACCTCTATTGGTTTCAGAGAAAAATGGAAATAACCCAAGTGTCGAGTCGTACTACTGGAAAAAAAAATTTGCGAAAAAATTAAAAACTCGAAGTTGTACTAGTTTGTACTAGGTTTGTACCGCGTTGTACCGTTCGGAGAAATTTTTACCTCTTTTGATTTCAGAGAAAAATGGAAATAACACAAGTGTCGAGTCGTACAACTGGAAAAAAAAATTTGCGAAAAATTAAAAACTCGAAGTTGTACTAGTTTGTGCTAGGTTTGTACCGCGTTGTACCGTTCCTAAAAATTGTTTAACACTTTTGGTTTCCGAGAAAAATGGAAATAACCGAAGTGTCGACTCGTACTACTGGAAAAAAAAATTTGCGAAAAATTAAAATCTCGAAGTTGTACTAGTTTGTACTAGGTTTGTACCGCGTTGTACCGTTCGGAGAAATTGTTTACCTCTTTTTATTTCAGGGAAAAATGGAAATAACCGATGTGTCGAGTCGTACTACTGGAAAAAAAATTTGCGAAAAATTAAAAACTCGTGGTTGTACTAGATTGTACTAGGTTTGTACCGCGTTGTACCGTTCGGAGAAATTTTTACCTCTTTTGGATTCAGAGAAAAATGGAAATAACCCAAGTGTCGAGTCGTACTACTGGAAAAAAAATTTGCGAAAAATTAAAAACTCGAAGTTGTACTAGTTTGTGCTAGGTTTGTACCGCGTTGTACCGTTCCTAAAAATTGTTTAACACTTTTGGTTTCCGAGAAAAATGGAAATAACCGAAGTGTCGACTCGTACTACTGGAAAAAAAATTTGCGCAAAATTAAAAACTCGAAGTTGTACTAGTTTGTACTAGGTTTGTACCGCGTTGTACCGTTCGGTGAAATTGTTTACCTCTTTTGATTTCAGAGAAAAATGGAAATAACCGAAGTGTCGAGTCGTACTACTGGAAAAAAATTGCGAAAAATTAAAAACTCGTGGTTGTACTAGATTGTACTAGGTTTGTACCGCGTTGTACCGTTCGGAGAAATTTTTACCTCTTTTGGTTTCAGAGAAAAATGGAAATAACCGAAGTGTCGAGTCGTACTACTGGAAAAAAAAACTTGCGGAAAATTAAAAACTCGAGGTTGTACTAGTTTGTACTAGGTTTGAACCGCGTTGTACCGTTCCTAAAAATTGTTTAACACTTTTGGTTTCCGAGAAAAATTGAAATAACCGAAGTGTCGAGTCGTAATACTGGAAAAAAATTTGCGAAAAATTAAAAACTCGAAGTTGTACTAGTTTGTACTAGGTTTGTACCGCGTTGTACCGTTCGGAGAAATTGTTTACCTCTTTTGATTTCAGAGAAAAATGGAAATAACCGAAGTGTCGAGTCGTACTACTGGAAAAAAAAATTGCGAAAAATTAAATACTCGAAGTTGTACTAGTTTGTACTAGGTTTGTACCGCGTTGTACCGTTCCTAAAAATTGTTTAACACTTTTGGTTTCCGAGAAAAATGGAAATAACCCAAGTGTCGAGTCGTACTACTGGAAAAAAAATTTGCGAAAAATTAAAAACTCGAAGTTGTACTAGTTTGTACTAGGTTTGTACCGCTTTGTACCGTTCGGAGAAATTTTTACCTCTTTTGGTTTCAGAGCAAAATGGAAATAACCCGTGTCGAGTCGTACTACTGGAAAAAAAATTTTCGAAAAATTAAAAACTCGAAGTTGTACTAGTTTGTGCTAGGTTTGTACCGCGTTGTACCGTTCCTAAAAATTGTTTAACACTTTTGGTTTCCGAGAAAAATGGAAATAACCGAAGTGTCGACTCGTACTACTGGAAAAAAAAATTTGCGAAAAATTAAAAAATCGAAGTTGTACTAGTTTGTACTAGGTTTGTACCGCGTTGTACCGTTCGGAGAAATTGTTTACCTCTTTTTATTTCAGAGAAAAATGGAAATAACCGAAGTGTCGAGTCGTACTACTGGAAAAAAAATTTGCAAAAAATTAAAAACTCGTATTTGTACTAGATTGTACTAGGTTTGTACCGCGTTGTACCGTTCGGAGAAATTTTTACCTCTTTTGGTTTCAGAGAAAAATGGAAATAACCGAAGTGTCGAGTCGTACTACTGGAAAAAAAAAACTTGCGGAAAATTAAAAACTCGAGGTTGTACTAGTTTGTACTAGGTTTGAACCGCGTTGTACCGTTCCTAAAAATTGTTTAACACTTTTGGTTTCCGAGAAAAATTGAAATAACCGAAGTGTCGAGTCGTACTACTGGAAAAAAAATTTGCGAAAAATTAAAAACTCGAAGTTGTACTAGTTTGTACTAGGTTTGTACCGCGTTGTACCGTTCGGAGAAATTTTTACCTCTTTTGGTTTCAGAGAAAAATGGAAATAACCGAAGTGCCGACACGTACTACTGGGAAAAAAAATTTGCGAAAAATTAAAAACTCGTGGTTGTACCAGTTTGTACTAGGTTTGTACCGAGTTGTACCGTTCGGAGAAATTGTTTACCTCTTTTGATTTCAGAGAAAAATGGAAATAACCGAAGTGTCGAGTCGTACTACTGGAAAAAAAAATTGCGAAAAATTAAAAACTCGAAGTTGTACTAGTTTGTACTAGGTTTGTACCGCGTTGTACCGTTCGGAGAAATTGTTTACCTCTTTTTATTTCAGAGAAAAAAGGAAATAACCGAAGTGTCGAGTCGTACTACTGGAAAAAAAATTTGCGAAAAATTAAAAACTCGTGGTTGTACTAGATTGTACTAGGTTTGTACCGCGTTGTACCGTTCGGAGAAATTTTTTCCTCTTTTGGATTCAGAGAAAAATGGAAATAACCCAAGTGTCGAGTCGTACTAATGGAAAAAAAATTTGCGAAAAATTAAAAACTCGAAGTTGTACTAGTTTGTGCTAGGTTTGTACCGCGTTGTAACGTTCCTAAAAATTGTTTAGCACTTTTGGTTTCCGAGAAAAATGGAAATAACCGAAGTGTCGAGTCGTACTACTGGAAAAAAAACTTGCGGAAAATTAAAAACTCGAGGTTGTACTAGTTTGTACTAGGTTTGAACCGCGTTGTACCGTTCCTAAAAATTGTTTAACACTTTTAGTTTCCGAGAAAAATTGTAATAACCGAAGTGTCGAGTCGTAATACTGGAAAAAAAATTTGCGAAAAATTAAAAACTCGAAGTTGTACTAGTTTGTACTAGGTTTGTACCGCGTTGTACCGTTCGGAGAAATTTTTACCTCTTTTGGTTTCAGAGAAAAATGGAAATAACCGAAGTGTCGAGTCGTACTACTGGAAAAAAAATTTCCGAAAAATTAAAAACTCGAAGTTATACTAGTTTGTACTAGGTTTGTACCGCGTTGTACCGTTCCTAAAAATTGTTGAACACTTTTGGTTTCCGAGAAAAATGGAAATAACCCAAGTGTCGAGTCGTACTACTGGAAAAAAAATTTGCGAAATATTAAAAACTCGAAGTTGTACTAGTTTGTACTAGGTTTGTACCGCGTTGTACCGTTCCTAAAAATTGTTTAACACTTTTGGTTTCCGAGAAAAATGGAAATAACCAAAGTGCCGACTCGTACTACTGGGAAAAAAAATTTGCGAAAAATTAAAAACTCGTGGTTGTACCAGTTTGTACTAGGTTTGTACCGCGTTGTACCGTTCGGAGAAATTGTTTACCTCTTTTGATTTCAGAGAAAAAAGGAAATAACCGAAGTGTCGAGTCGTACTACTGGAAAAAAAAATTGCGAAAAATTAAATACTCGAAGTTGTACTAGTTTGTACTAGGTTTGTACCGCGTTGTACCGTTCGGTGAAATTGTATACCTCTTTTGATTTCAGAGAAAAAAGGAAATAACCGAAGTGTCGAGTCGTACTACTGGAAAAAAAATTTCCGAAAAATTAAAAACTCGAAGTTGTACTAGTTTGTACTAGGTTTGTACCGCGTTGTACCGTTCGGAGAAATTTTTACCTCTTTTGGTTTCAGAGAAAAATGGAATTAACCGAAGTGTCGAGTCGTACTACTGGAAAAAAAACTTGCGGAAAATTAAAAACTCGAGGTTGTACTTGTTTGTACTAGGTTTGAACCGCGTTGTACCGTTCCTAAAAATTGTTTAACACTTTTAGTTTCCGAGAAAAATTGAAATAACCGAAGTGTCGAGTCGTAATACTGGAAAAAAAATTTGCGAAAAATTAAAAACTCGAAGTTGTACTAGTTTGTACTAGGTTTGTACCGCGTTGTACCGTTCCTAAAAATTGTTTAACACTTTTGGTTTCCGAGAAAAATGGAAATAACCAAAGTGCCGACTCGTACTACTGGGAAAAAAAATTTGCGAAAAATTAAATACTCGAAGTTGTACCAGTTTGTACTAGGTTTGTACCGCGTTGTACCGTTCGGAGAAATTGTTTACCTCTTTTGATTTCAGAGAAAAAAGGAAATAACCGAAGTGTCGAGTCGTACTACTGGAAAAAAAAATTGCGAAAAATTAAATACTCGAAGTTGTACTAGTTTGTACTAGGTTTGTACCGCGTTGTACCGTTCGGTGAAATTGTATACCTCTTTTGATTTCAGAGAAAAAAGGAAATAACCGAAGTGTCGAGTCGTACTACTGGAAAAAAAATTTCCGAAAAATTAAAAACTCGAAGTTGTACTAGTTTGTACTAGGTTTGTACCGCGTTGTACCGTTCGGAGAAATTTTTACCTCTTTTGGTTTCAGAGAAAAATGGAAATAACCGAAGTGTCGAGTCGTACTACTGGAAAAAAAACTTGCGGAAAATTAAAAACTCGAGGTTGTACTAGTTTGTACTAGGTTTGAACCGCGTTGTACCGTTCCTAAAAATTGTTTAACACTTTTGGTTTCCGAGAAAAATGGAAATAACCCAAGTGTCGAGTCGTACTACTGGAAAAAAAATTTGCGAAAAATTAAAAACTCGAAGTTGTACTAGTTTGTACTAGGTTTGTACCGCGTTGTACCGTTCGGAGAAATTTTTACCTCTTTTGGTTTCAGAGAAAAAACGAAATAACCGAAGTGTCGAGTCGTACTACTGGAAAAAAAAATTTGCGAAAAATTAAAAACTCGAAGTTGTACTAGTTTGTACTAGGTTTGTACCGCGTTGTACCGTTCGGAGAAATTTTTACCTTATTTGATTTCAGAGAAAAATGGAAATAACCCAAGTGTTGAGTCGTACTACTGGAAAAAAAATTTGCGAAAAATTAAAAACTCGAAGTTGTACAAGTTTGTGCTAGGTTTCTACCGCGTTGTACCGTTCCTAAAAATTGTTTAACACTTTTGGTTTCCGAGAAAAATGGAAATAACCGAAGTGTCGACTCGTACTACTGGAAAAAGAAATTTGCGAAAAATTAAAAACTCGAAGTTGTACTAGTTTGTACTAGGTTTGTACCGCGTTGTACCGTTCGGATAAATTTTTACCTCTTTTGGTTTCAGAGAAAAATGGAAATAACCGAAGTGTCGAGTCGTACTACTGGAAAAAAAATTTCCGAAAAATTAAAAACTCGAAGTTATACTAGTTTGTACTAGGTTTGTACCGCGTTGTACCGTTCCTAAAAATTGTTTAACACTTTTGGTTTCCGAGAAAAATGGAAATAACCCAAGTGTCGAGTCGTACTACTGGAAAAAAAATTTGCGAAAAATTAAAAACTCGAAGTTGTACTAGTTTGTACTAGGTTTGTACCGCGTTGTACCGTTCGGATAAATTTTTACCTCTTTTGGTTTCAGAGAAAAATGGAAATAACCGAAGTGTCGAGTCGTACTACTGGAAAAAAAATTTCCGAAAAATTAAAAACTCGAAGTTATACTAGTTTGTACTAGGTTTGTACCGCGTTGTACCGTTCCTAAAAATTGTTTAACACTTTTGGTTTCCGAGAAAAATGGAAATAACCCAAGTGTCGAGTCGTACTACTGGAAAAAAAATTTGCGAAAAATTAAAAACTCGAAGTTGTACTAGTTTGTACTAGGTTTGTACCGCGTTGTACCGTTCGGTGAAATTGTATACCTCTTTTGATTTCAGAGAAAAAAGGAAATAACCGAAGTGTCGAGTCGTACTACTGGAAAAAAAATTTCCGAAAAATTAAAAACTCGAAGTTGTACTAGTTTGTAGTAGGTTTGTACCGCGTTGTACCGTTCCTAAAAATTGTTTAACACTTTTGGTTTCCGAGAAAAATGGAAATAACCAAAGTGCCGACTCGTACTACTGGGAAAAAAAATTTGCGAAAAATTAAAAACTCGTGGTTGTACCAGTTTGTACTAGGTTTGTACCGCGTTGTACCGTTCGGAGAAATTGTTTACCTCTTTTGATTTCAGAGAAAAATGGAAATAACCGAAGTGTCGAGTCGTACTACTGGGAAAAAAAATTTGCGAAAAATTAAAAACTCGTGGTTGTACCAGTTTGTACTAGGTTTGTACCGCGTTGTACCGTTCGGAGAAATTGTTTACCTCTTTTGATTTCAGAGAAAAATGGAAATAACCGAAGTGTCGAGTCGTACTACTGGAAAAAAAAATTGCGAAAAATTAAATACTCGAAGTTGTACTAGTTTGTACTAGGTTTGTACCGCGTTGTACCGTTCGGTGAAATTGTATACCTCTTTTGATTTCAGAGAAAAAAGGAAATAACCGAAGTGTCGAGTCGTACTACTGGAAAAAAAATTTCCGAAAAATTAAAAACTCGAAGTTGTACTAGTTTGTACTAGGTTTGTACCGCGTTGTACCGTTCCTAAAAATTGTTTAACACTTTTGGTTTCCGAGAAAAATGGAAATAACCAAAGTGCCGACTCGTACTACTGGGAAAAAAAATTTGCGAAAAATTAAAAAATCGAAGTTGTACTAGTTTGTACTAGGTTTGTACCGCGTTGTACCGTTCGGAGAAATTTTTACCTCTTTTGGTTTCAGAGACAAAACGAAATAACCGAAGTGTCGAGTCGTACTACTGGAAAAAAAAATTTGCGAAAAATTAAAAACTCGAAGTTGTACTAGTTTGTACTAGGTTTGTACCGCGTTGTACCGTTCGGAGAAATTTTTACCTTATTTGATTTCAGAGAAAAATGGAAATAACCCAAGTGTTGAGTCGTACTACTGGAAAAAAAATTTGCGAAAAATTAAAAACTCGAAGTTGTACAAGTTTGTGCTAGGTTTCTACCGCGTTGTACCGTTCCTAAAAATTGTTTAACACTTTTGGTTTCCGAGAAAAATGGAAATAACCGAAGTGTCGACTCGTACTACTGGAAAAAAAAATTTGCGCAAAATTAAAAACTCGAAGTTGTACTAGTTTGTACTAGGTTTGTACCGCGTTGTACAGTTCGGTGAAATTGTTTACCTCTTTTGATTTCAGAGAAAAATGGAAATAACCGAAGTGTCGAGTCGTACTACTGGAAAAAGAATTACGAAAAATTAAAAACTCGTGGTTGTACTAGATTGTACTAGGTTTGTACCGCGTTGTACCGTTCGGAGAAATTTTTACCTCTTTTGGTTTCAGAGAAAAATGGAAATAACCGAAGTGTCGAGTCGTACTATTGGAAAAAAAACTTGCGGAAAATTAAAAACTCGAGGTTGTACTAGTTTGTACTAGGTTTGAACCGCGTTGTACCGTTCCTAAAAATTGTTTAACACTTTTGGTTTCCGAGAAAAATTGAAATAACCGAAGTGTCGAGTCGTAATACTGGAAAAAAAATTTGCGAAAAATTAAAAACTCGAAGTTGTACTAGTTTGTACTAGGTTTGTACCGCGTTGTACCGTTCGGAGAAATTTTTACCTCTTTTGGTTTCAGAGAAAAATGGAAATAACCCAAGTGTCGAGTCGTACTACTGGAAAAAAAATTTGCGAAAAATTAAAAACTCGAAGTTGTACTAGTTTGTACTAGGTTTGTACCGCGTTGTACCGTTCCTAAAAATTGTTTAACACTTTTGGTTTCCGAGAAAAATGGAAATAACCAAAGTGCCGACTCGTACTACTGGGAAAAAAAATTTGCGAAAAATTAAAAACTCGTGGTTGTACCAGTTTGTACTAGGTTTGTACCGCGTTGTACCGTTCGGAGAAATAGTTTAACTCCTTTGGTTTCCGAGAAAAATGGAAATAACCAGTGTCGAGTCGTACTACTGGAAAAAAAAATTTGCGAAAAATTAAAAACTCGAAATTGTACTAGTTTGTACTAGGTTTGTACCGCTTTGTACCGTTCGGAGAAATTTTTACCTCTTTTGGTTTCAGAGAAAAATGGAAATAACACAAGTGTCGAGTCGTACTACTGGAAAAAAATTTTTCGAAAAATTAAAAACTCGAAGTTGTACTAGTTTGTGCTAGGTTTGTACCGCGTTGTACCGTTCCTAAAAATTGTTTAACACTTTTGGTTTCCGAGAAAAAAGGAAATAACCGAAGTGTCGACTCGTACTACTGGAAAAAAAAATTTGCGAAAAATTAAAAAATCGAAGTTGTACTAGTTTGTACTAGGTTTGTACCGCGTTGTACCGTTCGGAGAAATTGTTTACCTCTTTTTATTTCAGAGAAAAATGGAAATAACCGAAGTGTCGAGTCGTACTACTGGAAAAAAAATTTGCGAAAAATTAAAAACTCGTGGTTGTACTAGATTGTACTAGGTTTGTACCGCGTTGTACCGTTCGGAGAAATTTTTACCTCTTTTGGTTTCAGAGAAAAATGGAAATAACCGAAGTGTCGAGTCGTACTACTGGAAAAAAAAACTTGCGGAAAATTAAAAACTCGAGGTTGTATTAGTTTGTACTAGGTTTGAACCGCGTTGTACCGTTCCTAAAAATTGTTTAACACTTTTGGTTTCCGAGAAAAATTGAAATAACCGAAGTGTCGAGTCGTACTACTGGAAAAAAAATTTGCGAAAAATTAAAAACTCGAAGTTGTACTAGTTTGTACTAGGTTTGTACCGCGTTGTACCGTTCGGAGAAATTTTTACCTCTTTTGGTTTCAGAGAAAAAAGGAAATAACCGAAGTGCCGACTCGTACTACTGGGAAAAAAAATTTGCGAAAAATTAAAAACTCGTGGTTGTACCAGTTTGTACTAGGTTTGTACCGCGTTGTACCGTTCGGAGAAATTGTTTACCTCTTTTGATTTCAGAGAAAAAAGGAAATAACCGAAGTGTCAAGTCGTACTACTGGAAAAAAAATTTCCGAAAAATTAAAAACTCGAAGTTGTACTAGTTTGTACTAGGTTTGTACCGCGTTGTACCGTTCCTAAAAATTGTTTAACACTTTTGGTTTCCGAGAAAAATGGAAATAACCGAAGTGTCGACTCGTACTACTGGAAAAAAAAATTTGCGAAAAATTAAAAACTCGAAGTTGTACTAGTTTGTACTAGGTTTGTACCGCGTTGTACCGTTCGGAGAAATTGTTTACCTCTTTTTATTTCAGAGAAAAATGGAAATAACCGAAGTGTCGAGTCGTACTACTGGAAAAAAAATTTCCGAAAAATTAAAAACTCGATGTTATACTAGTTTGTACTAGGTTTGTACCGCGTTGTACCGTTCCTAAAAATTGTTTAACACTTTTGGTTTCCGAGAAAAATGGAAATATCCCAAGTGTCGAGTCGTACTACTGGAAAAAAAATTTGCGAAAAATTAAAAACTCGAAGTTGTACTAGTTTGTACTAGGTTTGTACCGCGTTGTACCGTTCCTAAAAATTGTTTAACACTTTTGGTTTCCGAGAAAAATGGAAATAACCAAAGTGCCGACTCGTACTACTGGGAAAAAAAATTTGCGAAAAATTAAAAACTCGTGGTTGTACCAGTTTGTACTAGGTTTGTACCGCGTTGTACCGTTCGGAGAAATTGTTTACCTCTTTTGATTTCAGAGAAAAATGGAAATAACCGAAGTGTCGAGTCGTACTACTGGAAAAAAAATTTGCGAAAAATTAAAAACTCGAAATTATATAGTTTGTACTAGGTTTGTACCGCGTTGTACCGTTCGGAGAAATTTTTACAACTTTTGGTTTCAGAGACAAAAGGAAATAACCGAAGTGTCGAGTCGTACTACTGGAAAAAAAAATTTGTGAAAAATTAAAAACTCGAAGTTGTACTAGTTTGTACTAGGTTTGTACCGCGTTGTACCGTTCGGAGAAATTTTTACCTCTTTTGGTTTCAGAGAAAAATGGAAATAACCGAAGTGTCGAGTCGTACTACTGGAAAAAAAATTTCCGAAAAATTAAAAACTCGAAGTTATACTAGTTTGTACTTGGTTTGTACCGCGTTGTACCGTTCCTAAAAATTGTTTAACACTTTTGGTTTCCGAGAAAAATGGAAATAACCAGTGTCGAGTCGTACTACTGGAAAAAAAATTTGCGAAAAATTAAAAACTCGAAATTATACTAGTTTGTACTAGGTTTGTACCGCGTTGTACCGTTCGGAGAAATTTTTACCTCTTTTGGTTTCAGAGACAAAACGAAATAACCGAAGTGTCGAGTCGTACTACTGGAAAAAAAAATTTGCGAAAAATTAAAAACTCGAAGTTGTACTAGTTTGTACTAGGTTTGTACCGCGTTGTACCGTTCGGAGAAATTTTTACCTTATTTGATTTCAGAGAAAAATGGAAATAACCCAAGTGTTGAGTCGTACTACACACCACGCGTGGGTGTGGGGTTGCGATATACATACGAGATAACATCGCATTCAACAAAATTGTTTATGACGATTCGTCAACTACCGACACCCACCTTGAGTTTATTGGTATCACATTGCGATTCCACCTTTCCACACTGGCAATATACTCTGTATACCGTCCCCCAGCATCTCCGTTATCTAGCCTTAATACTTTGGAAAGCTTACTTCACGATATTAGCGTTACAGATCAACATATAATATGTCTAGGCGATCTTAATGTTAACCTTCTAAACAATCGGGATTCGGGGGTAATGATAATAAACGACATATTGAAGTTATTGTCCCTCAGACAGGTCATTGATACACCGACACGTATCACATCTAATTCAGCCTCGCTAATCGACCTAATTATGATAAGTAATGATCTTGAATGCACCTCTACACGCTCTATTGACGTCGGCGAAATATCTGATCATCAACTAGTGATGGCCTCGATTTGTACTCCTAAGTCCATATCCAATTCAAAATATATTCTACGACGTAATATTAAACTTATAAACGAAGAGCAATTTCGTAAAACTGCACTGCGAATTGACTGGGCGCCGTTATATAACGCACAAGGTATAGATGCGAAACTGTATGTCTTCAATCACTATATTACAACTCTATTTGATATTTTTGCGCCGCTTGAATTAATACGCGTAACCAAGCAGGTTGCACCATGGATCACGTCCAACATCAAACATCTTATAAAGCTACGTAACAATGCACTCTCGAAATATAGAAAAACTTCAAATCCAGTTGACCAGAACTACTATAAGCAACTAAGAAACTATGCTACTTCATTGATTCGTACCGAAAAACGTGCATATTTTCAACGATTACTCCAGTCGACCGGGAATCTAAAAACCCCACAGTTTTGGTACCAACTTCGTCAAACGGGCATACATCAGCCTTCTCGGAAAAACACACCCTTGATTCGGAATCTCGATCCAGATGTTATAAATAACCACTTTATTGACTCCCTGCCTCATATATCTACTAACACCGTCCTATCCCATGAATATTTCGCATACAATAGCCCTCACACCTTCTCCTTCCAACCTATATCCCTCAACGACCTGTACATAATATTCAAAAAGTCAAAACTTACCTCCTCTGCACCAGATGACATATCAGGTCACATGTTGCTAATGTGCATCCCTTTCTGTCTGGACCCACTACTCCATATATACAATTTCTCCTTAACAACAGGTGCATTTCCTGAGTCATGGAAAAACTCTGTCGTTCGTCCCATACCGAAATCCCATGACTCTGTATCGCTAAACAATCTCCGGCCGATTGCAACACCCCCTTTTCTCTCTAAATTATTAGAAAAGATATGTGCGGAGCAGATTATTAATTTTCTTGAGAGTCATAATCTCCTGTCTAAATTTCAATCTGGGTTCAGGCGAGACTACAGTACCACAACAGCATTGGCCCATATTTCAGACCGGGTACTAACAGCTATTGACAATAAGCAACTTTCTGCTATCATTACCCTCGATTTTTCAAAAGCTTTTGATACTATAGGGCACGATCTTCTACTGTCTAAACTACATAAACTCGGCATAAAAGATGTTGCTTTGTCGTGGTTCCGGTCATATTTGACAAATAGATCACAGCAAGTCATTATCTCGACTCCAAAACCAGCACTTTCAGAGCCTCGGCACATAGCACGTGGTGTCCCACAAGGTTCTGTACTCGGCCCCCTGCTCTTCAATATATATATAAAAGAAATACACGATGTTGCTATATATTCACACACGTACACTTACGCGGATGACACCCAGATCATCAAAACTTTTCAGCCTGCAGCCTTAGACACAGCGATACAAGAAATCGAGTTTGATTTGGCGAATATCAGTACGTGGGTAAAGAGTCACGGGCTTAAACTAAATCATAATAAGTGTGCTGTTTTACTCGTCGGCTCGCCAATACAACTGCAAAAAGTTCCCGCCTTCGAGATCCGAATCGGTTCCCACACAGTTAGATCTCAAAAATCCATAAAAAATCTCGGTCTAATAATGGATGAGAACTGGAACTTCAAAGAGCACGTGTTGCAGAAGTGTTCTGCAGCACACTACCGGCTAAAACAGGTATATCCTGCGCGACACTTCCTTAGCACAGGTAGTAAACTCCTTCTTTCACACGCCTTGATATTATCGCTGTTTAATTACGTCAACATTGTATTTGGTCCGTGTATCAGCGTGCGCACGGCCGGGCGTATTCAGCGAATACAAAACAGTTGTCTTCGGTTTTCTTATGGAATACGTAAATATGATCACATATCGCCTACGATGCAATTGTCCGGATGGTTAAATATGAGGCAGCGGTGGATATTGCATCTTTGCTGCATAACGCATAAAATACTGCATACAGATGCACCCGCGTACCTCAGAGAACTTCTCACTACCAATCTTCAAATGCATCAGTCCCACTCATCTACTACAAGACAAGCTACCCATCTGACAATCCCACGACACTCTTCTACTAAATTCCGAGGCTCTTTCTCCTATGCTGCCACATATTATTATAACCAATTACCGGGGTACATCAAGGCCATCAAACAGATCAAACACTTTAGACAGTCAGCGGAGATCTATCTAAAAGATACTGATCTATAGTTCTACAGTACTATTCAACACGACTACGAGTATATGCAGTGCAACATATACTTATAATTATATAATTATAGAATTAAGATTATCAAATAGACAGTTAAGTTAGGTATTTAAGTTAGTTAGTTAATTAAGCTAATATTCAGGGTAAGGTTTTAAAACAGCACTCGCTGAACCTCGCCCATTACACCATAAGTGCTATACGTGAACTACTGTCATACCTACATAATGTTAACTCTATATGAGGTAATAAAGACGCATTATTATTATTATTATTATTATTATTACTAATGGAAAAAAAATTTGCGAAAAATTAAAAACTCGAAGTTGTACTAGTTTGTACTAGGTTTGTACCGCGTTGTACCGTTCGGTGAAATTGTTTACCTGTTTTGATTTCAGAGAAAAATGGAAATAACCGAAGTGTCGAGTCGTACTACTGGAAAAAAAATTTGCGAAAAATTAAATACTCGAAGTTGTACTAGTTTGTACTAGGTTTGTACCGCGTTGTACCGTTCGGTGAAATTGTATACCTCTTTTAATTTCAGAGAAAAATGGAAATAACCGAAGTGTCGAGTCGTACTACTGGAAAAAAAATTTCCGAAAAATTAAAAACTCGAAGTTATACTAGTTTGTACTAGGTTTGTACCGCGTTGTACCGTTCCTAAAAATTGTTTAACACTTTTGGTTTCCGAGAAAAATGGAAATAACCCAAGTGTCGAGTCGTACTACTGGAAAAAAAATTTGCGAAAAATTAAAAACTCGAAGTTGTACTAGTTTGTACTAGGTTTGTACCGCGTTGTACCGTTCCTAAAAATTGTTTAACACTTTTGGTTTCCGAGAAAATTGGAAATAACCAAAGTGCCGACTCGTACTACTGGAAAAAAAATTTCCGAAAAATTAAAAACTCGAAGTTGTACTAGTTTGTACTAGGTTTGTACCGCGTTGTACCGTTCCTAAAAATTGTTTAACACTTTTGGTTTCCGAGAAAATTGGAAATAACCAAAGTGCCGACTCGTACTACTGGAAAAAAAATTTCCGAAAAATTAAAAACTCGAAGTTGTACTAGTTTGTACTAGGTTTGTACCGCGTTGTACCGTTCGGAGAAATTGTTTACCTCTTTTGATTTCAGAGAAAAATGGAAATAACCGAAGTGTCGAGTCGTACTACTGGAAAAAAAATTGCGAAAAATTAAATACTCGAAGTTGTACTAGATTGTACTAGGTTTGTACCGCGTTGTACCGTTCGGAGAAATTTTTACCTCTTTTGGTTTCAGAGACAAATGGAAATAACCCAAGTGTTGAGTCGTACTACTGGAAAAAAAATTTGCGAAAAATTAAAAACTCGAAGTTGTACTAGTTTGTACTAGGTTTGTACCGCGTTGTACCGTTCCTAAAAATTGTTTAACACTTTTGGTTTCCGAGAAAAATGGAAATAACCAAAGTGCCGACTCGTACTACTGGGAAAAAAAATTTGCGAAAAATTAAAAACTCGTGGTTGTACCAGTTTGTACTAGGTTTGTACCGCGTTGTACCGTTCGGAGAAATTGTTTACCTCTTTTGATTTCAGAGAAAAATGGAAATAACCGAAGTGTCGAGTCGTACTACTGGAAAAAAAAATTGCGAAAAATTAAATACTCGAAGTTGTACTAGTTTGTACTAGGTTTGTACCGCGTTGTACCGTTCGGTGAAATTGTATACCTCTTTTGATTTCAGAGAAAAAAGGAAATAACCGAAGTGTCGAGTCGTACTACTGGAAAAAAAATTTCCGAAAAATTAAAAACTCGAAGTTGTACTAGTTTGTACTAGGTTTGTACCGCGTTGTACCGTTCCTAAAAATTGTTTAACACTTTTGGTTTCCGAGAAAAATGGAAATAACCAAAGTGCCGACTCGTACTACTGGGAAAAAAAATTTGCGAAAAATTAAAAACTCGTGGTTGTACCAGTTTGTACTAGGTTTGTACCGCGTTGTACCGTTCGGAGAAATTGTTTACCTCTTTTTATTTCAGAGAAAAATGGAAATAACCGAAGTGTCGAGTCGTACTACTGGAAAAAAAAATATGCGAAAAATTAAAAACTTGTGGTTGTACTAGATTGTACTAGGTTTGTACCGCGTTGTACCGTTCGGAGAAATTTTTACCTCTTTTGGTTTCAGAGACAAATGGAAATAACCGAAGTGTCGAGTCGTACTACTGGAAAAAAAAATTTCCGAAAAATTAAAAACTCGTGGTTGTACTAGATTGTACTAGGTTTGTACCGCGTTGTACCGTCCCTAAAAATTGTTTAACACTTTTGGTTTCCGAGAAAAATGGAAATAACCCAAGTGTCGAGTCGTACTACTGGAAAAAAAAATTTGCGAAAAATTAAAAACACGTGGTAGTACCAGTTTGTACTAGGTTTGTACCGCGTTGTACCGTTCGGAGAAATAGTTTAACTCTTTTGGTTTCCGAGAAAAATGGAAATAACCAGTGTCGAGTCGTACTACTGGAAAAAAAATTTGCGAAAAATTAAAAACTCGAAATTATACTAGTTTGTACTAGGTTTGTACCGCGTTGTACCGTTCGGAGAAATTTTTACCTCTTTTGGTTTCAGAGACAAAAGGAAATAACCGAAGTGTCGAGTCGTACTACTGGAAAAAAAAATTTGCGAAAAATTAAAAACTCGAAGTTGTACTAGTTTGTACTAGGTTTGTACCGCGTTGTACCGTTCGGAGAAATTTTTACCTCTTTTGGTTTCAGAGAAAAATGGAAATAACCGAAGTGTCGAGTCGTACTACTGGAAAAAAAATTTCCGAAAAATTAAAAACTCGAAGTTATACTAGTTTGTACTTGGTTTGTACCGCGTTGTACCGTTCCTAAAAATTGTTTAACACTTTTGGTTTCCGAGAAAAATGGAAATAACCCAAGTGTCGAGTCGTACTACTGGAAAAAAAATTTGCGAAAAATTAAAAACTCGAAGTTGTACTAGTTTGTACTAGGTTTGTACCGCGTTGTACCGTTCCTAAAAATTGTTTAACACTTTTGGTTTCCGAGAAAAATGGAAATAACCAAAGTGCCGACTCGTACTACTGCGAAAAAAAATTTGCGAAAAATTAAAAACTCGTGGTTGTACCAGTTTGTACTAGGTTTGTACCGCGTTGTACCCTTCGGAGAAATTGTTTACCTCTTTTGATTTCAGAGAAAAATGGAAATAACCGAAGTGTCGAGTCGTACTACTGGAAAAAAAAATTGCGAAAAATTAAATACTCGAAGTTGTACTAGTTTGTACTAGGTTTGTACCGCGTTGTACCGTTCGGTGAAATTGTATACCTCTTTTGATTTCAGAGAAAAAAGGAAATAACCGAAGTGTCGAGTCGTACTACTGGAAAAAAAATTTCCGAAAAATTAAAAACTCGAAGTTGTACTAGTTTGTACTAGGTTTGTACCGCGTTGTACCGTTCCTAAAAATTGTTTAACACTTTTGGTTTCCGAGAAAAATGGAAATAACCCAAGTGTCGAGTCGTACTACTGGAAAAATAATTTGCGAAAAATTAAAAACTCGAAGTTGTACTAGTTTGTACTAGGTTTGTACCGCGTTGTACCGTTCCTAAAAATTGTTTAACACTTTTGGTTTCCGAGAAAAATGGAAATAACCAAAGTGCCGACTCGTACTACTGGGAAAAAAAATATGCGAAAAATTAAAAACTTGTGGTTGTACTAGATTGTACTAGGTTTGTACCGCGTTGTACCGTTCGGAGAAATTTTTACCTCTTTTGGTTTCAGAGACAAATGGAAATAACCGAAGTGTCGAGTCGTACTACTGGAAAAAAAAATTTCCGAAAAATTAAAAACTCGTGGTTGTACTAGATTGTACTAGGTTTGTACCGCGTTGTACCGTCCCTAAAAATTGTTTAACACTTTTGGTTTCCGAGAAAAATGGAAATAACCCAAGTGTCGAGTCGTACTACTGGGAAAAAAAATTTGCGAAAAATTAAAAACACGTGGTAGTACCAGTTTGTACTAGGTTTGTACCGCGTTGTACCGTTCGGAGAAATAGTTTAACTCTTTTGGTTTCCGAGAAAAATGGAAATAACCAGTGTCGAGTCGTACTACTGGAAAAAAAATTTGCGAAAAATTAAAAACTCGAAATTATACTAGTTTGTACTAGGTTTGTACCGCGTTGTACCGTTCGGAGAAATTTTTACCTCTTTTGGTTTCAGAGACAAAAGGAAATAACCGAAGTGTCGAGTCGTACTACTGGAAAAAAAAATTTGCGAAAAATTAAAAACTCGAAGTTGTACTAGTTTGTACTAGGTTTGTACCGCGTTGTACCGTTCGGAGAAATTTTTACCTCTTTTGATTTCAGAGAAAAATGGAAATAACCCAAGTGTTGAGTCGTACTACTGGAAAAAAAATTTGCGAAAAATTAAAAACTCGAAGTTGTACTAGTTTGTGCTAGGTTTGTACCGCGTTGTACCGTTCCTAAAAATTGTTTAACACTTTTGGTTTCCGAGAAAAATGGAAATAACCGAAGTGTCGTCTCGTACTACTGGAAAAAAAAATTTGCGAAAAATTAAAAACTCGAAGTTGTACTAGTTTGTACTAGGTTTGTACCGCGTTGTACCGTTCGGAGAAATTGTTTACCTCCTTTGATTTCAGAGAAAAAAGGAAATAACCGAAGTGTCGAGTCGTACTACTGGAAAAATAATTTGCGAAAAATTAAAAACTCGAAGTTGTACTAGTTTGTACTAGGTTTGTACCGCGTTGTACCGTTCCTAAAAATTGTTTAACACTTTTGGTTTCCGAGAAAAATGGAAATAACCAAAGTGCCGACTCGTACTACTGGGAAAAAAAATTTGCGAAAAATTAAAAACTCGTGGTTGTACCAGTTTGTACTAGGTTTGTACCGCGTTGTACCGTTCGGAGAAATTGTTTACCTCTTTTTATTTCAGAGAAAAATGGAAATAACCGAAGTGTCGAGTCGTACTACTGGAAAAAAAATATGCGAAAAATTAAAAACTTGTGGTTGTACTAGATTGTACTAGGTTTGTACCGCGTTGTACCGTTCGGAGAAATTTTTACCTCTTTTGGTTTCAGAGACAAATGGAACTAACCGAAGTGTCGAGTCGTACTACTGGAAAAAAAAATTTCCGAAAAATTAAAAACTCGTGGTTGTACTAGATTGTACTAGGTTTGTACCGCGTTGTACCGTCCCTAAAAATTGTTTAACACTTTTGGTTTCCGAGAAAAATGGAAATAACCCAAGTGTCGAGTCGTACTACTGGAAAAAAAATTTGCGAAAAATTAAAAACTCGAAGTTGTACTAGTTTGTACTAGGTTTGTACCGCGTTGTACCGTTCCTAAAAATTGTTTAACACTTTTGGTTTCCGAGAAAAATGGAAATAACCAAAGTGACGACTCGTACTACTGGGAAAAAAAATTTGCGAAAAATTAAAAACTCGTGGTTGTACCAGTTTGTACTAGGTTTGTACCGCGTTGTACCGTTCGGAGAAATTGTTTACCTCTTTTGATTTCAGAGAAAAATGGAAATAACCGAAGTGTCGAGTCGTACTACTGGAAAAAAAAATTGCGAAAAATTAAATACTCGAAGTTGTACTAGTTTGTACTAGGTTTGTACCGCGTTGTACCGTTCGGTGAAATTGTATACCTCTTTTGATTTCAGAGAAAAAAGGAAATAACCGAAGTGTCGAGTCGTACTACTGGAAAAAAAATTTCCGAAAAATTAAAAACTCGAAGTTGTACTAGTTTGTACTAGGTTTGTACCGCGTTGTACCGTTCCTAAAAATTGTTTAACACTTTTGGTTTCCGAGAAAAATGGAAATAACCCAAGTGTCGAGTCGTACTACTGGAAAAATAATTTGCGAAAAATTAAAAACTCGAAGTTGTACTAGTTTGTACTAGGTTTGTACCGCGTTGTACCGTTCCTAAAAATTGTTTAACACTTTTGGTTTCCGAGAAAAATGGAAATAACCAAAGTGCCGACTCGTACTACTGGGAAAAAAAATATGCGAAAAATTAAAAACTTGTGGTTGTACTAGATTGTACTAGGTTTGTACCGCGTTGTACCGTTCGGAGAAATTTTTACCTCTTTTGGTTTCAGAGACAAATGGAAATAACCGAAGTGTCGAGTCGTACTACTGGAAAAAAAAATTTCCGAAAAATTAAAAACTCGTGGTTGTACTAGATTGTACTAGGTTTGTACCGCGTTGTACCGTCCCTAAAAATTGTTTAACACTTTTGGTTTCCGAGAAAAATGGAAATAACCCAAGTGTCGAGTCGTACTACTGGGAAAAAAAATTTGCGAAAAATTAAAAACACGTGGTAGTACCAGTTTGTACTAGGTTTGTACCGCGTTGTACCGTTCGGAGAAATAGTTTAACTCTTTTGGTTTCCGAGAAAAATGGAAATAACCAGTGTCGAGTCGTACTACTGGAAAAAAAATTTGCGAAAAATTAAAAACTCGAAATTATACTAGTTTGTACTAGGTTTGTACCGCGTTGTACCGTTCGGAGAAATTTTTACCTCTTTTGGTTTCAGAGACAAAAGCAAATAACCGAAGTGTCGAGTCGTACTACTGGAAAAAAAAATTTGCGAAAAATTAAAAACTCGAAGTTGTACTAGTTTGTACTAGGTTTGTACCGCGTTGTACCGTTCGGAGAAATTTTTACCTCTTTTGATTTCAGAGAAAAATGGAAATAACCCAAGTGTTGAGTCGTACTACTGGAAAAAAAATTTGCGAAAAATTAAAAACTCGAAGTTGTACTAGTTTGTGCTAGGTTTGTACCGCGTTGTACCGTTCCTAAAAATTGTTTAACACTTTTGGTTTCCGAGAAAAATGGAAATAACCGAAGTGTCGTCTCGTACTACTGGAAAAAAAAATTTGCGAAAAATTAAAAACTCGAAGTTGTACTAGTTTGTACTAGGTTTGTACCGCGTTGTACCGTTCGGAGAAATTGTTTACCTCCTTTGATTTCAGAGAAAAAAGGAAATAACCGAAGTGTCGAGTCGTACTACTGGAAAAATAATTTGCGAAAAATTAAAAACTCGAAGTTGTACTAGTTTGTACTAGGTTTGTACCGCGTTGTACCGTTCCTAAAAATTGTTTAACACTTTTGGTTTCCGAGAAAAATGGAAATAACCAAAGTGCCGACTCGTACTACTGGGAAAAAAAATTTGCGAAAAATTAAAAACTCGTGGTTGTACCAGTTTGTACTAGGTTTGTACCGCGTTGTACCGTTCGGAGAAATTGTTTACCTCTTTTTATTTCAGAGAAAAATGGAAATAACCGAAGTGTCGAGTCGTACTACTGGAAAAAAAATATGCGAAAAATTAAAAACTTGTGGTTGTACTAGATTGTACTAGGTTTGTACCGCGTTGTACCGTTCGGAGAAATTTTTACCTCTTTTGGTTTCAGAGACAAATGGAAATAACCGAAGTGTCGAGTCGTACTACTGGAAAAAAAAATTTCCGAAAAATTAAAAACTCGTGGTTGTACTAGATTGTACTAGGTTTGTACCGCGTTGTACCGTCCCTAAAAATTGTTTAACACTTTTGGTTTCCGAGAAAAATGGAAATAACCCAAGTGTCGAGTCGTACTACTGGAAAAAAAATTTGCGAAAAATTAAAAACTCGAAGTTGTACTAGTTTGTACTAGGTTTGTACCGCGTTGTACCGTTCGGAGAAATTGTTTAACGCTTTTGGTTTCCGAAAAAAAATGGAAATAACCGAAGTGTCGAGTCGTACTACTGGAAAAAAAATTTGCGAAAAGTTAAAAACTCGAAGTTGTACTAGTTTGTACTAGGTTTGTACCGCGTTGTACCGTTCCTAAAAATTGTTTAACACTTTTGGTTTCCGAGAAAAATGGAAATATCCGAAGTGTCGACTCGTACTACTGGGAAAAAAAATTTGCGAAAAATTAAAAACTCGTGGTTGTACCAGTTTGTACTAGGTTTGTACCGCGTTGTACCGTTCGGAGAAATTGTTTACCTCTTTTTATTTCAGAGAAAAATGGAAATAACCGAAGTGTCGAGTCGTACTACTGGAAAAAAATATGCGAAAAATTAAAAACTTGTGGTTGTACTAGATTGTACTAGGTTTGTACCGCGTTGTACCGTTCGGAGAAATTTTTACCTCTTTTGGTTTCAGAGACAAATGGAAATAACCGAAGTGTCGAGTCGTACTACTGGAAAAAAAAATTTCCGAAAAATTAAAAACTCGTGGTTGTACTAGATTGTACTAGGTTTGTACCGCGTTGTACCGTCCCTAAAAATTGTTTAACACTTTTGGTTTCCGAGAAAAATGGAAATAACCCAAGTGTCGAGTCGTACTACTGGAAAAAAAATTTGCGAAAAATTAAAAACTCGAAGTTGTACTAGTTTGTACTAGGTTTGTACCGCGTTGTACCGTTCGGAGAAATTGTTTAACGCTTTTGGTTTCCGAAAAAAAATGGAAATAACCGAAGTGTCGAGTCGTACTACTGGAAAAAAAATTTGCGAAAAGTTAAAAACTCGAAGTTGTACTAGTTTGTACTAGGTTTGTACCGCGTTGTACCGTTCCTAAAAATTGTTTAACACTTTTGGTTTCCGAGAAAAATGGAAATATCCGAAGTGTCGACTCGTACTACTGGAAAAAAAAATTTGCGCAAAATTAAAAACTCGAAGTTGTACTAGTTTGTACTAGGTTTGTACCGCGTTGTACCGTTCGGTGAAATTGTTTACCTGTTTTGATTTCAGAGAAAAATGGAAATAACCGAAGTGTCGAGTCGTACTACTGGAAAAAAAATTTGCGAAAAATTAAATACTCGAAGTTGTACTAGTTTGTACTAGGTTTGTACCGCGTTGTACCGTTCGGTGAAATTGTTTACCTGTTTTGATTTCAGAGAAAAATGGAAATAACCGAAGTGTCGAGTCGTACTACTGGAAAAAAAATTGCGAAAAATTAAAAACTCGAAGTTGTACTAGTTTGTACTAGGTTTGTACCGCGTTGTACCGTTCGGAGAAATTTTTACCTCTTTTGGTTTCAGAGAAAAATGGAAATAACCGAAGTGTCGAGTCGTACTACTGGAAAAAAAATTTGCGAAAAATTAAATACTCGAAGTTGTACTAGTTTGTACTAGGTTTGTACCGCGTTGTACCGTTCGTTGAAATTGTATACCTCTTTTAATTTCAGAGAAAAATGGAAATAACCGAAGTGTCGAGTCGTACTACTGGAAAAAAAAATTCCGAAAAATTAAAAACTCGAAGTTGTACTAGTTTGTACTAGGTTTGTACCGCGTTGTACCGTTCCTAAAAATTGTTTAACACTTTTGGTTTCCGAGAAAAATGGAAATAACCCAAGTGTCGAGTCGTACTACTGGAAAAAAAATTTGCGAATAATTAAAAACTCGAAGTTGTACTAGTTTGTACTAGGTTTGTACCGCGTTGTACCGTTCGGAGAAATTTTTACCTCTTTTGGTTTCAGAGAAAAATGGAAATAACCGAAGTGTCGAGTCGTACTACTGGAAAAAAAATTTCCGAAAAATTAAAAACTCGAAGTTATACTAGTTTGTACTAGGTTTGTACCGCGTTGTACCGTTCCTAAAAATTGTTTAACACTTTTGGTTTCCGAGAAAAATGGAAATAACCCAAGTGTCGAGTCGTACTACTGGAAAAAAAATTTGCGAAAAATTAAAAACTCGAAGTTGTACTAGTTTGTACTAGGTTTGTACCGCGTTGTACCGTTCCTAAAAATTGTTTAACACTTTTGGTTTCCGAGAAAAATGGAAATAACCAAAGTGCCGACTCGTACTACTGGGAAAAAAAATTTGCGAAAAATTAAAAACTCGTGGTTGTACCAGTTTGTACTAGGTTTGTACCGCGTTGTACCGTTCGGAGAAATTGTTTACCTCTTTTGATTTCAGAGAAAAATGGAAATAACCGAAGTGTCGAGTCGTACTACTGGAAAAAAAAATTGCGAAAAATTAAATACTCGAAGTTGTACTAGTTTGTACTAGGTTTGTACCGCGTTGTACCGTTCGGTGAAATTGTATACCTCTTTTGATTTCAGAGAAAAAAGGAAATAACCGAAGTGTCGAGTCGTACTACTGGCAAAAAAATTTCCGAAAAATTAAAAACTCGAAGTTGTACTAGTTTGTACTAGGTTTGTACCGCGTTGTACCGTTCCTATAAATTGTTTAACACTTTTGGTTTCCGAGAAAAATGGAAATAACCCAAGTGTCGAGTCGTACTACTGGAAAAATAATTTGGGAAAAATTAAAAACTCGAAGTTGTACTAGTTTGTACTAGGTTTGTACCGCGTTGTACCGTTCCTAAAAATTGTTTAACACTTTTTGTTTCCGAGAAAAATGGAAATAACCGAAGTGTCGACTCGTACTACTGGAAAAAAAAATTTGCGAAAAATTAAAAACTCGAAGTTGTACTAGTTTGTACTAGGTTTGTACCGCGTTGTACCGTTCGGTGAAATTGTTTACCTGTTTTGATTTCAGAGAAAAATGGAAATAACCGAAGTGTCGAGTCGTACTACTGGAAAAAAAATTTGCGAAAAATTAAATACTCAAAGTTGTACTAGTTTGTACTAGGTTTGTACCGCGTTGTACCGTTCGGTGAAATTGTTTACCTGTTTTGATTTCAGAGAAAAATGGAAATAACCGAAGTGTCGAGTCGTACTACTGGAAAAAAAATTTGCGAAAAATTAAAAACTCGAAGTTGTACTAGTTTGTACTAGGTTTGTACCGCGTTGTACCGTTCGGAGAAATTTTTACCTCTTTTGGTTTCAGAGAAAAATGGAAATAACCGAAGTGTCGAGTCGTACTACTGGAAAAAAAATTTGCGAAAAATTAAATACTCGAAGTTGTACTAGTTTGTACTAGGTTTGTACCGCGTTGTACCGTTCGTTGAAATTGTATACCTCTTTTAATTTCAGAGAAAAATGGAAATAACCGAAGTGTCGAGTCGTACTACTGGAAAAAAAAATTCCGAAAAATTAAAAACTCGAAGTTGTACTAGTTTGTACTAGGTTTGTACCGCGTTGTACCGTTCCTAAAAATTGTTTAACACTTTTGGTTTCCGAGAAAAATGGAAATAACCCAAGTGTCGAGTCGTACTACTGGAAAAAAAATTTGCGAATAATTAAAAACTCGAAGTTGTACTAGTTTGTACTAGGTTTGTACCGCGTTGTACCGTTCGGAGAAATTTTTACCTCTTTTGGTTTCAGAGAAAAATGGAAATAACCGAAGTGTCGAGTCGTACTACTGGAAAAAAAATTTCCGAAAAATTAAAAACTCGAAGTTATACTAGTTTGTACTAGGTTTGTACCGCGTTGTACCGTTCCTAAAAATTGTTTAACACTTTTGGTTTCCGAGAAAAATGGAAATAACCAAAGTGCCGACTCGTACTACTGGGAAAAAAAATTTGCGAAAAATTAAAAACTCGTGGTTGTACCAGTTTGTACTAGGTTTGTACCGCGTTGTACCGTTCGGAGAAATTGTTTACCTCTTTTGATTTCAGAGAAAAATGGAAATAACCGAAGTGTCGAGTCGTACTACTGGAAAAAAAAATTGCGAAAAATTAAATACTCGAAGTTGTACTAGTTTGTACTAGGTTTGTACCGCGTTGTACCGTTCGGTGAAATTGTATACCTCTTTTGATTTCAGAGAAAAAAGGAAATAACCGAAGTGTCGAGTCGTACTACTGGCAAAAAAATTTCCGAAAAATTAAAAACTCGAAGTTGTACTAGTTTGTACTAGGTTTGTACCGCGTTGTACCGTTCCTATAAATTGTTTAACACTTTTGGTTTCCGAGAAAAATGGAAATAACCCAAGTGTCGAGTCGTACTACTGGAAAAATAATTTGGGAAAAATTAAAAACTCGAAGTTGTACTAGTTTGTACTAGGTTTGTACCGCGTTGTACCGTTCCTAAAAATTGTTTAACACTTTTTGTTTCCGAGAAAAATGGAAATAACCGAAGTGTCGACTCGTACTACTGGAAAAAAAAATTTGCGAAAAATTAAAAACTCGAAGTTGTACTAGTTTGTACTAGGTTTGTACCGCGTTGTACCGTTCGGAGAAATTGTTTAACGCTTTTGGTTTCCGAAAAAAAATGGAAATAACCGAAGTGTCGAGTCGTACTACTGGAAAAAAAATTTGCGAAAAGTTAAAAACTCGAAGTTGTACTAGTTTGTACTAGGTTTGTACCGCGTTGTACCGTTCGGTGAAATTGTTTACCTGTTTTGATTTCAGAGAGAAATGGAAATAACCGAAGTGTCGAGTCGTACTACTGGAAAAAAAATTTGCGAAAAATTAAATACTCGAAGTTGTACTAGTTTGTACTAGGTTTGTACCGCGTTGTACCGTTCGGTGAAATTGTATACCTCTTTTAATTTCAGAGAAAAATGGAAATAACCGAAGTGTCGAGTCGTACTACTGGAAAAAAAATTTCCGAAAAATTAAAAACTCGAAGTTGTACTAGTTTGTACTAGGTTTGTACCGCGTTGTACCGTTCCTAAAAATTGTGTAACACTTTTGGTTTCCGAGACAAAAGGAAATAACCGAAGTGTCGAGTCGTACTACTGGAAAAAAAATTTGCGAAAAATTAAAAACTCGAAGTTGTACTAGTTTGTGCTAGGTTTGTACCGCGTTGTACCGTTCCTAAAAATTGTTTAACACTTTTGGTTTCCGAGAAAAATGGAAATATCCGAAGTGTCGACTCGTACTACTGGAAAAAAAAATTTGCGCAAAATTAAAAACTCGAAGTTGTACTAGTTTGTACTAGGTTTGTACCGCGTTGTACCGTTCGGTGAAATTGTTTACCTGTTTTGATTTCAGAGAAAAATGGAAATAACCGAAGTGTCGAGTCGTACTACTGGAAAAAAAATTTGCGAAAAATTAAATACTCGAAGTTGTACTAGTTTGTACTAGGTTTGTACCGCGTTGTACCGTTCGGTGAAATTGTTTACCTGTTTTGATTTCAGAGAAAAATGGAAATAACCGAAGTGTCGAGTCGTACTACTGGAAAAAAAATTTGCGAAAAATTAAATACTCGAAGTTGTACTAGTTTGTACTAGGTTTGTACCGCGTTGTACCGTTCGGTGAAATTGTATACCTCTTTTAATTTCAGAGAAAAATGGAAATAACCGAAGTGTCGAGTCGTACTACTGGAAAAAAAATTTCCGAAAAATTAAAAACTCGAAGTTGTACTAGTTTGTACTAGGTTTGTACCGCGTTGTACCGTTCCTAAAAATTGTGTAACACTTTTGGTTTCCGAGAAAAATGGAAATAACCCAAGTGTCGAGTCGTACTACTGGAAAAAAAATTTGCGAATAATTAAAAACTCGAAGTTGTACTAGTTTGTACTAGGTTTGTACCGCGTTGTACCGTTCCTGAAAATTGTTTAACACTTTTGGTTTCCGAGAAAAATGGAAATAACCAAAGTGCCGAATCGTACTACAGGGAAAAAAAATTTGCGAAAAATTAAAAACTCGTGGTTGTACCAGTTTGTACTAGGTTTGTACCGCGTTGTACCGTTCGGAGAAATTGTTTAACTCTTTTGGTTTCCGAGAGAAATGGAAATAACCGAAGTGTCGAGTTTTATTACTGGAAAAAAAAATTTGCGAAAAATTAAAAACTCGAAGTTGTACCGTTAAGGAACTAGTTTCTGATCAGTTTAGAGGGCTTCCCGCTTTAATATTTATTTTTAACCTACTAAAACTTTCAACCATAGCCTTTTTTTATACTAAAAGATGAATTAAGGTTTACACTTTAAGGAAAAATTTTAAAAAGTTGAATATAAGTATAATTTAATTATTTATAAGGTACGGAAGAATAAGATGACTAGGAACTAGTTTTTGATCATCTGAAAATACATGGGAACTAATTTTTGATCAGGTCAGGAACTAGTTTTTGATCATCTGAAAATACATGGGAACTAATTTTTGATCAGGTCAGGAACTAGTTTTTGATCATCTAAAATACATTGGAACTAATTTCTTATCAGGTAACGAACTAATATTTGATCAGATACTAATACTAATTAAAAAGAAAGTACCAAATAAACTTATTTTTAGTATTAAACCATCTAAATTTAATTTTTTTTATAATTTTATAATGTTCTAACCTAATTTTTATTCAGGTGATCAAAAATTGGTTCCATAAGAAAAAAGTGGAACTAAATAATGATCACTGACTTTTAAAGCAAAATGATACATATAATACTACAATTCTTTCGCTACATTGTAAAGTAAACTATTGTAAGCAAAATGTATGGAAATAAACTTTAATACCACAATAACCAGTAAAGAAATCGACTGTGGCGTCGATAGTGATCTCTTAGTTCGAACAGTAAGAGATGGCGTTCAACAGGGGCTTCCTTCAAGTGAGCTACCTTACACATTTATTTTCACAAACACTAACAATACTAACTGCTTTCACAGACAACACGTATATTTTTGAATTATCAATTTTTATGTTAGTAATTATTTCAAACAATTATTTAATGACATAAACTGAAAAGAACGATTTATTTCATGAACTGATCAAAAATTAGTGCCTGATCAAGAACTAGTTCCTTAACGGTACTAGTTTGTACTAGGTTAGTACCGCGTTGTACCGTTCGGAGAAATTGTTTACCTCTTTTGATTTCAGAGAAAAATGTAAATAACCGAAGTGTCGAGTCGTACTACTGGAAAAAAAAATTTGCCAAAAATTAAAAACTCGAAGTTGTACTAGTTTGTGCTAGGTTTGTACAGCGTTGTACCGTTCCTAAAAATTGTTTAACACTTTTGGTTTCCGAGAAAAAAGGAAATAACCGAAGTGTCGAGTCGTACTACTGGAAAAAAAATTTGCCAAAAATTAAAAACTCGAGGCTGTACTAGTTTGTACTAGGTTTGTACCGCGTTGTACCGTTCCTAAAAATTGTTTAACACTTTTGGTTTCCGAGAGAAATGGAAATAACCGATGTGTCGAGTCGTACTACTGGGAAAAAAAATTTGCGAAAAATTAAAAACTCGAAGTTGTACTAGTTTGTACTAGGTTTGTACCGCGTTTTACCGTTCCTAAAAATTGTTTAACCCTTTTGGTTTCCGAGAAAAATGGAAATAACCGATGTGTCGAGTCGTACTACTTGAAAAAAAATTTGCGAAAAATTAAAAACTCGAATTTGTACTAGTTTGTACTAGGTTTGTACCGCGTTGTACCGTTCGGAGAAATTGTTTACCTCTTTTGATTTCAGAGAAAAATGTAAATAACCGAAGTGTCGAGTCGTACTACTGGAAAAAAAATTTGCCAAAAATTAAAAACTCGAAGTTGTACTAGTTTGTGCTAGGTTTGTACAGCGTTGTACCGTTCCTAAAAATTGTTTAACACTTTTGGTTTCCGAGAAAAATGGAAATAACCGAAGTGTCGAGTCGTACTACTGGAAAAAAAAATTTGCGAAAAATTAAAGACTCGAAGTTGTACTTGTTTGTACTAGGTTTGTACCGCGTTGTACCGTTCCTAAAAATTGTTTAACCCTTTTGGTTTCCGAGAAAAATGGAAATAACCGATGTGTCGAGTCGTACTACTTGAAAAAAAATTTGCGAAAAATTAAAAACTCGTGGTTGTACCAGTTTGTACTAGGTTTGTACAGCGTTGTACCGTTCGGAGAAATTGTTTAACACTTTTGGTTTCCGAGAGAAATGGAAATAACCGATGTGTCGAGTCGTACTAGTGGGAAAAAAAATTTGCGAAAAATTAAAAACTCGAAGTTGTACTAGTTTGTACTAGGTTTGTACCGCGTTTTACCGTTCCTAAAAATTGTTTAACCCTTTTGGTTTCCGAGAAAAATGGAAATAACCGATGTGTCGAGTCGTACTACTTGAAAAAAAATTTGCGAAAAATTAAAAACTCGAATTTGTACTTGTTTGTACTAGGTTTGTACCGCGTTGTACCGTTCCTAAAAATTGTTTAACCCTTTTGGTTTCCGAGAAAAATGGAAATAACCGATGTGTCGAGTCGTACTACTTGAAAAAAAATTTGCGAAAAATTAAAAACTCGAATTTGTACTAGTTTGTACTAGGTTTGTACCGCGTTGTACCGTTCGGAGAAATAGTTTAACTCTTTTGGTTTCCGAGAAAAATGGAAATAACCAAAGTGTCGAGTCGTACTACCGGGAAAAAGAATTTGCGAAAAATTAAAAACTCGAGGCTGTACTAGTTTGTACTAGGTTTGTACCGCGTTGTACCGTTCGGAGAAATTGTCCGACGCGAATTGATCAAATGATAATAAAATATACTTCATACTTACTTAGCACTTTATGCAAAGGAATATATTGGGTAGTATATTTTTCATCAATCATTAGTATATGCTAAATTTGCAACATTTGCCGTCTACACACACACACACACTTAGACATATTCAAATCATAAGAGTAAACTCATTGACGACGTGGAGTATAAATACACGAGGAAACTGGACTCGAATACCATGTTTTGCTCATTCGTTAGAACTGGCTATTAAGGCTGGCTTAGAAAATTATGGGCGATATGATATAATTCGTAAGAAGGGCTGAGCTATAGTTGGATTTTGTACACGTTCAACATTTGCGAGAGAAACATTTATACAAATTCAAAAATCTATAGATTCCGACACAATGCCTATGCAATTAGTACAAGAAGTGGAGTCGGGGAGTCACTAGGATGAAGTTCACAGACGAACCTGGTGCGAAACCAGGGAGCTGTTAGGAGGTTGGATTATTCACAGACGAACCTGGTGCGAAACCAGGGAGCTGTTCGGAAGTTGGTAGACTTACAGACGAACCTGATGCGAAATCAGGGAGCTGTAGGATACGGACGAACCTGATGCGAAATCATGGAGCCGTGGGAAGGGAGAGTTTTCGTGGACGAACCCGATGCGAAATCGGGGAGCCACTGGGTTGGAGAAGATGACTTGTTTTGGTAAAGGGTTGCGAACGAACTTGATGCGAAATCAGGGAGTCGCGGGAAATGTTAGTAATGCCTCGTAACTCTTAATTAATATTTGATACAACTCTACTAATATTATAAGGATCGCTGGGTAAAAGAGGGGTTTAACGTAATCGACTCGATTTACACGTGAACACCATTCGTATATTCAATAATTAGTTATTTTACAAATGTAAGTGTCGCGATTAAATATTAAATAAAATGTGTGTGTTACCACTAATTGCACGGTGTTGACGCACTGGCGATGCGGGGCGTACGTGTGGCTATTTCAAAGTGCCAAATAGAATATAAACCGAACTCGCGGATTCTATGAGGTTAACTATGATTCCGATGGAGACTTTAGCCCGATCTTGCTGGATATAACCGACTCTGTACGAGCGTGACACGACGTGACTTTACGCGTGACTCTATAGCTTTGAACCAACGAGGGTTGAAACCAAAGGGTTTATATAGTCCCGAAAATGAGTGGGGGTTCGTTAGAAGTTTCCATGTAAGGAGATCTTTCGGGGTCGTCGTCGTGTCACTCCCGTTCCCATGGTCGTGATCCAGATGGTCGAGATCATGACCCCCATTAGTGGTATGTGATAAACAAAAAGGATTTTAGGGCGTTTTCCCTTCGTAGACGCGAGCTCGAAAAACGGTTGAGAGCAGCGTATGGGAAAAATTCCACATACGTAACAAGGTCTTCATTTTTAAAAAAATTTTCAATGTGGCAAAATTTGACAACTTGAATCTTTCTTATTTTCATAAACGCTTCGCGTGAAATGAACCGCAGGGTAAACGCACCAATAAATGAATACTTAAGGCTAATGAATGAAAACTATTATAAAATTATTTGGATATGAAGCAAGAAATTAGAAAAAGTCTCTAATTAATTAGTTGCTTGTTTTAATAACGTTTTTACTCATTTTAATATGAACTTCCCATTCACTCGTACGTGTTCATTTACTGGTACATCCACCCTATATACGACATTGTCCATTCCAACCGAAATGGATCAGTTTTGGCCGCATAGAAATAAAACCCACGACATTAATTAATAAAAACTGGATTTTATTTTTTCTTAAAATGAAAAATAAAAGTTTTTCGTTTCGCCTCCCGGTCCACCGCTCCATTCTTCTTGGCCATCCCCGCGGCTTGGTCCCTGGCCACCGCTCCACCCTCCTTGGCCGCCCCAGCGGCTTGGTCCCGGTCCCCCGCTCCACCCTCCTTCGGCACCCCAGCGGCTTGGTCCCTGGCCACTGCTCCACCCTCCTTGGCCGCCCCAGCGGCTTGGTCCCGGTCCCCCGCTTCACCCTCCTTCGGCACCCCAGCGGCTTGGTCCCGGTCCATCGCTCCATCTTCCTTGGCCGCCACCGCGGCTTGGTCCCGGTCCCCCGTTCAATCCTCCTTGGCCGCCCCAGCGGCTTGGTTCCTGGCCACCGCTCCACCCTCCTTCGGCACCCTAGCGGCTTGGTCCCTGGCCACTGCTCCACCCTCCTTGGCCGCCCCAGCGGCTTGGTCCCGGTCCCCCGCTCCACCCTCCTTCGGCACCCCAGCGGCTTGGTCCGGATCCATCGCTCCATCTTCCTTGGCCGCCACCGCGGCTTGGTCCCGGTCCCCCGTTCAATCCTCCTTGGCCGCCCCAGCGGCTTGGTCCCTGGCCACCGCTCCACCCTCCTTCGGCACCCCAGCGGCTTGGTCCCGGTCCACCGCTCCACCCTCCTTGGGCACCCCAGCGGCTTGGTCCCGGTCCACCGCTCCACTCTCCTTCGTCACCATCGCGCCATCTTCTGCAACGGTTATCCTGCGCACGGCGTTTGTAAAATAAACGCCTTGACTCTCTTTTCATCTGGAACAGTAACATAAAAATTAAATTTTCAATTTCTACCGATACATATAATGGATCCAAAAAATATTCGGACACAAACGGAATAACATCCGGTTAAGTCAGTTTCATTAAATGCAATGCTGTATGGTTATATACATTATATTGCAGCTCATTGTGAGACAAATTGATAGAATATACACTAATATTTCGCTTCATTGAAACTTCTGAAATATTGATAAATCTCACGTGAAATCAAATATTATCGTATATCACACTGTTCAACTCATCTCCAACAGAGGTACATTATTAGGAGCAAAAGAATATAGTATTTAATATTGCATATAATTACCTTATTATATTTTCTCTCCCAATTAATATTTTCTTTTCCTCCTTCCTCCCTCCTTTCTGACTCCCTCAGACTCCCTCCTTCCTCCTTCGTTTCCTTCCTCGCTTCGCCCCCCTTCCTCTCCTGTTCCTGCCCGTTGCTTTCTTGGGCCACATCGATTATTGCCCGATGTATCTGAAAATGAAATAATGAATGTATTATTTTATGACAAATAGTATGATTGTATGAACATACAGGGTGATTCTCTCGCTGTCAGTACGTTAGGGTCGAGCGAAAATATATTTTTTTTCAGATATAATATTGATGTAGGTGTCAAAAGTTGCCCAAGGTGGTCCATAATCTGCGTTTGAAAGGATTTGTTTCTCGGATTTTATCTTCAGGTTGGTTATTGTATGTGGTTAAAGTATACAATTTGTATGAAATTTTCCAATTTTTATGAAAATTTTATTGTTGCCGCTTATAATGGGTATAATGATGATTGGGGTGACCGTACCTAATATCGCCCAGAGATGGGCATTATTTAAATGAAAAATTATTAATAATTATAAATAAAAAATTATTTAAATAACGTATCAAATAAAACGGACTTTATCTTTATTTGTCATGAAATAAAAATATCCCAGATTTATTTTAGAGCTCTTACTTTTTGACCCGTCGGGTACCCGGACATTACCCGGGATAACTTCAAGCAGTTGAATGTAGTAGTGTCTGTGATTGTCTGTGGTATAGTTTGATGTTAGCCAAATATGATTGAACAATACCACATTCAGTGGCTTGAAGTTGTTTCGGGTAGACGGGTACCCGACGGGTCAAAAAGTAAGAGCTCTAATTTTTATTTAAAATAAGAGTAAGCCAGAGTTACTTTTATTTGAAACGTCACAAATAATTCTTCTTGTTCGACGTGAATTTATCCGACGGCCACAAACAATTTTTTTGTATAAAAATAATTCTGAGTTATTTTTATTTGACGAGTCTCGAATAAAATATGTGTCTTGTATTCGAAAACAATTTTTTATTTGAAATAATTTTTTGCTCATTTCTGATAACGCCTATGTTCTTAATATCACCAGTCACTATATCTCGCAAAGTAAGCACTAAAATTTATCGGTAATGCACTGAATTAGTACCTAAACATATGTAGGAAGACATATTGTAATTGTAGCATCATGTGATCAACAATTAGAAAGGGAAGTATTTTAGAAAATCGTAATAGTGTCAAAATTTATTAAATTTAATATGGACGGCCACAATTTTACTGTCTAATAATTCTGTGAATGCAAGAATATCTAAGCATGTAACTGAAATAAACTTTATTTGTTGAATATGTACATTCGAAGGAAAAAAATAAAATATTTTAAAAATCGTATTTCTATATTTTTGTAATAAAAATGAAATCAAAGATAGAGAAAAAAACATTTCTAGAATTCGAACAATTAATCAACATTTCTTGTGTAGGCGATATTAGATACACTTTTTTCAGGACCGGATTTTTGCATGTCTTGCGTTTTTTAATTAATAATTCAAAATTTGTAGGTTTCACGATTCTAACTTATGCTACATGAAAGATGATTAATTTCTCTTAATTTTCAAATAAATTGCATGCGAAAATATCGATTATTCAATTGACAGCGATTTAACCTGTGCTAGGCGATATTAGGTACGGTTACCCTATGCTAAAATATGTTTGCGTACAATATTCGATCTTTCGAATGTCTAATTCCAGAGAAGATAATATTTAAAAAGTATCACGTCTTCCTTTAAACGAATATCAGCGAGAGAATCACCCTGTATAATAGTATAAAATTTTAATACTTACAGGTGTCATATCTTCCATAGCTTTATCCTCCATCTGTGTCCTGGGTGCACAAAACTGAACTTTTACCAGTGATGCTTACTCGAAGACTGACTTCCCCATTTCAGGAACAGGGTTGCTAAGCAAAATTTTCTGTGGTCACTTATTTTGGGAGGGGGAACACCTACAGGAGTGGTGGTAATGTGTACGTAGTTAGGAAAGTCCCTTCGCGTTGCTGGCGATTCGCGTTGCCGGGAAGTGGGTACCTGCAAACTATTCGTAGTGGAGGGGGAACAGGAACCAACTTCCCGGCAACACTGCTAGTGTAAAGTCTGTACGGGGCCTTGACTAATTTATGATCCGGGCCGGCGAAACCCAGTATAAGCTAAAACTATAAAACTATATCGCCCGCTTAATAATAAAGGAATGCAACTCACGCATAAACAAAATGTTAATGTAATTCTTTTTTTTGTACTCCGTAAAGGCAAAACATATTAAATAGAAAACAGGTGCAAAAAATTTGGGGCCCCCAATCAGTATTTTGCATTGGGACGCCAACCATCCTCGCACCGGCCCTGTTTATGTTGGGTTTGGCGTCTGTACCCGTCGACGCCGTGCACGCCTTAAGGGGGGATTCTCGTGTAACAGCCCCCGAAATTTATGCATTTTTTTAAGAATCTGTACGAGAGTCTACTTGCACGATCACGGAAGCTTCTCGCGATCGCGAATTAGTTTTAGAATTAGTCTTAATTTAGTATAAGATAGTCGTTAAGAATAGTCGTTAAGTTTAAACTAAGGTCACAGACATTTTATATTTACAGGACACTGAACAATAAAGTACTAGCTTAGACACTTAAATTAACACAGTACAGCACGGAACTTAATTAACTAAGCCACGAAAGCACACGGAAAATTGAGCGCGAACTGAGTCGTTCGAATGTAGAGTTACTGGAACGTTCCAGGAAGCACGCAAGTACGTAAGCAAAGACTGTTACTTATCGAGAGGACGATTCGTAGAAGAGAGCGCGATCGCGGTGATGGATCGGACCGTTTCGCCGAATTCTGTGACGTCAGCACCCCACCTAACAGCTGATCGTCCTGAGCAGGACGAGAACCGTAACGGTAGAACAAAGCTGTTTACGCGCTGAAGCGAGAGAGTTGCCTAATTAGCTGAGGTGCGCGTCAACAGATGGCCCGACCGATCTCATCACCGCGATCGTGCATACCGCGATCTGGTCGCGTTAGTCTGTTTTAAACCGCGCGCGACATCGGCAGCGAGTCAGCGCCGGCTTGGCCTGAGGCCGTTTGGGCCAATCCCAAACAAAGAATCTATTGTTAATATTGCATTAAACTCTTTTGGGGTATAAGGAGGCATCTTCAAACTTGCAGTAAATATTTTTATTATGTCGATCCTTCTTATAATTTATTAATTATTGTGGAATCTCTTCGACGATGGTGGCGGGATGTGCAATACCTGACACAGTCATCCGATTGCGAAAGGAAGAAAACTTTCTGAATTAACGCCGTTAACCGATTAACTGGCACGGCTTTTTTTATTATTCGTGCCCAAACTGGCAACATCGAAAAATTAAGTGAATCACAAAGTTATTCCATTTGATCATATATGATACAGAATTGGCAGATTTGGCAGAATGGGCCAAATTTTTTTTTATCATATATGATACGTAAGCAGAATTGGCCAGATTTTTTTTGATCATATATGATACATTGCCAGTTAATCGATTAAACAATTTACGCTTATATTGGACCTAATATTTTAATTTTACTTTGTATTTATAATACTTTTTTATAAATTTTTAAATTTAATAATAAATTAATAAATTTTTCAATTTTTTTTCTTTAAAGTGGATCAAACGCAGCGTAAACTATCTAACTTTAAGAAACATCTATTCTTTTTTACAATCAGATGACTGTGATAGGTGCCACACACCCCGCCAACAGGAGTTACATCATCAAAGGGGTAGATATGATTCCACAATAATTAATAAATAATGAGGATCAACATGAAAAAAATATTTTCTGCGACTTTAAAGATGCCTCTTTATATACCAAGAGAGTTTAATCTAATATGACCAACAGGTTTTGCAAAAAAATTCTTAAATACCAGTTACTTCTGGGGGTGTTAGACGAGAAACCCCCCTTAACGTAAACACCATTAAAATTGATTCCGTCTATTCGATGGAACTTCTAAATGCAACAAGTTTGGATTTCAACGAAAGTAATTTGAAAATTTTTATTTCCGATTGTTATTGCAGGATTTGTGGTGTGGCGGCACAATATCCACTACAGTGTTACATTAGAATTGATATTAATCAAATACTTGAAATTATTTGAACACGCATTCGACCAAAAACATCCAAAAGTAAAAGATTTTTGTATGGCGCTATGTTAATATAGAAGCCCACCACATTCCTGACATCAGTATTCATTAGTGCGTGTATAAATGATATATATTATTCTCTCCGCCTCGGTCTCCTCTTAAAGCTGGCTCTCGAGTCGATCGCGTCCGAGTTTTGCTGAGCCGACCTGAAATCAAATTGCCCACTCATGGCGGTCATGCTCGTTGCCCGAACCAAGTCTCGGGATCCCGAGCAATACGAAAGTATCAGGATCCCGCCCGATCCCGTCCGAAATTTCCCGGCCCGTCCAGAGCCCGAAACGTCGGCTACAGTTCCTCTACGACCTATAGTAACTAGAGATGTAGATTTCACGTGTACAACGTGTACACGTGTAGTTAATATATCCGTGTTCTAATCCGTGTAGTTCTTAACACACGGGTACATGGGTATTAACATACACAGGTACACGTGTATCAAAATATACAGTTTCACGTATATTAACATATGTATATTTTATTAGGTGTCGTTACTTATATATAATTATTACTTAATCGTTTGTTTTGATGTAAGAAGGTTAAGGTGTTAATATTTTCTGGTAATAAAAATTTTTTTTGGTTACAATACTTCCAGCACATCAAAAACATCGTTCCAACATCGCTGCGGTTGCTGGAATTGTTAAACATTTTTTGGCAACTACGGAAATCGCCGAGTATTTAATTGTCCTAGCTTTCCACCAGTCAAGCGGATCTAGAAATAAGTTTTCTTCGTTCCATATTGTCCACCCATAACGGAAGTCTGCCTTTCAATATTTTCTACAGCCGTGTACGCGGGTCGCTTTATAGCTTCCATTGTTTAATATTTCCTACCATTCAAATATTTTCGACACCTTAGAATCCTCAAACAATAGGCAAAGGTCCCGTCATCTGGTTGACAGTCGGTCTCGTCCGTGGGGTAGGTACTACCGGAGCACCGCACAACAGGGTCGTAAACCCGCACCTTCGGCAGGAGCTCGCGAACTCGGCGCGGTCAAGTTAATCCTTGAGCTCGTATATTTATTACTATTACGTGCACGCATCACGGAACTAAGGAGCGTGACAATGTAATGAAATTGATTACTATTTGGACTCAGGTTACAACTACGATTTTCACCGTATTACTGTAATCCGCATTAACTCGATACCTTATAAAATATGCATGTTAATACACGTGAAACTGTATATTTCGATACACGTGTAGGGGAGATTGGGGGTGGTTGATACGTTTCTGAGAAAAATTATTCTGTAAACGAAACTAAATAATATTTTACTGATCTTTTTGCATATTTACATTCAGCATTCTATTCTTCAACAAAAACGATCATAATTATTTTAAAATGAAAGAAAGAATGTATTAACAAAATGTTATATTAAAATATACAAATTTCCGTCATAATTTGTTTGCTGAAGAATATCTATTATAGATTACGCTAGGTTAAATTACTTTGGGGAGGTATGATACATGTATCAAACCGCTCTTAAATGTATGTCTCATACCTCCCCAAATGTAGAATTTTAAAACAATAATTTTAACAACACTTAACCTTAAACTGAAAGCATCGAGAGTTGGCACATATGTGTAATATTGAGTGTATTTTCCAGTAAAAATAATGATATTTCATACAAATCAATACACAGTGACAAAAACTTTATATAAATGAAGTACAAACTTACGTTTCTCAACACGAAAATGCACTTCCTTTAATAATAATAATTTCAGGTTAATAAATTAGCTTCAAACAATTGTAACTGAACGCGATCTACAAAACGTCCTCTATTGCTGAAGTGTACGCTTCTCTTTTCTTTTTTACGTGGGAAATATAAGGATGTATCAAGCCTCCCTATGCATCAATCATATCCCTTGCAGCAGTCCTGCAAGAGGTAGTAGGGGGGCATGTTTAGCGGCCCGTACCCAGCAGTGTATCGGTTAAGACCCCGCTGATTAAATGTGGAGGAATCACCAAGGTTCCTGAAGTGGGGTGGTTGTCTTCGCGGACAACCCTTGGTGTGCGTCACCATGTGGAATTTCCCTGACCCGTTACAGGGACAGTTCTAGCTCTTTGTGTTCCGAACTAAAGTAAAAACGGAGACTTCGAACCATGGTACCTCCTGCCACATCTGGCAATAGCCATAAAACAATTTAGTCCTAAACCTTCGCGACATAAAAGGGACGCGATTGACAGGCTGCAGACCCTAACTAGCCACGATGGCCGACAATAAAGACGACGCCGTAACAAATATGATTAAGATTTTGTATATATGTATATTCGGTAAATAAGAATATATAAAATACAAATATAACGGACTTAAAAAGCTCTATCGCGAAATCGATCGTTCGTCCGGTAAGACTGTTGTTCACCAAATGCCTGGTCTTCAGTTCCTCTTACCCCGCGATGTCCCGCGCCGGACTCATCGTTTTCATGTGCGTCTCCAACAACGCAAACTATGGAATCGTAGCAATGACCATCGCAACGACGACTTAACGTCAAAAACGAGAGCCGTCATGGGATGAAGCCTAGAGCCAGCGGTCGGTGATAAAACACGGTCCCAATCTGTAACACATTATGTAATGGAAATACTTAATTGTTGCGTAATAAGCTTACAAAATTTTATCGTAGAATTAGAAGGCGTGAAACATTACCTGAAATATGGTACTTATTGCTTTCTGCTTTTAATACCGATTGCGAACGTCCGCCTGTAACAAATGATCGTAGACATTTTGATAAGTGTCGTATAAAAGTAAAAGTTTGTTTCAATACTTTGTCGAACATCATGAATACCTGCGACACACCTGTACTAGCCTGGCGCAGGTTGACCGAACCGGACTCGGCATCCTTACGTATGCAAGTAATTTGCAACGTAGATCATCATCTGCATGTTTTCTTCTGTCTTCTGTTTGTCCGCTCCTGTGAACTTAGAAATGGGTCTGAAAAAATTAACGGGTGAATTAAATTTCTTATTTCTTTCGCCACTTTCATGGGAATCTTACGGCGGCGTCGACCCACTCGCGTGATCGGAAGGATCCGCAAGGAACAATGTCATTGCAGATAGTTTTGACCACTGATACAGTCAGTGGTCCTGCGCTTACAGCGCGATGCGACGCCTAATTGATCGAATGTATTATATCTTTCGCCATTTTCATGGGAATCTTACGGTGGTGTCGACCCACTCGCGTGATCGGAAGGATCCGCGAGGAACAATGTCATTGCAGACAGTTTTGACCACTGATACAGTCAGTGGTCCTGCGCTTACAGCGCGATGCGACGCCGGGCTGATACAATAGTTTTACTATTTTCGGAATGTCGAAAAATACGGTCGGGTATACTTTTAATCTAGACGGTACCCTTAACATATATACATAAATGCGCCTTTAAAGCTAGCATCTGCTGTATGTATTTCGGCTTGTTTCTTAAGTCATCGTACTCGAACCAGCGATGTTGCTGGTTTATGAGCGCCGTGTAATGACCAAGGGATGTCATGCTTGAACCCCCGTAGTGAGGCACAACACCTGCAAACACGTAATTATCGGCCTCTATTTGTAATGTTAAAGGAAATTCATTTAATAATACTCTTCTACTACTATCTTCGTAACTTATCTCAATAAAAATAAATAGTCCGTAAGAATATTTTATATGCACATGCTTATCACAACACCGTTGCTGAAACTTTGTATCATTGATGATTAAACTTTGTAAGTTTTTCACACCGCATTTTTGCATCGTGTTGTGATTGATTGGAAATAACACTGACTTTCGATCGGATGTTGATCCGCATATATCACAGCGTGATGTTGTAATCACACTTGGAATATCGATGAAAACTTTTTCGCACAAATACGCAATATTAGATGCAGCATCTATAATCTGTATATTATTTACCACTGTTGGTTTAACAAAAAATTCTACAGTTTTTAATAATAATGCTCGCATTTTATAAATGCTGTTACACGGTCCTTTCTGTAAAAATTCTCTTACAAATAGAAAACATTGTTTCTCACTATTTTCTATATTGTTTCTTACATTATCATTATAACATGAATGAGCTAATATTTGCATTATACTGTCAAAACCACATGTACTTTTTAACTACTGTTTTTTTGCTGCTCATCGTTAGAATTGTACACAGGTTTCCATTCGCAAGTATTCCAATGCCAAGGGATCTTGCTGCTTTTGCGTTCGGATCCCAATCAGGCCTCGTATCTAAGTATGTTCGATTAACCTTTTTGGGATGGTTTTTGTTGCGCCAATTTTGTTCATATTGTAAATCCTGATTTGAATCAATTGCGGAGTCCGACTCACAATCAGGTGTATCGGTTGTTATAATAGGATCGTTTCTGGAGACAGTAGTTGTTGGTTCTGTTTTATTGTCGTCTTGCGCCACTTCTTTTATTTCGATGTATCCGTCATTCCCATCAGTGTCAGATATATGTGCATTTTCTCGAGTTTCGTTGTCGTCTTGCGCCATTTCTTTTATTTCAATGCATTCGTCATTTTTATCAGTATCAGATGTGTTTGCATTTCCTCGAGCTTCTGTCATTGCTAATTTTGCTCTACCAGAAAACGATTTTATGTGAATACAGTATTTCCTCGCTGTGGGCTCGCTGGTCGGGACCGGCGTTGAACCCATATCATGAACCGAGCCGAAATTCCGAGTGTTCGTTTCTCGCTTCTTTCTGGCTGAAGGGGGGAGCGAGATGGAACGCTTTGCGTGCGCGGCGGGCGTGCGCGACGGCCGCGAGCGGTCAGATGGAATCGTGACTGCTCGACGCATGCGCGCGACGGTCAGATAGTCAGGCACGGCACGCGTCTTTTTTGCGCCCTAGACGAAGTTGTCCAATTTATCCCTTTATTATAATACATTTATTTGAGATTATTGGTGACCTTACTCTGAATTTTTATTCGTAGTTTAAAACAATTGCAGTACAATTAGTAATATTTTATTTTAAACTTTATTTTCAACAATACCAGCAATGAAAATACCATTTTGCACCTCTTGTCGACTTTCCGCCCTAGGAAGTCGCCAATAGGGACCAGCCAAGCTTACAGGCAGCGATCAGTATGTATATAGCCAAAGAAAATACATATATAACGCGTCTTAGACTAAATAAATCATTTATATGTACTTTTGAACAATGAAATTTGTATATTTCCTATTTTATGTACATATTTGTAACAAGTTTGTCAAATTTCCTAGATGAAAGGAAAGACAACTTTGACGTCCTTCGTACAATTACAATTTTCCCTTAAATATTAATAGGTACTCCATTATTGTACGCATCTATATGTAATATAGGAAATACATATATGAATTAACGTATTTACGTAATTGTAAGGCATTACATATATATTATTTACCATGATAATTACTTTAATATTTCGGTATAATATGTTCGTACGTAATAGGCATCTGGTTCCTCTTGTCTGATAACGATCGATACTTCAGGGCCAATCTGCATCCTCCTCGAACGATTTTCTTACAGGGGAACACTAGATAACACACAATAGCAGAGATGGATTATGTACTTCATCCGCACTTAATACTCTATCACATGATACATTTGTCAATTGTAATGATGTTTGCTCTTCGTACCAATATTCAGATTCTTTCATCCCATCCATAGTTCACCCTGCTGGCCATTTTTTTCTTTACAGACCCTGATTCCAAACCTTTGGGAAAAATGTCTCATGCTGTAAACAAGTTATGTAGTATTAATCCTTACTGCCAACAGTGAAACAGACCGTCATACATGCTTAAGAAATGTAACTTATCTTTTTTTCGAGATTGGTGACCAGGCCGTTTCTTTGCAGTCCTTCGACGTTGACGCTGTCCTATTCCAGTTCAATGATACGGTATTCAAGCGCCGTATCTTCCAAGCGGTCATCCCTTGCATAGTTCATAATGGTGGTCATCTTTTCCTTTCCAGCTCTTGATTTCAAAACTTTTCGAAAATTTCTCATGCTGCAAACAAGTTATGTAATATTAATCCTTACTGCCAACACTGAAACAGGCCGCCATACATGCTTAAGAAATGTAACTTATCTTTTTTTCGAGATTGGTGACCAGGCCGTTTCTTTGCAATCCTTCGACGTTGACGCTGTCCTATTCCAGTTCAATGATACGGTATTCAAGCGCCGTATCTTCCAAGCGGTCATCCCTTGCATAGTTCATAATGGTGTTCATCTTTTTCTTTCCAGCTCTTGATTTCAAAAATTTTCGAAAATGTCTCATGCTGTAAACAAGTTATGTAATATTAATCCTTACTGCCAACACTGAAACAGGCCGCCATACATGCTTAAGAAATGTAACTTATCTTTTTTTCGAGATTGGTGACCAGGCCGTTTCTTTGCAATCCTTCGACGTTGACGCTGTCCTATTCCAGTTCAATGATACGGTATTCAAGCGCCGTATCTTCCAAGCGGTTATCCCTTGCATAGTTCATAATGGTGGTCATCTTTTTCTTTCCAGCTCTTGATTTCAAAAATTTTCGAAAATGTCTCATGCTGTAAACAAGTTATGTAATATTAATCCTTACTGCCAACACTGAAACAGGCCGCCATACATGCTTAAGAAATGTAACATATCTTTTTTTCGAGATTGGTGACCAGGCCGTTTCTTTGCAGTCTTTCGACGTTGACGCTGTCCTTTTCCACTTGAATGGTGCGATGCTCAAGCGCCGTATCTTCCCAGTGGCCTATAACATTTGAATTCTTGTAGCCCTGATTTCAGTTCGAATCCTGTAAAAAACCGAAATTTGTTTCATTTCGTCAGCAATACATATTTGAGAGCATCCTGTAAATGAAACAAAAGTCTATTTCGCAGCTTACCTTCGTGGATTTCATTTCTTTTTACTCCGCAGGAAATGGTTTCGTAAAATTGTGATCGTATTTTGGATAAATACGGATTCGGCTTGGGCGTGCATGTGCAAATCGTCAAGTAGTTCCACCACATGCCTTATTCGCCTGTCTTCCGCTGAAACCTCTTGAAGCAAGCTTTCCTGTCTGACATCTTCTTCTCGCTCTGTTTCTGGTACCGGCTCTTCTTCTTCTTGCCCTGTTTTTGGTACCGGCTCTTCTTCTTCTTGCTCTGTTTCTGGTACCGGCTCTTCTTCTTCTTCTGGTACCAGTTTTTCATCCCCCACCTCCCCTTCTTCTTCTTTTTCTTCATCTCCTTCTTCTTCTTTGTCTTCTGCTTCTTCTAACGGTTCTTCTGCTGTGTTCCGTTGTCTTTATCATTGACTTCCTGTGCGGATAAAATCTCTGTTTTCTCGCATGTGTTTAAATATTCTATAAGTCTTTCTTCAGTGGGTTCTTCTTCTACTATTGCGCCAATCATTGCTTGCAGTTGAGCATCTTACGGATCAGTAGGTTCCTCTTCCGTGACCGGTGTGCCCGGAGGGATGGTCCGCATAAGTTTCTTCCAGGCATTCGCAACATTTATGGGTTCGACATCTCCCCACGCTTCATGAACGAAGTTTATACAATCCTTTAAATCGTACTTCCGGTTAAATTCCTGTATTCCGCCGGGGTAGTCAAGGATTCGCCGTAACATTTTGTGGCGGAACAATATTTTCATTTTTGCGATAATGCCTTGATCCATGGGCTGTAGAATAGAAGTGGTATTAGGGGGCAAGAACATAATCTCGAAATTATCAGTCTTGCATTTGGACGGCTCTAGCTGATGTCCTCCAAAGTTGTCCAACAATAGAAAAATTTTACCACTTCCCCCACTCTCTAATTGTCGTTTTCTCACTGCGGGCTTAAAATGATTTTCATACCAATCTGTGAATACTTCTCGGTCCACCGAGGCGCTTTTCTGCGATTTAAATATCACTGGTAACCTTTCCCTTACATGCTTCAGGGCCCTTGGATTTTTAAATTTATATACGAAGAGGGGAATCAGCTTGTGGGTTCCTGTTGAGTTAGCGCACAAGCCCACGCTTACACGGTCTTTCTTCGCCTTCTTTCCAGAGATCCTGGCTTCTTTGCCATGGACCAAAGTTTTCGTGGGTACAGACTTCCACGCCAGACCAGTTTCGTTCATATTATATATGTTTTCTAACTGGATGTCCTCTTCTTGGATTTTACGTATAAAGGATGCTGTAAATTCTTCAGCAGCCGCCACATCGGCACTTCCTTTTTCACCGTAAATATTAACTAGGCGGATGTCGTGACGATTCTTGAATTTCGCCACCCATCCCCTACTAGCCTTAAATCCTGTTGTTCCTGCAAATTGTGTCGCCATTTCAATAGCCTTCTCCTGCAGCAACAGGTCGCTGATTGTGTCCCCTAACGCTCTTCGTTCTAAAAACCACGTACTAAGACGATTTTCCAATTCATCATATTTGGGTTTTCGCAATTTCTTCATTCTTCGGATATGTACACTCTTGTTGTCAAGTCGGTGTAACGCCAATTTGTTTCGCCAAATGCAACGAACGGTCTTAGGGTGAACACGATATGCCGTTGCAAGTGCATTAAGCGATTCACCATTATCAAGTTTCTGCACTATATCCAGCTTCTGCTGTATGGAAAGCGCGGTAAGTTTTTTTCCACGATTGCACGCCATTTCTTTCAGTACACTTTTCAAACACTTCCAATACACTTTTCAAACACCTTCACTACACTTTCAAAACACTTTCGAAACACTGTTCAATTTCTTGAATAAATCTTTCGTCACGATCACCTTACCGTTACGATCAACAAAAGTCGATCGCGAACTGTGAACTATCAGCGGGGCACGTGCTCGAACGATCACGGGCAGTTAATGCAGCAAGAGGACTCTTTCTGTTACGCGGAAAGTTCCCACCGTCGCGAGGACTGTTGCCAAGCGTTTGGCGCCTTTCCGTTGTTTTAGCTGCTCGCGATCGTTCGAGCGCGTGCCCCGCTGACAGTTCACAGTTCGCGATCGACTGTTGTGGAGTAGGTCAGGTCATCGTTACGAAAGATTTATTCAAGAAATTGAACAGTGTTTCGAAAGTGTTTAAAAAGTGTAGTGAAGGTGTTTGAAAAGTGTATTGGAAGTGTTTGAAAAGTGTAGTGAAAGAAATGGCGTGCAATCGTGGAAAAAAACTTACCGCGCTTTCCATACAGCAGAAGCTGGATATAGTGCAGAAACTTGATAATGGTGAATCGGTTAATGCACTTGCAACGGCATATCGTGTTCATGCCACGACCGTTCGCCGCATTCGGCGAAATAAATTGGCGTTACACCGACTTGACAACAAGAGTGTACACATCCGAAGAATTAAGAAATTGCGGAAACCCAAATATGATGAATTGGAAAATCGTCTTAGTACGTGGTTTTTAGAACGAAGAGCGTTAGGGGACCCAATCAGCGACCTGTTGCTGCAGGAGAAGGCTATTGAAATGGCGACACAATTTGCAGGAACATCAGGATTTAAGGCTAGTAGGGGATGGGTGGCGAAATTCAAGAATCGTCACGACATCCGCCTAGTTAATATTTACGGTGAAAAAGGAAGTGCCGATGTGGCGGCTGCTGAAGAATTTACAGCATCCTTTATACGTAAAATACAAGAAGAAAACATCCCGTTAGAAAACATATATAATATGGACGAAAATGGTCTGGCGTGGAAGTCTGTACCCACGAAAACTTTGGTCCATGGCAAAGAAGCCAGGATCTCTGGAAAGAAGGCGAAGAAAGACCGTGTAAGCGTGGGCTTGTGCGCTAACGCAACAGGAACCCACAAGCTGATTCCCCTCTTCGTATATAAATTTAAAAATCCAAGGGCCCTGAAGAATATAAGGGAAAGGTTACCAGTGATATTTAAATCGCAGAAAAGCGCCTGGGTGGACCGAGAAGTATTCACAGATTGGTATGAAAACCATTTTAAGCCCGCAGTGAGAAAACGACAATTAGAGAGTGGGGGAACTGGTAAAATATTTCTATTGTTGGACAACTTTGGCGGACACCAGCTAGGGCCGACCAATTGCAAGAATGATAATTTCGAGATTATGTTCTTGCCACCTAATACCACTTCTATTCTGCAGCCCATGGATCAAGGCATTATCGCAAAGATGAAAAGATCGTTCCGCCACAAAATGTTACGGCGAATCCTTGACTACCCCGGCGGAATACAGGAATTTGACCGGAAGTACGATTTAAAGGATTGTATAAACTTCGTTCATGAAGCGTGGGGAGATGTCGAACCCATAAATGTTGCGAATGCCTGGAAGAAACTTATGCGGACCATCCCTGCGGGCACACCGGTCACGGAAGAGGAACCTACTGATCCGTTAGATGCTCAACTGCAAGCAATGATTGGCGCAATAATAGAAGAAGAACCCACTGAAGAAATAGTAATAGAATATTTAGAAACATGCGAGGAAACAGAGACTTTATCCGCAGAGGAAATAGACGAAATCAATGACCAACAGAATGGAACACAGCAAGACGAACCGTTAGAAGAAAAAGAAGAAGAAGAAGGAGATGAAGAAGAAGACGAAGGGGAGGAGGAGGAGAAAAATCTGGTACCAGAAGAAGAAGAAGAAGAGCCGGTACAAGAAACAGAGCAAGAACAAGATGTCAGACAGGAAAACTTGCTTCAAGAGGTTTCATCGGAAGACAGGCGAATAAAGCATTTGCAGGAACTGTTTGACGATTTGCAAATGAACACCCAAGATGAATCAGAATTCATCCAACACACGATCACAAATTTACGAAACCATTTCCGAAGACTTTTGTTTCATTTACAGGATGCTCTCAAATATGTATTGCTGACGAAATGAAACAAATTTCGGTTTTTTACAGGATTCGAACTGAAATCAGGGCTACAAGAATTCAAATGTTATAGGCCACTGGGAAGATACGGCGCCTGAGCATCGCACCATTCAAGTGGAAAAGGACAGCGTCAACGTCGAAGGACTGCAAAGAAACGGCCTGGTCACCAATCTCGAAAAAAAGATATGTTACATTTCTTAAGCATGTATGGCGGCCTGTTTCAGTGTTGGCAGTAAGGATTAATATTACATAACTTGTTTACAGCATGAGACATTTTCGAAAATTTTTGAAATCAAGAGCTGGAAAGAAAAAGATGACCACCATTATGAACTATGCAAGGGATGACCGCTTGGAAGATACGGCGCTTGAATACCGTATCATTGAACTGGAATAGGACAGCGTCAACGTCGAAGGACTGCAAAGAAACGGCCTGGTCACCAATCTCGAAAAAAAGATATGTTACATTTCTTAAGCATGTATGGCGGCCTGTTTCAGTGTTGGCAGTAAGGATTAATATTACATAACTTGTTTACAGCATGAGACATTTTCGAAAATTTTTGAAATCAAGAGCTGGAAAGAAAAAGATGACCACCATTATGAACTATGCAAGGGATGATCGCTTGGAAGATACGGCGCTTGAATACCGTATCATTGAACTGGAATAGGACAGCGTCAACGTCGAAGGACTGCAAAGAAACGGCCTGGTCACCAATCTCGAAAAAAAGATAAGTTACATTTCTTAAGCATGTATGACGGTCTGTTTCACTGTTGGCAGTAAGGATTAATACTACATAACTTGTTTACAGCATGAGACATTTTTCCCAAAGGTTTGGAATCAGGGTCTGTACAGAAAAAAATGGCCAGCAGGGTGAACTATGGATGGGATGAAAGAATCTGAATATTGGTACGAAAAGCAAACATCATTACAATAGACAAATGTATCATGTGATAGAGTATTAAGTGCGGATGAAGTACATAATCCATCTCTGCTATTGTGTGTTATCTAGTGTTCCCCTGTAAGAAAATCGTTCGAGGAGGATGCAGATTGGCCCTGAAGTATCGATCATTATCAGACAAGAGGAACCAGATGCCTATTACGTACGAACATATTGTACCGAAATATTAAAGTAATTATCATGGTAAATAATATATATGTAATGCCTTACAATTACGTAAATACGTTAATTCATATATGTATTTCCTATATTACATATAGATGCGTACAATAATGGAGTACCTATTAATATTTAAGGGAAAATTGTAATTGTACGAAGGACGTCAAAGTTGTCTTTCCTTTCATCTAGGAAATTTGACAAACTTGTTACAAATATGTACATAAAATAGGAAATATACGAATTTCATTGTTCAAAAGTACATATAAATGATTTATTTAGTCTAAGACGCGTTATATATGTATTTTCTTTGGCTATATACATACTGATCGCTGCCTGTAAGCTTGGCTGGTCCCTATTGGCGACTGCCTAGGGCGGCAAGTCGACAAGAGGTGCAAAATGGTATTTTCATTGCCGATATTGTTGAAAATAAACTTTAAAATAAAATATTACTAATTGTACTGCAACTGTTTTAAGCTACGAATAAAAATTCAGAGTAAGGTCATCGATAAACTCAAATAAATGTATTATAATAAAGGGCGTTATCTCGTAAGTTCGCATAGGGCGCAAAAAAGATTTGAGCCGTGCCTGCGTCAAGATTTTGCGAAACGATTCCCTTGCTCACATTGTGTGCTCGAGATCATTGCGCACGCCCGTCGCGCACGCAAAGGACGGAGCGTCACGGCGTCCGAAAGACGGAGCGAGACAAAACATCAACGCGTCGTTTGTCTCGTACCGCCCTTGCTCGCTTCCAGTGTCGCTCGCTCTCGTTCCATCTCACTCTCGCCTTCGCCGGAAAAGAGTGAGACAGAAGTGGTGGGGATAGCGCAAAACCCACATCGTGTACATCAAATCGAGTCCACAAGGAGACAATACTGTACTCAGAAATTTGTCCACGCGCAGCGGTTTTGGTAAACCATTTAATAAACGATGTTTGATATCGTTCATTTCTGATTCGACGGCACTGGAATTAGCGTGTAATTTGCCAAATTGAAATTTCTCCATCATTAACCCAGTATATAATGGAAAATGTGGTAGTAAATTACTAATACTTCTAGCCATTTGCGGCCTATAATATGGATTTATCTCTGTACCATTTTTTTCATTTTCAGCTTGATTTTTAATATTCAAGCTAAACTCGCGACACCATGAAAATACCAATGCTTCATCGTTAAAATCTTGTGACTCTAATTCGTGGTCTTCAAAATTAGACTCGCACGTGGGATCATCATTTGTTTCGACATCTGCCATTTCCGGGAACTTGTCCTTACCCTTAATGACATTTATCATGTAAATGCGAGCCTCTTCCGATACGGTTTTTTGTCCAGATTTGTCTAAACCGCATGTCTGTGCATAACATAAAATTAATAAATGTTTGACGAAGACTTTAAAGTTTTCAAAAGCTATTTGATTCGTCAGTTGCCCCATAGCCAATAGATAGAAGGTTTTCACTTGCGGATGAAGAGATTTTATGGGCTTCCAACGTGATACAAAATGCATGTAATGGCAAATGTCGAGTCTTACGAATGAACGTGGCAAAGTTAGAAGTGACTCGTTTGTTAAGCACAGAAAACATTTTGATAAATAATCTTTTAGGTTTTTGCATTGTGCGAAAACTCTCGTTATTGCACCCAAAAGCGCTTTGTCGAAATCACAAGTTACCTCTTGTGGTAGTGGAAACTTACTTGTGTGAGTGGAACCGAGACGAATTATTTCATAGAGCCAATTTTGTATTGCGTTCGTATTCTGTGTAGAACTTAACATTTGGAACACTGGCATTTTCGATGTAGGTGTCTCGGCAACAATTTGATATAAATAAATGTGTGGGCACAAGTTTCCATCAGGCGTACGCAGTTTTTTAACAAGCGATCCAGTGGCATCAATAAATATTCTTCGATAATATTGAATATAAACAGCTGTTTGTTCCACTGTCCAGTAATGGACGAAAAACGGATCTAAACCTATAGAGTGAATAGAACCCGGATGATACTTATATTTCATTTGTAAAATGCTGTTCACTGGATCGGTTGAAGTAATTTCCAAATTCTTGTTTATTAATTGTTCCTTAGCTTTTCGCAACACGCATGGTTTCGGTAAATGTGGAGGCTCCGGATCACCAATCTCCATAAGATTATCTGCTTCTGCTCTTCGCCACATGCTAGGCAAAGTTTTATTATCGACCATCGTTTTTGCAATTGCAATTCTGCGACTGCCTTTCAGCTGTCTTCTTTTATTATGTTTGATGGTCGATACAAAACCTTCCACTTCGCATTCAAAAACTACTTCCGATTGGGGCAATGGTTTGTTTATAATACATCCTACAAATTTAGCCTGGCATTCGGAACAAAATCCTGATATTTTCAAATACAAACCCTGCTCTGAAACTTTACACCTTTTGAATGCGAAGGGACATGGAAGTTTCACTTCTTTATATATTGCGGCAAACAGTACGTCAGACCAAACTTTTCTTTGAAGCGTAGAATACGTTCGACTTTGACCTTCATTGTTTGCATATTCCACGTTTTCCGGTTTTATTTTTATCCACTCTTTATGTGACAAGATCAAATTAAACCGAATTACGTTATTAGAATTGCTCTCCGTCGAAGCATCTAAATCAATAAAAGACAAATCTTCTTGAATATTGTGGAAATCTAATACTTTTTTCCAAATATCGTATCGATTCTGCTTGCACATGACATAAATATATTTCGGTTTCAGTGTCTGATTCATACGATTCGAAATATCTTTATAAACTGCGTCACTTGGAACAACAGGCAAGCCATGATCATCAGCCAGATGCTTATAATCCTCTGAGAGAATTATATTCAAAAGTTCATCTACAGTATTCATTTTGAAGATCTGTATAATATTCTAAATAAAGGAAACTCTGAATGAAAAAAGGTTGGTCCAACTTTCTTGATCTTTAAGTGACTTCGTACTTACCAAATAGAAGGACAATGAAATGTGCTGTAGACGTAAACTAGAGCAAGCCCAATAAATAAAACAAATAACACACATATAACTAGAACTTAATTAACGAAACACCACCTAAAACGAACAAAACGAAACACAAACTGAACAGTAACTTAAAATGCATAAGAAATGCTTAAAACGTCTCACTGTGCAGTTGCTGCTGGAATGGTTCTGTTTCAACTGAATGCAAAGAGAAAGTCGAAGGCTTTTCTGCACCATAACATAAACACATGAAGTGTTTATCGTCTAAGCAGTTCCTTCGGAGGAACCCCATAGCTCCATACAGAGACGCCCCTAGAGTTTGCGGGACCCGGGGCAAAAGTCGATATTATTTAAAACATTTAATTGACTGTGTCTACACGCACGACCTAATTAAATTTATATTTATATAAGTATATAAAATTGTATACTTACCAAAGACAGAAAACCTAACATGAAAATAAATAAATAACACATATAAGCACAATAGCACAAAAACCGTAAATCGAAAATTAACAAGTTGAAAAGTATATTTCTGTTACGACCGACATTTTGTTGCATGCATGACTGTACCATGTTGGTATGGGTGCTTCGAATATTTATTAATTTCCTAGATATTAATAAAAAATGATTGTTAATTATTTTTACAATTTCGTTTGAATTACATACACGTAGCTGCGAACCCCATAACGAGGGGCCTTCTCGTCCTTGATTCCGAATAAATACCAAAATATTTTTTGAATATCTCGAAATCTAAAGTAGTCCGGCGGTAATATATATAGAGAAAAGTTATTTAAAATGTTGATCTTGACAACACAATACAAGGTCATTAAAGTCGGTGGTGATAATCCTATTTCCAATAATTATCCTACATTTTTACGACATTTCGCAATTCTGCTGCTATGATTTCTATTGAGCATTTATAGTTTTAACCTATATAATTTTAAAAATATGTGTGAAAAATTGATACCTTGACAACTATAATTAATTTATTTAATTTGTACAAAATGAAATCCCTAAGCGCGAGGCCTGGGGCAAGGGCACCGCTTGCTCAGTGCTAAGGGCGGCTCGCCTCCTCACGAATTTGGACAATGTGTGCGAACGTGATACGTAAAAACGCGACGCGACGTACAGGGTAGACGTGTAATTATTCGACCATTCGAATGTTCGAATAATTTCGAAAACGAATAATTTCTTCGAATATTCGAATATTCGAATAATGAGGAGTATTCAAATATTCGAACATTCGAATATTCGGAACGATCGAATTTCGGATTGTACCGAATAGGAATCTGAACATGCAATATTTGTTCATACTTTACCGTGAAATTCTTTTCATATTGGCCTTTACAATTTGGAATTTTATTAATTTTTGGTTCTATGAATTTTGCAACGAAGGCTATGAATTTTATTTAAATTTAGGGACCTAGTGTATTTAAATGTTGAATCATAATGCTCATTAATAGCAATAGTAATAATTGTATTCCTTGCTTATTTTCGAAGCGTTCATCGGGAAGCATTTGCTTGCCAAATGTCGAATAGGGGGCAATCGGCATCGTGCCGTTTTTTCAGTGATTTCGACCTTCTTCGCTCCAAGTTAATCCGTATATTGCTCTGTCGGCGGATGATACATTTGGTAACCATCTGTACCTGTATGTACCGTTGTGCACCGCCGACTCGGGGCAATTTCGTCATAAACCGCGACCCTGGCGAAATGCTCTGTCCGATCATCCTGGCTAGTTTTTGGGACCAGCTGGTTGTAAATACATTTCCTCCACCTCGTCAAGACGGCGAAGGTACCCCCTCCACCGACGAATTAACAGAGGGGAGGTCCCTCCTCTTCTTCAAAAGTGTAAACAATTGGAATTTGTCACCTCCCAAAATTCTGGACAACGCGTCTACCATCTAAACGCCGGAAAAGTTAGCGAGGGCTCTTATTAAAGTCATCGTTCAGCTTATGTTTCGACTCATATTTACAGAATCTAATAATTTATACCAAATACAGTAAATATTTCATCAACTCATTCATAGAAGCCCCCAGTAAAAAGACTAATGATTATGCTACCTTTATACAGTCTATGTACTGCAGCCATTTAAAAAATAATTCATTGGGCAGAGCAGATCTTAAAGTATAAACAAATGGACATGTTTTTGATAAACAGGTGAATATTAAATTTGGCGAGTTTCTTTAATTTATTTATTAAATAAGAATAAATTTAATAAATTAACTATTAATTTTATCATTAAATCTGTATACAATTTGTTTGTATACTATTTATGCTTATGTAAACAACAGCTAGTGATGGGCTCAAGACCGATCGAATCGCTTCGAATCTATGACACAATGTTTCTAATCGCTTCAAATCTCATTTGTCATGGTCGCCAAGCAAATCGAATCGCTTCGAATTCTGGACAGAAGTTTCGAATCGCTTCGACTGTTATTCGAAACAAACATTTCTTGAAAGTCTTGATAGGTCTTGAAGGTCTTGAAAGTCTTGACAGTTCGAGGTTCGGGAACTCGAGCTTCGGAACGAGTCGGAAATATTCGGGGGGGGGGGGGGGTCGGGATCCGAAACATTCATCCGGAATTTGGAGCGAATCTCGCGACTCGACTCGAGAGTATCGAGATATCACCCGATCCCCCCCGAATATTTCCGACTCGTTCCGAAGCTCGGGTTCCCGAACCTCGAACTGTCAAGACTTTCAAGACTTATCAAGACCTTCAAGACCTGTCAAGACTTTCAAGAAATATTTGTTTCGAATAACAGTCGAAGCGATTCGAATCTTTACAGGATTGATTAACTTCGAATCGATTTCGAAGCTGCTGTGTTGATCCCATCACTAACAACGGCACCCTTTCTCGTCAATCGTTCGTGAAGCAGAAATCATTCGAAAACAGAGTCGTGTTCGTTCATTGTCAACGCATTATGCTCGTTAAAATATAATTATATTCGGAACAAAAATATCTGGGTCACCGAAATATAGATATATTTTATTACATGAAAAAAGCATTATATTGTATTTCCTACTTTTTGGGGAAGAGGGTCAATCATTTTATAGGGGTCAACATCTGTATGCGTTACCCTATTCGAATACAGTATTGTCTCGTTACGATCCAGACTTTTCGCTACCCCCACCACTTCTGTCTCACTCTTGTGCGGCGAAGGCGAGAGCGAAATGGAACGAGAGAGAGCGAGAGGCACTGAAAGCAAGAGAAGACGGTAAGATAGATGACGCGTTCATGTTTTGTCTCGCTCCGTCTTTCGGATACCGTGACACTCCGTCGTTTGCGTGCGCGACGGGAGTGCGTGATGATCGCAAGCGCGGGAACCGCTACGGAAAATCTGAACGCAGGACCAGCCCAAGTCTTTTTTGCGGCCTAGGCGAAATTGTCAAATTGACCCCTTCATTATAATACATTTATTTGAGATTATTTATAACTTTACACTGCAAAATTAGGCAACTGCTAGGGCGTAAGATTGACAAGAGGTGCAAAATGATATTTTCATTGTTGGCATTGTTGAAAATAAATTTTTAAATGAAATACTACAAACTGTACTACAACGGTTTTAAACTACGAATAAAAAAATAAGAGTAAGGACATGAAGAAGCTCAATTAAATGTATTATAATAAATGGCGGAATTTGACAAGGTCGCCTGGGGCGCAAAAAACACTCGTGATGTGCCTGACTATCTGACCATGGCGCGCATGTGTCGAACAGTTACGATTTCATGTGAGCACTCGCGTCCGTCGCCCACGCCGCTCCGCAAGCAAAGCGTTAGATCTCGCTCTCCCCTTCGGCCAAAAAAAAGCGAGAAACGAACCCTCGGACGAACACGCCGGTCCCGACCAGCGAACACCTGACGAGACAATACTGTATTTAGATTATTCGAATATACGTAACAGCATTTACCATAAGGCGCAGTAGGCGCAAGGTGGGGCCTCACTCTTTATGGGCCCATATTTTCACCTTCACTCTGTGTACTAATAGTTTAACGTTAACCGTGTATAGGTATGTAATTACACTTCACGCATTTTCAGTCACAAATGTACAGAAAAAACTGTAGCTGCGTAAGTTTTATTAATTTTTAAGAAGATAAGTGTAGAAAGAATTACAACACATAATTTAAAATACAAAAATTGAAAAGTGAAATACAAAAAATAAAAGTTACATAATTTCTTCGAACGGTACAGCGCGGTACAAACCTAGTACAAACTAGTACAACCTCGAGTTTTTAATTTTTCGTAAATTTTTTTTCCCAATCGTACGACTCGACACTTCGGTTATTTCCATTTTTCTCGGAAACCAAAAGAGTTAAACAATTTCTCTGAACGGTACAACGCGGTACAAACCTAGTACAAACTGGTACAACCACGAGTTTTTAATTTTTCGCAAATTTTTTTTCCCTGTAGTACGAGTCGGCACTTTGGTTATTTCCATTTTTCTCGGAAACCAAAAGTGTTAAACAATTTTTAGGAACGGTACAACGCGGTACAAACCTATTACAAACTGGTACAACCACGAGTTTTTAATTTTTCGCAAATTTTTTTTTCCCAGTAGTACGACTCGACACTTCGGTTATTTCCATTTTTTTCTGAAACCAAAAGAGGTAAACAATTTCTCCGAAATGTACAACGCGGTACAAACCTAGTACAAACTAGTACAACTTCGAGTTTTTAATTTTTCGCAAATTTTTTTTCCCAGTAGTACGAGTCGACACTTTGGTTATTTCCATTTTTCTCGGAAACCAAAAGAGTTAAACTATTTTTACGAACGGTACAATGTTCGGTACAACTAGTACAATGCAGTACAATCGCGAAAAATCATAATTTCCGAAAAGGGGGGGCTAGCTTGATTTCTTATTTTCTAGTTTTCGCTTTTAGGGGCTCTCGCTCGCTCTCGTTCCATCTCGCTCTCGCCTTCGCCGGACAAGAGTGAGACAGAAGTGGTGGGGATAGCGACAGGCCTACATCGTGTACACCAAATCGGGTACATATGGAGACAATACTGTATATATATATATATATATATATATATACACCTAGAATTTGGAACTGTTTATAATGAAGTATGTTGGGTAGGTGCGAATAACTGTTGCTCCGTAAACGGAAAGTCCTAGTTTCGACTCCTCTCGTCACCGTCAATTTTTTTTTCCGAACATGGACCTGATAAAGACGTCTTTAAGACGTCTGAGAAAAGACATCTTAAAACATCTTTAAGTCGTCTTGATTCGTGACATAAGACGTGCAGAAGACTTATATAAGACGTGAAAACGACGTTTACAGACGTCTGGAACGTCTGGCTTCAGACGTATTTAAGATGTCGTTAAGATGTCTGTGTGCTGTCTGGGATGTTCCCGCCTTAACGCTCTAGGTCGAGCATGGTATTTAAGGGGGGAGACCACTGTCTCAAATCTGAATTTTTTTTACATTTTCTCTCCAAATTTTATGAAGAAATTCGCACAATTGACAGAGCTATGGTGTTTTACGTGAAGCGGTGTCAAACGCGCGACTGAGCCACGCGGAACATTGAAAGCGTTTTCCACAGAATGACATTTTTCAACCGCGTTGACAGTCTACAGAGAAAACTATACGTCCAATTGGCATGATCAAGGACCTTTTTTGTACGGAAAATCCGCCGCTATTACGCGACGATCAGACATTTTCAATTTTCTATCTGCTTCTATTTTTTTTAGCAACATTTCCCCCATTTTGTACCCCGAAAAGATGACTTTTTTCAGTGGTCCGCCATTTTGTTATTTTTTACAATTTTGACATTTTTCGATCGTCACCTAATAGAGGCAGGCTTCTAGTTTCTAAATATTATTGTTTTTTTGAATTTCGATGAACCATGTGGTTATATGGCGTGGGGACTGTCAACGCGACTAGCATGTTTTTGCCGGAGCGCAAATTTTGACGAAGAGTATACAGGAAACGGATTTATGAATTTGATTGAAAAAAAAATTTTCTTAACCTTCGATATGTACATTATTAACTATACTAAGCAATAAATTGATTTACTTGCGTTGTTTGGTTGAAATAAATTCCCGAGAGCATCCTTACTTTTCGGACCGAGACAGTGGTCTTCCCCCTTAAGTGAACTTGACGGTCGATTTCCAGAGGCAATGTCTCCATTCTCCCGCCGCGCGTCTTGGCCCCCGCGGCGACCGAGGTGCTTCGAGCGCCTCAGACTCATACCATATGAACCGCGCGTGGCGCATTGGGGCGACATTGTATCAATATGGTTGACATTGTATCAATATGGTTCCACATCGTTGCAGAGAGTACGATTGTCGATGCGTTTTTATTCTGTCAACATGCCACGCGCGGTTCATGGAAATCGGCCGTCAAGTTCACTTAAATACTATGCCTGCTCTAGGTGGTCTCTCCCGTACAGGCCGTCGCACAGTGGTGGTTCCAAAGTGACTTTTGTGAACAAAATTCCGTATCTCCTTCAATTCTCAACCGATTTTTGTCTGTTTTTGCTCGTTTTGTCGGGGATTAAATTTGCTAAAATGTCACACTGTAGTTTTCCAATTTTTTAGGGATAAAAAAACAAATTCTGAACTCTTGGTTCCGAAACAATGAGTTTATTAACCAGTTTTATTTCATATATCTTTCAGTAAATGGTAGAAAAAACACGTTTTGATTGTAATTTAAGTATTTGACATTTTTAGAAAATATAATCAGTAGTAGGGCTATGACAGTTCTAACCCAAATTTGAATTTGAAGGCCATTTTCCCCTCCCCTCCTCCGACCGTGAAACTCAAATTTGAGTTTCAAGGTCGCAGGAAATCTATCGCAGCGGGGCGACGGGCAGCCAGGCGGCGGATGACGTCATACAGATGGGCGGAGTGATGGAGGGTATTAGCGAGAGACCAATGATCGAATCAATCGATAACCGAATCGATACCGAAGTGCTACACTCTCTTGGGCGTGGTACTGATTACTGTCGGTAAGGAAGGAAATATTAATTTTAAGATATTAATTTAAATGAAAAAACAGAATCCAGGCGACGAGGCTCGAACCCAAGACCTCCACAATACGAGTCAGCCGCCTAACCAACTCCCCGAACGCCCACTCCCTGACATTAGTCTTTCTCCAATGGTACATATACCAAGCGTCACACGCGTCCGTTCTTTATCGGACGATCTCGGGAAAGATCGGCTTTTTACACACCGCGTCTTCAGAGGAGGGAAAGAGACAGAGCATTACTTTAAAGCTAAAATTCTGGGAGGAGGAAAAGAGACAGCACTACTCGGTGGTATAATCGCTTTTGTTCTTTAGATAACAGTATTTCAAGCGTCGCAGCGTCTCGCGCGATCTCGCGTAATTTAAGTCCTCTGGAGCAGCCGTCATGTAGCGGTGTGAAGAAGGCGCGAATCACAGAATTACGCAGCATCAGCAGAATTCTTTTTCCGTACCAATATGCGGCATAGAGACATTTATTTCCAACGCAGGGAAATAATAATTTTTTAATCACCGATATAACGAACTATTATGTAGCAAACAGACATATTTTTCCGAACCATTATGTAGCAAGCATTCTAAAGCTAACAAGGTTTTAAAGCGTTCTGATTTAACGTCGCAGCGTATCGCGCGATCGTGAGTAATTTGATGCCTCTGGAGCAGCGGGATATCATTTGGCAGCGCGAAGAACGCTCGAACGAAATAAACGCCGAATCTTAGAATTAGGTGGCGAGGACAGAAAGAGCATGATGGATAAATAAAATGGAGAAAAAAATATACGTTTAAGAAATTTTATTTAAAATTAAAAGAATATAATTTAACATTTTTTCCTACGAGCATCAGCTAGAATATAATTGATGGCGCATGCTACCAGTTCGCAATCTACATGATAATCCTCACAGTAATGTTCGCTATCACATATGATTTTAGCAGCACGACGCGCATCTAATGTTTCGCAGGCAACATCGCTCTGTAGTAGCACGTTAACAAAAGTTTCAAATTTTACTCTCACATCTTCTGCAGTTTGATGCAGCCGTGGATACACATAGTCTATACATGGTTCAAGATTTAATAAAAATGTTACTGTATCCGGTTTGAAATACAGCGGCTTATTATGTAGCATCATCTTTACAATCGGAGAATTATAGATATCACAAAAATCAATCGTTAATTGATCCATCTGCATCGAAGGTGATGCAGGTAATCGTGAACGTTCTTCGATAGCATCACGATTGTCGCATAGCACACCCCATGTATTATATGGTAACGTGAGAGTCATCCCACGATTGTCGAGAATAATTTCTACATCGATCGTAGGACGTACTCTGATACCAATTTCCAAATATTTGCTGCCCATGGATGTTAATGCGTATCTTCTGACCATGATACGCGATGTTCGGCGCGGGCTAAGAGAACAATCAAAGCTATGAAAGTGCCCGCTCGTATTAGGAATAAACATGAATATTTTGCGAAGATGTGAAAATTAAACCTTACCAAGCAACTATATCCTCCCCGCATTGAGCTATGCCATCATCTCGCACGATCGGATCGTAATAATTCATGCGGTCAATGTTTCCATCGGCACCGGTACTGCATATTTTTTTCAGAGCACAATTTGTTCCTCGAAAGTCACTGAGGCTACTGAGCGATTGATTGAATAGCGTTCGGGAGACTGGCTTAAATAGAGGTGCAATTGCTTCCCCCACCACAGCATTTTATTTTAAAGCATCCAATTTTTCCATAATGTTTTTTAATCTTAACATCGCAGCATATCACATGTAATTTGAACCCATCCTCAAGGATAAAAGTCTCAATACGTGTTGAACGTAATATAATACTTTTGGGAACGTAGAATCTTAGAATTATGCGGAATGTAGGACACTTTGTGTGGATCAAGAATTTGTCCCGGGTGGTGAAATTCATTTGCGATCGGTATGTATATAAACTTATGACATGATGAAATGTCTCGCGAAACAAAATAAATAAAAAAATTGTTGGGTTTACAGATGCATGCACTATTTCGGATCCGCCGCGAAGTTGGAGACCCATTCAGTGGACTGTGGGCAAATGAATGACTGCGCCATTCTGCTGCCCAGCGAAGGCAAAAATTTGGTCAGCTTCAGCAACCACTGCAGGAAGGAGCGACTCTCCTTCGTGGTGTACGCAGATCTCGAGTGCATCATCGAGAAAACAGAGGACAACCACCGAACGGGTGCGGCGGACAACAAATTGCACACATACCAACACCATAAAGTGCATAGCATAGCATATTATATGCATTGTTCGTACGATACTTCGCTATCGACGTATCGATGTCGCCGCGACGCGGATGTGTTTCGTGGTTCGTAGATGAACTTAAAAAATTTGCAAATTTTGTCAAACCCATCTTGACCAGTAATGTTCCAATGTTGGATTTAACTCCTGAACAGTTGACGACATTTCACAATGCAACACACTGTCATATTTGCGAAGAACCATTCGACGCTAGCGATATACGAGTCCACGATCATTGTCATATTTCCGGACGGTTTAGACGTCCAGCACATTCGGAGTGCAATTTAAATTATAAAAACGCGTTTTACATCCCCATAGTTTTCCATAATTTATCAGGCTACGATTCGGATTTCATTATCGAGGAAATAGCTACCACATTCGAAGGCAGCGTTGACGTATTACCCATAACTAAAGAAAAGTATATTTCATTCACAAAAAATGTCGAAGATACGGCTGATTCAGATTCGCGAAATTGTATTAAATTGCGATTAATCGATTCGTGCAAATTTCTCAACACCAGTCTCGACAAATTAGCATCCTTTCTTAGCATAGATCAATTAAAAATTTTACGATCACAATTTGAAACATTATCCATTGAGAATATCAATTTATTGACGCGAAAGGGTGTCTTTCCGTATGAATACCTTGATTGCGCGAACAAGCTGCAGGATCCATGCTTACTGCCGCGCGAATCATTCTACAGTTCGTTAACGGGTGAGACTGTATCCCAGGGGGGCTAAGCTTCCCTCTTACGAAATATGAAGCAGAGTTTGTAGCGCCTCCTGCCTACTAGGTGCGTACTAAACTGTGAATATGTGAATCGGGACGTATGTGTATGTGTATACGTGTAATGCATCGCTTACTTTAAAACCTGTCCACGGATCGTCGCGCCAGCGACACGTATGCAGCAGATAGAAGGATAAACATTGAAATTGAATATTTCTTCTTTTCATAGGAAAAGAAAATATATTCAATTTCTTTGTATATCCTTCTATCTGCTGCATACGCGTCACTGACGCGATGATCCATGGTCAAACGGCCTTAGACAAGGTAAACCAGGGAAAGTGAGAACGCCATTTGAAGAATTTCTGGTCCTCCAAAATTTAATCTTTTAAATTTTATTTTAGAAATGACAGGGCTCCTTTGAATCACGTCCGTACTTCCTCCGATTTACCTTCTGAAAATATAAATATAATTAAAAGGAAAAGTATAATTAGATACATAAATATATGTTAAATGATATACAAATTCTTTATTAATTTTAAATAATATTAGTCATTACAATTATTACAATAACAATGATCATATTATATTCAACAATAATATTACAAAATTTATGCAACTCCTAAAATATTTTACTTTATTTCCCTCAGTAGTTTATTTCCCGATTCGCAACCTTCCACTTCGCACTTCTTAGGCCCGGACATAATCTGAAACTCAAATTGATGCAATTAATAAAAAAACTTACAGTATCTCAAAGACGCTATACCTAATACAAAAATTACTTATCTTATGTAATGACTGATCCACGTGGGTTACACTTCCTCGTATCTGCGCCAAACAATTAAAAATGACGACAGTCGTTATGGTAACATTTCACCAATGTCGAAAGGTTGTGTGTCCTGCTCACTGATACACCTAGGTATGTGTGTGTGATGTACCTAGCGCCTCCTACCTACTCGGTGCTAACTAAACGGGAACTTCGGCCAAACAATGACGGCTTGGTCCCCCTGCTGTATCCGAGACCGATTACGCACACGCCGAGACTGTGTGGCAGCGTTTTGGGATTAGAACCTTGGGCGAATACAGCGACTTGTATTTGAAAACAGATGTCTTGTTATTGGCAGATATTTTTGAAAATTTTCGCGAAAGTTGCATCAAGAGTTATGGATTAGATTCAGCACATTATTATACTCTACCTGGTTTCACATGGGATGCAATGCTAAAACATACCAAAATTACATTCGAATTGCTCACTAACGTCGATATGGTCATGTTTATCGAACGCGGTATACGTGGGGGTTTAAGTCAATGTTCCGGAAGATACGCACATGCCAATAACAAGTACATGCTATCTTACGATGCATCGGAAAAGTCATCGTACTTGATGTACTTTGACGTGAACAATTTGTATGGATGGGCAATGTGTCAACCCCTGCCATACGCTAAATTTCAATGGGTCGAAGATGCTGTAAATTTTGACGTGTCTTCAATCGGTGTCGATTCGCCCACGGGATACATTCTCGAGGTAGATCTGGAATATCCGCAACGTCTGCATGACGCTCATGCCGATCTACCGTTCTGCCCGACGCGTGCCAAACCACCTGGCAGCAGACAGGACAAGTTACTCGCGACGGTATACGATAAGCAGCGTTACGTTATCCATTATCGCAACCTGCAGTAGTGCACGCGTCACGGTCTTCGTATTACAAAGATACACCGCGTGCTTAAATTCGCTCAATCCCCCTGGCTCCGCGATTACATCGAACTCAATACACGGTTTAGAACAAGCGCGACAAACGACTTCGAAAAAAATTTGTACAAATTGATGAACAACGCGGTATTCGGTAAAACTATGGAAAATGTACGAAATCATGTGGATGTAAAACTTTTAACACATTGGGAAGGGCGATATGGCTCGGAGGCAATGATCGCGAAACCGAATTTCCATAGCAGAAGTGTTTTTTCGGAAAATTTAATAGCTGTTGAATTGCGAAAACTCGAGGTGAAATTCAACAAACCGATATACGTGGGTATGTGCATTCTGGACATATCAAAAATTTGTTTGTACGAATTTCACCACGAGTACATGTCGCCTGAGCACGGACTAAATTGTAAAATTCTATATACCGACACAGATGGTCTCATTTATCGCATTCAATGCGATGATATCTACGAGTCCATGAAACAAAATATCGATAGATTCGACACGAGCGATTATCCTACCGACAGTCCATATAATATGCCGCGCGTAAATAAGAAGGTTCCGGGGCTGATGAAGGACGAAAATAACGGTGCGATAATGACCGAATTCGTAGGTCTTAGAGCGAAGGTGTATGCACTTCGCGTAGACGGTAAAAAAGATACGAAAAAGGCGAAAGGCGTCAAGACCAACGTCATAGCCAAAAGGATAACTTTCGACGACTACGCGCAGTGTTTGCACAGGGAGATCGAAATGGCTCGCAGGCAATCATGCATACGGTGTAAATTGCACAAAGTGTACACCATTTCGGAATCTAAAATCGGTCTATGTCCGTACGACGACAAGCGGCATATCGTACCCGATTCGATCGACACTCTGCCCTGGGGACATTATAATATCCCATTGTAAAAATAGAAATTGTAATTGTATTTATTAACTCGATTATTATAAATAGTGGAATTATTGTTTAATATAAAAAATCTTCGGGCATGTATAGAAAATTATTATTGTATTTATTAACTCGTTCATATAAATAGGGGAATTATTGCGTAATATAAAATTGATCACTCATGCATAAGTATCATTGTATATATTAACTGGATTATAAATGGTTGAAATAATGTGTTAAAAATAAAAAAAATTGTTTGCACATTTACATATATGTATCATTGTATTTATTGAACCATGTATTATTATTTTTACAATACATTATTTTTATTTATCCATGAATTGTGTGATTTATCAAATCCCAACAACTTGACGTACACCTTATTCCTCTTTCTACGCAACACTTTTTCCACTAGATATACATCAGGATCGGTGACGCGTTGCAGCTCGTGTTCATAGAATCCTCCGGCAACAGGTTTTCCTCAGGAATCGACGAGCATATACATTGCGGGATTAGTTGCTTGTACTTTGGCTATCTGGAACACCTCCGTTGTCCAATTCGGCGTATAGCCTTTATCGAATATGGTTTTAAATTTGCTCACGCGCATAAACTCGCCCAACTTGAATCTCGCTGGAGCAGCGATCTTTATGTTGCTGTATACGGTGGCTAGCAGCTTATCGGCGATCGCAGGGGTAACATCACAAGGACGCATTCTGATGGTTCTATGTTTTCGTGCGTTATACTCTGCAAGTAGACTTGGTAGCACATCGGTCCATCTATAGGCTCCATTGAGCGTAAACAGTTTCCACATATTGTTCTTCAAAGTTCAATTGAAACGTTCTACGACGGAGGCCTTCATCACCGACTACGTCGAATAATGATTAACGTCATGCTTTGCCAAGAGTTTCTGCACATCGGCGTTGTAAAATTCTTTTCCTTGATCGGTTTGCAAATTTTTCGGATATCAATCTCTAAATATCTTTGCAATGCTTTAGTCACCTCAGCGCCACTTTTAGTCTTGAGCGGCAACGCCCATGCATACTTGCTCTACACATCGATGACGGTGAGTATGTAGTGGTGACCCTGGTTGAATCGCGAGTATGGACGCATTTCTACAATGTCAGCTTGCCACAGTGATCTGATACGATGATTCGTATCCATTCACTATGACGCGTCTCCGCGGGAAATGTCTTCGAGCTGGAGCATGCAATTCCTCAACAAGTTGTAGCTTCTTGTGGCCGTGGTTTTCTTTACTCTTGGATTTCGATATTGGCTGCATGTTTGATCGCAGAGGTGTATCTTGCGCGATTTTGCATCAAAGTCTGCATCGGCTACGCAAAGAGCGTTATCTTGCATATAATTTCGAAGCAAACCGCTCCATTTGTAATAGTCCATTTTAACTGCTCCACTCTTCTCTAGTGATACCCCAAATTTGTTGATCGGCATGTCGATGCATACAGTGCACATCATTGGCGTGCGGCTTAATTTATATAATGAGGCCTACCTCACGTAGTTCCTCGTAAATAGATAGAATTTCGGGATCATGAGAGTTGTTACCCGCCTGACGCGACGCTTCCAGCAAACGCAATCGATCCACCAGCTCGTTGGGATCGTCCCAGTGTACGTAATCGATCTTGTTATCGTTTACCACCATGGCTCGTGGTGTCCTCAGACCTTTCCCTGCTTTATTGACTGATTTGGGGGAGTAGCGGTGCAATTACATGTTTGTACTTGTATCCCTTGTTGCTCAATACGGGCTTTTTAGCACCATGACCGCGTCTGTGGGCATTCGTCACCAGCAGTATACTTTTGTATTTTTGTTTATCAGCATCAGTGTATATAGTATCATCGGGAATTCTCTTGAAAATCAGTTCGTAAAGACCGGGTGTTCCTCCGTATCTTACACCATCTATGATTATATTATCATCCTTGTCTATATTGAAAGCCTTATCCCCAAGCATCGTTACACTATTGCCAAAGTATACACCGTACACATAGTCCATTGTTGGATCCCTATCACCACTTAGGATTGTGCTCATCTATTTTTGACCCAGCAGGCCGAAATGGTTGCGAAACGTTTCTTGTCCTTCGGGTGTTTGAAGTTGCTGCCTGAGTCGGATGTTACAAACGACTCATCTGGACTCGTTTCGAAAACGGCAGCACCATTGGTTGAGAGCAATTGTACACTGGGAAATGTATTTATTGGTGTGGGAGGAACGGGAGACTCATTTGATGTAACATTCCACCGTTTATGCTTCGCTTGAACTGGTGTACAGGTTATCGGTGAATATTCAGACGACATGTGTCGTTTCCTCTTTGTCTTGCGCGATGTGTTCCCTTACGGATGGATTTTTTTAGGCGTTAATATTTCATTCTCTTCAACGTCTGTGCTCATCGGTGGTGATATGTCAGCTTCTGTCGCTGTGATATTTTCCACAATATGTTTTAGGGGTTCGACGATAGGTTGAAAGTATCTCTCCAACGCGATATCTTCCTCCATCTTGCCAATCTTCAAAGCCTGATGTTTCTTGCGAATGGAGTCGCTGGTTTTTGCAATTTCCTTCGCTATTCTCTCGCGATCCTTAATCTCCAGAGTATCGATATCAATCATCGTTGTACCGCTGACGTTGCTTTCCCACCGACGTGTTGACGACAATTGACCATCTCACGGTACGGCAAACTTGTTAAATCCCTTTCTATAACGTCTAGTGGACATTGCGATATCCTTGTCTATTACCACCAAACCATATTCCCGTTGCCAACAATTACGACACCAAGCGCAGAAATCCTCGTAAGACATGTCAGTGTTTACATGATCGTTGTACACATGTTTCAAGTTGGTACCATCCTGCTTAAACAGAATCAACAGATTGGCATTGTCGCGTATAAGATGTTTGGGTATCTTTGCATACGTCTGACAGAGATAGAAGCAGTCAATGTTCGAGTGGCGCCCCATTGCAAAGTACTCTCGTATCGTATCTTGCTTGTCGCATGCCACGTCATCAAAGATAAAAATAGAATTCGGAAGCGATTCGCTCGGTGGGATGACATCACTGTTATTCGAAAACGTAAAGTAGCCAATTTCATCTATCGGAGTCAATAAATTCTCCAAATACTGATATTTCGGCTGTTGCAACGACTTGGAGTACACTTACACGTTCTCGAAGCGGACGCCATGAGGACTTTCCAGCAAGCTCACCAGCACGTTGGTCTTTCCACAATTTGATGGGCCACAAACGAGGCAGCGTATAGTGTTTGGTAGCATGCTACCATGTCTGCGTCTGGTTTTCGAAGACATCACTCGTGATGTATCGTCAAAATTTGTCATATGCGGGGAGAGGGGGTACACAGATTTGGGAAAGGAATAGATACATTTAAAATAGGCTACTGGAATGTAGCAGGTTTATTGAGCAAAGACGAACAGTTTTGGGATTTCTTACAAGATCTCGACGTAATAGGATTAGTAGAAACGTGGATTGAAGAGAAACAATGGGAAGGATTGAAAGATAAATTACCACAAGAATTCTCATGGAAATGTAAATATGCCACTAGAGAGAGAAAAAAAGGGAGAGCGATAGGCGGAATTATCACAGGTGTAAGAAAGGGCATAGAAGAGGAGGAATCGAACGCAGGAACGGAACATATTCAAGAGCGAAGAATCAGGATACAAAATGAAAAATGGAGAGTAATAACAGTGTACAGCAGAGATATGAAGGAGACGAAAGAAGCGCTAGACCAGATAATAGAGGAGAGGGAGGTGGAGAAACTGATAATCGGAGGAGATTTCAATGCGAGAATTGGACAGGAAGGAGGCGACTTTAGAATAGAAGAAAAGCATGACGTAAGGAGATCAAAAGACAAAGTTAAAAACACGGAGGGAAAGGTGTTATTAGAGATGGGGGAGGAAAGAGGATGGAATATTCTGAACGGGAATATGGAGGGAGATGAGAAAGGAGAGTACACATACACGGGTCCGAGAGGCAGCACGGTAATTGACTATATACTAACAAATGTCGAGGCGAAAGAAGATATCAAGAAATTCACAGTGGAAGATAGAGTTGAGTCTCTATATGCCTCTGATAGCAGAACTATATAGGGGAAATAAAATGAGAGACCGAGGGGGAAATCAGGAGGGGAGGTGGAGAGAGAGAAGAGTCTGGACAGAGGAAGGAAAGAGAGAGTTTCAAATGGAATTAAACAAAATAAACTTTAATAGGACAGAGGTGAATGAAATGGTAGAAGAAATGGTAGGAAAAATAAATAATGCAGTACGGAAAGAAGAAGTAAAAATAATGAAATGGAAATTGGGCAGCTTTAAGTGGTGGAATTCGAACTGTACAAAAAAGAAAAGAGAAGCCAGGAAAGCACTGAGGAACTGGAGAAGGGGTAAAGGAGACAAAGAAGACTATCAGAAGAAAAGAAGGGAGTACAAAAAAGTGTGTGAAGAAAGGAGAAGGGAATTACAAGAAAGTATAGAAAATGAGATAATGCAATTAAAGGGAGAAAACCAAATATGGGAATATATAAATAAACAAAGAAAGAAAAGAATAGGTATTTCCAATAAAATAGATTTAAAAGAATGGAAGGATCATTTTAAAACATTGCTAGAAGGCGTCGACTGTAAAAAAGATGTAGAGGAGTACGAAGAAATAGACAACACGGAAGGAGAAGAGGAAGAGGAAATAACAGAAGCAGAAGTAAAAGAACAAATCAGAAAACTAAAAAAAAAGAAAGCAGCAGGGGAAGACAAAATAGAAAATGAAGCCTGGATTTACAGTAACGTGAAAATAGTAAAAAGGATCACAGAAATTTTCAGTAAAGTGTGGAAGGGAGAAGGATTCCCGGAGAGATGGAAAGAAGGGGTGATTTCACCAATATTCAAAAAAGGAGATAGAGAAAAAATAAACAAATACCGGGGGATAACGATCCTAAACACAGCGTACAAAATATATGCTATGGTCCTAGAAAAAAGATTAAAAGAGGAACTGGAAAAGAACCACATAATACCAGAAACGCAAGCAGGATTCAGGAACGGTAGATCGACAACAGATAACATTTTTATTCTGAACTATGTATCTAACAGAGAAATACAGAAAAAAGGGGGGAAGCTGTATACGTTTTTCGCGGACCTAAGCGCTGCATTTGACAACGTGGATAGAGTAAAACTTCAGAACATAATTGTAGGGTCACGGAAAAAAGGGAAGTCGCCTCACCGGGACTCGAACCCGCGATCTCTAGATTTGCGCGCTGGCCAGCCGCCTTAGCCACCTCGGCTACCGCCGACTCCCCACGATGTTGTTGTTCCGTGCCCTCTCTTATCGTATGGGGGTTCCTGATCCCACACTCGGCCATCCTGCGACGTCATTCGTCCTCGAATGACATTGTCGCACACCAACCACTTTGTGTCTTTTATTTTTTCGCGTCGCAGACACACCCCGCACGACCACAGTTTGTCTATTATTTTTCGCGTCGCAGACAACGACCTCAAACGGACGGCTTCGTGTGGCGATCAGTGCTCCCCAATCCCACTTCTGACACCAATTGTAGGGTCACGGAAAAAAAGGGAAGTCGCCTCACCGGGACTCGAACCCGCGATCTCTACATTTGCGCGCTGGCCAGCCGCCTTAGCCACCTCGGCTATACCGCCGACTCCCCACGATGTTGCTGTTCCGTGCCCTCTCTTATCGTATGGGGGTTCCTGATCCCACACTCGGCCATCCTGCGACGTCATTCGTCCTCGAATGACATTGTCGCACACCAACCACTTTGTGTCTTTTATTTTTTCGCGTCGCAGACACACCCCGCACGACCACAGTTTGTCTATTATTTTTCGCGTCGCAGACAACGACCTCAAACGGACGGCTTCGTGTGGCGATCAGTGCTCCCCAATCCCACTTCTGACACCAATTGTAGGGTCACGGAAAAAAAGGGAAGTCGCCTCACCGGGACTCGAACCCGTGATCTCTAGATTTGCGCGCTGGCCAGCCGCCTTAGCCACCTCGGCTACCGCCGACTCCCCCCGATGTTGCTGTTCCGTGCCCTCTCTTATGGTATGGGGGTTCCTGATCCCACACTCGGCCATCCTGCGACGTCATTCGTCCTCGAATGACATTGTCGCACACCTACCACTTTGTGTCTTTTATTTTTCGCGTCGCAGACACACCCCGCACGACCACAGTTTGTCTATTATTTTTCGCGTCGCAGACAACGACCTCAAACGTACGGCTTCGTGTGGCGATCAGTGCTCCCCCCCCCCATCCCACTTCTGACATCAATTGTAGGGTCACGGAAAAAAGGGAAGTCGCCTCACCGGGACTCGAACCCGCGATCTCTAGATTTGCGCGCTGGCCAGCCGCCTTAGCCACCTCGGCTACCGCCGACTCCCCACGATGTTGCTGTTCCGTGCCCTCTCTTATCGTATGGGGGTTCCTGATCCCACATAATGAAGAGAATGGAAATAAGTAAACGCTTGAGAATGAGAATCGGAGAAATTTACAAAGAAACAAGAAACACAATAAAAGTAAACGGAGAAATGTCATCGAAATTCTGGACAACAAAAGGGGTAAGACAGGGATGCCCACTGAGTCCAACGTTATTTACAATATATGTTGCGGACTTGGAGGAAACCATGAGGAAAAACCAAGCAGGAGGAGTTAGAGTAGGAAAAGAAAAAATCTGGACTCTAGCATATGCGGACGATATAGCGTTACTGGCAAATGAACCAAAGGATCTTAAGGACATGATACGAAGATTCGGAAAATACCTTGAAAGGAAAGGGTTTGAATCTAAGGTGTTGATTTTCCATAAAGGAAGAGGAAAGAAGAAGAGAGAAGAATGGGGCTGGCAGGGGCACAGTCTAGAAGAAGTAAAGGAGTTCAAATACTTGGGGTATAATTTTCAGAAGAACGGGGGCAGAGAGGTGCACATAAGGGAAGTCATAAAGAAAGCTAGAATAGCAATGGCGCAGATATGGGGAATAGGACAAAGAATGTTCAAGAACAATTTTGAGAGAAGAATGAGGATATTCAGAAGCATAGTGAAAAGTATCTTGCTGTACGCGTCAGAAATTTGGGGTTGGATGGAAGCAGAAAAGGTAGAGAAGATACAGGAGAAATACATAAGGTGGACTTTAGGTCTGGACTTTAATACACCAGCATATCTAATTTTGGAGGAAACAAAAGCAGACAAAGTAAGGATAGAAGCGGGGAAAAGAGCAATAAAATATGAGGAGAAAGCGAAACGGCTGAACAAGAATAAAATAGTACAAGAATGCTGGAGGGAAATAGACGCGAAGCAAGCAGAGAAAAAGTCGAAGTGGGAGGAAATGAGAGATGCATACTACAGGCAGAAAATGATGGATATCCAAGAAATGGAAATAGAAAGAAGGCGGGGAAGAGAGTTCGCTGAGGAACTAGCGCAAAGGGACAGGGCAGAGCAGGTTCAATGGCAATACGACAGAATACAAGGAGGCAGATACAACGCACATTACACAGAAATAGGGAATGACCAAAGAGCAAATTACCTAGACGAAAACTACAGAGGCAGAGACCAAAGCATGATTGCTAGGTTCAGATGTGGAAACGAAGAGCGGGGGAGCAAGTACTGGAAGGAGGAAAAAGACACAGTATGCAGACTATGCAATGGGGCTAGAGAGACGCTGAGTGACATGCTACAAGACTGTAAGGAGCTAAAAAGAGAGAATTCAACGATCAGAGCGATTCTAAAGGGAGAAGAAGAAGGAGCGGAGTAGATGCGAATGGTTCTGGAAAAAAGGAGAAGAAAAGAAGAACAAGATGAAGGAAGAAATCAAATCGAAAACGCATCCATGAGTTAACAGTCCCAGAAACACTTACACATATAACACATGTAACCCCATTTTGAGGCCGAAAGGCAAAAAATAAACCTATTTACTACTATTACCATGTATTACAAAATAAGCAAAAAGCAAATGTTTAAAGGTGGTACAAAAATGGGAAATCTACATGGGTTTTGAATAGAGTCGTAGATGATCACGAATATAAATGTACGAGATGAATAATATTGGTCCGGTGTTACAATTTAACGCAAGTATTTTATGGACGACTGTTTGAGATTCCGTTAGTTCAATGTTCCGCCGCACCCAAGCTCACCGCAGCACCTACTGGGCAGCGGAATACGCCGCTGATCGATGATCGATCAGGCGATCGATTCTCAGGGTAGCTGCTCAGCCAATCACCGCTCACCACGTGAAACGAGCGGCCCAATCATAATGCATGCTTTCTTGATCGATTCTCGAGGATTGTTCGAGAAGACGCTCAACCGTTTTCGGCACATCCTTTGTTCACTCTCGTTCACACCGCTTGTCGCGATAGACGTGTTTCGTTGTTTCATCTCGCAACGTGTGAATTAATTCAATCAGTACTTTTCAGTGCTCTGCTCAATTTTCGTGCGTAAGTTTTTATACTCAGTTCACTTTTCTGTTCACGCGAGTGAGTTATTTCACTTTTGCTTGTTCTTTGCATTTTTATGCGCAACACGTGTGACCATCGTGTTCTCGTGGCCGCGTGTCTCGTGTAAAACTCATTGTGCTCATCCAAGCTCATCGTGAGCCTTTCAATAAATTGACTTGGTCATCTTTGACTCAACACTCAGTGTACCGCGTGTTACTTTTTCACCGTCGATCCCTAACCTAATATTCCAGCGTGCTCAACCATTTAATTCTCAAACAACGACAATTGATCGAGGGTAACCCCGCAACTCATTATGTGAGATGGATCAATGTTGGCGCAATTGTGAGATACTACAGATTCTAGATAAATAGTTTCGAGGAAAATAGTGTGATCGGCGCTTTATAATAATCGAATTCGAAACAATTCACAAATGCGGTACGCGCGAAAAGAAATTAGAAAAATTATCAAGGGAAACTCCCACAACTCATTAGATAGAGTAAAGGACCCAATTACTGACACATTAAGCGTTGACGCTGACATTATCTTATAGTTTTGTACTTATAGACTAAAAGTATATGTTGATCTTTTCATTTATTATTGTTTAATATGTTTACTTGATGAAAAAATTTGGTGGAACTTAAAACTTTGATTTTTATGTTATAAATTCATGAATTTCAAAAATATGTATGGGGATCTATTACTGACACCCTTCAAATGTATATGACTGAATTACTGACACCCCAATTACTGCCAGCTAACCTAATACTGGCACCCCAATTACTGCCAGCTAACCTAATACTGACATCCAAATTACTGCCAGCTAACCTAATACTGTCACCCGAATTACTGCTAGATATTTAAACTAATACTGTCCCCTGAATTACTGCCTGCTAATCTAATACTGCTATTACAGTTAGTCATTTTTTCAAAAATCATTTTTTTGCTTTAATTAAATTTAAAAGTAACTTTGTATTAATAATTTATAGTAAATGCATGAAATAAAAAATAAATTAATAATAAATATAAAAAAATACACAGTTTCATGGGGCAGAATAAAACATATTTTATTTTATTTACTAAGTAAAAGTCAATGTTTTTTTAGATCTAGTTAAATAACACTTAGAATAATTTTGTACTAGATACCTAGGTACCTTTGTCTTACACATAATTAAATATTTTAATTTATAACAAAAATAATAGATTGTTTCAATTAATACTGAAGTCTCCGCGTCCTAGTATAATTACTAAGTATTTAAAAATACGATATGAACTTATACTTTTCAATACATATACCTACTATAAAATAAAATACAATATTTAAAAGTAACATTGAATACAACTAGGTAATTAAATGTTTCGTTTCTCTAAGGCTGTTAAGAATCTAGGTATACAGGGTGTCCGCGGGAACACTGGACAGCGGGATTTCTCCTAAACTATTGGACGAAAAAATCTGAAAACAATATGGAATGCATGGTTCGAGGGGGCCAACTTATTAGCCCGAACGAATTTTTTTTTCGATTATTATTATAAAAGATACGATGGTCAAGTTCGGTTTTTCAAATGGAACTCTTTTTTTTGAAGACCTGAGTTGATAGTGCGTTCCAAGACGAATTCAATAAGCATCAATGTATACACTTGATTTCCACTGGTTTTTGAGATATTGCGCTTGCAAATTTACTGATTTTCACTGCAAGAAAACCCTCTGGAATAGCAAGGACCGGGGACGGTCTTACTGGCGCCACGGGTGGCACTGCCTGTTGAAATAGATACCTACCTGCGAAAGGTCTACGCCAGGCCCAAAGGCTGGACAATTCTTTTCCGCCAGAAATGCTACTTAGGTAGGTACATCTGCGGTATCGAGAAGCGCATCGTTACTTTTATTTTGCACTTGCTTCTAGGCTCGGATAGCCAGTTCGTCTGGGAGGGATGCAAGTTGGATTGGTTAGGTTCGGAGGAGTGAAAGTTGCTAGACTAAATTTCAACTATAGGGAGCAGATTGTATCAGAACCAATCGGATTTGCATCCCTCACAAACGGCTGCACTCTTGAAGAGGCCCTCTTCACAGCAATACCTTCTCCCCAATGCCCACCTTCTTTCGCACGGAATACGTCAACGCATGGTTTTGTTTTGATATCGAAGCTCATGTTTATATTCGAGAGGACCACGCGTCGACAGCGGGCTACCCCTTTTCTTACCGTGTCTCTCCACGAGGAGTATTGCCGATGGATTGTAGAAGCGCAGATGTCTGGATGCCAGTTGTTGAATTCAGGAGACGATAGAAACACTTTATTACAAAACACACATGTACTATAATTAAAGTAAATCGTATTCCTCTCGGGCAAGAGTCGCCCGACGTTCGTCAAGAAGATGCTGCCTGGTACCCCGTGGCGAGGACAACCCTTCGCAGGGTCTCGCCCGATTTTTATGGCTTTTTCCGGAAAAAGGTACGAATCCTGGGCCGAACGTAAGGAATTGAGGTCGAGCCCCCGCAGTCGGGGGTGAAATATCCATTACAGCGTATTAAGAAATTCTTTTCTTCATCGTATCGAGAGGGAAGTGACGCGAATGGATTCCTTATGTTTTTCTGACGAAAATCATACCAAATATCATGCAAATCGGACTACTTTGATACAAGCTATTTGTATTCCCTATGTAAAATTTGTCCGATTTACACGATATTTGGCATGATTTTCATCGGGAAACCACAAGGAATCCAACGGCGACACTTCCATATCCATACGATAAAGAATAAAGAATTATTTTATTTCTGAAACAGATACAGGGTAATTATGGAGGTACGCCCGACGCCTCGTGGCGAGGACAACACCCCGCAGTGCCCATCGAATTTTATGGCTTTCGACCCTCGAAGGGTTTGGAATATCATTATGATGTGAGAAATGTTTAGGATTTCAAATGTTTGCTTCTTTTCTTCGTTGTATCGAAGGAGAAAGTGATGCCAATGGATTCCTGGCGTTTCGTCGATTAAAATCATGCCAAATATCGTGTAAATCGGACAACTTTTACATAGGGAATACAAATAGTTTGTGTCAAAGTAGTCCGATTTGCATGATATTTGGTATGATTTTCATCAGAAAAACATAAGGATTCCATTGGCGTCACTTCCCTTTCGATACGATAAAGAAAAGAATTTCTTAATATGTTGTAATGGATATTTCACCCTCGACTGCGGGGGCTCGACCTCAATTCGTTACGTTCGGCCCAGCATTCGTACCTTTTTCCGGAAAAAGCCATAAAAATCGGGCGAGACCCTGCGAAGGGTTGTCCTGGCAAACGGGGTACCAGGCCGCATCTTCTTGACGAACGTCGGGCGACTCTTGCCCGAGAGGAATACGATTTACTTTAATTATAGTACATGTGTGTTTTGTAATAAAGTGTTTCTATCGTCTCCTGAATTCAACAACTGGCATCCAGACATCTGCGCTTCTACAATCCATCGGCAATACTCCTCGTGGAGAGACACGGTAAGAAAAGGGGTAGCCCGCTGTCGACGCGTGGTCCTCTCGAGTATAAACATGAGCTTCGATATCAAAACAAAACCATGCGTTGACGTATTCCGTGCGAAAGAAGGTGGGCATTGGGGAGAAGGTATTGCTGTGAAGAGGGCCTCTTCAAGAGTGCAGCCGTTTGTGAGGGATGCAAATCCGATTGGTTCTGATACAATCTGCTCCCTATAGTTGAAATTTAGTCTAGCAACTTTCACTCCTCCGAACCTAACCAATCCAACTTGCATCCCTCCCAGACGAACTGGCTATCCGAGCCTAGAAGCAAGTATAAAATAAAAGTAACGATGCGCTTCTCGATACCGCAGATGTACCTACCTAAGTAGCATTTCTGGCGGAAAAGAATTGTCCAGCCTTTGGGCCTGGCGTAGACCTTTCGCAGGTAGGTATCTATTTCAACAGGCAGTGCCACCCGTGGCGCCAGTAAGACCGTCCCCGGTCCTTGCTATTCCAGAGGGTTTTCTTGCAGTGAAAATCAGTAAATTTGCAAGCGCAATATCTCAAAAACCAGTGGAAATCAAGTGTATACATTGATGCTTATTGAATTCGTCTTGGAACGCACTATCAACTCAGGTCTTCAAAAAAAAGAGTTCCATTTGAAAAACCGAACTTGACCATCGTATCTTTTATAATAATAATCGAAAAGAAAATTCGTTCGGGCTAATAAGTTGGCCCCCTCGAACCATGCATTCCATATTTTTTTCAGATTTTTTCGTCCAATAGTTTAGGAGAAATCCCGCTGTCCAGTGTTCCCGCGGACACCCTGTATGTACATATATCACAGTTCATAAAATTTTAAAGCTTTTCTTCTTTGTCATTGAAATTGGTTTCTCTTTTTCATTATCATCTTTTATATTTCCCTTTGTTTTCGATTTTTTGTTAGCGGTAAGCTTTTTTTTCTAATTTAATTTTCTTAGCACATTCAATTTTTTCCTTCTTTATTTGAGCGTTAAGTAATCTAATTTTTTTTCTTTTTTCTTTTTCTTCTTCAAGCTTTCTTTTCTTCTCATAGGTAGGTTTTCTTTATTGTTTCCTATTCTCTTCTTTGATGTCCTTTCTGCAGGCCAATATAAATACTGTTTAAACGGAGAAGGTACCCTTGATTGGATATTATTATTCTCACTACTATTTTGTGGCAAATTGGAACTATCTTGCAACGGAGCAGTAGTTGTTGCTACACAAACAGTGTTTGAGGTTGTTGCAGCATCGACATAATTCAAATCCACTTCTAAATGACTAGTAGACGGTAAATTAATTATTGCACTTCTATTACAGTCTTCATTTGGTACATGACTATCTTCGTCACACAAAATTAATGGATAACCTAATAAGGAATCACTCTTCTCCATGTTCATACCAGCATCTGTTTCCTCAAGAATTGGTATTTCCTCTTTATTGCCACTCATATTGCTGAACTCGAATTCCTGTGCTCTATTATCAATTTCCGTTTCATTATGGTTTGTCTATGACAGTTTCAACCAAAGTTCAAATAAATTTTTGTCTTCGATTTTTCCCGTCCAATTTTTTGATTTCTGTTTCTTGAAAGAATCTAGCGTATCTTGAGTTATATTTTTTTCAATGCATTCTAAAGCATTTTTATATTGTTCACTATATTGTTCTACAGTTTCTACGTTATTTCTTTTTAATGTAATAACTTTAGTATAGTCAACGGCATTTACATTGAAAGGATACAAACCACACCTCCGAAATCCATTTTTTAAAATATCTTCCATGTTCAAATTATTTAATGTTTTGTATAATAAATTAGCTATGTCTTCTTTCTGCACGCTCAATTGATTATTTTCAATCTTATACTTTTCCGCAACTTTGACATACTCACTTTTGAATGGTTTAAACACTGCAACATCCAGTGGTTGCAGAATGTGTGTGCAATTGGGATACAATGCAATTAATATAATTTTATGTTCCATGGAAAACATGGTGAGTGGTTGTTTTAAATGCGATGCATGACCATCGATATATAAAATTACTGGCAATTCTATATTCATTTGAATTAACCATGGGTAAAAAGTGTTGGCTATATATTCGAAAAAATTTTGTCCGGTCATCCACCCATTATTGGATATGCCAATACCCCATCCGTTGGGAAACTTTTTGGTAATATATCCAGGAATTCTTTGATATTCAAATAACATCAGCGGTGGAGCTATTTGTCCAGCAGCGTTGCCCGTAATAAGGGTAGTTATACTTTCCTTCTCATTATTATTTACTCTATTATAAACTGCTTTAGACACTCTCTTCACAATCGCAGTATTATTTTTAGGGTTCAATAATAACGCTGTTTCGTCAGCATTAAAAATCCTTGTTGGTGCAAGATCTTTGATATTGTTGAGTGTTAAATAATTGTCTATTTCATTGAACCATCTTCTAATATTATTTTCACTCACTTTTGCACGACTATATGTAAAGTTTTCGACTACTCTTACACTTAATTCACGATGGCGACTCATAAAACCTCTATACCAACTACGCCCAGGTTTGCTGTTATTAAATGGATTGTCCCTACTTGAAACCATTTCTCGCACACTATTTAACAATTGCTCCTTTGTTACGAGAACTGCAATTCTGCTTCTGTCCAAAATCCAGTGTTCTAAAACACTTTCTTCATAGTTGGAAAGTATTGTCGTTGGACCTGGCTTTTTATCTGCATATTTCCCATCCCTTTTAGCAGTTAACGTTGAACGGGGTACTTTATATTTTTCACTAGCTGGTTTTACAGACATGCCCGCTTTAACAGATACAAGAGCATTTTGCATGTCCTCTTTGGAATACTTGCATCTTTTATTTTTTGAACTCATTGCCTAGGAAATATAAACTTTTGATTACATTTTATTAATTAACATACTATTTTATCTTGTAATTTTATACATATACCTAGATATTTATGTATACTTACAACTGTGCACGCTAATCTCAATATCCAGCTATCCGTTCAACCAAAGTCGGAAGACTAAAATAGGTTAAGTCGCACAATAAACAGAATGCCAGTAATGGCGTTGGGTGTCAGTAATAGCGGCATGCTGTATTCACACGAGTAGTTACTGCCATCGCAGTAATCCAAATATGATTGAAACGCTTGTACCAATCACTGTCATCCAATTATTAAATAAAAAAACGTAATGAATCATTGAATTTCGATCGTTATTACTTTCTATGATGCTTATTGTCACGTCCTGAATTGCCGGAACGTTCAGGACGAGAAGGGAGTTCTTGCCCAGTCGCCTCCGACGCACCGTAAACCCCAAGGCCGGCCCGGTAACCAGTGTCCACGGGAAAGGGCCTGATAGCTATGAGCTACCGGCTATTGCGCATGCCCGCGAAGAGCTGTGACGTTAAGCCAATCAACGCCAACCTGGTAAACGAAACGAATCGACGCCAGCGCCATGGGAAACGAAACGGCTTGAACGCGAAGCCGAGCGAGTGACGCGGCCACGTGGCGTCACACATAATTATCGATTCGTACTAGGGCTGGGACTACTCGAATAATTTAATATTCGAATTATATAAGCTAGGCCACAAGTACGACTGGAATTTGGAAAGCGTGGCGTCACTCGCTCGGCTTCGCATTCAAGCCGCTTCGTTTTCCATGGCGCTGGCGTCGATTCGTTTCGTTTACCAGGTTGGCGTTGATTGGCTTGACGTCACATCTCTTCGCGGGCATGCGCAATAGCCGGTAGCTCATAGCTATCAGGCCCTTTCCCGTGGACACTGCCGGTAACGCCACCATGGAGTAACTATGCGGGGCGGGTGGATCGGCGTTGGAGGATCGAGGAGGAAAAGAAGAGGTGTGTTTCGTCAGGTGGGACCGCCAGCCAGACTCATCAGTAGGGCTATAGCTGACGGCCCCTGCCCTAGACACACACGGGGACACAGAGGATATGATTTGGAACTTGTATATATATGAATGATATTGAGAGTTAGGACTAGCGGGAAAGATTAGAGACCTCTGGTGGCGCTCGTCGACACTAAGTCGCGATACCGTGGTGGGGCCAGGACGTCACATTATATTACTTAAAACATTATATTTTGTTATGTTAATAGCTTAAATATTACAATTACAGCATTTTCTTTAACGCCTTGTTTTCTCTTTCGCTAGTAAGGAAGTCATCGTTTCCACTCTCGTAATATCCGCTTAAATTTTTTTATCGATTTATCCAAATTAACGAAGAAAAAATTAAGTACTGTTTGTTGTATCGTATAAATAACAGTTTGAATTGTATACTAAATTTTTTTTATGCATCATTTTAAAAGATTTATTCGTTATTTTACGTAAAACAGCTTAAGGTGACAGTAATTGGGTAGGTGACAGTAACTGGGTCCTTTACCCTAGTTGGATTATTTGTCTATTCCATACAATGACATAGTAAAAATCACTCCCCGATTTTACACGAAGATTGTCAGGGTTTTGAATGGCTTAATCTCACTTTGTGTGACCTCTCTCTCTCTTTGGATGTTAACCTCTCGCTCTATCTCTCTCTGTCTCTGTGACCTGGATGGGGCCTGCGGGACACGGTGTTGAAACGCAGGACACTTCATACGCTACACCAATGTCGATGTTGATTCTCTATATATTGTATTTAAATATTAAGCGCAAGAATATAAATAAAGATTTAAGCGGTAGAATTTAAACCAGTGAAAACGCAAAAATATGAATTAACGAGAAATGGTTAATATAAATAAGATTAAAAACAGTAAAATTGAAACGAGTCTCTACGGGGACTGAATCTTTCCACGTTCATTTTGAAGCTATTCACGATGGAACTCTAGCTCTATGACTATTTATACAATAGCAATATGTCCCTCGGACAGAACGTCTGCGCACTACGCGACTTGCTAGGCGACTACCACGAGCGTTCGCAGGGTAGGCCCGAGCACTCGGGCCTTTGCACAAAGAGCGCCAAACTTGCTGACTCTGCACCTCATGCACACGGGCCCAACCGTCGTCGCTCGGAACGTTCCCAGCATCCAAGTTGTTATCGCGCCCGGCGTTCTAAGAACGTCGACGGTGTTGGAAGATGTTCGCATGGAAGAACGCAGTGGCGTAACAGCTCATATATAATTATCATTATAATACGGTTTGTAGATTATTGACAATTCATCGAGGGAAACTCCCACAACACTCAATGGTAGTATCAGATGTCAATGATGGTGTAACAAAATTTTAACAGGAAAGAAAAATATAAAGTAGTCTACTACAAAGCCTCGAAAGGCTTATCACAGCGCGCATTCTAAGAACGTCGACAGCATTGGAAGATCGCTGACAATAATCTTCCATGAGAATATGCCGTGGCATGTCAGGCTTCAAGCACAATTAAATTATAACTATTAAGAATATTCACAAATAATCGACTACTGATTGAGGGGAGTTCCCATAACACGTAATGGTTGAATCAATCGTCGACATCTGTGTAGCAAAAATATGATGTGAATGTAGCAAAAATTTAGAGATGAATTTAAAAAGTAACCGGCACGTAACAGTATATTACCACTTCTACCACTGTTGGGTGTTCTTTGGATCATTAGCTAGTGGAGCGGCGGGGATCGCCAAGGCGGTAAACGATAATAAGGCGATAAATGCAACGCCACAATCGCTCCATGGAAGGTCGTGGACTTTATCCCGCACCATACAAGCGTGGACAGGGAAAATCGAAACGAAAAAAAAAACGTCGAAAAGAAAATAAAAATGCCCGCGGGCGTAACTACCGATGCACAATTGGAGGAGTTGGCAAAACGTATGCGTATTCCATTCTTTAGAGGTGTTTTTATACGAAACGCGTTACTAACGGGAGGAGTACGTCGAAACGAGAGTGGTATCGTAAATTTGGACAATGTCGAGGGACCGGAGACTCATTGGGTGGCGTATGCGAAGAGAGGGTGTCGAGCTATATATTTCGACAGCTTTGGAAATCTTCGGCCGCCTAAGGAATTGGTAAAATATCTGGATAAAGATGCTGTGAAAATTCAATACAATCGAACGTCTTATCAGAAGTACGATCAGAGCAATTGTGGACAAATATGTCTACGCTTTCTACAAACGATCGGCACCAAATTTTGTCAGAATGTGCTGGATTATTATGTTATCTTGAAGACAAACTCAATAAGAATTTAGGAGAAACACTGTACATTTATTATTTTTTTGTTTTATTTATTTACGGATAGTAGGTATACTAAGCGGATTCTGGGTCAACGCGAGGCGAGGGGGTGAATCGGAGCGAGGGGAACCACAGCGGCGGCGAGGGGGAAGCGGGTGGGGGGACCGCGACTCGTGGAGGTGCGGACCGCGACCCTGGATCAGTGGAGGGGGAATGGGCCTTGAAAGCAGGTGGGGGGGATACTTCGGTGACGCGTCGTATGAAGCGATCCGCAACCCTCTTATCGCCTCAAAGCTATATCGCACTCCTTGAATCGGGTGTATGAGAGAGAGAGGTACGATATTTTCGTATATCCCTCTCTCTATTCTTCTCTAGGACCATAGTCAAAACAAACGATGGTACGACGACGCGTAGAAGATGATGCAAGTCGAAGCCTGCATTTTTGTATCGCGTAATCCGAGACTAATGCGCGGAGAGGTACGATAATGTGTACGTCTGTCTCTCTCGCTCTCTAGGACCATAGTCAGAAACATACGGATACCGAAGGTCACTTTCCGAGAATAAGACGCAGCAGCGGTGTGTGCGCTATCTCGAGACCGCGAAATTCAAAGCGGACAGCGGCGACGTTTCATCAAGGAGCGTGAGAGAGGTACGATATTTTGAACATCTCTCTCTCTCTCTCTCTCGTTGTCGAAGGTCAGAAAAAACATACGGTGATACGACGACGCGTAGAAGATGATGCAAGTCGAAACCTGCATGGTGTCAAAAACACAACGAAAACATAGAACCGTAACGGTGGCAGGTGCACTTCCTAGAATAATGCGCAGCAGCGGAATTAGCATCAGAATATGAGTGATTCATGGTCACGTGAGTATAGTAATAGTGCAGGAGACTAAACAATAGAGTGTATGCTATTCGAAATGCGTAATAAGAGGTATAGATGTTTCGAGATCCTGACATACCTAGTGTAAGAAATGAATATCGAAAGAACGTTACATAGTTTTTGGGATAAGTGATATTCTGCGCGGGCAGGAAAGGATCGTGTAAGGTATCAGACAATACAGGTTGTCGTATGAAAAAGTAATGTATTATTGGTAAAGTATGTAGACATGTATACATTAGTACGATAGGTTGCGAGCATCGCGTATCATCGAATCCAAGCATAACGCTAATAGTTCACAATCTAACAAAGCATGCGGTTCGAAATATTCGCTTTCGGAAATCAGCTTTTCATAATCCGTGGTCGGTGTCGTAGCGGCGCGTATAATGGCGACAAAGAACGCGTACTTCCCGCTTGCGGAGTCTAGAATTTCCGACAATCACGAGAAAGTATGATCGATACAGCGATCGTATTTAAACATTTGGCGGATCGTAGCTTCGGCCATGTAAATGGTGGAACTGCCATCCGATATTTTGGCAATTCCTTGACTGTTGAGTCGCGTGAAGTCGATGCGTAAATGATCGACGACGATAGGGTCTTGATGCGACGGAGCTGTGTCGTTCCGGAAACGTCCAAGTATCTCCGGTCCTTGCTGCAGTAGAAGTTTCCACGTAGACATGGGGAAACACAGTTCGTTGAATTTGTTGTCGACTATAGCGATTTCAACGCAGCACGAATCCCGATCGATACGAATTCCAATTGCGATGCGTTTGTAGGTAGTCAAGGTCAGTGGGTGCAGATTTATCGCTGTAAGAAACACGCACAGAGTTGATCAATCGAACGGTTTCGTGTAAATCGACAAGTATGCAAAAGTGTACTACGTACCTTAGATTCGAACGACTCTGTGCGATAGAAAAATTCGTATCGTTGCAGCGGCTGAGGTGGTTCTCATTCATGTAGGAAGCAGCGGTGCAATGTCGGTTGAACATTTTGAATATACGCTACAGCCGAGTCTGTTCAACGGTTATGGATACTAACTGTGGAAGCGCGAACGTACGCGATGTACTGTGGTCCGCAAGACCGATCGGTGCCTCTTTTATAGTGTTTTACACTCACACATATGCAAAAAAGTATAGTTTGTTGGTTGTGGAGGTAGTAGCCATCGTCGTAGCAGGAGAAGGAGGAGGAAGAGGAGGAGGGGGAGAAAAAGAAAAAAAGAGCTTGTTTTATACGTATAGCAAGTGTACGAGATTTATTTACGCATGTACTACCTTAAAACCAGATATGTTCATAAAAACTAATAGTTAAAAAAAGGAACATCGACGTTGTAGGATGTGGAGGAGGGTAAGAAAGCTATACTTCTTCTACGAGCAATAGTATTTTTTTTTATTCATATAAATCAGTTTTGTATAAGTTATACGTGTAGAAAGAATAGTAAGAAGAAAAGAAAAATACTGTATACGCTTCGTAGAACAATAATAAGAATAAGCGTCTATGATGTACGAGGAGGATAAAACCATACTGCACGCGCTCCGCAGCATCTGGAAACAACGACAGAAGGAAACGGTTAGCGGATCGTAGGTTTGTTTTCACATATAATATGTGTATAGAAACTTGCCACTCACCGTAAATTTAGGACCGCATATACTTCCAAATTTTTTGCACGTTTTCCAACGCGCACATACAACCGTTGCCGCCGCCGCCGCCTTTGTGGAAAGCGCATCGTACGCTGTTCCTTCCAGGCATTGTTTTGAGTGTAGGAACGACCGTGCCAGGCAAGACTCCACCACAATAGTCGTCGTCAACGTCGGAGCTATCCTCGTCGGTGTCGTCGTCGTCCGAGTCGATGTCGATGTCGTTCTTACTCTTCTTCTTCTTCTTCTTCTCGTACATCTCGACGATATCCACGATGGTTGGGTTTGTTCCTAGGAGCAGTTGCGATGACCATGTCGTCTTTTCCACGCCCTTGACGAACACCACGTCAACGGTAGCGAGCTCGCGGGTAAGCAGTTCCGGAAGCCTGTGGTACGGCACCCAGCCGTCGGACCAGCGAAGCCCGTGATGATGCGCCGTGAGCCAGGACGCTTGACGCTTCTCGAACGACGACAAGCGAGCTTAGGAGCGCAGTGATTCGAAGATCCAATGACAGATGGTCGTTTCCGTGTCGCGATTGTTTGCGAGAATCGCGATCTCTTTGGCGACGAACGCGTTGTGTTCGGTCTTGAAGCCTTGCAGGTCGACCACGACGGATAACATTATTAGTACGCAGTAGTATGTAGTACAACAACTGTCACCGGCGGCTGCAGATGAGCGACTGACGTTTTTGCGAGTATCCTCCTCGGTATAGTAGGTAGTCCTAGACGTAGTCGTTGGAATCACGTGATTTTTCGCACCACGTTTGTCAAAGGGTTCTATTGGACTATACGATCGTGTATGATGAGACAGTAGGCGGTGATGTTAGCGGGTACATTCTCTTTGCACTCGAAGTCGATTCGCACGTCCACCGTCGCGCTCTTCACCGACTCGTTCTGTCGAGAACAATCTATGATCGCGATAGGGGCGTATCACAAAAATTCGACCGTGTTCAACAACGGTTCGCCGTGGCCGTAGTACGAACGGGTAAATTTCGCGTACATATCGTACAGGAGCGCGTATTTGGATTTATCGAAATCCAGGTTCAGGTCGTCGTACGGATACGTCTCGGAATTCAGAAACAATCGTACGTTCGCGAGTTTGCACGCGTCGAATCTGCTCGCGCTTTTCTGGAGATTGTTCTTTCGATCGGTTTGCATAGCGAATATCACGTATCGCGGTTTCTCGATCTGCGACGAGGCTTTGACGGTCCACGTGTGTTTCGTAGTCTTTTGCAGCAACGGATACTCGTACAGGTCCCACGATCGGAAACTCATCGCGATCGGTCGATCGCTTTGCAGGAGACGTAGCATCGCGAGTTTTCGAGTGTCTTCTAACGCGACGTGCGGCATACGCCATTGTATCTTGCGTATCTCCAGTTTCGGTAGTATCGCGGAGGACAGAGCGGCGGCGTACATCGCGTTCGTATCGAGTCGCGCGCGAATCAATATCAACTCGTGTCACGCGTGCATCAGGATGCGTCTGTAATCTTCGCAGAATCCCAGTAACGTCTTCATGGGTCCGCAGAAATTGAACGACGCGCTACTAAAAATGTCGCGGTCGTGCGCGATGGTATGGTCCCAACCGGCGTTCATCAGCGCTTTGCTCCTGTCTACGGACAACGACGCGTAATGTTTCAACGCGGTTGTGATTCCCGGATTCCTAGAACGATCGATCTCCACTCCGTCCAATTCGTATCGAATCTCGTCGAACATGAACGCGACGCAGTTGTTGTCCAGAAAAACTCTCGCAGAGGCTTTCGCGTCCTGTTCCGTTGTCGCGGGTGCCATCAACGAGAGGTGTCCTTCGACGTAGAGATAACTTTCGCACGGGAGCGTGTACAGATCTTGTTGCTGAACGGGTATTCGTATCTCATCGTTGTTGTCGAACGTCGTGTTGGCGTACGGATTGTAAGAGTGCACCTCGATCTTCGTGATGCGATCGTCGAAAGTCGGTGTACTCGTCACGTCCAGTATGGTATACATCGTGTTAGACATGTGTGTGTGTGTGTGTGTGTGTGTGTGTGTGTGTGTGTATAAGTGGTATGTCAGTACGTTACGACGAATCCCAAGGATCGTAGGAAACGCGCGTTTCGACGAGTCAACGGCTTTCCGCTTGTTCCTCTTCTTCTTCCTCTTCTTGTTCCGCTCCCTGTCTTTATCAGCGTTGTCGGTGGCGGTGAAGGTGTTTCGTTTTGGCGATAATGCGGTGCAGAGACCGGAGGAGCGATAGCAGCGGTGAGCGATGACGATGAGTCGCACGCGTGATCGAACATCAACATGCTACATATGCACTCACGTAATCTTATCGCGCGAACGCCGTTGCACGTGCAAGCGAATCGTTATTTCCTCTCCGCGAAAATCTATAGGGCGATCGTGTTGATCGACGATGCGTACCGTTAGATCGTGTATCGCTCGCGCTACGATCGGCAGGTATGTTCACGGGTTCGTCGGACTCGTGTCACGTTCTCGGCAACAAGACACGCGTCTGGGAAAATCCCAGCAACGAGCCCACGTTGTTCGGTTTCGTAAAGTCCACGAAGAACGAGCAGCGCAGTTCGCTTTTCATGGTGTTGTTGTTAGCTCGTAGCACTAGTGGATACTCGTCGGAGTCATCGGAGTTCTCGTTGTCACCGCGTCTTCGAGGATATCGCTCGAGCAATCGTTGCTTCAGGTACTTTGCGATAGCGTCTAATTCGTAGGAACCGTGGGGGATCGTAACGTATTCGCGAGCGACATCGACGCTGGGTAGCGCGGTGTTCGTGTTCGGGACGAAGTAAAATTTATCGTTGCTCGCGTCGATGTTCGGTATCGTGTGAAACGTCTCCAAGTCGGCGAGTCTTAGTTCGTACTGTCCGTCGCTCAAATCTATCGGTGGAAAATAATTGACCGTCAGCACGCTGCTCCGACTCGTTAACGTGAGCGTGAGCGACATCGTACCGCGGTAGGTTACGCTAGCGAGACTGAGAGAGAGAAAATGACTCGAACTACGGTTGCGCGCGAATTTATTTAAGGTAGCGTGGAGGCCAAAATTCCAGAGCTTTTTGTCGCAGACATTGTACGCACAAGTGACCGCAATTGGTCTGATCGAACCGTTGAAAGCGATCGTGTTTGTACTTGATCGTGATCGTGGTTGTCGAACCCGGTCCGAAATAATCGATCAGTTCAGCGGGTGGTCGCAAATTTCAAAAATTGTCGAAATACTGCACGCGCGATCCTCGTTTCGCGTACGCCACCCAGTGCGTGCCTTCGCCGCGATTCTCGTCCAGAATTCGTTCGGTTGCACGCACGCGGGGAGAGTGTCGCGCATAACACCCCCCGAAAGAACGGTACGTCGATGCACTCGCGCTCTAATTGCAGGTTAGTCATAGGTGGTTGTCGTAGTTGCTGTCGGGTTATCGCCGCGAGCCTGGTCGAGCGGAGTTTTTTTTCCTCGACCGTCGTCGTCGTCGTCGTCGTCTCAGGTTCATGCCGGCGCTGCGCTTGTACGGTGCCAGATACAGTCCTTTCCCTTCCATCTCCCGTTTATGACGCACCGTTTCTTCCAGCTGTTTTCGCGCTGCCTTCGCGTCGTTGACCGCTTTGGCGATACCCGCCGCTCCACCGGCTAATGCCCCGATAGCCGACAGAGAGGGCAGAAGAAGCGGGAGAAAGCCTCCGCGTTTCGCTACCGGTAGGATACGGCGTCGTTGTCCTCTGGAATCGCGTTTCCGTCTCGTGGTTCGTCTGCTTCTTCCTCTTCTCATACCCATACCGAGTTTGGTCTTAGCTTTCAACGCGGCCCACACTCCGGTCGCTGCTGCTTTTTCACCGAAAGTCGCGTCGTTCGCGAATACTCGTTCTCGCGCTTGTTCGGCTAGCCTTCGATCCGCCTCGTGTCGTCCCTCCAAATCCTTTCGACGAGAGTACGCGATATCGTGCTCCAGACAAGCGGCGTCCAGCGGATTTATACCTTCGTCGCCGCGAGCCAATCGCTTCGACAAACGCGTCCCCGGTCCGCAGAACTGATATCCCGGAATGTGTAGCTCTATCGGTAAACGGTGTATGATCTTGTTCACGAGTCCCGATCCTGTTTTCGTTATCGTTGGTCTACGCGTTGCCGACGCAACCATACACGTGAAAATGCGGATACACGGGGATGCAAGGACAGTCGTAAATCGACGGTTCTTCGATAGCGATCGATTCGAGGAACGCTACGATTCTGATTCGCTCGACAGGTGTCGCGGGTATAAATAGCGGTGACGGTACGGTTTCGGTGCGTGAGAGAGCATGCAATTCGCGAAACAACCGAACGCTATTCGCTTGACCGCGAACAGGGCGTTGGAGGATTCGACGTGGGACGAGAGTCATTCGCGCAGGCACGGTTCGTTGTTGCCGAACAGCGTGCGAGCCGTGATCTGCGGTCCGTCCGGATGCGGAAAAACGAACGTGCTTCTCAGCCTGTTGGAGAGTCCGAACGGATTGCGTTTCGAGAACGTGTACGTGTACTCGAAATCGTTGCGACAGCCAAAGTATCGGTATCTGGAGCGAGTGTTGTCGCGCGTCGGAGGACTCGGGTACTTTCCCTACTCGGACACCGCCGAGATCGTCCCGCCGAGAGACGCTCTGCCCGATTCGATCTTCGTGTTCGACGACGTGGCGTGCGACGAACAGAACGCGATCCGCGAATGCTTCTCCATGGGCAGGCACGCGAACGTGGATTGCTTCTACCTGTGCCAATCGTACGCGCGAATACCGAAACACTTGATCAGAGACAACGTGAATTTTCTCGTGCTGTTCAAACAGGACGGGACGAACTTACGTCGCGTGTACAACGATCACGTGAACACGGACATGACGTTCGAGGCGTTCAACGACCTGTGTGCGAGATGTTGGAGACGACGTTACGATTTCGTGGTCATCGATAAGGACCGTTCCATGTACGATGGTCGGTATCGACGAGGATTTAACGAGTTCGTGGTAGCTCGCGAACCTCAGTAGATCGCGAGTCCTTCATCGAGCAACACGAGGATGTCTAACGGAGCAGCGACTAGTGGCGTCAACATGGAGAACACGCAACAACAACAACAACAACAACAAGAAAGGAAACAAAAACGGCGTCGCAGACAACAGTCGGGAGACGGCGAGACGAAGAAGAAAATTGCTAAAATCAGCGACGCTATACGACGGAAGTACATGAGCCTGAAACTCGGTAAAATGGCAACGAAAGCTGCTGCGGAGGAGAGCGCGCGTCCGATCGTCGAACCGCTGAAACACTTGGTCGAGAACACCGCGACGTTGAAAACGAGTCCAGCGATACCATCGCTAGTCAAGCTGAAACAGCAGCAGCAGCAGCAGCAGCAACGTTCGAAGAAGAAACGATTATCGTTACGACTCGAAACGACTTCACTTCCGGATTCGACGAAGACGACGACAGCGCCGACTACGAAACAACCGAGGAACACGACCATGGCGAGGCGGACGAAACGATTCGAGAAGTTCTCGATCCACAAACCCCCACCACCACCACCACCGTCGAAAACCTCGACGCGTACACCCAAAACGTCAGCGGGCCGCTGTCGCGCGAATATCTGTGCTTGTTCTTCACCGACACCAAGAAACTGATCGACAACGTGTACGGCGTGTACCTGGACGACGACGAACGGCTGATGATCGGTGATTCCGTGCTCACCGTTGGCGAGAACGACGACGACGACTATGTTAGCGTGAAAGGCAAGCGCTACGCCGGCACGCGAGGCTTGTACGAACTGCTGTTTAAGCGAGTGCCCGACGAGCATGCGTACACGAGCGACGATCTCGACGCGTATCGCGAAATCTTGTTGTCGACGAACGCGCATCGCCTGACCATTGGGCTAGCAAACCCACGCTAGGCAACAAGGGCTACAAGTACAGAAAGATCGTGTCGGCGTTGATTAGCGGAAACCGCAACGTCGGTGCGATCACGCACGAAGGTCGAGGATTACCCATCGACGATGCGATGACGGTTACCGATAACGCGATCGATTACGTGTACTGGGACGATCCGAACGAATTGGTCGATCGACTACGATTGCTCGTGGCGTCGCGCGACGTCGGACACACGGGACACGATAACGAAATCGCCTCCATCGTGGAGGAACTTCGCGAAGCCGGTCTCATCGTAAATTGATCGATCGGATCGACGACGCGTCAGTCTCGTTCGCGATCACCGTCCACCCAACATGTCGGTGAACAAGTTTGGCGAATCTTTGCACGGTAGAACCGCCGATACTGCCGGCGACAACGATCGACGCGTGGAGACGATTCGCTCGCGGAATCTGTACTTCGCGAATTACGCGCGGGAGAACGCGCTGTGTCTGGGCACCGATCGGTCAACGTTCGACGCGATGGAACGCAAGATACGCCGGGTGGCACATCCGGAGGAGGATACCGACGCTGCGACGAAACGATACGTGGACGACATGGAACGTACCATCGGACGTGCTCTCGACACTATGGAGGAAGACATGTACGAATTGACGACGAAACGACTGGACGCTTCGACTACCGCGATAAATACCGCGATGGAAAAACGTTTGCGCGACCTGAGGAACGACTTAAATACTATGCTGCAACGACGCTTCGATCACTTGAAGGATAGACTCGATGACCTTGCGACACCGATCGCGGAGGCGCAGACGCGCAAGGAAGCGCGACGATGAGCAACGACGACGACGACGACGACGACGAGAAACTCCGTCAACACCGTACGTGCTTCGAGTGCCTGGTACAGTATCTGCTGCTGCTGCTGGAACGTTACCTTCGTAGCCACTATTGCCATCGCTAAGGAGCGAATACAATTGGTCGACGAACTGCACGCTCCCGGGAGACGAAATTTCCCGCGAAGACGCGTAGTTACTCGAGGCTACGACGATCTGTGGCAGGCGGATTTGGTGGAAATGCGCGCGTACGCGACCCACAATCGCGGCTACAACTACATACTCACGATCATCGATACGTTCAGCAAGTACGCTTGGGCCGTGCCCGTGAAAACGAATAGCGACGAAGCGGCAGATGTTCACGAAACCTACAAACCGACATGGGAAAGGAGCTCTACAACGCGGAGTTTCGACGATCGACGACGACTCGCGGAATCAACCACTACTCGACGTACAGCGTGATGAAAGCGTCGATCGTCGATCGTTTCAATCGTACGCTGAAGAATCTGATGTGGAAACGATTCTCCTTGAACGCCTCGTATCGCTGGTTGGATCTGCTACCGACGCTCGTGCGCACCTACAATCATCGTAAACATCGTACGATCAACGCGCGACCCGTCGATGTCACCTCCGCGACTCGTTTACCATTCGTCGTATCGTCGTCGGATGTCGAGCAACGACGACGACGACTACCCGCTAAGTTCCACGTCGGCGACAAAGTACGCGTGAGCAAATTCAAGACGATCTTCGAGAAGGGATACACGCCGAACTGGTCGACCGAGGTGTTCGAAATCATCGCGGTACAACGAACGCAACCTGTGACGTACATTCTACGCGATTCCGCGGGAGAGCCGATCTCGGGCGGATTCTACGAGCACGAACTGCATTCGGCCGCGAATCCGGACGTCTATCTGATCGAGAAGATTATTCGTCGCAAGGGAAACCAGGTGTACGTGAAATGGTTGGGATTCGACCCGTCCAAGAACTCGTGGATACGGAAGAAGGATGTTTTGTGACGCAACAGCGACTCTTTATTACTATTAATTAAAGAACTATACATTTATATCGTTTATTTCATTATTTGTATTGTAAAAAAAAATAAAGCAACAATATTACACGATACTTGTGCATTATTTACGTGAACGTGTAGTAATATATATAAGTATATTAATAAACATTTTACATCCATCCATCCATAGCATACTTTTTTTTTTAAAGAGGGGTAAAATGCATTACGCATACCCCGACACCGGTTACGTCGGGGTTATGTGGGACTCTCCATTTGTGGCATACCCACTAAAAACCCCCTCTACGTTCGTACAGTGCATCATACTCGGATACATGACAACATATATATATATATATCGTACGCGACATTTTTTACATATATACATATATACATATAACTACTAAAAAAAAACCCCTCTAGGGTGCCGCCTTGGACCAAACAACCCCTCAACTGGGGGGGGGGGGGGCTTAATATATTACTGCCCCCTATAACTACTGTATCTACCCCAATAACTACTGTATCTACTTAACCATATACGTATCACTATCACTCTCGTCGAACTCGGGAATCCTACAGTGCCCCACGGAAGGGTGTTGACCTGGTCGGGAAGTACGTATCGCTTATCGTCGTACGGACTGAGCGCGGTCTTCAGTTCGTTCACGGAATAGACGTCGAGTAATCGCGCGCGAATATGGTTCTGTCGAATCGTCGTTTCCGCGTGGTCGCGAAGACACCGCACGCAGTCCTCGAAGCGTATCTCGTTCGCGACCACACTCCTCATCACACCCTTCACTTTTTTCGTCTCGGACGTTCCCGACGCGTCGCACACACGAGTGGCGTACATCTTAGACCGCAGTCCCACGAACTCTGTCATCAAGGCACCGTTGTTCTCGTCTTTCATCAAGCCCGGCACCTTCTTGTTTACGCGCGGCATACCGTACGGGTTGTCCACCACGTAATCGCTCGTGTCGAAGCGCGCACTGACGTCACTTTTCAGCTGCTCGTAAGCGATACATTAAACTATCGGTGTCCGTGTACAACACTTTGCACCTATCGCCGAACTTTGTACGCATATAATCGTAGTGAAATTCGTACAGGCATACCTTGGACACGTCCAACACGCTCATGCCTACGTACACGGGTTTATCGAATTTCACTCTCAATTTACGCAGTTCGATAGCGACTAAGTGCTCGGAAAATATCGCGCGACTGTGGAAATTCGGTTTCGCGATCAACGACTCGGCGCCGTAACGTCCGTCCCACCGCGTCACTAGTCGCACGTCCACTCGCTTTCGAACGTTCTCCATCGTTTTCCCGTACACCGCGTTGTTCATTAATTTGTATAGTGTTTTCTGGAAATCGCTGGTGGCTCGCGTTCTCAAGTCCGTGTTCAGTTGGATGTAGTCGCGCAACCACGGTTTCTGATCGAAACGTAGAACGCGATGAATTCGCGATACTCGAAGTCCGTGTCGAATGCACTGCTTCAGGTAGCGATAGTGGATCACGTATCGTTCTTTGTCGCGGAGCGTGGCGATCAGCTTGCTCTCCTTACCGATGGGCGCTTGCTCGCGCACAGGACAGAACGGAAGGTCCGCGTGCTCGTCGTGAATGTCCTGCGGATACTTCAGATCCACTTCCAGCAGGTACCCCTTCGGTCCATCGTCCTTCGGCACGGAGTTCGCGTCCAAAGCGGTCATCGCCTTGCCCAACTCGACCACTGCCGCCTCGTCTAGCCATCGGAAACCACCGTACGGCATCGCCTGCGATATCGCCCATCCGTACAGGTTGTTCACGTCGAAGTACATCAAGTACGTTGATGCTTGCGACGCGTCGTACATCGACGTCGGCAGGTACTTGTTGTTGGCGCGAGCGTACCTGTGCGAGCACTGACTCAGGCCGCCGCGTATTGTTGTGCCAAGGCGCCTGGGGGTCGAGATTCTAGGTGCGAATCTCGGGGTGCTCCTGGGCGTCCTTCGCGATCGTCGTCCACGGGCTCCGGAAGTTCGGGTGATGATGCCGGGACGCAAGGGTTCGGTTGGGAACCCGAAGGTAGGGGATCGTTGCAGGTTAAAGAGTTGGAACTCACCGTAAGGTTAACAAGTTTATTCTGTCCCGATCTGGGTGACAAGGACACTATGCCTACTTTGGCATGAGTCTCGTAAGGTTCGGGTATGGATCCCGTAACAAAGCTTTATCAAGTCTGAGCTCCCGTTGTTCATACGTCGTTCTTATAATGTAATCGGGGCGAAGCGGGGACCATCGGGGTCTCCGCCTTTGCCTGCTTTTTAGAGGTTTCGCCATGTGCTGACGGGTCTCGGTGCGTTTCCGAGATCCCTTACGCTGCTGTGCCGAATTCCGGCCGCTCGATTGGGGCAATCGGAATGTACGCGGTGTCGACACGCTTGGGTGTCGGCCCGGGCACAACATTCCCCCCCCCTTAAAGGAAGGGTGCTTAGGGGAAATTTTTACAATTATTATCGGAAATTTTCCTGCGCCCTAGCCCGTCACGATTTTCGCGTATTCGCATAGAACTGTCCCGATTCACACTTGTTATATTCGGACAGCTTACATCTCGATAATGCTGTGATACAATCTTTCTTAAATTATCTAGTCGTCTTACTTATTTTAATACTCTTTGTGATACAATGTAATACTAAATTTGTTGTATTTCCGACCGTTTTTTATTCGATAAAGTGTTTTATTCTATTCGCGTGTGCGCGTAGGATTTTTCTTCCCTTTTTTAACATTATATTCGCTTTCGAGTTATTTTCTATTATTATGTAGGGACCTACCCATTTTTGATCTCGTCTGGATTCGTCGTAGAGCCAAACTTTATCACCTTTCTTAAATCCTATTTCGCATGCCTTTTTATCATACTCTTTCTTTTCTTTCTCACTCATGTGTTCGCGGTCTACCTGACCTACGACTCGAGTAATGCGCGTTGTCAGTGATTCCTTCGCGGTCAAGGCGCGAACAGCTGCGGCGCTTTCGTTGCAGTGCATTATTTCGCGACCCGTTATTTTGCTTAATTGGATTCGCGGCGCGGTTATTTTCTTGGCCTCTTCTGTTATATTCCTAATGCCGGTTACGCGTTGTCCCCTTTCGGATCTCGGTAGCCCTTCCTCTAAATACACACCGTCTACCAGCAGCTGGGTTCCTATTAATTCATCCCGTTTACTATCAGGCGGAATCATTGCTAATTTTGGTGTACGCGTGGGTATTGTTAGTTTCCTACTCGTATTTAGTGTTTTCCACGGTTCTCCGTCTACTAGTATGCTCTTCCTGGGATAACATATGGTTAATCTATTTTCCTTGAGGAAATCTACTCCTAGTATCCCGTCTGCGTTTGTTAGTGTGTTTCCCTCTACCACGTACAAGGGATGTATCACTTCTTCCCCGTTCATGTAAAACGTGGCATCTATTTTTCCTAATGTTTCCGTTTTTCCTCCCGAGAATGAAATAAGTACGACATCGCTTTTTCCCATTATTATGTCTCCTGGAAGAGCTCTCTTGGCAATTACAGATACTTCTGCTCCGTTATCTATTAACATTATGTTATCCTCTTTCTTGCTTTCTTTTATTTCTACTTCTATTCTATCGGAGGTATGTCCGTCTTGGGAGAGGGTTCCTATTTTAAACGTGCGGTAGGTTCTCACAAATTTTTGGTTAGGTGAGTCGCGGTCCGGTGATTCGGAGCTGTCACGACTGCTTTGTGTGGAATGTGCGCTATCAGTGCTTCTGTGCCGCGACTGTCGTTTTTCCTCCGAGGCCGGTTGCTGACCGTCTGATTCGCGCCCTGTCGATTTCTCACTCTTTTTCTTGACTGCTACCGTTTGCACTCGACGGCTGTCTTCCGGAAGGAATTTTTTCCCATGTTGCTTATCTTTATACCTGTTTTTCCAACACTCCTTAGTGTCGTGCCCTGATCGTTTACAGTTGTCGCAGTACCGTGGTGCTGCCTGGTGTGTGTCTGAAGAGGAGTTTGTCTCGCGCGTCGCTGGTCGTTTTACGATAGTCCGTTCCTCATCTATGGCTATCGTGATTGCTTCTTGTAGGTCGGCGGGTCTCCGTGATTTTACTAAGATTTTTAGGTCGTCGCGGAGTCCGTCCTCGAATATACTCAGTGTCTGTCTTTTGTATATTTTCACGTTTGCTTTTTTCTCTAACAGACTATCCTCATTGTGAATTCCGGTCGCTATCAGTTCTCTTAATAATTTTGCTACGCGATTTCCGTATTGATGCGCGCTTTCTTTGGGGCCCTGCCTACTATATAACAGATCCCTTTGTACAGTTGAGGCTGTACGGGGGGGTCGGTAAACTGACGTTAGTACATCCTCTAAGTCTTGTATGGAGACTACGTGGCGCGTCTGTACTTCGTCTAAGGCTTCGCCTCTGACCCGCATCGAGATTATTCCCCTTAGAATTTTGGCTTTCGCCTCCGCTGTTTGGTATCCGTAATACACATATTTGCAGGCGGTCAGGAAGCTGGGTAATTCCGTGGGATCCTTTCCGTTGAACGGGGGCAAGGTTTTTATGGCGTTGAGTACGTCTTGAGTACTTGTTAAGGTCGGTGCGTCGGATAGGTTATTTAACTCGAAATTTGGGGGAACGAATAAACTGGCGCGCCTCGGTTCCTCTCTAGTCTCGTGGGCGGTATTGAAGTGGACCGTGTTCCTACCTGAGGGGCCGGGGGTGGCGTGCGTAGAGTTCATTGTTTCCCTTAGCCTTTCTATTTCGCGATCTATCGAGTCCTGTAGTGGACCTTCCCTTGCCTCTATGGCTCCCATCCTATCATTCAGAGTTATTACTCCGTCAGTAACGCTAGCTAAAGAAGTGGTCACCTCCTCGAGTAGTCGTTCTAGGTTTGCTAGTCGGCTTTCGAGGCCTACGGAACTCTGTCCGGCGTTTCCGCTTGTGGTCGCCGAAGGGGTGGTCGACATAATGTTATTGGGAGCTTGTTCTCCGCCCGAGATTAAACTATAATCTAACTCGGTGTATGGGTATAGCCTCCTGGCGGTTAGGTGTCCGGCGTGACTTGACGCGATTGGTACTACGGTCGGAACGCTCTGTCCTTCGCTAGTTTCTACGTCTAAAGCAATTCGCGTACACTCCCCGATTTCCCGAAAAGTTTCGAATGTCGCGTCGAAAAGCGGTTCAGTGGAGGGTTTCGTACGGACCTTAACGAATCTACGCGGAACACTTCGGCGGATGGCTCCAGGCGAAAGGATTTCTTTTCGTTCGGTTAATTCTAAATTACGCTCGATATCTGCATCTAAGGAATTTGCACGGCGCATGAGAACGGTGGCGTGTGGCCTGGTTTCGCTGGTAGTGGTATTTCGCACTTACAGCACAAGAAGCAGGTGATGCATCGCTCGTCTCGGTGTCACTAGCAGATTTTCTCGGCGGCGTCCTCTGTGGGTGTCCGTCCGTACTGCGTAGTGGGTTGCTCTGTTGTTGATTTGGTCGTTGTCTCCGCTAGGTCCTGTTGATCTCGTCGGGCAGGCTTGTTCCTCACGTTAGCAGGATCCCACCGCTGCCACCAAGTTTGTTGTGCTAAGGCGCCTGAGGCCGAGATTCTGGTAGCGAATCTCAGAGGGGCTCCGGGCGTCCTTCGCAGTTGCTGTCCACGGGCTCCGAAGATTCGGGTAGAAGTGCCGGGACGGAAGGGTTCGGTTGGGAACCCGAAGGTAGGGGATCGTTGCAGGTTAAAGAGTTGGAACTCACCGTAAGGTTAACAAGTTTATTCTGTCCCGATCTGGGTGACAAGGACACTATGCCTACTTTGGCATGAGTCTCGTAAGGTTCGGGTATGGATCCCGTAACAAAGCTTTATCAAGTCTGAGCTCCCGTTGTTCATACGTCGTTCTTATAATGTAATCGGGGCGAAGCGGGGACCATCGGGGTCTCCGCCTTTGCCTGCTTTTTAGAGGTTTCGCCATGTGCTGACGGGTCTCGGTGCGTTTCCGAGATCCCTTACGCTGCTGTGCCGAATTCCGGCCGCTCGATTGGGGCAATCGGAATGTACGCGGTGTCGACACGCTTGGGTGTCGGCCCGGGCACAACAGTATACCACGCTCCACGAACAACAGCATGTCCACGTCGGTGAGCAGCTCCAATTCGACGCGCGTGTACTTCAGCATCGCGTCCCACGTGAACGCCGGTAACGTACAGTAATGCGCGGGATCCAGTTCGTATCTCGCGATAGATGCACTGCGAAAGTTTTCGAACACGTCGGCGAGTAACAGCACGTCTGTCTTCAGGTACAGATCACTGTACTCGCCTAACGTCTGTATACCAAAACACGTCCACACGTTCGTAGCGTGCGCGTAATCACACTCCGACACTTCGCTATCGTTCAAGCGATTGTAGAACGCGTAACGAGGCGGTAGTCGCGTGTCGTTCAATTTGACGGACGACGACACGTAATCGTACGGGAAGACCCCCTTTCTGGTGAGAAGATCGAATTATTCGTCCGGGAGATGTTGGAACTCGCGTCTGAGAATCGTAAGTCTGTCTTTGCCGAGATCCGACGCGAGTTTCTGCAGACTCGTAGCCATGAACTTGAACGAATCGAAACTTCAACGTTTTTCGCCAGTCCTTGTCAACTCCCCTGAGGTCCTCCACGGTCTTTGTAAACGAGATGTATCGTTCTTTCGTTATCGGAAGGAGGTTGATCTTCCAATTGAACGCGTCTGCCAACTCCTTGATAACGAAGTGCGCGTCGTAGCCGGACAGGTTGTGGAACACCACAGGTATCGTGCACGAACGTTGATAGCGCAAGTTGCACGATCTATGCGCCACACCCCTGTACTCGCCCGTCGAATGACAATGATCGCGCACTTTTCTATCGTCCTCGCCTCGGTCGAAGGGTCCTCCGCACACGTGACACGCGGTAGCCGCGTCAAAACTCCGCTTCTGTTGTTGCGTTAACGGTATCATCGGTTTCTTGACGCACAACCACGCATACGCGACGTCCGCGAATTCCCGCAATTCCCGCACAAACCACTGTACACAGTCGGTGTCGCTGCGATACGCACGATATCCGCACAGAGTCTTGTCGTCGGAACAATGTACGTAGTATCCTACGCTATGGGCTCTGTGCCGTTGATACTCGTGCGTGCGACGACGATGCTCCATCGATGGCTGCTCCACATCCTCCAGCAAACACTCAAAGTCCGCGTAAATGACGAACGGCACGCGTTCCTTGTGTTCGTGATGTTGGAACCGCAAAATTTTCTCCTCTTCCGACGGCAATTGCACCGCGCACTCGTTTAAACGCCGGCAATCCTCGGTGTGCCGCTGCAATCGCTCAGCCAAGGAGCAAACGTTGAGGCACCTGAAACGTATACGAGAAAGACAACAATGTACACGCTTCTTCTTCTTCGTGTGTCACGTATAGCTTTCAAATTGTTTTTTTTGTTATTCGTATTTGCTTACCTATCGCAAATGAACACTTGACCTTTGTGTTTGCTGAGTTGTTTGGAAATCAAACGGGAGAGACTGCGGATGCACGCGAAATGATACCGCTGCGGATCCTTCGCATCCTGTAACAGCAGCACGTTCGCGTGTCTCCGTTCCCGCTTGTTGCTGGACACGCGTAGAGGTACGCAGCCATCCTCGTTGGACCACAGGTAAATGTTCACGGATATGTCGTTCGCCAGCTCGAACTTCCGTACCTGATCCATGGACATGGGGAGTTGCACGCCTTCCGTACGGAGCACCGTCGAATAATGTGGATACGACGCAATCCTATTCCCGTTCGTATCAGCAGGAAACAGACTGGCGACGATGGACCACAAAAAACACGTGTTGTCGTTGCACCGAACGTTCACCACCGCTTTTTTCGTTGCGACCACTCGCGGATGCGGCACGTTACAACCGGCACGCAATGGATTATGCTGGTTTACGTTTATCAGGAGATTCTGTACGGCCTGTAATGTCCAGCCACTCTCGCGCTCCTGAAACTCCTCCATCGCGACCAACGTCGGAACTACCACTTGTTCCCGTACCACTCGCGAACATTCGACGTCATAAACAGTACGTGATTACGCGTCGCGAAACTCTTTACGTCCGTCTCGTCCCGCAACATGAATTCCGCGTTTAGCACAGTGTTCACCGATACGCTGCGGTGCTTCGTGATAGCGTTCGTAACGCGCGAAATCACCGTTCGGCGGGCATTCGGAATGAATTGGCGTGGACCGACGGCCTCCACGTTTATCACCGCCCCGGTCGACAAACGCTTCTCGAACGCGGTTTCAAGTTCCTCCCACACGACCTTGGGTGTCGAAGTCACTCGTGCAGCGTGTCCACGCCCTACTCGCGATAAACGTCCTCGCACTATCGCGCGCAATGTTTGGGTTCGCGCGAGCAACGACACCATCCGCTGCTTCTCCCACACCGGCATGCGTTCGCCTCGTTGATACGCGACCATGTAACGTATCATCTGGTCGCAACTGTCCATCCAATCGCGAAATTCCGCAGTGGTTTTTAAAAGTTCGGACATCCGAGACAGCGTCAAAAACGCGTTCTTGACCGTATCCATGTTCTTCTTCTTCTTCTTCTTATTTACGCATACGCACTCACTTGAAATACAAGACTCTTTCCGACGCGTTACCATTCGCGACTTTGTCCTGTCGAAGATGCGAGCTGCCTTAAATATACGAACATCCATACCTTAAATCTCCCCACCCCCTTACATTTACATACAGGGGGATAGCTAGAATCGTACCTTAAGTCGAACACCGCCACTATCGCGGGTGCGATCTAGCCTTCGGGAGACGATAAGTAGAAGCGCGCCAGTCCGCTTTGAATTTCGCGGTTCGGAGATAGCGCGCGCATCGCTGCTGCGCATTCTCCTCGGATGCAGACCTTTCATCGTTACAGCTATATGTTTTTGGTACGGCGTTCGCGCGATAACAAACTATAAGATTTACCTTACATCTTCTACGCGTCGTCGTACCACCGTATGTTTTTTCTGACCTTCGACAACGAGAGAGAGAGAGAGATGTTCAAAATATCGTACCTCTATCACGCTCCGTGTTCAAACGTTGCCGCTGTCCGCATTGTATTTCGCGGTCTCGAGATTGCGCGCGCCGATGCTGCTGCTGCTGCGTCTTCTTCTCGGATAACGCGATACGAAAATGCCGGTTTCGACTTGCATCATCTTCTACGCGGCGTCGTACCACCGTATGTTTTGACTATGGTCCTTTGAATTTTCGCGGTCCCGAGATTTCGCGCACCGATGCTGCTGCGCATTATTCTCGGAAAGTGACCTTCGCTATCCGTATGTTTTTGACTATGGTCCTAGAGAGCGAGAGAGACAGACGTACAAAATATCGTACCTCTCCGCGCATTATTATCGGATTACGCGATAAGAAAATGCAGGTTTCGACTTGCATCTTCTACGCGTCGTCGTACCACCGTTTGTTTTGACTATGGTCCTAGAGAGGAATAGAGAGAGGGATATATGAAAATATCGTACCTCTCTCTCTTATACACCCGATTCAAGGGGTGCGATATGGCTTTGAGGCGATAAGAGGGTTGCGGATCGCTTCATACGACGCGTGACGTGTCACCGAGGTATCCCCTCCACCTGCTTTCAAGGCCCATTCCCCCTCCACTGATCCAGGGTCGCGGTCCCCACCTCCACGAGTCGCGGTCTCCCCACCCGCTTCCCCCTCGCCGCCGCTGCGGTTCCCCTCGCCCCGCTTCACCCCCTCGCCCCGCGTTGATCCAGAATCCGCTTAGTATACCTACTACGGATGACTCCTTTTATATACAAAAGTTTACAAAGTGTTGTGAAGAAATAAATGAATGGGACGTTATTCAGACGCTGTGTTGGTGGCCATAGCTCGTCGCGCTTGTACATTGAAGGAAGTAAGTGGGGATGTAGAAAAGTTTAGTCGATAAGCGTAGGTATTGGCTAACTTGCATACCCTAGTAACAGGACCAGTGTGACCAAAGGAGGAAGAATAGAATTTGGGTTGGAACAGTGGAAAGCTCCTGACTCATCTTTCAGGCGCATTTAAATTAATCTGCTGAAGAAGTTGTGGGCAGTCTATTTGCCCATTCAACAATTTGAAAAGAAAGACCAATTCCGAAACCGTCCTTCTATCCTTCAAGCTGAGCATCCCTAATAATGTCATAATTGACTTGTAGTTATGGTCATCGAAGGCCATCGGTCGGCCAACCTTGTAGGCGGCATGCCGGAGGAATTTATGCTGTACTTTTTCAAGTAGGGCTTCGTACTTGTTGAATTGAGGTGACCAGATTAAGGAAGCGAATTCCAATTGAGGGAGAACAAGGGAAAAATAGAGGATTCTCAGCGTATGAACATTTTTGAAGTCAGCCGAAACCCTTTGTAGGCATCCTAGGGTTTTGTTTGCGGAACGAAAAACATAATTACAGTGATCAACGAAGCGCAGTGCCGGATCGAATATAACCCCGAGTGTTGTCTAGCCGGTATATTTGCGTTATTGGGTTCTTTGTCCGAGTAAATCTGATGGCGTGACACTTGTTAATATTGAAAAATAGCCTATTGTGCCGGCACCAGGCCTCGAGTCTACGGAGATCACATTGGAGATCGGCAGAGTCGTGCTTAGAAGTAATTTTCTTAAAGATTTTCAGGTCGTCAGCAAATAACAGACACTGACTGTTTACAAAAACTTTAGTGATATCGTTGATAACTAGTGAAAAGAGTAATGGTCCCAAATGCGATCCTTGAGGAACACCTGAAGGGACCGCAAAAGGCGCGGAACGGGCACCCTTAATCTTAACGGTTTGAACGCGATCAGACAGATAACTAGCAAGCCAATTTAAAATAGAATCACGGAAGCCGATAGATGAAAGTTTGGATACTAGAATTTTGTGGTCAACGGTATCGAATGCCTTGTTGAAATCAGTGTATATTGTGTCAACCTGAAAACCCTCATTCAGCGCAGACGAAGTATAATTGCAGAAAACACTCAAGTTGGTTTCGACTGACCTCCCATAGGTAAAGCTATGCTGTTCATGGCATATTAGGCTAGCGACTAAGGAAGAAAGTTTGGAGGTAACGATGCTCTCGAATAGCTTAGGCATAATATTTAGAACAGAGATCGGCCTATAGTTGCATACATTTGACGGGTCACCAGACTTATGAATAGGCGTTATGAGGTTAGATTTCCAACGTAGAGGAAAATAGCCTGCATTGGAAGATAAATTAAAGATTGTCCATAATGGACTGGATATTATGATAGAAAAGACCGGTACACACGAGGTTTAACATTTTACAACGTGGTTAAGGATGATGATGAACATGAAATATACATACATAGAGCGGAAACATGGCATGACAATAAAAGCCACATCCTAGTGACTTATGGTGACAAGTCACTATAACCGTGACCCCGAGACGAGTACAAATGTTGAATGCATATATTTAACAAATTTAAGGATTGACTTCCCACCACTCTGATTCAGTACTAGTCGAGCAGTACAGCTTGGAATATGTCGTTAACATTCACTCTAATCGGCAAGAGTAGCACCTTCGCGGTGAGCTACTTTCCACCCATAGATTTGAGCGACGATGATTACGAGCTTGGTCTAACAACCTTTGAAACTTATCACACAATACCGAACATCGACTCGAGCAACGATAAATTCTACTTCACCGTAAACTATGATATCAACAATAGCGTCGACACTTCTTATGAATACATTACGATTCCCCACGGATCCTACGAACTAGACGCCATAGCCAAGTATTTGAAGCACCGATTACTCGAACGGTATCCTCAAAATCTCGGCGGTACCGATGACGGTGACAACGATGCATATCCAATAGTGTTGCGTTCCAACAACAACACTATTGGCAACACTATTGGTACTGCCGGTTCGCTGTGGACTTTACAAAGCCCAATAACATTGGATCGCTACTGGGACTCTCGACGAATCGGGTATAAGAACCAGGACGGTGGCACAAATCGGACGATCCAATTAACCCTTCGTTGACTCTCTGGGTGTGAGACACCCATAAGCTGATTTTGACGCTCTGAACATTCTATATGCAAAATAAATATCTTTTTTTCAAAGCTGACTTACAAACTATTTTTTCTCTCAAAATATGATATCTGAACATCAACTCTGTAGATTTTTAGCTCCTAATATTGAAATTTGTAAAAGTTACAATTTTTAAAGATTTTCTTCGTTTTTTCTCGATATGTGGTAATCTAGAAATATTTTACAAAAAATGTGATAAAATTTCAAACAAAAAATTATTGTAATATATTCTAGAGGCCTTGAAATTGGCCCAAGATTTATTTCATAATAATTGGATTCTTTGGATGAGATTGGCACTCGTTCAAAAATTGCTCTGGATGTGAGCCACCCAGGTATGTCAAAGTTGATCGAAAAAGAGGTGTGTCAACGAAGGGTTAATATCATGAACGTGAACATTGTTCGTATAGAATGTAGCATGACCGCTGGCGCGTACAACAATGGGAGGCGTGTACATACGATACATGAATTTTCTCCGAGAGTTCCACCAGGATATAAGATATCGGAAACGCCCGCGCAGATCATTTACCCTCCAATCACCGCACGGGTCATTACGGATCTAACGATACGCGTTGTGGATCAAGACGGAAGGTTGCTTGATTTTCGAGGTAAAGGGATTACCATCAGACTGCATGTACGACGGCGACGACGATAATACGCGTGGTGTGAACGAAAGAGATGCTTGTATTGAACGACTCTAGAAACCCGTTTCTTCCAAGTGAAATTGATTACAACAACAACAACTGCAACAGCTCCGATCACGCTAAAAAGAAGAGGCTCAGTGCTGCGAACATTGCATTTTTGAAATCATTGGGATTCATTGTGCGCATTTAGGTTGAAAAATGGCTGACATTCTAAGCATTGGAGGGAAGCCGACGTTTGATGATCGCATCGTTAAGCTCGAGACCCACACATACAACCCATACGTCAACACGACGTTTGGATACAGTGATGAGATAAGAATACCGATACAGCAGCAGGATTTATACACATTGCCGTGTGAAAGTTTCCTCTATGTGGAGGGGAAATTGAAAATAAATAAGCCAAACGATGCGTTATCGGTGACGTTGGGAAATAATTGTGTGGCGTTCTTATTCTATGAGATTCGATACGAGCTGAATGGCGTGGATATTGATCGCAACAGAAACGTTGGAATAACTAGCACGCTTAAAAACTATGTATCGCTGACATCTGACGAAGGTAAAAATATGGAGAATGCCGGATGGGGCTTGAAACGACGCGATGGGCCAATAGTGAAAAATTATTTCAATTTTTGTGTCCCACTCAAATATTTGCTGGGATTTTGCGAGGACTACAAACGCATGATTATTAATGCGCATCACGAATTGATTTTATTACGATCGCGCAACGATAACAATCCTCTGATAGGATCATCGATGTTGGAACCTGAAACTGAATTAGTTAAACTACGATGGCGGATGACCCATGTGACGTTAAATGACGTTAATAAGCTATCGTTGCTACATACTTTGGAAAGTGGACAAAACCTGAGCATTTATTTTCAATCGTGGGATCTGTACGAGTATCCTCTCTTACAGAGCACGACTAAGCATTCATGGGCCGTGAATGCATCTGCACAGCTGGAGAAGCCGCGATGCGTGATCCTTGCTCTACAGACTGGTCGAAGGAATGTGATGAGCGAAGACGTTACTATGTTGAACAACTGTAAATTGACCAATGTAAAACTTTTTCTCAACTCGGAATTTTACCCATACGATGACATGAACTTGGACTTTGACAAGAATAAGCACGCCATCTTGTATCACATGTATACGCAATTCGGTAAATCGTATTATGGACATAGTTGCAACGAGGCATTATTCACCGTGGCTGAATTTTTACAATTTGGTCCCCTCGTGGTGATTGATTGCTCGCGACAAAATGAGTCAATCAAGAATGGCACGGTGGATGTGCGCATAGAATTCGAGTGTAAAGAGAATGTGCCGGTAAATACTACGGCCTACTGTCTGATTCTGCACGATCGGGTGGTTGAATACAATCCGCTGACAAACGTGGTGCGCAAAATGAATTAAATTGCCACGCTACTTGTCCGCCCTCTCCTGTGTCAAATTCATACAAAATTTCATCGTGAAAATTGAGATGCTTTACGAGAAAGACTGCATTCTCCCGTCTGTCTTAGAAGCGAACGGACCTCCAAATTGTACCGATAATGGTTGTACCAACATTCGTTGACTTGCAAGGGTTCATCGTCGATGGAAGATTTGTCGCGAAGGAAGTGGCTGTCCTACGAAAGGGGGCAATTCTCTCGCACTATATTTTTGGGAGTCATATGCCACAATTTCTTCTTACAAAATCCGACAAATCAAGCATCCGATGGTTGATGGCAAAACATCATGGGCTACGTTGGGACGATGGAGACGTTCCGTACAGAATGGCTAAACGACTAATTTCGAAAGCTGTAGCTGATGCGATCGATGAAGAAGATGATGCATCCCATATCGTATACGTTAAAGGGCTGCAGAAACGCGACTGGCTTGCGAATTTCCTGGATGAAAATACGAGAGCGGACGTGGTCATCGAGACCCTGGACATTGACTATGAGGATATCAATTCTCTAAATAAACTAAATGTTGTTAATACTCTGCGATGTGGCAGACACGCAAGACACTGTGCCATGCAAAATGTATTTAAAATATTCAACTGGTGGTCCAAACATCTGAGAAATGCATAAATAAAATATAATCAATTTTTATTGTATATGAAAATGTTTTTCTTCACCCTCCTCCCTATCCAACTTCCTACATGTGATGTATGCTAGATTAAGACGATACCCGATCAAAGCCGTTCAAAGCTGTTCGATACCCGTTCGATATACGTTCAAAACCGTTCAATACTTGATCAAAGTCGATCAAAGCCGTTCAATACCCGTTCGATACCCGTTCGATATACGTTCAAAGCCGTTCAATACCCGATCAGAGGGGTACAATACACGTTCGATATCCGATCAAAGCCGTTCGATACCCGATCAAAGTGATATGGTCTAGCTGCATGATGAGAGCAAAGAAGAAGGGAAAGAAGACGCGTGTGAATAAGGAGAGGATGGTCAGTGAAGAAGATAAGTGCAAGGAGGAGGAATTGAATGGTCAGCGAAAATGCAGGTGGAGAACAAAGGAATCTCACTTTGCAAAGCTACACACTTCTCGATGTCATGATAGCAGTTTTCATGCGAGAGCCAGGAGATGCAGCGAGACCAGTTGTCTTCAAACTGTGACAGGCATCAGTCGTTTTTAAAGTGAAAATTTGTGTGCAAGTTACAATGGGATTAACTCGTATTGCGCCGGAGTGCGACCCCGAGGTATGTACATATCAATATTTTTAACATTTATCGCGTTTAACTTTTTAAATCGAGTGAGATTAAATCAGGCGGTCGTGTAAATATCATGCTGTTCTATGTTGTAGAACTCGCCGCCCCCATCACCCTCGTGGTCGAGCGATTGGGGGAGCTGCCGCCGTCACCCCCGTCACCACCCCATTGGCCGTCGCCGCCATCATCGCTGCCGCTGCCGCCGTCGCCGCCTCCAATGGTATATAATACATTGAATTGTTTTGTGTGTTTCATTTTTTAATATGTCTAATGTGTCAATGTTATATCAACGTTTGTGTCTGTGTTCTAGGACCTACCACTACATGTTGTGTGGGCCTGGCTGGCAGGTCTGGAGGCCCGTGCGCACCAGGTTGCACTCCGAGGGGTGCAGATGCGGTGGTCTGGACCAGTAATTGATCCGGCGATGGCGGCTCGGCTGCGGAAGCATGACCCCCATGTTGGGATGAGGTGGGCCCCATATTGGGTACCGTGGCCACCATCGCCGCCTCAGTCATCGCCCCCATCGCCCCCCTCGCCGCCATCCCCCTCACCACCACCCTCACAGTTTTATATTATCTTATTTTATATTTTTTCTTTTTCTTTATATTTTATATTTTTATTTTATATTTATATTTATATTTATATTTATATTTATATTTATATTTATATTTATATTTATATTTATATTTACATCTATATCTATATCTATATCTATATCTATATCTACATCTACATCTACATCTACATCTACATCTACATCTACATCTACATCTACATCTACATCTACATCTACATCTACATCTACATCTACATATACATCTACATCTACATCTACATCTACATCTACATCTACATCTACATCTACATCTACATCTACATCTACATCTATATCTATATCTATATCTATATCTATATCTATATCTATATCTATATTTATATTTATATTTATATTTATATTCATATTCATATTCATATTTGTGATGTCCTGGCCCCACTACGGTATCGCGACTTAGTGTCGACGAGCGCCACCAGAGGTCTCTAATCTTTCCCACTAGTCCCTAACTCTCAATATCATTCGTATATATACAAGTTCCAAATCATATCCTCTGTGTCCCCGTGTGTGTCTAGGGCAGGGGCCGTCAGCTATAGCCCTACTGATGAGTCTGGCTGGCGATCCCAAGACGAAACACACCTCTTCTTTTCCTCCTTGATCCTCCAACGCCGATCCACCCGCCCCGCATAGTTACTCCATAGTGGCGTTACCGGGCCGGTCTTAGGGTTCACGGTGCATCGGAGGCGACGGGGCAAGAACTCCCTTCTCGTTCTGAACGTTCCGGCAAATCAAGGATGTGACATATTCATGTTCATGTTCATGTTCATGTTCATGTTCACGTTCACGTTCATATTCATATTCATATTCATATTCATATTCATATTCATATTCATATTCATATTCATATTCATATTTAGATTTATATTTATATTTATATTTATATTTATATTTATATTTATATTTATATTCATATTCATATTCATATTCATATTCATATTCATATTCATATTCATATTCATATTCATATTCATATTCATATTCATATTCATATTCATATTCATATTCATATTCATATTCATATTCATATTCATATTCATATTCATATTCATATTCATATTCATATTCATATTCATATTCATATTCATATTCATATTCATATTCATATTCATATTCATATTCATATTCATATTCATATTCATATTCATATTCATATTCATATTCATATTCATATTCATATTCATATTCATATTCATATTCATATTCATATTCATATTCATATTCATATTCATATTCATATTCATATTCATATTCATATTCATATTCATATTCATATTCATATTCATATTCATATTCATATTCATATTCATATTCATATTCATATTCATATTCATATTCATATTCATATTCATATTCATATTCATATTCATATTCATATTCATATTCATATTCATATTCATATTCATATTCATATTCATATTCATATTCATATTCATATTCATATTCATATTCATATTCATATTCATATTCATATTCATATTCATATTCATATTCATATTCATATTCATATTCATATTCATATTCATATTCATATTCATATTCATATTCATATTCATATTCATATTCATATTCATATTCATATTCATATTCATATTCATATTCATATTCATATTCATATTCATATTCATATTCATATTCATATTCATATTCATATTCATATTCATATTCATATTCATATTCATATTCATATTCATATTCATATTCATATTCATATTCATATTCATATTCATATTCATATTCATATTCATATTCATATTCATATTCATATTCATATTCATATTCATATTCATATTCATATTCATATTCATATTCATATTCATATTCATATTCATATTCATATTCATATTCATATTCATATTCATATTCATATTCATATTCATATTCATATTCATATTCATATTCATATTCATATTCATATTCATATTCATATTCATATTCATATTCATATTCATATTCATATTCATATTCATATTCATATTCATATTCATATTCATATTCATATTCATATTCATATTCATATTCATATTCATATTCATATTCATATTCATATTCATATTCATATTCATATTCATATTCATATTCATATTCATATTCATATTCATATTCATATTCATATTCATATTCATATTCATATTCATATTCATATTCATATTCATATTTATATTTATATTTATATTTATATTTATATTTATATTTATATTTATATTTATATTTATATTTATATTTATATTTATATTTATATAATATTATTTGTAACAATATATCATATCTTAAACGTATATATTTTCTCCATTTATTTGCCCATCTTCCTCCTCGCCACCTAATTTTAAGATTCGACGTTTCATTATATTTCGTTCGCGCCTTCTTCACACCGCTACATGACGGCTGCTCCAGAAGACTTAAATTACGCGAGATCGTGCGAGACGCTGCGACGCTTGAAATACTGTTATCTAAAGAACAAAAGCGATTGTACCACCGAGTAGTGCTGTCTCTTTCCCTCCTCCCAGAATTTTAGCTTTAAAGTAATGCTCTGTCTCTTTCCCTCCTCTGAAGACGCGGTGTGTAAAAAGCCGATCTTTCCCTGAGATCGTCCGATAAAAAACGGACGCGTGTGACGCTTGGTATATGTATCATTGGAGAAAGACTAATGTCAGGGAGTGGGCGTTGGGGGAGTTGGTTAGGCGGCTGACTCGTATTGTGGAGGTCTTGGGTTCGAGCCTCGTCGCCTGGATTCTGTTTTTTCAATTAAATTAATATCTTAAAATTAATATTTCCTTCCTTACCGACAGTAATCAGTACCACGCCCAAGAGAGTGTAGCACTTCGGTATCGATTCGGTTATCGATTGATTCGATCATTGGTCTCGCGCTAATACCCCCCACCACTCCGCCCATCTGTATGACGTCATCCGCCGCCCGGTTGCCCGTCGCCCCGCTGCGATGGATTTTCTGCGGCCCTGAAACTCAAATTTGAGTTTCAAGGTCGGAGGAGGGGAGGGGAAAATGGCCTTCAAACTCAAATTTGGGTTAGAACTGTCATAACCCTACTACTATAATCCCCAACAAAACGAACAAAAAATGACAAAAATCGGTTGAGAATTAACGGAGATACAGAATTTTGACTTAATAATGATATATTCTGATGTTCTTTTTATAAATTGAATCAGTTTCAAATGTTCAATTAAAACGGAAGGAAATATTATAAAAAATTGTACTGTTTAAGGCTACTGACAATAAGGAGTTGGAAAAAGCCTTGGACGTTGCATTGGAAAAAGGATATAGACATATCGATACTGCACCAGTATATGAAAATGAGAGAATCATTGGCAAAGTTTTGAAGAAATGGTGTAATTTGGGGAGAATTAAACGATCTGACCTTTTCATCGTCACAAAGGTATCGTTAACGAATGTATAGGTAACGCAACCGAGACGCGGACCTCTTAGGTGAGACAGAAATCGTGGAATATGTTTGGTTGCTAGCTACCCAATTTGATTTCCACTGTATCCCCTCCATTGTTCCTGGCCGGCGCCCTAAAGCGAAGAACGTCTTTCACAGTGACACGCGCGAACCATGCACACGAGAAATAGTTTCTTAATGTGGACCTTTAAGGCCCAGCACCTTTAGAATGCTCGTAATAGTCCGAACTGTCGTAACACACAATGTTGCGTTGCAGCGATGCGATCGTAAACGTTACGAAATAACTGCGTGGAACAATTAAAATGGGATACCCTGTATATGATAGGACGTGGTTGAAATAATTTAACAGAACTAAGGGAGCGGTGGCTTAAAAACGTTTGAGAAACACTGATCTAACTAGATATGCTTCCAATTCTGAACGCATCTTTAGATATGACACCTCAGACAGCAGTAGTGAAACGAAGATGGGTCCGTCGGCCCAAAAGATGTCTTTTCTACACCGCTGGTTTCCCCACTTTCCTCTTTGAACATGCACCGTAGAAGTCTGCGGCCCGCGCGGGTTACCTATATATGCATTCTAACATTTTAATGTTTACTGTTTAATTATCATTTGAGATAAATGTTACATGAAGACTTTCAAATTGAAAATCATATATCATTATTGTTTTTATAAATATTTTTTTTAGTATAAATATTTTACAATCTCAAAAAAGCAATCAATGTAGTACTTTACACGATTTGTTTATATATGTACATTAAATATTCAAAATTGCCATTGATGAAAATGCTCTGTTTGTAAGTGTAAATGGTTTTACGTAAGTGTTACTACAAATCAGGCCCGGCCAGCAGATCGGTATGGGATCGAGTAGCGTTTCTTGTGGCTTCCAGACCCACACGGGAGCCGGCGATACTACGGGCGGGCATACAACGAGTGGGGTTATTTGCAGCCTTGTATCCCCAGGCTTAACTATCACCCTTCAGGGTCCCCCGGGGGGGGCTAACATTTCTTCGTAGCCTCGTTTACATCATTTCGGGGATTCATGCTTACTATCAGTGAAGAATCTGTGGTCTATACACTCACGGATTGCCTCATCACCGACCGCGGCTCCCGGAGGTGTGGTTTCTGGTTCCCAATAGCTCTGACCTCCCAAAATAACGGCTCCTGGAGCCACGATCTGGTCGAGCCTACTACAAATGATTAAAAAGTGAGAATTATACATTACATGGAATTAAAAAAATAATAGAATAAGGTATAAATTAATAAATTAGTTTCTGTCATTATATTCTAAATTTATAAACTTATTGCCTAATAAATTGCTAAAGAAAGTAGATTGTCTATGCCAATACGAGACCAAATGACGGTGAAGGAGTGTCGCCGCTGGCGGAGTAAGGGTTATCGGGAGTTCGTTATAAAGAAGGGTGTACCGGAGTGGGATGTAGTACTACATCTGATATTGTTTCAAATTTAACAATTAGTAAACAAGTGACTAATCAAAGCGACAAATTTTATCGTAAAAAATGTGTCGCAATAAATTAGTCCCCATTATAAGTTTTCTACAGTTGTATGTAAATTTCATGTATTCAAATTGCTTCTTACATGATGTGTGAGAAGATTGTATATGTTATTTCTTGGGCATTTATTTTTCAATTAATATATACTATGTAGTCTTTATTGTTTCCCCTAGGGGTTTACAATCCTCATACACTTACATCTAAAACCTTACGCACTACCCGCTCTTACATCTACTTAATCCTAACTTAAAACTACTCGCCCGCTCTCTCTCTCTCTTGCCTCCGCCTCGCACGCACGCCTCGCCCACCTCTCCTCCTCCTCCCTTCCTTACCCTCCGACCCCCGCTTCCGCTCGCCTATTGTCTCTCTCAATCCTTAATCTTCCATTCCTCCACTCCACCCCTCCCTCCTTTCTTCCACTCTCCTCATCCATTCCTCACCCCCTCCTTCGTCACTCAACACCTCCCTTACCACTTCCTGCCACCCCCTCTCCTCCCCCCAGTCCGCACACACCTCCCACACATGCTCCCATGTCTCTTCCCCCCATCCACACACCCTGCACTTCCTCTCCTCTTCATCCCCCCAGTACCTCCCTCCTCTCATCTCATTCCCCAGCCTAAACCGTGCCACTCTCCTCCACCTGCTTTCACCCCACCCCCTCTTCAAATACCCTGGCACCCACCCCTTTTACCATTCCGTACCACCTATTGTATTTTGATTCCCTAATCCTTTCCCATCTTTTCGCCTCCTCCAACCTCCTCCCCCTATATACCAGCTCTTCCCCCCTCAATTCTCCCTTTTCCCTCACCACTTCCACTTCCTCCACTGTCCACCCTTTCTCCTCAAAATACCCCTTCCTTTCCTCCTCCCATCCCCCCAACACCTTTCCCCTTCTCGCCCTACCTTTTATCTCTCCCCAACATTCCCTCGCCAATTCCCCCCCTTGCCCCTCCTCCAAATTCCTCTCATATGTCCACGCCCTCATCCCCGCCCTTCCCCTCATCATGTCCCGCTGCAGTTCCTCCCTTACCAAATACCCCGGTGTGCACCAATCCACCCCCAGCACCCATCTCAGATATCTCTCCTGCAACCCCTCCACCCTGTCCCTCTCCTTCCATCCCCATATCTCCACTCCATACCCCACCGTCGCCCATACCAATTTGTCATACAGCCAGACCCTTTTCCCCCAATCCTTCCCAAACTTCCTCTTCCCAATACCCCATACCTGCCCCATCACCGCCGCCGCTTTCCTGACCCTATCTCTTACATGGGCCTCCTGCCCCCCATTCGCCATCAATGTATACCCTAAGTACTGGATATAATAGAGAAGGAAGGGAAAAAGGCACATACGCGTATCCGATGGAGCGAGTTAGTCTGTGGAAAATCCTCCAGGATATATACGGTGTGTCTAGAAGGGAGTATTGAGCTAAGAGAGGAGGAGGAGGAGGTAGGCACATATCCGAGATGATAGAATTAGTGGAACAAATCGAGGATATGATGTCTCAAACTGCACGCTATGTGCAAGTTTATAAAATCAAACGTGGGGCATCGTCGATCGTCGACCCCTCACCTCCTCCACCTCCTTGCCCTTCCATCTCCAAACCACCTTCTTCCACCTCCCTCCCCCCTTCCTACACCTCATCACTTTTGACTTTCCCACATTCAGTTGTAGCCCCTTTTCGTCCAAGTACCTTTGTAGTCTCGCCATCATACCCTTCATTCCCTCCTCATCCTCCGCCACCACCGCCACATCATCAGCATATGCCAGCGTGTACACCTTCTTTCCCCCCAATCTCACCCCTCCCCATCCACCCTTTTCCAATTCATCATCTATGTCCGCCAAAAGCAGTGTAAACAAGCTCGGGCTCAGCGGGCATCCCTGCCTTACTCCCCTAGCAGTCCAGAACTCCCTCCCCATCTCGTCTCCCACCCTCACCCTACACACCGTTTCTCTCAATACCTCCTCACATCTCTCTACCAGTCCCTCCCTCACTCCCCTCTTCCTCATCGCCTTCACTAACACCCCCCTGTCCACCGAGTCAAAAGCCGCCCTTAGGTCGATGAAGAACACCACCATCCTTTTGCCCTTCCTTGTCACCTGTCTATTTATCAAATAATTTAACACATAGACGTTATCTATACAACCCCTTCCTCTCCTAAAGCCGGCCTGACTCGGTGGCAACAACTTTTTCCCCTCCACCTCCTCTCTTAACCTCTCCGCCAACGCAGACGCGTACACTTTGTACGCCGTCTGCGTTAGCGTCACCCCCCTATACTCTTCTACCCTCTTTCCGGTCCCTTTCTTAACTACTGGTACCAGTACCCCTTCCTTCCATTCATCTACCCATCCCTCCCCCCTCCAAACCCTATTACAAATATCCCACAACCACTCTTCCACCTCTACCCCCCCATACTTCCATACTTCGTTTGCTATACCATCCCCCCCTCCTGCCTTCCCGTCTTTCAGCTTCCTAACCACCCTTCTCACCTCCTCCTTACTTAACTCCCCCTCCTCGTCCTCCCCCCTCCTTCTTTCCCCCCCTTTTCTCACCCTCCACTCTACTCCTCCCAGTAACCCCCTAAAATAGTCCTCCCACTCTTCCATTTTTATCCCCTCTTCCACCCTCCTTCTTTTCCTCCTCTCACTATTTACTATCTTCCACACCTGCCCTTCTGTCTTCACCCCCTTCATCTCCTTCTCCCATCTTTCTACCTCCTTCTTCTTTTTCCCCTCACACATACACTTATACTCCTTTTTCTTTCTCCTATATTCTTTCCCATCTCCACCCTCCCTCCTCCATCGCCTCAACTCCCTTCTTATCTCCCCTTTCTGCTCCCTACACTCGTTGTCCCACCACCCTCTCCGTCCAAGCCTCTCCCCTCCTTGCCCCATCTTCCCTATCACCTCTTTTATCCTATCTCTCAACTCCCTCCATTCTTCCTGTATTCCCCTTACCTCTCCCTCTCTCTTACCGAATATCCTTATAAACTCCTCTCTCCCCTTCTCTGTCCAGTTCCCCCTTGCTAACCCTTTTCCCGCCCCCTTTTTCTCCCCTCCCAACCCCTCCCTACCTTCCCCCTTCAGCCATACCACCACTGGATGATGATCGGACTCTACCCTTTCAGCCACTTCCATTCTCTCCACCCTCTCCCTCGTGTCCTCATTCCCCATCACATAGTCAATGACCGTGTTCCCTCTTCCTCCTGTGTACGTCCACTCCCCCTCCTCATCCCCTTCCACGCCTCCATTCAATATCCCCCACCTCCTCTCCTCCAAGAAACTACACAGCCTCCTACCCTCACCATTCACCTCTCTGTCCTTCGACCTCCTACTTTCCAATCCCTTCTCTTCCTCATCTCCCCCCCATATCTCCCCCCCTTCGCACCCCGTCCTGGCGTTAAAATCTCCCCCTATCACCACCCTCTCTCCCTCCTCTCTCCCTTCCACCCACTCCTTTAGCTCCTCCAGCTTCTTCTGCAAATCCTTATTCACATATACTCCCACAACTCTCCACCACTCCCCCCCCATCTTCACCTTCTTCATCATTATCCCCTCCTTCTCTCCCCCTTCCTCTTCCCTTATTTCTAGCCCCTTCCTGACCCCCATTATCATTCCCCCCATTGCTCTCCCTCTCTTACTCTCTCTCTTTGCCCACTGCTTCTCCCACACATACCCATTTGGTAACTTGTTTCTCACCCTCTCCCAGTCTCTTTCCTCTACCCACGTCTCGCATAACACCACCACATCCCATTCCTCCAGACCCTTCCCGAACTCCACATCCTTATTCTTCACCCCCGCCACATTCCAGAAAGCCACCTTATACCTTCCTTCCCCTGCCATATCCCCTTCCCCTCTTAGTCTTTCTTCCCCCCTCCTTTCCCCCCCTTCTCGTTTCCCTGTTCCTCCATCCATTTTTCGCTTACTTCATCCCACCTCCTCATCCTCCCATTCACCCACATTTTCATATACCCAACCTGCACATTCATCCCCCTCCTCCTCTCCCCCTCTGCCTCCCTTTCTATCTTCCACTTTCCTCTCCTCTCCTCCTCCGTGAGGTCGTCCTCAATCCTCTCCTTCCCGACCTTCAACTTTTTCCTCGCCTCCATTACCTTCCTCTTCTCCTCCCTTCCCGCCAACTTAACTATCACCATTCCTCTTCCATCCCCTCCCGCTCTTCCTATCCTTGCCACTTCCTTCATCCCCACCCCCTCCAGCCCCAAACTCTCCCAAAGCTTCTTCACTCCCTCCTCCACTTCCCCTCCTTCCCACCTCAATCCCCTTATTACCACATTATTCCTCCTTCCCTCCCTCTCCTTTCTATCCTGCTTTACCTCCAACTTTCTCAGCCTTAGCTTCCATTCCTCCACCTGTCTCTCCTCCACCCCTTCCTTACCCTGTCTTCCTCCTTTCTCCCACCTTTCTACCTTCTCCATCACTTCCACCATCCTACTGTCCCTTCCTTCCAGTTTTTCTAACTTTTCCTCTATTCCTTCCCTCCTCGCCTTTTCTTCCCTCATCCACTGCTCCCACTTCCTTCTTTCCCCCCTCCACTCCTCCTCCACCCTTCTTCTTTCCTCCCTTTCTTTCTTCATCTCCTCTTTCATCTCCCTTATCTCCCTTATTAACTCCCTCATCACTCCTTCCATTCCCTCTCCCCCCTGCTCCTCCCCCTCTTTGTCCCTTTTTACAGGTGACCGTTCCGTTTTTCCGCTCCTCTTAAACCCTCCCCTCCCCTCTCTCTCCACGCTCCCCACCTCCTCCTCTCTTTCTCTCTTTTTCCCCCCACCACTCTCTAAGCTCCCCACACTGCTCCCCACACTACTGCCACTGTCCTTCCTAGTCCTTTCCTTTAACATTTCACTCCCCTTGTCTTTCCCCACCCCTTTCCTCCCCTCTCCACTCGTCTGCCCTTTTCCCCCACTCCCCCCAGCCACATTCCCACCGATCTTCCCTTTCAACATTCTCTTATCTCCTTATCCCCCGTTCAAAACTTTCCGCCTTCTCAACCAACACCGCTATCTCCTTTCTTCTCCGACAGGTGTCACCTCTATCACTTCTCCTTGTCTTTTCCCGCCACACTTCTCTCGCCTCTATCACCTAACCTCCAATCCTTCTCTTCTCCCTTCTATATCCCTATCACCCTCACACCTAGCCCTTTCCCTCTTATCCCTGTTTCTTCCAAACCTCTCCCTTCACCTCTACGCTCGCACTCTCTCCCCCTTTCACTCTCTCTCCACACTTTCCCTACTCCACTGACACCACACACGATCCACACACCTTACACCCAGCGCGACCGGAAACGGAAGTCCCAATTAATATATACATAATCATATATTCGGCAAAACTACTGTCGAGCAGTATAGATAGCGCTGCATGTCATTAATGTGGTGGTGGGAGTAATTTCAGATGGCACTGCGAGTACAAGACTTGGCGGTGGGGGGTAATACCCCCTTTATCGTGCAAAATCCCTAGGATCGATGTACTAGCGCTATCTGTCGACGGAAATTCTCTAGGTTTGACGCTACTTTCCTACGATCGAAGTAACAATCCCCAGTATCGGTGTAGTAAATCCCTCTGCGCGTGGAAATAAAAGACCCTAGAGCAACGGAAAACCTTCTCTTTCTCCGAAAGGTGATTCACCTGCGATTGTGGTCACAATCGTTTGCAATGACGAACATAATCAAGGACGCGTAACGAGATCCTGACAGAAAAAGAGATGGCGGGAACGGAGCAAACTCCTCACCCTTTTCCCACTCTTTTAGCGGATTCGGCAGACACGCACTGGCACTGCACTGGTGCAGTTTCGTGCTATGCCGGTGCTGCCTCAGTACCGTGCCAGTGCAGCATGTTTTCTAGGGTTTTCTAGCACCGATTACATTGGATTTACATGCGGGCAATCTTGTATCGTATTCGGCGACCAAGAACTGCCCTGGTGTAGTGCAAACTTCGCGTTCGGTTGAACGGAATAAACTGCACTAGTGCAACCTTTCTTGCACTGCAAATTTTGGCAGTGTAGTCAGAGCAAACTCCAGTGTAGCCAACTTACAGAAAACTACGCACGTGAAATGATCTTCATACCAATTAACACAGAAATATATATTTCGTAAATAATATGGATACCACTATTATTACAATTCCCAGACTTTTACGTTGCTTGCTATATGTTCTTTCTGAACTTGTTCCAAATGGAAACGACTAGAAGCATCCTTCCTCTCGTGCCGTTCTCTGATTGGCTGGTCTCTGGTGAGGATATAATGCTGCGCAGATTGCGTAGGCGCGTACAAAGCCGCACAGGTTTATCTACTCATGAAGAAACAGCCAATGAGAGACGAGACGGCAGAAAAGGACGCCGTTTGTCGTTTATTTGGAAAAAGGCTCATTGTCAGAGGCATTAATAGAAAGAACGAACGAGCTACGTACAGCTTTTGTAGGAACATAGTAGGAACACACCGTGTGTGGCGGTATATCTATGCGTGACGAGAAACGCAACGACGCCAGCGCCAAGCCAAGTGACGAATCGGATTCGTCGCTTTCAAATGTGTACGAATCGGATTCGTGGCCTGGCTTGGCGCTGGCGTCGATACGTTTCGCGTCACGCACAAATATACCGCCACACACGCTGCCACATTTTCTACAAACGCTGGGCACGATGGTCAATTTGATTACGTTTGTTCCCAATGATCCGTGATTTTTTGTGATCGCTTCTGATTGGTGGAGAGCATAACTGTTCTTTATGAACGTCACATAACCCCAATTTTTCCTAAAACATTTCCAAATGTTCTTATAGAAGTTCAGTTGTACATTTTGAACCAATGTAATCGTTCGTGATCTATTTAAATATAAAAAATATTTCTTGACTTTAGTTAAAAAATATGTATACCTATATAAATATTACATCAAATCAGTGTGTGCATACATTGCCTAGAGAATGTATACATTCGCTGAATTGCGTTCTCAATTAACGCTTTGACTGTAACACATACCATATTGATGTAGTTTATAAAAAATAATTCAATCAATGTTAAGAATTACGATCACAGTAAGCAAATTCACTCAAGATAAAAAATCACCATCTCCATCCCTAACCAGAATCCACCAGAACAGAGCTGAGTCAGCTCTAGCTTCACCCGAATGTGCGGCATGGTGTCGCACTGAAAAAGTTCGCACTCAGTGCGCACTAGTGCAGGTTCTCGAATCCGCTATTTATCTCCTCTATCTCTCTATCCAAACTACACGAATCGTTGATGATCACGCCTACACCCCGATCCCCGCGCGGCGGCGTCGCTCCTAGGATCGATCCTAGGAACTTTTCACGGTTCTAGGAACTTTTATTTCCACGCCAGGAACCCTAGGGAATTTACGTTGACAAATGACGTTAGTACTGTTGCGCACCGCGCAACCTCGAGTTGGTAACTCGATAACAACTTTTATTTCGCACTTCCTTCTACGCTCCGATAGCCGGTTCTTTTGGGAGGGATGGAAGTTCGATTGGTTAGGTTAGGAGGTGTGAAAGTTGCTAGACCAAATTTCAACAACAGGGAGCAGATTGTATTAGCCCCAATCGGATTTGCATCCCTCACAAACGGCTGCTCTCTTGAAGAGGCCCCCTTCATAGCAATACCTCCTCCCCAATGCCCACCTTCTCTCGCACGGAATACGTTAACGCATGCTATTGTTTTGATATCGAAGCTCGAGTTTATACTCGAGAGGACTACGCGTTGTCATCGGGCAACCCTTTTTCTTCCTGTGTCTCTCCACGAGGCGTATTGACGGTTGTTTGAGATTCGGTAGTTCCGATCTCCGCCACACCCAACTCATCGCAGTACCTCCTGGACAGCGGATCGACAAGCCCGATCCACAATCGATCGACCAATCAGGTGTCAGCGACAGAATGCTCAGCCAATCGCATTTCCCCACGTCGCTCGATCCTCCAGACTTTTGGAGAAGACGACTAACGGAAATCGATCAGCCATATTGCGATTGCTCTTGTTCACGCAAAGTACGAAGGTAGACGCGTCGGTTTTACTGAACGTTTTTCTCAAGTAACTCGTGAAGGCTCATTGTTCTGCTCGTGCTAACGCTCAACCGTTTTGTATCTCACCGCTCAATTCAATATCTCGTGCTCAGACTCGTCGTGTATCGATTGTGGATCGTGGTCAGTTACGCGGCCACGTGTGCGTCGTTTTGCGATTCGTCTCAACGAGACAGGAACTGTACACTCTCTGCACAACGTGCATCCGCTCATTCTCACTCATAATTCTTTTATGTTCGGACTCACTCAGCGAGTGTACAATAAACATTGCTCATAAATACTGTGCGTTCTTTACATAACCTCACCGGCATCTCACGCTCATCGCGAGCTTTTTCGCGAACATTTTTTGGTCCTTCGAGCCGGTTTGTTGTGTGAAGTTCTGTGCAGTGCTCACCCAGAACAGTTCACTCTCATCGCTCAGTGCTCATCATGTCTGACGGAGAGAACAACTCCACCAACCGGCTCAACCAGCCGGCAGGACGAGATCCTCGCCCCCAGCGACGATACCTGCTCCGCTCGTCATCAAGTCGAGATCGCAGGTCAGTCGATTTGAGGCGCTACAAGGCCTGCAGGACGAAATTCCGAAGGACTCAAAGACGACGTCCCTCGGCGAGGTGCAGTCGCTGCTGGACAGCATAACAGAACTGCACAAAGCGTTCCTCTCCGAGCACGCTCACCTAGACGAATTTTGGCCCGTCAAGTGCCTCTCGCACGAGTACTTCGCCTCAGATATCCTGGGTCGTGAGACGACTCTCGTGGCTCAACTCAAAAGGGCACTCAAACATATCATTTCTCAACGCTCAAATTCAGCTCAACTCAGCTCATCCACTCACACCGACACAATCTCAGGGAAGATGAGCAGCAGAGCGGCCAAGATTCCAGATTTAGCCATCCCCAAATTTGGGGGCAAGTTCGTGGAGTGGCCCGCTATCAGTGAGTTATTCACCTCGCTCATTATTAAGGACTCACGACTCGGGGATACTGACCGCCTGTACTACCTGAGAGCGAGCCTGACAGGTGGGTCAATGCCTTCCCTCTGCGAGGCTCATCCTTCCCAGCCGCTTGGGAATATTTGGAGAAGCGATTCTCCAACAAGCGGCTACTCATCAAGGAGCAGCTTGACAAGCTGCTCTCCATCTCGCCGATTTCAACCCGATCAGCGCCTGCTCTCCACGACCTGGCTGCCACCATAAACGAGGTCAACGAGACGCTCATCGCTCTGGGTGCTGACAAGGAGATGCACAATTGCCTCCTAGTGCACATTCTCATCAATAGCTTGGACAAGGTCACGCGAGAGGCCTGGGAGACATCGCTGGCCAACTCACCGGATTGCCCTCGGTATCAGGACCTACTGGCGTTCGTCGAAACCAAAGGTGGCGCCTTAGAACAGATGGAGGCCACATCGAAGAAGCCAGCGACCCCTTCAACCTCCACTGTTCGCTCATCTCAGAGGAGGTCTACCGCTCACCCTGCGACGCAGACAAAAAAGCAGGCTCAACCGGCGTCAAAAGCTCAGACGTCGCAATATCCATGCGACTGGTGCCACGGCGACCACTTCATGGTCATGTGCCCTAAGTTTAGGGAATCGCCAGTGACCGAGCGCCGGAACTTCATCGTCGCTCGATCACTCTGCAAGAACTGCTGTGGTCGACACGACACAGATGTGTGCAGATTGGCGCACCGGTGCAAGATTTGTGGGGCCAAGCACCATTCGATGCTGCACCCTTCTCAACCTACGGTTGCTCAAGGCTCAACTCAAGCTAAGCCCAGGTCGATGACCGAGCCCAGCTCTGCTCAACAAGCCCCTCCAACGGAAGGGAAGAAGTCAGAAGATGACACTGATTTCTGAAGCGTTGGTGCAGTCGTCAACTCACTCTCACCCAAATCACCAAGCTCAAGCACAACCGGTCACACTCATACGTCTCTATCTCACCCAGCCACTGGTTGCCACGCAACCTCGCTCATGCTCACCCTGTTAGTAACAGCTAACGCACAGCTCGTCTCACCTGTGGTCTCGCTGCCAGTCAGGCTACTCATCGACTCAGGCTCAGAGCTCACCTTCATCAAGGAGGAGCTCATCACTCAACTTAACCTTCAAAGAACCCACTCATCCATCTCAATTATTGGCATTGGAGGCAACAAAACTACTCACACTCGAGGCGTCTTGTCAATCACTCTACGATCAAGCTACGACTCCTCCACGGTCTCCACTCAAGCTCATGTTCTGCGAACTCTCACATCCAGTCTACCATCCGTTGAAGCGCCACGTCAAGAATGGCCACATCTCACCAGGTTAAGGTTAGCTGATCCAGATTTTCTAAAACCTAGGCCTATTGACATAATTATTGGTGCAGACTCATATGGAAAAATCATAAAACCTAACCTCAAAAGGGGTGACCCTTCAATGCCAATTGCCCAGTTCTCAAACTTTGGGTGGCTCGTTCTTGGGCCAGTTAAAACACCTCAGTCTCAATTCAGCTCGTCGCACACAGCTGCAGTCATGCAGCACAGCGACAGAACAATACAAGATTTATTGGAAAAATTCTGGATTCAAGAAGAGCTCCCGACAGATACGCCCTCAAAGCTCACCCCTGAAAAACAAGAATGTGAGGATCACTTTCGGGCGACACACACTCGTGATTCTACAGGAAGGTACATCGTACGCATCCCTCTCAAGTCATCTCGAAGTCTGTTGGGCAATTCCTACCAGACAGCCCATGCCTGTCTGAAGCGAACACTCAACAAGCTCAACAAAGATTCTGAATATCGCAATCTCTACCAAGGGTTCATGAAGGAATATGAGGCACTCCATCATATGGTAAGAGCTCCCTCACTCTCACCTAATACTCACTCTGTTTTCTATCTTCCACATCATGGAGTACTCAAGCTCGACAGTCAGACCACGAAGTTGAGGGTCGTCTTCAATGGCTCAAGCCCGACCACAACGGGGCATTCGATCAACGATCTCATGCACACTGGTGCGAACCTTCTACTCAACATCACGGATGTGCTGCTGTGGATTCGCCAGCACAAGTACATTTTCGCCACAGACGTGACAAAAATGTACAGACAAATCAAGGTTTACGAAGACGACCAGGACCTCCAGAGGATACTGTGGATTGACGAGGATTCAAAGGAGGTGCCCTACAAACTCACTACGGTCACTTATGGAACCAAGGCTGCGCCGTTTCTCGCTGTCAGAGTACTACTGCAGTTGGTCGAAGACGAAGGACATCGTTTTCCCCTGGCAGTTTCGCGAACAACGGTAGATTGTGGGAGCGCAGATGTCTGGATGCCAGTTATTGAATTCAGGAGACGATAGAAACACTTTATTACAAAACAGACATGTAATATGATTAAAGTAAATCGTATTCCTCTCGGGCAGGAGTACTAATAATGATCGAACTTGCGCCCCACTTCGCGCAGACCGATTACACGGAGGGTAGTCCAGTCACACACTGCACAAATGATAGAAGGGTAATTCTGGAGCAACGCCCGTCAAGGAGATGCAGCTTGGTACCCCGTGGCGAGGACAGACCTTCGCAGTACCTCTATCGATGTTTATCGCTTTTTCCGGAAAAAGGTATGAATCCTGGGCCGAACGTAGCGAATTGAGGTCGAGCCCCCGCAGTCGAGGGTGAAATATCCATTACAGCATATTAACAAATTCTTTTCTTCATCGTATTGAGAGGGAAGTGACGCCAATGGATTCCTTATGTTTTTCTGGCGAAAATCATACCAAATATCATGCAAATCGGACTACTTCGACACAAGCTATTTGTATTCCCTATGTAAAAGTTGTCCGATTTACACGACATTTGTAATGATTTGCATCAGAAAACTCCAGAAAATCCATCGGCGACTAGGGAATACAAATAGCTTGTGTCGAAGTAGTCCGTTTTGCACGATATTTGGTATGATTTTCGCCAGAAAAACATAAGGAATCCATTGGCGTCACTTCCCTCTCGATACGATGAAGAAAAGAATTTCTTAATACGCTGTAATGGATATTTCACCCTCCACAGCGGGGGTTCGACCTCAATTCGCTACGTTCGGCCCAGGATTCATAACTTTTTCCGATGGAAAAGAATTGTCCAGCCTTTGGGCCTGCCATTTCTGGAGGAGACCTGTGGCAGATAGGTATCGGTTTAAACGGGCAATGCCACCCGTGACGCCAGCAAGACCGCCCTCGGTCCTTGCTATTCCAGAGGGTTTTCTTGCAGTGAAAATCAGTAAATTTGCAAGCGCAATATCTCAAAAACCAGTGGAAATAAAGTGTATACATTGATGCTTATTGAATTTGTCTTGGAACGCACTATCAACTCAGGTCTTCAAAAAAAAAAATAGTTCCATTTGAAAAACCGAACTTGACTATCGTATCTTTTATAATAATAATCGGAAAAAAATTCGTTCGGGCTAATAAGTTGGCCCCCTCGAACCATGCATTCCATATTTTTTTTATATTTTTACCTCCAATACTTTAGGAGAAATCGCGCTGATCACTCTTCCCGCGGACACCCTGTAGACAAAAATCATTGTAATCGGTGAGGATGAAAAACTTCTAAATAATTACCTTTTTATGATTTAAATAGTATAATAAAGGGTGCAATTTGACATGTTCATCTAGTGCGCAAAAAAGATTTCAAAGCCCGGCGGCCTGCGTCAAGATTTTGCGATATGGTTCCGTTGCTCAACGTAAGTGTTTGCGACCACTGCGCACGCCCGTCGCGCACGCAAAGGATGGAGTGTCACAGCATCCGAAGTCGGAGCAAAAGACAAAACACCAACGCGTCGTCTTTCTCGTACCGTCCTCGCTTGCTTTCAGTGGTTCTCGCTCGCTCTCGTTCCATCATCTCGCTCTCGCGTTCGCTGGATAAGAGTGAGACAGAAGTGTTGGGGATAGCGAAAAGCCCAAATCGTGTCCATCAAATCGAGCGCCCCTAACGAGACAATATTGTACCGAGTCGGAACATTTGTCTATTACACCGCGGCTTCGTGGTTGATGTGCCACACTGTGCACGAAGCTTCCCATTTGATAATCACATGCAGCGCCATCTAGGATTCCACCCTCCCACTACACTCCCTCCCCCTCTTCTTCGTACTCCTGATGCCCTCCCCCTCGTGTAGCCCACATTCGGTCTCGTATCAGCATAGAGAGGTATTAATAATTACATAAACAGATTTGTGTCGAAAGTAGGTTAGTTCAGGTCTGAACATTCTTTCGAAACGGAATTTTTTCGATTTGCCGTATAGGGGGGGGGGGGGCACGTACTTGAAATGTTGCAAGTTCCCGCCCGTTTCAATCACAGAGAGGTCCGGGTAACTAATTTCATACCTCCGATTTCACGCTTCACTGAGTTTTATGGCTTTCATCGTTCGCGATTAGGGGAACAGGACGAGAAGGATAGCACTAGCCAGAAGTGAAATACGTCAAAAACTGTATTTCTCATCAGATCTAACTTTTAGGACAGGGGCGCCAATCGATTCCTTGTGTATTCACGATCAGAAACCACCAAATACCATGTAAATCGGGCTATAATTTATGCAATTATATAAAGAATTAATATGTAGAATTCAAAAAACATTTTCGTTAAAAATATTCCGATTTACACGATATTGGGGTGGATTTCAACAGATGGAAAGCCATTGTTGACACACTTTCGTATTGATACGATGAAAGAATAAAGAACTTTTCTATTTTTTTTAATTATCGCCCGAATGACCCTAGACACGGTGCGACGCGTTTTGTTCTTTGTCGAGGTCCGACGTCCAGTCACACGTGTGCCTACGGTTGCTCGGTAGACGTGCCATTAATTTTTACGAAAGCTCCACTTCTTTACTTTCCTATCGATACGATAGCATCAATGGATTCTTGATATTCTGCCGATTAAAAGATGCCAAATACTAATGTAAATCGACTTATTCTTAACGTAGTTGGTTTTAAATTCTGCAAATGTTCTTTTTATGTAATTTCGTTAATTATAGCCCGAATTATGTCGCGTTTTGTATTATTTTTGTTGGGAAAACACAAAGACTCGACTGGTACCACTTTTGTGAAGATTTTTCACTTCTTAATATCTAGTGCAAAATTGTATTCCCGGGTCCCTATTTTCGAGAGTGTGCTCGGTGCTCGGTTGGGAAGAAGGTTCTCACGTTTAAAACAATGGTAGTGGGTATGATTTTGTATTAATCTGACCGGGGTAAATTTATCAAAATAGTCGGGCCAAACAGTTTGCCAGCAGTTTGGTACATTTGTAAATAGTGGAATGCTTCGTTTAACAGTGGCTGTGGCGTATAGCGGCACGCAAAGGAGACCTACGAAATTTTTTGGCCCTCGATTCATATCCGGTCGCGGGAACTTTTTTTCTTCAGAAGAACAATCGCGTCCCGTAGTGTAGTAATGGAAACATGGATTATTTTTGGCAATGTTTCTTGAATTATATTTATATACTGATTGTTAATAAAAACAGTTTCATTGTGAACGTAAAAGTATACGTATACATATTGTTACAACGTTTTGTTGGATCGGCGTGAAACTATCAGTTTATACGATCTGCGCGGCGCTAATTAATTTAAAGAGTTTAAGGAGCACGAGAAGGTTTTATTTAAGCGTTTATGGGTCGAGTAACAGTTAATAATTTGAATATAATTACAGAAGTCAAGCACAATAAATAAATGATTTACACACACAATTCGGTAGATTATTTACAGTCCCATGCAATAATTAATAATAATTAGAAATTTAAGCGATAAAGTTAAGCGTGAATAATTTTGCTAGCGAAGCAGAGTCGCAAAGCAAGTACTAATTCGAAGCAAAGTCGACAGTAAGGCGCAAGCAATGTGCGTAAGCAAGTATATTACCATTTCGTTTTGAGATCAGGAACAGAGTGATCGATCCAGGAAATCTCGGTCGATTTCCTGGAAGGAATCGCCTTTCCCCTCCATAGCTCGCGAGTCGATGGAAGGGGACGCGATCCGCGCTCCACATGAATGAGCAGGCCGTTGCCACCTGCCTAATTAGCATACGCCGACAATAGGTGTCAGTAATATGCCCCTTTCGCGAACAATATATTATTTGAAATATATGTGTATAAGCAATACATACCCAGTCAGCCACGTCCGTCTTTGCAGATTTTGCTCAACGCCTGAATACAAATGTTTGTGACAGAAAGACTACGGATTTGATACAGGTGTGACGTCCCGGTCCACCACGGGAGCGCGACGTAGTGTTCGCCAGCGCCGCCAGAGGTCTAATCTTCCTAAATCTTTCTCACAAGTCCTAACTTCCAATCTCATTCGTATATATACAAGTTCAGAATTATCTCCTCTTAACCCCCGTGTGTGTCTAGGGCAGGGACCGTCAGCTATAGCCCTACTGATGAGTCTGGCTGGCGGTCCCAAGACGAAACACACCTTTTCTTTTCCTCCTCGATCCTCCAACGCCGATCCACCCGCCCCGCATAGTTACTCCATAGTGGCGTTGCCGGCCGGCTTTAGGGTTTACGGTGCGTCGGAGGCGACGGGGCAAGAACTCCCTTCTCGTCCTGAACGTTCCGGCAATTCAGGACGTAACACAGCATTTGTTATATTCGATAATGAAAGCAGACTGACAACAGAAAGCTGACAGATTGTGCTGCCTTAACCTGCGAGCAGATTGGCGGCAGGGTCTGCTGATACAATTTAATTGCAGAAATCGATCAGATTCTGTGTAACGCAATCTAACGGCAGATAGGCACTAGAAACCGAGCCGATCCTGTTGACATAGCCTGCGAACAGTTTGGCGGCAGACACTGCGGAGAATCTGCTGGTACAATTTAATGTCAGAAATCGATCAGATTCTGTGTAACGCGATCTGACGGCTCTGCTCGGTATCTGCCGCCAATCTGCCGCCAGATCGCGCTGCGCAGGATCTGTTCGATTTCTGCTCCCAATCTGCGGTCAGACCACGGCAGCAAGATCTGCTCGGTATCTGCCATCAATCTGATGTCAGATCCTGACATCAGGCTCTGATCACAGAACCATAGTTAAATGCGGACATAGTAGGTCCCGAATCTGACGTCAGGATCTCCTCGAATCTGCTGCCAATCTGCTGGCATACTGTGGTCAATTTGTTAATAAATAATGAAATAAATAAATGTATATTTAGTAAATTTGAAATGGAAATCAATATAAATAAATACGAAAAACCTCTAACAATCTAAAAATACATAGTTTTTTAAAAAAAATCATGTATGTATAAATTTAATTTGCAAAAAATGTGTTTCCTACGAAGAAATATAGTTATTGGCATGGTCAAGACAGAGTGTAATTATCCAATCGGTTCGACAGTGATTGGTCGCTATTTGATACATAATATAACCTGCAAGAAAATGTTACCTGATTTGTGTTGCTTCATGCCCGTTAACCAATCGATCAACCATTATTAAGATGGCGTTTTAGTATATAAGTTTATCGCATCGCGTCGCTTTGTAGCGCATTGTATTCTTTCTTTTCAACTGATTCGTGATCTTATATTATATTAAGGCTGCCGTGTCAAGTTTGTTATGGTCCGAATCGATCGAAGCGTCCCTTATAAACAGACGGACCCTAATGAAACTACTGCGGTCGATAAAGAGATCTTTTACAGAGGTGACATCTCCAGGTACTCTATGTAGACGAATTTTTTACGCATAAATGCCACATTTTCTGTTCTCTCTGTCTCTGCCGCGCTGTTGCCACAACACTCTATCGAGATGTCTTGAAGGAATACGGCACGAGAGCTGCGTCTAGCGTCAGAGGCTCGCTGAACGTGAAGGAGGATGGCAATAATGAAAGATAGAGAGGTTGGGTAGTTAAGTTAGGAAACATATCAATGAAACAATACTTATTTGGGTATCAATATCTCTTCTACACTTCGCAATTCTTATTATCTTCTCTCATTCTGTGTAATTCCTCTTCTCCATTGACGGTCTTCCTACAATTTCATACTCATTTGCTGTAACAACGACACAACTAAAAATTTGCAGTTTTTGAATTATTAGTATGGAAAAAGCGGTTGTTGTCTAACAAAACTTTTCCCGTTAACAAAACTCGTTTTCCCAAAAATCGTGAATTTTTAGTTATATATGTCGTAGCTGCAGCAAATGAGCGCAATGTAACGTATGCAGTGAGGGCAATATTTATATTTTCTTGTGAAAAAATATAATGATATGATTGTTCAATGATTGTTTATTTTGTTTGTTTTAATAGAATGTAAAACGTTCACATTTTCTATCGTATCGGCATGAACGTTTCAGTAACATACTGCTGAGATTTTCCAGACGAAAATGAATTCAAACATGGTATAAATCGGATTATTCTTAGTATTATTAGATTAGAAATGTTACGCATTTATATTGAAGTATCTAGTACAGTTCTAGAAATAATCCGATTTATACCGTATTTGAATTCATTTTAACCTCTTAGGCACGACGCGCCACTCTAGTGGCTTTCGCGGATGTCATCTTTCTGAACGACACGCCACTATAGTGGCTCGCTGTATCGTTTACACGTCATTTGCGTTGAACTCTGCCGTACAGAGAAACAGCCCCGCGTAAAACTCAGGAGTGCCTAAGAGGTTAATGTGAAAAATCTCAGCAGTATGTTACTGAATACTGAAAACGTCACGTTTTACATTTTACCAACACTGTATGCCTCTCCAACCGAAATTACAAGCCGCCACCGAACAGCCCAAGTCCTCGCTGGTCGGGACCAGCGTTGAGCCCGTATGGTGAACAGAGTCCTAATTCCGAGTGTTCGTTTCTCGCTTCTTTCTGGCCGAAGGGGGGAGCGAGATGGAACGCTTTGCCTGCGCGACGGGCGCCAACGCAAAGGACGGAGCGAGACAAAACATCATCCCGTCCTCTGTTTCGTACCGCCCTCGCTCGCTTTCAGTGCCTCTCGCTCGCTCTCGTTCCATCTCGTTCTTGCCTTCGCCGGACAAGAGTGAGCAGAAGTGGTGGGGAAACCGAGCCCGTAATGACACCCGTAATCTTTTATTTGAGTTTATCCAGATATTATCTTTGCCCATCTCTGTTCTCCAGCCGCTTCGCCGTGATTCTTTCAAGCCTTCGTGACGTCACAATAGTAATAGGGGAAATGCGGCAACAGCGCGATTCGACTCTCGATACGTCTCGGCAACTATGTCTTTCCTACATTTATCGGCCAGCTTGAACTTCCACCGATTCTGATGGTACATGGAGCGAATGTACCATCAACGCCGGTGACTGAGAATCCTTGATACATAATTCTGTCATTTCTCGAGTCTGTCTCAGTACACGAGTTATAAATTCATTATTATTTCAACGTACGGTGCTTATTAGCGTTCAAACGCACGAGACCCGCCTGCACGAATGTCTACTGGAGGCAACTATACCCGCAAAAGCTTCCTTCTTGCCGATTCCACGACGTAAGTTGGTTGAAACGGATTGTTTACTACATCGCGTATACGAACACGCTTTTCCTAGCTTGTGTGAGCGTACGCGCACATTCAACGTCCGGTGAGACGGCAGCCATAAGTTCGTTGTAACCATTACAATACTTTTCTATTAAAATAGTTATGCTACATAAGATAGAAGTAGTTTCTTTTAATCTAATAATCTAACAATTTGGTAATAGAAATAAGATTAAAATTATTCAATAAAAATAGATATAAATTTAAATATGTATGTATTTGTTGTGTTTGATTCTGTTTTTAACAAGGAGCTAATTACTGTTTCACCATTAACATGGTTAAAAAAACAATCATTGGTCGCCCGGCCAATTACTATATCATACAACATTATTCAGTTGGCAGTTGTAAGCCCCCTGTATTTTTCATAATATATGAATAATTCTAACAAATAAATAATTCTATTATAAAGTTTCTTTTATTTATCGATATATACCGAATATAAGAAATATACACATGCATAAACACATTAAACTATGCGCAAACTTTCAACTCTACTCTTATGGTTTTTTTCGATTAAGTGGCTGTAATTTCCAAGCTACAAAGCCGTGTCATCGCCTATTTGTTTTAATATATATAATCACAGTATATATAATGAGTGGAGAAATATCGATTACATCCGAAGCAAGAAAGGACAAGAAATACGGATATATTCATTAAAAGTATTTCTTTATATTCATTTATTTCTCAAAATAAGGTAAATCACTGTCACGTCGCCAACCACTGTACTCTTTACCGCTGTACATTCTTTTATCTTCAGGCAATGTAGCGAATGATGAATATTCTCTACTAAAAATTATTAATAAACGTGTTTCGCAAATAAATGTATTTTCAGTTTAAAAATTAATATCACCTGTCACGTCCAGAATTGCCGGAACATTCTGAATGAGAAGGGAGTTCTTGCCCCGTCGCCTCCAACGCAACCTAAACCCTAAAGCCGGCCGGTTAACGCCACTATAGAGTAACTATGCGGGACGGATGGATTGGCTTTGAGGGATCGTGGAGGAAAAGAAGAAGTGTGTTTCGACTTGGGACCGCCAGGCAGATTCATCAGTAGGGCTATAGCTGACGGCCCCTGTCCTAGACACACACGGGGGTTAAGAGGAGATAATTCGGAACTTATATACAGGGTGTCCCACGGTAGACTGGACAGTGCCGTAGCTCCTAAAGTATTGGAGATAAAATTTTTTAAAAAATAGGGAATTGCATGGTTCGAAGGGGCTACAAAATTAGCCCGAACGAATTTTTTTTTCGATTATTATTTTAAAAAATACGATGGTCAAGTTCGGTTTTTCAAATGGAACTATTTTTTTTGAAGTCCTGAGTTGATAGTGCGTTCCAAGACAAATTCAATAAGCATCAATGTATACACTTTATTTTCACTGGTTTTTGACATATTGCGCTTGCAAATTTACTGATTTTCACTGCAAGAAACTCCTCTGGAATAGCAAGGACCGGGGACGGTCTTACTGGCGCCACGGGTGGCACTGCCTGTTGAAATAGATACCTACCTGCGAAAGGTCTACGCCAGGCCCAAAGGCTGGACAATTCTTTTCCGCCAGAAATGCTACTTAGGTAGGTACATCTGCGGTATCGAGAAGCGCATCGTTACTTTTATTTCGCACTTGCTTCTAGGCTCGGATAGCCGGTTCGTCTGGGAGGCATGCAAGTTGGATTGGTTAGGTTCGGAGGAGTGAAAGTTGCTAGACTAAATTTCAACTATAGGGAGCAGATTGTATCAGAACCAATCGGATTTGCATCCCTCACAAACGGCTGCACTCTTGAAGAGGCCCTCTTCACAGCAATACCTTCTCCCCAATGCCCACCTTCTTTCGCACGGAATACGTCAACGCATGGTTTTGTTTTGATATCGAAGCTCATGTTTATACTCGAGAGGACCACGCATCGACAGCGGGCTACCCCTTTTCTTACCGTGTCTCTCCACGAGGAGTTTTGCCGATGGATTGTAGAAGCGCAGATGTCTGGATGCCAGTTGTTGAATTCAGGAGACGATAGAAACACTTTATTACTAAACACACATGTCCTATAATTAAAGTAAATCGTATTCCTCTCGGGCAGGAGTCGCCCGACGTTCGTCAAGAAGATGCGGCCTGGTACCCCGTGGCGAGGACAACCCTTCGCTGGGTCTCGCTCGATTTTTATGACTTTTACCGGAAAAAGGTACGAATCCTGGGCCGAACGTAACGAATTGAGGTCGAGCCCCCGCAGTCGAGGGTGAAATATCCATTACAGCGTATTAAGAAATTCTTTTCTTCATCGTATCGAGAGGGAAGTGACGCGAATGGATTCCTTATGTTTTTCTGACGAAAATCATACCAAGTATCATGCAAATCGGACTACTTTGATACAAGCTATTTGTATTCCCTATGTAAAAGTTGTCCGATTTACACGACATTTGGCATGATTTTCATCGGGAAACCACAAGGAATCCAACGGCGACACTTCCATATCCATACGATAAAGAATAAAGAATTATTTTATTTCTGAAACAGATACAGGGTAATTATGGAGGTACGCCCGTCAAGAAGATGCGGCCTGGTACCCCGTGGCGAGGACAACCCTTCGCTGGGTCTCGCTCGATTTTTATGACTTTTACCGGAAAAAGGTACGAATCCTGGGCCGAACGTAACGAATTGAGGTCGAGCCCCCGCAGTCGAGGGTGAAATATCCATTACAGCGTATTAAGAAATTCTTTTCTTCATCGTATCGAGAGGGAAGTGACGCGAATGGATTCCTTATGTTTTTCTGACGAAAATCATACCAAGTATCATGCAAATCGGACTACTTTGATACAAGCTATTTGTATTCCCTATGTAAAAGTTGTCCGATTTACACGACATTTGGCATGATTTTCATCGGGAAACCACAAGGAATCCAACGGCGACACTTCCATATCCATACGATAAAGAATAAAGAATTATTTTATTTCTGAAACAGATACAGGGTAATTATGGAGGTACGCCCGTCAAGAAGATACGGCCTGGTACCCCGTGGCGAGGACAACCCTTCGCAGGGTCTCGCCCGATTTTTATGGCTTTTTCCGGAAAAAGGTACGAATCCTGGGCCGAACGTAACGAATTGAGGTCGAGCCCCCGCAGTCGAGGGTGAAATATCCATTACAGCGTATTAAGAAATTCTTTTCTTCATCGTATCGAGAGGGAAGTGACGCGAATGGATTCCTTATGTTTTTCTGACGAAAATCATACCAAGTATCATGCAAATCGGACTACTTTGATACAAGCTATTTGTATTCCCTATGTAAAAGTTGTCCGATTTACACGACATTTGGCATGATTTTCATCGGGAAACCACAAGGAATCCAACGGCGACACTTCCATATCCATACGATAAAGAATAAAGAATTATTTTAATTCTGAAACAGATACAGGGTAATTATGGAGGTACGCCCGTCAAGAAGATACGGCCTGGTACCCCGTGGCGAGGACAACCCTTCGCAGGGTCTCGCCCGATTTTTATGGCTTTTTCCGGAAAAAGGTACGAATCCTGGGCCGAACGTAACGAATTGAGGTCGAGCCCCCGCAGTCGAGGGTGAAATATCCATTACAGCGTATTAAGAAATTCTTTTCTTCATCGTATCGAGAGGGAAGTGACGCGAATGGATTCCTTATGTTTTTCTGACGAAAATCATACCAAATATCATGCAAATCGGACTACTTTGACACAAGCTATTTGTATTCCCTATGTAAAAGTTGTCCGATTTACATGAAATTTGTTATGAATTTAATCGACGAAACGCCAGGAATTCATTGGCATCACTTACTCCTTCGATACGACGAAGAAAAGGAGCAAACATTTGAAATCCTAAACATTTCTCACTTCTTAATGATATTCCAAACCCTTCGAGGGTCGAAAGCCATAAAATTCGATGGGCACTGCGGGGTGTTGTCCTCGCCACAAGGCGACGGGCGTACCTCCAGAATTACCCTGTATCTGTTTCAGAAATAAAATAATTCTTTATTCTTTATCGTATGGATATGGAAGTGTCGCCGTTGGATTCCTTGTGGTTTCCCGATGAAAATCATGCCAAATGTCGTGTAAATCGGACAACTTTTACATAGGGAATACAAATAGCTTGTATCAAAGTAGTCCGATTTGCATGATACTTGGTATGATTTTCGTCAGAAAAACATAAGGAATCCATTCGCGTCACTTCCCTCTCGATACGATGAAGAAAAGAATTTCTTAATACGCTGTAATGGATATTTCACCCTCGACTGCGGGGGCTCGACCTCAATTCGTTACGTTCGGCCCAGGATTCGTACCTTTTTCCGGTAAAAGTCATAAAAATCGAGCGAGACCCAGCGAAGGGTTGTCCTCGCCACGGGGTACCAGGCCGCATCTTCTTGACGAACGTCGGGCGACTCCTGCCCGAGAGGAATACGATTTACTTTAATTATAGGACATGTGTGTTTAGTAATAAAGTGTTTCTATCGTCTCCTGAATTCAACAACTGGCATCCAAACATCTGCGCTTCTACAATCCATCGGCAAAACTCCTCGTGGAGAGACACGGTAAGAAAAGGGGTAGCCCGCTGTCGATGCGTGGTCCTCTCGAGTATAAACATGAGCTTCGATATCAAAACAAAACCATGCGTTGACGTATTCCGTGCGAAAGAAGGTGGGCATTGGGGAGAAGGTATTGCTGTGAAGAGGGCCTCTTCAAGAGTGCAGCCGTTTGTGAGGGATGCAAATCCGATTGGTTCTGATACAATCTGCTCCCTATAGTTGAAATTTAGTCTAGCAACTTTCACTCCTCCGAACCTAACCAATCCAACTTGCATGCCTCCCAGACGAACCGGCTATCCGAGCCTAGAAGCAAGTGCGAAATAAAAGTAACGATGCGCTTCTCGATACCGCAGATGTACCTACCTAAGTAGCATTTCTGGCGGAAAAGAATTGTCCAGCCTTTGGGCCTGGCGTAGACCTTTCGCAGGTAGGTATCTATTTCAACAGGCAGTGCCACCCGTGGCGCCAGTAAGACCGTCCCCGGTCCTTGCTATTCCAGAGGAGTTTCTTGCAGTGAAAATCAGTAAATTTGCAAGCGCAATATCTCAAAAACCAGTGAAAATAAAGTGTATACATTGATGCTTATTGAATTTGTCTTGGAACGCACTATCAACTCAGGACTTCAAAAAAAATAGTTCCATTTGAAAAACCGAACTTGACCATCGTATTTTTTAAAATAATAATCGAAAAAAAAATTCGTTCGGGCTAATTTTGTAGCCCCTTCGAACCATGCAATTCCCTATTTTTTAAAAAATTTTATCTCCAATACTTTAGGAGCTACGGCACTGTCCAGTCTACCGTGGGACACCCTGTATATATGAATGAGATTGGAAGTTAGGACTTGTGAGAAAGATTTAGGAAGATTAAACCTCTGGTGGCGCAGGCGAACACTAATAAGGAGAAGGTCAGGATGACAAGTCTCAGAAATTCTTGAAACTTGGTGTACATGAAGGTCTCCACTCGGACATTAATTTCCCAAAGCAGTAAGGCGCGCTTTTCAGAAAAACTCGAGAAAATCAACTTTGAAGAATTTCGAGTTCGATATATGTACTTGATAGAAATCAAGCACCAACAGTTGACATTGGTGAGTGCGTAACGTCACTGATTGGTAATGTTAAGGACGCTGGTTCGCGCCTCGTCATGTGTTTTTTTTTTATTTATTTAATTACCTACCCTTTTACATGCACAATTTGTCAAACCCAGGCTAATTAACAGATATTTAAATATTATTTTCAGCTAAAAAACACACATTTTCCATTACGTTTTGCTTGCAAAATTGTACTTTTTATTAAACATAGGAATCTTTAAACAAGAATATTTACAGTAAATGAAAAGTTTCAAGTACAAAATACAATCTGTAAACGTAGTGCTATTATATTCTATGCTATTATACCCTATCCTATTCAATTGTTGCTTATCCTAATTGTTCTGTCTAATTATATACATATACATATATACATATTTACATATATATACAAATTGCTGACTAACATTTAAACTCATATACTATTTCGGCTCACACACAATACTTGCAGGATTGCACGTACCACCGTGATTATCGTCGTAAAAACAAACGAAGCAGTACGTTTTGCGGCATCTAGCACACTGTATAAACGCTGCATTTTTGCAGATACAAGGTATTCTTAAAATATCCGTCGCAAAGCAGACCTCGTTCACGTTTAGAAAAATGTCTCTCTTATCACTTAATTTTGATGCGTACCACGCGCCGCAAAACGTACTGCTTCGTTTGTTTTAACGACGATAATCACGGTGGTACGTGCAATCCTGCAAGTATTGTGTGTGAGCCGAAATAGTATATGAGTTTAAATGTTAGTCAGCAATTTGTATATATATGTAAATATGTATATATGTATATGTATATAATTAGACAGAACAATTAGGATAAGCAACAATTGAATAGGATAGGGTATAATAGCATAGAATATAATAGCACTACGTTTACAGATTGTATTTTGTACTTGAAACTTTTCATTTACTGTAAATATTCTTGTTTAAAGATTCCTATGTTTAATAAAAAGTACAATTTTGCAAGCAAGACGTAATGGGAAATGTGTGTTTTTTAGCTGAAAATAATATTATTATTATTATTATTATTATCATTTATTCACGGGTTAATCCCTTTAGTAAAGTACATGTAAACATATAAACATATGTAGGAGACAAAAAAAAAAAAACAGGACAGTAAGTAAATAAATAAATAAAGAGCATTATGGACAAGGGTGAGAATGCAGAGTTAGCATAACCGATCTCTTAAATTCAGCCGGTGTGTCGCAAAAGAAATCCACATAGTTACATATGTTATTGGCATGGCTACAAATACGATCAATACAGCCAAATTTTCCATACAATGTGCGATGCGGTTCAAGATAGAATAATGTACGCTGTCTTAATACCCTGGTAGGTATATTTAAATATCTGTTAATTAGCCTGGGTTTGACAAATTGTGCATGTAAAAGGGTAGGTAATTAAATAAATAAAAAAAAACCACATGACGAGGCGCGAACCAGCGTCCTTAACATTACCAATCAGTGACGTTACGCACTCACCAATGTCAACTGTTGGTGCTTGCTTTCTATCAAGTACATATATCGAACTCGAAATTCTTCAAAGTTGATTTTCTCGAGTTTTTCTGAAAAGCGCGCCTTACTGCTTTGGGAAATTAATGTCCGAGTGGAGACCTTCATGTGCACCAAGTTTCAAGAATTTCTGAGACTTGTCATCCTGACCTTCTCCTTGTAAGTCGCGCTCCTGTGGTGGTACCGGGATGTCACATCACCTACGATCTGTACGGCTTTTTTGCATCGTTACACGTTTCCTTTTTGAAAGATAATTACTAGCTCGATATACCTTATTTTTCTACCTGAGGTTGTTTATCGTTTGGCATTGTGTTAGGTACGCTCACCATGAAACTGTTTTATTAATAATAAATAAATAAATACTTCAAGAAAAATTACATAAAATAATCCATATTTCCATAATTTAAAAAAAAAACAGTTCCTACGACGGGTCAAAATCCCGGGACAAACTTTAAGGTCGCCTACGCTTGCCGCTACGCCACCACCGCCGTTGAATCAAACGTTCCAGTACCCAAACATACCAGACTATATGCGGTAATATTCCAAATATTATGGCCCCACGCATTGAAATCGACGGGGACCACATCCGAGACTCCCCTTGTGAGTCTCTCTCGCTCATTCGCAGTTTGTCTGATGTTGCCGTGGCACCAATCAAAAGAAGCGGAAAGTATAACGATCACTGTATACATCGAGACACAAAAACCCTATCCTTATTTCGAGACACGTCTGTAGATTGTAAAACCATGTTAATATTTGAAAGCCGTGATCATTTTTAATAACATTGTTTATAGCTTCCTGCAGCGGGAAACAGGCCAGAAGGTGTCGAAAAATGGATTAAAAAGTCTTTAGAGGATCTTCAGTTAGAGTATTTGGATCTCTATTTAATTCATACTCCATTCGGTTTCAAAGAAGTTGGAGAAGATTTACACCCGACTGATGAAAATGGAGAAATAATAATTGATCCAAGTACCAATCATAAAGAAGTGTGGGCTGCAATGGAAAAACAAGTGGAGTTGGGTCGAACAAGAATGATTGGCTTATCAAATTTTAATATCCATCAAATTGCGGAAGTTTTGAAATATGCAACGATGAAGATTTCATTATTGCAAATTGAGTTGCACGTTTACTTCCAACAAAATGAATTAGTAAGGCATTTTCCTTTTCAATGGATAATACCTAATTATTATAATAACCCCAATCGATGAGTACAAGTTCATATGGAAAATTTGTGAGTGATTTTTTCGGAAATTAAGCAGCGGTTCCATTTATAATATCGTAAAACGTACCGTTTCGTCCAAATCGATACTCGTCTCCAAACTGCCGCCATTTTGTGAATTTCGCAAGATTTAAAAAAGAAATCTTTTTCCTTTTTTTGTTTCAGATGAATAGAACAGACACTATGATGCAAGTTGCTGCACAGTAACTTTTGATACGGAGCGCCTGACAATTGTATAACCAATTCTTTGAATTACTATTCTTTTGCTCACTAATGTTTTTTTTATTTTATTCTTAAGTGTAAACAAATACCGTCGACATGTGAAATGGATCCTCTGCTTAGTTTCCGAAAAAAACATGTCACAGGTCATGCGAACATATTAGGGGAAAGGTGGGATAGTTGATCACAGTTTTTCTTTTTATTAAAATAATAATAATGGTTTGCTTTGTTTGTATTTAATTATTTGAGTTGTGATATAAACTGATGTGATCATGTATTCCCACTGATCAACTATCCCACCTTTCCCCTACATTATTACATACGCGCGTAGGTTTTATCGGCTACAGTACAGAGAAAAAAGGGGGGGGGGGCAACTTTGGGATGATGAAACTTACTAGCTTTAGAATGTATGTTTGCCGCATATTGATTCGGTAGAGCATATCGATTCGAAAAATTATTATTCCTCTGCGTTGGAAATAAATGTCTGTACGATCCGTATGATTGGTAGGGAAAAAATTTTGCTGCTGACGCTGCGTAATTCTATGAATCGTGCGTTGTTCGCGCCGCCCCATGACGGCTGCTCCAGAGGATTCAAATAACACACGTTATCGCGCGATACGCTGCGATGTTCGAAATTAATGTTAGCTTTAGAATGCATGCTACGCAATGGTTCACTAGATCATTGATTCAAAAATTATCATTTCTCTGCGTTGGGGGGGATTTCCGCCGCATGTTGGCATTGAAAAAATATTTGGGGGTGGGTCCGGTCTGAAAAAGTTTTCGGAGGTGGATCGGGGTCTGAAAAAAAGTTTTCGGTGGTGGTGGGCCATGGTTGTCCCCTCGCTCGGTTAGATCAAAATTAATTTTCGGGGGTGGGGGGATAAGGTGGGCCTGTCCCTCTGTGTTGAAATTTTCGGGCGGTGGGTCAGGGGTCTGGAGAAGTCTCCGCGGCGGCTCGGCCCGGACTGATACCCTCCATCATCGCGGCTTCCCCCACTCCGCGCCTCGTGCGCGCGCAACCTGTCTTCCACTACCCGCTCTCCCCGCGGTCAGAGCTGCCCCCACCGCACTCTCCCGCCTGCACTCACTTCCCCCCGCCACCACGCTCCCCTCAGAGGACTTAGGAGTTAGAATCCCCCTAGTCATACTACTCGAAGAATTTAGAAAAAAAAATAGCGTCAAGTTGTCCCGAAACAATAAGGACCTGTAGGGCGATTTGGACAGAACTAATGATGTCATTATGTACCACTGTGCGGCGTGACCAATTTGCAGAGAGGGCAGTTAACTTCATTACGTCAGCGGCAAAAGGTAGCTTGATGAACAGGTCATACGCCAGCGACTCTGAAATGTCCATTACTTCTTCACATACTTGATGACTCGTACATAGTTTACTCACTTCTTATTTTTATTGGTTGTTAAATATGTAGTTTCCATCATTGTTTTCCATCCAATCAACTGCATACAATTTAATTATTAACCCTAGTACAGTACGGTGTAATAAGGTCCCGCGTAACGGTATCGGTGTCGGTAATTATTCAGTTATAAATAGTGTTGTTTCAATGTACTGTGGTTTGCAAAATTGTTGGCGTTCAGTTACTGAGCGGGGCAAGGGGCTACCTTGCTCGCGCCGCCCCACTCTCTGCCGCGGAACTCCCAATTCCCCCGCTCGCTCGCTTCGTCACGTGGTGCTGTTGACCGATTCGTTGACGTGACGCGTCGATCAATAGCGACAATACGTGTGCCTTACAACTACCACTGTGTTAGAGAACTGTGGGCCTATGAGGATACACTCGATCGGACCACCAAGTTTCTGCCGGCGACATTTTTGCAAACTACAGTACTATCAATTAAGTAGCTACGCGAAAATAAAAAACATATATATTTATTTAATGACATATTTTAATGCATGTATTTAAACATAATTTATTATTTATTCAGTTTTAAAACAATTGTCTCATATTAAACATTATTATTTTCCAGGTGAAATACTGTAAAGAGCACGAAATTGTTATAACAGCCTATTCGCCCCTTGGTTCACGGGGACTCGTAAAACTGATGAATAAAACAGAAGAGATTCCAGATATGCTACGGAATCACGTAGTATTAGAAATAGCAAGGAATTATAAAAAATCAGCTGCACAAATTTTATTACGATATATCCTACAAAATGGAATTGCAGCTATTCCAAAAAGTACAAATCCCCAGAGAATTAAAGAAAATTTGCAACTGTTCGATTGGCAACTGAATACGGAGGATGTAAAAAAACTGAATAGTCTCGATCTTGGAGAATCTGCTAGAATTTGTGATTTTAGTTTCTTCAAAGGAATTCGACGCCATCCTCAGTTTCCTTTCTAAACTTCTTATACGATCCAAAACATTTAAAATTGTGTATATGTTAGTACATATAAAAATTAATTACGAACAAATGTATCTAACCAACAGAGTTACTATTTTTATGGTAGAGGTAACTACGAGTGTACGAGAATGAGAGTCGGCTGATCGGGGATTACCTGTACCAGGTTTCGAATCCGAATCTTCCACTTACCGAGCGAACTGTTCTAACCTTTAAGCCAGACGCGTTCAACTCGTTGCTCACCGGGCCGCTTTTCCGAAAACAAATGCAGAGAGCGTCTATGAGCGGGCGCTAAGCCATGCCTTCACGAGCAACAGTACCGTGGTGGGGAGTGTTCGTGAGTGAAGAGCATCGGGTTCCTTAAAGCTAGCAGCGAGCTAGACTTTGGTTATCATCAATCCCGAAATAAAACAACTGTCACACTACGGTACCTATTAAACCTGATGGAACAACTGCTCTTGGTTCAGCTCGTAGGGGGAACGGAGGACGGTCTTGTCCGCCACAGACCAACCGAACAGGCCTGCATTAAGCTATCCAGGGCTGACTGCAATTCTTCTTCTTCTATATATAAACATACCAGTAGGGTTTCCGTATACCACTATTCCCTACATACATTGGAGCACACGAGGAAGTATGTATTTTATTAATACATGGTATATACGTATGTAGAATAAACTGATACCTTTTTTGTACTTCAACGTGCACGTTTTATTTCCATATTCGTCTCTCGCTTTTTAGGCGCTGGCAACTACTATCGGTTGGTTTAACGTTATTTCCTTTGTATAACGCATTCTTTATAAGTAATATTCACTTCTAGTTATAATACGTCTGATTTATTTGACAGTTATTCTATTACGATATTTACATTTACTTTCTAACTGATAAACGTTGTGTCACGGGGAAATCCGCGAAATTGGTGACGCACTAATTGATTCGCACGTATCCTGCTGGGCGGCTCGAAATAGCACGTGAAATAAAACAAAGTTTTATTTCCAAATAAGATTCGTAACGCAACAGCTCCTTAGAGGTAAACGCGGTCTAATAATAATTTCGGCTTACGTAGTAGGGTTGACCGGTGGCGACAGTAACAGGAGGACCATTGTAACGCGTTAAATATCTCAGAATATGATGAAGAATGACATTTGGAGTACACACATCCATGTCCTAGCAGTATAGATACAAAATTGACACGTATAGTGGAGAAAATAACTTTTCGATAGCATAAAGTAACTTTTTCTTACTGGTTTTAAACTGTAATATAAATACTACCTTTGCAAGTAGGGGAAAATGGGGCATAACCGGGTACCTAATGTAGTTTTCCTGCTAGCATAAAGTCCGACGGCAAAATAAACTTTGGACACCGCTAGAAATCTTAATTGGACCTTACAAAATTAGAAAATGAGAAGTCTTGTATGAAAAAAATATTTGGCTCACAGGAAAACAAGTTTTCTCGGAAGTATGCAAATACTCGGTTTTACCCTATAAACATCAGCAGCAGCAGCAACAGTTGATCGTCATCGTCCGCGTCGTTGTTGTCGTGGTCGTGGTGGTGGTGGTGTTGGTGTTGGGGATAGTGGTGTTGGTCGTCGTCGTCCTCGTCATCAACTAAATGGTGGAAAAGTCTTTTTCGATGAAGTTTATAGGAATGTTAGAAAAGATTTTTGCGATAATTTCGATGAACTCGACGAGTATTGTATCATCGTCGAGCGTTCTTCATGCTCGAAGAAGGTGAATTTTCATTTACACGCGTTTCTTCAATTCCGTTCGAATATCTTCGTAAACGATTTACGCGAATATGTTCGTTCGTTGTTTGGAGACGACCGACACGTGAACGTTCAACCGTGTCGTTCCAAGAGGTCGTGTTTGAAATATATCACGAAACAAGATTGGCAACCGTATTTCAATTGCAAATCTGACGATTTGAACGTAGTAGATATACTAAGCGGGTTCTAATCCAATGCGTGGTGAGGGAGTGAAGCGGGGCGCGGGGGTCCCGCTCGTAGGCGAGGGGACGGCGGGTGGGGGAATCCGTCACATCGAAGTGGGAATGAGTCGGTGGAGGGGGTATGCGGTCCGCCGCCAATGACAGGGGGAGGTGGAGGGGGAAATCGCACTTGCTCCCAAAAAAACACACACACACGTGAGGTGATGCACGGTGATTGCCAAATATGTAAGTCGAAAGCCGACACCGGGTATCGCGCGATAACAGAGTCAAAACATAGAACAATAAAAAAAACATCGGAAATCATGATATGCCAAAGATGTAAATTGAAAGCCAGCACCGGCTATCGCGCGATAACAGAGTCAAAACATAGAACTATAACCTTGGAGGAGGTTGATACCGAGAATAATGAAATCTAGGTGGTCCTTTGGTAGATAGACGTATGAGAGTGTGAAGATTTTCGGTGGTGAAAATTCAAAGCGAACCGACGCGCTTCTATCGTCTCAAGGATCGACCACAGCCGCGTAACAACGACGTTCGTAAAATGAAAAATAAAACATTGACAATCATGATGTGTCGAAGATGTAACTCGAAAGCCAGCACCGGCTATCGCGCGATAACAGAATCAAAACATACAACTATAACAGTGGAGGATGCCGATACCGAGAATAATGAAATATATTCGGTCCATTTATAGGTATGCTGATGTACGGGGTGCAGTTTTAGGTAGGGATATTCGTATATATATAAAGCAGCTCTCGTCTTCGACATGGCAAATTTGCGAATGGTCACGCGTCGGAAAGACTTTTTGACACAATCGCTGGGAGTATCGCGGTTTTACGGAAAATTATTCAAATATTTTTTCTAAATACAATATCAATAATACTAATATCACATTTTACTATAAAAGAGCAGTCTATCGATCTTGCGGTGCACATTACATCGCGTACATTCGTGGGCACCCAGTTAGTGATTCGTGATCGTTCAGTATACTCGTATAATGTATTCAAAATGTTTAACCGACATTTGAACGTTTCCTACATGGTCGAGAACACGTTCAACCACAGCAAACGTGAATTTTCCGAATAAACAGCATCATCCGAATATAAGGTACGTAGTACGCATTTACATACTTTTCGATTTACACGTAACCGATCGAAGCATTAACTCCGTACGTGTTTCTTACAGCAATAAATCAGCTACATCGCCCAAGAAAGTTAACATACGAATCATGGAACGTGATTATCCATTGACATTAACAACCTACAAACGCCTAGCGATTGGGATTTGTGTTAAACGAGATTCGTGTTGCGTTGAAATCGCTATAGTCGACAACAAATCCAACGAACTGTGTTTCCCCATGTCTACGTGGAAACTTCTGCTGCAACAAGAACCTGAGTTACTTCAACGTTTCCGTAACGAGACAACTCCATCGCATCAAGACACTATAATCGTCGATCAGTTACGCATCGAATTCACACGAATTGCTAAAATATCGGATGGTAGTTCAATCATATACATGGCCGATGCTACGATATGTCAAATGTTTAAATATAATAGTTGCATCGATAATACGTTCTCGTGGTTATCGGAAATTCTGAATTCTGTAAACACAAATACGTCTCCTTTGTCGCCGTTATACGTGCTGCTACGACACCAGTCGCGGACTGTGGGAAAATTATTTCGGAAAGCGAATACTTCGAACCGCATTCTTTGTTGGATTGCGAATTATTAGCATTATGTATGAATTCGATGATAAACGATGCTTGTCACGTATCGCAATAATGTATACGCAAATATACGCTTTCTTGCAAATGCATGTATTCTATGATACCTTGTACACTCCTTTCCTATTTCTATTATTTTAGAGCGTAAGAATATTGATGTAACTCTTCGTTGAAAGAGGATGATGTTGATGCTGAGAAGAAATAAAAAAAATCTTTATTCTTATATGATTACTAATATTTTATTCATATTAATCATTTTTATATAATTATACTTTTACGAGTAATATTACTACTAATATTAAATTTCAGAACGCATGAATTATTCAATTTTCTGAACGTTTTCGAGTGCGCACACACGACCTCCACTGTTGTGGAACAGACATCGTACGGTATTCGTTGCAGGCATTGTTTTCAAGTTAGGAACATCCGTGACAGGTAAGATTCCACAATAATCATCGTCAACGTCGAAGCCCTCGGTATTATCATCGTTGTCATCGTCGTCGGAGTCGTTGTTGTTGTTGTTGTTCTTCTTCTTCTTCTCATACATCTCAACGATATCTACGATGGTTGGATCCGTTCGTAGGAGCAGTTGTGATAACCAGGTCTTTTTCTCCAAATCCTTCATGAATACCACGTCAACGTTCGCGAGCTCGCGGTCGAGTATTTCTGGAAGCCTATGATACGACACCCAGCCGTTGGACCAGCGAAACCCGTGATGATGCGCTGTGAGCCAGTTAGCTTGACGTTTCTCGAACGATGGCATGCGAGCGTACGAGTGTGGTGGTTCGAAAAGCCAATGACAGATCGTCGTGTCTGTGTCGTGATTGTTTGCAAGAATCGCAATTTCCTTAGCGACGAATGTATTACGTTCGGACTTGAAGCCCTGCAGGTCAACCACGACGGATAACATTATGATTGGATAATAGTATGTTGTAGTAGTAGCAGCAGCGGCAGCGGCGACGGCAGCGGCGGCGGCAGCGGCGGCAGCGGCGGCGGCAGAGGCGGCGGCAGAGGCGGCGGCAGAGGCGGCGGCGGCGGCGGCAGAGGCGGCGGCGGCGGCGGCAGAGGCGGCGGCGGCAGAGGCGGCGGCGGCGGCGGCAGAGGCGGCGGCGGCGGCGGCAGAGGCGGCGGCGGCGGCAGCGGCGGCAGCGGCAGCGGCAGCGGCAGCGGCAGCGGCAGCGGCAGCAGCAGCAGCGGCGACGGTGTCAAAGTATCGACGGTCGTTTTGCGATTAACCTCATCGGTATAGTACTCATAGTTATAGTCGTTGTTGTTGTTGAAATCACATGAGTTTTCGAACCACATTCGTCAAAGGGTTGTATTGGACTATATCCTCGTGTATGAGTAAACAATATGCGGTGGTATTAGCGGGTACGTTCTCTCTGCACTCGAAGTCGATTCGCACGTCCAGCGTTGCACTCTTCACAGACTCGTTCTGTCGAGAACAACCTATGATCGCCATAGGGGCGTATTGTAAGAATTCGATCGTGTTCAGCAACGGTTCGCCGTGACCGTAGTACGAACGGGTAAATTTCGCGTACATATCGTACAGGATCGCGTATATAGATTTAGCGAAATCCACGCGCAGATCGTCGTACGGATACATCTTGGAATTCGGAAACAATCGCAAGTTTGCGAATTTGCATGGGTCGAATCTGCTCGCGCTTTTCTTGAGATTATTCTTTCGATCAGTCTGCATTGCGAATATCACGTATCGCGGCTTCTCGATCTGCGACGAGGCTTTGACGGTCCACGTGAGTTTCGTAGTCGTTTGCAGCAACGGATACTCGTACAGCTCCCACGATCGGAAACTCATCGAGATAGGTCGATCACTTTGTAGGATCCGTAGCATCAAAAGTTTTTGCGTGTCTTCTATCTCGACGTGCGGCATACACCATTGTGTCTTACGTATCTCCAGTTTCGGTATTATCGCGGGGTTTAGGGCGGTGGCGAACAGCGCGTTCGTATCGAGTCGCGCGCGAATCAGGATCAACTCGTGTCGCGCGTTCATCACGACACGTCTGTAATCTTCGAAGAATCCCAGTAACGTATTCATGGGTACGCAGAAATTGAACGATTTGCTACTAAAAACATCGCGATCGTATGTCATGGTATGGTCGCAACCAGCATTCATCAGCGTTTTGCTCCTCTCGACGAACAACGACGCGTAATGTTTCAGCGAGGTGGTGATTCCAGGATTTCTAGAACGATCGATCTCCACTCCGTTCAATTCGTATCGAATCTCGTCGAACATGAACGGGACGCAGTTGTTGTCTAGAAAAACTTTAGCAGCTTTCACATCCTGTTCCGACGTCGCGGTCACCATCAAAGGGATGCGTCCTTCGAGGTAGAGATAACTTTCGCACGGGAGCGTGTACACATCTTGTTGCTGAATCGGTATTCTTATCTCATCGTTATTATCGAACGTCGTGTTAGCGTACGGATTGTAAGAGTGTACCTCAATCTTCGTGATACGATCGTCAGAAGTAGGTGTACTCGTCACGTCCAGTATGGTATACACCGTGTTAGATATATGTGTATAAATCGTATGTTAGTATGTTACGATGAAGCCCAGAGTTCGTAGGAAACGCGCGTTTCGAGGGGTCAACTGTTATACGTTACTCTGATCACGTTAACGGTTATAATGTTCACAGGTACGTCGGACTCGTGCCAGATTCCCGGCAATAAGACACGATTCGGGGAAAATCCTAGCAACGAGCCCACGTTGCTCGGTTTTGTAAAGTCTACGAGGAACGAGCAGTATAGTTCGCTTTTCATGGTGTTGTTATTAGCTCGTAGCACTAGTGGATACTTGTCGTAATCGTCGGTCTCGTTGTTACCGCGTCTTCGAGGATATCGCTCGAGCAATCGTTGCGTCAAGTACTTCGCGATAGCGTCTAATTCGTAGGAACCATGGGGGATCCTAATGTGTTCGACGGCGACGTTGGCGCTTGTATCCTTACCGGTATCATAGTTCACGACGAAGTACTATCACAACCACCGCTGTAGGTTACGCTAGTGAGACAGAGAGAGCGAAAGTGACACGGACGTATGGTTGTGAGTCAATTTATCTCGGATAGTGTCGAGGCTAAAATTCCCGAGCTTTTTGTCGCAGAAATTGTACGCACAAGTGACCGCAATTGATCTGATCGAAACGTTGAAAGCGATCATGATTGTACTTGATCATGATCATAGTTATCGTTCCCTGTCTGAATAATCGATCAGTTCCGCGGGTGGTCGTAAATTCTCAAAACTATCGAAATACTGCACGTGCGATCCGCGTTTCGCATACGCCACCCAGTGAGTACCTTCGCCGCGATTATCATCAACATTCGCGATACCACATTCGTTTAATCGTACGCGTGCGGGGAGCGTGTCGCGCATAAACACCCCCCAAAAGAATGGTATATCGATGCACTCGCGCTCTAATTGCAGGTTCGTCATAGGTTGTTGTTGTTGTTGTAGTTGATGTTGCGTTATCGCCGGTACGAGCCACGCCGATCGACGTTTTTTTTCCTCGACCGTCGTCTCAAAACCACCGCCCGACAACCTTGACGTATACACCCGAAACGTCAAAGGACCGCTATCGCATGAATATCTACACTTGTTATTAACCGATACCAAGAACCTGATCGATAACGTGTACGGCGGGTATATAAGCGACGACGAAGAGCTGATGATCGGTGATTCCGTGCTAACCATCGGTGAGAACGACGATGTTATCGTGAAGGATAAGCGATACGCGGGTACTCGAGGTATGTACGAACTGCTGTTCATGCGACTATCTAAAGATCGCGGGTACACGAATGCTGATCTCGAGGCGTACCGCAACATCCTGTTGTCGACAAATGCGCATGAACGAGATCATTCTGCAGACAAGCCCACGCTAGGTAACAGGGGTTCCAAGTACAAGAAGATCGTGTCGTTGTTGATTCGCGGTGGCTGCGATGCCAATATCGGGGTGACGCACGAAGGTCGAGGATTGCCTATCGACGACGTGATGACGGTCACCGATAACGCGATCGATTACGTGTAGTGGGACGATCCGACCGAATTGGGCGATAGACTCCGATTGCTTTTGGCGTCGCGCGACGCTGGACACACGGGCCACGATTATGAAATTGCATCCATCGTGGAGGAACTTCGCGAAGCCGGTCTCATCATAAATTAATCGTTCGAATGGATGACGCGTCAGTCTCGTTCGCGATCGCAACGTGATTATCACAGAAGTCGACATGTCGGTGAACAAGTTTGGTGCATCTTTGCACGATACAGCCAATGCTACTACCAACGTGAACAATCAACGCATGGAGATGATTCACACGCAGAATCAGTACGTCGAGAATTACGTTCGTGAGAACGCGTTGTGTCTGGTCGTCGGTCTGTCTACGTTCGACGCGATGGAACGCAAGGTGTGTCGCGTGGCACATCCGGAGGAGGATACCGACGCTGCGGCGAAACGATACGTTGACGATATGGAACGTGCCGTCGGACGTGCTCTCGGCACTATGGAGGAAGATATGCATGAAGTGACTACGAAACGATTGGACGCTTTGACGACCTCGATAAATACTGCGATGGATAAACGTTTCCGTGACCTGGCGGCCGACTTAAATATCACGCTGCAACGACGCTCCGATCATTTGAAGGATAAACTCGTCGACCTTGCGACACCGATCGTATAGGTACATAAACGCAAGGAAGCGCGACGATGAGCGGCGATTACTACAACGACGCCGATAACAAACCCCGTCAACACCGTACGTGCTTCGAGTGCCTGATACAGTATCTGCTGTTGCTGATCGGGGGACGTTACCCTCGCTTCCATCACCGCCGTCATCACCATCGCTATGGGCACGAGTAAGGAGCGAATACAATTGGTCAACGAACTGCACGCTCCCGCGAGTCGAAATTTCCCGCGGAGACGCGTCGTTACTCGAGGCTACGACGATCTGTGGCAGGCGGATTTGGTTGAAATGCGCGCGTACGCTACCAACAATCGCGGCTACAACTACATATTCACGATCATCGATACGTTCAGCAAGTACGCGTGGGCTATACCTGTGAAAACGAAAAGCGGTCGCGACGTTACCGAGGCGTTCGCGACTGTGTTGCGACGAAGCGGCAGATTTCCGCGAAATCTACAAACCGACATGGGAAAGGAGTTCTACAACGCGGAGTTTCAACGATGCGTAACGTCTCACAAGATCAATCACTACTCTACGTACAGCGTGATGAAAGCGTCGATCGTCGAGCGTTTCAATCGTACGCTGAAGAATCTGATGTGGAAACAATTCTCCCTGAACGCCTCTTATCGCTGGTTGGATCTGCTACCGACGCTCGTACACACCTACAATCATCGTAAACATCGTACGATCAACGCACGACCCGTCGACGTAACCTCCGCGACTCGTTTACCGTTCATCGTATCGTCGGATATCGAACATCAACAACAACACCAACAACAAAGACGACATACTAAATTCCACGTTGGTGACAAAGTACGCGTAAGCAAATTGAAGACAATCTTCGAGAAGGGGTACACGCCAAATTACCGAGGTGTTCGAAATCACCGTGGTACAACGAACGCAACTTGTAACATACATTCTACGTGATTCCGCGGGAGAACCGATCTCGGGTGGATTCTACGAGTATGAACTGCATTCTGTCGCGAATCCTGACGTATATCTGATCGAGAAGATTATTCGTCGCAAGGGGAATCGAGTGTACGTGAAATGGTTGGGATTCGACTCGTCCAAGAACTCGTGGATACAGGAAAAGGATATTCTGTGACACAAGAATGACTCATTATTCGTATTACTTAAATAAATATACATTTATTCGTTTCTTTGTACATTAAACACAAAATAAAGCATCATACTTGTACATTATTTCATTGAATGTTTAATATTACATAGGTATAGTTAGAAAAAAAATAAACATCATTGCCCATGCTACGTTCACCAATTACATACATTTTTTTTAAGAGGGGGAAAATGCATTACGCATACCCCGACAACGGTTACGTCGGGGTTATGTGGGATTCTCCATTTCTGGTATACCCACTAAAAACCTCCTCTACGCTCATACAGTACATGAAAAAAAACGCAAGCACGCACGCACACACGCACACACACACACACACACACACACACACACGCACGCACGCACGCACACGCATACGCAAACACACTCACATACACTAACACTACGTGGTTTCCATATACATATCACTATCGTTTTCGTTCTCTCTCTCGGGAATCTCATAGTGTCCCCAGAGAAGAGTCTTGATCTGATCGGCAAGTATGTAACGTTTATCGTCGTACGGACTGAGAGCGGTTTTCAGTTCCGTCACGGAATAAACATCGTGTAATCGCGCACGGATATGGTTCTGGCGTACCGTCGTTTCCGAGTGCTCGCAAAGACACCGAACGTAGTCCTCGAAACGTAACTCTTTCGCTACAACACTCCTCTTAACACCCTTAACTTTTTTTGTTTCACACACTCGAGTCGCATACATCTTGGACCGTAGTCCCACGAACTCGGTCATTAAGGCACCGTTGTTTTCGTCTTTCATTAGACCAGGCACCTTCTTGTTTTCGCGTGGCATATCGTACGGGTTGTCTATCGCGTAATCACTCGTGTCGAAACGCGCACTTATGTCACTTTTCAGCTCCTCGTAAGCGTCATCGCAATCCAGCTGATACAGTAAACTGTCTGTGTCCGTGTACAAAATCTTACACTTATCACCAAACTTTTTACGCATATAGTCGTAGTGAAATTCATATAAATACACCTTAGACACGTCCAACACGCTCATACCCACGTATATAGGTTTATCGAATTTCACTTTTAATTTACGCATCTCGATGGCTACTAAGTGTTCGGAAAATATCGCGCGACTGTGGAAATTTGGTTTCGCGATCAACATCCACACAATTTCGAATGTTCTCCATAGTCTTTCCGTACACAGCGTTATTCATTAATTTATATAACGTTTTCTGAAAATCGCAGGTTGCACGTGACCTCAACTCAGTGTTCAGGTTGATGTATTTGCGTAACCAAAGTTTCTGCTCGAACCGTAGAACGCGATGAATTCGTGATACGCAAAGTCCGTGTCGAATACACAGCTTCAAGTACCGATAGTGAATCACGTATCTTTCTTTATTCTGGAGCGTGGCGATGAGTTTGGACTGCTTACCGATGGATGTGTTCTCGCGCACAGGACAGAACGGAAGGTCCGCGTGCGTGTCATGAATGTCCAGCGGATACTCCAGATCCACTTCCAGCAGGTATCCCTCTGGTCCATCGTCCGGCGGCAAGGAGTCCACGTTCGATTCGGTCACCGACTTGCCCAACTTGGTTACCATTGCATCGTCCAGCCATCGGAATCCTCCGTGCGGCATCGCCTGAGACATTGCCCATCCGTACAGATTGTTCACGTCGAAGTACATCAAGTACGTGGATGGTTGTGACGCGTCGTACATCTCTGCAGGCAGGTACTTGTTGTTGGCACGCGCGTACCTGTGCGAGCACTGACTAAGGCCACCGCGTATTCCGCGCTTGACGAACAACAGCATGTCCACGTCGGTGAGCAGTTCCAATTCGACGCGCGTGTATTTTAGCATCGCGTCCCACGTGAACGCCGGTAACGTACAGTAATGCGCGGGGTCCAGTTCGTAGCTCGCGATAGAGTCTATACGAAAGTTCTCGAACACGTCGGCGAGTAACAGCACGCCAGTCTTAAGATATAAATCACTGTACTCCTCTAATGTCTGTATACGAAAACTGTTCCACACGTTCGTCGCGTGCGCGTAATCGGACTCCGACACACCACTATCGTTCAAGCGATTGTAGAACGCGTCACGAGGCGGTAGTCGCGAGTCGTTCAACTTGTCAAACGACGCCACGTAATCGTATGGAAAGACTCCCTTCCTGGTGAGGAGATCGAATTGCTCGTCAGGGAGATGATTGAACTCGTGCCGTAGAATTGTCAGACGCTCTTTCCCGAGATCAGACGCGAGTTTATGCAGACTCGTTGCCAAGAATGTGAACGAATCGACGAATCGAAACTTCAACATTTTTCGCCAATTCCTGCCATCGCCCTTGAGGTCCTCCACGTATTTCGTAAACGATATGTAGCGTTCTTTCGTTATCGGAAGAAGGCTGATCTTTCCGTTGAACGCGTCTGCCACCTCCTTGATGACGAAGTGCGCGTCGTAGCCGGACAGATTTTAGAACACCACGGGCATCGCCCACGAACGTTGGTAGCGCAAGGTGCACGATCTATGCGCCGCACCCCTGTAATTGCCCGTCGAGTGACAATGATCGCGCACTTTCGCGTCGTCCTCGCCTCGATCGAAGAGTCCTCCGCACACGTGACACGTGGTCGCCGCGTGAAAACTTCGCCACTGTTGCTGCGTTAACGGTGTCATAGGTTTCTTGATGCACAACCACGAGTACGCAACGTTCGCGAATTCGCGCAGTTCGCGCACAAACCACTGTACACAATCGGTGTCGCTGCGGTATGCTCGATATCTGCAGAGAGCCCGGTTGTCGTAACAATGCACGTAGTATCCTACGCTGTGAGCTCTATGGTGTTGGTACTGGTACGTGCGACGATGCTCCATCGATGGTTGTTCCACTTCCTCAAACATACACTCAAAGTCTGCGTAGATCACGAATGGTACGCGTTCCTTGCGTTCGTGATGCTCGAACTGCAAAATTTTCTCATCTTCGGATGGCAATTGCACTGCACACTCGTTTAATCGTAGACAATCATCGGTGTGTTGTTGCAATCGCTCCGCCGACGGGAAAAAGTTGAGACACCTGAAACGTATACGGAAAACAAAGAGTGTAAATGCTTTTCGTTCGTAACGTATCGTTCGATTTTTTTTATTCTTATTTACTTACCTATCGCAAACAAATACTTGACAATTGTGTTTGCTGAGCTGGCTGGAAATCAAGCGGGAGAGACTTCGAATGCACGCGAAATGGTATCGCTGCGAATTATTCGGGTCTTGAATCAGCAACACGTTCGCGTGTCTCCCTTCCCGCTTGTTGCCGGAGACGCGTAGCGGTACACAGGCATCCTCATCGGACCATAGGTACACGTTCACGGACACGTCGTTGGACATGGGAAGTCGCACGCCATTCGTATGGAGCACCGTTGCATAGGGCGGATGCGACGCAATCCTGTCCCCGTGTGTAGTGTAGCCGGAAACAGATTAGCGACGACGGACCACAAAAAATATGTATTATCGTTGCACCGAACGTTCACTACCGCTCTTTTAACCATGACCGTTGGCGGAATCGGCACGTCACACCCGGCGCGCAATGGATTATGTTTGTTAATGTTTATAAGGAGATTCTGAACTGCCCGTAAGGTCCAGCCACTCTCGCGCTCTTGAAACTCCTCCATCGCGATCAACGTCGGAGCAACCAATTGTTTCGCGTACCACTTGCGAACATTCGACGACGAAAAGAGTACGTGGTTGCACGTCGCGAAACTCTTTATGTCTGTCTGGTCCCGCAAAATGAATCGGCGATTAGCACGGTAGTCACTGATACACTACCATGCTCCGTAATAGCGTTCGTAACGCGTGAAATCACCGTTCGACGGGCATTGTCAAAAAAATTGCGTGGATCCGCGGCTCCAACGTTAATTACGGCTCCGGTCAACAAACGTTTCTCGAACGCGGTTTCAATTTTCTCCCAGACGACCTTGGGTGCAGTCGCTCGAGCGGATACCCCACACCCTACGCGAGATAAGCGGGCACGCACTATCGCGCGCAATGTTTGTGTTCGCGCGAGCAATGACACAATGCGCTGCTTCTCCCACACCGGCACGCGTTCGCCTCGTTGATACGTAACGATGTGATGTATCGTCTCGTCACACCTGTCCATCCAATCGCGAAATTCCATGGTGGTCCTCAAAAGTCCGGACATCCGAGACAATACCGAAAACGCATTCTTGAAGGTTTCCATGATGCTTCTTTTTTTCACAATCATTTATAATAATATAATCGATATCGTTCAACAGTACGTTTTCGCCAAGTATTTAAATTCGCGTCAGGATGTTGGGCACATACCGACAACATTATCGGTCGGCAGAATGTCCATCTAACGCGTCTCGTATGCTCATCAACGATACGTTCCGGTCGATTATAGGTCCATTCGACGCGTGACTATTCGTGAATTTGACATGCTGAAGATGCGAACTGCTTTAAATATACGAATATCCCTACCTAAGCTCTTCACACTCACGTACATCTACATCCCAATGGATCACCTAGAATTAATTGTTCTCGGTATCAGACCCGCGCGATAGCCGGTGTCGGCTTTCGACTTACATATTTGGCATATCATTCTGCCCTATGTTTATAATTTTTATTTTACCTTGTAAACCGTAAGAGGACCAGATGTATATCAACTCTCTCTCTCTCTCTCTCACTCTCTCTCTCTCTCTCTCTCTCTCTCTCTCGTACGCTTTGCTCGACAGTCGTTGCTACGGGGCGGCGGTCCATCCTTGAGATGATATTATATATCCTCAAATGGAATTTTTGATACCACCTACAGCGTGGGATGAGTCATATGCAGTACACCGTGCATCACCTCACGTGTGTGTGTTTTTTTGAGAGCAAGTGCGATTTCCCCCTCCACCGATTCTTAGGTGCTTCCGGGGTACGCGCGATTTCACCCACCACCTACAAATGTCCTTGGCGGCGGAGCGCATACCCCCTCCACCGACTCATTCCCACTTCGATGTGACGGATTCCCCCACCGCCGCCCCCTCGCCTACGAGCGGGATCCCCGCGCCCCGCTTCACCCCCTCACCATGCATTGGATTAGAACCCGTTTAGTATATCTACTGAACGTGTTTTATCAAATGTGTGAATGGGCTTCTGGCACGGCCGTCTTCGATTCATCGGATTGGTTTGTCGCGAAGCATCGGAACAGCTATAAATTTTTCGAAAACTTTCTCTACGATTTTCACAAGTTCAAGAAACGGGAGTTGTTTGTCGCGTTCGATGCCTGTCTCTCGTCTCACGCCGGCTGCGCATTCTCGGTCGCAATGTGGTGGAACAAAGCGATCGTCGCCGTCAATTCTGCCGCCACCGCCGCCGCCAGCACACAAGACTACTCCCCGCCATCCGTTGAACCTTGTCGCGTTCGTGGCATCAGACAGTTGTATCTGCACGGCGACAATCAGATGGGAAAGTCCCATTATGTCGAGTCCTTGATCGGCGCTCGTAACATGCAATTTGTTTTCTATCCTGGTGTCGGTCGATTCTTTATGCACGGCTACAAGCCGAATTTTCATAAAATTATTCTGTTCGAGGAATTCAATTACGCGAATTACGATGTTAGTTTTTTGAAACGTTTGACCGAGGGTCGTTCGTACGGCTACCCATCGAAAAGTCTGTGCGATCGTGTTCTCGTTCACGGTGGACCAATTATTTTTATATCGAATTTCGATCGTGTCACGGACGACGCTATGCGCGATCGTTTGTTGTTCGTCGAAGCCGATCAACGATATTGGATAACAGACTCGTGCGTAGTACCAAAAACGCAGGTAACGGGTGGGGGGAGGTGGGGGTGTTGTGTCTCCTCCCTTAACACCTCTTCTTCTTCTTCTTCGTCGTCGTCGTCGTCGTCGTCCTGTGGCCCCTACGGCTGTGTTCGAGCTACTCGAATATTGGAGTCATGCGTAATTCCCTAAGTTTATCGCATAATATGCCATGATCAACCGAGTCGCGAAGGCTTTGCGAAAGTCCAAATATACACTACATCAACTTGAATAGAGTCCTCGAGCGATTTCGCAACAAACTCAGTGAACGCACATAAATTACATAGATGCTGCGAAACGGAGCGAACTATTTTCTCTCTTTTTTGTTTAGACCAAGTTTAAATGAAAAGCCTCGACGACTCGTGGCGCAAGTTATTTCTGAGTGAAGAGTGTAGAATACCATAGCGTTATTGTTATCATCTTTACTTTTGCGATTACTATATTATTGCTCCTTTCTCTCTTTCTGAACCCATTGTGTATATGTATGTATGTTGTCGTCCGTCATACATGCTAAAATAATAGCTGTCTGTCTCTTATTTAGTTATATGTTTTTTTGTGTATCTAAAGTATACGTCTCGTAAATAAATGAATAAATAAATAAATAAAATATTCAAAACATTCAAGTTTCAATCTCTACTCGACACAGCGGATTTTCTTGGTACTTTCGGCCCGATCGGTTTATACTTCGAGTAGCTGAAACAACAAAAATCCAGTTCTCGGTTCGAATTCGAGTTGTACTCGGTTCGAATTTGAGTTGTGCTCGGTTCACAAACGGAGTTACTCGGTTCAATTATCGAGTAAAGGAAAGCTAGGATAGTTGATCACAGTTTTGCTTTTTTATTAAAATAATAATGGTTTGCTTTGTTTCTATTTAATTTACTTAAGTTGTGATTCTTAGACTATTCTCTCGATATACTTGTTGTTAAGACGCCGTATGGCCCCCTTGTATTATATGCGTGATTAACACCTGTGTGGGTTGTGAGTGTGAGAGTGAGTACACCTAACGCGTTGATCGGGATGAGCACGTCTCGCGATTCAGTCGTACCTCGAATCGCAGCGACAGCTAACGCACGGTGGGCCTTGTGGGTGCCCATCATCATTCAATAAAGTTAACCCTCGTATGAAGCATGGAATGGACTTATTACCGTACCACCAGCAACGAAACAAGGTAGCAGCGCGAAAAACAGTAATCTACAGTTCGTGTGTGCTCAGATATTCGTTCGCGTCTTCGGTGCGACTCCCGGCTCACCTACGACGAGTAGTCGAAAATAGCTGCCTCGTGTCGCTTATACACGCAAGAAGTATAAGCAGGTGGCCGGTTTCGTGCGCGATTATACAGGTTAGAGGTATATACGCCTAATGTGTACCTCGTAGACAATTTGTGTATCTCGTACTAAGTAGAGTCACGCATTGATGTGACTCTTTATGACAAGGTGTCTCGCACGTGTTCATCAAACAAGGTGTATACGCCACATATTATATACCTCGTAAATAATTTTCGTGTTCCGTGCAATTGAGACTCCTACAAATGGGATTTACAAATCGCGTCTCTCCTTATGACAAAAGTGATGCACGGAAAGAACTTCGGAGTAATAGATATACCAAACATAAAGGTATATACGACGTTATGGTGCATTCATTTTATAAAGTCGCTTTGAAGGGGCGATATCACTTTTCTGAATAATAAGCAGGGCGTCGCAATATACGCACTTGCTTACGAAAGGCTGGTTTTTTGACTTCGCGGCCCAACATTACAATTTGCGTCGCTTGGCATCAGTGAATTTCGACACGCCGGTCGAATTCACGTGGCATACTTGGAGGAGGACGCTTCTTCAGCCATTATCAAAACAATCAGCTCGGATCACATTTTGGCATACAAAGGCGTGTGGCGCGTGTGTGTAATCAGCCATTGTGTCTCTCTGGTCAGCATATACACGACGGCGTTTAGTCGTGTGCGTGTAACAGGAAATAAACACCGCATGAAGGCGTATGGCGCGCATGTGTGTGTAGCAGCTTGGAACGGTACAGACGTCGCTTGATCTTGGGACCTAGACGTCCCCGTTTGTTTACACGAAGAGGAAGGAGCTCATCGTCTTAGGAAGTACATCGTCGTTTCGACGTGCTGCGCAGCGGACGACGTCATCGGGGCATCGATCATCGAACGTATCGTTAATTATTTTATATTATATGTACACATGTGGTGCACATAAAGCACGACTAAATTATAACGAGAACAATTACGCGGTACATAGTTACAGTAGCGGCTCTTGTGTCTTCAACTATAGAAACAATCGCTTTTCTTCTTATACGCGTGATTTTTGAGGTATTGTACAAAGCCTTACGTTTGCAATCAGCGGGTATATGCTGCGCAGATCATATACCTCATGGAATAATTGCCAGTATAATAATTAAACTCGTTAGAACTCCTTCTTATGCACAAAAATTATAACTTCAAGCAGAGTTGCTTTTGCGGAGTAGAGTTTTGTATGCCGTTGAATACTGTTTAAGAAATGTACATATACCCTTGTACCTTAGGTAATAAGCCGTGATAACACGTGATAACGTTCCTGCATTTTATCCTTCCTGTGTGTATAACTGGCAACATGCCTCCTTCACAAGCAGAATTAGATTTTAACGCGCAATTAAAACTTTTAGACTACATTACAAATTTTGTCAAAAATTCGGTCGATAAAGTTAGCGTAGACAAACGCACTTTGACACATTTCGGAAATTGTCTAACCATGTTACAAGATTATTGGTCGACCTTTTTCAATAATGATACCAAGCTTCTTAAATACGAGTGCGAGGATACAACAAAAAATCGCGAGTACTTTGTAAAAGAGCTGTATCTCGTCAGTGAAAACGCGTTTGTAGCTGCTAAAACGACGATTCAGGAGGAAATCGGTAGAATTTTAGAGGTAAACGCAGGGGCGCAATCACCACAATCTAGGTATAGCCTTACTAACACATCTAATGTACCTTCGCTCGCGAGTCACTCAACCCCGAAACTTGAGATACCTCAATTCGATGGTACCCAGGACGACTGGGACACGTGGAAGGAGTTGTTCACTGCGGTAATCATTCATGATGGTAGGATACCTAATGCAATAAAGTTGCAGCACTTGCTAAATTGCGTCCATGGTCCAGTCAAAACGGCTTTAAAGGGGGTTTCTGTTTCTTCTTCGGATTTTAAGGTCGCCTGGGACAAATTGCTTCGTCGGTATGACATAACCAAACATAAGCTGTTCAACTATTTAGAGAGTTGCATTAATTTACCCACCGTTACGCAAGCTTCCGGGGCAGAGTTAAGCTTCCTCGTAGATAGAGCGGAAGAGATCGTAAAAGGGTTAAAAGAGTTGAAATGTCTCACTGATTATTATGATATTTGGTTTGCCCACATGATTGAAAGGAAGCTGGACCCAGACACAAGGCTGAGTTGGGTAATCTACGAGGAAAATGTTAGTACCTTTTCAACCTATGCTAATCTTTTAAAATTTTTGGAGGGTCGAATAACTAGCTTGAAAACCCCTCAAAATTGGCCTATTCATCCAAATAGCGACCCTAACCTAAAAAAGAGCAACAAAGGTAATAATGATAATAAGAACAGTGCAAAGAACTCGAACAAGCAAATAAACTCGCACGTTGCACAAGATGCATCTACAAAACCGAAAGATAAATGTAAGAGTAAATGGCAATTTAAATGTCCTAAGTGTGGCGATTTAGAGACGCGGTAGCGTCTCGACGCCAAGTACATGACACCCTGTATATTAGGGTGGGTCGAAAAAACAATTTTTTTTATTTTCATTGGATCCTAGCGTGGAAAAGTTGTGTCATTAGGAGTTAAAGACACACGCAAAACATGGGGGTCGTATCTCAATTTTTCACCGGGCCCAAATCCAGTTGAAATTTGTTTTTAATTTTTTTTCTAAATTTTTTTTAGCTACTCCTAATCAAACGGAAAATCTAAATATTTTAACGCAATATATTATAAAAGTATATGCTCCAACTTCGTTTCAAATAAAAACTAAGTCTGGGATAGCATATGGGACAATACATATTTGGAATGGCATTAAAGCATCAAGAGAGTTTCCAAGAAAAGTAACAGGAATAATTGATAAAGTTTTTGCAAATAATGCGTATTTTGCGCATCCCGAAAATATTCTATTATCAATGCTAGTGGACCCACGGGCATATATTAGAGAACTGGCTGTTCAACGAATCCAAAATGCAAGAAAACAAACGGTCACTGGAATTAGGTTTTTTAAGGTGCAGAATATAAACTTTGATGCTCCGGATTACATTAATATAATTGACTGGCAAAACTGTATTGTAACAGAATCACCGCTAATAATCAAATTTAGTGATGCTGAATTACAAAATATAGTGGAAGGAAGAAATTTACCTCAATTTAAAACGTTTCCTTGTCATACTCAAGCCGTTGAGCGGTGTGTTAAACTGGTCACCGAGGCTTCACAAAAAGAATGTGGTGAATCATCGAGAGATGGATTTATCAGAGCTAAATTAGATGCTAGGTCGGAATTACCTACATTTGACAATGAAGGTCAATATTTTGCTAAAAAAAAGGGTAAGTGAAACTGAAATGTACCATTACATGGAAGGGTGGACGGGTGGAACTCCTGGTGCAGATACCTCCACGTGGTGAGTTCTGGGTTAATTCGGTATTAAGCATATATTATTTTTCATGCTAAAATATCAAATTAGGCGAAAGGCTGCACAATTAAAATAAAAAATATCTTCATTTACTTATTTATATTGTTGACCCATGGGGCGGTTAAATAATTTCCAAATGACTTCAAATTTGTAGGGGATACTGGGAAACACTCGTAAAAACACTAGGCTAAAAAAATTATGAAAAAAAATTTTAAAAAAAAATTCAACTGGCTTTGGGCCCGGTGAAAAATTGAGATACGACCCCCATGTTTTGCGTGTGTCTTTAACTCCTAGCTAACTTTTACGCTAGGCTCCAACGAAAATAAAAAAAATTGTTTTTTCGGCCCATCCTACTGTATAAGTCGCTTGTCGCTACCGCTATCATTTACTCGTCGCCCAGCTAATCCAACCTAACCTGATATTTATTTCATTAATATCTCATTACAATATCGCCTGCAATATTTTCTAAATTTAAGGGTATTTTTCTTATGTAAACCGCATATCAGCTTTCGAATGAGACTAATTTCAATAAAATCGGTCCACGGATGACAGAGATATCATAATATCGTCTCATGGATTAGTCGGAAACGGTCAGATTTTTCTTCTTCTGATTCTCCAAGAAATTTGTCGTCAACCATAATACGTATACGCATTACACGCACACCTTCAGCCAAAACGAAACTAACACATATTTCGTTCTTCTACGTATATACGCGTTAATAATAAGGTCGCGTGTCAAATAAGGTAAATATCCAAAATTTGTAAAATTAGCATATTATTAAGAATTATCAAAATTATGGCGGAGTACTTGCAATGTAGAGCAGGTCACATTAGTGAAGAAAGTACGCTGGAAACACATCTCCCTTGATACTTTTCAATCCTTTGTGAAAGACATTCGTAATACTTTAATATAAAATCTACAGTAGTTTCTGCGCCATTCAATATTAAGTTTACTAATTTTCCATTAACAATATTTTAATTCAACAATAAATATACGAAACCAACACCAATAAAAATATTGAATCTCTTTGTTTATTTTCACTAAATTACCATTAGCATTTTTTAAATTTCTCCCAACGAGATTTTCTACCATATGTTTTCACCTGCTTCGGACACATTATGTAGTCTCTACACTCACTACAGCAAAAGGCCATTCTATAAGTAAGTTCTACGTTAAGTTGTATATATAACTAAAATGTCGCTTTTATGTTTATTTATTTACAGATAATCGAAACCGAAGATGATGCAGTGTGATCTACCTTCAGACTATGTACGCACCAATTTGCAGGTAGAATTTTGCATACGCAATTATTCATTAAATTATTATTTTGACATATAAATAATGAGTAAATGTGTCCTATTTCAGTTAACGATGCAGACGAATAGCAACTACGCATACTTAAGTCCTAAGAATATAAAATAATACTGTTACGTGCCGTTCACTTTTTAAAATTCATGTCAAAATTTTCGCTACACAGATCGTATGTCGACCATTGATTCAACCATCACGTGTTATGGGAACTTCCCTCAATCAGTAGTCGATTATCTGTGAATATTCTTAATAGTTGTAATTTAATTCTGCTTGAAGCCTGTCACGCCACGGCATATTCCCATGGAAGACGACGACAATAATCTTCCAACGTCGCCGACGTTCTTAGAATGCGCGCTGTGATAAGCACTCCGAAACATTGTAGTAGTCATTTATATTTTTCTTCTTCCCTGCTAAATTTTTGTACACCATCATTGGCCATTGATTCAACCATCACGTGTTATGGGAGTTTCCCTCGATCAGTTGTCAATGATCTACAAACCGAATTATTATAATTTTATATAAGTCATTGCGCCACTGCATTTTCTCATGCAAAAATCTCGACACCGCAGAACGTTCTTGGAACGCCGGATGCGATAATATTCTGAAAACCTAAGCACTGTGAGGCTGGGAACGGTCCGAGGCGACGACGGTTAGGCCCGTGTGTACGAGGTGCAGAGTCAGCAATTTTGGCGCTCTTTGTGCAAAGGCCCGAGTGCTCGGGCCTGCCCTGCGAACGCTCGGCGCAGTCTACCGTCAAATCGCTTGGTGCGTGGCCGATCTGTCCGAGGGACATAACTATTTCCCAAATAGTCTTTGAGCCGGAGTTCCCGTGTTTCTTGTAGTGCGTGGAAGGACTCAGTCCCCGTAGAGACTCAAAACTCATATACATTTTGTGTTTTATAATCGTTTAAAAACTATAATCAGCTTTAATTATTTTGCCTAAATCAACTACCCTCTAACGTTTAAAAAGAATATAAAGAACTGACTTTTGACATTGTGTGTGTTGTGCGACGCTCCTGCGCTTCGTCATCTTGTACGCGGGACCCTCTAACCCACCCAGAGAGAGAGATAGAGAGAAAGAGAGACTCACAGAGAGAGAGAGAGATTCAAAATTTTAACAGTTTCACACCGAATTGGTGAGTGTTTTAAAGTATGTTATTATGTTCAATGATTGTCATCGGATAGCGCCCATCATTTCAATGTTTTAATCTTAAAGTATCAATCGTATTGGCCATGTCAGTTCCCTAAATTGATTCTGTAATTGTTCCTAAATTGTAAACATTTTTCAAAATCTCCGATTCGCGAATTCTACAATATCAAACATTTGCGTGATAATTGATCCAACCATTATGTGTTGAGGGTTTCTCCCACGACTGATCAATTATTGTCTGATTTTCCTTCGACATTTAATTGTAATCGGATCGAATTTCTTATAATATTTGTTTGTCGACGACGACGTTGCACAAAATCCATGTAATTTACCCAATTTATGTACCACCTTTAAAAAATTTTCCTTTTGTTTCTTTGTAATACATGGTAATCTTTACTTGAATCCGTTTCATTTTGCTTGAACCGTCTTTACCAAAGTACCACATCCTGACTGGGCGACCTGTATAGGTTGAAGACAGTAGCCGTCCCCACAAAAATCCTGATTTTTGGCGTAATAATCTAATTATGTCGGAATTACAATTATATCTTTTAAATTCGTTAAGCGTTGCGTGAGTAATTTACACTTTACCGCTCGGTCGCTAAAAATTAACGCCCTCACGTAACAGCTAAACTGGTGTCAGAAGTGGGATGTGCTTTTGTCAAACCCGTCCTTTGTGGTATTTTCTGAGACGTTCGAGATAAAGGAGTGCATATGTAATTTTTTATATGTGATTTAATTGGTATGCTTTACATTTCTGTTTTCGTTTGTGTCTTGAATGTTTTAGGAAAATCCGTGATATCGCCTTCTAATTTATTTTCAGCTTATTATATATTTGTGTATATTCTTTGAACTAATTCGAGAAATTTAGCAAAATGGCTAGTCCCAATGAAACCGCTAGCGCGTCAAGTAACGCGTCCGCGAATTTATCAGTAACGAACGCGATGATGACGTCTATGGCGGAATGCTTTGCTTTGCAGCACGGGACGCTGAATATTCCTTTCTTTAATGGGAAAAACATACCTCTAAAAGATTTCTTACAAGACGTGCAAAACGGCGCGGTTTTCGTACCGCCTGCGTCGGAAGACCCGTTTGTCAAAGCAGTTCTAGGAAAATTACAAGGAGCTGCACGCGATAGTACTTTCGGAAAAAGTTTTAATACCGTAAACGAATTAATAAAACATTTGAAAACTAGATTTGCTCCCGGGAAAAATTATCCATATTACCATCATGAAATTGAAAATATCCACATGCATAGAAACGAAACTGTAAATGATTTTTATGATCGGCTTAATATCTTGGTTAGTGGAGCCCGGCTCGCGCTGGAAGACTCGTATGGCGAGGACGCGGATAAGATGCTGCGCCCGATAAAGGATTGCGCGCTAGAAGCATTTATTCGGGGCTTGCCGGACGAGATAGCCAGTGCCGTAGACGCGCGGGATCCGAAAACTCTAGAAGATGCGCTAAAACATGCGACGCGAGTCGAGACGCGAATGAGGTCTGGAGTAATACCGTCTGGAGATACAAACAGACTGTTTCTTTCACAGCAGGATGATTCTCGTTTAAATTCCCGTCCAGATTCCCCTGTTCTAAGTAATTCACGTCAAAGCTTATTCACTCATCGCGATTCGCGAAATCAAAATTTTGGAGATTCTCGTTCGCGAAGTTCGAGTCCAAACGCGACAGGAAATTCAGATTATTCAAGATTCTCAACAGGTATTCTTAAACCACCGCGGAATAACATGGACTCGAGTAGATATCCCGAACATGGGTATCCTGTCTATTCTCCGTATCCTTATATGCCTTATCCACCTTTTTATCAAATGCCTTATCCACCATATTATTCACCATATCCACAGGATCCGCGTTTTCCGTTAAATTCGCCGTACGCACAATCTCCGACGGCTCCACAATTGGCACGGAGCACGAGTCCAATTCCCCAGTCGACGCAAGTCACACCCCAAAATTCAAATTTCCAAAATAGTTTCCGAAACTCGAATTCCGATTCGCGGAATTCCGTAGGATTTCGGGAATCCAGGCCGTATTCGCCAAATCAAAATCGACCGTATTCGCCAAATCAAAATCGATCGTATTCGCCGAATCAAAATTCGTTAGAAGCACGTAATAATTCGGATTTAAACTCCCGTGTAACTCCTCGAACAGACGCGACGACGAGTTACCAAAATCCCGAGCGTCGCCCGTCGAACAATTAAAATTCCGAGCGTCGCCCGACGGTAAGATTTCTGGAAAAGGATCAACAATATTAAATTTGGGTTGTAATGACGAATCGCCTGTTGTAAAATTAACCGCGGAACAATTACGATATAAAACTGCAACATTTTTGATTGATACGGGTGCTGACATAAATGTAATAAAATTAAACGCATTGCATGAGGATATAACAGTCGACGTACGCGATTCTATTGAAATGAGAGGAATTACGCACAAAAGAATGGAAACATTAGGAACCACAATAGTAGAAATTTTGAATCAACCAGTCCTATTTCATGTAGTAAGATCAAATTTTCCGATACATAGTGACGGTATTTTAGGAAAAGCTTATTTGAGACAAGAAAAAGCCGAAATTTCTTTTGCACACAATACAATAGTTACCCAAAGTCAACCAATTCGACCAATCTATTTTATTGGCGAGGCTCCTCCGGAGGAAGCACCTCAGAAAAATAGTACACCGCGTGTTTATCGTATTAATAGTCGTACCCGACAAGCAATCGCCATAGATGCCATCGATTGTAATTTGAAAGAAGGATATTTACCACTGATTAAAACAATAGATGGAATTTATATTGGAGAAGCGCTGGTAAAAGTTAAAAACAACGTGTGCCATGTTCTCGCAATAAATACCTTGGATAAAGATATTGAAATAGAAATACCGCCTCAAGAAATTTTACCATTTGAATATCATAACTTTCCTGAAGAACGCGAATATTTCGATTCTGACTCTGAACTGCAGGAGTCATCGGTATCGACGGACCGAGTAACCAGAATTTTATCAAAATTGCGTTTAGATCATTTAAATGATGAAGAAAAAGAACATGTAATTAAATTAATCGAGGAATTTCCTGAACAATTTCGTCTACCAGGTGACAAATTAGAATCCACTCCTTTAATACAACATCGAATACCCACAATAGATGACTTGCCCATTAACACTAGGCAATATCGGTTTCCACGAGTCCACCAAGAAGAAATAGCTCGTCAAATTTCTAATAAATTGGCAGATAAAATTATTGCACTTTCAAATTCTCCGTACAATTCACCAATCTGGATAGTACCAAAGAAACCTGATTCCGCGGGAAATCCAAGGTGGAGATTGGTAATTGATTTTCGATATCTCAATGAAAAAACAATTGGTGACGCATATCCCCTTCCTAACACTTAGGCGAAGCGAAATACTTCTCCACCTTTGATCTCGCTAGTGGATTCCAACAAATTGAAATGGATCCGCGAGACCGTGCTAAAACAGCCTTTACTACACTTAATGGTCATTATGAGTATATTCGTATGCCCGAAGGGCTTAAGAATGCTCCCGCGACGTTTCAACGGCTGATGGATCAGGTATTGCGCGGATTACAGGGTGTGGAAGTATTTGTCTACCTCGATGACATTGTTGTTTACGCGAAAAATTTGGAAGAACACGAAAAGAAAGTCCGACGTCTGTTTACGCGATTAAATGATGCAAAATTAACCCTTCAGCCAGATAAATGTGAATTTTTGAGAACCGAAGTCACATATTTAGGCCATATTATTAGTCGCTCTGGAGTAAGACCAGATCCAAAGAAAATAATTGCGGTAAAACATTTTCCTCGTCCTAAAAACCAAAAAAATGTACGACAATTTCTTGGACTAGCCGGTTATTATCGCCGATTCATCAAAGATTTTGCAGCAAAAGCGAAGCCTTTAACCGAATTATTAAAAAAGAATGCTAAATTTGTGTGGAGTAGAGAACACAAAAATAGCTTCAAAATTCTACGTAAAGCTTTGTGCAAGAGTCCCATATTGCAATATCCCGATTTCAATAAACCGTTCACATTAACTACGGATGCATCTGACTACGCAATAGGCGCCGTACTTAGCCAAAACGTAGACGGACACGATTTGCCGGTAGCTTTCCTTTCGAGAAATTTAACGAAGCCGGAACAAAATTATTTTACCACAGAAAAGGAATGTCTAGCAGTTCTTTTTGCAATATTACATTTTCGACCATACCTTTACGGAAGAAAATTTACTTTGGTTAGTGATCACGAGCCTCTAAAATGGATAGATTCGATAAAAGATCCAGGACAACGATTAGTACGTTGGAGATTAAAATTGCATGATTACGAATACGAATTTGTACATAAACCTGGACGTCTAAATTCCAATGCGGACGCTCTGTCTCGAAATCCGGTAACAGAAATTAATACTAGTTCTGATTCCAGTTCAAAAGATACATCCGATAGCGACTCGGAATGCAATACTAAGATTTCCAAAGTTATGCCTATTAAAAAACCTCCCGTGGATAAAAGATTACCGACGCCAAGCACTTCTAGATCCGTACCTTCAAAATCAAAATCTGTAGCTAAACCAATTGTTAAGAAAAGTAAACGTACATTTCCATTAGATAAAAGTGCCATTGCAACAAGAACACGTTCCGCAGTTCAACCTGCCGAATCTAAAACTCCCATTAATTACGCGGAATTAACAAGTGCCGAATCATCACAAAATTCCGAAGAAGAACTGCCTACCGAGGTGGTCGATCCGCCGGTATTCCGAGGACGAAAAAGCGTGTTACCTAATCAGTAGTAAGGGTATGCCGGTTCTAACCCAAATTTGAGTTTGAAGGCCATTTCCCCCACCCCTCCCCCTCCCATCAAACTCAAATTTGAGTTTCAAGGTCGCACGAAATCCATCGCAGCGGACGACGCGACGGACAACCGGGCGGCGGATGACGTCATACAGATGGGCGGAGTGGTGGGGGGTATTAGCGCGAGACCAGATATCGAATCAATCGATAACCGAATCGATACCGAATCCGCATCGAGGAGGAACCGCGGGTGAATTGCTGCTACTATCGGGCGTGGTATCGCCACAGTCGGTAAGGAAGGAAATATTAATTTAAGATATTAATATAAATGAAAAAAACAGAATCTCGGGCGACGGGGCTCGAACCCAAGACCTCCGCGGTACGAGTCAGCCGCCTAACCAACTCCCCCAACGCCGACGCTGTAACATTAGTCTTTAATAAATGGTACATATACAGAGCGTCACCAAGCATAATACATTATTTTTTCATCGGACGATGTCGGGAAAGATCGGCGTTTTTACACACCGCGTCTTCGGATGGATGGGAAAGAGAGAGAGAACATGCATTCTAAAGCTTAAATTCGAGGGAGGGAAGAAGACAATAGAATAGCGTCTGAGAGCACGGCTTAAATAGAGGCGCAATTGCCTCCCCCACCACAGCATTTTATTTTAAAACTACCAATTTTTCCATAATGTGTTTCAATCTTAACGTAGCATGTAACTTGAGTCCCACCCTCAAGGATAAAAGTCTCGACACGCGCCGATTGTAATATAATACCTGTGGAAGCGTCAAATCTTAGAATTATGCGGTGTCAGCAGAAACTGCATCGGATGATTTTGCGCGCTAATTTGCCATACGTGTGAATCATAGAAAGAATTATGCAGTATCAGCAGAAATTGCATAGAACCATGTTTAGACCAATCGGCTTTTTACATGCAATCTTTTGGGGGGGGGGGGGTACACCAAAAGAGTTAAACATATGCGTGAATCATAGACAGAATTATGCTGTATCAGCATAAATTGCATTGTTTGGACCAATCGGCTTTTTACATGCAATCTTTTGGGGGGAGGGGGAACATCAAAAGAGATAGACAGAGATATCAAATCGTGGTATCAGTCATAAAAGCGCACTCCAAACTGCACAAAGCCTCAAATCGTTGCAACGTGTTGCGTGGAAAAGACATTACATATACATTCCATTTACGACCATGGGAGAATTCGCGCAAGTAATCCGCCAATTATTGGATCAATCCGCACGATTGATTTCACGGGAAGAATACCTCGCGTGGGAAAAACGGTGCAACGAGTGCATCGAATCTTTGGAAGAACACAGCCGAGCGAAACGCCCGCGATTATCAATCGGTGTTCGGCAATCGCTGGTTGCTCGAATCGCGCAGCTCGAAGGATTGAAACATTCGTTGCGCGGACGTTTCGTGCATAAAGGTGCAGGACATTCGAGTACGGGACTTTTGTGGCGCGAAATAGACGCTGCGTTCGATAGCCGCGTATTAACTGGTGCCGTGCTAAATTCGAATTACATCGAGCCGCGCAACTTCCTCCAGGATGCGGGGACCATTGTGTTGGAGCATGTGCGGGACACATTGAGGAAACATCGAAACCTCAAAGTGAACACTGTATTCAACGGTGAATTTGTGGCAGGTGACAAGCATGCATGTAAAAGCATCAACACCCGGAACTGCGAACTCTTCCGCACATCCGATCTACAGGAGTGGTACCAGAGATGCGTCATCGAACCCACCCTGGCATCGCTGGAAGAGTTCCAGGAACGCGACAGCGGATGGGCATTGACGAGAATCATGAATCTGACCATCAATGTCAACAAATACAATCCGTTGCGCGCGGGGTGTCATTTCAAGTTGCCGCGTGATTTATTGCTGAAGAAAGCGACCATTAGCGTACGATCCGAGGATAATGCATGCTTCGCGTGGGCAGTGGTCGCCGCTCTCCATCCCGCGGAAAGACATCCCGATCGCCCAAGTTCGTACCCCGACTATACATTGGTGCTAAATCTCCAAGGCATTGAGTTCCCAATGTCCCTGGAGCAAATTGGAAAATTTGAGCGACAGAACGACATCTCAATCAATGTGTACACATTCGAGGCGGAGATGAAGAAGGGATCGACGGTCTTTCCGTTGCGCCTCACCAGCCAAAAGAGGGATCGACACGTCAACCTGCTCTACACGCCGAATCAAGAACACGGCGATGTAGGGCACTTTATACTGATCAAGAACTTGTCCCGGCTGGTGAGCACCCAGTTGAGCAGGCACCAGAAAAAGAAATTCATCTGCGATCGGTACGTATAGAAAATTTATGAAATGTTGAAATATCTCATGAAACAAATTAAATAAAAAAATTTTTTGGGTTTACAGGTGCATGCACTATTTCGGATCTGCCGAGAAGTTGGAGGCCCATGCAGTGGACTGTGGGCAAATGAACGATTGCGCCATCCTGCTGCCCACCGAAGGCAAAAATCTCCTCAGCTTCAACAACCACTGCAGGAAGGAGCGGCTCCCCTTCGTGGTATATGCAGATCTGGAGTGCATCATTGAAAAAACAGAAGACAATCGAGTGGGTGATCTAGATAAAAAGTTACATACGTATCAGCACCATAAAGTACACAGTATTGCATATTATATGCATTGTTCCTATGATACATCGCTATCGACGTATCGATGTTGCCGCGACGCAGATTGCGTTTCATGGTTCGTATACGAACTAAAAAAATTTGCAAACTTCGCCAAACCCATCTTGACCAGTAATGTTCCAATGCTGGATTTAACTCCGGAACAGTTGACGACATTTCGCGATGCAACACACTGTCATATTTGCGAAGAATCATTCAAGGCTGACGATGTACGAGTTCGCGATCATTGCCATCTATCCGGACGGTTTAGAGGCCCGGCACATTCGGAGTGCAATTTAAATTATAAAAATGCGTTTTACATCCCCATAGTTTTCCATAATTTATCCGGCTACGATTCGCATTTCATTATCGAGGAAATAGCTACCGCTTTCGACGGTCACGTTGATGTATTACCCATAACTAAAGAAAAATATATTTCATTCACAAAAAATGTCGAAGATACGGCTGAAGCAGACTCGCGAAATAATATTAAATTACGATTCATCGATTCGTACAAATTTCTCAATACCAGTCTCGACAAATTAGCATCTTTCCTTAGCACAGATCAATTAAAAATTTTACGATCCAAATTTGAAACACTATCCACCGAAGATTTCAATTTATTGACGCGAAAAGGCGTCTTTCCGTACGAATACCTTGATTGCGCGAACAAGCTGCAGGATCCATGCTTACCGCCGCGCGAGTCATTCTACAGTTCGTTAACGGGCGAGACTGTATCCGAGAGCGATTACGCGCACGCTGAGACTATCTGGCAACGTTTCGGGATTAGAACCTTGGGCGAATACAGCGACTTGTATTTGAAAACAGATGTCTTGTTATTGGCAGATATTTTTGAAAATTTTCGCGAAAGTTGTATCAAGAGTTATGGACTAGATTCGGCGCATTATTATACTCTACCTGGTTTCACGTGGGATGCCATGCTAAAGCATACCAAAATTGAATTCGAATTGCTCACCGACGTTGATATGGTCATGTTTATCGAACGCGGTATACGTGGTGGTTTAAGCCAATGTTCCGGAAGATACGCACATGCCAATAACAAGTACATGCCATCTTACGACGCATCGGAAGAGTCATCGTACTTGATGTACTTTGATGTGAATAATTTGTATGGGTGGGCAATGTGTCAGCCCCTACCATACGCTAAATTTCAATGGGTCGAAGATGTCGCAAAGTTTGACGTATCATCAATCAAAGTCGATTCGCCCACGGGGTACATTCTCGAGGTAGATCTGGAATATCCACAACGTCTGCACGACGCTCATGCCGATCTACCGTTCTGTCCGACGCGTACCAAACCACCTGGCAGCAGGCAGGACAAATTACTCGCGACGGTATACGATAAGCAGCGTTACGTTATCCATTACCGCAACCTGCAGCAGTGCACGCGTCACGGTCTTCGTATTACAAAGCAACACCGCGTGCTTCAATTCGCTCAATCTCCCTGGCTCCGCGATTACATCGAACTCAATACACGGTTCAGAACAAGCGCGACAAATGACTTTGAAAAAAATTTGTACAAATTGATGAACAACGCGGTATTTGGTAAAACTATGGAAAATGTACGAAATCACGTGGATGTAAAACTTTTGACACATTGGGAAGGGCGATATGGTGCGGAGGCAATGATCGCGAAACCGAATTTCCACAGCAGAAGTGTTTTTTCGGAAAATTTAATAGCTGTTGAATTGCGAAAACTCGAGGTGAAATTCAACAAGCCGATATATGTGGGTATGTGCATTCTGGACATATCAAAAATTTGTTTGTACGAATTTCACCACGAGTACATGTCGCCCAAGCATGGAAAAAATTGTAAAATTCTATATACCGACACAGATAGTCTCATTTATCACATTCAATGCGATGATATCTACGAGTCCATGAAACACAATATCGATAGATTCGACACGAGCGATTATCCTACAGACAATCCATATAATATGCCGCGCGTAAATAAGAAGGTTCCGGGGCTAATGAAGGATGAAAATAACGGTGCGATAATGACCGAATTCGTAGGTCTTAGAGCGAAAATGTATGCACTTCGCGTAGACGGCAAAAGAGATACGAAAAAGGCGAAAGGCGTCAAGACCAACGTCATAGCCAGAACGATAACTTTCGACGACTACGCGCAATGTTTGCATAGGGAGATCGAAATGGTTCGCAGACAATCATGTATACGGTCTAAATATCATAAAGTGTACACCATTTCAGAATCTAAAATCGCTCTAAGCCCACACGATGACAAGCGGCATATCGTACCCAATTCGATCGACACTCTGCCCTGGGGTCATTATAATATCCCATTGTAAAATAGAAATTGTATTTATTGTATAATATAAAATTATTTGAGAATGTATAATATAAAATTATTATTGTGTTTATTCTATTTATTGTGTAAAATATAAATGGTGGAATTAATGTATAAAAAAATTGTTCACACATATGTATGTATCATTGTATTTATTGAACCATGTATTATTATGCTACAATACATTATTTTTATTTATCCAAGAATTGTGTGATTTATCAAATCCCAACCACTTGACGTACACCTTATCCCCCTTCCTACGTAAGACTTTTTCCACTAGATACACATCAGGATCGGTGACGCGTTGCAGCTCGTGTTCATAGAATCCTCCGGCAACAGGTTTTCCACAGGAATCGACCAGCAGATACGTTGCAGGATTAGTTGCTTGTACTTTGGCTATCTTGAACACCTCCGTTGTCCAATTCGGCGTATAGCCTTTATCGAATATGGTTTTAAATTTGCTCACGCGCACAAACTCGCCCAACTTGAATCTCGCTGGAGCAGCGATCTTTATGTTGCTGTATACGCTGGCTAGCAACTTATCGGCGATCGCAGGGGTAACATCGCAAGGACGCATTCCGATGGTTCTATGTTTTCGTGCGTTATACTCTGCAAGTAGACTTGGTAGAGCATCGGTCCATCTATAGGTTCCATTGAGCGTAAACAGTTTCCACATATTGTTTTTCAAAGTTCGATTGAAACGTTCTACGACGGAGGCCTTCATCACAGAATACGTCGAATAATGATTAACGTTATGCTTTGCCAAGAGTTTCTGCACATCAGCGTTGTAAAATTCTTTTCCTTGATCGGTTTGCAAATTTTTCGGATATCGATCTCTAAATATCTTTGCAAACGCTTTAGTCACCTCAGCACCACTTTTAGTCTTGAGCGGCAACGCCCATGCATACTTGCTCAACACATCGATGACGGTGAGTATGTAGTGGTGACCCTGGTTGAATCGTGAGTATGGACGCATTTCTACAATGTCAGCTTGCCACAGATCATCGTATCCATGCACTATGACACGCCTCCGCGGAAAATGTCTTCGAGCTGGAGCATGCAATTCCTCAACGAGTTGTAGCTTCTTGTGGCCGTGGTTTTCTTTACTCTTGGATTTCGATAATGGCTGCATGTTTGATCGCAGAGGTGTCTTTGACACGAATGATGCGATAATTATCGGGCACGTTCATTAAGTGCTCCCAATCGGTCCAGGGGCAAGTTCATCCGCCTCACATGATTCTCCTTCGCAGCGCTGCTGCGGGATAGAATTCGACGCCTGCGATATCTTTTGAACGCTGTTTTGCAGCGTCAGCATATCTCTTTGAAACGCGATCAGTTTCCTCTCTAATTCTTCCTGCCGCTCTCTCAAAAGTTTAATGTTCTTTTCCATGTATAGTTTATTGACAGCATCGGTGTCAGCCACCGGTTGAGCTACGCGTCGTATCTTGCATGATTTTGCATCAAAGTCGGCACCAACCACGCAAAGAGCGTTATCTCGCATGTAATTTCGAAGCAAACCACTCCATTTGTAATAGTCCATTCTAGCTGCTCCACTCTTCTCGAGCGATACCCCAAATTTGTTGATCGGCATCTCAATGCATACAGTGCACATCATTGGCGTGCGGCTTAATTTATATAATGAGGCCTACCTCGCGTAGTTCCTCGACAATCGATAGAATTTCGGGATCATGAGAGTTGTTACCCGCCTGACGTGACGCTTCCAACAAACGCAATCGATCCACCAGCTCGTTGGGATCGTCCCAGTGTACGTAATCGATCTTGTTATCGTTTACCACCATGGCTCGTGGTGTCCTAAGACCTTTCCCTGCTTTATTGACTGATGTGCGTGGGATTAGCGGTGCAATTACATGTCTGTACTTGTATCCCTTGTTGCTCAATATGGGATTTTTAGCACCATGACCGCGTCTGTGGGCATTCGTCGCCAGCAGTATACTTTTGTATTTTTGTTTATCAGCATCGGTGTATAGAGCATCATCGGGAATTCTCTTGAAAATCAGTTCGTAAAGACCGGGTGTTCCTCTGTATTTTACACCATCTATGATTATGTTATCATCCATGTCTATATCGAAAGCCTTATCCCCAAGCCTCGTTCCACTATTGCCAAAGTATACACCGTACACATAGTCCATTGATGTATCCTTATCACCACTTAGGATCGCGCTCATGTATTTTTGCCCCAGCGGACCGAAATGACTGCGAAACGTTTCTTGTCCCTCGGATGTTTGAAGTTGCTGTCTGATAGATGTTACAAACGACTCATTGGGACTAGTTTCGAAAACGTCGTCATCAATAGTTGCGAGCGATTGTACACTGGGAAATGTACTTATTGGTGTGTGAGGAACGGGAGACTCGTTTGATGTAGCATTCCGTCGTTTATGCTTCGATTGAACTGGTGTTGAGGTTATGGGTGAATATTCAGACGACATGTGCCGTTTCCTCTTTGTCTTGCGCGATGTGTTCCCTTTCGGATGGATTTTTTTAGGCGTTAATGTTTCATTCCCTTCAACGTCTATGCTCATCAGTGGTGATGTGCTAGCTTCTGCCGCTGAGGTATTTTCAACAATATGTTTTAAGGGTTCGACGATAGGTTTGAAGTATCTCTCCAACGCGACATCTTCCTCCATCTTGCCTGTCTTCAAAGCCTGATGTTTCTTGCGAATGGATTCGCTAGTTTTTGCAATTTCCTTCGCTATTCTCTCGCGATCCTTAATCTCCAGAGTATCGATATCAATCATCGTTGTACCGCTGACGTTGCGTTCCCACCGATGTGTTGATGACAATTGACCGTCTCACGGTACCGCAAACTCGTTAAATCCCTTTCTGTAACGTCCATTAGACATCGCGCTATCCTTGTCTATTACCACGAAACCATACTCCCGTTGCCAACAATTACGACACAAAGCGCAGAAATCCTCGTAAGACATGTCAGTGTTTACGTGATCGTTGTACACATGTTTCAAGTTGGTACCATCCTGCTTAAACAGAATCAACAGATTGGCATTGTCGCGTATAAGATGTTTAGGTATCTTTGCATACGTCTGACAGAGATAGAAGCAGTCAACGTTTGAGTGGCGCCCCATTGCAAAGTATTCCCTTATCGTATCTTGCTTGTCGCATGCCACGTCATCAAAGATGAAAATAGAATTCGGAAGCGATTCGCACGGTGGGATGACGTCACTGTTATTCGAAAACGTAAAGTAGCCAATTTCATCTATCGGAGTCAATAAATTCTCCAAATACTGATATTTCGGCTGTTGCAACGACTTGGAGTACACGTACACGTTCTCGAAGCGGACGCCGTGAGGACTTTCCAACAAGCTCACCAACACGTTTGTCTTTCCGCAATTTGATGGGCCACAAACGAGGCAGCGTATAGTGTTTGGTAGCATGCTACCATGTCTGCGTCTGGTTTTCGAAGACATAACTCGTGATTTATCGTCAAAATTTGTCACGCGTATCGTTACAGGTTGTCGCACGAATCGCATCCTCTCCGCAAACTGTGAAAAATGATTTTGATACGTCGAAGCGCCCTATTTATAGGTCCGCATCGACTCAAAACAGCTCAGTATTCAAAATGCTTCTGATCCTGTCTGATAATTGTGATATTCGAGACCTAACCTCTGAGCAGTTGAAATATATACCAAAGATTATTCTACTCCGAGAGTTTGGGAGACACATTGATCAGTTGTGGGACAGACTCCCCGAGCACATAAAAGCCGATTCTGAGGTTCGGCAGTATCGTCGGTGTCTGGAGCATTATAATCGTCCTTGGCAACGAACGCATATCGACGGTCCAGCACCATTGATTAAAAACTGTAGCGAATGTCGCCGACGAGAGTAAAGAAAGGCTGTGGTTTGTTAAATCGAGCGATAAACGCGCTACCTATCGAATTACATATTCCGGGATACCAGTTTTGCGGTCCAGGAACACATCTGGCAAAACGATTGGCTAGAGGGGATCAAGGCATCAATCCGTTGGACGCGGCGTGTCGCGAACACGATATTGCGTATTCGTACAGCAACGACCTCGGCGAAAGGCACGCGGCAGATAAAGTTCTCGCTGACAAAGCGCGAAAACGCATCGTTGCGCGAGACTCGACTCTGGGTGAAAGAGGTGCTGCTACAGCTGTTTGGGCAGCTATGAAGGCCAAGACGAAAATCGGAATGGGGATGAAAAGAAAACCCCGCAAAAGTACTCCAAAGAGAGCGCCGAAAAAGCGGATTCTTCCGGTGGCAAAACGGGGTGGTATATTACCACTTCTCCCGCTGCTAGGTGTTCTCGGATCATTAGCTGGTGGAGCGGCGGGGATCGCCAAGGCGGTAAACGATAATAAGGCGGCACAACATCAGCTGCAGGAAATGCAACGTCATAATCGCTCCATGGAAGGTCGCGGACTTTATCTCGCACCATACAAGCGTGGACAGGGAATATCGAAACGAAAAAAAAAAACGTCGAAAAAAAAATAAAAATGCCCGCGGGTGTAACTACCGATGCACAATTGGAGGAGTTGGCAAAACGTATGCGTATTCCATTCTTTAGAGGTGTTTTTATGCGAAACGCGCTACCAGTCGGAGGAGTACGTCGAAACGAGAGCGGTATTGTAAATTTGGACAATGTCGAGGGGTCGGGGACTCATTGGGTGGCATATGCGAAGAGAGGGTGTCGAGCTATATATTTCGACAGCTTTGGAAATCTTCGACCGCCCAAGGAATTGGTAAAATATCTGGATAAGGATGCTGTGAAAATTGAATACAATCGAACGTCTTATCAAAAGTACGATCAGAGCAATTGTGGACAACTATGTCTACGCTTTCTACAAACGATCGGTACCAAATTTAAGGATTGACTTCCCGCCACTCTGATTCAGTACTAATCGAGCCGTACAGTTCGGAATATGTCGTTAACATTCACTCTAACCGGCAAGAGTAGCACCCTCGCGGTGAGCTACTTTCCACCCATAGATTTGAGTGACGATGATTACGAGCTTGGTCTAACAACCTTTGAAACTTATCACACCATACCAAACATCGACTCGAGCAATGATAAATTCTACTTCACCGTAAACTATGACATCAGCAACAGCGTCGACACCACTCCTGAATACATTACGATTCCCCATGGCTCCTACGAACTAGACGCCATTGCCAAGTATTTGAAGCAGCGATTACTCGAACGGTATCCTCAAAATCTCGACGGTACCGATGGTGGTGACAACGATGCGTATCCAATAGTGTTGCGTCCCAACAACAACACCATGAAAAGCGAACTGTACTGTCGGTTCACCATAGATTTTACAAAGCCTAATAACATTGGATCGCTATTGGGATTCTCGACGAATCGGGTATTAGAACCAGGACGGTGGCACGAATCGGACGATCCAATTAATATCATGAACGTGAACATTGTTCGTATAGAATGTAGCGTGACCGCTGGTGCGTACAACAGTGGGAGGCGTGTCCATACGATACATGAATTTTCTCCGAGAGTTCCACCAGGATATAAGATATCGGAAACGCCCGCGCAGATCATTTACCTTCCAATCACCGCACGGATCATTACGGATCTAACGATACGCGTTGTGGATCAAAACGGACGGTTGCTCGATTTTCGAGGTGAAGAGATTACCATCAGATTGCACGTACGACGGCGACGACGATAATACATGTAGTGCGAACGAAAGAGATGCTTGTATTGAACGACTCTAGAAACCCGTTTCTTCCAAGTGAAATTGTTTACAACTGCAACAACAACTGCAACAGCTCCGATCACGCTAAAAAGAAGAGGCTCAGTGCTGCGAACATTGCATTTTTGAAATCATTGGGATTCATTGTGCGCATTTAGGTTGAAAATGGTTGACATTCTAAGTATTGGAGGGAAGCCGACGTTTGATGATCGCATCGTCAAGCTTCAGACTCACACATACAACCCATACGTCAACACAACGTTTGGATACAGCGATGAGATAAGAATACCGATACAACAGCAGGATTTATACACATTGCCGTGTGAAAGTTTTCTCTATGTGGAGGGGAAATTGAAGATAAATAAGCCAAAAGATGCATTAACGGTGACGTTGGGAAATAATTGCATGGCGTTCTTATTCGATGAGATTCGATACGAGCTGAATGGCGTGGAGATTGATCGCAGCAGAAACGTTGGAATAACTAGCACGCTTAAAAACTATGTATCGCTGACATCTGGCGAAGACAAAAATATGGAGAATGTTGGATGGGGGTTGAAACGGCGGGATGAGCCAATAGTGAAAAGTCATTTCAATTTTTGCATCCCACTCAAATATTTGCTGGGATTTTGTGAGGACTACAAACGCATGATTATTAATGCGCGTCACGAATTGATTTTAATACGATCGCGCAACGACAACAATGCTCTGATAGGATCGTCGATGTTGGAACCAGAAATTGAATTGGTTAAACTACAATGGCGGATGCCCCATGTGACGTTAAATGACGTTAATAAGCTATCGTTGCTACATACTTTGGAACGTGGACAAAACCTGAGCATTTGTTTTCAATCGTGGGATCTGTACGAGTATCCTCTCTTACAGAGCACGACCAAGCATTCGTGGGCCGTGAAGGCATCTGCACAGCTGGAGAAGCCGCGATGCGTGATCCTTGCTCTACAGACTGGTCGAAGAAATGTGATGAGTGAAGACGTTACTATGTTCAACAACTGCAAATTGGCCAATGTAAAACTTTTTCTCAACTCGGAATTTTACCCATATGATGATCTGAACTTGGACTTTGACAAGAATAAGCACGCCATCTTGTATCACATGTATACGCAATTCCGTAAATCATATTATGGGTATAGTTGCAACGAGGCATTATTCACCGTGGCTGAATTTTTACAATTTGGCCCCCTCGTGGTAATTGATTGCTCGCGACAAAATGAGTCGATCAAGAATGGCACCGTGGACGTGCGCATAGAATTCGAGTGTAAAGAGAATGTGCCTGCAAATACTACAGCCTACTGTCTGATTCTGCACGATCGAGTGGTTGAATACAATCCATTGACAAACATGGTGCGCAAAATAAATTAAATTACCACGCTACTTGCCCGCCCTCTCCTGTATGAAATTCGCAAAAAAATTTCATTGTGAAAATCGAGATGTTTTACGAGAAAGACTGCATTCTCTCGTCTGTCTTGGAAGCGAGTGGACCTCCAAATTGTATCGATAATGGTTGTACCAACGTTCGTTGACATGCAAGGGTTCATCGTTGATGGAAGATTTGTCGTCAAGGAAGTGGCTGTCCTACGAATGGGAACAATTCTCTCGCACTATATTTTTGGGAGTTCGATGCCACATTATCTTCTTTCGAAATCTGACAAATCAAGCATCCGCTGGTTAACGGCGAAACATCATGGGTTACGCTGGGACGATGGAGAAGTTCCATACAGTATGGCTAAACGGCTAATTTCGAAAGCTGTAGCTGATGCGATCGATGAAGAAGAGGATGACACGTGCCATGTCGTATATGTTAAAGGGCTGCAGAAACGCGACTGGCTTGCGGATTTCCTCGATGAAAGTACGAGAGCAGACGCGGTCATCGAGACGCTGGACATTGACTACGAGGATATCAAATCTCTAAATAAGCTAAATGTAGTTAATACTCTGCGATGTGGCAGACACGCGAAACACTGTGCCATGCAAAATGTATTTAAAATATTCAACTGGTGGTCTAAACACCAGGGAAATTCATAAATAAAATATAATCAATTTTTTAATGCGTATAATTTTCTTCACCCTCACCCTCACCCAACCCAACCTCATGCGTTTGATGTCCGCTAGATTAAGACGATACTTATGCAGAAGTCGTTCGATACACGTTCGATACTCGATCAAAGCCGTTCGATGCACGATCAAAGTGGTATGATAGACGTTCAATATCCGATCAAAGCCGTTCAATACCCGTTCAATGCACGTTCGAAGCTGTTCAATATCCATTTGATATATGTTCAAAAACATTCAATACCCGTTCGATACGTATTCAAAGTGATGTGGTCTTGTCGCATGATGTGTCAAAGAAGAAGGGAAAAAGATGTGTGGGAATAAGGAGAGGATGGTCTACGAAGAAGAAATGTGCAGTTTGTGAAAATGAATGCGGAGAACAACAGCATTGTACTTTTGCAAAGCTATGCACTTCTCGATTTCATGATAGGAGGGGGTTTTTACATGTGAGAGCTAGGAGATGCAGCGAGACCAGTCGTCTGTTAATTGTGGAAGGCGAACAGTCTGATTTTTAATCGTTAGACATTTGTGCAATTTTTGTAATTTGTGTGCGACAATTTTTTTCTGGTGCTTGAAAAATGGGATTGCAACGCATCGCCCCGGAGTATGACTCATTGGTATGTACAATATATTTTGACATTATTCATCTATAACCATTGAAATCGAGCGAGATTAAAATCAAGTGGACATGTTAATATCATGATGTTCTATGCTTTAGTATTCGCCATCGCCATCGCCATCGCCATCGCCATCGCCGTCGCCATCGCCGTCGCCGCCACCTTCGCCGCCTTCGCCGCCTCCGCAGGTATGTAGTTTGCATTGTTTTGCATGTTTCATGTTTATTATGTTTGATATGTGTCATATTTATTATGTTTGTGTATCTGTTCTAGAACCGTGTGCCGATGATTATAATGGCACTCATGGCGCGGGTTCTGGCAGGGGAGGCTGAGGCTGCACCCTTAGCGGTGCATATGCAGCGCTCGGGCCTGGTATTCGGGTCGAGGATGGCGGCCAGATTGCGACGGCCCTGGGTACCATATCACCAAATGGGGCCCCTGCGACGTCCACAGCCCCCATCGCCACCATCGCCTCCCTGGATCGATGTGAGGAGGCCGCAGCCATCGCTTCAGGGGCCCCTATCACCTCCATGGCAGTTCGAGGGGGTGATGTTGTCGTCATCGTCCTCAGCGTCATCATCACCGCCACCGTCGCGGCAGTTAACACCACCGCCGCGGTGGTCGCCGCCCCCTGCATGGATGGAAGAGGGGCTCGTGACGCCACCTCTGCAATTGTCATCCGACGAGGAGGATATTTAAATTCTTTTTCATTTTTTTTCTTTTGTTATCTCATGTATTTCATCCGTATTAACTATTATTACTATTCATATTACTATTATATTATATTCACTATTACTATTACTATTCATTCATTATTTGTAACAATATATTATCATTTTTAAACACATATTATTTCTCCATTTTTTATTCACCCGTCTTCCTTCTCCTTTCGCTGTCTAATTTTAAGATTCGGTTTAAGATTTAGCGTTCACAATGATATTATACTACATTCAACACATGTCGAGACTTTTATCCTTGAGTTCGAAACCGTTCAATATCCGTTTGATATACGTTCTAAAACGTTCAATACCCGTTCGATACGTATTCAAAGTGATGTGGTCTTGTCGCATGATGTGTCAAAGAAGAAGGGAAAGAAGATGTGTGTGAATAAGGAAAGGATGGTCAGCGAAAATGAATGTGAAGAACAACAGCATCTCACTTTTGCAAAGCTACGCACTTCTCGATTTCATGATAGGAGTTTGCATGCGAGAGCCTGGAGATGCAGCGAGACCAGTTGTCTTCAAACATTAAAGACGTGTAGTTCTTCAAGAAATTATGGGATATTGGAGGCCGCCCTCCGTTTATGATTCGATGAGGTGGCGAGGTATGTACATAACAATATTTTGACATTTATCGCGTTTAACTGTTTAAACCAAGTGCTCTAAAATCAGGTGTTCGTATCAATATTTTACCATGAGTTTCTATGTCTAGGGCTCACACCGTCCCCACCCCCATCACCATCCCCATCGCCACCACGTGGGCCATCACCACCAGCACCGCCGTCGCCCACGTGGTCGAGCGATTGGGGATCGCCGCGGCCGTCGCCACAGCCGTCGCCACCACCCCGTTCGCCGTCGCCACCACCCCGTTCGCCATCACCGTCGCCGCATCCACAGGTATGTAATACTTTGCATTGTTTTATGTGTTTCATGTTTATTATGTTTAATGTGTTAGTATTATATTGATGTGTCTGTGTGTTCTAGGCAACGACGTATGGGGCTGCGCGGCTGCGGGTTGCGCGGGTGCGGTTGCGCGCACCGCGGTCGGGGACCCTGCGGCGGCCGCGGTCGTATAGGCGTGCGCGGGTGCGGCCCCCGCCCTCACCGTCGGCGGAACTTTCACCCCCATCATCTCCATCACCCCCCCTCGTCCCCCAATAGTTTTTTATTGTTTTATATTCTTTTCTTTTTATATTCTATTCTATTCTATTTTATATTAAATTTCTATTTACTTTTATTTATATATTATTCAATCTTTTTTATGTAACAATATATATCTTAAACGTATATTCTGTCTCCATTTTATTTACTCGTCTTCCTCCTCGCCTTCTAATTTTAAGATTCACGCCTTCTTCACACCGCTACATGATGGTTGCTCCAGAGGAGTCGAATTACGCGAGATCGCGTGATACGCGGCGGCGCTTGAAATACTGTTATCTATAGAATGCATGCGACTGTACAACTGTGTATTGTTGTCTTCTTCCCTCCCTTGAATTTAAGCTTTAGAATGCATGCTCTCTCTCTTTCCCATCCATCCGAAGACGCGGTGTGTAAAAACGCCGATCTTTCCCGACATTGCCCGACATCGTCCGATGAAAAAATAATGTATTATGCTTGGTGACGCTCTGTATATGTACCATTTATTAAAGACTAATGTTACAGCGTCGGCGTTGGGGGAGTTGGTTAGGCGGCTGACTCGTACCGCGGAGGTCTTGGGTTCGAGCCCCGTCGCCCGAGATTCTGTTTTTTCATTTATATTAATATCTTAAATTAATATTTCCTTCCTTACCGACTGTGGCGATACCACGCCCGATAGTAGCAGCAAAATTCACCCGCGGTTCCTCCTCGATGCGGATTCGGTATCGATTCGGTTATCGATTGATTCGATATCTGGTCTCGCGCTAATACCCCCCACCACTCCGCCCATCTGTATGACGTCATCCGCCGCCCGGTTGTCCGTCGCGTCGTCCGCTGCGATGGATTTCGTGCGACCTTGAAACTCAAATTTGAGTTTGATGGGAGGGGGAGGGGTGGGGGAAATGGCCTTCAAACTCAAATTTGGGTTAGAACCGGCATACCCTTACTACTCTAATCTCAAATCACCAATATTGGTTCAAGAATTTCAACGCACCCTTTCTAAAGAAGTACAATCTGAAGACCAGTCCGAGGCTTTGGACACTACAGAGGATGAAGCTGCCGCGGCTCCAACACCCGCCGAAAGCATAACGATAGAGGTTGCACCTCCATCCAATGATAGTGACGATAACGAGATCCACCTCGACACTACTCAACCCATTAGGCTACAGGAACTTCAGGAATCTTTTAACCGTGTCGAAAAATCGTTGCAAGAGCATAGCGATATTCTTCAAAACTCATCCGATGAATCAGAACTGGATGCAGAAAATTCATTCCGGGAAGAATTGGACAAACGCGCAGAAGACTTGTGGGCTCAATATAAATCGCGAGGACAAGATAGTGCTGGAACAAGCGTCGAGGTAGCACCTTCGAGATCCGAAATAGGGAGACAACAAGAAGACATACAAGAAGAAGAAGAGGAACCAAACAATGCCTCAAGATTCGACAATACGCTAATTCACCGTCCACCGCGCAGATCCATGATACCAACCCCGTTACCATCCAATAGACCGCTTGCATTATCCACACCTTATTCACAATCCATTTATTCAAAACCAAGAACAACAGTTTCTGATCCACCTTCCACCCCCAAACGTGCACCTGCTCCTGAATCAATGGACTACAGTAAAATTGACCAGTATCGACCAGGAATTCAAATAACAGAAAGTATACTTCCCGACGTATTAACGTCACCAACTTTCTCCCGAAGCCCACGCGAAGAGACTATTAAATTTACTCGAAACAGTTTAACAAACATTCGCGAAAATTATGTTCATTTCATTTCTTCCGATTGTTGTGCCCGGGCCGACACCCAAGCGTGTCGACACCGCGTACATTCCGATTGCCCCAATCGAGCGGCCGGAATTCGGCACAGCAGCGTAAGGGATCTCGGAAACGCACCGAGACCCGTCAGCACATGGCGAAACCTCTAAAAAGCAGGCAAAGGCGGAGACCCCGATGGTCCCCGCTTCGCCCCGATTACATTATAAGAACGACGTATGAACAACGGGAGCTCAGACTTGATAAAGCTTTGTTACGGGATCCATACCCGAACCTTACGAGACTCATGCCAAAGTAGGCATAGTGTCCTTGTCACCCAGATCGGGACAGAATAAACTTGTTAACCTTACGGTGAGTTCCAACTCTTTAACCTGCAACGATCCCCTACCTTCGGGTTCCCAACCGAACCCTTCCGTCCCGGCATCATCACCCGAACTTCCGGAGCCCGTGGACGACGATCGCGAAGGACGCCCAGGAGCACCCCGAGATTCGCACCTAGAATCTCGACCCCCAGGCGCCTTGGCACAACAAACTTGGTGGCAGCGGTGGGATCCTGCCAACGTAAGGACCAAGACTGACCGACGGTGACAACAGGACTTAGCGGAGACAACGACCCACTCAACAGTAGGGCAATCCACTTCGCAGTATTGACGGACGTCAGCAAGAGGACGCCGCCGAGAAAATCTGCTAGTGACACCGAGACGAGCGATGCATCGCCTGCTTCTTGTGCTGTAAGTGCGAAATACCACTACCAGCGAAACCAGGCCACACGCCACCGTTCTCATGCGCCGTGCAAATTCCTTAGATGCCGATATCGAACGTAATTTAGAATTAACCGAGCGAAAAGAAATCCTTTCGCCTGGAGCCATCCGCCGAAGTGTTCCGCGTAGATTCGTTAAGGTCCGTACGAAACCCTCCACTGAACCGCTTTTCGACGCGACATTCGAAACTTTTCGGGAAATCGGGGAGTGTACGCGAATTGCTTTAGACGTAGAAACTAGCGAAGGACAGAGCGTTCCGACCGTAGTACCAATCGCGTCAAGTCACGCCGGACACCTAACCGCCAGGAGGCTATACCCATACACCGAGTTAGATTATAGTTTAATCTCGGGCGGAGAACAAGCTCCCAATAACATTATGTCGACCACCCCTTCGGCGACCACAAGCGGAAACGCCGGACAGAGTTCCGTAGGCCTCGAAAGCCGACTAGCAAACCTAGAACGACTACTCGAGGAGGTGACCACTTCTTTAGCTAGCGTTACTGACGGAGTAATAACTCTGAATGATAGGATGGGAGCCATAGAGGCAAGGGAAGGTCCACTACAGGACTCGATAGATCGCGAAATAGAAAGGCTAAGGGAAACAATGAACTCTACGCACGCCACCCCCGGCCCCTCAGGTAGGAACACGGTCCACTTCAATACCGCCCACGAGACTAGAGAGGAACCGAGGCGCGCCAGTTTATTCGTTCCCCCAAATTTCGAGTTAAATAACCTATCCGACGCACCGACCTTAACAAGTACTCAAGACGTACTCAACGCCATAAAAACCTTGCCCCCGTTCAACGGAAAGGATCCCACGGAATTACCCAGCTTCCTGACCGCCTGCAAATATGTGTATTACGGATACCAAACAGCGGAGGCGAAAGCCAAAATTCTAAGGGGAATAATCTCGATGCGGGTCAGAGGCGAAGCCTTAGACGAAGTACAGACGCGCCACGTAGTCTCCATACAAGACTTAGAGGATGTACTAACGTCAGTTTACCGACCCCCCCGTACAGCCTCAACTGTACAAAGGGATCTGTTATATAGTAGGCAGGGCCCCAAAGAAAGCGCGCATCAATACGGAAATCGCGTAGCAAAATTATTAAGAGAACTGATAGCGACCGGAATTCACAATGAGGATAGTCTGTTAGAGAAAAAAGCAAACGTGAAAATATACAAAAGACAGACACTGAGTATATTCGAGGACGGACTCCGCGACGACCTAAAAATCTTAGTAAAATCACGGAGACCCGCCGACCTACAAGAAGCAATCACGATAGCCATAGATGAGGAACGGACTATCGTAAAACAACCAGCGACGCGCGAGACAAACTCCTCTTCAGACACACACCAGGCAGCACCACGGTACTGCGACAACTGTAAACGATCAGGGCACGACACTAAGGAGTGTTGGAAAAACAGGTATAAAGATAAGCAACATGGGAAAAAATTCCTTCCGGAAGACAGCCGTCGAGTGCAAACGGTAGCAGTCAAGAAAAAGAGTGAGAAATCGACAGGGCGCGAATCAGACGGTCAGCAACCGGCCTCGGAGGAAAAACGACAGTCGCGGCACAGAAGCACTGATAGCGCACATTCCACACAAAGCAGTCGTGACAGCTCCGAATCACCGGACCGCGACTCACCTAACCAAAAATTTGTGAGAACCTACCGCACGTTTAAAATAGGAACCCTCTCCCAAGACGGACATACCTCCGATAGAATAGAAGTAGAAATAAAAGAAAGCAAGAAAGAGGATAACATAATGTTAATAGATAACGGAGCAGAAGTATCTGTAATTGCCAAGAGAGCTCTTCCAGGAGACATAATAATGGGAAAAAGCGATGTCGTACTTATTTCATTCTCGGGAGGAAAAACGGAAACATTAGGAAAAATAGATGCCACGTTTTACATGAACGGGGAAGAAGTGATACATCCCTTGTACGTGGTAGAGGGAAACACACTAACAAACGCAGACGGGATACTAGGAGTAGATTTCCTCAAGGAAAATAGATTAACCATATGTTATCCCAGGAAGAGCATACTAGTAGACGGAGAACCGTGGAAAACACTAAATACGAGTAGGAAACTAACAATACCCACGCGTACACCAAAATTAGCAATGATTCCGCCTGATAGTAAACGGGATGAATTAATAGGAACCCAGCTGCTGGTAGACGGCGTGTATTTAGAGGAAGGGCTACCGAGATCCGAAAGGGGACAACGCGTAACCGGCATTAGGAATATAACAGAAGAGGCCAAGAAAATAACCGCGCCGCGAATCCAATTAAGCAAAATAACGGGTCGCGAAATAATGCACTGCAACGAAAGCGCCGCAGCTGTTCGCGCCTTGACCGCGAAGGAATCACTGACAACGCGCATTACTCGAGTCGTAGGTCAGGTAGACCGCGAACACATGAGTGAGAAAGAAAAGAAAGAGTATGATAAAAAGGCATGCGAAATAGGATTTAAGAAAGGTGATAAAGTTTGGCTCTACGACGAATCCAGACGAGATCAAAAATGGGTAGGTCCCTACATAATAATAGAAAATAACTCGAAAGCGAATATAATGTTAAAAAAGGGAAGAAAAATCCTACGCGCACACGCGAATAGAATAAAACACTTTATCGAATAAAAAACGGTCGGAAATACAACAAATTTAGTATTACATTGTATCACAAAGAGTATTAAAATAAGTAAGACGACTAGATAATTTAAGAAAGATTGTATCACAGCATTATCGAGATGTAAGCTGTCCGAATATAACAAGTGTGAATCGGGACAGTTTTATGCGAATACGCGAAAATCGTGACGGGCTAGGGCGCAGGGAAATTTCCGATAATAATTGTAAAAATTTCCCCTAAGCACCCTTCCTTTAAGGGGGGGGGGAATGTTGTGCCCGGGCCGACACCCAAGCGTGTCGACACCGCGTACATTCCGATTGCCCCAATCGAGCGGCCGGAATTCGGCACAGCAGCGTAAGGGATCTCGGAAACGCACCGAGACCCGTCAGCACATGGCGAAACCTCTAAAAAGCAGGCAAAGGCGGAGACCCCGATGGTCCCCGCTTCGCCCCGATTACATTATAAGAACGACGTATGAACAACGGGAGCTCAGACTTGATAAAGCTTTGTTACGGGATCCATACCCGAACCTTACGAGACTCATGCCAAAGTAGGCATAGTGTCCTTGTCACCCAGATCGGGACAGAATAAACTTGTTAACCTTACGGTGAGTTCCAACTCTTTAACCTGCAACGATCCCCTACCTTCGGGTTCCCAACCGAACCCTTCCGTCCCGGCATCATCACCCGAACTTCCGGAGCCCGTGGACGACGATCGCGAAGGACGCCCAGGAGCACCCCGAGATTCGCACCTAGAATCTCGACCCCCAGGCGCCTTGGCACAACACGATGTGGAATTAGTAACCCCGATCAGTAAATTGCTCGCAGATATAGGAGCCATAAGCATAGAAAATTTGCGAAATTCGAAGCCAAAAGAAGGCCAAGTACTCGTTACGCCGCGAGGTAAATACAAAATTTTCAGTGTAGTAATCAAAGAAAGGTATTATGATGATACCTCTGTCGCAAAATTATGTAATGCTTTGAAAAATTTAAAACTTACACTTTTACAATCAGGCATAAAGTCCTTTAGAATTTCGAAATCCGGTGAATTTACAGATACACTTCCGCAGGGTACACTAGCTGGTATCTTATCAAATATTTTTGCGGATAGCGATATCAAAATAACATTGTGCACCGGAAACGTACAGGTACCGCCCGAAGAACTCCGTCCGAAAATCATTTCGGAATTACATGAAAGTTTAATAGGAGGGCATAAGGGCGTAACAAAAACATATCAAAGAATTCGGGAAAGATTTTATTGGCCATCGATGTGTAACGATATTCAAAATTTCATTAGAACATGCAATAGTTGTCAGGAAAGTAAACTTGTTAGGACAAAAACTCGCGAACCGATGCTCATAACCGATACACCATTAAAACCATTCGATAAAATATCATTAGATACTGTGGGACCTCTTCCATTGACTCCTAGCGGGAATCGGCACATTTTGACTATGCAGGATAATCTTACGAAATACTGCATTGCAGTTCCTGTACCGGATATAAAAGCAGAAACTGTAGCTCATGCGCTGGTCACGCATCTGGTATTGCAATATGGGGCTACACGCGCAATTTTAACTGATCAAGGCACTAGCTTCATTAACAAGGTGTTAAAAGAATTAGCGAAAGTTTTCAAAATTAATCATGTAACTACCTCTGGGTATCGTCCACAAACAAATGGTGCTTTGGAACGTAGCCATATAGTCTTGACTGAATATATAAAACATTATCTAAATGACTTTGATGATTGGGATAAAATAGTACCATTTTCAATATTTTCGTATAACACGTCCGTTCACGAGGCAACAAATTTCACTCCACACGAATTAGTATTTGGCGAAATAGCACGCTGTCCTAGTGCATTCCCTACAGACGAGACTTTATTGACGTATAACGGTTATCTTCAAAATTTATTAACTCGATTAACTGAGATGCAGACGTTGGCTGCACAAAATTTGATATCGGCTAAACATAAGTCAAAATTACAGTACGATGAAAAAGCGCGACCCTTTCAGGGTAAAATTGGCGACATGGCACGCGTTTTAGTAGAAGTCAGGAAAGGAAAATTTGGCAGTCGATATCACGGCCCTTATAAAATTGTTGGAATTTTAGAAAATAATAACATTATACTACAGAAGAAGTCTGGCGAACGATTTGTAAAGCATGCTGATAGATTATTAATACACCATCAGGGTAATTAATGGTGTAGCATCGAAATTTTAAACGTGCATACCCTGCGCATTGTTGAGGTGTATTTTCACTGGTTAAAATTGCCCCATTGCCAATGCATTCCGTATATTCCCATTGTTCCGTATGTTCCCACTATTCCGTATGTTCCCACTATTCCGTATGTTCCCACTATTCCGTATGTTCCCACTGTTCCGTATGTTCCGTATGTTCCCGCACTTATACAGGGCTAGTCTAGTACCGTTGAAACATCCCTATCAATATTTAAAATTCTAGAACTAAATAAGATCAGTAGAATTGTACCGAATCCGGCGAGAATGAAGTTGGTAATACTCCTCTCTGTGATGACCTGGATCACGCTTATCTCTGGAGAGAATCAAAAAACGTACGAGATTTCAAGAATTGACGCCATCCCTGGACTGTATTTCGAAAAATTACACACCATGAGATTGATGACCGCTGACTGGCGAGTGACAGTTTTCCTTGAGACTCGGAGACTAGAAACCCAATTTCCAATGGGTTATGAAAGACTGAACGAAACCTATAACAGCTGCATCTCCGTGATGTTGGCGAGCGATTGCAATAGTCTCATCCGCACCGCCTACCTCCGGGGAAGAGCGGAAGAAGCTTTGGCGCTGCATTCGGAACTAAAGGATCTAATTTCAGAAATTCCAACACCAGAAGACTCTAATATACCCAAATCCATAGTGCGAAGAAGTGTCCCTCTCGGATTCATTGGATCGCTGAGCCGCACTCTCTTCGGCACGCTGACGACAGATGATGCAGAATACTTCAATTCAGAAATTGACAAGTTATATCAGGATCAAAGTGAAATAGTACATATTCTAAAAAATCAAACACATGTTATCACCAGTGGATTCCATAAGTACCATGAGTTGTTAGACCGAAACACAAAATTGATGAACAAAAACAGAATGCAAATTAACGAAAGGGTCTAGCAGGGTAAGTATGGGCAAACGGCCCCCACGCCGATTCCTGGAGGTGTTATTTTTTAAACAATGCTCCTGGCCTGAAACACCATTGTGTAAAGTTTTAGATCGCTACCCCCCGTTTAACGGTAATACGGGGGTGAATGCCCTTAACGTTATTATTTTTATCTCGGTTACTACTTAAAATATTTGAATGAGAAAAATATGAAAAAAAGCTACATACTAACTGTACTTCGTGTATTTTTCTCGAAATTGTAAATCAATTATTAAGGGTAGAAAAAAAAAATTAATTTTTTGAGGGTGGTTTTTCGAAACAACCCTTTGAGTGACAACCTCCAAAAAAATAAAAAATAATGCTCTATTATGGTGGTATTATATAAAAAATCCTGAAGATGATCGAGTTGGTGGAACATAGTTAAATAATTTAAAGAAGATCATTATATTATAAAGGGTCTAGCAGGGTAAGTATGGGCAAACGGCCCCAACGTCGATTCCTGGAGGTGTTATTTTTTAAACAATGCTCCTGGCCTGAAACACCATTATGTAAAGTTTTAGATCGCTATCCCCCGTTTAATACGGTAATACGGGGGTAAACGCTCTTATATTTATAATTTTTTTTCTTGGTTAAAGATATTTAAATGAAACAAAGCGACAATATTTTTCCGGATTGGAAATGAATTATTACGGGTAGAAAAATATAATTTATATTTGGGGGTAGTTTTTGCACACAACCCTATGAATGACAACCCCTTGTCGTGATAATCGCTTATATTTGTTTGCACATATCGAAGGGATAATCCGTACTTAGCCAGGTGTATTTTGCTGTCTTTCTGATTATATAAACGCTGATAACTTATAATCGATTAAAGAAAAATTACAAATAATGCAGTTATCACTACTGCTTTCAGGCATTTTTCTAAATAATACTGGTGCTAAATAAAGCACTCAAACAATTTTTATCGTAATATTCATGATTTTCTCTATTAGTAAACTTGCAAGCAAAATGTCGATAAAACAGCGACGGTTCCGTGCTGTCGGCGGACCGCGACGTCGATAATGCAGCGGCGGCATCATGGCGTCAACGGACCGCAAACTGATAAATACTGTTTCTAGACTGCTCTCGAATAATTAAGCTAAGAATAAATTGCATTATTTTCGTATCTCCCTGTACTAATCCCCGCGAATTTATTTAGCACCCGTATTATTTAGAAAAATGCCTGAAAGCAGTAGTGATAACTGCATTATTTGTAATTTTTCTTTAATCGATTATAAGTTATCAGCGTTTATATAATCAGAAAGACAGCAAAATACGCCTGGCTAAGTACGGATTATCCCTTCGATATGTGCAAACAAATATAAGCGATTATCACGACAAGGGGTTGTCATTCATAGGGTTGTGTGCAAAAACTACCCCCAAATATAAATTATATTTTTCTACCCGTAATAATTCATTTCCAATCCGGAAAAATATTGTCGCTTTTGTTTCATTTAAATATCTTTAACCAAGAAAAAAATTATAAATATAAGAGCGTTTACCCCCGCATTACCGTATTAAACGGGGGGTAGCGATCTAAAACTTTACATAATGGTGTTTCAGGCCAGGAGCATTGTTTAAAAAATAACACCTCCAGGAATCGACGTTGGGGCCGTTTGCCCATACTTACCCTGCTAGACCCTTTATAATATAATGATCTTCTTTAAATTATTTAACTATGTTCCACCAACTCGATCATCTTCAGGATTTTTTATATAATACCACCATAATAGAGCATTATTTTTTATTTTTTTGGAGGTTGTCACTCAAAGGATTGTTTCGAAAAACCACCCTCAAAAAATTAATTATTTTTTTTCTACCCTTAATAATTGATTTACAATTTCGAGAAAAATACACGAAGTACTGTTAGTATGTAGCTTTTTTTCATGTTTTTCTCATTCAAATATTTTAAGTAGTAACCGAGATAAAAAATAATAACGTTAAGGGCGTTCACCCCCGTATTACCCTTAAACGGGGGGGGGGGGGTAGCGATCTAAAACTTTACACAATGGTGTTTCAGGCCAGGAGCATTGTTTAAAAAATAACACCTCCAGGAATCGGCGTGGGGGCCGTTTGCCCATACTTACCCTGCTAGACCCTTTCAGCAGCAATAGGTGCTGCTAATAGAGCATTGAACTATACTCAACTATCATATCGGCTATCACATTATACCCATACTCTGGAACTGTCTTTGGACCAATATATAAGAGTAACTGAGAAATTCCTGGCCGCAATACATGCCGCCAAGGTTGGCGAAATACATAATTCACTTTTGGATAAATCAAAACTTCGCCGTATAATAACGGACATTAGAGATACACGAAATTCATATGAACTTCCGATACCCCAGGGATACCAGGGTATAGAAGAATTAATTGGGTTATCCAGTGTTAAAATTGGCCACCACAAGGGCAAGCTTTTCTTGGTACTATACTTGCCTTTGGTAGACAGGGTAGCATATCACCTCTATCGTACATATTCTTGGCCTATACCACAAAATTTCACTCGAAATTCAACAGGATCAAGCCATATTCATCCGAAGGCTCCATATTTGGCAATAAGCAACGATCACCGACTCTACTTTAACGTAGACGAATTATATATCAACAATTGTCACAAAACATCCTATGTGCACCTTTGCCCATTGGAACAACCGTTGTTTGAGGTCTCGTCCACCGACGCTTGCGAGGTTTCGTTATTATTGCGACCCACCGTCCAGGCATTCAAAACCTGCGATGTGCGTATAAGACCCCGGCACACTCCATTCTGGGCACGGTTAAGAACAACGCAGGGATGGTTATATTCCTTGGAGTCACCAGAACCATTGCAAATCATATGCAATGGAATGAAGGATGAGCTCATAACTATGGAAGGCACCGGAATTCTGCAGCTGTGGCAAGGTTGTATCGCTAAAACCACTTATGTGACACTGATTGGAATTCAACATTTGGAGAGTCGGGAACAGTACTTCTACCAACCAAATTTACTGCTAAACATTTCGGAACTTCTACCTCAAATTCATAAATATCATGATATTCGACCATTGGACACCAATTATAAAAATACGTTCATCTCTGTGGAAGACACTATGTCTGAAGTAGAAGAAAAACTTGACGAAATAGGTCGACACCACCGAAACAGAAGATTCAGCACTCATCTGTTGCATGGAGGGTTAACAATGTCATCCATTCTGGGATTGGGAATTCTGCTGTATTACTTCCGAAGTAGCATCGGGAAAGTGTGGTCTCTGCTGCCTTGCAGGAGGCGGAAACCTAGGAGTCCACCTAGAGAAGCAAACGAAGCGGAGCGCGGCTACCCATTGGAGACTCATAGCCCGCCTACCACGGCATCACTGCCGTGTCAACGAGCAATCGTGGATTAATCTTGCGCAAAATCAATAATTAATGAGACGATAATTGATTCAACCGTTGCGAGTTATGGGGAAACCCTCGATCAATAATCACATATTCTTCAGGTGTCAATATATTTCGAATTTTTGCCAGTCTTGTTGTTTTAACAGATATGTCAGATCCAGGGATCAGCAACCATGGGAATTCTCGACGGATCTTTGTGTGTCGCCTAGCGCGGTTTACAAAACGCAAGGATTTGTTGAATATCTTCCGCCCCTACGGAGCCGAACACGCGGTCCTAAGGGTCCAGCCCAGCGGGAACGTGGCCTTCGTGACATTCGCCACTTCGCAGCAGGTAGCCAAGGTGGCGGGGAATGCGATCACGCAGCCAATCATCCTTCATAAGAGAAAACTGCGAATTTTGGTCGCTGATACATGGCATGGCTTTAACCTGCCATCCTCAAGTGTCGGACCGTCTGTTTCGATTCCTGAGCGGGACAACCCGTTCCCAGGGTACGAGCCAGTCCGCTCAGCGCTCCTGCCTGTGGAGGTGATTTCACTGATAGCAACATCCTTGCCTTTTGCCGATCGCGCCCGTATGGAACGGGTATCGAGGACCTGGAGGATGGGAGTACACGATTCCTTCCGGAAAATGCAGCGCCTTGATCTGGGCGATTGGAGATGGCCTGGGATGCAGGGATGGAGGCGCATTACAACAGAAGCCTTCTACTGGGTGTTGGCGCGATGTGCCCCTTACTTAAAAGACATGGTTTTAGATGATGAGCTAGCCGCTGAAAATCTGCGTCCTCAGCTGTTGGCCCTGATTAGTAAGAATTGTCCCGCACTGGAGAAGTTGGATGTATCGGCCATTAATGTCCGACCATCGGCTTTTCGAGAGCTGGCAACAAGCGTCAGCTCCCTGAAAAATCTGTCAATTGGACGTTGCACGAACTGTGTTGACATCGAACTGGGAAAGGTTCTTGAAGCCAATAAGGCTTTGCAGGGATTCAGCGCCAAGGGCACCGATTTCTCTGGAAGATCCCTGTTGCAAATAGCAAGGGGTCTAGTAAGGCTAGATCTAAAAGACTGTACGGCTAAAAGCGAGCATATCGCTGCAGCCATTTCACATTTCAAATCACTGTCACACCTTTGTCTATTCAGACCCAAAAACTTTCAACCTGACATTTTACAGAAATTAATCGAAAGTGCTACACTACCCCGATCCATGGAGTCGATGGAATTCGTGGGATGCAACCCCCGGTCTGAGGGCGGAGGGCTGCAGGAGGAAGATGCGGAAGCCGAACGGGAGGAGGAAGCGGATTTCTTTGAGTTCGACCTTGGTCCCGTTGAGATAGCAGTCAGCCTTCCATCCCGTTGCCCTCTGGTCACTGAACTCGGGGTTGCATTCTGCGGCTGGGTGGACAACACCTTCATCGGCGAAGTGGGTCGGCACATGAAGCATCTTATAAAATTGGATATCACTGGATGCACTAACATCAGGGAGCAGTTTAGCCTCGAAGCACTCAGTGGTCTAAATCACTGTACCGAACTACAGATCAGCCTACTGTACCCGGACGTCGGTGCCCAGTTCCTTCAGGACATGTCGTCACTCAGGGAGTTGACGTGCAGAGACAATCAGGGCGTGACAGATGAGGATGTTTGCGGCGTCATCAGAAATAGCGTGAACATAGCAATGATAGATCTGGAGGGCTGCGTACATATAGGACGCCCTTTTATAGAATGCGTATACTCCGCCCTGCGTGGCGACCCTCACAACCACCGAGTCGAAATTCGTGTCGGCGGAACAAGCGCGATGCCCCGCAGGCGTGACAGGCAGCTGCTCCACGTTTTCTTAAATTATTCACGGCACTCCAAATGTCCTTACGCCTAATTATCATCGGGGACGATGATTCCAAGGGGGGGAGGGTGTTACGTGCCGATCACTTTTTAAAATTCATGTCAAAATTTTCGCTACACAGATCGTATGTCGACCATTGATTCAACCATCACGTGTTATGGGAACTTCCCTCAATCAGTAGTCGATTATCTGTGAATATTCTTAATAGTTGTAATTTAATTCTGCTTGAAGCCTGTCACGCCACGGCATATTCCCATGGAAGACGACGACAATAATCTTCCAACGTCGCCGACGTTCTTAGAATGCGCGCTGTGATAAGCACTCCGAAACATTGTAGTAGTCATTTATATTTTTCTTCTTCCCTGCTAAATTTTTGTACACCATCATTGGCCATTGATTCAACCATCACGTGTTATGGGAGTTTCCCTCGATCAGTTGTCAATGATCTACAAACCGAATTATTATAATTTTATATAAGTCATTGCGCCACTGCATTTTCTCATGCAAAAATCTCGACACCGCAGAACGTTCTTGGAACGCCGGATGCGATAATATTCTGAAAACCTAAGCACTGTGAGGCTGGGAACGGTCCGAGGCGACGACGGTTAGGCCCGTGTGTACGAGGTGCAGAGTCAGCAATTTTGGCGCTCTTTGTGCAAAGGCCCGAGTGCTCGGGCCTGCCCTGCGAACGCTCGGCGCAGTCTACCGTCAAATCGCTTGGTGCGTGGCCGATCTGTCCGAGGGACATAACTATTTGCCAAATAGTCTTTGAGCCGGAGTTCCCGTGTTTCTTGTAGTGCGTGGAAGGACTCAGTCCCCGTAGAGACTCAAAACTCATATACATTTTGTGTTTTATAATCGTTTAAAAACTATAATCAGCTTTAATTATTTTGCCTAAATCAACTACCCTCTAACGTTTAAAAAGAATATAAAGAACTGACTTTTGACATTGTGTGTGTTGTGCGACGCTCCTGTGCTTCGTCATCTTGTACGCGGGACCCTCTAACCCACCCAGAGAGAGAGATAGAGAGAAAGAGAGACTCACAGAGAGAGAGAGAGCGAAACAAAGCGAGTAAGACGTTCAAAATTTTAACAGTTTCACACCGAATTGGTGAGTGTTTTAAAGTATGTTATTATGTTCAATGATTGTCATCGAATAGCGCCCATCATTTCAATGTTTTAATCTTAAAGTATCAATCGTATTGGCCATGTCAGTTCCCTAAATTGATTCTGTAATTGTTCCTAAATTGTAAACATTTTTCAAAATCTCCGATTCGCGAATTCTACAATATCAAACATTTGCGTGATAATTGATCCAACCATTATGTGTTGAGGGTTTCTCCCTTGATCAATTATTGTCTGATTTTCCTTCGACATTTAATTGTAATCGGATCGAATTTCTTATAATATTTGTTTGTCGACGACGACGTTGCACAAAATCCATGTAATTTACCCAATTTATGTACCACCTTTAAAAAATTTTCCTTTTGTTTCTTTGTAATACATGGTAATCTTTACTTGAATCCGTTTCATTTTGCTTGAACCGTCTTTACCAAAGTACCACATCCTGACTGGGCGACCTGTATAGGTTGAAGACAGTAGCCGTCCCCACAAAAATCCTGATTTTTGGCGTAATAATCTAATTATGTCGGAATTACAATTATATCTTTTAAATTCGTTAAGCGTTGCGTGAGTAATTTACACTTTACCGCTCGGTCGCTAAAAATTAACGCCCTCACGTAACAATACGATCAAATCAAACCTAAGTAGAAGATTATTATTTATTTTATTTTATTATTATTATTATTGTAATTAACGGGTAAAACCCTTTAGTAAGTTTTTAATTTTGCTAAAAATAGTATGTATCGTTCTCCGACTTTGTACTATGTATCGTTCTCAGACTTTGTTAAATTACAATGACATTTGAGAAAACAGATATTAAAGTGTTTGAAATTACTCTGCGGAACTAAATACTTTATCTAAATAAATGATCTAGTAACGAGTTTTTACACTAAATAGGAGACAAAATACTAAAATATTTTTGTTATAAACGGAGCGGTGCTAACGAAGCGGCACGCAGTGGACTACTAATAAGCTTGAGACGATGATAGAGGAACACTACAAGAACTATATTTTAAGCGTTAAGAGGCACAGTTACTGTTACAGTTATAATTATGTACAAAGGTCACACGTAATAAACTACTATTTACACTTGGAATGTCTATTAATTAAGTTGCAATAAAGCACAGTTATTGTTTAAGCGAAGCGATTATTAGGCGCGAAGCAAGTTCCTAGGCAGTTGAGGAACTTTACGTAGCAAAAGCACAAGCAGGTGAGGTGCGTAGAAAACAACGAGCCACATAGGCAAGGTACGTGTCGCGAACCGAGAGCGTCTGTCTCCAAGAAATCGGCAGTGATTTCCTGGAAGGAAGAAGAGTCCCCCTTCCATCGATCGCAGGTTGATGGAAGGGGCAGTGATCGACGCTCCACATGAGTCAGCGGGCCATTACCATTGCCTAATTATCGGTGGGCCTGGGAGATGGCGTAAACATGCAGATTTTCTCGTACAATTTTATTAAAAATATGTAAAAAATTTACATAATAAGTACTTATCAAATATTATATTTTTGAAATAATCATGGCCGCAACGGCCACGGCTGTACTGATGGACCGGCCAGGCTCCGCGGGAGGTGGCCTGTTCTTTTAGGGCATCAATGAACGCCCACTCCTCCTGCCGGGTCCTCACTCTCCGACCACTGCGCTGGTGGCGCGCTACGCGTGGTTCTGCAATTAATAAAAAATAAAAAATAAATTTATTAGTAAAATATTTTTTATTCAAATTTATACCTTATTCGGCGGTATTCTCAATCGTTGCTTATTTTTAAGATCGTCTTAAGCATGCGGCATCCTTTACTAATCTCGTAGACTATACTGAATTCATTCTAAGAAAAGTCCCGTTCCGCGCAGGGATGATTCTGAGGAGGCGCTGGTTGGTCCGACTCCCCACTTAACCGTCTACGTTTTTCTCCGGCTTACCGCCTGTTACCTCTCTGTCAACCGTTTCGCATCCTATAGTGTTTACATTGCCATCGGTCACGTCCCGCGTTTGGACGGGTAGGGAAACCGGCAGGTAAAGCATTACGAGCAATCGCCTGCGTCGGGCCCGTAGGCAGTAGTGGGGGCTGCGCAGAACGGTCACAAAACGGTCTGGACGTAAGATTTTTCTTAGGATGAATTCAGTATAGTAGGGCGATATTCATAAACGTGTCTTAAGATTAAACAAACGCTTAAGCATGCGGTATCCTCTACTAACCTAGTAGCATAATAAAGGATGCGAAATGCCTAAGCATTTGCTTAATCTTAAGACTCGTTTATGAATACCGCCCGTAGAGGATGCAGCATGCTTAAAAGCATACCAAATGAAACTATTTTTTTTTGAAGACCTGAGTTGATAGTGCGTTCCAAGACAAATTTAATAAGCTTTAATGTATACACTTTATTTCCACTGGTTTTTGAGATATTGCGCTTGCAAATTTACTGATTTTCACTACAAGAAAACCTTCTGGAATAACAAGGACCGAGGGTGGTCTTGCTGACGTCACGGGTGGCATTGCCCGTTGAAACTGGTACCTACCTGCCAAAGGTCTACGCCAGAAATGGCAAGCCCAAAGGCTGGACAGTTCTTTTCCGGCAGAAATGCTACTTAGGTAGGTACATCTGCGGTATCCAGAAGCGCGCCGTTACTTTTATTTCGCACTTGCTTCTACACTCGGACGACCGGTTCTTATGGGAGGGATGCCAGTTGGATTGGTTAGGTTAAGAGGTGTGAAAGTTGCTAGACAAAATTTCAATCATAGGGAGCAGATTGTATTAGAACCAATCGGATTTGCATCCCTCACAAACGGCTGCTCTCTTGAAGAGGCCCTCTTCACAGCAATACCTCCTCCCCAATGCCCACCTTCTCTCGCACGGAATACGTCCACGCATGCTTTTGTTTTAATATCGAATCTCGTGTTTATACTCGAGAGGACCACGCGTCGTCAGCGGGCTACCCCTTTTCTTCCTGTGTCTCTCCACGAGGCGTATTGACGGTGGATTGTAGGAGCGTAGGTGTCTGGATGCCAGTTATTGAATTCAGGAGACGATAGAAACATTTTATTACAAAACACAGATGTACTATAATTAAAGTAAATCGTATTCCTCTCGGGCAGGAGTACTGATAATGATCGAACTTGCGCCCCACTTCGCGCAGACCGATTACACGAAGGGTAGTCGGGTCACACTCTGCACAAATGATAGAAGGGTAATTCTGGAGCAACGCTCGTTAAGAAGATGCAGCTTGGTACCCCGTGGCGAGGAGAGACCTTCGCAGTGTCTCTACCGATGTTTATGGCTTTTTCCGGAGAAAGGTATAAATCCTGGGCTGACCGTAGCGAATTGAAGTCGAGCCCCCACAGTCGAGGGTGAAATATCCATTGCAGCGTATTAAGATATGCTTTTCTTCATCGTATCGACTGGGAAGTGACGCCAATGGATTCCTTATGATTTTCTGATGAAAATCATACCAAATATCATGCAAAACGGACTACTTTGACGCAAGCTATTTGTATTCCATATGTGACAGTTGTCCGATTTACACGACATTTGTAATGATTTTCATCAGAAAAACCCTAAGGAATCCATCGGCGACACTTCCATATCCATGCGATAAAGAATAAAGAATTATTTTATTTCCTAAACAAATAGAGGGTAATTCTGGAGGTACGCCCGTCACCAGGTGGAGGGAACAACACCTCGCAGTGCCCATCGAATTTTATGGCTTTCGACCCTCGAAGGGTTTGGAATATCATTAAGAAGTGAGAAATGTTCAGGATTTCAAATGTTTGCTTCTTTTCTTCATCGTATCGAAGGGGAAAGTGATGCCAATGGATTCCTGCTGTTTCGCCGATTAAAATCATAACAAATTTCATGTAAATCGGACTTTTTTTAACCAAGTCAAGTCAGCTTGAATTGATATAAATCGATTTTCCATGGAATTTCCTTCATTATGGTCCGAATTACGTCGTTCTTGGGGTTCGTTTCATCGGCGAAACATAAGGAATCGATGGGTGTCGATTTCGCAAAGATCTGATGCGAAATGCGCAAGTCGAAGATTTGTCACTTCTTAATAGGCACTCGAACCCTTCGAGGGTCGAAAACCATACAAATCGGGTGAGGCACAGCGAAGGTCTGTCCTCGCCACGGGGTACCAGGCCTCATCTCCTTGACGGGCGTTGCTCCAGAATTACCTTGTATCTATTTAAGAAATAAAATAATTCTTTATTCTTTATCGCATGGATACTGGAAGTGTCGCCGATGGATTCCTTGGGGATTTCCGACGACAATCATGCCAAACGTTGTGTAAATCGGACAACTTTTACATAAGGAATACAAATAGCTTGTGTCAAAATAATCTGATTTATATGAAATTTGGTGTGATTTTAATCGATGGAACGCCAGGAATCCATTCGCATCACTTTCCCCTTCGATACGATGAAGAAAAGAAGCAAACATTTGAAATCTTGAACATTTCTCACTTCTTAATCGTATTCCAAACCCTTCGAGGGTCGAAAGCCATAAAATTCGGTGAAGCCCTGCGGAGGGTGGTCCTCGCCACGGAGTGACGGTCCGCATTCTTTGGCGGGCGTAGCTCCAGAATCAGCCTGTACTTACCTTTTTAAGAAATAAAATAATTCTTTATTCCTTATCGTATGGATATGGAAGTGTTGCCGATGGATTCCTTGGAGTTTTCCGATGAAAATGGTGCCAAATGTCGTGGAAATCGGACAACTTTTACATTAGGAATACAAATTGCTTGTGTCAAAGAAGTCCGGTTTGTATGACATTTGGTATGATTTTCATCAGAAAAACATAAGGAATCCATTGGCGTCACTTCGCTTTCGATATGATGATGAAAAGAGTTTCTTAATACGCTGTAATGGATAATTCACCCTCGACTGCGGAGGGTCGACTTTAATTCGCTACGTTCGGACCAGAATTCATACCTTTTTCTGGAAAAATCCATAAAATTCGGTGAGGCCCTGCGGAGGGTTGTCCTCGCCACGGGGTACCTGGTCGCCGGGGTGACCCGACTACCCTCTGTGTAATCGGTCTGCGCGAAGTAGGGCGCAAGTTCGATGATTTACTTTAATTATAGTACATGTGTGTTTTGTAATAAAGTGTATCTATCATCTCCTGAATTCAACAACTGGCATCCAGATATCTGGGCTCATACAATCCACCGTCAATACGGTTCTTGGAGAGACACAGGACGAAAAGGGGTAGCCTGCTGTCGACGCGTGGTCCTTCCTAAAAATTCCCACAGATCCCTTATCTCTCGAGTATAAACACGATCTCCGTGCGAGAGAAGGTGGGCATTCGGGAGGAGGTATTGCTGTGAAGAGGGCCTCTTCAAGAAAGTAGCCGTTTGGGAGGGATGCAAATCCGGTTGGTCCTAATACAATCTTGTCCCTATGGTTGAAATTTGGTCTAGCAAATTTCACACCTCCTAACCTTAACCAAACAACTTGCATCTCTCCCAAAAAGAACCGGCCATCCGAGCGTAGCTCGTAGAAGGAAGTGCGATATAAAAGACAATTGAAGTTGATAATTGAGTCATATTTTCCTACTTCTCCTTGCGTACAAACGTTTTGAAGCATTAACGATGCGCTTCTCGATACCGCAGCTGTACCTACCTAAGTAGTATTTCTGACGGAACAGAATTGTCCAGTCTTTGGGCCTGCCATTCCTGGTGCAGACCTTTGGCAGGTAGGTATCGATTTCAACAGGCAATGCCACCCGTGACGCCAGCAAGACCGCCCTCGGTCCTTGCTATTTCAGAAGGTTTTCTTGAAGTGAAAATCAGTAAATTTGCAAGCGCAATATCTCAAAAACCAGTGGAAATAAAGTGTATACATTGATGGTTATTGAATTTATCTTGGAACGCAGTATCAACCCAGGTTTTCAAAAAAAATAGTTCCATTTGAATAACCGAACTTGACCATCGTATCTTTTATAATAATAATCGAAAAAAATTCGTTCACGCTAATAAATTGGCCCCTTCGAACCATGCAATTCCATATATGTTTTATATTTTTACCTCCAATACTTTAGGAGATATCCTGCTGTTCACTCTTCCCGTGGACACCCTGTATAATACTTAATATCCACAAAATATATTTCCACGGAAAAATTTGTTAAGCCATTCGACAAAAAGCCGAAATGGTATTTGTTTCACACTACATGAATACTACGACCCCCATATGTACTGTTGTTCCAAAAGCGATTTCCACATCCGTGGCTTCCCCTTGTGTTAGCTTCCCTGCTTAAAAATCAACAATTCAAAGAGCCCGCGGCAGAATGTGTCCGTATCTATGCCAAAAGCGGGCTTCTTAAAAAACAAAGGAGTAGCGGAGGAGCTCGCCTCATCGTTGCACGTGGCAAGAAAGCTCATTCTCGATCGTGACTGCATGTCGGAAAGACGCTTGCAAGTTTAAACAATGGCTGACAATGTAAGCATAAAAAAATACTATTCATATATTCATAGCTATGGTTATTCATATGCTCTATCCCGCTTATCTGTGTTCGCTAATTTTATTCGTGAGATATTCGTTAGTTTTATTCGTGATTCGTGAGATTGTTTCGTCACTTAAGGGGGGAGACCACTGTCTCAAATCTGAATTTCTTTTACATTTTCTGAAAGACGTATGTTTCAAGAATGTTCTCTCCAAATTTTATGAAGAAATTCGCAAAATTGACGGAGCTATGGTGTTTTTCGTGAAGCGGTGTCAAACGCGCGACTGAGCCACGCGGAACATTGAACGCGTTTTCCACAGAATGACATTTTTCAAACGCGTTGACAGTCTACAGAAAAAACTATACGTCCAATTGGCATGATCAAGGACATTTATTGTACGGAAAACCCGTCGCTATTACGTGACGATCAGACATTTTCAATTTTCGACCTGCTTCTATTTTTTTTAGCAACATTTCCCCAATTTTGTACCCCGAAAACTTGACTTTTTTCTTCAGTGGTCTGCCATTTTGTTATTTTTTACAATTTTGACATTTTTCGATCGTCACATAATAGAGGCAAGCATCTAGTTTCTAAATATTATTGTTTTTTTTTAATTTCGATGAACCATATGGCCTGGGGACTGTCAACGCGACTAGCATGTTTTTGCCGGAGCGCAAATTTTGACGAAGAGTATACAGGAAACGGATTTATAAATTTGATTGAAAAATTTTTTTTCTTACCCTTCGATATGTACACTATTAACTATACTCAGCAATAAATTGATTTTCTTGCGTTGTTTGGTTGAAATAAATTCCCGAAAACACCCTTACATTTCGGACCGAGACAGTGGTCTCCCCCCTTAAATTCTGATATCAAGCAGCGTATGATAGAAGAAAGTCATACATCTAGCGCAAGGATACGTATTGTTCAATAGCAAATTGGAAATTGGAAATTCGGATAATATAAAAATTGCATTACATTACATTACAAAATATGTTTCTTCTCATTACTTCACGAGCCTTTCAATTATTCAATCATACAAAAAACTGTAATGTATTAACATTAACATTATTTTGTGAATGATTCGCAGTTGCAACTAGTAAAACAAGAAGATATAGCACACGTTGAAACATATTCTATAACCTATAACGCCAGCGATTAGAAGTATGAAACACATCCGAGTTAAAATATGCTTCTACGTATCCAATATGTTCTTGTTGTTATATACCATACTGCCTAAACAGTTACGGTCTATTTCCATTGATAGTTAACATAGGCAAAGTGCCTACCAAAGACTTTCAAAATGTTGTACTTTACATGTTCGTTTACGTTCAACTCAGATATGTTTAATATATTTCTAATCGTTGGCGTTATAAGTTATAGAATATGCTTCAACGTGTGCAATACCTTCTTACTTTGTTACTAGTTACAACTGCGAATCGTTTACAAAATAATGTTATAATACGTTACAGTTTTTGTATTGAATATTAATAATGGAAAAGCTTGTGAAGTAATGAGAAGAAACCTATTTTGTAATGTAATGTAGTAGTTATAGGAAGCCGATCCTGGACCAAATGGTGGCGAGGGGGTGAAGCGGGGCGAGGGGTACCGCACCCAGGGTGAGGGGGAGGCGGGTAGGGGACCGCGACGCTGGAGCAGGTGGAGAAGATGAGTCAGTGGTGGGGGAAGCCGGCCCATGGTGCAGGTGGAGGGGGAACGGGTCCTGGGAGCAGGTGGAGGGTGTATCGCCGATGACTCGTCACGCGTCGTAGGAAGCGATCCGCAATACTCTTATCTCCCCAAGGCCAGATCGCGCCCCGATATTTGCGACCGCGTAGATGAAATTCGACACCGGCATGAACCAGGTGTACGAGAGAGAGAGGTACGATATTTTCGTATATCTCTCTGTCGCTTTTCCTCTCTCGGTCGGAAAAAACATACGGCGGTACGACGCGTAGAAGATGTAAGGTGAAACCTACGTTTGGTATGGTGCGATAAATCGCGTCAAAACCATAGCTAATAATAAGACGCAGCAGCATTGGTGCGTGATCTGTCCATGGGGCGATAATGAGTCCAGGTAAACTTTCGAGAAGAATACGCATATGCTTAAAAACGATCACGTAGGGGGTGGGGAGAGTTGAGGTAGGGATGTTCATATATTTAAGGCAGCTTGCATCTTTGACAGGACAAAGTCGCTAATGGTAACGCGTCGGAAAGAGTCGTGTATAGCAAGTGAGTGAGTGATTGTGACAAAAAAACCAAGAACATGGAAACGTTCAAGAACGCGTTTTTGGCGTTGTCTCGGATGTCCGAACTGTTGAAAACCACCGCGGAATTCCGCGATTGGATGGACAGGTGCGACGAGACGATACGTAACATCGTCGCGTATCAACGAGGCGAACGCGTGCCGGTGTGGGAGAAGCAGCGGATGGTGTCGTTGCTCGCGCGATCGCAAACATTGCGCGCGATAGTGCGAGGACGGTTGTCGCGAGTAGGGCGCGGACACGCCGCTCGAGTGACGACGACGACACCCAAGGTCGTCTGGGAGGACCTGGAAACAGCGTTCGAGAAGCGGTTGTCGACCGGGGCGGTGATAAACGTGGAAGCCGTCGGTCCACGCAAATTCTTTCAGAATGCCCGTCGAACGGTAAGTTCGCGCGTTACGAACGCCATTACGAAGCACCGCAGCGTGTCGGTGAACACCGTGTTAAACGCAGAATTTATGTTGCGAGACGAGACGGACGTAAAGAGTTTCGCGACGCGTAATCACGTACTCTTTATGTCATCGAAAGTTCGCGAGTGGTAGCTCCGACGTTGGTCGCGATGGAGGAGTTTCAGGAGCGCGAGAGTGGTTGGACCTTGCGGGCAGTGCAGAATCTCTTGGTAAACGTGAACAAACATAATCCACTGCGCGGCGGGTGCAACGTGCCGCTTCCGCGAGCGGTCGTATCGAAAAAAGCGGTGGTGAACGTGCAGTGTAGAGAGAACACGTGCTTTTTGTGGTCGATCGTCGCAAGTCTGTTTCCTGCTACTACACACGGGAACAGGATTGCATCGTATCCACACTACTCGACGGTACTACGTACGGATGGTGTGCAACTTCCCATGTCCATGGACCAGGTACAGAAATTCGAGGCAGCAAACGACGTTTCCGTGAACATTTATCTGTGGTCCGACGAGGACGGTTGCGTGCCGCTACGCGTGTCCAGCAACAAGCGGGAAGGGAGACACGCGAACGTGCTGATGGTTCAAGATCGCAAGGATTCGCAGCGGTACCATTTCGCGTGCATCCGCAGTCTCTCCCGCTTGATTTCCAGCCAACTCAGCAAACACGGACATCATGTGTTCGTTTGCGATAGGTAAGCAAAAAAGAGTACTAAAGAAAAATTCGAGCGATACGTGACGGACGATGACGAAGCGTTTACATTGGTTTCTTTCTCATTTCAGGTGCCTTAACTTTTTCTCGTCGGCGGAGCGATTGCAGCGGCACACCGAGGACTGTGTACGATTGAACGAGTGCGCAGTGCAATTCCCGTCCGAAGAGGAAAAAATGTTGCGGTTCCAGCATCACGAGCGCAAGGAACGCGTGCCGTTCGTCGTCTACGCGGACTTTGAGTGTTTGCTGGAGGAACTGGAGCAGCCAGCGATGGATCGTCGTCGTCGTCGCACGTACGAGTACCAACGTCACACAGGTCACAGCGTAGGATACTACGTACATTGTTCCTACGACCAGGCTCTGTGCGGATATCGAGCGTATCGCAGTGACACCGACTGTGTGCAGTGGTTTGTGCGTGAACTCCGGGAATTCGCGAACGTTGCGTACTCGTGTTTACGTACCAAGAAATCGATGGCACCGTTGACTCAGCAACAGAAACGAAGTTTTGACGGGGCTACCGCGTGTCACGTGTGCGGAGGACCCTTCGACCGAGGCGAGGACGATAGAAAAGTGCGCGATCATTGTCATTCGACGGGCGAGTACAGGGGTGTGGCGCATAGATCGTGCAACTTGCGCTATCAACGTTCGTGCACGATACCTGTGGTGTTCCACAACCTGTCCGGCTACGACGCGCACTTCGTTATCAAGGAGTTGGCAGACGCGTTCAATGGGAAGATCAACCTCCTTCCGATAACGAAAGAACGATACATCTCGTTTACAAAGACCGTGGAGGACCTCAGGGGAGTTGACAAGGACTGGCGAAAAACGTTGAAGTTTCGATTCGTTCAAGTTCATGGCTACGAGTCTGCAGAAACTCGCGTCGGATCTCGGCAAAGACAGACTTACGATTCTCAGACGCGAGTTCCAACATCTCCCGGACGAATAATTCGATCTTCTCACCAGAAAGGGGGTCTTCCCGTACGATTACGTGTCGTCGTACGCCAAATTGAACGACACGCGACTACCGCCTCGTGACGCGTTCTACAATCGCTTGAACGATAGCGAAGTGTCGGAGTGTGATTACGCGCACGCTACGAACGTGTGGACGTGTTTTGGTATACAGACGTTAGGCGAGTACAATGATCTGTACCTGAAGACAGACGTGCTGTTACTCGCCGACGTGTTCGAAAACTTTCGCAGTGCATCTATCGCGAGATACGAACTGGATCCCGCGCATTACTGTACGTTACCGGCGTTCACGTGGGACGCGATGTTGAAGTACACGCGCGTCGAATTGGAACTGCTCACCGACGTGGACATACTGTTGTTCGTGGAGCGTGGTATACGCGGCGGCCTCAGCCAGTGCTCGCACAGGTACGCTCGCGCCAACAACAAGTACCTGCCGACATCGATGTACGACGCGTCGCAAGCATCCACGTACTTGATGTACTTCGATGTGAACAACCTGTACGGATGGGCGATGTCGCAGGCGATGCCGTACGGCGGATTCCAATGGCTGGACGAGGCGGCGGTGGTCGAGTTGGGCAAGGCGATGGCCGCTTCGGACGTTACATCCTTGCCGGAGGACGATGCGGACGAGGGTTACCTGCTGGAAGTGGATCTGGAGTATCCGCGAGACGTTCACGACGAGCACGCGGACTTTCCGTTCTGTCCTGTGCGCGAGCAAGCGCCCGTCGGCAAGGAAAGCAAGCTGATCGCCACGCTCCGCGACAAAGAACGATACGTGATCCACTATCGCTACTTGAGGCAGTGCATTCAGCATGGACTTCGCGTATCGCGTATTCATCGCGTTCTACGGTTCGATCAGAAACCGTGGTTGCGCGACTACATCAATTTGAACACGGACTTGAGGACGCGAACCACCAGTGATTTCCAGAAAACGCTGTACAAACTAATGAACAACGCGGTGTACGGGAAAACGATGGAGAACGTTCGAAAGCGAGTGGACGTGCGACTAGTGACGCGGTAGGACGGTCGTTACGGCGTCGAATCGTTGATCGCGAAACCGAATTTCCACAGTCGCGCGATTTTTTCGGAGCACTTAGTCGCTATCGAACTGCGTAGACTCAGAGTGAAATTCGATAAACCCGTGTACGTGGGCATGAGCGTCGTGGACGTGTCCAAGGTATGCCTATACGAATTTCACTATGACTATATGCGTGCAAAGTTCGGCGATGGGTGAAAAGTGTTGTACACGGACACAGACAGTTTAATGTATCTGCTGCGGTGCGAGGAACGATACGATGAATGGTAAACGAGTGGCAGAGGTGACATCGACGGGTCGCGCATTGATCGTACGATGTTTCCGATGATTGTAGGTGCGCACGAGCGTCGGTAGCAGATCCAACCAGCGATAGGAGGCGTTCAGGGAGAATTGTTTCCACATCAGATTCTTCAGCGTACGATTGAAACGCTCGACAATCGACGCTTTCATCACGCTGTACGTCGAGTAGTGGTTGATCCCGCGAGTCTTCGTCAATCGTTGAAACTCCGCGTTGTAGAACTCCTTTCCCATGTCGGTTTGTAGGTTTCGTGGACATCTGCCGCTTCGTCGCAACACGGTAGCGAACGCCTCGGTCACGTCGCACCCGCTTTTCGTTTGCACGGGCACGGCCCACGCGTACTTGCTGAACGTATCGATGATCGTGAGTATGTAGTTGTAGCCGCGATTGCGAGTCGCGTACGCGCGCATTTCCACCAAATCCGCCTGCCAAAGATCCTCGTAGCCTCGAGTAACTACGCGTCTCCGCGGGAAATTTCGTCTCGCGGGAGCGTGCAGTTCGTTGACCAATTGTATTCGCTCCTCACTCGTGCCCATAGCGGCGGTGATGGTGGCTACGAAGGTAACGTTCCACGATCAGCAGCAGCAGATACTGTACCAGGCACTCGAAGCACGTACGGTGTTGCAGGGGTTTGTTATCGTCGTAGTCGTCGTCGTCGTCGTAGTCGTTGTCGCTCATCGTCGCGCTTCCGTGCTTCCTTACACCTACGTGATCGGTGTCGCGAGGGCGTCGAGTCTATCCTTCAAGTGATCGAAGCGTCATTGCAGCGTGATATTTAACTCGGTCTTCAGGTCACGGAAACGTTTATCCATCGCGGTATTTATCGCGGTCGTCGAAGCGTCCAGTCGTTTCGTCGTCACTGCATACATGTCTTCCTCCATAGCGTCAAGAGCACGTCCGACGGTACGTTCCACGTCGTCCACGTATCGTTTCGTCGCAGCGTCGGTATCCTCCTCCGAATGTGCCACGCGACGCATCTTGCGTTCCATCGCGTCGAACGTCGACCGATCGGTGCCCAGACACAGCGTGTTCTCTTGCACGTAATTCGCGATGTACAGATTCAGCGAGCGAATCGTCTCCATGCGTTGATCGTTCTCGCCGGCAGAACCAGTAATATCGGCGGTACTACCGTGCAAAGATGCGCCAAACTTGTTCACCGATATGTTGCGGGGGGTGGGGGGGGGGGGGCTGTGATCGCGAACGAGACTGACGCGTCGTCGATTCGACCGATCAGTTTACGATGAGACCGGCTTCGCGAAGTTCCTCAACGATCGAGGCAATCTCGTTGTCGTGTCCGGTGTGTCCGGCGTCGCGCGACGCCACCAGCAATCGTAGTCTATCGACCAATTCGTTCGGATCGTCCCAGTACACGTAATCGATCGTGTTATCGGTGACCGTCATCGCGTCGTCGATGGGTAATCCTCGACCTTCGTGCGTGATCACACCGACGTTGCGGTCTCCGCTGATCAACGCCGACACGATCTTTCTGTACTTGTACCCCCTGTTGCCTAGCGTGGGTTTGCTAGCCGAATGGTCCTGACGATGCGCGTTCGTCGACAACAAGATTTCGCGATACGCGTCGAGATCGTCGCTCGTGTACGCTTGCTCGTCGGGCACTCGCTTAAACAGCAGTTCGTACAAGCCTCGAGTACCCGCGTATCGCTTGCCTTTCACGCTAACGTAGTCGTCGTTCTCGCCGATAGTGAGCACGGAATCACCGATCATCAGCCGTTCGTCGTCGTCCAGGTACACGCCGTACACGTTGTCAATCAGTTTCTTGGTGTCGGTGAAGAACAAGCACAGATATTCGCGCGACAGCGGCCCGCTGACGTTTTGGGTGTACGCGTCGAGGTTTTCGACGGTGGTGGTGGTGGTGGGGGTTTGTGGATCGAGAACTTCTCGAATCGTTTCGTCCGCTTCGCCATGGTCGTGTTCCTCGGTTGTTTCGTAGTCGGCGCTGTCGTCGTCTTCGTCGAATCCGGATGTGAAGTCGTTTCGAGTCGTAACGTCGCTTCGGCTGTGGACGGAGTAAAGGATAATCGTTTCTTCTTCGAACGTTGCTGCTGCTGCTGCTGCTGCTGCTGTTTCAGCTTGACGAGCGATGTTATCGCTGGACTCGTTTTCAACGTCGCGGTGTTCTCGACCAAGTGTTTCAGCGGTTCGACGATCGGACGCGCGCTCTCCTCCGCAGCAGCTTTCGTTGCCATTTTACCGAGTTTCAGGCTCATGTACTTCCGTCGTATAGCGTTGCTGATTTTAGCAATTTTCTTCTTCGTCTCGCCGTCTCCCGACTGTTGGCTGCGACGCCGTTTTTGTTTCCTTTCTTGTTGTTGTTGTTGTTGCGTGCTCTCCATGTTGACGCCACTAGTCGCTGCTCCGTTAGACATCCTCGTGTTGCTCGATGAAGGACTCGCGATCTACTGAGGTTCGCGAGCTACCACGAACTCGTTAAATCCTCGTCGATACCGACGATCGTACATGGAACGGTCCTTATCGATGACCACGAAATCGTAACGTCGTCTCCAACATCTCGCACACAGGTCGTTGAACGCCTCGAACGTCATGTCCGTGTTCACGTGATCGTTGTACACGCGACGTAAGTTCGTCCCGTCCTGTTTGAACAGCACGAGAAAATTCACGTTGTCTCTGATCAAGTGTTTCGGTATTCGCGCGTACGATTGGCACAGGTAGAAGCAATCCACGTTCGCGTGCCTGCCCATGGAGAAGCATTCGCGGATCGCGTTCTGTTCGTCGCACGCCACGTCGTCGAACACGAAGATCGAATCGGGCAGAGCGTCTCTCGGCGGGACGATCTCGGCGGTGTCCGAGTAGGGAAAGTACCCGAGTCCTCCGACGCGCGACAACACTCGCTCCAGATACTGATACTTTGGCTGTCGCAACGATTTCGAGTACACGTACACGTTCTCGAAGCGCAATCTGTTCGGACTCTCCAACAGGCTGAGAAGCACGTTCGTTTTTCCACACCCGGACGGACCGCAGATCACGGCTCGTACGCTGTTCGGCAACAACGAACCGTGCCTGCGCGAACGACTCTCGTCCCACGTCGAATCCTCCAACGTCCTGTTCGCGGTCACGCGGATAGTGTTCGGTTGTTTCGCGAATCGCATGCTCTCTCTCACTCTCTCTCACGCACCGAAACCGTAACGTCACTGCTATTTATACCCGCGACACCTGTCGAGCGAATCAGAATCGTAGCGCTCCTCGAATCGATCGCTGTCGAAGAACCGTTGTCTTACGACTGTCCTAGCATCCCCGTATGTTCGCATTTTCGCGTGTATGGTTGCGGTAACGCGTAGATCAACGACAACGAAGAAGCAGAAGAAAAAGAAGAAGAAGTCAACGAAAACAGGATCGGGACTCGTGAACATGATCATCAACCGTTTACCGATAGAGCTATACATTCCGGGATATCAGTTCTGCGGACCGCGAACGCGTTTGCCGAAGCGATTGGCTCGCGGCGACGAAGGTATAAATCCGCTGGACGTCGCTTGTCGGGAGCACGATATCGCGTACTCTCGTCGAAAGGATTTGGAGGGACGACACGAGGCGGATCGAGCGTTACTCGAACGAGCGCGAGAACGAGTGTTCGCGAACGACGCGACTTTCGGTGAAAAAGCAGCGGCGACCGGAGTGTGGGCCGCGATGAAAGCTAAGACTAAACTCGGTATGGGTATGAGAAGAAGAAGAAGAAGACAAACTACGAGACGAACGCGCAAGTCCAGAGGACAACGACGCCGTATCCTACCGGTAGCGAAACGCGGAGGCTTTCTTCCGCTTCTTCTGCCCGCTCTGTCGGCTATCGGGGCATTAGCCAGTGGAGCGGCGGGTATCGCCAAAGCCGTCAACGACGCGAAGGCAGTGCGAAAACAGCTGGAAGAAACGATGCGTCACAATCGGAAGATGGAGGGGAAAGGAATGTATCTAGCACCGTACAAGCGCGGCGCCGGTATGAACCTGAGACGAGGTCGACGGTCGAGGAAAAAGAACTCCGCTCGATCAGGCTTGCGGCGGCGATAACGCGACAGCAGCGGCTACAACAACCTATGACTAACCTGCAATTAGAGCGCGAGTGCATCGACGTACCGTTCTTTCGGGGGGTGTTTATGCGCGACACGCTCCCCGCGCGCGTACGACCGAACGAATGCGGTATCGCGAATCTGGACGAGAATCGCGGCGAAGGCACGCACTGGGTGGCGTACGCGAAACGCGGATCGCGTGTGCAGTATTTCGACAATTTTGGAAATTTGCGACCACCCGCTGAACTGATCGCGTATTTCGGACGGGGAACGACAACCGCGACCACGATCAAGTACAATCACGATCGCTTTCAACGTTTCGATCAGACCAATTGCGGTCACTTGTGCGTACAATTTCTGCGACAAAAAGCTCTGGAATTTTGGCCTCGACATTACCCAAGATAAATTCACGCGCAATCGTACGTTCGAGTCATTTTTTCTCTCTCAGTGTCGCTAGCCTAACCTACAGCAGCGGTGGTAAAATGTCGCTCACGCTCACGTTAACGGGTCGGAGCAGCGTGCTCACGGTCAGTTATTTTCCACCGATAGATTTAAGCGACGGACAGTACGAACTCGGACTCGCCGACTTGGAGACGTTTCACACGATACCGAACATCGACTCGAGCAACGATAAATTCTACTTCGTCCCGATCAAGAACACCGCACTCCCCAGCGTCGATGTCGCTTGCGAATACGTTACGATCCCTCACGGTTCCTACGAATTAGACGCTATCGCCAAGTACTTGAAGCACCGATTGCTCGAGCGATATCCTCGAAGACGCGGTAACAACGACGACGACTACGACGACGACGACGACGATAAGTATCCACTAGTGCTACGAGCTAACAACAACACCATGAAAAGCGAACTGTACTGCTCGTTCTTCGTAGACTTTACGAAACCGAACAACGTGGGCTCGTTGTTGGGATTCTCAGCGACGCGTGTCTTAGTGCCGAGAATCTGGCACGAGTCCGACGAACCCGTGAACATTATAAACGTTAACGTGATCAGAGTAACGTGTAACGTCACTACTGGTGCGTACAGCAACGACAAACCGGTACACACGATTCACGAATTTTCACCTCGCGTACCCCCGGGATATAAGATATCGGAAACTCCGCGACACGTCATTTACCTGCCGATCGTTGCACGAGTGATACACGATGTAACGGTACGCATAGTCGATCAATACGATCGTCCTATAGATTTTCGCGGAGAGGAAATAACGATTCGCTTGCACGTGCAACGGCGTTCGCGCGATAAGATAACGTGAACGCATAGCATGTTGGTGTTCGATCACACGTACGACTCATCATCATCATCATCATCATCATCATCGTTTACTAGCGTCGCCGCTGCTACCGCTCCTCTGATCTCTGCAACGCATTATCCGCAAAACAAAACACCCTTGCCGCCACAGCCAACGACAACAGGAGTACTAATAAAGACAGGGAGTGGAACGGGAACAAGAGGAAGAAGACGAAGAAGCGGAAAGCCGTTGGCTCATCGAAACGCGCGTTACCTATGATTCCTGGGATTCGTCGTAACGTACTAACATACCACTTATATATACACACACACACACACACACACATTTCTACCACGATGTATACCATACTGGACGTGACGAGTACACCGACTTTCGACGATCGTATCACGAAGATCGAGGTGCACTCTTACAATCTGTACGCCGCCAACACGGCGTTCAACAATAACGACGAGATAAGAATACCCATTCAGCAACAAGATCTGTACACGCTCCCGTGCGAAAGTTATCTCTACGTCGAAGGACGCCTCTCCGTGATGGCACCCGCGACGACGACGGAGCACGAGGCGAAAGCTTCGAAAGTGTTTCTGGACAACAACTGCGTCGCGTTCATGTTCGACGAGATTCGATACGAATTGAACGGAGTCGAGATCGATCGTTCCAGAAATCCGGGAATCACAACCGCGTTGAAACATTACGCGTCGTTGTCCGTAGACAGGAGCACAGCGCTGATGAACGCCGGTTGGGATCATACCATCGCGCACGACCGCGACATTTTTAGTAGCGCGTCGTTCAATTTCTGCGTGCCTATGAACACGTTACTGGTATTCTGCGAAGATTACAGACGCATCGTGATGAACTCGCGACACGAGTTGATCCTGATTCGCGCGCGACTCGATACGAACGCGATGTACGCGGCCTCTCTATCCTCCACGATACTACCGAAACTGGAGATACGCAAGATACAATGGCGTATGCCGCACGTCGCGTTAGAAGACACGCAAAAACTGTCGATGCTACGTCTCCTGCAAAGCGATCGACCGATCGCGATGAGTTTCCGATCATGGGACCTGTACGAGTATCCGTTGCTGCAAAAGACTACGAAACACACGTGGACCGTGAAAGCCTCGTCGCAGATCGAGAAACAGCGATACGTGATATTCGCTATGCAAACCGATCGATGGAACAATCTCCAGAAAAGCGGGAGCAGGTTCGACGCATGCAAACTCGCGAACGTACGATTGTTTCTGAATTCCGAGACGTATCCGTACGACGACCTGAACCTGGATTTCGATAAATCTAAATACGCGCTCCTGTACGATATGTACGCGAAATTTACCCGTTCGTACTACGGTCGCGGTGAACCGCTGCTGAACACATTCGAATTTTTGCGATACGCCCCTATCGCGATCATAGATTGTTCTCGACAGAACGAGTCGGTGAAGAGCGCGACGGTGGACGTGCGAATCGACTTCGAGTGCAAAGAGAACGTGCCCGCTAATACCACCGCATATTGTCTGCTCATACACGATCGCATAGTTCAATACAACCCTTTGACGAACGTGGTGCGAAAAATCACGTGATTCCAACTGTTTCGGCAAAATCATCTCTCTCTGTCCATCTCTCTTTTTCTCTACCTTTCTCTTTCACTCGAACAGCTGACGGACTTCTTATTTACTTCTCGCGACATCATACATACATAGTCTTCTACACACACACTCGCGCTCTCGTGATCGACCTGAGTGCTCGGTTATACAGAGCAGTAGTATCTCGACAACAGACGTCGAAATCGTTACACCTCTCTTGTATCACCTCATTATCTAGTCTCTATCTCAATAAACCGCACTATTCTCCACAATTTTTGAGTTCTCTCTATACATTTTTTGGTCCTTCGAGCCGGATTGTTGTGAATGGTGCTGTATCAGTAAAGTGAAAAGTGCAAACTCGTTCTCTAAACTCAAAGAAAGTCTCGTGTGTGTGCGGTGATAAGAGTCAACGTATTCTCTCTCACTCTTGCCTTCGCCACGCTCTCGTCTCGTCTCTCAAGTCTACGTTCGCGCGCTCTCTCAGTAGTTGTGATTTTCGCGCGTGTAAAGTAACTCGTGCGCGTGTGTGCTCTTTAAAAATCCGCGCATCGTGCTCCGGAAGTGTCGCGAAGTTGTTAAATCCGTGTGCTAGTACGTTACAAACGATCTGAACTATGTCGGCTACGGTCGCTACAGTTGTTGACAAACAGACCTCTCAATACGGCCTGATCAGTCGTGCCGTTGCCAATGTAAAGAAATTAGAACTCAAAAAGCGCACTCCCAAACAAATACAAACAAGACTCGAAATTCTCGACAGTAACTGGAAGAAATTCCATGATCTTCTCTCGTCTTTAAAAGCTGAAGAAAGATCCGCGCTACCGTACTTCACAGATCATCTGTATGAACAATGTGAGGAAATCTACGTCGACCAAAAGAGTGAACTTCTCTCGTACCTCAACCAACTCAAGAGCAAGATCGGACCTTCGGCGTTCACTGCATCAAGTGCCCAAAGCTCATCTCGTGCGACGACTTCTCGAAAGCTCCCTCAACTCAAAGTGCCCAGCTTCTCAGGATCGTATCGTGAGTGGCGACCTTTCCGTGATCTGTTCTCAGCAATGATTGTAAAAAACACAGAAATCCTTGACGTCGAAAAACTGCAATACCTCAACATGAGTACCACCGGCGAAGCAGCTCAACTCATAAGAAAGTACGAAGTCACCGATGAAAACTTCGCGCGTGCGTGGCAAGAACTCGTTGACCGCTACGAGAACAAACGGGTGCTCATCGACACGCATCTCTCCACGTTATTCTCACTTCAAAAGGTAACTCAACAATCGCCCAACGGGCTTAAAACTCTGGTCGGCGAGGTTAAAGAATCTCTGGGAGCTCTCACCGCTCTCGGGTGTCCTACGGACGCCTGGGACAGTATCATTGTTTACATGGTCACGCGTAAACTTGATTCGGAATCTCTACTCGATTGGGAAATGCAAATCGGTGCCACGACCGAACCCGCGACATTCGCAGAACTTCAAAAGTTTATCTCAGGCCGGATACACGCTCTCGAGGGTTTCGCACGCGCAACCGCGACTCAAAAATCGCGTTCGGCCGCTCCCGCAGCAACGAAAAATACGTCTGGCGCAAAATCACACCAGACAATCGCGCCTCTCAAAAGCGACAACTCTCCGAACCCTGCAACAGCCTTATCCTCGTTCACGTGCTCACTATGCAATGCCGCGCATTATCTATCAGCATGTCCAGTATATCGTGGCAAAACGGTCGAAGAAAAGCTAGACTTCCTCAAACAAAAGAATCTCTGTTTCAATTGCCTCGGTCCGCATCAATTCCGTAATTGTCGTACAGCGAAACGCTGCAGAGTCTGTGGGAATCCTCATCATACGTCGATCCATCGGACCACCAATTCATCCGACGGTCCAGCTCCGCGCGCATCAGCCACTCAAGGGACGAGCTCACCACCGAAACAATCGGTACCCAGCGCTTCCAGGAGCCAAATAAGTGCATCCGCGCTTCCGCGTCGCGAGAATACTGAATCGAAATGTCGCTTTAACGTCCTCAATAAAGTACGTGCCCGTGTTGCTTGCGACAGCGCTCATCAAGGTCACGTCATGCTACAGTGACCAGTACGAAGTTCGGGCCCTTCTCCACCAAGGATCAGAAGTATCGTTCATCACGGAATCTCTCGCTCAACGTATCAATTTGCCGCGGCAACGAGTCTCACTCCCAATCCACGGGATTGGCGCGCAACGGTCAAGTGTCGCTCGCGGTTTTATGAATCTCAGCATCACGTCACGTGTCAATCCTACATTCTCGCTCTCGATAGGTGCGTACGTGCTCGCGAAGCTCACGTCCTATCTGCCTTCGATACGAGTAGTAAAGGCCACATCTCGACGGTCTTGAGCTCGCTGACCCAGAATTCTCGTCAACAACTCAAATCGACTTAATTCTCGGCGCCGAAGTCTACGGCTTAATTCTCGAAGAAGGGCTACGCCGGGGCGGCTCCGGGAGCCCAATCGCTCAGCAAACCGCTCTAGGGTGGATTCTATCAGGATCCGTCGCATCCGAATCGGCCTCAGATCAGAACATTCGCCCTGCTCAAGGACTGCAGTGTTCAGTCGATCACGACCTTCTCGATCTCGTTCGACGATTTTGGGCACAAGAAGAAATCAACGCTAAATCAAACGGTTCTCCGTCCGACGCAGAAGCCCAGTGTGAACAGCACTTCATCGAAACTCACTCTCGCATGCAAGATGGACGCTACGTCATCCGGATACCTCTCAAACGACTTCCAGAAGATCTTGGCGATTCGTATAAACCCGCGTTATACGCGCTCTCGCGTCAAGAGAAACGATTCGCTGTAAACTCATCTTTGAAATCGGCATATTCCGAATTTCTCAATGAATGCGAAGCACTCGGTCACATGGCTCTCATTCCAAAATCATACGTTTCACCGCGTCGCGTATTTTATCTCCCTCACCACGCAGTAGTTCGGGAGACCAACTCAACCTCAAGAATACGCGTCGTTTTTAATGGATCTCATCGTACCAATTTCGGAATTTCAATCAACGATCTGCAACACGTTGGGCCGAAACTTCAAAATGATCTCGCCGATGTCATCACTCGTTGGCGTCGCTACGCGTACGTCTTCTCTGCGGACATTGAGAAAATGTACCGGCAGATTCGCGTACACCCCGAAGATTGGGATTTGCAACGCATCTTATGGAGAGACAATCCAGAAAATCCTCCACTCTCGTATCATCTCTGCACTGTGACCTACGGCCTCGCAAGCGCTTCATATCTCGCAATCCGTGCACTTCGGCAACTCTCAATTGATGAAGAACACCGTTTTCCTCTTGCGACGAGCATCATTCAACGTGAAATTTACGTTGACGACGTGCTCTCAGGAGCCGACGACATTGAAGAAGCGCAAGAGAAAATTCGACAAATCGATGGATGTCTCAAGGCCGGATGTTTTACACTGCAAAAATGGACTGCCAGTGACGAAAAGTTGCTGGCACTCATCCCCTCAGAAAGACGAGAAACATCATTGTCCGTGCTACTCGAAGGCGCTCAACTCTTCCGCGCTCTCGGACTTCTCTGGCAGCCTCGTACAGATTTGTTCGTGTTTACCTCGCGCAGCCGTGACGAACCGCCTCATATTAGCAAACGCACCGTGCTATCGCGTGTCGCTCAACTCTTCGATCCTCTCGGATGGATCGCGCCTGTCGTCGTTCGCGGAAAGATCTTCATCCAGGAACTCTGGTCAGCGAAGCTCGGCTGGGACGACCAGCTACCTGAAGAACTCGAATGCCGTTGGAGAACTTTCGACAAGGATCTCCAAAACGTCTCTTCAATCTCAGTACCTCGATGGCTCGGGTCTCGCGCATCATCGTGCGCCGTGGAGTTGCACGGCTTCTCGGACGCGTCTCAGGTTGCTCTCGGTGCAGTGATCTACTTACGCGCGATCGCGGATCTCGACGATGTTCGCGTAACAATCGTCGCCGCGAAAACTCGAGTTGCTCCGCTAAAGCCAGTGACCAGCCGCACTCCTCTTAGTTCGAACTATCTCACACGTACGAAAAACTCTGGATCTAGAAGGAGCTCCGATTCATCTCTGGACGGATTCCACGGTAGTGCTCGCGTACATTCGTGGCGATGCCCGCTGGTGGGCCGATTACGTTCGAAACCGCGTAACGGAAATTCAGGAGCTCTCAAACTCTCAGTGGCACCATGTCCCAGGGAAGGGCAACCCTGCGGACTTTACATCGCGTGGACTCTCTCCTCGACAACTCAAAGACGAGACACTCTGGTGGAATGGCCCGACATGGTTGTGGAAACATTTAACATCTTGGCCATCATCGAACCCATCGCTTGATACGGACGTCGCTCTCGAAATTCGCAAAACACCGGTCGCGATCGCTAATAAAGACAAGCCTCCAGAACTCTGGACTCTCGTTGAGCGGTTCTCGAGTCTCAGGACTCTTCTTCGCGTGACAGCGTTTTGTCTCCGAGCCGTTCACAAATTCAAACGCGTCCAGGACACTCCGGATGGAGCTTCGCCATTTACTCCCGAAGAACTCAACACCGTCCGACTTTTCTGGGTGAAGAAAACGCAAACCGCGTACTTCGGGAACGAAATTCACCAACTCTCACAGGGCAAGCAACTCTCGCGGTCTGCCGCGTTAATTCGACTCGCTCCTTTCGTTGATTCTTCAGGACTCTTACGCGTCGGAGGCCGACTCCGAAACTCTCTTCTCGACTATGACGAAAAACACCCTCTCATTCTACCTCGAGAATCCGCACTCACTACTCTTATCATCCGTGATACTCATTACCGCACATTTCACGGAGGAACGCAGGTCACTCTCGCCACGTTACGACGTAGGTATTGGATCGTGGGAGGCCGTGTGCCGATTCGTGCATTCATCAGTTGCGCTATCAGTCAACAACTCATGGGACAGTTACCAGAACCTCGCTCGACTCGCTCGCGACCGTTCCTCCACTCCGGAGTCGATTACGCTGGGCCTTTGACCCTCCGGACGTTCCGAGGAAGGGGCGCCAAATCTTACAAGGGATACATCGTCGTATTCATTTGCTTCTCATCATCCGCCGTCCATTTGGAAATAGCCACCGACTATTCCTCAGAAGGATTTCTCGCCGCGTACAAACGCTTCACAAGTCGACGAGGCATCTGTGAAACGCTCACAAGCGACTGTGGAACGAATTTCATCGGCGCTGACAAGGAGCTGCGGAAGCTCTTTCAAGCCTCATCCGGACAGATGAAAGATCTCGCTAACATCCTCGCAAATGACAGCACGAAATGGAAGTTCAATCCGCCATCATCACCGCATTTCGGCGGCAAGTGGGAAGCCGAACACCGAACTCACCTACGAAGAATTCTCAACGCTGCTCTCACAGATTGAAGCCGTCCTCAACTCGCGCCCTCTCTGTCCACTCTCGGATGATCCAAATGACATTACCGCGCTCACTCCGGGCCATTTTCTCACGGAATCTGCTTTAAATACGATCCCAGAACCTACTCTCATCGATCTGCCAACATCTCGACTCTCTCGATGGCAACTGCTACGTCAAATGTTGGAACACTTCTGGCAACGCTGGAGTACCGAGTACCTCCAACATCTTCAAACAATCACGAAGTGGCAGCAACGATTCCACTCCCTCCAGATTGGATCGCTCGTTCTCCTCAAGGACGAACGATATCCTCCATCCAAATGGGCTCTCGGCAGAGTCACCGACGTTCATCCCGGCCAGGATAACCTCGTGCGCGTCGCCACCGTTCGGACTCAACATTCAGTGTACCGGCGACCCATCGTGAAGCTCATCCTACTACCAGTCTTAACCAACGAGGACAACACCTAGCATCTACGCGTTCGATCGATGATTTATCTCACTAATCGCCAATCTACTTAAGATTGGCAAGGCGGGCGAAATGTTTCGGCAAAATCATCTCTCTCTGTCCATCTCTCTTTTTCTCTACCTTTCTCTTTCACTCGAACAGCTGACGGACTTCTTATTTACTTCTCGCGACATCATACATACATACTCTTCTACACACACCGACCTGAGTGCTCGGTTATACAGAGCAGTAGTATCTCGACAACAGACGTCGAAATCGTTACACCTCTCTTGTATCACCTCATTATCTAGTCTCTATCTCAATAAACCGCACTATTCTCAACAATTTTTGAGTTCTCTCTATACACCAACGATTACTATACCGATGAGGTTAATCGCAAAAAACGTCAGTCGCTCATCTGCAGTCGCCGGTTACGGTTGTTATTGTACTACATACTACTGCATACTAATAATGTTATCTGTCGTGGTCGACCTGCAAGGCTTTAAGACCGAACGCAACACGTTCGTCGCCAAAGAGATCGCGATTCTTGCGAACAATCGCGACACGGAAACGACCATCTGCCATTGGATTTTCGAACTACCGTACTCCTACGCTCGCCTGTCACCGTTCGAGAAGCGTCAAGCGACCTGGCTCGCGGCGCATCATCGTGGGCTTCGCTGGTCCGACGGCTGGGTGCCGTACCACAGGCTTCCAGAACTGCTCACCCGCGAACTCGCAACCGTCGACGTGGCGCTCGTGAAAGGCGTGGAAAAAAAGGTCTGGTTATCGCAACTGCTCCTACGACCAGACCCAACCATCGTAGACATCGTTGAGATGTACGAAAAGAAGAAGAAGAGGATCAACGACTCCGACTCCGACGAGGATACCGATGGCTTCGACGTCGACGACGACTATTGTGGAATCTCGCCTGACACGGTTTTTCCTACCCTGAAAACAATGCCTGCAACGAACACCGTACGATGCGCTTTCCACAACGGCGGCGGCGACGGTTGTATGTGCGCGCTGAAAAATGTGCAGAAAATTTGGAAGTATATGCGTTCCGAAATTTAAGGTGAGTGGCGATTTCCTATATTATACGTGAAAACAATCCTACGATCTGCCTAACCGTTTCTTTCTATTGTTGTTTTCAGATTCCACGAAGCGTGTGCAGTATGATGTTTGTCCTCCTCGTACCTTCTTGCTATTACTGTAACCTGTACAAACTGGTTTATATGAATAAAAAAAAATTGTTCCTAGAAGAAGTATATATTTTTTGTACCATTCCGCTCCACATCCTACAACGTTGATTTCCTGAAATATATTTTTACGGTAATACATGCGTAAAGAATTCTCAGACACTTGTATACGTATAAAACACGTTCTTTTTTTAGTTTTCTCCTCCTCCTAATCCTCCTTCTCCTTCTCCTCCTCCTGCCACGACAATGGCTACCACCTCCATGTATACGTATAAAACACGTTCTTTTTTTTTAGTTTCCTCCTCCTCCTTCTCCTCCTCCTGCCACGACGATGGCTACCACCTCCACAACCAACACACTGTACATGTGTGGTTGGAAACCACTATAAAAGAGGTACCGATCGGTCGTGCGGACCATATTCAATCGCGTACGTTCGCGGCTGCACAGTTAGTAGTGTATACTCACAATGTTCAACCGTCATTGCAACGCTGCTTCCTACATGGGTGAGAACCCCCTCAACCGCTGCAACTGTTACGTGCCGGCTATTTTTCGAAATTCATTTCTAAATCTTTGCGATATCCTCATGGTAGTCAGTTCACAGGTGTCGACGATTGATTCAACCATCACGTGTTATGGGAGTTTCCCTCGATCAGTTGTCAATGATCTACAAACCGAATTATTATAATTTTATATAAGTCATTACGCCACTGCATTTTCCTATGCAAAAATCTCGACACAGCAGAACGTTCTTAGAACGCCGGATCCGATAACATTCTGAAAACCTAAGCACTGTGAGGCTGGGAACGGTCCGAGGCGACGACGGTTAGGCCCGTATGCACGAGGTGCAGAGTCAGCAATTTTGGCGCTCTTTGTGCAAAGGCCCGAGTGCTCGGGCCTACCCTGCGAACGCTCGGGGCAGTCGGCTAGCAAGTCGCGTAGTGCGCAGTTGTTCTGTCCGAGGGACATATAACTATTTGCTAAAATAGTTTTGAGCCGGAGTTCCATCGTATCTTAGTGAACGTGGAAGGACTCAGTCCCCGTAGAGACTCAAACATTATATATATTTTCGCGTTTTTCACTGTTTAAACTATAATCAACCTTAACCGTTAATTAAATCATTTAACCTCTACCGTTTAATAATTAAAAACATATTGCGAACCAAGTTTTGACATTGTGTGTTGTGCGACGCTCCTGCGATTCACCATCCAGTACGCGGGACCCTCAGGTCATTCAGAGAGAGCGAGAGACAGAGAGAGAGAGAGAGAGAGAGAGAGAGCGCAGTAGTACAAATTAACAATCTCTTGTACAGAGTTGGTGAGTGATTCCATCTATCCATGATATTGTACGGAAGCAGCAGCTGATTCAACCACCTAGTGGGTTATGGGTTTTCCCTCAATTAGCTATTACCTTCCCTCCGGCGTGTGACGCGGTTTAAAAATTGTGTTGTTTCGAGTAATATAAATTGCAACCAAATTAACCATTCAACTAACTCGAGTGAATGTACAAAATTAAGAACAAACGCGATTATTGATCCAACAACTTAGTGGGTTGTGGGTTTTCCCTCGATCAATTATTGTTGACTTGTTGTTTGTTCACCGTCCGTCGTTCCCGTTCACATTCAATTCTGACTAAATCCAAACCTCATAAACAAGTCTAGGATTTTACACATTGTAATTGGACTTTTTATATATGATTTGGCGTAACACAAATCCATGTAATTTTCCCCATTTTGTACCACCTTTCAAAAACTCCTTTATATATATATTTTTGTAATACATGGTATATTATTCCTTAACTTGTCTAATTTTGTTTCGAACCAGTCTCCTCTAAAGTACCACATCCCGATTGGACAACCTGTATGGGTTGTAGACGAAAGCCGCGCCCCAAAACAATCCTGATTTTTGCGTAATAATCTGATTATGTCAAAATTATAAAATCTCTTTAAAATTCGTTAAGCGCTACCGAGGAAATAAGACTCAACCGCTCGGTCGAATAAAAATTAACGCCCTCACGTAACCCAACGATACGGATCTTCAAACTACACAGCATCGTTCGAATATAAGGTACGTAGTACATATCTGTCTACATACTTTTTCGTTTCCACAAAACCGTTCGAAGCATTAACTCCGCGCGTGTTTCTTACAGCGATAACTCTGCTCCATCGCGGAAGAAATCCAGCATACGAATCCTGGGACGTGATTACCCCGTGACCTTGACTACCTACAAACGCATCGCAATTGGAATTCGCATCGATCGGGATTCGTGTCGCGTGGAGATCGCGATAGTTGACAGCAAATCGAACGAACTGTGTTTCCCCATGTCTACGTGGAAACTTCTGCTGCAGCAAGAACCGGAGATACTTCACCGTTTCCGTACCGACACAGCTCCGTCGCATCAAGACCCTATCGTCGTCGATCATTTACGCATCGACTTCACGCGAATCAACAGCCAACGAATTGCCAAAATAACGGATGCCAGTTCCACCATATACATGACCGAAGCTACGATACGGCAAATGTTTAAATATAATAGTTGCATCGATCATACGTTCTCGTGGTTATCGGAAATTTTAGTCTCCGTAAGCAACAAGTACGCTTCCTTTGTCACCATTATACGCGCCGCTCCGACACCGACCGCTGATTATGCAAAACTCATTTCCGAAAGCGAATACTTCGAACCGCATTCTTTGTTAGATTGTGAACTATTAGCGTTATGCTTGGATTCGATGATACGCGCTGCTCGCAACGTATCATACTAATGTACACATGTCTATATACTTTCCCAATAAATACATTACTTTTTTCATACGAATATCTGTATTGTCTGATACCTTACACGATCCTTTCCTACCTGCGCAGAATATCACTTATCCCAAAAACTATGTACCGTTCTTTCGATCTTCAGGTATGTCGGACTCTCGAAACATCTATACCTCTTATTACGCATTTCGAATAGTATCACATCTCTCGCACCGAATATGATCTTGATAATCATATCTAACCCAAGGGACTGTCGACAACAGTATCCGATTACATCGCTTTCTTCTTGTAGACATCATATGCTGCTGTTACGTGATCGCTTTTAAGCATATGCGTATTCTTCACGAAAGTTTACCTGGACTCATTATCGCCCCATGGCCAGATCACGCACCGATGCTGCTGCGTCTTATTATTAGCTATGGTTTTGACGCGATTTATCGCACCATACCAAACGTAGGTTTCACCTTACATCTTCTACGCGTCGCACCGCCGTATGTTTTTTCCGACCGAGAGAGGAAAAGCGACAGAGAGATATACGAAAAAATCGTACCTCTCCCTCTCTCGCGCTCCGTGTTCGAACGTCGCCGCTATCGCGGGCGCGATCTAGCCGTTGGACACCGATAATTAGAAGCGCGCCGCCGGCCCGCTTTAAATTTCGCGGCGGTTCAGAGATAGCGCGCACCGCTGCTGCGCATTATTCTGTTACGGTTCTCTGCTTTCGTTTTCGGTTTTAACAACATGCAGGTTTCGACTCGCATCTTTCACGCGTAATACCTCCGTATGTTTTGCCTATGGTCCTAGAGAGAGCGGTGCAAATAGCATACCTCTCTCTCTCACTCCTTGTTCGTGGGCGCGATACCAAAATGCAGGTTTCGCCTTGCATCTTCTACGCGTCAATGTTGACTATGGCCCTAGAGAGAGAAGGACCTCTTATTACGCATTTCGAATAACATATACTCTATTGTTTAGTATCCTGCACTGTAACTGTACTCGCGTGACCATGAATCACTCATATTCTGATGCTACGTGATCGCTTTTTGGCATATGCGTATTATTCTTAAAAGTTCACCTTCGATCATTATCGCGAACAAAAGCGTGCCGGGCCGCTTTGAATTTTCGCGGTTCAGAGATAGCGCGCACCGATGCTGCGCAATATTCTCGGGAATCAACCTTCCATCGTTACAGCTATATGTTTCTGGTACGGTGTTCGCGCGATAACCATGCAGGTTTCGACTTGCATCTCCTACGCGTAATACCTCCGTATGTTTTGACTATGGCCCTATAGAGAGAAGGATAGATTCATATCGTACCTCTCTCTCGCGCTACTTATTCGCGGGCGCGATACCGAAATGCAGGTTTCGCCTTGCATATTCTACGCGTCAATGTTGACTATGGCCTTAGAGAGAGAAGGATAGATTCATATCGTACCTCTCTCTCTCGTACACCTGGTTCATGCCGGTGTCGAATTCCATCTATGCGGTCGCAAATATCGGGGCGCGATCTGGCCTTGGGGAGATAAGAGTATTGCGGATCGCTTCCTACGACGCGTGACGAGTCATCGGCGATACCCCCTCCACCTGCTCCCAGGACCCGTTCACCTCCCCCTCCACCTGCTCCATGGGCCGGCTTCCCCCACCACTGACTCATCCACTCCACCTGCTCCAGCGTCGCGGTCCCCTACCCGCCTCCCCCTCGCCCTGGGTGCGTTACCCCTCGCCCCGCTTCACCCCCTCGCCACAATTTGGTCCAGAATCGGCTTACTATAACTACTTAATGTAATTTTTAAAATTTCGCATCATACACTGTTTCACTTTTCAAATTTTTATATTTCCTAATTTCCAATTTGCAATGGAACAATACGTACCCTTGCGCTACATGTATGCTTTTCTTCTATCATACGCAGCTATAATGAACTCTTGATCTTATTTGCTAATTAATTGTTTATTAATTTTTGTAGGAAAATGAGTACAACGCCTTAATGGATGGTAAATATTAAAAATTTATGTACCAACATTTATTTACATTTATTTTTCCAGTCATTTAATGATAAAATTATTTTATTTAGATATTGACGCAGAACTAGCAGAACTAAATTTGGGGGAGCCGCCACACAGTGGGGCAAAGTGATGAAGTTTGTGTCAAAATCAAAGAACTTTTGATAGAAATGAGATAGAGCGATGATTTTTGTTTTAAATTAAAGCTGAAATATTGCAGAATAAGGGAAAATTAAAGAGATTATGGTATGAACGTTTTTTAACTTTGAAAATCTGTGTTAAACTTGAAAGTTTACAACAAAATTGTGATTTATCCAATACGTGTACGATTACAATGTACGATTAGATTTTTTTCTGGACATGTTGTACATCATTTCCTGTAGATTTTGTCACGCTGATTTCAAATCCGTTCGCAAAATTTGTCTACTACCTCAGGATTTTGAAAAAAATCGATTTATGTGAAAGAAACTGATGAAATCATAATTTTTTCGTTGAAATGATTTGTTAACCCACTGGTTTGAAGATATATTGTATTCCCATGTATGGAACACAATCAAAATAAGAATACTGAAGTATTTGAATGTTTCGAGTTACTTATAAAGTATGAAACACTTCACATCCCGTGATCATTTGACGTATCGCTGTCATTGTCCCTGGCACTCTCTGTAGGCTGTGTGTGGCTGCAATTGTAATTTAAATTAGATATCTATTTTCCATAATTGTATTTTCATTTACACATGAAGGTAAGTATTTAATTTTTTTAACTTACTTCTCATCACCGAATTTTTTAATTTCTGGTGATTTTGTTCCTACAACTTTAATCGATTTTTTATTAATATAGTTGAAATTTTCGGGTCGGTTAAGTATATTGCTCGATTAAAAACGTCTAACATTCTATTCCTTCGACTATTTTGTCAATAGCGTACTATTCAGAAGATGCAAATGAATCCTGGCATAAACTGTATAGTAAAAATGTGACACTGCATTCACGACAAAATAGTCGAAGGAATAGAATGCATTTTTAATCGAGCAATATACTTAACGAACCGAAAATTTCAATTATATTAATAAAAAATCGATTAAAGTTGTACGAACAAAATAATGTATCACCAGAAATTAAAAAATTCGGTGATGAGAAGTAAGTTAAGAAAATTAAATACTTACCTTCATGTGTAAATGAAAATACAATTATGGAAAATTGATATCTAATTTAAATTACAATTGCAGCCACACACAGCCTACAGAGAGTGCCAGGGACAATGACAGCGATACGTCAAATGATCACGGGATGTGAAGTGTTTCATACTTTGTAAGTAACTCGAAACATTAAAATACTTCAGTATTCTTATTTTGATTGTGTTCCATACATGGGAATACAATATATCTTCAAACCAGTGGGTTAACAAATCATTTCAACGAAAAAATTATGATTTCATCAGTTTCTTTCACATAAATCGATTTTTTTCAAAATCCTGAGGTAGTAGACAAATTTTGCGAACGGATTTGAAATCAGCGTGACAAAATCTACAGGAAATGATGTACAACATGTCCAGAAAAAAATCTAATCGTACATTGTAATCGTACACGTATTGGATAAATCACAATTTTGTTGTAAACTTTCAAGTTTAACACAGATTTTCAAAGTTAAAAAACGTTCATACCATAATCTCTTTAATTTTCCCTTATTCTGCAATATTTCAGCTTTAATTTAAAACAAAAATCATCGCTCTATCTCATTTCTATCAAAAGTTCTTTGATTTTGACACAAACTTCATCACTTTGCCCCACTGTGCGCCACTGGCCGCGGCTCCGCCACCACCACCAGCACCACCACCACCAGCAGCGAACCCGGCCACGGCCGATGGTAAATACATAAACATACACATTTTAAGATGTCACAGTCGGTGTAGAAAATATTCGTACAGCGACCAATTTAAAGTAAAACTTTTCATATCCATGTCAATAATAAATTTTAACGGAAAACAATGATTAATCGATATTCTTTGATGTAGAATAGGTTTTGTATAAACAAAAATTTTTTTGTCCTATTAATTCCATAGATGCTATATGGGATTGATATGTGGTAATTATGGCGGCGTTCTAAAATATTTTGGTGGGCTATATAAAACCCTCTGCCTAGTATTATATGCAGAATGCTTTGGATCATTGTCATGGGTAAATATAAAATTGTCATTAAGTCCCATTTTATTTGCACTAGCATGAATGTGTTTGCTCAGGATGTCAATATAAACTCTATAATTCATAATACCATCGATGAAATGTAGAGCTTCTAATCCAGCTGCACTCATGCAGCCCTAGACAAATACAGAACGCCCCGCAGTATTTCATCATAGGTCGCAAATTTTCATTCGTAAACTCTGTATTTTCTTTTTTCTCCATACGTGGCCGAGGCCGTGGCTGGGAAAGGGGCCGCGGACGTGGCGGACGCGGCCAAAAATAAAATAAAAATAAAAAGATAAATTTATTTTTATACATGAAAATGTGGTTATTTCATTTGCTCATGCAGCAGGGTTACTTTCTCTTCCAGCTGTTGAAATAATTCTCTTCGTCTGCATCGTTAACTGAAAAATAGGACACATCTATTAATTATTTGTAAATTATCACACGTGCTCATATGTCAAGATCATTGAATGAATAATTGCGTATGCAAAACCCTACTTAAAAATTTGTACGTACATAGTCTGACATAGATCACGCTGCATCATCTTCTGCTTCGATTATCTGTAAATATATTAAGCCACATTTTAGTTATATATAACTTAACATAGAACTTATATAGAAATAGTGGCCTTTTGCTATAGTAAATGAAGACTACAAAATATGTCTGAACGAGGTGAGAGCGTATGACAAAAAGTCTTGTTACCGGAAATTGAAATGCTAATGCTAATAATTCAGCGAACATGAACAAAGAAATCCAATATTTTCAACACACAATTGATTGGTTCTGGAATAAAATTAGTTTAGTATATTTATTGGTGAATTGAAATATTGTTAATGGGAATCTAAAAAATTAATGAATGCGTGGCAACTACTGTGGATTTTATTAAAGTATTACGAATGTCTTTCACAAAAGATTAAAAAGGGCGATGTGTTTTCAACGTACTTTCTTCACTAATGTGACCTGCTCTACATTGCAAGTACTCCGCCATAATTTTCTTAATTCTTAATACTATGCTAGTAGTATAGCGAGGAGAGTTCCAACTCAGGTCCTCTGAGGGGAGCGCGGGGGCGGGGGGAAGTGAGGGCGCGCGGGGGAGCGCGGCGGAGGGAAACATGGGTGCGGGGAGAGGAAAACCGGTTGTGCGCGCACGAGCCGCGGAGTGGGGGAAGCTGCGATGATGGACGGGATCAGTCCAGGCTGAGCCGCCGCGGAGACCGGGCTCACCGCCGAAAACTTTCTAGAGGGAGGCATTGACCCCCGAAAAAAATCTCTCAGAACTTGGCCCACCCGAAAATTTTTTCCGAGCGAGAGAATGACCTTGGCCCACCCCCAAATATTTTTCCAAACCATTATGTAGCTGAAATTGTTTTAATAATTTATTTTTATTGGGAATTATTTCGGACGATCTCGGGAAAGATCGGCGTTTTTTTACACACCGCGTCTTCGGAGGGTGGGAAAGAGATAGAACATTACTTTAAAGCTAAAATCTGGGAGAGGGAAAGAGACAGCGCTACATAGTGATACAAACACATTTTATTCTAAAGCTAACAGTATTTCGAAGCGTTCCGATTTAACGTCGCGGCGTATCGCGCGATTACGCGTAATTTGACTCCTCTGAGACACCTGCATGCGATGATGTCATTTTCACAGCGCGAAGAACGCTCGAACGAAATAAACGCCGAATCTTAGAATTAGGGGGCGAAACCCCCGAAAACTTTTTCAGACCCCGATCCACCACCGGAAATTTTTTCCGAGGGAGGGGACAACCTTGACCCACCCCCGCACCGCTCTAGCAAACCAATATGCAGCAGAAATTTTTTTCCCCAGCGCAGAGAAATAATAATTTTTTAATCAACGATCCACCGAACCATTATGTAGAAATATTATTTCAAACAGATATGTAGCAAGCATTCTAAAGATTTTAAAGCGAACAGTATTTCAAAGCGTTCCGATTTAACGTCGCGGCGTATCGCGAGATTTCGCGAAATCTGACTCTTCTGGAGCAGCCGCGCTAGATGACGTCATTTGGCAGCGTGAAGAACAAAATACAATACATGTAGAAACGTCGAATCTTAAAATTATGCGGCATCAGCAGAAAAAATCTTTTCCATATCAACAGACATTTTTTTCCCAACGCAGAGAAATAATAATTTTAATCCCCTCCCTCACCGATCTACCGAACCAATATGTAGCAAACACACACTCTAAAGCTAACAATTTTTAAAAATGTTTTTCAATCTTAACATCGCAGCGTATCGCGCGATCACGTGTAATTTGAATCCCCCGTGATGGGACCGCCGTGCAAGATTACATCATTTGGTGGCGTAACGAACGCACGAATCATAAAAAGAATTATGTGGTGTCAGCAGAAATTGGTGAGGTGAGAAGGAGGAAGACGGGTAAATAAATTGGAGAAATAATATAGGTTTAAGAAATTTATTTAAAAATAAAAGAATATAATTTAACATTTTTTCTTCCTACGAGCATCAACTAGAATATCACCGATGGCGCATGCTACCAGTTCGCAATCTACAAGATACTCCTCGTCGTAGTATTCGCTATCACGTATTATTTTAGCAGCACGACGCGCATCTAATGTTTCACAGGCAACATCGCTCTGCCGTAGCACGTTAACAAAAGTTTCAAATTTTACACTCGCATCTTCTGCAGTTTGATACAGCCGCGGATACAAATACTCTATACATGACTGAAGACTAAATAAAAATATTGCTGTATCCAGTGTGAAATACACTGTATCATCACCATCTGTCATCTTTATAATTGGCGAATCAGAGATCCGAAAAAAGTCCAACGATAAATTATCAATCCGCATGTAGTCTGGTTCAGGAAATCGTGCACATTCTTCGATGTTATCACGGTTGTCGAATAGTAGACCCCATGTATGCCGTGATAATATGAGATGATTTCCATGATTGTCGCCGAGAAGAACTTCTACATCGATCGTAGGCCGTACTCTGATTCCAATTTCCAAATATTTGCTGCCCATGGATGTTAATGCGTATCTTCTGACCATGATCCGCGATGTTCGGCGCGGGCTAAGAGAACAATCACAGCTATGAAAGTGCTCACTCGTATTAGGAACAAACATAAATATTTTGAGAAGAAGTGAAAATTACACCTTACCGGTCACGATATATATTCTCCCCACATGGAGCTACACCGTCATCTCGCACGATCGGAACGAAACAATCCTCACACCCAGTGAGTATTTCATCAATGGTATACATTTTTTCAGAGCACAATTTGTTCCGTCGAAAGTCACTGACGCTACTGAGCGATTGATTGAATAGCGTTCGGGAGACTGGCTTAAATTGCTTCCCCCACCACTGCATTTTATTTTAAAGCATCCAATTTTTTCCATAATGTGTTTCAGTCTTAACGTCGCAGCATATCGAAAGATCGTATGTAACTTGAGCCCCATCCTCAAGGATAAAAGTCTCGACACGTGTTGAATGTAATATAAAACTTTTGGGAACGTCGATTCTTTGAATTATACATCGTCAGCAGAAACCTTTTTTCCCAACGCTGAGAAATAATAATTTTTGAAGCGTCGAATCTTAAAAATTAGGCGGTGAGGGGAGGAACACGGGTAAATAAAAGATTGTGACACAATATAAGTTTAAGATATATATATTGTTACAAGCCAAAAAAAAGGAAAAATATATAAAATAAAAGAATATAAATATAAAAATGCAATATAAATATAAAAATATAAAATAAAAAGAAAAACTAACCAAAAAAATAAATAAAAAATAGAATATAATAAAATATGAAAGAAAAAACTAATATAAAACAAAAGAAAAAACTAATCAAATATGAAAATAGAAAAATAGAAAAAATAGAATATAATAAAATATGAAAGAAAAAACTAATATAAAACAAAAGAAAATACTAATCAAATATGAAAATAGAAAAATAGAAAAATAAAAGAAATTAAAATTAAGAGGTCGACGAGGGGGGTGAGGGGGGCGATGGTGGTGATGGCGATGCTGCAGGTGATGGGGGTGAAGGGGGCGACGGCGGCGGCGACGGCTGCGGCGACCCCCAGTCGCTCGACCACGTCAGTGACGGTGGCGAACGCTAGAACATAGAAAACCCACAATTTAATATTGACACGAATGCCTGATTTAATTTCACTCGGTGTCAACGGTTAAACGCGATAAATATAAAAATATTGATAAGTACATACCTCGGGGTCTCACTCCGGGGCAATCCTGAATATTTCCATATTAAAAAAAACTTGGCTCACCCAAAATCGGACTGCTCACACAAAAAATCAGACTTAGCTGCCACTGTCACGATTTGAATGCGACTGGTCTCGCTACATCTCCTGGCTCTCGCATGTAAACTCCTATCATGAAATCGAGAAGTGCGTAGCTTTGCAAAAGTAAGATGCTGTTGTTCTCTACCTTCATTTTCGCTGTCCATCCTCTCCTTATTCACACGCATCTTCTTTCCCTTCTTCTTTGACACATCATTTCACTATACCATACCACTTGATCGCATATCAAACGTCTGTTAAACGGGTATTGAACGGCTTTGATCGTGTATTGAACGGCCTTGATCGGATATCGAACGTGAATCGAACAGGCATTGAACGGCTTTGATCGTGTATTGAACGGGTATCGAACGGCTTTGAACAGATATCGAACGGCTTTGATCAGGTATTGAACGGGTATTGAACGGCTTTGAACGTGAATCGAACGGCTTTCAACATCTATTGTACCACTCTGAACATGTATCGGACGTGTAATGAACCACTTCGAACATGTAATGAACGCCAATCGTACCTCTTCGAACGTGAATGGTACCACTTCGAACGTGTATCGAACGTGTATTGGACATGTAATGAACTACTTCGAACATGTAATAAACGTCAATCGTACCTCTTCGAACGTGTATTGGACATGTAATGAACCACTTCGAACATGTATTGGACGTGTAATGAACCACTTCTAAATAATTACAACTATTGTTTTTAATCTAGCGCACATCAAACGCATGAGGTTGGGTTGGGGGAGGGTGAAGAAAATTATACGCATTAAAAATTGATTATATTTATTTATGAATTTCTTTCTGGCGTTTAGTCCACCAGTTGAATATTTTAAATACATTTTGCATGGCACAGTGTTTCGCGTGTCTACCACATCGCAGAGTATTAACTACATTTAGCTTATTTAGAGATTTGATATCCTCGTAGTCAATGTCCAGCGTCTCGATGACCACGCCCGCTCTCGTACTTTCATCGAGGAAATCCGCAAGCCAGTGTTCAAGCAGAATCGAGGAGCACCTACGATCTGCCTTTACCGCACAATAACTTAACGCGCACGACTTAGTATTCAATATAATCGTTGTAAAAGTTTCACGGTGTAATTTAATGGCGTCACAATAAACGAGCACGTTTATTTTATTTCGCGTGTGACTTTAACTTGTTCTTACTGAACTATATTTACAAAGAAACCTTAAGCTTAACTAAAGAACACGCCAGTGCGTGTATGAAAATTCCAAGCACGGAATTTTCAACTGGATTGATAATCGGAGCGCCGATTGCTCTTCGCGATAAGATTTCCGTGAGACCACGAGGTGCACCTTGTCGCGATTCACACAGAAGAGAGCAATCGAGGCGAAGGCACGAGCCAAGCCACCGGAAGAGAACGCGGACACCTGGCCAATCCGCGAGGACCACGTAAGATCGCGTGATGCTATGCAAACTAGTGGGGCGTAATTAGTCCAGGTGTCAATCAAGAGATGGCCCAACTAGCTCGTTTCCGCGACCACTCAGTTGTCTCGTTGACAACAACGGCGCGTCAAATTTCCCGCGGGTCCAAGCATCAGTGCGCAAACGCAAATTGGGCGCATCTCTGCGACCAATCCCAAACATTTCCCGCCCGTCTCGTCATTGTCTGACGAAATAGGCTAGTTACGCAGCCGTCCGGAAACAGTGAACGCGAGATTAATCGAGGAGACAGTTAATGAAGTAAGTAAAGTTATACTAACGCTCTAAAGAATTAAGAACAAGCACGATAATAAAGAATAACGCAACAGATCAACCCTAAGAAGAGAGGTCAGCTGACTCGCCGAGGTTAGGGAGATTGACGTCGTAGCTACGTGCTACTTGGGAGCTCCCAACATCCGACTCAGCAGTGGCAGTGAACGGCAAAGGAATAAGCTTATTCAACGGTCGCGTGAACGTTGCCGTAGACGTTTTAATCGTAAGTACGCGTGTGAGCCCATCGGGACCCGGGTGAGTTTTGATGACTCTAGCGAGAGACCATCGCGAAGGCGGTTGCAGTTCGTTTTTAATTAGGCAGAGATCGCCCTCTCGAATTGCAGATCGAACGCGACTCCATTTCCCCCGAGTCTGCAGCGTGTTCAAGTAGTCCCTTGACCACAAGCGCCAGAAATGCTGCTGCATTTTCTGGACAAGCTGCCAGCGTGAGAGACGGTTGTCTGGGAGCTCTTCCAGATTCGGCTCGGGAACCGAGGTGATCGCTTCACCTACTAAGAAATGGCCTGGAGTCAAGGCGTCGAGATCGTCGGGATCATCAGATAGAGGTATTAATGGCCTGGAATTCAAGCAAGCCTCGATCTCAGCGAGTAGCGTGGCCAGCTCCTCGAAGGTTAGTCGATGTTCGCCGAGTACTCTCCGGAGGTGGTGCTTCACTGACTTCACCGCGGCCTCCCAGATTCCGCCGAAGTGGGGGGCGGATGGTGGATTGAACTTCCATTCGATCCCTTCAGAGGCCAGACGATCCAAGAGTTGTCTGTTTCCAGCGCTGACAGCTTGAAGGAGAACTCGGAGTTCCTGGTTGGCACCCACGCATGCCGTACCGCAGTCGCTGTAAATCTGGGAGCAGAGGCCACGGCGAGAGGTCAGTCGCTTCAGAGCGGCCAAGAAGGCCTCCGTGGTTCCGTCAGACACCACCTCCAGATGTACGGCTTTGGTGGCTAAACAAATAAACAGAGCTATATAACCCTTACGAGCTTGCTGGCCGCGACCTCGGCTGGATCGTATTAAAATGGGCCCTGCATAATCGACGCCCACACGCAGGAACGGCCGACATGGGGTTACTCTTGGAAGCGGTAAGACCCCCATCAGCTGGTCAGCTGTCTTGCCCTTCCATCGTACGCAATTGAGGCACCGATGAATGCAGGACTTCACTAGATGTCGGCCTCGCAGAACCCAGCAGTGTTGGCGCAGTGTCGATAGGGTAAGTTGGACCCCTCCATGTAGACAGCGTCGATGTGCATCGGCGATCCACAATACAGCCAGTGGTGATTCGTCCGGGAGTATCATTGGGTGACGATGATTGTAGCTGGTGTTTGCATAGTGTAACCGCCCGCCAACCCGTAGAATGCCGTCCTTATCTTGAAAGGGATTGAGTCGCAGTAAACGACTTCGTCGAGGCAGTGGTTGGCGGTCTTTAAGTGCGTTAATTTCAGCAGTGAATACTGCTGCTTGCACGCATCGGACCAGCCTTGTCTGGACATCTCTTAGCTCGCTGGCGGTAAGGTAAGGTAACCCTTTTCCGTCAGCAGACGGGAGCCAGCGACAGCACCAGGCTGTAACTCGAAGCATTCGACGAAAATTAGAAAATTGGTTTAGATGCAGGCTCACCTCAGCATCCGGGGAAGACTGGATGTGAAGGGTTTGCCTTCTTTCCTCGTCAGGCATTTCAATTGGTTTTTCTATAGTGATGGGTCGCCCTTCGTTTGCAGATAACCAAAGCGGCCCAGTCCACCACAGAGAATGCTTGGGAAGTTCAGCTGGTCTCAGCCCTCTGGAAGCACAGTCGGCAGGATTGTCCTGGCCTTGAACGTGGTGCCAATTAGCCTGAGGTAACGTTCGCTGAATGTCAGCTACTCGGTTGGCCACATAAGTTTGCCATCGACTGGATGGAGCCTGGACCCAACCCAGGACTATTAAGGCGTCGGTCCACAAATGCACGCCATCGATTGGAAGTGACAGCGTAGACAGCAGATGAGCCACCAGATGGGTGAGTAAGTGGGCACCACTTAACTCAAGGCGCGGCAACGACTGTTGTTTAATTGGAGCTACCTTTGTTTTGGCAGAAATTAACTGGATTTGGACAGCGCCTGATTCGTCTTGAACCCGTAAGTAAGCTACCGCAGCGTAAGCTCGCTCCGAAGCGTCGGAAAACCCATGTACCTCCACCAATTGACTGGTGTATTTCAACCCCAGGCAGCGTGGGACCTGGATTTGACGAAGTGCTGGTAGCGCCGTCAGAAATTCGCGCCATTCGTCTTCCAACTTCCCCGGTAACGGTTCATCCCAATCAGTCGTGAGTTTCCAGAGTGTCTTTGTCGCTCAAAAAGATTTGAGCGGCCTGGCTTAGGACACTCCGTTTGGTGGTACCCGGCGTCGAGCTACCATCCAGAAGTCGTATCTGAAAGGTATCCGTATCGGGAAACCACTGAATTCCCAATACGCTATGCTGGGTGTCCGTATCCCAGTGACGTATCAAGCCAGTGACGTCATTGTGGCACGCACTCATAACCTCGGGCGAATTCGACGCCCATTTGTGCAGTTGAAAGCCGCCCGCCAAGGCGAGCTGATCCAATTCCTTTTTCAGGGTCAGGGCTTCCTCACTCGTAGTGGCACCAGTTAGGATGTCGTCCATATATACCTCTGAGGAGATCGTCCTAGAAGCTAAAGGAAACAATTTGGACTCATCGTTAGCCAACTGCTGCAAACATCGAAGGGCCAGGTAGGGTGCGCAAGCTAGACCGTAAGTGACGGTGCACAACTGGTATTCCTTCAATTTTGACTCCTTCCCCTTTCGCCAGAGTATGCGTTGATAATCGCGATCGTCAGGGTGTATCACAATTTGGCGATACATCTTTTCGATGTCAGCGACAACGGCGATGGAATGACGCCGCCACTTTAGCAATAAGTCGGCTAAGGATGGCAATAGATTGGGTCCCGTGTGAAGCACGTCATTGAGGGACCTCCCGTTGCAAGTCGCCATCGAGCCATTGAAAACTACTCGTAGTTTTCTAGTGGAGCTCGTTGACTTTAAAACACCGTGATGTGGTAAGTAAAAATGTTGACCCTCTGGGGGAGTCCGTGCTGCTACCATGTGACCAAGATCTTCATATTCTTTTAGAAAACCCTGATAGGCTTGGTGATATTCAGGATTCTTACGGAAGCGTTGTTGCATCGAATCTAACGTGCGAAGAGCGGCAGGTCTTGAAGGTCCCAGCTCAGGAGTGAATTTAAAAGGAAGTCTTACCACGAAGCGGCCCTCGCTAGTGCGTCGATATGTCGACCGAAAGTGGTCTTCTGCATCTTGGTCGTCGCGAGACAGCGTAGGTATGGACGGGACTTCCTCTTGCTCCCAGAATCTTTTCAGCAACTCAGGTAACTCTTTGTCGATTGAGCAACATTGCACAGTTGGTGCTCTCTTGCAACCGCGAGTAAGGCTTTTGCTAAGCCCACCGGTAAGTATCCAGCCAAAAGTCGTCTCTTGAGCCAGAGGAGAGCCTGGTGTGCCCTTGCGAACGCCCTCTAACATAATGTCATTGTAGATATCGGCGCCCAGCAAGAGGTCTATGGGCTCCTGGCTTTTGAGGCGTGGTTCGGCCCAGTGAAGTCGAGCACGGCGGGAGGTTTGTAGCTGGACAAATCCTGCAAAACGAAAGCCGACAACCCGAGGATTTTCTCACCAGCACGGTCGGCAGTAATGTCTAAGTGCCCTGCTCCTCGTGTACTCTGCGATGGAGCACCACCAGCGAACAGCAACGAAACACGTGAGCGTTGCCTCTTCAAACCAAGTCGTTTTACAAGCTGCTCCGATACTAACGACACTTCACTTCCCGGGTCGATTAGGGCACGTACTGACGTATACTGGCCCGCGGGGGTGTAAGCGCGCACTCGAGCGAGACCTAGCATCACTGGAGAAGTATTGGACACACGCGGCGTAACGTGCTGCACTACAGCACCAGGAGTCAGCTGGAACGCGTCATGGAGGCAGGTATGGTGTTGCTCAGCGCATTTCTGGCAACGTTTGACAGACTGGCAACTGTCGATGAGATGTTTACCCAGGCAATTAAGGCAACATTGTAACCTCTCGACAGTAGCCCTTTCCGCCGCAGCATCCTGGTTTTTAAACTTTGGGCAGAACAGTAAGTAATGGTTGTTCTTGCACAGGCTACAGCTCTTTGCGGTCGAAGGTGTCGCGACGACTTGGTGTACCACAGTACTCTTGGACGTGGCCCCTTTGGTAATGTTGCCCTTTGATGTAGACTGTTTACCATCGGTTGGTGGTTCACGCTTCCTTTGTGTTTCCAGGGCCTCGACGGTATGGATGCGAGTTTCTATGAAGACTCTTAGAGCGTCCAAGGAGGGGGGCTCGGTGCATAAGCCGAGAGAAGCTTCCCATTCTCGACGCGATTGCTCGTCCAACCGGTCGACTGTCATGTTGACTAGCCAGTCAGTGGTAGTCACAGGACGATTCATTGCGGCCAGAGCACCGACCACGTCCCAGGTTCCGTAGAATCACCGTTTTAACTCCACTGACGATTCACTTTTCACGACAGGTATGTCATTTAGTAGATTGAGTTGTGCCCTCACTAAGAGGCGTTTATTTTGGAAACGTTCTTTTAGGGCATCCCAAGCTGGGTGGAAATTGTCGGCCGTCGTGGTGTGATTTCGGATCACCGTACTCGCCTCGCCCTTAACACAACCCTTTAAGTAGTGTAGTCGGTCCACATCCATCAGTGAAGGATCCTTGATGACTAGCGAGACGAAAGAATCATGGAAGGCTTGCCATTCGCTGTATCGGCAATCGAAGGTAGGTAGAGGGATGCGGGGCAGAGTTGCGCGAGATCGTGTCTCTGCGATGGGAGCGCCGCCGGAAGGAGAGGCCACAATGGTTATGGGCTCCGACTTCCGCTTTAATTCGCGAAGGAGGTCAAGTAATACACCTTTTTGTTCAAGGAAGGAATCCTCGGCAAGACCAAAACAATCCTTTGCGAAATATTCATGGCTCACTAATTCTTCCGTACGACTTCGCACTAGAACACTATGTTGACTAGAAAATTGCTCCCAGAGCGTTTGTAATAAGTCCAGTCTAGCTTACACCGAACCTTCAGTCATTTTTGCAACGCCTTTCTTTTTCAGGTTTTCGTACACTCGCGTGAGCCGATGATACAGCTCGATCTGTTCTGGTAGTGTGTCGGCCATGATGGTGTAACGAGCGAACGATAGAACCACGAGGCACAATGAACGGCACTACGAACGGCACTACGAACGGCACTAGAAATTCACCGGAGATCCGGCTCGAAGGACCAACTTTATGTTCAAGCAGAATCGAGGAGCACCTACGATCTGCCTTTACCGCACAATAACTTAACGCGCACGACTTAGTATTCAATATAATCGTTGTAAAAGTTTCACGGTGTAATTTAATGGCGTCACAATAAACGAGCACGTTTATTTTATTTCGCGTGTGACTTTAACTTGTTCTTACTGAACTATATTTACAAAGAAACCTTAAGCTTAACTAAAGAACACGCCAGTGCGTGTATGAAAATTCCAAGCACGGAATTTTCAACTGGATTGATAATCGGAGCGCCGATTGCTCTTCGCGATAAGATTTCCGTGAGACCACGAGGTGCACCTTGTCGCGATTCACACAGAAGAGAGCAATCGAGGCGAAGGCACGAGCCAAGCCACCGGAAGAGAACGCGGACACCTGGCCAATCCGCGAGGACCACGTAAGATCGCGTGATGCTATGCAAACTAGTGGGGCGTAATTAGTCCAGGTGTCAATCAAGAGATGGCCCAACTAGCTCGTTTCCGCGACCACTCAGTTGTCTCGTTGACAACAACGGCGCGTCAAATTTCCCGCGGGTCCAAGCATCAGTGCGCAAACGCAAATTGGGCGCATCTCTGCGACCAATCCCAAACACCAGTCGCGTTTCTGCAGCCCTTTAACGTATACGACATGGCACGTGTCATCTTTTTTATCGATCGCATCAGCTACAGCTTTCGTAATTAGCCGTTTAGCCATACTGTATGGAACTTCTCCATCGTCCCAGCGTAACCCATGATGTTTCGCCGTTAACCACCGGATGCTTGATTTGTCAAATTTCGTAAGAAGATATTGTGGCATCGAACTCCGAAAAATATAATGCGAGAGAATTGTTCCCTTTCGCAGGACAGCCACTTCCTTGACGATAAATCTTCCATCGATGATGAACCCTTGCAGGTCAACAAATGTTGGCGCGGACATTATCGATACAATTTAGAGGCCCGCTCGCTTTCAAGACAGATGGGGGAATGCAGTCTTTCTCGTAAAGCATCTCGATTTTCACGATGAAATTTTCTTTTGGTACGAATTTAACACAGGAGAGGGCAGGCAATTTAATTAATTTTGCGCACCACGTTTGTCAACGTATTGTATTCAACCACCCGATCGTGCAGAATCAGACAGTAGGCTGTAGTATTTGCCGGTACGTTCTCTTTACACTCGAATTCTATGCGCACGTCCACGGTACCGTTTTTAACCGACTCATTTTGTCGCGAGCAATCAATCACCACGAAGGGACCAAATTGTAAAAGTTCAGCCACGGTGAATAATCCATCGTTGCAGTTGTAATATGATTTAGGGAATTGCGTATACATGTGATACAAGATGGCATGTTTATCCATGTCAATGTCCACCTGCATGTCATCATATGGGTAAAATTCCTAGTTGAGAAAGGCTTTTACATTGGTTAATTTGCATTTGTCGAACATAGTAGCATCTTTGGACATATCATTCTTTCGATCAGTCTGTACCTTCATTTTCGCTGACGATTCTTAGTTCGGCTATCATTTTCTTCGAATTATTCTCTGGCCTACGCTCTCCTTTCTCCTTCTTCACACGCATCTTCTTTCCCTTCTTCTTTGGACACACCAAGCGACTAGACCAAATCACTTTGATCGGGTATCGAACGTGAATCGAACGTGAATCGTAGCCCCCCTGAACATGTATCAAATGGGTATCGAACGTGAATCGAACGTGAATCGTACCACTCTGAACGTGAATCGTACCCCTCTGAACGTGTATCAAACGGGTATCGAACGTGAATCGAACGTGAATCGTACCACTTCGAACATGCATCGAACGTCAATCGTACCACTTCGAACATGTAATGAACCACTTCGAACATGTATCGAACGTCAATCGTACCTCTTCGAACGTGTATGATACCACTACGAACGTATATTGGACATGTAATGAAGTACTTCGAACATGTAATGAACCACTTCGAACATGTATCGAACGTCAATCATACCTCTTCGAACGTGTATGGTACCACTTCGAAGGGGTATTGGACGTGTAATGAACGGCTTTGAACGGGTATTGAACGGCTTTGATCGGGTATCGTCGTAATCTAGCGTACATCACATGTAGGAAGTTGGAGAGGGAGAAGAAAAACATTTTCATATACATTAAAAATTGATTATATTTAAATTATTGAATATTTAAAATATTCAAATGGTGGTCCAAACACCAGAGAAATGCATAAATAAAATATAATCATCACCACCATCGCCCCCCGCACCCCCCTCGTCGACCTCTTAATTTTAATTTCTTTTATTTTTTCTATTTTTCTATTTTCATATTTGATTAGTTTTTTCTTTTGTTTTATATTAGTTTTTTCTTTCATATTTTATTATATTCTATTTTTTCTATTTTTCTATTTTCATATTTGATTAGTTTTTTCTTTTGTTTTATATTAGTTTTTTCTTTCATATTTTATTGTATTCTATTTTTTATTTATTTTTTAGGTTAGTTTTTCTTTTTACTTTATATTTTTATATTTATATTGCATTTTTATATTTATATTTTTTTATTTTATATATTTTTCCTTTTTTTTGGCTTGTAACAATATATATATCTTAAACTTATATTGTGTCACAATTTTTTATTTACCCGTGTTCCTCCTCTCACCGCCTAATTTTTAAGATTCGACGCTTCAAAAATTATTATTTCTCAGCGTTGGGAAAAAAGGTTTCTGCTGACGATGTATAATTCAAAGAATCGACGTTCCCAAAAGTTTTATATTACATTCAACACGTGTCGAGACTTTTATCCTTGAGGATGGGGCTCAAGTTACATACGATCTTTCGATATGCTGCGACGTTAAGACTGAAACACATTATGGAAAAAATTGGATGCTTTAAAATAAAATGCAGTGGTGGGGGAAGCAATTTAAGCCAGTCTCCCGAACGCTATTCAATCAATCGCTCAGTAGCGTCAGTGACTTTCGACGGAACAAATTGTGCTCTGAAAAAATGTATACCATTGATGAAATACTCGCTGGGTGTGAGGATTGTTTCGTTCCGATAGTGCGAGATGACGGTGTAGCTCCATGTGGGGAGAATATATATCGTGACCGGTAAGGTGTAATTTTCACTTCTTCTCAAAATATTTATGTTTGTTCCTAATACGAGTGAGCACTTTCATAGCTGTGATTGTTCTCTTCGCCCGCGCCGAACATCGCGGATCATGATCAGAAGATACGCATTAACATCCATGGGCAGCAAATATTTGGAAATTGGAATCAGAGTACGGCCTACGATCGATGTACAGGGTTTCCCACGGTAGACTGGACAGCGCCGTAGCTCCTAAAGTATTGGAGATAAAAATTTTAAAAAAATAGGGAATTGCATGGTTCGAAGGGGCTAATAAATTAGCCCGAACGAATTTTTTTTTCGATTATTATTTTAAAAATACGATGGTCAAGTTCGGTTTTTCAAATGGAACTATTTTTTTTTAAGTCCTGAGTTGATAGTGCGTTCCAAGACAAATTCAATAAGCATCAATGTATACACTTTATTTCCACTGGTTTTTGAGATATTGCGCTTGCAAATTTACTGATTTTCACTGCAAGAAACTCCTCTGGAATAGCAAGGACCGGGGACGGTCTTACTGGCGCCACGGGTGGCACTGCCTGTTGAAATAGATACATACCTGCGAAAGGTCTACGCCAGGCCCAAAGGCTGGACAATTCTTTTCCGTCAGAACTGCTACTTAGGTAGGTACATCTGCGGTATCGAGAAGCGCATCGTTACTTTTATTTCGCACTTGCTTCTAGGCTCGGATAGCCGGTTCGTCTGGGAGGGATGCAAGTTGGATTGGTTAGGTTCGGAGGAGTGAAAGTTGCTAGACTAAATTTCAACTATAGGGAGCAGATTGTATCAGAACCAATCGGATTTGCATCCCTCACAAACGGCTGCTAGAGAGCAAGAGGCCCTCTTCACAGCAATACCTTCTCCCCAGTGCCCACCTTCTTTCGCACGGAATACGTCAACGCATGGTTTTGTTTTGATATCGAAGCTACTGTTTATACTCGAGAGGACCACGCGTCGACAGCGGGCTACCCCCTTTCTTACCGTGTCTCTCCACGAGGAGTATTGCCGATGGATTGTAGAAGCGCAGATGTCTGGATGCCAGTTGTTGAATTTAGGAGACGATAGAAACACTTTATTACAAAACACACATGTACTCTGCAATGTCCTGCCTCACTCTGCACATGTCCTGCCTCTCGGGCAGGAGTCGCCCGACGTTCGTCAAGAAGATGCGGCTTGGTACCCCGTGGCGAGGACAACCCTTCGCAGGGTCTCGCCCGATTTTTATGGCTTTTTCCGGAAAAAGGTACGAATCCTGGGCCGAATGTAACGAATTGAGGTCGAGCCCCCGCAGTCGAGGGTGAAATATCCATTACAACTTATTAAGAAATACTTTTCTTCATCGTATCGAAAGGGAAGTGACGCCAATGGATTCCTTATGTTTTTCTGATGAAAATCATACTAAATATCATGCAAATCGGACTACTTTGACACAAGCTATTTGTATTCCCTATGTAAAAGTTGTCCGATTTACATGAAATTTGTTATGATTTTAATCGACGAAACGCCAGGAATCCATTGGCATCACTTTCTCCTTCGATACGACGAAGAAAAGAAGCAAACATTTGAAATCCTAAACATTTCTCAGTTCTTAATGATATTCCAAACCCTTCGAGGGTCGAAAGCCATAAAATTCGATGGGCACTGCGGGGTGTTGTCCTCGCCACGAGGCGACGGGCGTACCTCCAGAATTACCCTGTATTTGTTTAGGAAATAAAATAATTCTTTATTCTTTATCGTATGGATATGGAAGTGTCGCCGTTGGATTCCTTGTGGTTTCCCGATGAAAATCATGCCAAATGTCGTGTAAATCGGACAACTTTTACATAGGGAATACAAATAGCTTGTATCAAAGTAGTCCGATTTGCATGATATTTGGTATGATTTTCGTCAAAAAAACATAAGGAATCCATTCGCGTCACTTCCCTCTCGATACGATGAAGAAAAGAATTTCTTAATACGCTGTAATGGATATTTCACCCTCGACTGCGGGGGGCTCGACCTCAATTCGTTACGTTCGGCCCAGGATTCGTACCTTTTTCCGGTAAAAGTCATAAAAATCGAGCGAGACCCTGCGAAGGGTTGTCCTCGCCACGGGGTACCAGGCCGCATCTTCTTGACGAACGTCGGGCGACTCCTGCCCGAGAGGAATACGATTTACTTTAATTATAGTACATGTGTGTTTTGTAATAAAGTGTTTCTATCGTCTCCTGAATTCAACAACTGGCATCCAGACATCTGCGCTTCTACAATCCATCGGCAATACTCCTCGTGGAGAGACACGGTAAGAAAGGGGGTAGCCCGCTGTCGACGCGTGGTCCTCTCGAGTATAAACATGAGCTTCGATATCAAAACAAAACCATGCGTTGACGTATTCCGTGCGAAAGAAGATGGGCACTGGGGAGAAGGTATTGCTGTGAAGAGGGCCTCTTGCTCTCTAGCAGCCGTTTGTGAGGGATGCAAATCCGATTGGTTCTGATACAATCTGCTCCCTATAGTTGAAATTTAGTCTAGCAACTTTCACTCCTCCGAACCTAACCAATCCAACTTGCATCCCTCCCAGACGAACCGGCTATCCGAGCCTAGAAGCAAGTGCGAAATAAAAGTAACGATGCGCTTCTCGATACCGCAGATGTACCTACCTAAGTAGCAGTTCTGACGGAAAAGAATTGTCCAGCCTTTGGGCCTGGCGTAGACCTTTCGCAGGTATGTATCTATTTCAACAGGCAGTGCCACCCGTGGCGCCAGTAAGACCGTCCCCGGTCCTTGCTATTCCAGAGGAGTTTCTTGCAGTGAAAATCAGTAAATTTGCAAGCGCAATATCTCAAAAACCAGTGAAAATAAAGTGTATACATTGATGCTTATTGAATTTGTCTTGGAACGCACTATCAACTCAGGACTTCAAAAAAAATAGTTCCATTTGAAAAACCGAACTTGACCATCGTATTTTTTAAAATAATAATCGAAAAAAAATTCGTTCGGGCTAATTTATTAGCCCCTTCGAACCATGCAATTCCCTATTTTTTAAAAAATTTTATCTCCAATACTTTAGGAGCTACGGCACTGTCCAGTCTACCGTGGGACACCCTGTAGAAATTATTCTCGGCGACAATCGTGGGATGTATCTCACGTTACCATATAATACATGGGGTGTGCTATGCAACAATCGTGATGCTATCGAAGAACGTTCACGATTACCTGGATCTCCTTCGATGCAGATGGATCAATTAACGATGGATTTTTGTGATATCTATAATTCTCCAATTGTAAAGATGATGCTACATAATAAGCCGCTGTATTTCAAACCGGATGCAGTATCATTTTTATTAAATCTTGAATCATATATAGACTATGTGTATCTACGGCTGCATCGAATTAGCAGAGTTGTGGAGGCGAAATTTAAAACTTTTGTTAACGTCCTACAACAAAGCGATGTTGCCTGTGAAACATTAGATGCGCGTCGTGCTGCTAAAATCATATGTGATAGCGAACATTACTGTGAGGATTATCATGTAGATTGCGAACTGGCAGCATGCGCCATCAATGATATTCTAGCTGATGCTAAAATTATATTCTTTTAATTTTAAATAAAATTTCTTAAACGTATATTTTTTCTCCATTTACTTATCCGTCTTCCTCCTCGCCACCTAATTCTAAGATTCGGCGTTTATTTCGTTCTTCACACCGTGAAAATGACATCATCATATGGAGATGCTCGGGGAGGACTCATATTACACACGATCGCGCGATACGTTGCGGTGTTAAGATTGAAAATCATTTTAAAACATTGGTAGCTTTAGAATAAGATGCGGTGGTGGGGGGGGGGAAGCAATTGCACCTCTATTTAAGCCAGTTCCCGGACGCTATTCAATCAATCGCTCAGTAGCATCAGTGACTTTCGACGGAACAAATAGTGCTCTGAAAAAATGTATACCATTGATGAAATACTCGCTGGGTGTGAGGATTGTTTCGTTCCGATCGTGCGAGATGACGGTGTAGCTCCATGTGGGGAGAATATATATCGTGACCGGTAAGGTGTAATTTTCACTTCTTCTCAAAATATTTATGTTTGTTCCTAATACGAGTGAGCACTTTCATAGCTTTGATTCTTCTCTTAGCCCGCGCCGAACATCGCGTATCATGGTCAGAAGATACGCATTAACAACCATGGGCAGCAAATATTTGGAAATTGGAATCGACGTAGGCCGTACGGTCGATGTAGAAGTTCTTCTCGGCGACAATCATGGAAATCATCTCATATTATCACAACCGTGATAACATCGAAGAATGTGCACGATTTCCTGAACCAGACTACATGCGGATTGATAATGTATCGTTGGACTTTTTTCGGATCTCTGATTCGCCAATTATAAAGATGACAGATGGTGATGATACATTGTATTTCACACTGGATACAGCAATATTTTTATTTAGTCTTCAGCCATGTATAGAGTATTTGTATCCGCGGCTGTATCAAACTGCAGAAGATGCGAGTGTAAAATTTGAAACTTTTGTTAACGTGCTACGGCAGAGCGATGTTGCCTGTGAAACATTAGATGCGCGTCGTGCTGCTAAAATAATACGTGATAGCGAATACTACGACGAGGAGTATCTTGTAGATTGCGAACTGGTAGCATGCGCCATCGGTGATATTCTAGTATATGCTCGTAGGAAGAAAAAATGTTAAATTATATTCTTTTATTTTTAAATAAATTTCTTAAACGTATATTATTTCTCCAATTTATTTACCCGTCTTCCTCCTTCTCACCTCACCAATTTCTGCTGACACCACATAATTCTTTTTATGATTCGTGCGTTCGTTACGCCACCAAATGATGTAATCTTGCACGGCGGTCCCATCACGGGGGATTCAAATTACACGTGATCGCGCGATACGCTGCGACGTTAAATCGGAAAGCTTCGAAATACTGTTAGCTTTAGAATAAAATGTGTTTGTATCACTATGTAGCGCTGTCTCTTTCCCTCTCCCAGATTTTAGCTTTAAAGTAATGTTCTATCTCTTTCCCACCCTCCGAAGACGCGGTGTGTAAAAAAACGCCGATCTTTCCCGAGATCGTCCGAAATAATTCCCAATAAAAATAAATTATTAAAACAATTTCAGCTACATAATGGTTTGGAAAAATATTTGGGGGTGGGCCAAGGTCATTCTCTCGCTCGGAAAAAATTTTCGGGTGGGCCAAGTTCTGAGAGATTTTTTTCGGGGGTCAATGCCTCCCTCTAAAAAGTTTTCGGCGGTGGGCCCGGTCTCCGCGGCGGCTCAGCCTGGACTGATCCCCTCCATCATCGCAGCTTCCCCCACTCCGCGTCTCGTGCGCGCGCAACCGGTCTTCCTCTCCCCGCAGGCCCCGCGCCCATGTTTCCCTCCGCCGCGCTCCCCCGCGCGCCCTCACTTCCCCCCGCCCCCGCGCTCCCCTCAGAGGACCTGAGTTGGAACTCTCCTTGCTATACTACTTATGCTAATTTTACAAATTTTGTCGGTTTATCTTATTTGACAAATTTCCAGAAACTTGTGCAAAACAAGATGCTCTGTCTATTGTTAAGATTATTGGTTGAGGTATTCAGAGGAACTTCAATCTGTTAGGATTGGATAAACCTTTTGATATGCGTAGAGTGAAAAAAAACAAATATATAATTGTAACGTATCGTGTGTGACGGTTTCGGGAAAAACGTGACTTTCCTCTTTGGCTCCTATACCGGAAGTGAAGGAGTTACTTAATGTATAACGTTGAATGTTCTCGTAGGAACGGAAGACGGGTACACTAGCGCCCAAAAGAGAGGCAAATTCAAAAACAGGAAGTAGAAAAGAAACACGCACTCTTGCATACCTTCGCTTCAATTAAAGAATACATTAGACTGAAATTATAAACTAAAACCACACATTCCGTAACATCTATTCTAATCCTCTCCGGACAACTTCCAAGCCTGTGCATCCCCTTCATTTCTACTCAAGCTTGTGCGTCCCCATCATTTCTACTATCCAAACCTGTGCATCCCCTTCATTTTTATCCAAGTCCTGCGCATCCTCTTCATTTCTATAATATAATAAGCTTTACATAAAAACTCTAAATTGCTGGTATACAAATATCTGTCAATTTAAATGCAATGCAATTTGTTACTACAATATATTATTTTGTACATGCATGGTACAAATTTCCAGAAACTTATGCGAAAGAAGATGCTTCTCTGTCGAACCTTCTCCGGACAACTTCCAAGTAAGTTAGTAAATGTATTCCTCTACATAAGAAATCTATTAAAAAAATTTGGCGACTTACCTTGTTCATTGAGACAATAATTCAGTGTCCTATTTAGTGTAAAAACTCCTGTCATTTCAAATTTGGACCACTTACATTATTTGACACTTGGAAGGTTAAGATTGGTAGGTTATATAAAGTTAAATGGCATATTTAAAAAATAGGTATGTACAATGACAGACGACGATACCTGCCGAATAATCCCGAGAGTCGACGAACGAAGAACGAAACATGTGTTAGTTTCGTTTTGGCTGAAGGTGCGCGTGTAATGCGTATACGTATTATGGTTGACGACAAATTTCTTGGATAATCAGAAGAAGAAAAATCTTACCGTTTCCAACTAATCCATGAGACGATATTATGATATCTCTGTCATGCGTGGACCGATTTTATTGAAATTAGTCTCATTCCAAAGCTGATATGCGGTTTACATAAGAAGAATGCCTTTAAATTTAGAAAATATTGCAGGCGTAATGAGATATTAATGAAATAAATATCAAGTTAGGTTGGATTAGCCGGACGACGAGTAAATGATAGCGGTAGCGATAAGCGACATATACAGGATGTCATGTACTTGGCGTCGAGACGCTACCGCGTCTCTAGATAACTCCTTAAAATGTGTATGTATTTACCATCAGCCGTGGCCGGCCTTTCTGTAGGTGGTGGCGGGGCCGTCGGCAGCGGAGGTGGCGGGCACGTCGGCAGCGGCGGGGGCGGGGACGTTGACTGTGACGTCCGCGGAGACGTCGGCTGGGACGTCCGCGGAGACGGCGGTTGGGACGTCGACTGGGACATGATGTTCGAAATCTTTAAATTTTCTAAAGAAACATTTATTGCTAAGTTAATTTTATTATCACATGACTGGAAAAATAAATTTGAATATATGTATAATATAATAAATTTTTAATATTTACCAAAAAATATCTTCTCGGTCTCTTCTTTCTACAAAAAATAAAAAACAATTAGTTAGTAAAAGAGATTAAGTGTTCATAAAAGCGGCGTATGATAGAAGAAAGCTATATCATATTCATGTAGTGCAAGGATACGTATTGATCAATTATAAATTGGAAAAGTAGGAAATGTAAAAATTTGAAAATTGGAATAATGTATGATGCGAAATAAAAAATTACATTACATTACAAAATATGTTTCTTCTCAACATTACTTCACAAGGCTTTCAATTATTTAATTATACAAAATGTAACGTACTATAACTTTATTTTGTGAACAATTCGCACTTGTAACTAGTAGTATAGTAAAAAATAAGATGTTGGACACGTTTATGTATATAATCTATTGTAACTTATAACGCCAACGATTAGTAATATCAAACATATCTGAGTTGAATGGAACGAACATGTAAACTACAACAATTTGAGTCTTTGGTAAGCACTTGATCTACGTCAGGGTTGTCTAACTGACGACTCACGAGATGCCGGGGGCTTCTCCGCCTTGCGGCCACGCTGACGATCGCAGTCGAATTCGTCCGTCCCTACACAGACATACAGTGGCGTACGAAAGAAAGTTTACAACTTTTAAAATCGCATAACTTTTGCGAAATTAATCCAAACGAGTTGAGTTTTTCCGAAAAGCTACAAGGATTAGTTTGCTAGGTGGCGTGTTTCGTCGTTTTGAAAAAAAATCCACTTGGTCGGAATAGCAAACAAAAATAGTTAAGGTCATTTTTTAAACTTTTTTTTGTGAGCCTGTATTGAAAATTCAAAAAACCCGTTTGTAGATTGAAGTAAGTTGTATACATACCTAAAATTTCATCAAAATCGATTAACGCTGCTCTGAGCTATAAACGCTTAAAGATCGCAGAATAAGGTCGAAAATCGCGAAATTCGCGGAAATCAGCGATTTCGTCCGCCACTGTAAATACATTCGATTGCTACGGCCGGCCACGGCCATACGTTTACATATAATTATAATTAATACGACAATACGAACTGATATATCCTTAACAGCGAAGACCAAGAAATGTATTATCGAGTTGCATTGTGTAATTTGCAAGCAGATCCTTTCGTTCATCAATGTTTGGTTCTACATACAGATGCGAAAGTGCGTTTTCCGTTATGAAAAATATAAAAAGTAAATATCGGTCAAGATTAGAGGACCATTCATTATCTTCGCTGTTAAGGATAGCCATAACAAAAATTGATGTAGATATACCATCCCTTGTCAATAATATGACGTGGCCTCAATGTGCACGTTCACATTCACAGAGACGAGTAAATGTAAGTATATATCAGTTCGTATTGTCGTATTAATTATAATTATATGGTAACGTATGGCCGTAGCCGGCCGTAGCAATCGAATGTATTTATGTCTGTGTAGGGACGGACGAATTCGACTGCGATCGTCAATGTTTAGTAGGTGTGGAGGGGGCCGTTCAGCGTGGCCGCAAGGCGGAGGAGCCCCCGGCATCTCGTGATTTGTCAGTTAGACAACCCTGAGCTACGTAAACTATCAATGGAAGTAGACCGTAACTGTATATAGCAAGTAATACAACAAGAAGATATTCGACACGTTGAAGCATATTCTAACTTATAACGCCAACGATTAGAAATATCAAACATATCTGAGTTGAACGTAAACGAACATATAAAGTATAAACATTATGAAAGTCTTTGATAGGCAGTCTGCTATGTTAAGTATCAGGGAACGTAGACCGTAATTAGAAAAAAAGTAAAGTACACTCGCTGAGCTGCTTTGCGCTCGCTTGACTGCTTTGCGCTTTTGCGAGTATTAATTGTAAATTAAACTTTACTGGCTGCATCGCGTTTTATCTTATAAAAGTTAATTATAAATAAAAGCTTATATCTTATAAAAGTACTAATTGTACTGTGTCTGTATCGCAAGTTAAAAAAGAAAAAGGAATAAAGACGATTAATTATTATTATTATTATTATTATTATATTATATCGTATACAATAGAATATAGTGTATACTAGAAAACTAGACTACGCTTTACTGGCTGCAACGCGCTTTATCTTATATATTATATCTATCGTCTACAATAGAATAGTGTATAAAAAATTAAATCTTATGGTATCGGCGCACTGATTCGGTCACTATTAAAAACGTAAAAGCTATTTCGCTAGTTAAACAATTAAAATTTCCAACGTTTCGGTCGTACTTTCGACCATTATCAAGGAAAGAAAAATAAAAACTGCACTGCTTTTAAATTAATAGCACGCTTTAAAACGTGCGAACGACAAGTCGGTTGGAGAGTGACTGACTCTAGTCAGACTAGAGTTACTGACTCTAGTCAGACTAGAGTTACTGACTCTAGTCAGACTAGAGTTAGTCACTCTCCAACCGACTTGTCGTTCGCACGTTTTAAAGCGTGCTATTAATTTAAAGCAGTGCAGTTTTTATTTTTCTTTCCTTGATAATGGTCGAAAGTACGACCGAAACGTTGGAAATTTTAATTGTTTAACTAGCGAAATAGCTTTTACGTTTTTAATAGTGACCGAATCAGTGCGCCGATATCATAAGATTTAATTTTTTAAAAGATCTACGGTCGAAATCATAATCCACTTTATCTAAAGAATAGTGTATACTACAAAACTAGAAATATATAAATAAAAGTGCAATTCGTCATATCTGTAATTAATAGTATTATTAATATCTTACCACTCTGTTTGGGATTGGCCCAAACAGCCACTGGCCAAGCCGGCGCGGATTCGCTGCCGACTCCGCGCGCGGTTTAACCCTCGGGCGGGCGCGCCAGTGAGAGTTACACGACCAGGCGCGTGGTGAACTCAATTCACCAATTGAAAATAATCATTTTAGTCCCCTTATATATAAAGTATACACTTCAGAAACGGTTTTTCTGTCGATAGTAGTAACAAACATCACGCGATTCTTGACACATACGACGAGCGTGCTGAGGGAATGTTTATCTTCCCGAGACGTAAACACAGAAATACGCGGATTGGTGAACTGAGTTCACCGGCGCGCCCGCTCGAGGGTTAAACTCACTAACGCGACCTGATCGCGGAATGCAGGATCGCGGTGATGCGATCAGTCGGGCCATCTGTTGACGCGCACCTCACCTAATTAGGCAGCTCTCTCACTTCATCGCGCGCACGGCTTTGTTTCCCCGATGCGGTCCTCGTCCTGCGCAGGGCGAGCAGCTGTTGGGTGGGGTGCTGACGTCACAGAATTCGGCGAAACGGTCCGATCCATCACCGCGATCGATCTCTCTTCCAAGAACCGTTGACGCATCAAGTGCTTACTTTGTCTCGCGTGTTCGCGCTTTTCTGGATCGCTTCATGGTCTCATCTCCGAACTGCTCGGTTCCCACTTAAGCTATCGCGTACTTGCGCTCTATTGTAAAATAGCTAATTTCCGTATTAATTGTGATTAGTGTAATAAGACGTTACTGGAATATATTTTGTAATTGTGCTGTAGATACAAGTGAACGTGACCTTAGTTTTTAAAACATAACGGCTAAACCTAAACTACCCATATCGACTAGCTTATAAGTTAATTAAGCCTGAAGCTAAGACTAATTCGAGAGAGTAGTAGGGCTATGCCAGTTCTAATTCACTTTGACGCCCATTTCCCTCACTCCGACCCCCGACCGGCGGAAAATTCCCCGCGGGCGGCGCGTGACCGGGCGGTGGCGGATGACGTCATCGAGATGATGGAGTGTTGGGGGGGGGGGGGGTATAGCGCGAAAGCAGATATAAAATCAATCGATAACCCAATCAATATCAAACCGATACCGAAACCGCATCGAAGAGGAGGAACCACGGGTGAAGGTGCTATAATCTGTAGCGTGGTACAGAACTGTCGGTAAGGAAGGAAATATTAATTTTAAGATATTAATATAAATGAAAAAACAGAATCTCGGGCGACGGGGCTCGAAGAACCCAAAACCTCCGCGGTACACTCAGCTCAATCGATTGTGGCCGTTCGAGATTCGATTGCATTCGAACTTACCAGGGTCCGCTTTTTCCCATCGCTAACATTCTACAGTATTTCATGAACATGGTGAGGGCACTGTCAAGCCACAGGTTCCTGTCTAGAACACTTCTAATTCATGATAAAACACCACTGTGGCCTGAAGTACCGTTAAGGAACTAGTTTCTGATCAGTTTAGAGGGCTTCCCGCTTTAATATTTATTTTTAACCTACTAAAACTTTCAACCATAGACTTTTTTATACTAAAAGATGAATTAAGGTTTACACTTTAAGGAAAAATTTTAAAAAGTTGAAAATAAGTATAATTTAATTATTTATAAGGTACGGAAGAATAAGATGACTAGGAACTAGTTTTTGATCATCTGAAAATACATGGGAACTAATTTTTGATCAGGTCAGGAACTAGTTTTTGATCATCTAAAATACATTGGAACTAATTTCTTATCAGGTAACGAACTAATATTTGATCAGATACTAATACTAATTAAAAAGAAAGTACCAAATAAACTTATTTTTAGTATTTGTTTGAGATTCGGTAGTTCCGATCTCCGCCACACCCAACTCATCGCAGCACCTCCTGGACAGCGGATCGACAAGCCCGATCCACAATCGATCGACCAATCAGGTGTCAGCGACAGAACGCTCAGCCAATCGCATTTCCCCACGTCGCTCGATCCTCCAGACTTTTGGAGAAGACGACTAACGGAAATCGATCGGCCATATTGTGCTTCTTCTTGTTCACGCAGAGTACGAAGGTAGGCGCGTCGGTTTTACTGAACGTTTATCTCAAGTAACTCGTGAATGCTCATTGTTCTGCTCGTGCTAACGCTCAACCGTTTTATATCTCACCGCTCAATTCAATATCTCGTGCTGACTCGTCGTGTATCGTGGTCAGTTACGCGGCCACGTGTGCGTCGTTTTGCGATTCGTCTCAACGAGACAGGAACTGTACACTCTCTGCACAACGTGCATCCGCTCATTCTCGTTCATAATTCTTTTATGTTCTGACTCACTCAGCGAGTGTACAATAAACATCGACTATACATTGCTCATAAATACTGTGCGTTCTTTACATAACCTCACCGGCATCTCACGCTCATCGAGAGCTCTTTCGCGAACAGTATTAAACCATCTAAATTTAATTTTTTTTTATAATTTTATAATGTTCTAACCTAATTTTTATTCAGGTGATCAAAAATTGGTTCCATAAGAAAAAAGTGGAACTAAATAATGACCACTGACTTTTAAAGCAAAATGATACATATAATACTAAAATTCTTTCGCTACATTGTAAAATAAACTATTGTAAGCAAAATGTATGAAAATAAACTTTAATAGCACAATAACCAGTAAAGAAATCGACTGTGGCGTCGATAGTGATCTCTTAGTTCGAACAGTAAGAGATGGCGTTCAACAGAGGCTTCCTTCAAGTGAGCTACCTTACACATTTATTTTCACAAAAACTAACAATACTAACTGCTTTCACAGACAACACGTATATTTTTGAATTATCAATTTTTATGTTAGTAATTATTTCAAACAATTATTTGATGACATAAACTGAAAACGATTTATTTCATGAACTGATAAAAAATTAGTGCCTGATCAAGAACTAGTTCCTTAACGGTAAACGGATGATGTTTAATATGAGACACGTTCGCGCAGTCCTGTCAGAAAATTTAATCTACATTGTTTCGGTTATATTTATTTTCCCGTTGTTAACATAAAATAACGGATAGTAAATTTTGAAATAAATGCGTATTTCTTTGCTCTACACATTTCCACTAATAATGAGCGTCTTAGATTTTAATCTATGAGGACTGCTAGGAATAAAATACCACAAGACTTTATACATCTCAGTATTCTGGTTACCTAACCCTTGCCATCTCTACGAAATATATAACATTCGTTTCCATTCTATTCTTTATTACCCCACCATCCCTCTCTATTTGTTTGTGTCTTCCTTTATAAATCCGTTGATTTATTTACTTTGGACATTACAAATTTATCGTTTACTGTCTCAAAATTATTATGATTTTTTTAGGTTCATTGTAATAAAAGTCATTAAATATTTATTTTTTGCGTCATTTACGCTACAGCATCGTGAACAGAGCCGATCGGGCAGATTCATATAATTATGACAATCATAGGCAGATGCCGCCACAGTGGTGTTTCATCATGAATTAAAAGTGTTCTAGACGGGAACCTGTGACTTGGCAGTGCCCTCACTATGTTCATGAAATACTGTAGAATGTTAGCGATGTGAAAAAGCGGACCCTGGTAAGCTCGAATGCAATCGAATCTCGAACGGCCACAATCGTTTGAGCTGAGTGTACGAGTCAGCCGCCTAACCAACTCCCCCAACGGCAGCTCTCTAACATTAGTCTTTAATGAATAGTATACATACCAAACGCCAAAGCATAACACTTTATCGCAAGATATCGGGCAATGTAGAGAAAGATCGGCATTTTTACACACCGCGTCTTCGGAGGAGGGAAAGAGAGAGCATGACCTTAAAGTTAAAATTTGGGGAGAGAATGAGACAGTAGGGCTACAATCACATTTTATTCTAAAGCTAACAGTATTTCAAACAATTCCGATTTAACGTCGCAGCGTATCGTGCGACAGCATGCGAAATCTGAATCCTCTGGAGCAGCCGTGCGAGATGACATCATTCAATGGCGCGAAGTAGGTATGAATCATAGAATTATGCACCGTCAGCAGAATTCGGAAACACTTAATCTTAAAATTGTGTGGCGAAAGGAGAAGGAAGACGGGTAAATAAAATTGTGAAAGAATATGCGTTTAAGATATATATTGTTATATAGAATAATGAAATAAAAAATACAAGAATAATTGTAATAATAGGAATAATAATATAAATATAAATATAAAATTAGAATATAAAATAGAAAATTAGAAAAATATGAAAAATATAAAAATATAAAAATATAAAAATATAAAAATATAAAAATATAAAAATATAAAAATATAAAAATATAAAAATATAAAAATATAAAAATATAAAAATATAAAAATATAAAAATATAAAAATATAAAAATATAAAAATATAAAAATATAAAAATATAAAAATATAAAAATATAAAAATATAAAAATATAAAAATATAAAAATATAAAAATTTCAAAATATAAAAATATAAAAATATAAAAATATAAAAATATAAAAATATAAAAATATAAAAATATAAAAATATAAAAATATAAAAATTTCAAAATATAAAAATATAAAAATATAAAAATATAAAAATATAAAAATATAAAAATATAAAAATACGTTTTGATACGTATTTTTTAAAAAGTCGATTGAAATAAAATTTTCATTCTCGGGACTAAGAAGTTTTCTAATGATCAGTAAGGGCATAAGCCTAAACAATAACTTTGAAACACACATACCCATAATACTAGAATCCATTTTGAATAAAATGAGCCAAGAATAATAAATTTTCTTAAGGTCTAAATGAAAAAATAGAAAGTAACTCTACCGCATATGAATTTCCAGTGACGCTTGAAGTCCTGAGATTCCAAGTTAAGATGGTAAATAACATCGTAAACAACTACGGTATCCTAGCAACCATAACCGAACTCGATTCCTGAACATCTAAATGTAAATATTAGATGATAATTATCACCCTGCAAAATATTTGATTTTTCACTTTTTGTCCATGCATCAACGCACTGTGCGCCGGTCCCTCAACTCACCCATCAATCCCCACCTCCTGAAGTCCCTATCCCATCCACCATCCCTCCTTGCCCAGATGTGGTGGATATCCTGGACACGGGGTCAGCTACGAGGATCCCAGATCATAGGGAGCTGACGCCCGAGTTCCTGAGATGGTTCGATGACCTGTATCAAAGTGGTCAAGACCTCACCTTCATTCTGGACGACCTCACCTACCAAGACCTCTCCTATTCCTGTCCCCCTTCCTAATCCCACATAATATTCCTTCCTTGTACATAGTTCCTCCTCCACCTCCTACTTTTAATTTATTTTTATTAAATTAGATATAGTTTTCTTTCTTTTTTTTGTTTAGGACCCTTGGCCAGAAAATTCTGTTTTTATTTTAGTTCCTTTCCCCCTTTCGGCAAAAATCACAAAAGAGAGAAAGGAAATCACGTTTCATAATCAATTCATCCCATCTTACATTCAAATAAATCCACCAAACCTTATTGTTAAGAAATGTACACATTTCTTCGCATAAGGGGGGAGGTGTGATATCCCACTATTTTCCGCGCGGTACTATTTAAACACCTACGTATAAACCTCCAAGTCACTCCACCAAAGTCCTTCCAAATCAACAAATACCCCTTTTCCCCAATCGCTGATCACCTCGATGATGTACCTTAGCGGTCCCCATCTCGAGATGGTCAGTACAAAACCTCCTTCGATTATTCGCCATACGAGGCACAAACTCCCCCCCTCTTGCTAATTCTAAACAAGTCCCTCGCCCCAAAAACCCCTTAAATCGAGACCACGTCTCACCCCTTCTCTAAGACCCTACAAGTCAAGACCACGATCACCCCTTTCCCATTAAAACTCCCAAAATCCATCCGATGGGTTGAGCATATTATTCCCTATTCATAAAAACCCCGGAAATGTAATTGCGAAGAATATTTGGTGTACGTGACAGAAACGCGTCTAATAATAGACGCACCGTTGTAAAAACCCCAGAAGTCCTACTGCGACTTATTTATTAAATATGTCAAGGCCTATACCGCGCGTACCCCCGCGACAATGATATAAATACGAGGGGACCGAGACAGAAGTCGTCTTTCAACGAAACCTATCCGCGAAAGGACCACATAAAAGTATTTCTAAACAGTGTAAATCAACGACGTTCATCAAATTGTAAGCATTTATAATTACCATTTAACCGAATTGAACATCACCATCATCTATTTCAATCTTGTCTTATTATTGCTTATTACTTTCATATTACTATGCATAGTTATTGCTTATTGCTTTCATAAAACTGTGCATAGTTATTGCTTATTGCGTTCATATATTTTGTATTCTTAAGCTTATTGTATTTCATATTATCTTATACTATCAACGCTTATTGCTTTTCACATTATTTTGCATTTTAACGCCTATTGCGTTCATACTTTTGTCTTATTAACGTATATTGCCGATATCATTCTACTTTATTATCGTATATTGTATTTCATGTCCATACATATTTTGCTGTTGCTTATTTTATATAAATGTCATGTGCTAATGCTTAATGTCCTACGCATAATTGTAAAGTGTAACTGCCATCACAAACAGTGTATGGTATAACCAAGTGTTTTGAATTGAATAAACACTCTTTATTCTAAATCACGCCTCGAACTATCGTATCCATTCTTCGGTTGCGGGGATTCCCAAATCAAAACAAGCTGCAGCGACAGCTGATCTCGGTCCGCGAACGCGAAAGTGCCAACAGTGTTTACCAACGTTCTTTCGCATGGGCCGTGTATAGCCGTATTCCTAGACGGATATCGTGGAAGTATTACGAGTAAATTCATATATAAATGCAACGGTGAATGCAATCGCCCAGTCAAAAACAAACAAAGTGTTCTAACGGGTGTCTTCCAAGTGCGTATTCGAGTTCAAACCTTCCCTGGTCAGTCAGAGTGTTGAATTGTAGATTCTCGCCAACCTTCCCTCAAACCAAGAGTGTTGAAATTTAGATTCTCGCCAACCTTCCCTCGAACCAAGAGTGTTGAATTTTAGATTCTCGCCAACGTTCCCTCAAACCAAGAGTGTTGAATTTTAGATTCTCGCCAACCTTCCCTCAAACCAAGAGTGTTGAATTTTAGATTCTCGCCAACCTTCCCTCAAACCAAGAGTGTTGAATTTCAGATTCTCGCCACCCCTTTCCTAAAACGATCAGAGTGTTGAAACCTTGTATTCTCGCCTGATGATTGTCCCACCTGTCATTGTCCATGAAGACACCACCCAGGACGTGACATAATTTTGGTGACAGCGGTGGGATTTTCGTCCACCGTCGATAGAAACAAGTTCTTAAACACGGTACCCACAAAGTCCCGATAGTTCACATGTATATTACGCGCCCTCAACAGATCGCGGTAGCTTCAGGAGCCGCGAGGTTGAAAACATTAATGCGTATATGCAATCACTAATTTGTGTAAAAGGGAGTCTAGCAACAACAAACCAGGGCGACGATATTTGCCTTTGCTGTTCCTGGTTGGAGCCTGCGAATGCGGTGACTGTATACATCGTCCATTACTATCAAACACCTTATTCGTTTTCCCCTTGCCCTCGGCGCAATTACGAAATATACAAAATTCGCCCCATAAGTAGGTGCGCCGTATGCACGGAATTTTACAACCTCTCTAACGAGGATTACGGTCAATTCAATAACCAAGAGGACCCCGATATTTAAATAACGACTACCTGCCACGACATAAGTTGGTCACCAAAGGTGGGACGTTCGTTTGCCTCTAACAGGAATTAGAACCTCCAAAATTTTCGGTACCCGAAATACCCGATTAACTATTATGAACAACCAAAGTCAAATTCGAGACACGCCATATTACCCAAGCCGCAGACTGCGAGGCGTATTACCAGATTCAAATACATTATTCTGTGTATCTGGAAGCATAGCAACGACCACGGAAGGCGTAGATATTTGCTTAAACTGTGTTAATTCTAACCCGGTAGAAGTGAACGCGATTTACCAAGAACACTACCACCAACCTAACGATATATTTCCTGAGTGCCCTCGTTGCAGAAACTTTTTGCTTACAGTAAGTTCTGTAAATAGTCGTGCCGTGTGCATCAAACGAAAACGTCTTTCAAATAAGAATTACCATAGATTCGATAGTAACTTCCCGGGTAGAGAATACGGTAGGATTTAAGTAACGTCTACTGTACGCCCTAATCAAGAAAAATTAAAATCAGTACCCCGAAAGTAGAATCGAAGGGAATTAAAATGTCTGTGTACGGCGAAACCGAGGATTCTTGCGTGATGAACCAAGACGCGGGCCCATCTAATGATTCAATAGAAGTCGAGACCGCCGAAATAATGGAACGACTACAAATATTACGCGAGAAACAAGCCGAAATTGACAGGTTGCACGCGAAATTTGTAGTAAACCCAGAACCCAAAACGCACTCGGGCGTAGCCACCGGATCGTTCGACCCCTCGTTTAAAGATCTTTCCGATAAAATACTGAATATCGAGATGATGATGGAGAAGCTTCTTGCACCCCCGCCAGTTACAAATAATTTTGCCACGCCGGGCTCCTCCCGTTTCGATAGGAAGTCAATAATAAATCGTGGCAATATTCCGAAAGTACTAAATCTCAACAATATTCCGGACCACGATCCATCACCCCAGATTACGTTAAAGGACGCCATAGAGACCGTCCCGATTTTTAACGGGCACAACATACCAGTAGAGCAATTCGCGAGAGCCTGTAATAGGGCTAAGGCTCTGGTTCCCCCGCAAGCCGAACCCCAGCTAGCGAGGTTGTTACGAAATAAGCTACAAGACCATGCATGCTTGGTCGTTGAGGATAGGGTCTTTGACTCCGTGAACGAATTAATTAAACGACTTAAACGCATCTTCTCCCCGGCTAAAACGTCGGATCACTATCGCGGGGAATTAGCAAACGTCATCAAAGGACCCAACGAACACATATTGGAGTATATCTCGCGCGTTAAAGACCTACGATTCGCTATTTTAGAAGAGGATAGGGAATACTACCGCGACTACGCACGAAACCGTCCCGAAGACCTAGATCACTTAACGCTGGACTCATTCGTCGATGGCCTTCCGCCCCACATAAGGGCAAGATTACTCCAACACCAATTCGAAACCCTCGACGAGGCTTTCGATCTCGCCGTTCTCGTGGATAAAAAGATTGATAGGGATCGTCTCAGATTCTCCGAACCAAAGGCTCCGAAGTTAACATGTCAAGTTTGCAACAAGACAGGACATGACGCACTATCCTGCCGTGGTAATCAAAATGCCGCCTCGCGACCTTCCGAGAGGTACCCTCCAAATCGCGTAACGGGATATAGGAATCAAGCACCCGCTCCTCTGCTCCCCAACTGGGACAGAACTCGACCTCCTCCTTCTAGACCTACCGAAATACGCATCTGCTCGTACTGCAAAAACCCTGGACACCTGATCTCGGAATGTAGGAAACGAATATTTAATAGAAACGGAAGAAATCCCGGAACCTTCGAGGAACGCGGTTCGGAAAACGCTCCGCCCCTACGGTCAAACATGGATGCGTACCGTGGAACGGGCCTAACGGGAGCGCGTCCAATAATAGCATTAGCGAGGCCAAGAACGTCGGAACTAGGATCGCCACAGCATGGTTAAATACCAATCTCGAAGCACCGTCAGTAATGATTCCCTCCCTCGACTTCGAGACTACGCCAGAACTAATGATCGATACTGGGTCCGAAGTAAACCTATTAAAAATCCAAGCCGTAAAGCGATCCCAAGAGATAGACGCAAAACGCCAGCTACTACTCAAAGGCATCTCTCCGGACCCCGTTCCCACACTTGGCACGATCAGAATAACCCTTTTGGGAGATGACGTCACGTTCCACGTAGTTGAAAACGATTTCCCAATTAAGCCACAAGGAATATTAGGTACGGAATTCTTTATAAAACAGAATGTCTCAATACACTATTCCAAGAGGGAATTGGACTTCCACGGAAACTCCATCCCATTCGTGAACAGGAACCAAGTCGTGCTACCCGCAAGGTCAAAAACAGTTTCCTTCGTCCACGTATCTAACCCAGATATAGACGAAGGGTATTTACCTTTGTTAGACTTAGGCACTGGAATTCACGCCGGTAACGCTCTTGTCCGTAATCAAGACGGCAAGGCATAGTTGCAGATGATAAATTCCAACGAAACAGACTCAACGATTTCAATACCCACTGTCGAATTGGAGGAATTCGAAGCGATAATTCCGGAACCCAAACGCAAACGACCGAAAGAGACTACGACGCCTATAGGCATCACTCCCATCCACCCCCTAATAAAAACAAGTCCCTCTTAGCCCTGGATCCGTCGATCCACCATCTCGAGGCGTCCGCGACGATGCACTCACTCTTACCCCCAACGCTACACGCCAAATCAATCCTTCCCTTAAATTCCCAAGAGTCTCTTGCGGCTACGCCGGAACAGGAATTATCAACAATTTCCGAGGAAACCCCTTCAAGAGCAGAAAGAATACAAAGTTCAATTTCAGTGGAACATCTGAATCCAGAGGAAAAGCGCCATGTCCAAAACATTATAACAATATATCAAGACCTTTTCCATTTATCAGACGAGAAGTTGGGTCATACGAACGCCATCCAACACGGGATCCAGACAACAGACCCAGTGGCTATCAATATAAAACAATACCGTTTCCCACCGGTACATAAGAAGGAAATCAACAAACAAGTACACAAGTTACTGGAAGATGAAATCATAAAACCGTCATTATCGCCTTACAATTCGCCCGTCTGGATCGTGTCGAAGAAGCCAGGACCCAATGGAGAACCTTTGTGGCGAATGGTTATCGATTTTAGAGAACTAAACAAAAAGACCGTTCCCGACGCATACCCGCTTCCGAATATCAACGAGATATTGGACCAATTAGGAGGAGCCAAATATTTTTCCGTGTTCGATCTCGCCTCTGGTTTCCATCAAATACCCATGAAGCCTGAAGATGCACCGAAAGCAGCATTCTCTACACCACATGGACACTACGAGTTCGTAAGAATGCCATTCGGGCTTTGTAATGCACCCGCGACTTTCCAACGCTTAATGGACCACACGCTTACGGGACATCAGGGCACGGAAATGTTTGTCTACCTGGACGATATCGTCCTTTACGCGAGTTCTCTCACAGAACACTTAATAAAATTTAAGAAACTCGCTCACCGCCTACGAGAGGCAAATCTCAAACTCCAACCTTCCAAATGTAAATTCTTACACAAAGAAGTCGCATATTTAGGCCACGTAATTACTGAGGAAGGCGTGAAACCGGATCAACAGAAAATTCAAGCCGTTAAGAACTACCCAGCACCTCGTACACCAAAGGGTATTAAAGAATTCCTCGGACTGACCGGATATTATAGAAGATTTATCCCAGAATTTTCTAAAACGGCTCGTCCGTTAACTCAATTATTAAAGAAAGACACAAAATTTGACTGGGGACCGTCCCAACAAATAGCTTTCGACCATTTAAGATCTGCATTACAAAGGGAACCTATCCTGCAATACCCGAATTTTGAATTAGAATTCCACGTCACTACAGATGTTTCTGAATACGCGATAGGAGGGATATTAAGTCAAGCTGGCGATGAAAAGGAACTACCGATCGCGTACGCTTCTCGCCTTTTAAACAAAGCGGAAACAAATTACGCGACAATAGAAAAGGAACTATTAGCTATCGTATATTGTGTAAGACACTTCCGACCCTACCTATATGGAAGAAAGTTCATTTTATTTACTGACCATCGACCCTTGGTATGGTTGCATAAAGTAAAGGACCCAACCTCGCGCCTCGTCAGGTGGCGACTGAAATTAGCTGAATACGAATATGAAATTCACTACCAACCGGGAAAAAGCAATAAACTTGCCGACGCCTTATCTCGTAATCCCCCTACAGTGGAGGCATGCCCAATACGATCACGAAAGGAAGCCGACGACGATTGGGAGGAGCCGCCCCCGCCTAAACGAGGCCCAGGGAGGCCTCGGGCCTCCGAAGCACCCACCTCTGCTTCGGAACCCACAAGTAAAACCCGCCTAAGAACGGCACCTACGAGAACCCAGCCGCACCGAAAGGTACGCAAAACTCCGACGCCTATAATATAGCCCGCACCAGAAACCCTGCCCGAACCGATGGACAGCGTAGTAGAAGAGGACCAAGAATAAGAGGACCAAGGAGAGAAGGACCATGGAAAAGAAAAGGGACAGACAGATACCCCTTATGAAATTATTTCACCTCCGCAGTCCCCAACACCACCAGAACAGGAAGACCCCGATTCCGAGGTGGAGTCCAACGCGTCGGACGAATCGACAACCGATTCGGATTGCTCAATAATCGAGCTGGACGACTCCTTCGATAAAGCGTACGAAGAAAGTCCTGATCGAGACATCAGGATAACGCCGTTAATTAGTCGCGACCCATTATCCCTACGAAAAGAAACACTTATTTTCTTTTTAAGCGCCGATGGAAAACCTTGCGACAACGGAACTAAACAGTTGCAAGAATCGGGAGCGCTAATGATAACAAGCGAACTCACGTTAGGCCGGGCCCACGTAACTTATAATAAGGGACAAATTCTGGTCGGTCTGGTTATTAAAGAAACTCAAAATACACCCTTAACCACAATAACTTGGGACGAGACTATTTCCTCTTTTAAACACACAATGCGCGAGCTGATAATATATTCATTCAGCATAGCCAAAACGCCTAGTATTGATCACTTGAATTGGGAGGATATCATTATGGATATCCTCGAAGCCGTCAACGAAGAAGAAATTAGCGTCACCATATGTTTACAAATAGTCCGAATCCCAGAGGAATCGGAACGCCAAAACATTATTACGGAAAACCACGCGTCCGCTTTAGCCGGACACAAAGGAGTGACTAAGACATACAATCGAATCCGTCATTATTATTTTTGGAAGGGAATGAAGAAGGCCGTGGAAGATTACGTACGGAACTGCGCGGACTGTCGACGGAAGAAACTCGTTCGCGTTAAAACCAAACAACCGATGATTCTCACCGACACGCCTGGACGTGCCTTTGACAAAATCGCATTGGATATAGTAGGGCCGTTATCAACTACAAGGGAAGGAAATACCTACATCCTAACTATGCAAGATTTATTAACAAAATACTTCGTGTGCGAACCTCTTAAACAATCCACAGCGATAAAAATAGCTGATGCGTTTATAAAACGATTTATTTGTCAATTCGGAGCTCCCAGAGCCATTCTCACTGACCAAGGAGCAAATTTTACTGGTAAATTCATGAAGGCTATCGCACAAAAGTTTAAAATCGAACAATTTCGAACCACAGCCTTTCACCCACAGACCAACGGCTCTCTAGAGCGATCGCATCTCGTTTTAACAGAATATTTAAAAATGTTTATCGGTAGATATAGTGACTGGGACGAATGGACCAATTTAGCCGCGTTTTCTTATAATACCAGCGTCCACGAGGGCACTGGTTACACCCCTCACGAGTTAGTATTCGGGAAAATAGCCCGGGTACCCAGTCGAAAACGGGTGCCCGAAGATTTTGAAAATGAAACGTACAACCATTATCTTTCAAAATTAAGTACGAGGGTGCAAGAACTGCAAACCGCTGCTGCAGAAAAGTTAAATAAATCAAAACTTCGGTACAAGAAATATTATGATCGTCACATAAACGAAGAAACCTTTAAACCGGGCGACTCTGTCTTCGTGCTAATAGAACCGAGAAAAGGGAAATTCGGAGACCAGTATTCTGGTCCACACACAATATTAGAAGTTATTCCTTCGCAAAATCTGCGAATTTCCTGGAAAGGAAAGACTAGAATCATACACGCTAATAAAGCGCGTCTTGGTCAAATGCGCGAGAACCCCGGTTGAAACTAATCATATATATATGCGAATATAATTTAATAAATGTGAATTCAACCATAGATTCCATCAACATGCCACACAGGAGGAAGAACCTCCGAAAGCCCTGGCAACACGCGGGAGGCATCCAGAGAAGGCTGTCCCGCATGCGCTGGACGAGACGGAATGCCCTCAGGGAGGGACGAAGCATATCACCCCTCCTCCCAAGGATTGCCTCCACCGTTGTTGTCAGGGAAGCAGACCCAGTCCCCGAGGTGATCACTCTGGGCGACTCGCCGACACCAGCGATGGACTGGGAGACGTTCCAGGAGGCCGTCACCCCGCCGCACAGTGCGTTGAATCAATGGGAAGTTGGGACAAAAATCATAATTTCCGAACTGATCAGTTTTCGACCTATATACCCCAATACTTTTTTAACCAGAATATATAGATGCATCGATTGGTGTATAAAAAAGTATACAGTTGCCTTAAAAAAAATTGAGGTGATCTCGATTTTTTATTGAATAAAAAGTTTTTTATCAATATTTACTTTTGCAATACGTTGTCAACTGAATACTGACTAACTTTTGTTCGAAACATTTTTTTATCAAAGTATTTTTATCACGTGCATTTGAAGTTAAAATTTTTTCATTGAAATATGTTTTACATATATAAGCTTATTTAGACTAAAAAAGACACTCTTTTATATTCAAAAGAACCAAAATGTGGTCATAAATTCCATCTATTTTTTTTCTGGTGATGTGGATAAGGAGGTATAAAATAGCAGGGATTGTCCTCACTTCATTTATTAATAATATCGGTAAGCGCGAATGTCAGTGCAGTGCTGGTGTTGCTGTCTCGAAAGCTTACAATCGACTGGCGACTCTCGTTGCAATCTTAAACACGACGGAGTTAGAAAAGGCAAAAAGATAGGGGAGAAAAAGAAAAGAGAATAGAAAAGGAAAACTTGAGAAGACAGTGGCAGCGATAGGGACAGCGGAAAAGAGTCATAAACAGAGAAAGTTAAGAGGTAGGCGAAGGACCGAGACTAACGAAAACCAGAACCCTGGTGACGTTCTCAAGGATGCATTGGAAATTCGTGAAGGGCCGGTTACCAAAAGTGAGACTAGCAGACAGGAAATAGAGAATAATAGCGTGACAGAGTTGGAAAGGAAAGAGCAATTCTTAGAAGAAATATATGCATTGGCGTGCGTGGTAATATTGCCACCACACTGGTCTAAAGAAAACCACTTTTCAAAGACATCAGAATTGCTGATGCGCACACGTCTTCCTAAAAAAATTTATTTCTCAAATAATTGCACGTAGAAACGCGATATTTTTATAAAGTATACACTTAGGGGAACCAAATATAAAAAAATCACGGATACGTTTTGATACGTATTTTTTAAAAAGTCGGTTGAAATAAAATTTTCATTCTCGGGACTAAGAAGTTTTCTAATGATCAGTAAGGGCATAAGCCTAAACAATAACTTTGAAACACACATACCCATAATACTAGAATCCATTGTGAATAAAATGAGCCAAGAATAATAAATTTTCTTAAGGTCTAAATGAAAAAATAGAAAGTAACTCTACTGCATATGAATTTCCAGTGACGCTTGAAGTCCTGAGATTCCAAGTTAAGATGGTAAATAACATCGTAAACAACTACGGTATCCTAGCAACCATAACCGAACTCGATTCCTGAACATCTTAATGTAAATATTAGATGATAATTATCACCCTGCAAAATATTTGATTTTTCACTTTTTGTCCATGCATCAACGCACTGTGCGCCGGTCCCTCAACTCACCCATCAATCCCCACCTCCTGAAGTCCCTATCCCATCCACCATCCCTCCTTGCCCAGATGTGGTGGATTCCTGGACACGGGGTCAGCTACGAGGATCCCAGATCATAGGGAGCTGACGCCCGAGTTCCTGAGATGGTTCGATGACCTGTATCAAAGTGGTCAAGACCTCACCTTCATTCTGGACGACCTCACCTACCAAGACCTCTCCTATTCCTGTCCCCCTTCCTAATCTCACATAATATTTCTTCCTTGTACATAGTTCCTCCTCCACCTCCTACTTTTAATTTATTTTTATTAAATTAGATATAGTTTTTTATCTTTTTTTTGTTTAGGCCCCTTGGCCAGAAAATTCTGTTTTTATTTTAGTTCCTTTCCCCCTTTCGGCAAAAATCACAAAAGAGAGAAAGGAAATCACGTTTCATAATCAATTCATCCCATCTTACATTCAAATAAATCCACCAAATCTTATTGTTAAGAAATGTACACATTTCTTCGCATAAGGGGGGAGGTGTGATATCCCACTATTTTCCGCGCGGTACTATTTAAACACCTACGTATAAACCTCCAAGTCACTCCACCAAAGTCCTTCCAAATCAACAAATACCCCTTTTCCCCAATCGCTGATCACCTCGATGATGTACCTTAGCGGTCCCCATCTCGAGATGGTCAGTACAAAACCTCCTTCGATTATTCGCCATACGAGGCACAAACTCCCCCCTCTTGCTAATTCTAAACAAGTCCCTCGCCCCAAAAACCCCTTAAATCGAGACCACGTCTCACCCCTTCTCTAAGACCCTACAAGTCAAGACCACGATCACCCCTTTCCCATTAAAACTCCCAAAATCCATCCGATGGGTTGAGCATATTATTCCCTATTCATAAAAACCCCGGAAATGTAATTGCGAAGAATATTTGGTGTACGTGACAGAAACGCGTCTAATAATAGACGCACCGTTGTAAAAACCCCAGAAGTCCTACTGCGACTTATTTATTAAATATGTCAAGGCCTATAACGCGCGTACCCCCGCGACAATGATATAAATACGAGGGGACCGAGACAGAAGTCCTCTTTCAACGAAACGTATCCGCGAAAGGACCACATAAAAGTATTTCTAAACAGTGTAAATCAACGACGTTCATCAAATTGTAAGCATTTATAATTACCATTTAACCGAATTGAACATCACCATCATCTATTTCAATTTTGTCTTATTATTGCTTATTACTTTCATATTACTATGCATAGTTATTGCTTATTGCTTTCATAAAACTGTGCATAGTTATTGCTTATTGCGTTCATATATTTTGTATTCTTAAGCTTATTGTATTTCATATTATCTTATACTATCAACGCTTATTGCTTTTCACATTATTTTGCATTTTAACGCCTATTGCGTTCATACTTTTGTCTTATTAACGCATATTGCCGATATCATTCTACTTTATTATCGTATATTGTATTTCATGTCCATACATATTTTGCTATTGCTTATTTTATATAAATGTCATGTGCTAATGCTTAATGTCCTACGCATAATTGTAAAGTGTAACTGCCATCACAAACAGTGTATGGCATAACCAAGTGTTTTGAATTGAATAAACACTCTTTATTCTAAATCACGCCTCGAACTATCGTATCCATTCTTCGGTTGCGGGGATTTCCAAATCAAGACAAGCTGCAGCGACAGCTGATCTCGGTCCGCGAACGCGAAAGTGCCAACAGTGTTTACCAACGTTCTTTCGCATGGGCCGTGTATAGCCGTATTCCTAGACGGATTTCGTGGAAGTATTACGAGTAAATTCATATATAAATGCAACAGTGAATGCAATCGCCCAGTCAAAAACAAACAAAGTTTTCTAACGGGTGTCTTCCAAGTGCGTATTCGAGTTCAAACCTTCCCTGGTCAGTCAGAGTGTTGATTTTAGATTCTCGCCAACCTTCCCTCAAACCAAGAGTGTTGAAATTTAGATTCTCGCAAACCTTCCCTCGAACCAAGAGTGTTGAATTTTAGATTCTCGCCAAACTTCCCTCAAACCAAGAGTGTTGAATTTTAGATTCTCGCCAACCTTCCCTCAAACCAAGAGTGCTGAATTTTAGATTCTCGCCAACCTTCCCTCAAACCAAGAGTGTTGAATTTCAGATTCTCGCCACCCCTTTCCTAAAGCGATCAGAGTGTTGAAACCTTGTATTCTCGCCTGATGATTGCCCCACCTGTCATTGTCCATGAAGACACCACCCGTGACATATAAAAATATAAAAATATAAAAATATAAAAATATAAAAATATAAAAATATAAAAATATAAAAATATAAAAATATAAAAATATAAAAATATAAAAATATAAAAATATAAAAATATAAAAATATAAAAATATAAAAATATAAAAATATAAAAATATAAAAATATAAAAATATAAAAATATAAAAATATAAAAATATAAAAATATAAAAATATAAAAATATAAAAATATAAAAATATAAAAATATAAAAATATAAAAATATAAAAATATAAAAATATAAAAATATAAAAAAATAAATAAATAAAAATATAAAAATATAAAAATATAAAAATATAAAAATATAAAAATATAAAAATATAAAAATATAAAAATATAAAAATATAAAAATATAAAAATATAAAAATATAAGAATATAAGAATATAAGAATATAAGAATATAAGAATATAAAAATATAAAAATATAAAAATATAAAAATATAAAAATATAAAAATATAAAAATATAAAAATATAAAAATATAAAAATATAAAAATATAAAAATATAAAAATATAAAAATATAAAAATATAAAAATATAAAAATATAAAAATATAAAAATATAAAAATATAAAAATATAAAAATATAAAAATATAAAAATATAAAAATATAAAAATATAAAAATATAAAAATATAAAAATATAAAAATATAAAAATATAAAAATATAAAAATATAAAAATATAAAAATATAAGAATATAAAAATATAAAAATATAAAAATATAAAAATATAAAAATATAAAAATATAAAAATATAAAAATATAAATATATAAAAATATAAAAATATAAAAATATAAAAATATAAAAATATAAAAATATAAAAATATAAAAATATAAAAATATAAAAATATAAAAATATAAAAATATAAAAATATAAAAATATAAAAATATAAAAATATAAAAATATAAACTATTCTAAGGGGGGAGGTGGCGAGGGGGAAGGTGGCGAGTGGTATGATGGGGGCGACCGCAACCTCCCCCCATCAACCCAGGGAGGCGATGGTGGCGATGGGGGCCGCGGCCGCCGCAGAGGCCCCATTTGGCGATACGGCGTCCAGGGATGTCGTAACCGCGCAACCATCCTGGACCCGAACACCAAGCCCGACCGCCGCATGTGCACCTGTAAGGATGCAGGCTGCGACCCGTCCCCGCCAGGACCCGCGCCATAAGCGCAATTATAATTATTGGCGCATGGTCCTAGGTATATAGAACATATACACAAACGTCGATAGAATATTGACACATTACACATAATAAATATGAAACACACAGAAAAATGCAATGTATTACATACCTGCGGAGGCGGCGAAGGCGGTGAAGACGGCGGTGGTGGCGATTCCGGTGACGTCGGCGCCGGCGACGCATCCGAATCCGCCGAACAGGTAGGCAACGGTGGTGGCGAGTTCTACAACATAATTAGCAATATAATATTCGCACGAACGCCTGATTTAATGTGGCTCGATTTCAACGGTTAAAGGCGATAAATGTCAAAATATTGATAAGTACATACCTCGGGGTCACACTCCGGCGCAATGCGCGAAAATCCCATTGCACAAAAAAAGTGTTACACCAAATATAACTGACCGTCTTTAATGTTTGAAGACAAATGGTCTCGCTGCATCTCCTGGCTCTCACATGTAAAAACCCCCTCCTATCATGAAATCGAGAAGTGCGTAGCTTTGCAAAAGTAAGATGCTGTTGTGCTTCACATTCATTTTCACTGACCATCCTCTCCGTATTCACACGCATCTTCTTTCCCTTCTGCTTTGGACACATCAAGCAACTAGACCAAATCCCTTTGTTCGCGTATCGAACGTGTATGGTACCACTTTGAACGGGTATTGAACGCGTATCGAACGACTTTCACCAGGTATCGAACGGCTTTAATCGTGTATCAAACGGTTTTCAACGGCTTTGAACGTGTATCGAACGGGTACTGAACGGGTATCGAACGGGTATTGAATGGCTTTGATCGTGTATCGAACGGCTTTGATCATGTATTGAACGGCTTTGAACGTGTATCGAACGGGTATTAAACGGCTTTGATCATGTATCGAACGGGTATTGAACGGCTTTGGTCGGGTATCGGACCGCTTCTACATAAATATCGTCTTAATCTAGCGTACATCACATGTAGGAAGTTGGATTGGGGGGAGGGTGAAGAAAAATATTTTCATATACATTAAAAATTGATTAGATTTTATTTATACATTTCTCTGGTGTTTAGACCACCAGTTGTATATTTTAAATACATTTTGCATGGCACAGAGTTTTGCGTGTCTACCACATCCGCAGAGTATTAACTACATTTAGTTTATTTAGAGATTTGATATCCTCGTAGTCAATGTCCAGCGTCTCAATGACCACGTCCGCTCTCGTATTTTCATCGAGGAAATCTGCAAGCCTGTCGCGTTTCTACTGCCCTTTAACGTATACGATATGGGATGCGTCATCTTCATCGATCGCATCAGCTACAGCTTACGTAATTAGTTGTTTAGTCATACTGTATGGAACGTCTCCATCTTCCCAACGTAGTCCATGATGTTTTGTCACCAACCACCGAATGCTCGATTTGTCGGATTTCGTAAGAAGAAATTGTGGTATAGGATTCCCAAAAATATAGTGCGAGAGAATTATCACCTTTCGTAGGACAGCCACTTCCTTCACGACAAATCTTCCATCCACGATGAACCCTTGCGGGTCAACGAATGTTGGTACGACCATTATCGGTACAATTTGGAGGCCCACTCACTTCCAAGACAGGCGAGAGAATGCAGTCTTTCTCGTAAAGCATCTCGATTTCAACGATGAAATTTTGAATGAATTTGGTACAGGAGAGGGCAAGTAGCGTGGCAATTTAATTTAATTTGCGCATCATATTTTTCAGCGGATTGTATTCAACCACCCGATCATGCAGAATCAGACAGTAGGCCGTAGAATTTGCAGGCACATTCTCTTTACACTCGATTTCTATGCGCACGTCCTCGGTGCCATTCTTGATCGACTCATTTTGTCGCGAGCAATCAATCACCGCGAGGGGCCAAATTGTAAAAATTCAGCCACAGTGAATAATGTCTCGTTGCAACTATACCCATAATATGATTTACGGAATTGCATATACATGAGGTGCATATACGTAGAGCAAGGATGATGCATCGCGGCTTTTCCAGCTGTGCAGATGCTTTCACGGCCCACGAATGCTTGGTCGTGCTCTGTAAGAGAGGATACTCGTACAGATCCCACGACTGAAAACAAATGCTCAGGTTTTGTCGACTATCCAAAGTATGTAGCAACGATAGCTTATTAACGTCATTTAATGTCACACGAGGCATCCGCCATTGTAGTTTAACTAATTCAATTTCTCGTTCCAACATCGGCGAACCTATTAGAGAATTGTTGTCGTTGCGGGATCGTATTAAAATCAATTCGTGACGCGCATTAATAATCATGCGTTTGTAGTCCTCGCAAAATCCCAACAAATATTTGAGTGGGATGCAAAAATTGAAACGATTTTTCACTATTGGCCCATCGCGTCGTTTCAAGCCCCATCCGGCATTCTCCATATTTTTGTCTTCGCCAGATGTCAGCGATACATAGTTTTTAAGCGTGCTAGTTATTCCAACGTTTTTGTTGCGATCAATCTCCACGCCATTCAGCTTGTATCGAATCTCATTAAATAAGAACGCCGCGCAATTATTTCCCAACATCACCGTTAATGCATCATTTGGCTTATTTATCTTTAATTTCCCCTCCACATAGAGAAAACTTTCGCACGGCAATGTGTATAAATCCTGCTGCTCTATAGGTATTCTTATCTTATCGCTGTATCCAAACGTCGTGTTGACGTATGGGTTGTATGTGTGAGTCTCATGCTTAACGATGTGATAATCAACCGTCGGCTTCCCTCCAATACTTAGAATGTCAGCCATTTTTCAACCTAAATGCGCCCAATGAATCCCAATGATTTAAAAAATGCAATGTTCGCAGCACTGAGCCTCTTCTTTTTAGCGTGATGGGAGCTGTTGCAGTTGTTGTTGTTCTAAACGATTTCACTTGGAAGAAACGGGTTTCTGAAATCGTTCAATACAAGCATCTCTTTCGTTCGCACGACATGTATTTTCGTCGTCGCCGTCGTACGTGCAGTTTGATGGTAATCTCTTCACCTCGAAAATCAAGCAACCGTCTGTCTTGATCCACAACGCGTATCATCAGATCCGTAATGACCCGTGCGGTGATTGGAAGGTAAATTATCTGCGCGGGCGTTTCCGATATCTTATATCCTGGTGGAACTCTCGGAGAAAATTCGTGTTTCGTATGTACACGCCTCCCATTGTTGTACGCGTCAGCGGTCACGCTACATTCTATACGAACAATGCTCACGTTCATGATACTAATTGGATCATCCGATTGATGCCACCGCTCTGGTGCTAATACCCGATTCGTCGAGAATCCCAGTGGCGATACAATGTTATTGGGCTTTGTAAAGTCCACAACGAACGAGCAGTACAGTTTGCTTTTCATGGTGTTGTTGTTGGGACGCAACACTACAGGATAAACATCGTTGTCACCGCCATCGGTACCGCCGAGATTTTGAGGATACCGTTCGAGTAATCGCTGCTTCAAATACTTGGCAATGGTGTCTAGTTCGTAGGGGCCGTGGGGAATCGTAATGTATTCATAAGTGGTGTCAACGCCGTTGTTGTTGATATCATAGTTTACGGTGAAGTAGTATTTATCATTGCTCGAGTCGATGTTTGGTATTGTGTGATAAGTTTCAAAGGTTAATAGGCCAAGCTCGTAATCATCGTCGTTCAAATCTATGGGTGGAAAGTAGCTCACCGCGGGGGTGCTACTCTTGCCGGTTAGAGTGAATGTTAACGACATATCCAGCTCCAATTGCTCGACTAGTACTGAATCAGAGTGGTGGGAAGTCAATCCTTAAATTTGGTGCCGATCGTTTGTAGAAAGCGTAGACATAGTTGTCCACAATTGCTCTGATTGTACTTCTGATAAGCCGTTCGATTATATTCAATTTTTACAGCATTTTTATCCACATATTTTACGGATTCCTTTAGGCGGGATCTCCTACATGCGACAGGTCGCTGCGACTGGTCGCAGCGATTTAACCCAGCGACTGGCCCCTAGGCTGAATCTCCTTGCCTGCGACTAGGAGCGTGCGGATCGTCCCGAGGCTCGGGTTCCCTGCGCTCGGGACGGGTCGGAACAATTCGGGCGGAGCCCCGATACTTTCGTATTACTCGAGATCCCGAAGTTCTCGGGATCCCGAGACTCGTTTCGAGCTACAAGCATGACCGCCATGAGCGGGCAATTTGATTTCAGTTCGGCTGAGCAAAACTCGGACACGATCGGTTCAAAAGCCAGCTATTAAGAGGGGGACCGAGACAACTCCAAACCAAGTCCATTGCCACAGTGGAACAGAATCCCAAGAAGCAAGGAAACCAGTCAGAATTCAAAAGTTGTGGGGGGATTATGTATTTTTATATATTTCTTATAAGCTACTAATATGAGCTCCTTTATGATTGTAACAGCAAAGACTACAAGAATTACGGAGGGAAAGAAAATGTGTAGAGAGAAGTGTCAATTAAATTGAACACAACAGGGGAGGCATTTTTGTTCTTTCTTTATTATTTCTAATTATATTTATTTATTCTTTCATCATACATGAGGCACTTACAACCAAAGGGGTGCAAGTGACATTTTTTACCCTTTTGAATTAAGAACAGAAGTGGTTAGTTAAATCGTTAAATGTTGTGAATAATGTAAGTAATCGAACAGTCCCCGGACAGGCCTGGTGTATGACACCCTCTAGTGCCAATCGCGTTTTCTCTTTTCCGAGACCCTTCTCGACGACAGCTAAATGGCCGGTCCCATATTCCTTATATTCGGCCAGCCTGACCTTAAGTTTGTTCTCGGACTTATTATCTAGAAGAAACAGAATATTAGCTTCAAATTTTACATGAGCAGCGTAAATACCAAATGTCACAGTGGTCAACTTATCTTTTCCCCAATGGACAAACAAGTCGGGACGATAATTACTGACGTGAAATTCCTGATGACCTTAATCATGTTGACCTGGCATCCCACAACATCAGAAAGTAACCACACGCTCGCTGTCTGGGTATAATCCCGCGTATTATGTACAAACCAAAGTCGACTTGATGTAGAGCAACACATGCTCATCCACAATCACACCAACGTCGGACAATCCGATGTCCATTTTTGGATTTTTCGAAATGGTCTCAGTTTCTGTGTTCACTCACAGTCATACAGACGTGTGTTTATGTGAACACCTCATTCACATCATTGACCATCTCTCTTGATGTTGCGGCGTTGCACAGGGGCTGTCCTCCTCGACGAGCCTCCAGTATCCTTCCCGTTCGTCGGCGAAACTCCCTGACCACGCCATTGGCTCATCACTCCTTTTTCTGCATGTATAAAAAATATGAACATATATACCATATACATATCATGCTAACTACCACACTACAACGGCAGCCCTTAAATTATTATTTACTACCGTGTTTACCATCGTTACAGGAAAATCGACGCGCAATCCTTTAGACATCTCGATCAGATGACTACATCGATACACCCCTTTCAATATCTTCCGGCTGCCACGCTATTGACCCTTCTGGTGCATTGAAATAATTTTTAAACTTGTCGCGCACCGCAAAACCCTCGGAATCTCCGTAGCCTCCGGGTCGACACAACGGCAACATATTGTTCGTGGATATGTTACGATCGGGATTTTCACGTTGACCATCACTGAGATGTTCATCACGCAACATATTGTGTAAGCAGCATGTTGCAGTGATGATGTGGTCTGTTGTTTCGGGCAGCACCGCTATTGGTGAATGAAATATCCTGAAAACTTGCGACAGGATTCCAAAAGCATTCTCCGATACTCTTCTTGCTCTGCATAAACGGTAATTAAATATTGTTTTTGTGTGATCTTCTTGGTTTTTGGGATACGGCTTCATCATATTTATTGTCAGCCTGAAAGCTTCATCGCCTACAATCACGTGCGGGACCACCACATCAGATCCTGGTAATGCCTTGTCGACGGGGAAATTAAATTGTCCGGATCGAATTTGCTGACCCAGTGCAGATTTCTGGAAAATTCCACTATCGCCTTCCTTTCCATACGACCCAACGTCGGTCACGACAAATTTATATTTTGCGTCTACTAGAGCTAGTAATACAATAGAAAAATAGTTTTTGTAATTGTAGTACAGTGATCCACTATTTTTGGGGCACACTATTCGCACGTGCTTGCCATCTAATGCACCAATACAGTTTGGGAAATTCCACTTCGTCTCAAAATCTTGCGCGATATTTTGCAAATCCAGAACACTTGGTTTCGGTAGGAATATCGGTACTAGTAGTAATCACTTTATTAATCCCCAATGGGGTTACAATCTCCTCGCACTCTTCTCCTTAACATTTATCCTATATCTACCTTAACCTAACTTATCTTAACTTATCCTATGTCCTTAAATCTACCATCGCCCGCTCGCTCGCCTCCGCATCGACCTCCCCCCTCTCACCCCCTCCTCCGCCTCTTGGACCTCCGCTTCCGCACGCTTCCCCTTCCACTCTCAATCCTCTTCTCACCCATTCACCATCCATTCCTCCACTTTCCTCTCCTAAACCTTCTCTCCTTCTCTCCAATCTCCTCATCCACTCCCCCCCTCCCCCTCATCACCCAATACCTCTATCACCACCTCCTGCCACCCCCTCTCCGTTCCCCATCCAGAGCATACTTCCCAGACGTGCTCCCACGTCTCCTCCCCTTGTCCACATGTTCTACATCTCCTCTCCTCCTCTCCCTCCCAGTATCTCCCCGCCTTCATCTCATTCCCCAATCTAAACCTAGCTACCCTATTCCACCTTTCCTCCCCCACCCTTTCTTCAAGTACGCTGGTACCCCCACCCCTTTCACTCTCCCATACCAAACATTGTATTTTGAACTTCTTATCTTCCCCCACCTCTCCTCTTCTTGCAGCCTCCTCTCCCTCCTCACCAGCTCCTCTCCCCTATCCCTCCCCCTTTCTACCTCCTCAACCGTCCATCCCCTGTCCTTAAAGTACTTCTCCCTCTCCTCTTCCCATCCCTGCAACACCTTTCCCCTCTTCAGCCTTCTCTTCATTTCCTCCCAACACTCCCTCGCCAACTCTCCCCCCTCCCCTCCTCCAAACTCCTCTCATACCCCCATGCCCTTAGCCCCGCCCCTCTCTTCAACATCCCCCTCTGCAGTTCCTCCCTGACCATATACCCTGGGGTACTCCTATCTACTCCCAACACCCACTTCAAGTACCTTTCATGTACTGCTTCTATTTCTTCCCTCTCTCTCCACCCCCACACCTCCACCCCATAATTCATTACTGCCCAGACCAGTTTGTCAAATAACCACAGCCTTCTCCCCCAGTCATTTCCAAAAATCCTTTTCCCCAACCCCCACACCTGCCCCATCACCGCCGCCCCCTTTCTAACCCTCTCCTCTACGTGTTTCTCCTGCCCCCCATTCCCCATCACTGTATATCCCAAGTATTTAAAACTCCTTACCTCCTCCAACTCCTTTCCTTTCCATCTCCAACTCACCTTACTCCACCTCCCACCCCCCCCTTCTACACCTCATCACCTTAGTCTTCTCTATATTTACCTGCAGGCCTTTCCCCTCGAAATACTTTTCTAGCTTCCCCATCATCCCCTTCATCCCTTCCACGTCCTCTGCCAACACCGCCACATCGTCCGCGTACGCTAATGTGTGGATCTTCCTTTCCCCCAGCCTCACTCCCCCCCAGCCACCTCTTCCTAACTCCTCGTCCATGTCCGCTATTAGGAGCGTAAACATAATCGGACTCATCGGGCACCCCTGCCTTACGCCCCTTGCCGTCCAGAAACACTCCCCCTTCACCCCCCCACCCTCACCCTTCTTATCGTCTCCCTCAATACCTCCTCACATCTTACCACTAACTCTTCCCTCACCCCCCTTCCCCTCATAGCCCTTATCAAGACCCCCTGTCCACCGAGTCAAACGCGGCCTTTGAATCTACAAATAACACCACCATCTTTCTCTCCTTCCTCCCTATTTGTCTGTTAATCAGATAATTTAGTGTATAAATGTGGTCAATACACCCTACCCCTTTCCTGAACCCCGTTTGACTCGGTGGTAGCAGTTTTTTCTCCTCCACCTCTACCCTCAACCTCTCCGCCAGTACCGACGCGTATATCTTATACGCCGTCTGCGTCAGTGTGATCCCCCTGTAGTCCTCTACTCTTCCCCCTGCCCCTTTCTTCACCACCGGCACCACCACGCCTTCCTTCCACCCCTCTGGCCACCCTTCCCCCCTCCAAACCCTGTTACATACCTCCCACAACCCCTTCTCAACCTCCTCTCCCCCGTACTTCCACACCTCATTTGGGATCCCATCCCCTCCCCCGGCCTTCCCGTCCTTTAAATTCTTTACCACCCTTCTGAATTCTTCCCATCCTATCTCCATCTCCCCGTCCTTTCCCCTTTCCTTTGCCCCCCCTTTCACAACCCTCCACTCCACCCCTCCCAACAAACCCCTGAAATACTCTTCCCATTCCTCCATTTTTATTTTCTCATTCACCCTCCTTCTCTTTCCCCTCTCTCTGTTCACCACCTTCCATACCTGTCCTTCTGTCCTCACCCCCTCTAGCTCATTTTCCCACCGCTCCACCTCCTTCTTCTTCTTTTCCTCACATAATTTCCTATAAGCCCTTTTCCTTTCTCTATACACCTTACCGTCCCCTCCCTCCTTTCTCCACTTTCTCAATTCCTTCCTCACCTTGCTCTTCTCCTCTCTGCACCACTCATCCCACCATCCTCCCTTTCTTTTCCTCTCTTCCCCCGCCTCTGACTTCTCCACCGCATCCTTTATCCTTTCTCTCAACTCTCTCCACTCCTCCTCCACCCCCCTTATCCCCTCTTCCTTTTCCGCAAGGCTTTCCCTAAACTTCTTTCTCCCTTCCTCAGTCCAATTCCCTCTTCCTCCTCCCCTCCTCCCACCACCATTTCTCCTCTCTACTCCACCCCCTCCCTCACCCTTTAACCATACCACCACCGGATGGTGGTCCGAATCTATCCTCTCCCCCACTTCTAACCTCTCCACCTTTTCCCAGGTATCCTCATTCCCCAACGCATAATCGATTACCGTATTTGCCCTCCCTCCGGTAAAAGTCCATTCCCCCTGCTCATCCCCCTCCACCCCCCCCGTTTATAATACTCCAACCTCTTTCTTCCAAGTAGGCACATAGCCTCCTCCCATCACTATTCCCCTCTTTATCCCTTGAACTCCTACTCCCCCTGTCTCCTCCCTCCTCATCTTCCCCTCCCCAGACCCGCCCCCCTTCTTCCCCTGTCCTAGCGTTAAAATCCCCCCCTATTAGCCCCCTCACTCCCCACTCCCTCTCTTCCATCCACACCCCCAGGTCCTCCAACTTCCTTGTGAAATCTCCATTTACATATACCCCCACTATCCTCCACCACTCTCCCGCCAACTTTACCTTCTTCGCCATTATCCCCTCTCTCCCTTCTTCCTCCTCCATTCCACTTCCAACCCCTTTCTCACCCCCAGTAACATCCCCCCTATTGCCCTACCCATCTTCTTCTCCCTCCGCGCCCACTGTGTATCCCATACATACCCCCTTGGCAACCTCCTCTCTACATTTTCCCATCCTCTTTCCTCCATCCACGTCTCACTCAGCACTAACACGTCCCACTCCTCCAATCCTTTCCAAAAATCCCCGTCTTTATTCCTTAATCCTGCTACGTTCCAGAATACAATCTTGTACCTACTCCCCCCTCCCCCCTTTTCTTCCACCTCTACCTCATCTCCACCCCCCCCCCCTTTCCCTAACCCTTCGCTCCCTGCTCCTCCACCCATCTCTCCCTCAACTCATCCCACCTCCTCACCTTCCCGTTCACCCAGATCTTCTTATATCCGACCTGCACCTTCTTTCCTCCCTCCCTTTCCCTTGCCGCCTCACTTTCCACCTTCCACTTCGTCTTTCTTTCTTCCTCCGTTAAATCATCCTCTATCCTTTCCCTCCTGCCCCTCAGCTTTTTCTTCGCCTCCATCACCTTTATCTTATCCTCCCTCCCCGCCAACTTCACCAAAATCAGCCCGCTCCCTTTCTCTCCCCTTTTCCCTATCCTTTTCACCTCCTTTATGCCCCCCTCCTCCATACCCATCTCTGCCCATAACTTCCTCACCTCCTTCTCCTCCTCCATTTCCTTCGCCCCCACCCCCCTTACTATCACATTATTTCTTCTTTCCTCCCTCTCCTCCTTGTCCTGTTTTAGCTCCATCCTTCTCACCCTAAGCCAACACTCTTCCAATTCTCCCCCCTCCCACCTCTCACTACTACCCCTCCCTTCCTTTTCCTTTTCCAATCTCTCCATCCTCCCTATTATCTCCTCCACCCTTCCTTCCCTTTCTTCCAGCCTTACTAACCTCCTTTCCATCCCCTCCCTCCTCCTATCATCTTCCCTCCTTTCCTCCTCCCACCTCCTTCTCTCCACTCTCCATTCTTCCTCCATCCTTCTTCTTTCCTCCCTCTCCTTCTTCATTTCTTCCCTCATCATCTTCATCTCCAACATCATTTCCTTCTTCATCCCCATTAGCCCTCTCCCCTCCTCCATCTCTTTCTCACCCCCCTTCTCCATTTTCTCTGGTGACCTCCTTGTCTTCCCACTCCTTTTAAATCCTGCCTTCCCATCCCTCATCTCCTCCCCCTCCTCCTCCTCTCTCTCTCTCGCTGTTTACCCCACATACTATCTATACACCCCACACTGCTGCCTACACTACTTATACTATCTTTTCTTTTCCTTTCTTCACTCGCCACCTTTCCCTTTCCTTCCTCCATCTCTTCTTCCTCCCTTCCTCCGCACTTTTACCTTGTCACTTCCTCTCAACTCCCTTCTTCTACCTTTCTCCTTTCCACCCGTTCAAACCTCCCGCCTGCACGCTCTTCTCCCTAACTCGCACCTCTCCCGCGCGGCGGCACCACTGCCCACTCTCCACTACCTGCGCTCTCTATGTACCTTCCCGCCTTTTTCCTCCTACCGCCACTACCTAACCTCTAACCTCTAGCCACTCAACCACCTCCTGTATCCCTATCACCCCTCTGTCGCCTGCCCTCTCCCTTTATCCCTCGCCCCTTCCCCGCACTCACTACCCTTCACCAACACTCTCTAGCCTTCCTACCCCGCCTCACACACTTTTCCTTTCTTCGCTCAACCACTCGCTTTCACACGCTCCTGTCACACTCGCGCCCGGAAACGGAAGTCTAACGGAATAGTCGGAAACGGAATATCGGTACTAACTTATTGCATAATTGCTCCAGAACGTTTCTGACAATCACACTTATGTAGCCGTACGATATTCTAAATGCAAACGACAAGGATCTGAAACTTTCTCCAGTAGCGATGAACCTGCAAAAAATATATTATCTAATTGTCTCAGCTGCTGCCTGTAAAAAAAGATGGGGGAGCACTCGCGATACGTCCGTGAAAATGAAGCGGGACAATAAACACTGTACAAGGTCGACAGAAAAGCCAAAATCTAAATGGCCGTTGTTGGATAAGCAAAGTTTTTGGGACAATGTATCGTTTGAGAGACGGCAAATATTTTGTACACACAATACGAGTTTTAAAATATAATAAATTTTAAAAATTCATTTCATTTATTTTATTATAGTACCCAGAGTAATGTGCAACAAACTGAAGAGGTTCAACACATTAGAAATACTACGGGTAGTGACATTCCAGGAACGTCGATGGATGTTATAGTAAAAACATAGTCAGAAAACAATATTCCTCCTTGGAGGAAGAAGATATCCGTCCAGTTCACTGTGAAAAAGGCACAGAAATGATTCGAAAACTATACTGGATTTATTGGACAGAAGAGCTCTCTTTGAGAAAAATTAATAGTCGACTCGACTTCGACATTTTTTGAAAATATCCCGTTAACCGTTGATAATTAATCGTTGGTTATGAAAAATTAACTTGCCTTAATGTCACCAGCAACTTGTCTTGTGGTGAAATCGGGTGTTCCACTCTCGCGGATGGGGATGTTTATATCTCGTTTCCGATGAGGTTTAACACAAAGGCAACCTGCTCCTTGTTCAAACGAAAGAATTGTCTATATGTCATTTCGTTATCCTCCAAGTGATTCGCAACTAGTACCCTGCCGTAGCCCTCTGTATTTCGATTTGCGTATAACCTGCTCACTGTCTTTCTCTTCTTCATTCTTTCCAACAGCGCTAACAGAAGTGCCTCATCTTCTGCCTCTTCTTGCAGCAATTGTACCACCAACGGAATAAAATTGCGGTTCATTTCGCAAATCTGTCAAATTTCTGACATGAGATCACTACTATCGTTTCACAGACACTATATAATATCGTTAAGAAAGTCACTTGTTTTGGAGCGATACTTTCACTTCGGAGTCGAAGTAACGAGTGTCGTTCTGGCAATGGTTGGGAGACGACCTGAACCAAGAGCAATAAACTAACGTCATTTATGACAACCCTGTTCAAGCTATTCAGGTATAGCGGAACTTGGAGTACCTACGCAGGCCAGTCCATACTTGCCTGTGCATTTCACAAGTGCGAATTAATCAGAGGAAATGAGACAAATATATTTATACGTATGTGCGGACACTTATCAGAAGAAGATAAGGGAAATTGTGAACTTCTATTGGCACTTTTGGGAAGGAGTAGAAGAAATGAAATAAAAAGAATATAGAAATGGCAGGATATTAATAAAAAATCACTTAGTGGATAACCGAACAACATATACATAATTCTTCCGATTAAATACAGAACAAGTTGATTTTGTTTTAAATCGCATTGGTAAGGATCTAACAAAACATCATTTACGATAGAGGAACATTAGATTTCACCACAAGGAAAGATCTTCGTGACATTAAAGCAAGTTAATTTTTCAGAAACATATTTTATTACATTTTATTGTCCTTGGCGCGATTTGAGGTCATGCCGGGAGTATAATAGTTATTATTATTATGATTATAATTATTTATTTACGGGTAAAGACCCTTTAGATTACAGTGAACAATTCATAAAGTTAAAAAAGAAGCAATGTGAAAGAAAAGAAAAGAGACGAAAATCCAGTACCAAAGTAAACAAACAATAATTAAAAGAAAATAATAAAACTAATGAAGTAATCAAATTAAAATAGAATTAGAATTAACGGACGAGTACAGAGACGTTACTACGAGCCAAAGCCCGCAAACGTTATTTAAACGTGGCCAATGTACCATTAGAAACTTTAAACGCGTGTGACTTTGAAAAAATTACAGGATGTGTAAAACATGTGCCATTTTGGCCCAAACCTCTGATATGGTCCGTAAAAGTTCGAGATTTTCATAAAAAAAATCCGGTGACTTCTTAATTTTTTTATGGAAATCTCGAATTTGTACGCCCATATCAGAGGTTTGGGCCAAAATGGCACATGTTTTACACATCCTGTAATTTTTTCAAAGTCGATCTGAACTTCCAGTCGTTCGCAATCAGGAAAAAATGAGGAAAATAAAATATTCGAGTAACACGCGTTTAAAGTTTCTGGGCAAAGCCAAAATGTCCGCAGAGTCGATGTAACGAGATGGGAAGTTATGGTGCTGCTTGTAACGATTTTAATTCAATTTCGCTGATTACGTTAAAAACAGCAGCCCTCGCTTCCAGAATAAGCCCTGGCGGAAAGGTCCGAACAGTCGCCGCAATGCTTCGGAAAAATAGTGAGATGGGGTCAGAATCCTGCTCTGGTGGTGGCCTGGTGATGTTAGTCAGTACCCTCTGCCTCTCCGCCATATTTCTTTCAAACATTTCTAAAACGGCGTTTGAATTACTCCGGCGCCTTTTTGGTGCTGGAGTGGACGCCTCGTCTGAGGTTCTCCTCCTTGAAGGCTCTATGTCGAGCTGTGCAAAATTCTCGCCATTTTCAAAAACATCTAGCGATGCTTCTGGCGCAGTGCTGTTGGTGTCCGCACTCTCGGCGTTGTGCTCGAGCGCTTCAGCCTCCTGAGGAACTTCCATATTACTCTGGGTACTGTAATAAAATGAAGAAAACAAATTTGTAAGATTTAATATGATTTTGAAAATCATATTGTGCTTAAAAATACCTGCCTTCGCTCGATTGGCACACTTTCCAAGAACTCCAGGCTGGTTAGCAACGGCCACTTCGATTTTGGCTGTGCTGCTGAGCCCGTACCATACTTATTTGCGCGTTTATGTTTCATATAGTTGTCGCGTATGTTACGCCACCTGTACTTGCAGTCACTAGCTGAAATAATTAAATAATACATATTATGCACGTTCGTGGCTACAGGAGAAACATTCAGGTCGTTATTATTTGCATGTGGAATATGATATGGATACATACAGCGGCTGATGAAGGTATTTTGATACCCTTTGAAATGGAATAACTTTTAAAGTGGAACTTCGTCACGCACGATAGAGTGAATCGGCCTCACGTTGCATATCTCTTAGAAAATTGCAGATTAAAAATTGATTTTAACGAAAAAACATGCTCTGAAATTTCATAAATGATGTACAGTAGCGGACAAAAAAATTACGACTTTTTCGAACCACTCTACTTCTATTACTTTTCAATATCAATTCAAAACTGCAGTATGTGCCTAATATACATATTCTGAAAGAGAATTAAAAGCTGTATAAAATCCAGTTACAATATTAAGATAAAAAATTTCAGAGAATTGTTCAATTACACCTAGTATAAATCACGAGATTTCTATCATTGCTACGCTGCAGCCAGACAGCCTACCAAAATAAAACTTGTCCATCACAAACATTCACTGAGGCATATGTGTCCCAACAGAGCCGAAAGGGTTAATTATATGAATGGCTTTTCGATTGTATTATTAGCTGTAACTGATGGAAAAAAATATAATTAAAGAATACTGTACCTGTTCTGTTCACGATTGTTGACACTTTCTTCCACACCTTGCTCTTCACTTCGTATTTTTTATGCTCCGGGTGAGCGGCGTCATAGAGGACACGATTAGGGGCTACAGCCTCTACCAATTTGTCGTCCTCCTCGCTCGAAAACACAATTTTCTTCGCCATTTCACGATGTTGTGGAAAAAGCTAAAACTGTCAGACTGACACTACACAAGTCTGAAGCGTACAGAAATGTTTCCTATACTGACTAACTATCCCCGTAAGTCGCGGTTTAAACACTATTTCCATCAGAACGTGCATCCTTCTGAGGGCGGAGTCTTCTGTAAAACTCTAAATACTATTGGTCACGAAGAAACTCCCACCTCGCTGATCGTACGTGTAAAAGTGGAAATATACAATAATAAAGTAACACCGGTGTTTTGGGTTTTTCCCCGTGCCGGTTTTCCAGCTGCCCTTAACGGATTTGTAGCGGACTACGGTTTACTACAGCTTTATGACACTAGACTTTCGACCCCCTACGCGATATAAAGTAATTAGGAAACATCTGCCAAGTAACTTGCAGAACAGCGGAAAATATTTTAGGATTAATCCCCAATTCCTACAAGCTAATTCTTCTACGCTCGGCAGGCAATAAACCGTGTTTCGCGAAAGTATAAAAGAATAAAAAGTATGGTCGGAACGTTGACCGTGACGAAAATTAATTTTATGGTCCGCACAATTACCAAAAGAAGAAGATGTTCGTATGTTAGATCGAAGAAGGTTTCCCTGGCAATGGGGTAGGAAACGAAATTAATCTGCAGTAATACCGATACGCCTCACGGAGAGTGACATGAAGAAAAGGGGTGGTCCGCTAACTGCGCGTGATGAGGCCCGCTTTGTCCTCTCTACAAATTCGAGAGAGATCCCTTATCTTTCAAGTATAAACACACATTGTAGTATCAAAACTGAAGCACGCGCTTACGTTTTCGGTACGAGAGAACGTCGGCCACAGGGAGGAGATAGATATTACTGGACAGAGGTGGAAAGCTGCTGTTTCAAAGGAATGCAGGAGCGATTGGTCATAATATAATCTCCTCCCTGTGGCACGCGTTCTCTTGCACCGAATACGTCAACGCGTGCTTTTGTTTTGATATTCCGACGCGTGTTTATATTCGAGGGATAAGAGATCGGTCTCGAATTTGGCGGGAGGTCAACGCAGGCGGCATCGCGCGCGGTCAGCGGACCACCCCTTTTCTTCATGTGGCTCTTCGCGAGGCGTACCGGTGTTTCTGCAGAATAATTTCGATTGCTACCCCACTGCCAGGGAACCATTCTTCGATCTAACATAAGAACATCTTCTTCTTTTGATAATTGTGCGGACCATAAAATTAATTTTCTTCACGGTGAACGTTCCGCCCATACTTATTATTCTTTAATACTGTAGCGAAACACAGTTCATTGCGTGCCGAACGTAGAGGAATTAGCTTGTAGCAATTGGGGATTAGCCTAAAAATTGTTCAGCTGTTCTGCAAGTTACTTGGCAGATGTTTCCTAATTACTTTATATCGCGTAGGGGGTCGAAGGTCTAGTGTCATAAAGCTGTAGCAAACCGTAGTCCACTACAAATCCGTTAAGGGCAGTTTATATTGTGTAGCTGACCAAAGGTCTAGTGTCATAAAGCTGTAGTAAAGCGTGTATCGATACGAACACTGCACTTTCCATGGCATATTTATCAAATTCTTTTAGTTTTATTGACTGTGCGACATAGAATACACGTAGTTAATGCATTCCTGCCAAATATTCGCAAATGCTTTTTCCGCAGTAGCAAGGACAAGATTATGTTGATTATAAAACAAACAAAAAATTTGTTCGGAAGTTTCCGGAAGGCAACTCAAAAGTCGATGATTGCTGATAATTTTTCAATTGGTTTCTTATGGAAAAGAAAATTATATGTAACTAATTATTTGCTATTATTTACCAGAATCGATACTACTCATTTCGGGCTCCAAAATTTTTTTCTTTTATATCACCAAAAATTAAAACACCCTATTTAAAATTCTGCACGAAAAATACATTCAAACATAGACACGTGTTCACACATACATCAGAAGTAGGCATATGATATTTTTACCTTTTCTAGGTGCTCATATTAGTAGTCTACAGATAACATATAAAAATACATACTCCCATAACTTTTGAATTCCCACTTCTTTCCTTATTTCCTGAGATTCTATCCCACTGTGGCAATTGGTCGCACTGCGACTGGTCGCTAGACTCCCTTCGGGAGGAGTCTAGCGACCGGTGGTCGCAGTGCCAGCCTGCGACTCGATATAATGGGAAACAGACCCTCATCGCATTGTGTTGCATCTCGAGTAGCCTAGGCAGGTAGTCAAACAAACTCGCGGCAGGCTCCTATGTCTGGCGCATACCCGGCGATCGCAGACGCTTGTAGGAGAACAGATGCATGCTTTTCCATTGCACCAGTATACTGCGACCGGTCGCTGCGACCAGTCGCATGTAGGAGATCCCGCCTTTAGTCGGTCGAAGATTCCCAAAGCTGTCGAAATATATAGCTCGACACCCTCTCTTCGCATACGCCACCCAATGAGTCCCCGGTCCCTCGACATTGTCCAAATTTACAATACCGCTCTCGTTTCGACGTACTTCTCCCGCTGGTAGCGCGTTACGCTTAAAAACACCTCTAAAGAATGGAATACGCATACGTTTTGCCAACTCCTCCAATTGTGCATCGGTAGTTACGCCCGCGGGCATTTTTATTTTCTATTCGACGTTTTTTTTCGTTTCGATATTCCCTGTCCGCGCTTGTATGGTGCGAGATAAAGTCCACGACCTTCCATGGAGCGATTATGACGTTGCATTTCCTACAGCTGATGTTGTGCCGCCATATTATCGTTTACCGCCTTGGCGATCCCCGCCGTTCCACCAGCTAATGATCCGAGAACACCTAACAGCGGGAGAAGTGGTAATATACCACCCAGTTTTGCCATCGGAAGATTCCGCTTTTTCGATGCTCTCTTTCGAGTCCCTTTGCGCAATTTTGTTTTCATCCCCATTCCGATTTTCGTCTTGGCCTTCATAGCTGCCCAAATAGCAGTAGCAGCACCTCTTTCACCCAGAGTCGAGTATCGAGCAACGATGCGTTTTCGCGCTTTGTCAGCGAGAACGTTATCTGCCGCGTGCCTTTCACTGAGGTCGTTGCTACGTGAATACGCAATATCGTGTTCGCGACACGCTGCGTCCAACGGATTGATACCTTGATCCCCTCTAGACAATCGTTTTGCCAGATGAGTTCCCGGGCCGCAAAACTGGTATCTCGGAATATGTAATTCGATAGGTAGCGCGTTTCTCGCTCGATTTATCAAATCACAACCGTTCTCTACTCTCGTTAGCGACATTCGCCACAGTTTTTAATCAATGGTGCTGGACCGTCGATATGCGTTCGCTGCCAAGGGCGATTATAATGTTCCAGACACCGACAATACTGCTGAACCTCAGAATCGGCTTTTATGTGCTCGGGGAGTCTGTTCCACAACTGATCAATGTGTTTCCCAAACTCTCGGAGTAGAATAATCTTTGGTATATATTTCAACTGCTAAGAGGTTAGGTCTCGAATATCACAATTATCCGACAGGACCAGAAGCATTTTAAATACTGAGCCGTTTTGCTGCGGCGTGGATCTATAACTAGGGCGCATCACCGCTTGGATGTATCAAAATCATTTTTCACAGTTTGTGGAGAGGATGCGATTCGTGCGACAACCTGTAGCGATACGTGTGACAAATTTTGACGATAAATCGCAAATGATGTCTCCGAAAACCAGACGTAGACATGGTAGCATGCTACCAAACACTATCCGCTGCCTCGTTTGTGGCCCATCAAATTGTGGAAAGACCAACGTGCTGGTGAGCTTGTTGGAAAGTCCTCACGGCGTCCGCTTCGAGAACGTGTACGTGTATTCCAAGTCGTTGCAACAGCCGAAATATCAGTATTTGGAGAATTTATTGACTCCGATAGATGAAATTGGCTACTTTACGTTTTTGAATAACAGTGACGTCATCCCACCGAGCGAATCGCTTCCGAATTCCATTTTTATCTTTGATGACGTGGCATGTGACAAGCAACATGCGATAAGGGAATACTTTGCAATGGGGCGCCACTCGAACGTTGACTACTTCTATCTCTGCCAGGCATATGCAAAGATTCCCAAACATCTTATACGCGACAATGCCAATCTGTTGATTCTGTTTAAGCAGGATGGTACCAACTTGAAACATGTGTACAACGATCATGTAAACACTGACATGTCTTACGAGGATTTCTGCGCTGTGTGTCGTAATTGTTGGCAACGGGAGTATGGTTTCGTGGTAATAGAGAAGGATAGCGCGATGTCCAATGGACGTTATAGAAAGGGATTTAACAAGTTTGCTGTACCGTGAGATGGTCAATTGTCGTCAACACGTCGGTGGGAAAGCAACGTCAGCGGTACAACGATGATTGATATTGTTTGGGATTGGTCGTAGCGGTACGACCAAACGTGCGCATGCCCTTTGTTGCGAAAGAGCGCGACTTTTGAACGCGTTTCTGCTACCGGTATAACTGCTGGGCGATCGCGGTGACGGCCTGGTCGGGCCATCTCGGGATTGACGCCTGGACTAATTCGCTATTATTTCATCCCACTAATTAGCATCGTCTCGCGAGACGTACGTGGTCCTCGCTGATTGGCCAGCTGTGCTCGTTCCCGAACCGGTGGTTTGGCTCGTGCCGTCTCCGCGATCTCGCCCTCTTCTCTGTGAATCGCGTAACGATACACATCGTGGCTCCTCGCATCGTGAAACACAAAGAGCAATCGGCGCTCCGATAAATCTATCACTTTCACACTAAAAACGTTAATGTTTAGTATAAGTACTTTCGCGCTAGTTAATTAAGTTTTGATAAGTGTGTGTGACTATATTTTGTAAATTAAGCCCAAGTTTCCGCGACTTTAAGAAACGTGCTCGCTTTATTGTGCCGCCATTAGTGTACAATCAAATTCTAAAGCTATTAATTGAGGTACGCCCCTCAGATTAAATCGATTGCTTGTTCGGAACGTTGGTGCTCCACGTTCTTGCTTAGACAATATCGATACTCTGAAGATTAAGGATCGCGAGAGAATACCGAAGGAAATTGCAAAAACCAACGAATACATTCACAAGAAACATTAGGCTTTGAAGACAGGCAAGATGGAGGAAGATGTTGCGTTGGAGAGATACTTTAAACCTATTGTCGAACCCTTAAAATATATTGTGGAAAATACCACAGCGACAGAAGCTGACATATCACCGCCGATGAGCCCAGACGTTGAATGGAATGAAACATTAACGCCTAACACAAAAATCCATTCGAAAGGGAGCACATCGCAAAGGACAAAAAGTAAACGACACATGGCATCTGAATAATCACCGATAACCTCTACACCAGTTCAAGCGAAACATAAACGGTGGAATGTTACATCAAATGAGTCTCCCGTTCCTCCCACATCAATAAATTTCCCAGTGTACAATTGCTCTCAACCAATGATGCTGCCGTTTTCGAAACGAGTCCAGACGAGTCGTTTGTAACATCTATCAGACAGCAACTTCAAACACCCGAAGGACAAGAAACGTTTCGCAACCATTTCCGCCCGCTAGGTCAAAACTAGATGACCACAATCCTAAGTGGTGATATGGATACAACAATAGACTATGTGTACGGTGTATACTTTGGCAATAGTGGACCGATGCTTGGGGCTTCAATATAGACAATAAGGCTTTCAATATAGACAAGGATGATAATATAGTCATAGATGGTGTAAAATACGGAGGAACACCCGGTCTTTACGAAGTGATTTTCAAGAGAATTCCCGATGATACTATATACACCGATGCTGATAAACAAAAATACAAAAGTATACTGCTGGCGACGAATGCCCACAGACGCGGTCATGGTGCTAAAAAGCCCGTATTGAGCAACAAGGGATACAAGTACAAACATGTAATTGCACAGCTACTCCCCCAAATCAGTCAGTAAAGCAGGGAAAGGTCTAAGGACACCACGAGCCATGGTGGTAAACAATAACAAGATCGATTACGTACACTGGGACGATACTAACGAGCTGGTGGATCGATTGCGTTTGCTGGAAGTGTCGCGTCAGGCGGGTAACAACTCTCATGATCCCGAAATTCTATCTATTTACGAGGAACTACGTGAGGTAGGCCTCATTATATAAATTAAACCGCACGCCAATGATGTGCACTGTATGCATCGGGATGCCGATCAACAAATTTGGTGTATCACTGGAGCAGCTAGAATGGACTATTACAAATGGAGCGGTTTGCTTCGAAATTATATGCGAGATAACGCTCTTTGCGTAGCCGGTGCAGACTTTAATGCACAATCGCGCAAGATACGACGCGTAGCTCAGCCGGTGGCCGACACCGATGCCGTCAATAAACTATACATGGAAAAGAGCATTAAACTTTTGAGAGAGCAGCAGGAAGAATTAGAGAGGAAGCTGGTCGCGTTTCAGACAGATATGCTGACGTTGCAAAACCGCGTTCAAAAGATATCACAGGCGTCGAATTCTATCCCGCAGCAGCACTGCGAAGAAGAATCATGCGAGGCGGTTGAACTTGTCCCTGGGCCGATGGGGAGCACTTAATGCACGTGCCCGATAATTATCACATCATTCGTCTCAAAAACACCTCTGCGATCAAACATGTAGCCAATATCGAAATCCAAGAGTAAAGAAAACCACGGCCACATGAAGCTACAACTTGTTGAAGAATTGCATGTTCCAGCTCGAACACATTTCCCGCGAAGACGCGTCATAGTGCATGGATACGATGATCTGTGGCAAGCTGACATTGTAGAAATGCGTCCATACTCGCGATTCAACCAGGGTCACCACTACATACTCATCGATGTGTTGAGCAAGTATGTATGGGCATTGCCGCTCAAGACTAAAAGTGGCGCTGGGGTGAATAAAGCGGTTAGAAAGATATTTAGAGATCGATATCCGAAAAAGTTGCAAACTGATCAAGGAAAAGAATTTTACAACGCCGATGTGCAGAAACTCTTGACAAAGCATGACGTTAATCATTATTCGACGTATTCGGTGATGAAGGCCTCCGTCGTAGAACGTTTTAATCGAACTTTGAAGAACAATATGTGAAAACTGTTTACGCTCAACGGAACCTATAGATGGACCGATGCGCTACCAAGTCTACTTGCAGAGTATAACGCACGAAAACATAGAACCATCAGAATGCGTCCTTGCGATGTTACCCCTGCGATCGCTGATAAGCTGCTGGCCACCGTAATACAGCGAAATAAAAATCGCTGCTCCAGCGAGATTCAAGTTGGGCGAGTTTGTACGCGTGAGCAAATTTAAAACCATATTCGATAAAGGCTATACACCGAATTGGACAACGGAGGTGTTCAAGATAGCCAAAGTACAGACAACTAATCCCGCAACGTATCTGCTGGTCGATTCCTGTGGAAAACCTGTTGCCGGAGGATTCTATGAACACGAGTTGCAACACGTCACCGATCCTGATGTATATCTAGTGGAAAAAGTGTTGCGTAGAAAGGGTGATAAGTTATACGTCAAGTGGCTGGGGTTTGATAAATCACACAATTCTTGGATAAATAAAAATAATGTATTGTAAAATAATAACACGTTACTCAATAAATATACATATACATGAGTGACCAATTTTATTTTTTTACACATTAATTCCACCATTTATAATCCAGTTAATATATACAATGATACATATGCAATAATTCCACTTTTTATAATAATTTCCATACATGTGCGAAGAATGTTATATTACACAATAAATACAATAGTTTCTATATTACATCGATATTTTTACAACGGAATTTTATAACGGTATTTTACAATGATATATTATAATGTCCCCGGGGCAGATTGTCGATCGAATCGGGTACGATATGCCGCTTGTCGTCGTACGGACTTAGACCGATTTTAGATTCCGAAATGGTGTACACTTTGTGCAATTTAAACCGTATGCCTGATTGCCTGCGAGCCATTTCGATCTCCCTGTGCAAACACTGCGCGTAGTCGTCGAAAGTTATCCTACTGGCTATGACGTTAGTTTGACACCTTTCGCCTTTTTCGTATCTTATTTACCGTCTTCGCGAAGTGCATACACCTTCGCTCTAAGACCAACGAATTCGGTCATTATCGCACCGTTATTTTCATCCTTCATCAGCCCCGGAACCATCTTATTTACGCGTGGCATATTATATGGATTGTCAGTAGGATAATCGCTTGTGTCGAATCAATCGATACTGTGTTTCATGGTCTCGTAGATATCTTCGCATCGAATGTGATAAATGAGACTGTCTGTGTCAGTGTATAGAATTTTACAATTTGGTCCGTGCTTGGACGACATGTACTCGTGGTGAAATTCATACAAACAAATTTTTTATATGTCCAGAATGCACATACCCACATATATCGGTTTGTTGAATTTCACCTCGAGCTTTCGCATTTCAACAGCTATTAAATTTTCCGAAAAAACACTTCTGCTGTGGAAATTCGGTTTCGCGATCATTGCCTCCGCGCCATATCGCCCTTCCCAATGTGTCAAAAGTTTTACATCCACATGGTTTCGTACATTTTCCATAGTTTTACCGAATACCGCGTTGTTCATCAATTTTTACAAATTTTTTTCAAAGTCGTTTGTCGCGCTTGTTCTAAACCGTGTATTGAGTTCGATGTAATCGCGGAGCCAGGGGGATTGAGCGAATTGAAGCACGCGGTGTATCTTTGTAATATGAAGACCGTGACGCGTGCACTGCTGCAGGTTGCGATAATGTATAACGTAACGCTGCTTATCGTATACCGTCGCGAGCAACTTGTCCTGTCTGCTTCTAGGTGGTTTGGCACGCGTCGGGCAGAACGGTAGATCAGCATTAGCGTCGTGCCGACATTGCGGATATTCCGGATCTACCTCGAGAATGTATTCCGTGAGCGAATCGACCGGGATTGAAGACACGTTAAAATTTGCAACATCTTCGACTCATTGAAATTTAGCATATGGCAGGGGCTGACACATTGTCCATCTATACAAATTGTTCACATCATACAACAAGTACATGGCATGTACTTGTTATTGGCATGTGCGTATCTTCCGGAACATTTACTTAAACCCCCACGTATACCGCGTTCGATAAACATGACCATATCGATGTCTGTGAGCCATTCAAATGTAATTTTAGTATGTTTTAGCATTGCATCCCATGTGAAACCAGGTAGAGTATAATAATGCGCTGAATCTAATCCGTAACTCTTGATACAACTTTCGCGAAAATTTTCAAAAATATCTGCCAATAACAAGACAACTGTTTTCAAATACAAGTCGCTGTATTCGCCCAAGGTTCCAATCTCGAAACGCTGCCAGACAGTTTCGGCGTGTGCGTAATCGCTCTCGGATACAGTCTCACCCGTTCACGAACTGTAGAATGACTCGCGCGGCGGTAAGCATGGGTCCTGCAGTTTGTCCTCGCAATCAAGATATTCATATGGAAAGACACCCTTTCGCGTCAATAAATTGAAATCCTCGGTGGATAATGTTTCAAATTGGGATCGTAAAATTTTTAATTGATCTGTGCTAAGAAAGGATGCTAATTTGTCGAGACTGGTGTTGATAAATTTGTACGAATCGATGAATCGCAATTTAATACAATTTCGCTAGTCTGAATCAGCCGTATCTTCGACATTTTTTGTGAAAGAAATATACTTTTCTTTAGTTATGGGTAATACGTCAACGCTGCCTTCGAAAGCGGTAGCTATTTCCTTGATAATGAAATGTGAATCGTAGCCGGATAAATTATGGAAAACTATGGGGATGTAAAACGGGTTTTTATAATTTAAATTGCACTCCGAATGTGCTGGGTCTCTAAACCGTCCGGACAGATGGTAATGATCGTGGACTCGTATATCGCTAGATTTGAATGGTTCTTCGCAAATATGACAGTGTGTTGCATTGTGAAATGTCGACAACTGTTCGGGAGTTAAATCATGCATTGGAACATTACTGGCCAGAATGGGTTTGAGAAAGTTTGCAAAATTTTTCAATTCGTTTACGAACCTCGAAACACAATCCGCGTCGCGGCGACATCGATACACCGATAACGATGTATCGTACGAACAATGCATATAATATGCGACGCTATGCACATTGTGGTGCTGATACGCGCGCAATTTATTTATATCACCAATTTGGCGGTTGTCCTCTGTTTTCTCGATGATGCACTCGAGATCTGCGTACACCACGAAGGGGAGTCGCTCCTTCCTGCAGTGGTTGCTGAAGCTGAGCAAATTTTTGCCTTCGCTGGGCAGCAGAATGGCGCAGTATTCATTTGCCCACAGTCCACTGCATGGTTCTCCAACTTCGCGGCGGATCCGAAGTAGTGCATGCATCTGTAAACCCAAAATTTTTTATTTAATTTTTTTTTCGCAACACATTTCAATATTTCATAAGTTTATATACATACCGATCACAGATGAATTTCTTGGCTTTGTTCTTGCTCAGCTGTGCGCTCACCAGCCGGGACAAATTCTTGATCCACACAAAGTGCCCTATATCGCCGTGCTCTTGCTTCGGTGTGTAGAGCTGGTTGACGTGTTGATCCCTCTTTTGGCTGATGAGGCGCAACGGAAAGACCGTCGACCCTTTCTTCGTCTCCGCCTCGAAGGTGTACACATTGACGGAGAAGTTGTTGAGCCGTTCAAACTTCCCGATATGCTCCAGGAACATTGGGAGCTCAATGCCCTGGAAATTTAGCACAGATGTATAGTGCGGGTATGAACTTGAGCGATCGGGATGTCTTTCCACAGGATGGAGAGCGGCGACCACTGCCCACGCGAAACACGCGTTGTCCGGGGATTGCACATTGATCGTTGCCTTCTCCAATGACAATTCCTGCGGCAACTGGATGTGACACCCGGCACGCAGCGGATTGTACTTGTTGACATTGACGGTCAGATTCATGATTCTCGTCAATGCCCATCCGCTGTCGCGTTTCTGAAACTCTTCCAACGATGCCAGGGTGGGTTCGACGACGCATCTCTGGTACCACTCCTGCAGATCGGATGTGCCGAAGAGTTCGCAGTTTCGGGTGTTGATGCTTTTACAAGCATGCTTGTCAGCGGCCACAAATTCACCGTTAAACACAGTGTTCACTTTGAGGTGCCGATGTTTCCTCAAAGCACCCCGCACATGCTCCAGCACAATGGTCGCCGCATTCTGTAGGAAGTTGCGCTGCTCAATATAGTTTGAATTTAGCACTGCACCAGTTAACACGCGGCTATCGAAAGCTGTGTCTATTTCACGCCACAAAAGTCCTATGCTAGAATGTCCGGCACCTTCATGCACGAAACGGCCACGCAACGAATGTTTTAATCCTTCGAGCTGCGCGATTCGAGCAATCAGCGATTGCCGAACACCGATCGATAAACGCGGGCGTTTCAGGCGGCTGTGTTCTTCCAACGATTTGATGCACTCGTCGCACCGTTCTTCCCACGCCAGGTATTCTTCTCGCGAAATCAATCGTGCGGATTGCTCCAATAATTGGCGGATTACTTGCGCGAATTCTCCCATGGTCGTAAATGGAATGTTGTAATATGTCTTTTCCACGCAACACGTTGCAACGATTTGAGGCTTTGTACAGTTTCGAGCGCGCTTTTATGACCGGTGTCATGATTTGCGATCTCTGTCTTACTCTTTTAGCGTACCCCCTCCCTCCAATGCAAAAACGACGATCCGACCCAACATGGTTCTACGCAGTTTCTGCTGATACAGCAAAATTCTTTCTATGATTCACGCATATGACGAATTAGTGCGCAAGAGTATTATATTACATTCAACACGTGTCGAAACTTTTATCCTTGAGGATGGGGCTCAAGTTACATACGATCTTTCGATATGCTGCGAAGTTAAGATTGAAACACATTATGGAAAAATTTGGTAGCTTTAAAATAAACTGCTGTGGTGGGGGAAGCAATTCCACCTCTATTTAAGCCAGTCTCCCGAACGCTATTCAATCAATCGCTCAGTAGCCTCAGTGACTTTCGACGGAACAAATTGTGCTCTGAAAAAAATGTGCAGTACCAGTGCCGAAGGAAACGTTGACGCATGAATTATTACGTTCCGATCGTGCAAGATGATGGTGTAGCTCAATGCGGGGAGGATACAGTTACTTGGTAAGGCTTAATTTTCACATCTTCTCAAAATTTGTTTATGTTTATTCCTAATACGAGCGGACACTTTCACAGTTTTGATTGTTCTCTTAGCCCGCGCCGAACATGGCGGATCATGGTCAGAAGATACGCATTAACATCCATGGGCAGCAAATATTTGGAAATTGGAATCAGAGTACGGCCTACGATCGATGTAGAAATTATTCTCGGCGACAATCGTGGGATGTATCTCACGTTACCATATAATACATGGGGTGTACTATGCAACAATCGTGATGCTATCGAAGAACGTTCACGATTACCTGGATCACCTTCGATGCAGATGGATCAATTAATGATGGATTTTAGTGATATCTATAATTCTGCGATTGTAAAGATGATGCTACATAATAAGCCACTGTATTTCAAACCGGAAACAGTATCATTTTTATTAAATCTTGAACCATGTATAGACTATGTGTATCCGCGGCTATATCAAATTAGAAGAGATGTGAAGACGATATTTGAAACTTTTGTTAACGTGCTACAACAGAGCGATGTTGCCTGCGAAATATTAGATGTGCGTCGTGCTGCTAAAATCATATGTGATAGCGAACATTACTGTGAGAATTATCATGTAGATTGCGAACTGGTAACATGCGCCATCAATGATATTCTAGCTGATGCTCGTGGGAAAAAATGTTAAATTATATTCTTTTAATTTTAAAATAAATTTCTTAAACGTATATTTTTTCTCCATTTTATTTATCCATCGTCCTCCTCGCCACTTAATTCTAAGATTCGGCGTTTATTTCGTTCTTCGCGCTGTGAAAATGACATCATCACATGGAGATGCTCGGGGAGGACTCATATTACACACGATCGCGTGATACGTTGCGGTGTTACGATTGAAAATCATTTTTAAAAAAAATGGTAGCTTTAGAATAAGATGTGGTGGTGGGGGGAAAGAAATTGCTCCTCTATTTAAGCCAGTTCCCGGACGCTATTCATTCAATCGCTCAGTATCCTCAACGACTTTCGACATGGGGTCTACTATTCGACAACCGTGATGCTATCGAAGAACGTTTACGATTACCTGGATTATCTTCGATGGGGATTGATGATTTATCGTTGGACTTTTTTCGGATCTCTGATTCGCCAATTATAAAGATGACAGATGGTGATGATACAGTGTATTTCACTCTGGACACAGCAATATTTTTATTTAGTCTTCAGCCATGTATAGAGTATTTGTATCCGCGGCTGTATCAAACTGCAGAAGATGCGAGTGTAAAATTTGAAACTTTTGTTAACGTGCTACGGCAGAGCGATGTTGCCTGTGAAACATTAGATGCGCGTCGTGCTGCTAAAATAATACGTGATAGCGAATACTACGACGAGGAGTATCTTGTAGATTGCGAACTGGTAGCATGCGCCATCGATGATATTCTAGCTGATGCTCGTAGGAAGAAAAAATGTTAAATTATATTCTTTTAAAATAAATTTATTAAACTTATATTCTGTCTCCATTTTATTTACCCGTCTTCCTTCTCCTTTCACCACATAATTTTAAGATTTGCAGACACTGCATAATTCTATTTCGCTCGAGCGTTCTTCGCGCCGTTGAATGACGTCATCACGCGCGACTGTTCCGGAGGTTACACGACACGTAGCGACGTTAAATCAGAACGCTTCGAAATACTGTTAGCTTTAGAATAAAATGTGATTGTATCACTATGTAGTGTCGTCTCTTTCCCTCTCCCAGATTTTAGCTTTAATGTAATGCTCTATCTCTTTCCCACCCTCCGAAGACGCGGTGCGAAAACGCCGATCGTTCCCGAGATTGTCCGAAACAATTCCCAATAAAAATAAATTATTATTTCTCTGCGTTGGAAATGTCTGTATGTCGCATATTGGTTTGGAAAAAAAATATTTGGGGGTGGGCCAAGGTCATTCTATCACTCGGAAAAAAGTTCTCGGGGGTCATTCACTCCCTCCGGTTAGGTTTAAAAATTTTTCGGCGGTGGGCCCGGTCTCCGCGGCGGTTCGGCCTGGAGTGATCCCCTCCACGATTGTGGCTTCCCCCACTCCGCGGCTCGTGCGCGCGCAACCGGTCTTCCTCTCCCCGCAGATCCCGCGCCCATGTTTCTCTCCGCCGCGCTCCCCCGCGCGCCCTCACTCCCCCCCGCCCCCGCGTTCCCCTCAGAGGACCTGGGTTAGAACCCGCTTTGCTATACTACTCAAACCCTTCGAGGGTCGAAAGCCATAAAATTCGATGGGCACTGCGTGGTGTTGTCCTCGCCACGAGGTGACGGGCGTACCTCCAGAATTACTCTGTATTTGTTTAGGAAATAAAATAACTCTTTATTCTTTATCGTATGGATATGGACATGTCGCCGATGGATTCCTTGGGGTTTTCTGATGAAAATCATTACAAATGTCGTGTAAATTGGACAACTTTTACATAGGCAATACAAATAGCTTGTGTCGATGTAGTCCGATTTGCATAATATTTGGTATGATTTTCATCAGAAAAACATAAAGAATCCATTGGCGTCTCTTCCCTTTCGACACGATGAAGAAAAGAATTTCTTAATATACTGTAATGGATATTCCACCCTCGACTGCGGGCGATCCCAATTCATTACGTTCGACCCAGTATTCGTACCCTTTTCCGGAAAAAGCCATAAAAATCGGGTGAGGCACTGCGAAGGGCTGTCCTCGGCACGGGGTACCAGGCCGTATCTCCTTGACGGGCGTTGCTCCAGAATTATCCTGTATCATCTGTGCAGTCTGTGACCCGATTACCGTCCGCGTAATCGGTCTGTGCGAAGTGGGGCGCAAGTTTGATCATTATCAGTACTCCTGCCCGAGAGAAATACGATTTACTTTAATTATAGTACATGTGTGTTTTGTAATAAAATGTTTCTATCGTCTCCTGAATTCAATAACTGGCATCCAGATATCTACGCTCCTACAATCCACCGTCAATACGCCTCGTGGAGAGTACACAGGAAGAAAAGGGGTAGCCCGCTGTCGACGCGTGGTCCTCTCGAGTATAAACACGAGCTTCAATATCAAAACCAAAGCATGCGTGAACGTAATCAGTGCGAGAGGAGGTGGGCATTGTTGTGAAGAGGGCCTCTTCAAGAAAGCAGCAGTTTGTGAGGGATGCAAATCCGATTGGTTCTAATACAATCTGCTCCCTATGGTTGAAATTTAGTTTAGCAACTTTCACACCTAACCTAACCAATTCAACTTGTATCCGTCCCAAAAGAACCAGCCATCCGAGCGTAGAAGCAAGTTGCGAAATAAAAGTAGCGGTGCGCTTTTCGATACCGCAGATTTACCTACCTAAGTAGCATTTCTGACGGAAAAGAATTGCCCAGCCTTTGGGCCTACCATTCCTGGCGTAGATCTTTGGCAGGTAGGTATCAGTTTCAACAGGCAATGCCACCCGTGGCGCCAGCAAGACGGACCCCGGTCCTTGCTGTTCCAGAGTGTTTTCTTCCAGCGAAAATCAGTAAATTTGTATGCGCAATATCTCAAAAACCAGTGGAAATAAAGTGTATACTGTTACGTGCCGGTGACTTTTTAAATTCATCTCTAAATTTTTATTACATTCACATCATATTTTTCGCTACACGGATGTCGACCATTGATTCAACCATCACGTGTTATGGGAACTTCCCTCAATCAGTAGTCGATTATCTGTGAATATTCTTAATAGTTATAATTTAATTGTGCTTGAAGCCTGTCACGCCACGGTATATTCTCATGGAAGATTATTGTCAGTGATCTTCCCACGCTGTCGACGTTCTTAGAATGCGCGCTGTGATAAGCCTTCCGAGGCATTGTAGTAGACTACTTTATATTTTTCTTCCCTGTTAAAATTTTGTTACACCATAATTGACATCTGATCCTACCATTGAGTGTTGTGGGAGTTTCCCGCGATCAATTGTCAATAATCTACAAACCGTATTATAATAATAATTTTATATGAGCCGTTACGCCACTGCGTTCTTCCATGAGAAAATCTTCCAACACCGTCGACGTTCTTAGAACGCCGGGCGCGATAACAACTTAGATGCTGTGAACGTTCCGAGCGACGACGGTTGGGCCCGTGTGCATGAGGTGCAGAGTCAGCAATTTTGGCGCTCTTTGTGCAAAGGCCCGAGTGCTCGGGCCTACCCTGCGAAAGCTCGTGACAGTCAACTGACAGGTCGCATAGTGCGTGGTTGCTCTGTCCGAGGGATATTACCTATTTATTAAAATAGTCGTTGAGCGAGAGTTCTATCGAGTACTAGTTACCATAGAAAAGACTCAGTTCCCTCGTAGAGACTGTATATAATTATATATCATATAATTCAAAATCCCCTTTTATTCATTATTTAAGGCAGTCAACTGACAAGTCGCATAGTGCGTGGTTGCTCTGTCCGAGGGACATATTGCTATTTGTTGAAATAGTCTTTGAGCCGGAGTTCCCGTGTTGTCTTGTAGTGCGTGGAAGGACTCAGTCCCCGTAGAAACTATTATATATTTTTGCGTTTTCACTGTTTTAAATCCTACCGCTTAAATCTTTATTTATATTCTTGCGCTTAATATTTAAATACAATATATTGTGAACAGAGTTTCGACATTGTGTGTTGTGCGACGCTCCTGCGATTCACCATCCAGTACGCGGGACCCTCCAGGTCACCCGGAGAAAGACAGAGAAAGACAGAGAGAGAGAGAGAGAGAGAGGAAAAGAGAGAGAGAGAGAGAGAGAGGAAAAGAGAGAGAGAGAATTGAGAGAATTGAGAGAGTAAGCCGTTCTAAAGTTAACAATTTTCTATCCCGAATCGGTAAGTCCTTTTAACTGTGCTACTGTACGGAATTAACAAATGATCCAACCTCTTTAGTGAGTTGTGGGTTTTCCCTCGATCATTTGTTTAATTCCTTTTTAGGCGTGTACCGCATTTTATTAAATTCTATTGCTGTGTGTAATTATATTGCGATCACATGATATTTTCCTAAACCGTTCATTTTAAAAAATCAGAACATTGTGTAATTATATTGCGATCACATGATATTTTCCTAAACCGTTCATTTTGAAAAATTAGAACATTGCGTGAACATTGATCCAACTCATTTATTGTCAGTGAGTTGCGGGATTTCCCTCGGTCAATTGTCGTCCGTAAAACATTGCGTATATTTGTGAGCCGTCTACGACTCTTTACACAAATCCATGTAAATCCCCATTTTTGTTCCACCTTACGAAAACTTCCTTTAATTATTTTGTAATACATGGTAATATTTACTTAAATATCGTCTCATTCTGTTCGAACTTGTCTCTACCAAGATACCACATCCCGATTGGGCAACCTGTATGGGTTGTAGACAAAAGCCGTACCCAAAACAATCCTGATTTTTGCGTAATAATCTGATTATGTCAAAATTATAAAATCTCTTTAAAATTCATTAAGCGTTGCGTGAGGAAATTAAACTCAACCGCTAGGTCGCTTAAAAATTAACACCCTCACGTAACAATACATTGAAGCTTATTGAATTTGTCTCGGAACGCACTATCACCTCAGGTTTTCAAAAAAAATAGTTCCATTGGAAAAACCGAACTTGACCATCGTATCTTTTAAAATCATAGTCGAAAAAAATTCGTTCGGGCTAATAAATTGGCCCCCTCGAACCATGCAATTCCCTATTTTTTGTATATTCTTATCGACAATACTTTAGCAGATATCCCGCTGTCCAGTCTTAGGTGGGACACCCTGTATGTATACATCATTGCACGTGCGCTGCATCGGTCCCACGGTTAAAATATAAGCATATGGCATGAAGCGCGTGCACGTAGGCACCTAAAACGCGTTCAATCCTGCTCAGATATAAACAACGGTAGGGCGCGGTGCAATGTCGTGTTTATTCCATGGGCTATCGCGATGATTGATTTACAATAATTATCGCTCTATGTTTACATTATTGCACGTGTGCTGCATCGATCCCACGATTTAAATATTTCCTTATCTTTTCTCAGAAAAAATCTTTTTTCTTGGTCCACCCTCTTTCTCACAAATCATCGTCGAAGACGCGATTTGAATTTCCACGAATCGGTCGCGGTCGCTCCTGCGCACCGATCACCGCACGCGTACGGAGATTGCGCGGCGACAACGTGTGCCCAAAGTACCTTAAACATTCACCAGGTGGCGCCAATGTATGAAAAACCTGGAAAATTTACCAAGGCGGGCCCAAATACCGACGCGGACCCAAAGTACCATAAACATCCAATAGGTGACGCCAATACGAAATGCGCGCGACGCCATTTTAAAATTTTGAAAATCCACCCCCTTCCCTGTGATGTCAGCCGCCTCGCCCACGAACTCGACCTGCGCCCGCGGCGCCATTTTGAAAATTTTGAAATCCCTCTTCCCCTGTGACGTCATCCCCGCTCACTCACGAACTCGGTTGACGCCATTTTGGAATCCCCCTCTCCTGTGACGTAATCCCCCTTCCCTACGAACTCGGTACCCCCCTCCCCACATCACCCCCTCGCCCATCTCGCCGAAGAGCGCGGTACCCCCGCCCAGCCTTACCCCCTCGCCCTAGGGGCCAGAATCGGCATAGCCTACCTACTTATATGATCCCGCGCTTCTTGAATATCCGTTATTCGTTTGTGATACTGATCTGCTTCTGTCAATTGTGATTGTATTGACGAAAAATCTTCTGCATATGTGCTAAATCCATTTTTAAATTCGTCGGTGTTTCTCCAAGGTTGGAATAATAATAATAATGAGAAATAATAATTCTCAGATTGGGTTTGAACATTGTACTTATAATGATTGATAAGATATTCTCTTTGCCTTTTTTTCAAAAACAAAGATGCAGGGAATTCATAATATTCAGTTTTTTCAGACGGTCTAATTTTAGTAACGTCATACCACATAGCAAAATCGTACAGATGCATAGATCCTAATTCCTTAGGTCTATTAGGATAGTGATCATCCATGAGGGATGGACAAAATATGTCCGTGGATTCACCTTCCAGCTCCGCAAACTCTTTGCGAGATATTTACATCTAACCATCTAATAGTAGTACTGGAGTCAGTGCCATGCAATGATAATCCTAAAAGAGTATCAGCGCATTCAGGCGCTCCACACTCTCTATGATTTAGCATGCGCATTCCAAGGTTGCACAGAAGACTAGCCAACGACTTAGTAGAATTTATTGCTGCCATTGTGATATCCCACTATTTTCCGCGCGGTACTATTTAAACACCTTCGTATAAACCTCCAAGTCACTCCACCAAAGTCCTTCCAACTCAACAAATACCCCTTTTCCCCAATCGCTGATCACCTCGATGATGTACCTTAGCGGTCCCCATCTCGAGATGGTTAGTACAAAACCTCCTTCAATTATTCGCCATACGAGGCACAAACTGCCCCCCTTTTACTAATTCTAAACAAGTCCCTCGCCCCAAAAACCTCTTAAATCGAGACCACGTCTCACCCCTTCTCTAAGACCCTACAAGTCAAGACCACGATCACCCCTTTCCCATTAAAACTCCAGAAATCTATCCAATGGGTTGAGCATATTATTCCCTATTCATAAAAACCCCGGAAATGTAATTGCGAAGAATATTTGGTGTACGTGACAGAAACGCGTCTAATAATAGACGCACCGTTGTAAAAACCCCGGAAGTCCTACTGCGACTTATTTATTAAATAGGTCAAGGCCTATACCGCGCATACCCCCGCGACAATTATATAAATACGAGGGGACCGAGACAGAAGTCCTCTTTCGACGAAATCAACTTGCGAAAGGACCACAAACGAAAGTTTACTTTTATCAGTGTTTAAACCTATCATCTCACCAATCGTTGTAAGCCTTTATTATTACCATTTATTACTACGGCATATCACCATCATCCATATATTGTATCATTATTCTTGTTGCTTCCATATTACTTTGAATTATTAACGCTTATTGCTTTATATATATATTTTGTACTATTAACGCCTATTGCGTTCATACCTTTTGAATTATTAACGCTTATTGCTTTATTACTTTTCGTCGTACTATTCTAATTGCTTTATATATATTTTGTACTATTAACGCCGATTGCGTTCATACTTTTTGTCTTATTAACGCATATTGCCGATATCATTCTACTTTATTATCGTATATTGTATTTCATGTCCATACATATTTTGCTATTGTTCACCATTTATATAAATGTCATGTGCTAATGCTAAATGTCTAACGCATAATTATAAAACTTAACCAAAAATCACGATAACAGTATATAACGCGTCAAAAGTGCTTCGAATTGAATAAACAATTCCTGTTTAAATCACGCTTTGAATTATTGTGTGTATTCTGCGATCGCGAGGATTCCAAAAACCAAAACTAGCTGCCGCAACAGCTGATCTGGATTCCCGAACGCGAAAGAGCCTACAGTGTTTACCAACGTTCTTTTGCATAGCCCGCGTACAGACGTATAATTAGACGGATTTCGCGGAAGTATTACGAGTAACTTCTTACGTGAATGCAACGGTAAATGCAATTTCTTAGTCAAAACAAATACAAAGTGCTCTAACGGGTGTCCCCCGGGTGTATATTCGCCATTTAAGCCTTCCCTGGTCGATCAGCGTGCGGAAAACTTGCATTCTCGCCTGAGTCCCTTCAGACCCTCAGCGTGCGGAAAACTTGCATTCTCGCCTGAGTCCCTCTAAAACGATCAGCGTGCGGAAAACTTGCATTCTCGCCTGACATTTACCCCACGTGTCATCGTCCCTAAAGCCCTCCACCCGGGACGTGACACCATGGTGTCCGCAGCGTAACTTTTTTCCGGCTTTGACACGTACTTAGTACAGTAACATGTTACCAACCCAGTATTCTCCCCAATATATTGTATATCCATATTACCTCATAGAAGATCATAGAGTCTACCTTTTGCTTTCAATTGTTTTCTATCACCTATTGAAACAGCCACATCCCTTATTATCAAAATATCTGTAACTGGGTGTGGAAATGAAAATCTACATACTTTACAGAAGGAATTTTTAGTTTTTTTGTTGCGTAGACAGTTGCTATTGCATTTATGCATTTGATGTGCAATTACACGACTATATAATTCTGGCGACACATGCGGTGATGGCAATCTGCAAGTGACGTATTTCTTAATGAATGCTGCAACATCTTCCTTCGAAGATTTATCGATTATAGGAGCATCTTCAATCCAAATTAAAAGATGAAAATGTTGTGATTCCCTGCTTTGATATTCTCTGCGCCAAAAGTAATGAGTGACCTTGCCAATCGGATCGTCGGGCGAACAAATGAAATCAAGTATAGCGTGGAATGCATTATCTATAAATCGAGCAGTTGAAACGGTGTTACGTGAGGGCGTTAATTTTTATTCGACCGAGCGGTTGAGTCTTATTTCCTCGGTAACGCTTAACGAATTTTAAATTTTGACATAATCAGATTATTACGCAAAAATCAGGATTGTTTTGGGGCGCGGCTTTCGTCTACAACCCATACAGGTTGTCCAATCGGGATGTGGTACTTTAGAGGAGACTGGTTCGAAACAAAATTAGACAAGTTAAGGAATAATATACCATGTATTACAAAAAATATATATATAAACGAGTTTTTGAAAGGTGGTACAAAATGGGGAAAATTACATGGATTTGTGTTACGCCAAATCATATATAAAAAGTCCAATTACAATGTGTAAAATCCTAGACTTGTTTATGAGGTTTGGATTTAGTCAGAATTGAATGTGAACGGGAACGACGGACGGTGAACAAACAACAAGTCAACAATAATTGATCGAGGGAAAACCCACAACCCACTAAGTGGTTGGATCAATAAACGCGTTTGTTGTTAATTTTGTACATTCACTCGAGTTAGTTGAATAGTTAATTTGGTCGCAATTTATATTACTCGAAACAAGACAATTTTTAAACCGCGTCACACGCCGGGGGGAAGGTAACACATAATTGAGGGAAAACCCATAACCCACTAGGTGGTTGAATCAGCTGCTGCTTCCGTACAATATCATGGATAGATGGAATCACTCACCAACTCTGTATAAGAGATTGTTAATTTGTACTACGGCTTACTCTCTCTCTCTCTCTCTCTCGCTCTCTCTCTCTCTCTGACTCTCAGTGACCTCGATGGTCCCGCGTACAGGATGACGAAACGGAGGATGGTCGCACAACACACCAAAGTTAATAGTCGGTTCAACAATATATTGTATTCTTTCTACGTTAAACGGACGAGGTTAAATGATTTAATTAAAACGATTAAAATTGATTAAAAATTTAAATGATAAGTCTCTACGGGGACTGAGTCCTTCCACGCACTACAAGAAACACGGGAACTCCGGCTCAAAGACTATTTCAATGAATAGTTATGTCCCTCGGACAGATCGACTGCGCACCAAGCGACTTAACAGGCGACTGCAGTAAAATGGTAATTTTTTATTATAATTTAAAATGGTAAAAACGCAAAAATATATCAGTCTCTACGGGGACTGAGTCCTTCCACGATCACTGGGATACGATGGAACTCCGGCTCAAAACTATTTTAGCAAATAGTTATATGTCCCTCGGACAGAACAACTGCGCACTACGCGACTTGCTAGCCGACTGCCCCGAGCGTTCGCAGGGTAGGCCCGAGCACTCGGACCTTTGCACAATTGCTGACTCTGCACCTCGTGCACACGGGCCTAACCGTCGTCGCCTCGGACCGTTCCCAGCCTCACAGTGCTTAGGTTTTCAGAATGTTATCGCATCCGGCGTTCGAAGAACGTCGATGCTGATGAAAGATTTTCTCATGGAAGAAACGCCATTGCGTTTCTTCCATGAGAAAGTTCATATAAAATTGACAGTTCATATAAAATTATTATTATAAAGCGGTTAGTATACCATATCGGTTTATTGACAATTGATCGAGGGAAACTCCCATAACACTCAATTGGTAGGATCAGATGTCAATGATGCTGTAATAAAATTTCAACAGGGAAGAAAAATATAAAGTAGTCTACAACAATGCCTCGGAAAGCTTATCACAGCGCGCATTTCAAGAACGTCGACGGCGTTGAAAGATCGTTGATAATACTCTTTTGTGAGAATATGCCGTGGCGTGACAGGCTTCAAGCAGAATTAAATTATAACTATTAAGAATATTTACAGATAATCGACTATTGATTGAGGGAAATTCCCATAACACGCTAAGCGGTTGGATCAATAGACAACATCTGCAAAGTGACTGTAGCAAATGTAAAAAATTGTAAAAATTTAGAAATGAATTTGGATAAATAACCGGCACGTAACACCCCTCCCCCCTTGGAATCATCGTGCTCGATGATAGTTAGGCGTGAGGACATTTGGAGTGCCGTGTATAGTCTAAGAAAACGTGGAATAGCTGCCTGTCACGCCTGCGGGGTACCGCGCTTGTTCCGCCTACACGAATCTCGATTCGTTGATTGTGAGGATCGCCACGCAGGGCGGAGTACACGCAGTTTATAAAAGGGCGTCCTATATTTACGCAGCCCTCTAGGTCTATCATTTTTAAGGTAGCGCTGTTTCTAATGAGGCCACAGACGTCCTCATCTGTTACACCCTGATTATCCCTGCATGTCAACTCCCTGAGCGACGACATGTCCCCGAGGAACTGGGCACCGACATCCGGGTATAGTAGGCTGATCTGTAGCTCAGTGCAATGATTCAGATCACCGAGTTCTTCGAGGCTAAACTGACCCCTGATGTTGGTACACCCTGTGATATTCAATTTAATAAGATGTTTCATGTGCCGACCCACTTCATCGATGAAGGTGTTATCCACCCAGCCGCAGAATGCAACCCCGAGCTCGTTAACCAGTGGGTAGCGGGAGGGAAGACTGACCGCCACTTCGACGGGACCGAGGTCGAATTCAAAGAAATCCGACGCCTCCTCCGGTTCGGCTCCTGCATCCTCCTCCTGCCGTCCTCCGCCCCTGGGCCGGGGGTTACACCCCACGAATTCCATCGACTCCATGGATCGGGATAGTGTGGTGTTTTCGATTAGTTCCTGCAAAATGTTGGGTTGAAAGTTTTTGGGTCTGTATAAGCAAAGATGAGATAGTACTGTGAAGTGCGAAATGGCTGCGGCGATATATTTGCCTTTAGCCGTACAGTCTTTTAGATCTAGCCTTACTAGATCCCTTGCTATTTGTAACAGGGACCTTCCGGAAAAATCAGTGCCCTTAGCGCTGAACCTTTGTAAACCCTTATTGGCCTCGAGAACCCTTCCGAGTTCAATATCGCTGCAGTTTGTGCAACGCCCAATCGACAAATCTCTCAGGGAGGTGACCCTTGCCGCCAGCTCTCGAAAAGCCGACGGTCGGGCATTAACGGCCGTTACATCCAGCTCCTCCAGTGCAGGACAATTTTTGGCAATCAGGGCCAACAGCTGAGGTCGCAGATCTTCGCTGGCTAGCTCATCATCTAAAACAATAAATTTCAAATAAGGGGCGCATCGCGATAACACCCAGTAGAAGCCCTCTGTGTTAATGCGTCTCCATCCCTGCATCCCAGGCCATCTCCAATCGTCAAAATCGAGGCGTTGCATTTTGCGAAAAGCCTCCTGCACTCCTGCTCTCCAGGTATTTGCTACTTGCTCCATTCGGGCGCGATCGGCGAATGGTAGGAATGCTGCTATCCGTGCGACCACTTCCACTGGCAAGAGCGCTGACCAGACCGGTTCGTACCCTGGGAATGGATCATCCCGTCTGCTTCCGCTGCCAGTAGACGGCCCGCTGCTCCAGGATGGCAGATTGAAGCTATGCCATGCGTCCGCGACCATGACTCGGAGTCTCTTCTTATGGAGGACGATAGGCTGCGTGAGGGCGTTGTTCGCCACTTTAGCTGCTTGCTGCGGGGTTTGAAACGTAACGAAAGCCACGTTTCCGCCCGGCTGGACCTTTAGGACAGCGTGCTCAGCGCCATGAGGACCAAAGAGTTTTAACAGGTCCTTTTGCTTTGTAAACCGCGCAAGACGGCACACAAAGATCCTCCTGGATGTCCCGTGGTCGTTAGTGACCGGTCCCGACATTGCTACTAGACTGATAAACAAACAATAGGAGTAATAATAGCAACTTATACCACAAAAACGAAGAACTATGCGATTATTGATCGAGGGTTTCCCCATAACGCTTAATGGTTGGATCAATCATTGTCCTTGTAGTCGTTGCCTAATCTACTATTGCCTGCTGGCACGGTAATGACGATGTGGTGGTGGCTGGTTTCGGTGTAACGCCGCGTGTTCCCTCCTTTAGAACGTCCGCCGTCTCGGGTGAAGTCCTCGGCTTCCTCTTTTTGCAGCTCCAGGTTGGTAACAATTTCCAAAGAATCCTTCTCATACAATACAACAATAGTTCCAGGGCGAAGATGGATGACAGTGTTAGTCCACCATGTAATAGATGATCGCTGAATTTTTTATTACGGTGGTGTCGTCCTATCTCATCAAGTTTTCCTTCTATTTCAGACATGGTGTCTTCCACAATTGGAGCATTTACATATTTAGTATACAATGGTCGAATATCATGATATTTGTGAATTTGGGGTAGAAGTTCCGAAACATTCAATAGTAAATTTGGCTGATAGAGGTACTGTTCTTTACTTTCCAAATGTTGAATTCCGACTAGGGTCACATAGGTGGTTTTCGCAATGCATCCCTGTTTTAGATGCAAAATTCCAGTGCCTTCCATGATTATTAGGTTGTCTTTCATCCCGTTACATATGACTTGCACTGATTTTGGTGTCTCCAAGGAATATAACCATCCCTGTGTTGATTTTAGTCGCGCCCAGAATGGAGTGTGATGCGGTCGTATACGCACATCGCAGTACTTAAATACTCGTACGGTTGGTCGCAATAATAGCGATACTTCACAAGCGTCAGTGGACGAGACCTCAAACAATGGTTGATCCAATGGGCAAAAGTGCGCGTAGGAGGTTCTGTGGCAGCTATTAATGTATAGTTCATCTGCGTTAAAGTAGAACCGATGATCATTACTTATCGCCAGATATGGGAACTTCGGATGTACATAGCTTGACCCTGTCGAATTTTGAGTAAAATTTTGTGGGATAGGCCAAGAATACGTGCGGTAAAGGTGGTATGATACTCCATCTACCAAAGGCAGATAGCCAATAGGTCACCCGAGTGTAGTTCAGAAGTTTATTTATGTCTTTTACTGCTGCAGAGAGCTGATTGATTTGAATTCAGCTTTCGTTCATCAATTTTGTATTTCGGTCCAATGCCTCATGGTATTTATGGAGCCTACTGGTAATAATATGAGTCTGATTCTTTATAACTTGCGTTATCTCATGCTGTTCCTGGTATAATTTATCGATTTCCGAATTAAAGTATTCTGCGTCTTCCGTTGTTAATGTACCAAAGAGTGTGTGGCTTAACGTTCCGATGAACCCAAAAGGGACACTCCTCCGCACGATAGTCCTAGGATTGTGGAAATCTCCCGGAACTTGGATCGCCGAAAGTAGCTCCCTTAGTTCCAGACGCAACGCTAAAGCTTCTATTCTCCCATTGAGATAAATCCTACGTAAGATGCTGTCGCATTGATTTGCCATCAGCAGAGAGATGCAGTAGTCGTATGTTTCATTTAACCTCTTATAGTCTGTTGGGAATTGAGTTTCTAATTTATGGGTGTCGAGAAAAACATGACTCGCCAATCAGCGGTCACCAGTCTCATGGTGTATAGTCTTTCAAAATATAGTCCAGGGCTAGCGCCAATTCTTGAAATCTCGTACGTTTTCCGATTTTCTCCGAAAATCGTTGTGATCCAGATCATCAGAGAGAGGAGTATTACCAACTTCATTCTTGCCGGATTCGGTACAATTCTACTGATCTTATTTAGTTCTAGAATTTTAAATATTGATAGGGATGTTTCAACGGTACTAGACTAGCCCTGTATAAGTGCGGGAACATACGGAACATACGGAACAATGGGAACATACGGAACAGTGGGACATACGGAACATACGGAACAATGGGAACATACGGAACAGTGGGACATACCGAACAGTGGAACAATTTGGAATCGGAATGCATTGGCAATGGGGCAATTTTAACCAGTGAAAATGCACCCCAACAATGCGCAGGGTATGCACGTCTAAAATTTCGAGGCTACACCACTAATTACCCTGATGGTGTATTAATAGTTTATCAGCATGCTTTACAAATCGTTCGCCAGATTTCTTTTGTAGTATAATATTATTCTTTTCTAAAATTCCAACAATTTGGTAAGGACCGTGATATCGACTGCCAAATTTCCCTTTTCTGACTTCTACTAAAACGCGTGCCATGTCGCCAATTTTACCCTGAAATGGTCGCGCTTTTTCATCGTAATGTAATTTTGACTTATGTTTAGCCGATATCAAATTTTGTGCAGCCAACGTCTGCATCTCAGTTAATCGCGTTAATAAATCTTGAAGATAACCGTTATACGTCAATAAAGGCTCGTCTGTAGGGAATGCACTAGGACAGCGTGCTATTTCGCCAAATACTAATTCGTGTGGAGTGAAATTTGTTGCCTCCTGAACGGACGTGTTATACGAAAATATTGCAAATGGTACTATTTTATCCCAATCATCAAAGTCATTTAGATAATGTTTTATATATTCAGTCAAGTCTATATGGCTTCGTTCCAAAGCACCATTTGTTTGTGGACGATACCCAGAGGTAGTTACATGATTAATTTTGAAAACTTTCGCTAATTCTTTTAACCTTGTTAATGAAGCTAGTGCCTTGATCAGTTAAAATTGCGCGTGGAGCCCCATATTGCAACACCAGATGCGTGACCAGCGCATGAGCTACAGTTTCTGCTTTTATATCTGGTACAGGAACTGCAATGCAGTATTTCGTAAGATTATCCTGCATAGTTAAAATGTGCCGATTACCGCTAGGAGTCAATGGAAGAGGTCCCACAGTATCTAAGGATATTTTATCGAATGGTTGTAATGGAGTATCAGTTATAAGCATTGGTTCACGAGTTTTTGTCCTAATAAGTTTATTCTCCTGACAACTATTGCATGTTCTAATGAAATTTTGAATGTCGTTACGCATTGATGGCCAATAAAAGCTTTCCCGAATTCTTTGATATGTTTTTGTTACGCTCTTATGCCCTCCTATTAAACTTTCATGTAATTCCGAAATGATTTTCGGACGGAGTTCTTCGGGCGGTACCTGTACGTTTCCGGTGCACAATGTTATTTTGATATCGCTACCCGCAAAAATATTTGATAAGATACCAGCTAGTGTACCCTGCGGAAGTGTATCAGTAAACTCACCGGATTTTGAAATTCTAAAGGTTTTTATGCCTGATTGTAGAAGTGTGTATTTTAACTTTTTCAAAACATTACCTAATTTTGCGACAGAGGTATCATCATAATACCTTTCTTTGATTACTACACTGAAAATTTTGTATTTACCTCGCGGCGTAACGAGTACTTGGCCTTCTTTTGGCTTTGAATTTCGCAAATTTTCTATGCTTATGGCTCCTATATCTGCGAGCAATTTCCTGATCGGGGTTACTAATTCCACATCGGAAGAAATGAAATGAACATAATTTTCGCGAATGTTTGTTAAACTGTTTCTAGCTGGTAACAGAAATTAATACTAGTTCCGATTCCAGTTCAAAAGATACATCCGATAGCGACTCGGAATGATATACTAAGATTTCCAAAGTTATGCCTATTAAAAAACCTCCCGCGGATAAAAGATTACCAACGCCAAGCACTTCTAGATCCGTACCTTCAAAATCAAAATCTGTAGCTAAACCAATTGTTAAGAAAAGTAAACGTACATTTCCATTAGATAAAAGTGCCATTGCAACAAGAACACGTTCCGCAGTTCAACCTGCCGAATCTAAAACTCCCATTAATTACGCGGAATTAACAAGTGCCGAATCTTCACAAAATTCCGAAGAAGAACTGCCTACCGAGGTGGTCGATCCGCCGGTATTCCGAGGACGAAAAAGCGTGTTACCTAATCTCAAATCACCGATATTGGTTCAAGAATTTCAACGCACCCTTTCTGAAGAAGTACAATCTGAAGACCAGTCCGAGGCTTTGGACACTACAGAGGATTAAGCTGCCGCGGCTCCAACACCCGCCGAAAGCATAACGATAGAGGTTGCACCTCCATCCAATGATAGTGACGATAACGAGATCCACCTCGACACTACTCAACCCATTAGGCTACAGGAACTTCAGGAATCTTTTAACCGTTTCGACCAATCGCTGCAGGAGCATAGCGACATTCTTCAAAAATCATCCGATGAATCAGAACTAGATACAGAAAATTCATTCCGGGAAGAATTGGATAAAGAAGAAGACTTGTGGGCACAATATAAATCACGAAGACAAGATAGTGCTGAAACAACAGGCGCCGAGGTAGGACCTTCGAGATTGTAACGTACCGCTACGAACCGCCATACATTTTTTCTAATTTAACCATTGTTATACCTAAGTTGTAACACGCGAAACACGTGCAAGCGACATCCCATGCGGCGGGAATAACATTGAACTCAAGTGACGCGTAACGCATGCGCATAACCGCATATTCAAACAGTAGACTCAGTGCCGCGAGTGAAGCGCGCACGCATGCGCACGCCGTACGGTAACCCGGACGCCGAAATTACCGAACATAGTGAGCAAGTGGCGCGAACCGGATGTTAATTATGATTGGTGCGCGAGATCGCACAGCCAGTGATTGGTGCGGGCTACGTACCACAGATTGGTATAAATACAGGCCCGCCAGCAGCAGAAAGGCAGACTTGGTTCTGCCACCGAACCTAGAAGACATAGGTCGCTTTAACTAGCCCCTTCTGTTTCGAAAAGTCTAAAGGAAGTTTATCTTAAATCTTCTACCAAACTTCCTTTCGAGGTCGCTTTAACTAGCCCCTTCAACACCTTTACGAGGTCGCTTTAGCTAGCCCCTCTCACCTTCCATCCGAGGTCGCTTTTACTAGCCCCCTCGATACCTCAATCCTCCCAAGCGTGGGCCAGCTGATAGGCACCAGAAGCCACTATCAAATCGAAGGAAGGAAGCTACTAATTCAACTTCCATCTGGGGACGCCCTAACCGGCTACCTGGCTACCATCTGAGATCGCTTTCACTAGCACTCAGCTACCATCCTAGAAAGCGTGGGCAAGCTTATAGGCAACTGGAAGCTACTCCAAATCCGAGAGAAGGAACCCTCTCCAGTTCTCAAACTCTAACATATTAGACCGATCACGGATCACTTTCTGTATTATACATCGATTTAGCGTCGAGACTTAACGTTCAATTAGCGATTTAGTATCGTTACATTATATTACCTTTAAATATCAATTAACCATTAGTTCTAGACATTCTATATCAACAACTAGAACGATTCTTGTGTTCTGTTTTACCGAGCGAAACAACAAATTCTATTTTCTTTATTACCGACTTAGCGTCGTAACCAAAAACCGAATCATATTCATCGTTACCGACTTAGCGTCAATCAATCACCGACCGATACGTCGTTACGTATTAACATTAGTTCTATTAATTAATTATAATAATCCACACGACTGAGCGTCGTACTATATGTTCAATTTCGACCTAGAGTCACTACCATTTATTCTTGAATAAACCATTGTTATTTTCACGTTAAAAGAAGGATTCTCGTATCTTGAAATTCATTTCTTAATCGCACGCCACCCGAACCAATCCCACAAATTCACAGGTAAACCGCTCTACTTGTGAATCTCCTGTAAAGAACGGCAACGTCTCGTTCGAGAACGTTACAGGTAGTTAATTTTGGTGACAGCGGTGGGATAAAATTTGCTTGAAACCGCGATCGTGTGGCAAAGGAGATCAACACTCCTAGCGAAGAACAAGACTCCTTCTTTCTTACTAAGTCAGGCGTTTAAAACAAAAGCAAAATCATGAGTACTACAGGGCCAAACACCCCCCAGGTAGACGCAGTTATAGAAGAATGGCAACGTTTGCAATTGAGTCAGGAAAACGGGCGTCAACCAAATATTAGAATTCGCGATGCCGCGGACACGGTTCCAGCCTTCGACGGGCGGAACATTACAATACATCAATTCACAAAATGCTGTAGGAACGCGAAAAGTATGATCGCGCCAAACGCCGAATACGGTTTAGTACAGCTAATCAAATGTAAACTATCAGGACAAGCCTCTCGAGTCATACTTAACGGCGATTATAACACAATCGAAGAGGTAATTAGAGTCCTCAGCTCACGTTTCGCTCCACTACATTCTTCAATCCAGTTATATGGAGAAATGTCGAAAATTGCTCAGTTACCAAATGAAGCCACTGTAGATTATAGCAGTCGAGTCTCCGGGATCCTCCTACAATTAAGATACTGTAATGAAATAGAGGTTCCCTTACACGTCGCGCAATACAATCAATCCGCGGAAACAAATTCCATTAAAGCGTTCTTAACGGGGTTAAAACCTGAAATCTACGCACGAATGCGAACCGTCGAATTCGCTGATCTCGATACCGCCATTAGCACCGCTATCAAAGCCGAGGCAGAGTGTCAGGAAAACATAATGAGGAATAAATTCGCAGAACGACTATCGCACTCCGCGCAGTGCAGTAATTGTTTCGGGTACGGGCACTCAGCTACAGAGTGTAGCAGTAAATTCCCGGCAGGGCAAATAGCACAAATTAGTTGGCGATCAAAATATTGCAATCATTGTCGGAAAGTAGGACACACGGTTCAGGAATGCCGGAACATAAACACCGCGCCCCAGTCAACACATAATAATCCTGGTTCAAGGCCGTCGTCATACAATACCGGGTCACAAACAATGCCGCGCCAAACTCAATCAATAGAATGCAAATACTGTAAAAACAAGGGACACACAATTCAGGAATGTCGAAAGAAAATGTATAACGACAAACGAAGATCCGCAGACACACCCAAACCCGAACACCAAACGCCAAACCCCACCCAAAATCCTGTACGCAATCAAGCCGTGTTAAGATTTCGATTATCCGAAACATGGAGAGCCCCTAGTTTAGCTTTATCGAGTCCAGAAATAAACCAGATAAGGTAATACTGATGATTGATACCGGAGCAGATCTAAGCGTAATCAAAGAAGAAGCCGTTTCTCCAGGCACTCCAATTTTCTCTGACGTAACCTACGAATTAACAGGAATTACTGAAGGTTGTCTATCCACAATAGGATATATTAAAACTAAAATATTAGATACAGTAGCAGAAATTCACGTAGTAAAAACTTTACCTACTGCTCAGGACGGAATTTTAGGATCAGATTTTTTCCACGGCAGCGGAGCTGTTATAGATTATTCAAGGAAAGGGATTACGATAGGAAACGAATTACTCCCGTTTAAAAACGTAGAAATAAAAATTCCTGCCCGAATGAGATACCAAATCCCAATCAAAATTCTAAACCAAGGTCTAAAAACGGGATACATACCGAAATTAAACGTACACCCCAAAATCTTAATGGGTAATGCTGTAGTCACTAACGACGATGGAGTAGGATACCTATACGCAATTAACACCTCTTCCAAGGAAATAAAAATAGAGATACCCTCGATAGAAATAGAACCATATGAAGAAATAAAATTCGAAGGAGAAATTGCATCACCAGACCATGTTAAACAAGTACTCGAACTACTTCGTCTTAACCATCTAAACCAAGAGGAAAGAGCAAACATAGTAAAATTAATCGAACAATACGCAGATAGATTCCACCTCCCCGGTAGCAAACTAGAAGCAACAAACGCTGTGTCTCACAGAATAATTACCGAAAACGAGGCACCCGTAAATGTAAAACAATATAGATATCCCCAAGTTCACAAGGAGGAAATTAATAAACAAATAAATGAACTCATACACAATAAAATAATCTCACATTCAACCTCTCCGTATAACTCACCATTGTTCATAGTAACCAAGAAACGGGATAGTCAAGGGAACATACGTTGGAGAATAGTAATAGATTTTCGTCGACTAAATGAAAAAACTATAGGCGACGCGTACCCCTTACCTAACATAGTGGAAATATTAGATCAACTAGGCAGTGCAAAATATTTCTCAATATTCGATCTAGAATCGGGATTCCATCAGATACCGATGCATCCGGATGATAAGCACAAAACCGCCTTTTCAACACCCTATGGACATTACGAATTTAACCGAATGCCATTTGGTCTCAAGAACGCTCCAGCTACATTTCAAAGATTAATGGATCAAGTTCTCACCGGATTACAAGGAATAGAATTATTCGTGTACCTAGACGACATAGTAATCTATGCTAGTTCACTGCAAGAACACACTACAAAATTCATAAGATTAATGAATCGGCTAAGGGAAGCCAACCTATCTCTGCAACCAGACAAATGCGAATTTCTAAAAAGAGAAGTATGTTATTTAGGACATATCATTAGTGAGGAAGGAGTTAGGCCCGACCCAAAGAAACTAGAAGCAGTTAAACAGTTCCCACAACCCAAAACTCAGAAAAATATAAGACAATTTTTAGGACTAGCCGGATACTACCGGAGATTTATAAAGAATTTTTCTAAAATAGCAAAACCATTATCTGACCTAACTAGAAAGGATAACAGATTCGAATGGACAATCAAACAACAAATAGCTTTTGAAACATTACGGGACGCTCTATGTGAGGAACCAATATTACAATATCCAGACTTCAATAAACCATTTATCATTACCACAGACGCCTCTGGTTACGCAGTAGGCGCAGTTCTAAGTCAAGGAGAAATCGGGAAGGACCTTCCAATAGCATACGCCTCAAGAATATTAAATGATGCAGAAACGCGATATGCTCCAACAGAACGCGAACTACTTGCTCTTATATACGCCGTACAACATTTCCGTTCATACGTATACGGGAAGCGTTTTACCCTAGTGATGGACCATAAACCAATAGAATGGCTACATACACTAGACAATCCTACCTCTAGGCTCATGCGCTGGAAAATAAAATTAGCAGAATACGATTACAAGATCATATACAAGCCCGGGAGATACAATACTAACGCAGACGCCCTCTCGCGGAATCCAGTGACTTTACTCCCGCTACAAGTGGAAGGGAAACGATCGCGCTCCCAAACCGCCACGAGTCCGGGATCCCCAAATCCAAGCCCCACAAAACAACCTAAGGGAGATGGATCATCCTCCTCATCATCATCCGATTTCAATCCAGATCAAATACAAATGAGAAGAAAATTAAAAAGAAAACATAAAACCACAACTACCACATCATCATCAAACAGACCGGCGGAAAAGAAAAGGGGAATCGCACCAAGAGGGGATTCAGAAGAAATGGAAGTATCCAACGATAGCTTCAAAGCAACCAAAAATATTGAGGTATCAGTAGAGGTTCACCCCTCCCCTGGACAAATCGGTCTTCCACCATCAAACCCCAGACCAACCACCCTTAACCGTCCTCACAACCCACAACGAATGGAAATAGAAACATTAGATCAAATCATGGAAATAAGCAATGCAGAAATCCCAAAAAGTCATACTTACAGAGAGCCACCCAAAATAGACTCTAGCAATAGTAGCAGCAGCAAGAAAAATAGCCCACCAATAAGAGGTAGAAAATATTGTACAAGAGATTCCAGCGAAACACTATCAGGACCAATATCCCCAATTACAATAAGAAAAGATCCACGAAATAATTTTAAAACATCCACGGGACCACCCCGACAGCAAATACAATCACGTCAACAGAGACCGCCCCAGCAACAAAAATCACCACCACAACGAGCACTACCAAGAATAGTGAACCAAGAAATATATCAGAGTAGAGTCAAAGAAATTGCAGACCATTTATGGATGAGAAGGGAAACTGCAGGGATATTTATCACTACACATGGGAAACCAGTGGGCAAGGAAAGTATGGAATTTATGAGTAAAGAACAAATTAAAATTACCTTACCCCTGCCACTCCAGGCAGGAAGTATAATAGAAATTCCCAAACTAGAACGAACCATCTTAGGTATGGTAATGCCAGATCCTCCAAATGAAGAAGCCTATCATACCATAATTAGACACCTGTATAATAAATTAACACAAAATAACATTAACAAAATCTCACTACCCAAAACAGAAATTAATATATCTTGGGAAAAATTAAAACAGATGATCACCCTATGGTTCCTACAAACAAATATCAGCATCACAATCTGCAATGGCACTGTACAGCTGCCATCAGAACAAGATCGTCCAATAATAATTAGAGAAAACCATGAGTCACCAGTAGGAGGACATAAAGGGGTAACCAAAACCTATAACAGAATTAGAAACCTGTACCATTGGCCAAACATGAAAAAGGATGTAAGGCAACACATTAAAACATGCATAAGTTGTCAAAAGAAGAAACTAGTACGAGCTAAAACAAAAGAACCTATGATAATAACAGATACGCCACTAGACGCCTTTGACAAAATATCCATGGATATTGTAGGACCATTGCCACCTACAAGGTCAGGAAAAACATATATACTTACCATACTGGACAATCTAACAAAATTTTCATTAGCAATACCACTAGTCTCATTCACAAGCGAAGAAATAGCCCAGGCATTCACCACACACTTCATATGCCAATACGGATGCCCAAAAGCCATTCTCACAGATCAAGGATCTTCATTCATCAGTTCTCTCATGCGAAACTTTGCAAAGGCTTTCAATATCAAGCAGTATAAAACCTCAGCATTCCATCCACAGTCAAACGGTTCCCTGGAAAGAAGCCATCACGTATTAGTTGAATATTTAAAACATTACATAACCAAAGAAAAACAATGGGATCAGTGGCTACCACAGGCAATGTTCTCTTATAACACTAGTATACACGAAGGCACCAAATACACTCCCTACGAATTAGTATATGGTAAAAAGGCCAGACAACCATCAAGTCTAATGCCAAATGATTCATTAACTACATATCCAGACTTTGTGGAGAGGTTAGAAACAAAGTTGCTCAACATTCGCGAACTAGGACGCCAAAATTTAGAAAACTCAAAATATCGTCAAAAACACTACTACGACCGAAATGTATCCTCCGTTAATTACCACGAGGGAGAACAAGTACTGGTTTTAAAACCAAAAAGAGATAAATTTAGCGACGAATACGAGGGGCCCTACACAATCATCGAAATCTTGAAAAACAACAATGTAAAGATAGCTGTGAGCCCCCGTCGAACTAAGGTTGTCCACAAGGACAGAATAGAAAAGGCCTATACGCCACCAGACTGCGCCACTCCTAGGGATATTACGGCAAACCATTAACAACTTCACAGCGCCCAATTTAAAAGTGGTGGGGATTACGCAAAAGGGCTCATTCAGAAAAGTGACACCCTTGCAAAAGCACGCGGAAAAATTATAAGTGAAAGAGAAAAAGAAAAGAAGCAAAAAGAAAGAAGAATCAAGCAGACTGCAAACGAAATTAAGGTAGGAACCGCATAAAGTATATATTTGTTGTAACCCAACCAACGCCTAAGGGCAACGACACCGCGTACATTCCGATTGCCGCAACCGAACAGCCGAAAACCGGCACAGCCGCGTAAGGACTCTCGGAAGCGCATCGAGAACCGTCAGCACATGGCGAAATACCCAAAGTGGGTCAAAGATAGAGACCCCGATGGTCCCCACTTCACCCCGATTAGAGTATAAGAACAATGTACAAGCCACGAGTGGCTCTCTTGTAACCAGAACACCGACGTTACAGTACGCGTTACCTGTCACCCAGATCGGGACAGAATAAACCTTGTTTAAACCTTGCGGTGAGTTCCAACTCTTTAACCTGCCACGATCCCCTACCCTTCGGATTCCCTCCGAATCTTCCTGCCACGGCACTTCTACCCGAGTCTTCGGAGCCCGTGGACAGCAACTGCGAAGGACGCCCGGAGCCCCTCTGAGATTCGTTACCAGAATCTCGGCCTCAGGCGCCTTAGCACAACAAACTTGGTGGCAGCGGTGGGATCCTGCTAACGTGAGGAACAAGCCTGCCCGACGAGATCAACAGGACCTAGCGGAGACAACGACCAAATCAACAACAGAGCAACCCACTACGCAGTACGGACGGACACCCACAGAGGACGCCGCCGAGAAAATCTGCTAGTGACACCGAGACGAGCGATGCATCACCTGCTTCTTGTGCTGTAAGTGCGAAATACCACTACCAGCGAAACCAGGCCACACGCCACCGTTCTCATGCGCCGTGCAAATTCCTTAGATGCAGATATCGAGCGTAATTTAGAATTAACCGAGCGAAAAGAAATCCTTTCGCCTGGAGCCATCCGCCGAAGTGTTCCGCGTAGATTCGTTAAGGTCCGTACGAAACCCTCCACTGAACCGCTTTTCGACGCGACATTCGAAACTTTCCGGGAAATCGGGGAGTGTACGCGACTTGCTTTAGACGTAGAAACTAGCGAAGGACAGAGCGTTCCGACCGTAGTACCAATCGCGTCAAGTCACGCCGGACACCTAACCGCCAGGAGGCTATACCCATACACCGAGTTAGATTATAGTTTAATCTCGGGCGGAGAACAAGCTCCCAATAACATTATGTCGACCACCCCTTCGGCGACCACAAGCGGAAACGCCGGACAGAGTTCCGTAGGCCTCGAAAGCCGACTAGCAAACCTAGAACGACTACTCGAGGGGGTGACCACTTCTTTAGCTAGCGTTACTGACGGAGTAATAACTCTGAATGATAGGATGGGAGCCATAGAGGCAAGGGAAGGTCCACTACAGGACTCGATAGATCGCGAAATAGAAAGGCTAAGGGAAACAATGAACTCTACGCACGCCACACCCGGCCCCTCAGGTAGGAACACGGTCCACTTCAATACCGCCCACGAGACCAGAGAGGAACCGAGGCGCGCCAGTTTATTCGTTCCCCCAAATTTCGAGTTAGACGACCCCAACTCCATACCTGAACGAACGGTCACCCGAGAAATATTCCACGTAGTAAAAGCTTTACCCCTGTTCAACGGGAAGGACCCCTCGGAACTACCTGGGTTCCTAACCGCTTGCAAGTACGTATATAACTCATGCCGGACAGCGGAAGAAAAAGCCCAAATGCTACAAGGAATAATCTCTATGCGGGTTGGAGGCGACGCCTTAGAGGAAGTACAAACGCGTCAAATACTATCCATGCAAAACTTAGAGGACGCGTTAACTTCGGTCTATAAACCCCCTCGAATAGCCTCAACCGTACAAAGGGAACTGCTACATAGCAGACAGGGCCCCAATGAAACCGCACATCAATACGGAAACCGTGTATCAAAATTGCTAAGAGAACTGATCGCGACCGGGATCGATGATAAGGATAGTCTGCTTGAAAGACACGCGAGCGTAAAAATATTCAAAAGACAAACATTGACGATATTCGAGGACGGACTTCGCGACGACCTAAAAGTTTTAGTAAAAGCCCGGGGACCCGCCGACTTACAAGAAGCCATCGCGATAGCAATAGATCAAGAGCGGTCAATCACGAAACGATCAGCGTCACGGGGGGCGAACTACTCTTCGCAGGATAAAAATAAGAAAGCATCTCACTACTGCAATGATTGTAGACGTACGGGACACGACACTAAAGAATGTTGGAAAAACAAAGATAAAGATAAGCCAAACGGGAAAAAAATTTTTCGGAAAACAATCGGCGAATACAAGCGGTAACAGCCAAGGGGAAAAGCGAAAAATCAACAGGAAATAAAACAGGAAACCAGAGACCGACCTCAGATGGGAAACGACAGTCACGGCCCAGAAGCGCCGACAGTGCACATTCCTCGCAAGGCACCCGCGATAGCTCATGGTCACCGGAACGCGATCCACCTACTCAAGAATCTGCAAAAACCTATCGCATGATCAAAATGGGATCCCTCTCCAAGAGTGGACACACATCAGATAGTATAGAAGTAGAAATAGAGGATAGTAAAAATAAGCATACATTAATGCTAATAGATAGCGGGGTAGAAGTATCTCTGATCGCTAAAAGAACTCTCCCCGACAAAGTAATAATGAAACAAAGCGATGTCCATCTTATTACATTCTCAGGGGAAAAAACAGAAACATTAGGGAAAATAGAAGCCACATTCAATATAAACGGGAAAAAGGTAATACATCCGTTGTACGTAATAGAAGGAAATACCTTAAGAGACGCAGACGGGTTACTGGGAGTAGACTTTCTTAAAGAAAACGGAATAACCATAAGCTACCCCAAGCACAGCGTATTAGTAGATGAAAAACCATGGAAGATTCTAAACAAAAGCACAAAAATAACTATACCCGCACGCGCACAACAGCTAGTAATGATTCCCACGGACAGCGTTCAGGACGGGATAATAGAAAAACAACAGTTAGCGGAAGGCGTACATTTAGGAGAAGGGCTAACAAGACCCAAAAACGGGAAATGCGTAGCCTGTATTGTAAATGCAACTACGAAAGCAAAAACAATAATCATGCCGCGAGTCCAGCTAAGTGAGATACCGAAGAACGAAATAATTCAATACAGCGATAGCGCCGCAGCCGTTCGGGCGTTGACCGCGAGAGAATCGCTGACAGCGCGCATCGCCCGAGTTTTAGATCAGGTAGATCGCAAGCACATGAACAAAGAAGAAAAGGAAGCGATTAACGAAATATGCAAAGAATACCATGACACGTTCCATCTACCGGGTGATCAACTAACAAAGGCCACCGTAACCGGCCACCGAATCCCTATAAAACGCGACACGGTACCCTGCAACGTCAAGCCATACAGATTACCTGAAGTTCACAAGCGGGAAGTGCAAAAACAAGTGGAACAGATGCTACACGACGATATTATCCGTCACAGCGCCAGTCCATGGAACGCACCATTACTGGTGGTACCTAAAAAACCCGACGACGAGGGTAAAAAGAGATATCGCGTAGTAATCGACTATAGGAAACTTAACGACATCACTATAGGCGATTCATTCCCACTACCCAACATCACAGACATACTAGACCAACTAGGGAAAGCGCAATACTTCACAACACTCGATTTGGCGTCCGGATACCACCAGATTCCGATGAACGAACGCGATAAATGTAAGACCGCGTTTTCAACCCCACAGGGTCATTTCGAATTCAATCGCATGCCCTTCGGATTAAAAAACGCACCCGCGACGTTCCAGCGAGCGATGAACGCTGCGCTGATCGGACTACAAGGAATAGACTGTTTCGTCTACCTCGACGATATAGTCATCTACGGAGCCAGCCTAAAGGAACACAATATGCGTCTGCGGAAAATTCTTGACACCCTTCGCAAAAATAACTTAAAACTACAACCGGAAAAATGCGCATTTTTGCGCAAAGAGGTAGGATTCCTGGGCCATATAATTACCCCGGAAGGGATCAAACCAAATCCCGAGAAAACTAAAGCTGTAAGAGAATTCCCCGCTCCAACAAAACTAAAAGAATTGCAAGCATTCTTAGGGTTAGCAGGATATTATCGTAGATTCATTCCGGAATATTCAAAAATAGCTAAACCCTTGTCGAGCATTACGAGCAGTAAGGTCGAATTTACATGGACAGCCGAGCAACAAAACGCTTTTGAGACACTGAAGGAGGCCCTGACCACGGCACCCTTGTTAATCTATCCGGATTTCACAAAAGAATTTATAGTAACAACCGACGCATCCGACGTAGCACTAGGCGCAATACTGTCGCAAGGGAAAATAGGCGAAGATAAACCAATTGCATACGCAAGCCGGGTACTAAATAAAGCCGAAAGAAATTATAGCACGACGGAAAAAGAATTACTAGCCGTAGTCTGGGCAGTTAAACACTTCCGGCCGTACGTCTACGGTACCCCATTTAAGGTAGTAACAGACCATAAGGCACTGATATGGCTATTTAGGGTACAGGACCCAGGATCCAGACTAATTAGATGGAAAATTCTATTAGCCGAGTATGACTACGAAATCATACATAAGTCAGGAAAGAAAAACACAAATGCGGACGCACTAAGCAGGAATGTACACACACTGCAAAACGGCAGAAAAGAAACACAGCCAACCGAGGTCACCGACGAGGAAGCGAAACAGCAAATCCTTCACGAATACCATTGCACCCCCCTAGGAGGACATCAAGGCGTCCAGAGAACAACGAAGAGAATAAAACAAAAATACAGATGGCCAGGGATGAATAAAGACATCCAGAATTACATACAAAAATGTAGTCTCTGTCAGAAAAACAAAATAGGTCGAAAAAATAGGGCACCAATGGAGATCACCGACACACTGCGAAACCCCTTGGAAAAGGTAGCATTAGATATAGTAGGGCCTCTGCCGGAAAGCAACCAAGGAAACATCTACATACTAACCTTCCAAGACCTTCTGACGAAATTTAGTAAGGCGATCCCTCTACCAAACCAGGAAGCAGGAACAATAGCGGAAGCAGTAGTTGAAATAATCATTTGCGAATATGGTATACCCGAAAAAATACTAACGGACCAGGGGGCAAACTTCCTCAGCGAGATGTTTAAAAATATATGTAAGTTATTCCGAATAACAAAACTACAAACAACTGCATATCACCCACAATCCAATGGAGCACTAGAAAGATCACATAGAACCCTAGTAGAATACTTACGACACTACATAGACAGAGACCAGGCAGACTGGGACAAGTGGCTACCTTATGCAATGTTTACATACAATACAACCCCCCATACAGCGACAGGTTTTACGCCCTACGAATTAATGTATGGAAGAACGGCGTTACTACCGACCGCGTTAAAAACCCTGCCTAGACAGACATACAACTACGAAGACTATGCGCAGGAAGCAAGAGAACGAATAAGAATAACAAAAAAACTTCAAAACGCAAAAATAAAATCAAAAGAAGCATACGACACAAAAACGCGCGAAATAAAATATAAAGTAGGCGACAAAGTATGGCTCTACGACGAATCCGTACGTAGGGGAAGATCGAAAAAGCTAGATAATAAATGGATAGACCCCTACACAATAATAGAAAAAAGCTCTAAAGTAAACGTAGCAATAAAAAAGGGAAAGAAAACCTTACACACGCATACGAATAGGCTTAAACATTTCATAGAATAGGCAACGGAACTGCCTCAAAAAAAAAAAAAACAACCAATAACTAAAAACTATAAACAGAAATAAGTCGTGGATACATGGAAGGAAATAACTGGGAAAACACGTCGAATAGGTAAAATAATAGTATATTTAAAAAAAGAGGCCATTACACTAGGAGGAAGGCGCCTCACGCATCATTTTGACCCCAATCCTCTTCCTACAAAAAAAAAGAAGAAGGGGAACATTAGATGACAAACGGAAAACAAAAGGAGCAACAAAAGGTCACAAAAAAAAAAATGCTTACCTCCTCATGCATGCATGACAATCCAAACAACCTCCTCAAGGCAAAAGTGTCGCTAGAAAGAGCCCACGAAGGATACCCTTCCTCCCACAGGGTGTTCAAAAAACTGCGGTGCAGAGCCCGCTCCAATCGGATAGAACGCATCTCACTAATAGAGATATACCCGCGAATACGACGCTCGGCATACATCTAACAATAACAATAGGACGATGACAGCCAACAAAGGGGAAAAAAATAATAAAAAACCTTCAAGTAAAAGCAAGAGTACTTACGGCACGAAGATCCTCCGAATACATGGCGGGTTAAAACACAAAACGAGATCAAAGAAACGATTAAAGTAAAATTCGCGACAGGGCCAGAAAATATAGCAAGCGTGAACTAGGCAAAACAGGAGGGGATAGAACCCGACTTTATTGTTTCAGGAGTAGCGTAATGGTGGGGAGCCTAATCGAAGCGGCGCCGACTGGCGGCCAGGCCTTGTATACGATATCACCGATCAAGCATAAAGCAGGTATCCACTTTATGCACCTTGGGAAACTCCACATGGTAACGAATTCGTGGAAGATCGTGACCCACCTGAAAACGGACACCCTCCTTGAAAGAAACCAACAAATAACTTCCTATGTAAACGAGATACAACGCCGATGCGAAAGAGAAATCGTGATACAACCAACGTGCGGACACCGGCTAAGCGCATTACTTAGAAGAGCAGGGAAATTGTGTAAAAGAATAGAGCACGTAGTAGAAATGCCTACGTATGTGCCAGATAAGCGTCGGGGATTAATCAACGGAATAGGGTCCTTAGCAAAAACCATATTCGGGACTATGGACGCCGACGACGCCGAACGGATTAACAATCACCTATCGCAATTAGACGGAACACAAAAAACATTGATGTCCGCTATGAAAACACAAATTCAAATAACAAACAATACACTACACCATTTACACAACGCGGAAAAAACGATAAAACAAAACGAAGAAATACTAGCAAGACAAACGAGACTGCTACAGACGCGAATAGAAACAGCACTGATACAACAAACACAAAGAGCCGACTTAGGAGACCATTTCAACACGTTAAACGACCTACTGACTGACCTGACTCAAGACGTAGACGACGTGTTGCAATACTACACCGGCCTAAAAGGAGGCGTGATCAACACAAACGTACTATCGAGCGCACAAATTACAAAATTGTTACAAATCGCCGTACAACACCTCCCGGACGGACTCACGTTTCCTATAGCGCCGAAACTAGAAAACGCCAACGTAATCGAAAAGCTGTCATCGATTACAGCGTATTTCGATAAGACCACCTTAATAGCAGTAATAACCGTCCCCTTAATTTCTTCACAAACATTCACAGTGATCGAGGCAAATCCGGCCCCGATCCACTTGCACGACAGCACATACGCGTTATTAGTCATAAGAACGCCAATACTCGTCATCGACGCGAGCAGCAATCAATATGTACTTACAAATCAAGAAGAATTGAAGGGATGTAAACAAATAGCCGCAGAATATTATTGCGAACGACCAATGATCGCACACAGCGTGAATGACGACCTCGAGTGCGAAGCAAGCCTGTGGCTGCAACCCTCGGACCAATTCCCAAAAAATTGCGAAATAAAAAACATAGCGGCAAACCACACGATGTGGATAGGCACCTCGCGCGCGGACACATGGATATTCGCGGCGCACCAACCCGAGACACTAACTATTCAATGTAACGAGCGACAACCTGAACACACCGACATAGATAAGACAGGAATTCTTAGGATTACGGGAAATTGTGACATCCGAAGTAAAGACGTAGTAATAAAAAAGCAGAAAACAGCATATAGTCAGGACTTCGAAATGTCAACAGCCCCGCGATACGATATCACAACGGGAATAAATAAAACACAAAAGGGCGAACCTACACACCCCCTTACACGTTTCCAGTTAGATAAACTATTAAAAAACCCAGCCGAATTCTCAGCGCTGTATACTCAACTCAACCAAGCAGAAAGCGATCTAACTAATAGCGATTACCAACCAGGATTAACGACCTGGCAAATTGTACATCCGACAACGACAACTACGGTGCTAATAATACTTATTGTACTCGTCATATACCTGTTAAGACGCGACTACCAACTACGCCGAAAAATGCAAATACCAAAAACCGTAGAAAAACGAAGGCCGAAACGTTCGGCATCCAACCCTAACGTAGGAAACACTCGCGAATCCGCCGCAAGCAGCGACTACACCGAGATCAGGACGTTCTAGGATACCGGGAAATTGTATGAATAAAATTCCCCTAAGCATCCTTTCCTTAAGGGGGGAGGGATGTTGTAACCCAACCAACGCCTAAGGGCAACGACACCGCGTACATACCGATTGCCGCAACCGAACAGCCGAAAACCGGCACAGCCGCGTAAGGACTCTCGGAAGCGCATCGAGAACCGTCAGCACATGGCGAAATACCCAAAGCGGGTCAAAGATGGAGACCCCGATGGTCCCCACTTCACCCCGATTAGAGTATAAGAACAATGTACAAGCCACGAGTGGCTCTCTTGTAACCAGAACACCGACGTTACAGTACGCGTTACCTGTCACCCAGATCGGGACAGAATAAACCTTGTTTAAACCTTGCGGTGAGTTCCAACTCTTTAACCTGCCACGATCCCCTACCCTTCGGATTCCCTCCGAATCTTCCTGCCACGGCACTTCTACCCGAGTCTTCGGAGCCCGTGGACAGCAACTGCGAAGGACGCCCGGAGCCCCTCTGAGATTCGTTACCAGAATCTCGGCCTCAGGCGCCTTAGCACAACATATTAATAGAAACAATAAATCATAATAAAAGAAAAATTCAAGTTATTAAAATACACGTGGTGTGCCGGTACAGAAAATGTCCAATAAATCGCCAGAGGAAAAATGGGTCAACGGCCCTCGCGAGAAAGAAGAGGACCCTTATATAGCCTTACTCGACATGATCTGCTTAAAGCCCAAATGGCCAGGGTACCGGACGGACTTGAGCGACCTATACCGGCGCAAGATATGCTACCCGTGCTATCGAAACCTCCGAGCGGAGGACACAAAATATTACACCCCCGCAAGCCGGCACCTATTTACCCTACGGGAAATATATATGGAAATATTTATGGAAATATATATTCCTATTCGGGACAGGGAACGTACCACCCCCAACGAAGGGAATGGCGGCAAATGTCAATAAAGACGCAGAAACATTTAAACATATAGAAGCAGAAATCGAGCGCCAGACTTCTTCTCGCGAACCGATAGTCCGCGTAGTGAAACCTAAAGCTACATCTCTCGGGACGAGAGAAAAACCGGGCGGCGAGATGTAACGTACCGCTACGAACCGCCATACATTTTTTCTAATTTAACCATTGTTATACCTAAGTTGTAACACGCGAAACACGTGCAAGCAACATCCCATGCGGCGGGAATAACATTGAACTCAAGTGACGCGTAACGCATGCGCATAACCGCATATTCAAACAGTAGACTCAGTGCCGCGAGTGAAGCGCGCACGCATGCGCACGCCGTACGGTAACCCGGACGCCGAATTTACCGAACATAGTGAGCAAGTGGCGCGAACCGGATGTTAATTATGATTGGTGCGCGAGATCGCACAGCCAGTGATTGGTGCGGGCTACGTACCACAGATTGGTATAAATACAGGCCCGCCAGCAGCAGAAAGGCAGACTTGGTTCTGCCACCGAACCTAGAAGACATAGGTCGCTTTAACTAGCCCCTTCTGTTTCGAAAAGTCTAAAGGAAGTTTATCTTAAATCTTCTACCAAACTTCCTTTTGAGGTCGCTTTAACTAGCCCCTTCAACACCTTTACGAGGTCGCTTTAGCTAGCCCCTCTCACCTTCCATCCGAGGTCGCTTTTACTAGCCCCCTCGATACCTCAATCCTCCCAAGCGTGGGCCAGCTGATAGGCACCAGAAGCCACTATCAAATCGAAGGAAGGAAGCTACTAATTCAACTTCCATCTGGGGACGCCCTAACCGGCTACCTGGCTACCATCTGAGATCGCTTTCACTAGCACTCAGCTACCATCCTAGAAAGCGTGGGCAAGCTTATAGGCAACTGGAAGCTACTCCAAATCCGAGAGAAGGAACCCTCTCCAGTTCTCAAACTCTAACATATTAGACCGATCACGGATCACTTTCTGTATTATACATCGATTTAGCGTCGAGACTTAACGTTCAATTAGCGATTTAGTATCGTTACATTATATTACCTTTAAATATCAATTAACCATTAGTTCTAGACATTCTATATCAACAACTAGAACGATTCTTGTGTTCTGTTTTACCGAGCGAAACAACAAATTCTATTTTCTTTATTACCGACTTAGCGTCGTAACCAAAAACCGAATCATATTCATCGTTACCGACTTAGCGTCAATCAATCACCGACCGATACGTCGTTACGTATTAACATTAGTTCTATTAATTAATTATAATAATCCACACGACTGAGCGTCGTACTATATGTTCAATTTCGACCTAGAGTCACTACCATTTATTCTTGAATAAACCATTGTTATTTTCACGTTAAAAGAAGGACTCTCGTATCTTGAAATTCATTTCTTAATCGCACGCCACCCGAACCAATCCCACAAATTCACAGGTAAACCGCTCTACTTGTGAATCTCCTGTAAAGAACGGCAACGTCTCGTTCGAGAACGTTACAAGATCCGAAATAGGGAGACCTCCTTTGGAATCCATACAGGAAGAAGAAGAACCAAACAATGTCTCAGGATTTGATAACATGCTAATTCGCCGTCCACCGCGCCGATCTATGATTCCAACCCCGTTACCATCAAACAAACCGCTTGCGCTATCTACACCTTATTCGAAACCAAAAACAACAGTTTCTGATCTACCTTCCACCCCCAAACGTGCACCTGCTCCTGAATCAATGGACTATAGTAAAATTGACCAGAATCGACCAGGAATTCAAATAACAGAAAGTATACTTCCCGACGTATTAACGTCACCGACTTTCTCTCGAAGCCCACGCGAAGAGAATATTAAATTTACTCGAAACAGTTTAACAAACATTCGCGAAAATTATGTTCATTTCATTTCTTCCGATGTGGAATTAGTAACCCCGATCAGTAAATTGCTCGCAGATATAGGAGCCATAAGCATAGAAAATTTGCGAAATTCAAAGCCAAAAGAAGGCCAAGTACTCGTTACGCCGCGAGGTAAATACAAAATTTTCAGTGTAGTAATCAAAGAAAGGTATTATGATGATACCTCTGTCGCAAAATTAGGTAATGCTTTGAAAAAGTTAAAATACACACTTCTACAATCAGGCATAAAAACCTTTAGAATTTCAAAATCCGGTGAGTTTACTGATACACTTCCGCAGGGTACACTAGCTGGTATCTTATCAAATATTTTTGCGGGTAGCGATATCAAAATAACATTGTGCACCGGAAACGTACAGGTACCGCCCGAAGAACTCCGTCCGAAAATCATTTCGGAATTACATGAAAGTTTAATAGGAGGGCATAAGGGCGTAACAAAAACATATCAAAGAATTCGGGAAAGCTTTTATTGGCCATCAATGCGTAACGACATTCAAAATTTCATTAGAACATGCAATAGTTGTCAGGAGAATAAACTTATTAGGACAAAAACTCGTGAACCAATGCTTATAACTGATACTCCATTAAAACCATTCGATAAAATATCCTTAGATACTGTGGGACCTCTTCCATTGACTCCTAGCGGTAATCGGCACATTTTAACTATGCAGGATAATCTTACGAAATACTGCATTGCAGTTCCTGTACCGGATATAAAAGCAGAAACTGTAGCTCATGCGCTGGTCACGCATCTGGTGTTGCAATATGGGGCTCCACGCGCAATTTTAACTGATCAAGGCACTAGCTTCATTAACAAGGTTAAAAGAATTAGCGAAAGTTTTCAAAATTAATCATGTAACTACCTCTGGGTATCGTCCACAAACAAATGGTGCTTTGGAACGTAGCCATATAGACTTGACTGAATATATAAAACATTATCTAAATGACTTTGATGATTGGGATAAAATAGTACCATTTGCAATATTTTCGTATAACACGTCCGTTCAGGAGGCAACAAATTTCACTCCACACGAATTAGTATTTGGCGAAATAGCACGCTGTCCTAGTGCATTCCCTACAGACGAGCCTTTATTGACGTATAACGGTTATCTTCAAGATTTATTAACGCGATTAACTGAGATGCAGACGTTGGCTGCACAAAATTTGATATCGGCTAAACATAAGTCAAAATTACATTACGATGAAAAAGCGCGACCATTTCAGGGTAAAATTGGCGACATGGCACGCGTTTTAGTAGAAGTCAGAAAAGGGAAATTTGGCAGTCGAAATCACGGTCCTTACCAAATTGTTGGAATTTTAGAAAAGAATAATATTATACTACAAAAGAAATCTGGCGAACGATTTGTAAAGCATGCTGATAAACTATTAATACACCATCAGGGTAATTAATGGTGTAGCCTCGAAATTTTAGACGTGCATACCCTGCGCATTGTTGGGGTGCATTTTCACTGGTTAAAATTGCCCCATTGCCAATGCATTCCGATTCCAAATTGTTCCACTGTTCGGTATGTCCCACTGTTCCGTATGTTCCCATTGTTCCGTATGTTCCGTATGTCCCACTGTTCCGTATGTTTCCATTGTTCCGTATGTTCCGTATGTTCCCGCACTTATACAGGGCTAGTCTAGTACCGTTGAAACATCCCTATCAATATTTAAAATTCTAGAACTAAATAAGATCAGTAGAATTGTACCGAATCCGGCAAGAATGAAGTTGGTAATACTCCTCTCTCTGATGATCTGGATCACAACGATTTTCGGAGAAAATCGGAAAACGTACGAGATTTCAAGAATTGGCGCTAGCCCTGGACTATATTTTGAAAGACTATACACCATGAGACTGGTGACCGCTGATTGGCAAGTCATGTTTTTCTCGACACCCATAAATTAGAAACTCAATTCCCAACAGACTATAAGAGGTTAAATGAAACATACGACTACTGCATCTCTCTGCTGATGGCAAATCAATGCGACAGCATCTTACGTAGGATTTATCTCAATGGGAGAATAGAAGAAGCTTTAGCGTTGCGTCTGGAACTAAGGGTGCTACTTTCGGCGATCCAAGTTCCGGGAGATTTCCACAATCCCAGGACTATCGTGCGGAGGAGTGTCCCTTTTGGATTCATCGGAACGTTAAGCCACACACTCTTTGGTACATTAACAACGGAAGACGCAGAATACTTTAATTCGGAAATCGATAAATTATACCAGGAACAGCATGAGATAACGCAAGTTATAAAGAATCAGACTCATATTATTACCAGTAGGCTCCATAAATACCATGAGGCATTGGACCGAAATACAAAATTGATGAACGAAAACAGAATTCGAATCAATCAGCTCTCTGCAGCAGTAAAAGACATAAATAAACTTCTGAACTACACTCGGGTGACCTATTGGCTATCTGCCTTTGGTAGATGGAGTATCATACCACCTTTACCGCACGTATTCTTGGCCTATCCCACAAAATTTTACTCAAAATTCGACAGGGTCAAGCTATGTACATCCGAAGTTCCCATATCTGGCGATAAGTAATGATCATCGGTTCTACTTTAACGCAGATGAACTATACATTAATAGCTGCCACAGAACCTCCTACGCGCACTTTTGCCCATTGGATCAACCATTGTTTGAGGTCTCGTCCACTGACGCTTGTGAAGTATCGCTATTATTGCGACCAACCGTACGAGTATTTAAGTACTGCGATGTGCGTATACGACCGCATCACACTCCATTCTGGGCGCGACTAAAATCAACACAGGGATGGTTATATTCCTTGGAGACACCAAAATCAGTGCGAGTCATATGTAACGGGATGAAAGACAACCTAATAATCATGGAAGGCACTGGAATTTTGCATCTAAAACAGGGATGCATTGCGAAAACCACCTATGTGACCCTAGTCGGAATTCAACATTTGGAAAGTAAAGAACAGTACCTCTATCAGCCAAATTTACTATTGAATGTTTCGGAACTTCTACCCCAAATTCACAAATATCATGATATTCGACCATTGTATACTAAATATGTAAATGCTCCAATTGTGGAAGACACCATGTCTGAAATAGAAGGAAAACTTGATGAGATAGGACGACACCACCGTAATAAAAAATTCAGCGATCATCTATTACATGGTGGACTAACACTGTCATCCATCTTCGCCCTGGAACTATTGTTGTATTGTATGAGAAGGATTCTTTGGAAATTGTTACCAACCTAGAGCTGCAAAAAGAGGAAGCCGAGGACTTCACCCGAGACGGCGGACGTTCTAAAGGAGGGAACACGCGGCGTTACACCGAAACCAGCCACCACCACATCGTCATTACCGTGCCAGCAGGCAATAGTAGATTAGGCAACGACTACAAGGACAATGATTGATCCAACCATTAAGCGTTATGGGGAAACCCTCGATCAATAATCGCATAGTTCTTCGTTTTTGTGGTATAAGTTGCTATTATTACTCCTATTGTTTGTTTATCAGTCTAGTAGCAATGTCGGGACCGGTCACTAACGACCACGGGACATCCAGGAGGATCTTTGTGTGCCGTCTTGCGCGGTTTACAAAGCAAAAGGACCTGTTAAAACTCTTTGGTCCTCATGGCGCTGAGCACGCTGTCCTAAAGGTCCAGCCGGGCGGAAACGTGGCTTTCGTTACGTTTCAAACCCCGCAGCAAGCAGCTAAAGTGGCGAACAACGCCCTCACGCAGCCAATCGTCCTCCATAAGAAGAGACTCCGAGTCATGGTCGCGGACGCATGGCATAGCTTCAATCTGCCATCCTCGAGCAGCGGGCCGTCTACTGGAAGCGGAAGCAGACGGGATGATCCATTCCCAGGGTACGAACCGGTCTGGTCAGCGCTCTTGCCAGTGGAAGTGGTCGCACGGATAGCAGCATTCCTACCATTCGCCGATCGCGCCCGAATGGAGCAAGTAGCAAATACCTGGAGAGCAGGAGTGCAGGAGGCTTTTCGCAAAATGCAACGCCTCGATTTTGACGATTGGAGATGGCCTGGGATGCAGGGATGGAGACGCATTAACACAGAGGGCTTCTACTGGGTGTTATCGCGATGCGCCCCTTATTTGAAATTTATTGTTTTAGATGATGAGCTAGCCAGCGAAGATCTGCGACCTCAGCTGTTGGGCCTGATTGCCAAAAATTGTCCTGCACTGGAGGAGCTGGATGTAACGGCCGTTAATGCCCGACCATCGGCTTTTCGAGAGCTGGCGGCAAGGGTCACCTCCCTGAGAGATTTGTCGATTGGGCGTTGCACAAACTGCAGCGATATTGAACTCGGAAGGGTTCTCGAGGCCAATAAGGGTTTACAAAGGTTCAGCGCTAAGGGCACTGATTTTTCCGGAAGGTCCCTGTTACAAATAGCAAGGGATCTAGTAAGGCTAGATCTAAAAGACTGTACGGCTAAAGGCAAATATATCGCCGCAGCCATTTCGCACTTCACAGTACTATCTCATCTTTGCTTATACAGACCCAAAAACTTTCAACCCAACATTTTGCAGGAACTAATCGAAAACACCACACTATCCCGATCCATGGAGTCGATGGAATTCGTGGGGTGTAACCCCCGGCCCAGGGGCGGAGGACGGCAGGAGGAGGATGCAGGAGCCGAACCGGAGGAGGCGTCGGATTTCTTTGAATTCGACCTCGGTCCCGTCGAAATGGCGGTCAGTCTTCCCTCCCGCTACCCACTGGTTAACGAGCTCGGGGTTGCATTCTGCGGCTGGGTGGATAACACCTTCATCGATGAAGTGGGTCGGCACATGAAACATCTTATTAAATTGAATATCACCGGGTGTACCAACATCAGGGGTCAGTTTAGCCTCGAAGGACTCGGCGATCTGAATCATTGCACTGAGCTACAGATCAGCCTACTATACCCGGATGTCGGTGCCCAGTTCCTCGGGGACATGTCGTCGCTCAGGGAGTTGACATGCAGGGATAATCAGGGTGTAACAGATGAGGACGTCTGTGGCCTCATTAGAAACAGCGCTACCTTAAAAATGATAGACCTAGAGGGCTGCGTAAATATAGGACGCCTTTTTATAAACTGCGTGTACTCCGCCCTGCGTGGCGATCCTCACAATCAACGAATCGAGATTCGTGTAGGCGGAACAAGCGCGGTACCCCGCAGGCGTGACAGGCAGCTATTCCACGTTTTCTTAGACTATACACGGCACTCCAAATGTCCTCACGCCTAACTATCATCGAGGACGATGATTCCAAGGGGGGAGGGGTGTTACGTGCCGGTTATTTTTCCAAATTCATTTCTAAATTTTTACAATTTTTTACATTCGCTACAGTCATTTTGAAGATGTTGTCTATTGATCCAACCGCTTAGCGTGTTATGGGAATTTCCCTCAATCAATAGTCGATTATCTGTAAATATTCTTAATAGTTATAATTTAATTCTGCTTGAAGCCTGTCACACCACGGCATATTCTCACAAAAGAGTATTATCAACGATCTTTCAACGCCGTCGACGTTCTTGAAATGCGCGCTGTGATAAGCCTTCCGAGGCATTGTTGTAGACTACTTTATATTTTTCTTCCCTGTTAAAATTTTATTACAGCATCATTGACATCTGATCCTACCAATTGAGTGTTATGGGAGTTTCCCTCGATCAATTGTCAATAAACCGTTATGGTATACTAACCGCTTTATAATAATAATTTTATATGAACTGTTACGCCATTGCGTTTCTTCCATGAGAAAATCTTTCATCAGCATCGACGTTCTTCGAACGCCGGATGCGATAACATTCTGAAAACCTAAGCACTGTGAGGCTGGGAACGGTCCGAGGCGACGACGGTTAGGCCCGTGTGCACGAGGTGCAGAGTCAGCAATTGTGCAAAGGTCCGAGTGCTCGGGCCTACCTTGCGAACGCTCGGGGCAGTCGGCTAGCAAGTCGCGTAGTGCGCAGTTGTTCTGTCCGAGGGACATATAACTATTTGCTAAAATAGTTTTGAGCCGGAGTTCCATCGTATCCCAGTGATCGTGGAAGGACTCAGTCCCCGTAGAGACTGATATATTTTTGCGTTTTTACCATTTTAAATTATAATAAAAAATTACCATTTTACTGCAGTCGCCTGTTAAGTCGCTTGGTCCGTTTAACGTAGAAAGAATACAATATATTGTTGAACCGACTATTAACTTTGGTGTGTTGTGCGACCATCCTCCGTTTCGTCATCCTGTACGCGGGACCATCGAGGTCACTGAGAGTCAGAGAGAGAGAGAGACCGAGAGTCAGAGAGAGCGAGAGAGAGAGAGAGAGTAAGCCGTAGTACAAATTAACAATCTCTTATACAGAGTTGGTGAGTGATTCCATCTATCCATGATATTGTACGGAAGCAGCAGCTGATTCAACCACCTAGTGGGTTATGGGTTTTCCCTCGATCAATTATTGTTGATTTGTTGTTTGTTCACCGTCCGTCGTTCCCGTTCACATTCAATTCTGACTAAATCCAAACCTCATAAACAAGTCTAGGATTTTACACATTGTAATTGGACTTTTTATATATGATTTGGCGTGACACAAATCCATGTAATTTTCCCCATTTTGTACCACCTTTCAAAAACTCCTTTATATATATATTTTTTGTAATACATGGTATATTATTCCTTAACTTGTCTAATTTTGTTTCGAACCAGTCTCCTCTAAAGACAACCTGTATGGGTTGTAGACGAAAGCCGCGCCCCAAAACAATCCTGATTTTTGCGTAATAATCTGATTATGTCAAAATTTAAAATTCGTTAAGCGTTACCGAGGAAATAAGACTCAACCGCTCGGTCGAATAAAAATTAACGCCCTCACGTAACACCGTTTCAACTGCTCGATTTATAGATAATGCATTCCACGCTATACTTGATTTCATTTGTTCGCCCGACGATCCGATTGGCAAGGTCACTCATTACTTTTGGCGCAGAGAATATCAAAGCAGGGAATCACAACATTTTCATCTTTTAATTTGGATTGAAGATGCTCCTATAATCGATAAATCTTCGAAGGAAGATGTTGCAGCAGCTGTCGAGACAGAGCGTCCGCATTGGAATTTAGACGTCCAGGTTTATGTACAAATTCATATTCGTAATCATGCAATTTTAATCTCCAACGTACTAATCGTTGTCCTGGATCTTTTATCGAATCTATCCATTTTAGAGGCTCGTGATCACTAACCAAAGTAAATTTTCTTCCGAAAAGGTATGGTCGAAAATGTAATATTGCAAAAAGAACTGCTAGACATTCATTTTCTGTGGTAAAATAATTTTGTTCCGACTTCGTTAAATTTCTTGAAAGGTAAGCTACCGGCAAATCGTGTCCGTCTACGTTTTGGCTAAGTACGGCGCCTATTGCGTAGTCAGATGCATCCGTAGTTAATGTGAATGGTTTATCGAAATCGGGATATTGCAATATGGGACTCTTGCACAAAGCTTTACGTAGAATTTTGAAGCTATTTTTATGTTCTCTACCCCATACATATTTAGCATTTTTTTTTAATAATTCGGTTAAAGGCTTCGCTTTTGCTGCAAAATCTTTGATGAATCGGCGATAATAACCGGCTAGTCCAAGAAATTGTCGTACATTTTTTTGGTATTTAGGACGAGGAAAATGTTTTACCGCAATTATTTTCTTTGGATCTGGTCTTACTCCAGAACGACTAATAATATGGCCTAAATATGTGACTTCGGTTCTCAAAAATTCACATTTATCTGGCTGAAGGGTTAATTTTGCATCATTTAATCGCGTAAACAGACGTCGGACTTTCTTTTCGTGTTCTTCCAAATTTTTCGCGTAAACAACAATGTCATCGAGGTAGACAAATACTTCCACACCCTGTAATCCGCGCAATACCTGATCCATCAGCCGTTGAAACGTCGCGGGAGCATTCTTAAGCCCTTCGGGCATACGAATATACTCATAATGACCATTAAGTGTAGTAAAGGCTGTTTTAGCACGGTCTCGCGGATCCATTTCAATTTGTTGGAATCCACTAGCGAGATCAAAGGTGGAGAAGTATTTCGCTTCGCCTAAGTGATCTAGAATTTCTGTGATGTTAGGAAGGGGATATGCGTCACCAATTGTTTTTTCATTGAGATATCGAAAATCAATTACCAATCTCCACCTTGGATTTCCCTCGGAATCAGGTTTCTTTGGTACTATCCAGATTGGTGAATTGTACGGAGAATTTGAAAGTGCAATAATTTTATCTGCCAATTTATTAGAAATTTGACGAGCTATTTCTTCTTGGTGGACTCGTGGAAACCGATATTGCCTAGTGTTAATGGGCAAGTCATCTATTGTGGGTATTCGATGTTGTATTAAAGGAGTGGATTCTAATTTGTCACCTGGTAGACGAAATTGTTCAGGAAATTCCTCGATTAATTTAATTACATGTTCTTTTTCTTCATCATTTAAATGATCTAAACGCAATTTTGATAAAATTCTGGTTACTCGGTCCGTCGATACCGATGACTCCTGCAGTTCAGAGTCAGAATCGAAATATTCGCGTTCTTCAGGAAAGTTATGATATTCAAATGGTAAAATTTCTTGAGGCGGTATTTCTATTTCAATATCTTTATCCAAGGTATTTATTGCGAGAACATGGCACACGTTGTTTTTAACTTTTACCAGCGCTTCTCCAATATAAATTCCATCTATTGTTTTAATCAGTGGTAAATATCCTTCTTTCAAATTACAATCGATGGCATCTATGGCGATTGCTTGTCGGGTACGACTATTAATACGATAAACACGCGGCGTACTATTTTTCTGAGGTGCTTCCTCCGGAGGAGCCTCGCCAATAAAATGGATCGGTCGAATTGGTTGACTTTGTGTAACTATTGTATTGTGTGCAAAAGAAATTTCGGCCTTTTCTTGTCTCAAATAAGCTTTTCCTAAAATACCGTCACTATGTATCGGAAAATTTGATCTTACTACATGAAATAGGACTGTGTTGTGCCAAGGCGCCTGGGGGTCGAGATTCTAGGTGCGAATCTCGGGGTGCTCCTGGGCGTCCTTCGCGATCGTCGTCCACGGGCTCCGGAAGTTCGGGTGATGATGCCGGGACGGAAGGGTTCGGTTGGGAACCCGAAGGTAGGGGATCGTTGCAGGTTAAAGAGTTGGAACTCACCGTAAGGTTAACAAGTTTATTCTGTCCCGATCTGGGTGACAAGGACACTATGCCTACTTTGGCATGAGTCTCGTAAGGTTCGGGTATGGATCCCGTAACAAAGCTTTATCAAGTCTGAGCTCCCGTTGTTCATACGTCGTTCTTATAATGTAATCGGGGCGAAGCGGGGACCATCGGGGTCTCCGCCTTTGCCTGCTTTTTAGAGGTTTCGCCATGTGCTGACGGGTCTCGGTGCGTTTCCGAGATCCCTTACGCTGCTGTGCCGAATTCCGGCCGCTCGATTGGGGCAATCGGAATGTACGCGGTGTCGACACGCTTGGGTGTCGGCCCGGGCACAACAACTGGTTGATTCAAAATTTCCACTATTGTGGTTCCTAATGTTTCCATTCTTTCGTCCGTAATTCCTCTCATTTCAATAGAATCGCGTACGTCGACTGTTATATACTCATGCAATGCGTTTAATTTTAATACATTTATGTCAGCACCCGTATCAATCAAAAATGTTGCAGTTTTATATCGTAATTGTTCCGCGGTTAATTTTACAACAGGCGATTCGTCCTTACAACCCAAATTTAATATTGTTGATCCTTTTCCAGAAATCTTACCGTCGGGCGACGCTCGGGATTTTGATAACTCGTCGTCGCGTCTGTTCGAGGAGTTAAGGTGGGATCTCCTACCTGCGACAGGTCGCTGCGACTTGTCGCAGCGACTTGACCTAGCGACTGGCCCTAGGCTGAATCTCCTTGCCTGCGACAGGGTGCTGGCTACAGGGTAAGCCTGGAGCCACAGGACACAAAGAAATGCCGCCTGGCGCCCCGTGGCCGAGGTGAACCCTCGGTCGAGAGGAAAAGCCCCCGCAGTGCCTCCCCGAATTTTAGGGCTTTCGATCCCCGAAGGGGTCCGAGAGCCTATTAATAAGTGAGAAATCTTCGACTTCCTCAATTCTCATCAGATCTTTGCGAAAAGGACGCCAATTGATTGCTTATGTTTCGCCGATGAAACTGACACCAAGAATGACGTAATTCGGACCATAATTGAGGAAATTTCATGAAAAATAAATTTCCATAATTGCAAGCTAATTTCGTTAATAATAGTCCGATTTACACGAAGTTTGGTATGATTTTAATCGAAAAAAGATATGAAATCCATTGGTGTCACTTGCATATCGATACGATAAAGAATAAAGAATTAGTTTTTTCTAAAACAGGTATGAATCCTCGGCCGACCGCAGCGATTCGAGGTCGGCGCCCCGCAGTCAAGGGGTGAAAATGTGAAATATTCATTTCAGCGTATTAAGAAATTCTTTATTCATTATCGTATCGATATGGAAGTTAGACCAATGGATTCCTTGTGTTTTTCTGATGAAAATCATACCAAATATCATTCAAATCGAACTACTTTGACATAAGGAATACAAATTGCATTACCTGGCCCAGCCATTTTATTGCTCTCGGCAGTCAACGGGAGGTCTACCTGAGACCGAAGGCCCTGACTCGCACCGAGGAAGCAAAACTGTGGGGTGGTAGTTCTTTCCCGATGATCAGGGGAAAAAAGCATGTTAATAATCCGGGGACCACTGTAATTTCTCTACGTTCGGCGGGCAATAAACCGTGTTTCGCTACAGTTTCCCGGCCCGGGTAAACGAGCCGCGCGCTCCCCTTTTATGACAGGATTACCACTCGTACCTCATTTACTGTAATGATGTTTGAAAACAATGCCGACTGCTTTCGTACCCGTAGTAATAAAAAAATTTAGATACGACAGGGTTGACCATACGGTGCCGCGAGCCGGTTGTGGACAACGGTACGTGCCGGTCCCAAGTCCTCGTGTAGCGCCCGGTGACAGAGCAATTACCGGATTAACTCAGTGCGAAGAAAGTTTAAACCCCTGCAAAAATCGGCACGGTGTCGATTGTCCCTGATCGACATCAGGTACACAAATGCTTCCCGACGAACGCTTCGAAAACAAGCAATTGCCTACCGTAAACGAATGAAGAAATTTCGCTTCTAAAAATTCTAAATTACCGGCTGTAAAAGATAATTGGAATTTTCGCCTCGCTCTGAGCCCAGATTTAAAATTCTGCAGGAAAAATACATACAAACATAGACACGTGTTTACACATACCTAGATCAGAAGTAGGCGTCATGATATTTTTACCTTTTTTAGGTACTCATATTAGTAGTCTACAGGTATCATATAAAAATACGTACTCCCATATCTTTTGAATTCTAACTTCTGTCCTTATTTCTTGGGATTCTGTCCCACTGTGGACAACGGATCGCAGTGCGACTCACAGTCGGACTACGCATACAAATTCACAGACATTGGCGAAAATATGAAGTACCTTTTTTTATTGATATAATTATATGAGCATTATCCTTGAGCACTAATGGATACAAAATTATGAAAATATAAACTTTTTAAATCCCGAATTTTTAACAGTAAATACGTTCACTTCTGGAGACGGCTGTAATATGAATGTAAATAATTAGTATTAGAATAATGAAAAAAAATTTTACCATCATACTACACATTGGGGTTGATTGTTAAGAAGTTGTTTATGTGAAAAAAACCCAATGATTCTATTTGTTTTCAACTTGTCAAAAAAAATTTGTTTTTGTCTATTTAAAAAAAATGTCGAAAATTGTCCAAAAAACATTTTATACCCATATAATCACTAAACATTGTAGTTTTAGAAAATCCAAACACCAGCTGCGTCAACTTGCGATCTTGAGCAGAATTAATAAAATTGTGTACGCATGTGGGACGAAATGAGTAAATATGTATCTAGACATTCCTTTTCTTGTATCCGATTCATTATGTCTTTATGATGTCTTTATGGAAATGAATATAAATATGATATAGTGAACTATAATTCATAAAATAAGGTTATTATTATTAAAGTTAGTTGAACCTTAATAAATAAACGACACAAGCATCGCATCGCTTTCTTATTTTCTTAAAAAGAAATATATTTTTTAGAAATAGATTTGGGGAGTCGAAATTATGATCAAACATAATATTTATATAAATACTATGCATAAATTGAGACAACAAAACACACTTTTCAATATCTGTAGTAATTTCCGTGTCAAATACTGGTTCTATGTACCTAGATCCTCTTGAAGGCTTGCCGGTTCCACTGTCCGTGTCTACATCACATTCTGGTGTGTTCTGCATGTCCATTAATTCTTCTAAATTTTCTTCATTAACATAATTATTTAATAACAAAAGTACTTAGGGGAACATTAATTACTTTATCTTTTGTCTGCAATGTGTGATCTAATATTTGAAATCAGAGGATCCGATGAAATTAAGAGATTGTGAAAAATATCCTCATATGTGCGTTTTCTGTTTATTTTTTGACCGGTTATTAGTTCAAGATCAACAAAAAATCACAAAAACAAAATGGTTTATGTGTGTAATATTTATGCCACTTTTGACAAAGATATGATAGGTCACATACAAGAAGTTTGAATGTCCAGCAATTTATATGTTTCGTCCCACTGTCTATTTACCTTCCTTTCTCATATACATTTTTGCAGGAAATAATAGTTCATCTCCTGAAGCCCTTTATATTTGCACCGAAAACCAGATAAAACTATTTTTAAATTTGCTAAATTTTCAAAGTCTCACAACTTTGCTAAAATTCATCCAAAATTGATGAAACAAAACCATTTTAAAGTTTGAACTTTCTACTTTTCGACTCGTTGAATCACATTTATCGAAATGAGTGTCCAGGGGGTAAAATCCGCCCTCAAAGAAGAGTGTGCCAAGCTGCAAAAATTTGTTGATGTTTGTCAAAAGCTAGAGAGTGCAAACAATATTTATTGCAATTTTTATGTTCACTGTCGGAATGTATGATCATTTGCCTTTAAAATAAGTTAAACCTCATCAAAATAGGATGTTTTTTTAACAAAGATACGGCCATGTCCAGAGATGTCTACATTTCGTCCCACAGTGCGACTGGTCGCTGGACTCCTTCGGGAGGAGTCTAGCGACCGGTGGTCGCAGTGCCAGCCTGCGACTAGGTATAATGGGAAACAGACCTCATCGCATTGTGTTGCACCTCGAGTAGCCTAGGCTGGTACTCAAACAGACTCGCGTCAGGCTCCTATGTCTTGCGCATACACGACGATCGCAGTCGCATGCAGGAGAACAGATGCATGCTTTCCCCATTGCACCAGTACCTGCGACCGGTCGCTGCGACAAGTCGCAGCGACCTGTCGCAGCTAGGAGATCCCGCCTTTACACGGGAGTTTAAATCCGAATTAATACGTGCTTCTAACGAATTTTGATTCGGCGAATACGATCGATTTTGATTTGGCGAATACGGTCGATTTTGATTTGGCGAATACGGCCTGGATTCCCGAAATCCTACGGAATTCCGCGAATCGGAATTCGAGTTTCGGAAACTATTTTGGAAATTTGAATTTTGGGGTGTGACTTGCGTCGACTGGGGAATTGGACTCGTGCTCCGTGCCAATTGTGGAGCCGTCGGAGATTGTGCGTACGGCGAATTTAACGGAAAACGCGGATCCTGTGGATACGGTGAATAATATGGTGGATAAGGCATTTGATAAAAAGGTGGATAAGGCATATAAGGATACGGAGAATAGACAGGATACCCATGTTCGGGATATCTACTCGAGTCCATGTTATTCCGCGGTGGTTTAAGAATACGTGTTGAGAATCTTGAATAATCTGAATTTCCTGTCGCGTTTGGACTCGGACTTCGCGAACGAGAATCTCCAAAATTTTGATTTCGCGAATCGCGATGAGTGAATAAGCTTTGACGTGAATTACTTTGAACAGGGGAATCTGGACGGGAATTTAAACGAGAATCATCCTGCCGTGAAAGAAACAGTCTGTTTGTATCTCCAGTTGGTATTACTCCAGACCTCATTCGCGTCTCGACTCGCGTCGCATGTTTTAGCGCGTCCTCTAAAGTGTTCGGATCCCGCGCGTCTACGGCCCTGGCTATCTCGTCCGGCAAGCCCCGAATAAATGCTTCTAGCGCACAGTCTTTTATCGGCGCAGCATCTTATCCGCGTCCTCGCCATACGAGTCTTCCAGCGCGAGCCGGGCTCCGCTAACCAAGATATTAAGCCGATTTTCGTTTCTATGCATGCGGATATTTTCAATTTCATGATGGTAATATGGATTATTTTTCCCGGGAGCAAATCTAGTTTTCAAATGTTTAATTAATTCGTTTACGGTATTAAAAGTTTTTCCGAAAGTACTATCGCGTGCAGCTCCTTGTAATTTTCCTAGAACTGCTTTGACAAACGGGCCTTCCGACGCTGGCGGTACGAAAACCGCGCCGTTTTGCACGTCTTGTAAGAAATCTTTTAGAGGTATGTTTTTCCCATTAAAGAAAGGAATATTCAGCGTCCCGTGCCGCAAAGCAAAGCATTCCGCCATAGACGTCATCATCGCGTTTGTTACTGATAAATTCGCGGACGCGTTACCCGACGCACTAGCGGTTTCATTGGGACTAGACATTTTGCTAAATTTTTCAAACTAATTCGAAGAATATACACAAATACATATATATATAAATAAACTGAAAATAAATCAGAAAGCAATATCACGGATTTTCCTAAAACATTCAAGACACAAAAGAAAACAAAAATGTAAAGCATACCAATTAAATCACATATAAAAAATTACATATGCACTCTTTTATCTCGAACGTCTCAGAAAATACCACAAAGGACGGGTTTGACAAAAGCACATCCCACTTCTGACACCAGTTTAGCTGTTACGTGAGGGCGTTAATTTTTATTCGACCGAGCGGTTGAGTCTTATTTCCTCGGTAACGCTTAAGGAATTTTAAAGAGATTTTACAATTTTGACATAATCAGATTATTACGCAAAAATCAGGATTGTTTTGGCGCGCGGCTTTCGTCTACAACCCATACAGGTTGTCCAATCGGGATGTGGTACTGTAGAGGAGTCTTCGAAACAAAATTAGACAAGTTAAGGAATAATATACCATGTATTACAAAAAATATATATATAAAGGAATTTTTGAAAGGTGGTACAAAATGGGGAAAATTACATGGATTTGTGTTACGCCAAATCATATATAAAAAGTCCAATTACAATGTGTAAAATCCTAGATTTGTTTATGAGGTTTGGATTTAGTCAGAATTGAATGTGAACGGGAACGACGGACGGTGAACAAACAACAAGTCAACAATAATTGATCGAGGGAAAACCCACAACCCACTAAGTGGTTGGATCAATAATCGCGTTTGTTGTTAATTTTGTACATTCACTCGAGTTAGTTGAATAGTTAATTTGGTCGCAATTTATATTACTCGAAACAAGACAATTTTTAAACCGCGTCACACGCCGGAGGGAAGGTAACACATAATTGAGGGAAAACCCATAACCCACTAGGTGGTTGAATCAGCTGCTGCTTCCGTACAATATCATGGATAGATGGAATCACTCACCAACTCTGTATAAGAGATTGTTAATTTGTACTACGGCTTACTCTCTCTCTCTCTCTCTCTCTCTCTCTCGCTCTCTCTGACTCTCGGTCTCTCTCTCTCTGACTCTCAGTGACTTCGATGGTCCCGCGTACAGGATGACGAAACGGAGGATGGTCGCACAACACACCAAAGTTAATAGTCGGTTCAACAATATATTGTATTCTTTCTACGTTAAACGGACGAGGTTAAATGATTTAATTAAAACGATTAAAATTGATTAAAAATTTAAATGATATGTCTCTACGGGGACTGAGTCCTTCCACGCACTACAAGAAACACGGGAACTCCGGCTCAAAACTATTTCAATGAATAGTTATGTCCCTCGGACAGATCGACTACGCACCAAGCGACTTAACAGGCGACTGCAGTAAAATGGTAATTTTTTATTATAATTTAAAATGGTAAAAACGCAAAAATATATCAGTCTCTACGGGGACTGAGTCCTTCCACGATCACTGGGATACGATGGAACTCCGGCTCAAAACTATTTTAGGAAATAGTTATATGTCCCTCGGACAGAACAACTGCGCACTACGCGACTTGCTAGCCGACTGCCCCGAGCGTTCGCAGGGTAGGCCCGAGCACTCGGACCTTTGCACAATTGCTGACTCTGCACCTCGTGCACACGGGCCTAACCGTCGTCGCCTCGGACCGTTCCCAGCCTCACAGTGCTTAGGTTTTCAGAATGTTATCGCATCCGGCGTTCGAAGAACGTCGATGTTGATGAAAGATTTTCTCATGGAAGAAACGCAGTGGCGTAACAGTTCATATAAAATTATTATTATAAAGCGGTTAGTATACCATATCGGTTTATTGACAATTGATCGAGGGAAACTCCCATAACACTAAATTGGTAGTAATGCTGTAATAAAATTTTAACAGGGAAGAAAAATATAAAGTAGTCTACAACAATGCCTCGGAAGGCTTATCACAGCGCGCATTTCAAGAACGTCGACGGCGTTGAAAGATCGTTGATAATACTCTTTTGTGAGAATATGCCGTGGCGTGACAGGCTTCAAGCAGAATTAAATTATAACTATTAAGAATATTTACAGATAATCGACTATTGATTGAGGGAAATTCCCATAACACGCTAAGCGGTTGGATCAATAGACAACATCTGCAAAATGACTAGCGAATGTAAAAAATTGTAAAAATTTAGAAATGAATTTGGAAAAATAACCGGCACGTAACAACGGGATCAGAAACAATGAGTTCGTTCGGGGACATTTTAGCCACCGATGGGCCGTTTACTTCATGAAGATATTCTATTAAATCTGTCCATAACCATTCACTTGAACTGAGCGTGAGGAATCACGTAGCTGGTCCATAATGGGGTATCATACAGTTCAAATCATTTCTCGGTTTTCGCCAATACTGTGCTGTAGTACGTAATCTGGAAAATATAGTGTTCAAGTTCGTTTGTAGCTGATCTTTAGAGAGTTGCTCTAGAAAACCAGCAGCTGTGTATTTTTCACGGGGATTTACGACGTTCATTTTGTGAAAAATTCCAGCGTTCAATTGCTGCATATTGGTATCGTGTAATAAATGAAAAATATATTCTATGTTCAATAGGGTGTTTCATATTATAGGGGTAAAATTAAAATATTATATTTTTATTTCACTTTGCGCAGGCCCTGATTCCTATTAATATAAAACAAATATCTGACAAATTTTAGGAAGATTGAGTAATATTTAGACGTTGCACACTTTGCACACTAAATAATATTTAGTAGGCTAAGGAAACACGATTTCCAATGATAATTATTTTTACACTCAAGTCCTTAAAACTGAAATTAAACTTCAAAGAAGACTTACATTTAGATAAATTTACATTTTATTACTTTCTATTATTGTTCATACCTATAAAAATTCTGTACGTTATTATTTTACCCGCATTTTCAAAACCTGGAAAAGCGAAAATATGTAGGGTAGATCGGGGGCGGTAGTAACAGGAGGGCGAATGTAGCACACATAAATTGTGTTGAATCTCAAAACATATAATGAATATTGACATCAATTCTAGATATACACATGATAAATAATGACATTTGGAATACACACATCCATGTTCTGGCAGTATAGATACGCAATAGACATGGATAGTGAAAAAAATAACTTTTCGATATCCTAAAGTAACTTTTTCTTACTGATTTATGAATCTAATGTAAACACTCCCTTTGCAAGTATGTGCGTTTTTAATCTGTAATTTGACCTTTTTTAGAGTAATACTGATCGTTACCTAGCACTTTTAAGTGTCTCGTTAGTCACAATTTATAATTGAAGTTCAATAGCATGGTCGGGGGTGATTGTAACATCAGCAGTCGGGGTCGGTTGTACCACAACAAAACCGAAAGAAAGCGAATAATATTGTCTTGTTTGCATAGAATCTATGTAGTGTTACAACCGATCCCAGATCAGCTACGGTTGCAACACTTTACACTGTATCGTTAGGGCTATAACATTCCGCTTCTCATTTTTATTAATAACTTGGATATTACTTGACATACAGTCAAACTGTTGTGACTCAATAATGTAAGATAAGTAACATTTCCATATAAGGGTTTTTGTTGTAAATGTAATAGTTCCTGCGTAATCGTATTCCCAAGCCAAACTGTTACTACCGCCCCAGGCCCAGCTTAGTGTTAAAACTGTGCAACCCCTAAATATTATTAAATTTGTCTAAAATTTGGCATACAGATCTCTTAGATGAATAGAACCAAATGTGCGAGCTAAGTTATATGAAAATAGCACCTTTAGAAAATTGAAACACCCTAATGTTCAATCGAAATTGCGAATGCTTGGACATCAGTTTGGACTTAATGAATTCATGATCAGTCAAACGAACCAATCTTTCTTCATGCTGTCCGTTCACCCCATAAGTATATAAATCTGGGAAACATTTCACATCTAAGTGTTCAGCACGATGGCCCAACGGAGTGTCCTGAACTTTAAGTATATGATAGAGTGCGGTAGCAGATTCGTTAACCCTTTTGTCATACATTGGATAAATCGTAAACTGATCATAATATGAATCAGATTGCCACATTTGCGTCAATAATGCACGTTTGTTGTCTTCATCGATATTAAGTGTTTCACCTTCAACGTCCTCTATAGATTCGTTATTATCGTTATTATTATCATTGGTAACAACTTCTTCTTGAAATTCTGTATCTGGTAATTTGGCACTCAGCAATAAATTGCGATTGTGGTAAAACAATTTCTGAGTATAGAGGATTTTTGGCTTTCAACCATACTAAGGCATTCCATACTTTCTTCAAGTTAACTAACTTTTCCCAAACTTTTTTCGATTTTGTTGGAACGCCCCGCACCAATATGTATAATTCATGATTTTGATTTAAGGTGAGACCACTGTCAGAAATCTGCAATTTTTTAGTTTTTTTTACATTTTCTGAAAGGCGTACGTTTCAAGAATGTTCTCTCCAAATTTTATGAAGAAATTCACAAAATTGACAGAGATATGGTGTTTTTTGTGAAGCGGTGTCAAACGTGCGACTGAGCCACGCGGAACATTGGACGCGGTTTTCAGAGAATTACATTTTTCAACAGCGTTGACAGTCGACAGAGAAAACTATACGTCCAATTGACATGAGCAAGGATATTTATTGTACGGAAACCCCGTCGCTATTACGCAACAATCAGCTTTCTTGAATTTTCAACCTGCTTTTATTTTTTTAGCAACATTTCCCCAATTTTGTACACCGAAAACATGACTTTTTTTCAGTGGTACGCCATTTTGTTATTTTTTACAATTTTGACATTTTTGATCGTCACGTAATACAGGTAAGCTTCTAGTTTCTAAATATTATTGTTTTTTTGAATTCCGATGTGATATCCCACTATTTTTCGCGCGGTATTATTCTAAATACTTTCCCAAATATCTCAATATCACTCCACCAAAGCCCCTCAAACTCAACTCTTACTCCATTTCCTCAATCGATGATCACGTTGACGATGTACCTTAGTGGTCCCCATCTCAAGATGGTCGGTACGAAAAACCCCTTCTAACTATTCGCCCGAAGAGGCACGAATTCCCTTCTTCATACTAAATCTAAACAAGTCCCTCGTCCCAAAAACCTCTTAAATCGAGACCACGTCTCACCCCTTCTCTACGACCCTCCAAGTCGAGCCCACAAATTACCCCATTCCCATTAAAACATCCAAAATCCATTTGACGGGTTAAGTATCTCCTTTTACCATTCATAAAACCCCAAAGGTCTAATTACGACGAATATTTGGCGTACGTGACATAAATATGTCTATTAATAGACGTACCGTTCATAAAAACCCCGGAAGTCCTATTGCGACTTATTTGTTAAATGTGTCAAGGTTCCTACCGCGCGTACCCCCGCAACATTCCTGTAAGGATACATAAATATGAGGTCCCGAGAGGCCGGAGATTCATTATCAACCAAACTTCTGTATGGAAAGTATATTCTTTACCACATTCAAACTGTATCGCGGAGAACTCATTATTATTCTAAGATTCGTCTTGTTTAGTGTTATTAAGCATTATATTAAATTCAGTGACCAACAATCACCGTTCATCAAACATTGTAAGCTATTACATTACCATTTATAATATTGTATATAACCACCATCATTTATATTTTGTATTACCGTTTCTATTGCTTTCTATATTATTACTTTTCATATTAACGCTTATTGCGAACGCTTATATTACTTTTCTACATCAACGCTTATTGCGATCATTTATTTTGTTTGTATGACTATTCATATTATTACTTTTCATATTAACGCTTATTGCGAACACTTATTTTGTTTTCTATATCAACGCTTATTGCGATCATTTATTGTTTGTATAACTATTCATATTATTATTTTTCATATTAACGCTTATTGCGATCATTTATATTACTTTTCTATATCAACGCTTATTGCGATCATTTCTTGTTTGTATAACTATTCATATTATTACTTTTCATATTAACGCTTATTGCTTAAGTCAAAATATTTAATTATCATATATTATGTTTCACGTTCACATTCATATATTGTGTTCAATTACTATTAAACAGTAATAACGTACTCGTGTTTAAAGTAAATAAACCTCTCTATTTTTAAAATCACGCTTCGAATTATTGTGCGCATCCTTTGGTTACAAAGATTCCAAACTAAGACAGGCTGCAGTATCAGCTGATTTCTGTTCGTGAACGCGAGAACGGTTCCACTGTTTACAAACATACTTTTGCGTGAGCCGTGCAATTCACGGAAGTATTACGTGTGGCTTTCTTTACATAAATGCAACGGTAAATCCTGTTACCGAAATCAAAACAAACATAAGGTGCTCTAACGGGTGTTCCCCGGGTGTGTATTCACTATTTAAACCTTCCTTGGTCGATCAGTGTGCAGGATTACAGATTCGCGCCTGCCGTTCTTTCCTTCAAAACGATCAGTGTGCAGGATTACAGATTCGCGCCTGCCGTTCTTTCCTTCAAAACGATCAGTGTGCAGGATTACAGATTCGCGCCTGCCGTTCTTTCCTTCAAAACACTCAGTGTGCAGGATTATAGATTCGTGCCTGACTTTCCCTCAAAATCTTCAGTGTGCTGGATTATAGATTCGTGCCTGACTTTCCCTCAAAATCCTCAGTGTGCTGGATTATAGATTCGTGCCTGACTTTCCCTCAAAATCCTCAGTGTGCTGGATTATAGATTCGCGCCTGACTCCCCTTCAAAACACTCAGTGTGCAGGATTATAGATTCGTCCCTGATTTCTTACCCCATATGTCATTGTCCCCTAAAGACCTCCACCCGGGACGTGACACCGATTATCCATATGGCCTGGGCACTGTCAACGGGACAAGCATGTTTTTGCCGCAGTGCAAATTTTGACGAAGAGTGTACAGGAAATAAATTCATGAATTTGTTTGAAAAAATTGTTTTTTTACCCTTCAATATGTAGGGTAAACGATACAGTTATTGGCCAGGGTACAGAAGTTGACCACTTCAAATTTCTGCCGCGATAGTCTAATGAACCTGCACGTTTCCGCATTAATGATGCACTTTGATCAGAAAAGACAGTTCTAGCTTTCGTTTCAACCAACAACCGATGATTTCAGTACACGCGTTCCGTCGTGAGATCGTCGGAAAGGAAAACTCGCAATTTCAACTCTCAAAGAAGGTAAGGGCTTAGCGGGCATCTTTAGGGCGGCGACTTCTTTAATGGCTGTATAATCATTGTTCAATTTTGTTTGCCGTGAATGCCATTGATTATAATAGGTGACAAGTGCCCAATATTAACATTCGGCATACGTCCAGTCCTGTGGAACGTGATTATGTTGTGTTTTGGGGGGTGCTCAATAACTGGTTCGGCGAATGCACAGTAATACAGTTATTGACCACTCGTATTTTTCGTGCTGAAAGACCGCGATGAAAATTAATTTCCCTACTCGTAATGCACATAATAAAACTTTGTTTATCTTTTGTCAAATACGTGGTTGACTACGGTCCTTTGTTGTACTCTTGTCTCAAATGTAGGGAAACAAAAATGAGGACGAGTGAGAGAGTCATCTCTTTTATTTCCTTATTTAGATCTTTACAGGCACTTATACAGGCTTTTATACGGTTTCGGGTATGGACCTCTGATGACTTCTGATCTTTCATTAGATCGGAAGTCGCTACGGTAATTCGGTGATCATGGCCGCTCGCTGCCTCGCGGCGTTGCTCGAATCTTGGCGTGTCGCGTGCCGAACAGACGCAACCACGCGGCATACAATGTCATCGCGATACACACATCGTGTCGCTTTTCCCGGCCTACACAAAACAGTTGTTGACCAGACTTCCTCGAGTGAAGATAAATTCAAACATTTAGGTTAAAAATTCAAGTGCAATAATTGTGCAGGTATCTGAATAATGCCGAATCCAAGAAGCAGTCGTAACTATCCTCCGCAAGCTATAGAAAATGCCGTGAAAGCCGTGGGAAATGGAATGGGACTCAATGCTGCCGCTCGCTTTTACAAGGTGCCTAAGGGGACTTTACACATTCGGAAGAAAACCGGCCGCGAAAAATACTCACATGGCCCGAGTCCGGTGCTTACTGGAGAGGAAGAAGGTATTCTTGTGAAATGGATAATTGCCTGTCAGAATAAAGGATTCCCTAAGCGCAAAGATGATATCCTTGACAGCGTTGCCGAGTTTTTGCAGGAAAATCCACGTCCTAATCCTTTCATAAACAATCGACCAGGTTGTGGATGGTATAAAGCCTTCCTACGAAGACATCCAACCATTTCTAAGCGCACTCCTGAGTCCGTCACACGCGCTAGTGCTTGCATATCGGAAAACGACATCAGGGGTTGGTTCAAACGCGTCGAGGAATTGTTAAAAGAAGAACAAACATTTACCGCTCTTTCAGATCTAAAACGTGTTTTTAATGGAGATGAGACAAATTTTCTGCTTTGCCCTAAATCTGGTACCGTCTTAGTAGGTATACTATGAGAGTTCTGGACCCTAGGGCGAGGGGGTGCGGTGGTGCGAGGGGGTACCGCGCGGGCGAGGGGAGGGTGGAGGGGGTACCACGCTCTTCGACGAGATGGGTGAGGGGGATGACGTCACAGGGGGGGATTTCAAAATTTTCAAAATGGCGTCGCGTGCATTTCGTATTGGCGCCACCTATCGGGTGTTTAAGATACTTTGAGTCCGCGTCGGTATTTGGGGTCCGTGTTGGTATTTGGGGCCCATGTCGATAAATTTCCTAGGTTTTTCATACATTTCGTATTGGCGCCACCTGGTGGATGTTGGATTTTTACGATACTTTAGGCCCGCCTTGGTATTTGGGGCCCATGTCGATAAATTTCCTAGGTTTTTCATACATTTCGTATTGGTGCCACCTGGTGGATGTTGGATTTTAAGATACTTTGGGTCTGCGTTGGTATTTGGGGCCCGTGTCGGTAAATTTTCCTAGGTTTTTCATACATTTCGTATTGACGCCACCTGGTGGATGTTTAAGGTACTTTGGGCACGCGTCGCCGCCGCGCAATCTCCGTACGCGTGCGAGGATCGGTGCGCAGGCGCGACCGCGACCGATTCGTGGAAATTCGCGTCTTCGACGATGATTTCTGAGAAAGAGGGTGAACCAGGAGAAAAGATTTTTTCAGAGAAAATATTTGAATCGTGGTACCGGTACAGCACACGTGCAATGATGTAAACATAGAACGATAATTATTGTAAATCAATCATCGCGATAGCCCATGGAATAAACACGACATTGCACCGTGCCTTCCCGCGTGTTTATATCTGAGCAGGATTCAACGCATTTTTGGTGCCTACGTGCACGCGCTTCATGCCATATGTTTATATTTGAATCGTGGGACCGATACAACGCACGTGCAATGATATAAACATAGAGCGATAATTATTGTAAATCAATCGTCGCGATAGCCCATTGAATAAACACGACATTGCATTCGATTATGATTTCCGAGAAAGAGGGTGATATCTGAGCATTGACTTTTCCCAAGACCATGCCTCTAAGAAGTATCCTCGAGAAAATGCAATGTCCCGGAAGCAATAAATTAGGCGTTGCGATCACGCGACCAACTAAGCGATAATTATTCGGGGTAGAGTTCCGAGTATTTTCACGTTCGAGAACAGGGCAACGTCTCAAGTACCCTTCTCGAGGGTCTGCAAGTCAAGCGTCGTGGGAGCGTGTAGGGGTGAAAAGAATTCGTACATAGCCCCGCGACCATCTGGTTTACATTAGACCAGTGTCAGAACCACCCATACAGCCTATCCGGAAACGGTATTAACAATCGCCAAGGCCAGTCCTCTGAGAAGTACCCTCGAGAAAACTCGATGCCCCCTGAAGAAATGAATTTGGCGTTGCGTTCGCGTAAGCAACCCATGTAAACCTAAAGCGATAATTATTCGTGGTCACGTTCCGAGTATTTTCACGATCGAGAATAGGGTGACGTCTCAAGTACCATTCTCGATGGGGCTACAAGTCAAGGATCGTGGGAGTGGGCCCGGACATTCCACAGATTGCATATTCGGAAACACTATTGACACTCGCTAAGACTATGCCTCTAAGAATTAATATATGGATATGTGTTACATGGGCCCTTCAGGTCCATTCCGTGCTGACTGTCCTCGCGTGTTTTTCCTAAGGCGATTCAGCGGAATCGCCTCGCGCGTGTCGGTCACGTTGTGACAAAACGTGAAGCGAGCGTCGGGGACAACGACCGCGCTCAGCCCGGGCCCCGATTATTTCTCAATAATCGAGGAAGGGGTTAAGCAAGCGACAGCTGCCGACGGGGCAGTTATCCCCGTTCGTAGGGATCGTCCGAGGTGAGATCGCGATCGCGAACCGCGAAAAAATCATTCTTATTCGGGAACTCGACTTAGGAAGTCAGGACGAGCCAGAGAGCCGTCAAGAAGCCGCGATCACGTCATAGCGTCTAGTCCGCGAAATACGTTCGGCCGTCAATAAACCGTGCAAGGGTAACTCCATCCAACATACCGCGAACGGCATAGCCGGGAGAGCCCCTGCGCGTCACTCGTGTTCGGCGTAGGAACGCGTAGAATAAGAGACGATTAGAGACAGTGCGATTCGACGGTCTTCAGTTGCGCCGACTCCCGTGTGCTACCCGAGAGCACGGAGCGAGCGACCACGACCTGCGCTAAGTTGAGCGTCCTCCTGTACGAAGCGATATTCGGCAAGCGAGCCGAAACCCGAGCGCACTGCGATAACAGGGACGGAGCGCTGTCCCTAGGGTATGTCTAACAATTACTTTTATCTTTTACTAAAGAATATATTTTACTTTGTTGTTTCTTCCTTAAATCCTGAGTATTATTGATTTTACTCCTTTTCACCTTCCTCACTTCCCCGCGAGTATAGTCAAGGCGTGCTTTAGCACCTTGACCGAGCAGCGAACCCTGCGGATCACCCTAACCGCTCGGGGTGGTTCGCAACAGTCCCTTCAGGACGTAACAAACTGGTGTCAGAAGTGGGATTTTATTCCCTTATATTCAATCTTATTATATATTTAAAAGGGCGCGCCGTTTTATCTACCGCGACCCGCCCGACTTATCTGCTCATAACTTGACTATACTTCCTACTATCTAAAAGTCTTGCAAAGCATTGCTTAACCATGACTGGTGGTATCCTGAGATCACCGCCTTCATCTAATACCTCCGGTACTAGTAATCCCTCCAATTCCCAAATACCTCAGTCAGCCCCTCCTCCCGTACCGACTTTGTCGAACAATCGTCTATCGTTAGGCTATCGGACGAACGACCTAGAAACGTCTGCATTAGACGTATGGCGTTCCCGAGAAGATGAGGAGAGAGTATATCAGGCACTTGACAACATTCCCCGTTTCGATCCTGATTTCATAACTTTGGAGGACTTCGCTGCCTCAATACAGCGCGCCATAAAGCGCGTACCACCCGGTCAGGAAGAAAGATTTCTGACCGAGCTCATATACAAATTAAAAGATCCTATCAGATATTATGTCGAGGATAAAGGTTGTAAAAGCGTGGCCGATCTGCTCTCTCTTCTAAGAGTCCGATATTCCCCATGCCGCGGTTATGAGGAGCTCCGACTGGAACTCGAACGTATAAGCATGTTTCCCCGCGAGCGTCTAATAGATTTTATTCACCGCGTGGCCCGCCTGTACCGACAGGTGACCGTAAGGGCGAAAGAATTAATCGGGGAAAATGTCGAGAATACTCTAATAGACGTGGAGCGATTGGCTCGAACTTCATTTATTACTGCAATACCTCAAAGAATCTCAATTAAAGTAGCTTTATCAAATCCCGTATCTTTGAATGACGCGTTTGATCTAGCCTTACATACGCAAAGACGAGAACAAGACCTGGCCGGCTTGCCACGCGACGACACGTACGACGGCAACCGGAGCGCGCGTCCCCCGTCTCCGTATGACCCACAGCGTAGATGGACTGAATGGAGGCAACCTAATGAAAATGATTCATACGAAGAGCCCCGCTCCTCGTACTCCGCGTATAGTGCCCCTCGCTATCGAGACGAATATTATCGCGAGCCTTATTATCGCGATCCGACGCCGGAGCGCCGTCCACCGTCCTTGCTGACGAGGCAAGGCGAACGCCCGTTGGGCTACGAACGCCGACCCAGTGCTCCCCGCGGAAGAGGAGCGCGCGGGAGACCTTGGAATAATCGGCAGTCACAACCTCGCGATCCTAGATTGTATGATCCTTATGAACCTCGCGGATATGAACCCCGCGGGTACGGACCTCGCGAAACGGAAAGATATGAACCTCCTCGCGAGTCGCGGGCATATGAATCTCAAGAACCGCAAAGATCAGAAGCACGTGAAGTTATCCCTGAGAAACCCGACCATTTAAACTCCCAGCGTGCCCGCCCGTTCAACCGGAACGAGGCGGGCGGGTCCTCCTCGCAGGCCCAAAGACCCCCTCAAAATCCACCCCGGAGCCAGAGCCCGCAACAACGCTCCTACGAGCGGACTCCCCCCGCATCCGAGTCAAGGCAGAACAACTGGAGAACGGTGAGGGAGAATTTATCATTGACACGGGTTCGGCATTGAACCTATTAGAAATCGGGTCCGCAAGCTCAAAGGCCCGGGTTTTAAGTACCACACCCCTAGAAATCACCGGATTAAACGGGAAGGTCTTGACTTTAGGGACAACCGTCCTAAAAATTAACGGTAGCTGGGCATTATTCCACGTAATACGTATGCCCCATTTACCCAAAGGGATTGCGGGCCTCGTCGGAAGTCCGTATCTGCTTCAGGAAGAAGCTATCGTCTCTTACCACCAGCGCACGATGGTAACCGCGAAACACCCGATCAGCCCCGTAATTTTCTCAAATTTTGAAGATTTAGAAGGTACGCTAGAAGGCTATAAGCAGTGCCACCAGGATTTTCTAAAAGACCTCAGTAAATCAGAGGCCAACGCGAATGAAATAAACATCTGCCTCCCTGAAAATGGTGATTGTTCCGAAGAGGACGAACGAGATTGCCCCTCCCCCTCTTTCGGAGAAGAGTTCGACACTAACGAAGACCTCGATCTAGGAGAGTACCAAGTAGATCCAAAATCTCACGAAGAACGTTTACAGCATATATTCGAAACGCTGAAATTGGAAGACTTAGATCCGGAATCGCGTCGAAAAATCGAAAATTTGGTTATAAAATATTCGGATAGGTTTTTCGTACCGGGAGACCCTCTTGGCGAAACCTCATCGATAGAACACACTATCCCGTTAACAGATTCTACGCCCACGTTCACTAGACAATACCCCCACCCACCACAGATGGAGGAAGAAATTACCAAGCAAACGCGTAACCTGGATGAGCTGGGAATAATCGCTCCTTCGTCGTCACCGCATAACTCACCCTTGCACGTGGTAGAGAAAAATGCCGCCGAGGATGGAGTAAAACGATGGAGAGTGGTAGCAGATTTCAGAATTGTGAACGCGAAAACGATTGATGACCGCTTTCCTTTGCCGCGAATCACGGACATTCTCGATAGGCTAGGTGGAGCCAAGTATTTCTCAGTTTTCGACTTAGCAAACGGTTTCCATCAAATCCCTATGGCCCCCGAGGACCGTGCAAAAACCGCGTTTACCACCCCGGACGGACACTACGAATACCTCCGCATGCCTTTCGGATTAAAAAACGCCCCGGCTACCTTCCAGCGTTTAATGAACAACGTTCTGAGAGGGCTTATCGGGAAAGAGTTATTCGTGTATCTAGACGACGTGGTTGTATATTCGCGTACACTCGCGGAGCACGAGCAACGACTCGAGACTTTCTTCGAACGCTTACGTAAGCATAACTTAACCCTACAGACGGAAAAGGCCAAGTTCTTAAAAGATAAAGTCACGTATCTAGGTCATATAATAGCAGCTGACGGAGTACGACCAAACCCCGAAAAGATTAAAGCCGTCGCCGAATTCCCCGTCCCTAAAACCCGTAAAAATGTAAAACAATTCTTGGGTCTCGTAAATTATTATCGTCGCTTTATCCCAAATATGGCTAAACGAGCTAAACCCCTTACAACTTTGACTAGCACTAAAATTCCATTCTATTGGACTGAAAAACATCAGGAAAGCTTCGAAGACCTACGCCAGGCACTTTGTAAAGAGCCAGTTTTACGCTATCCAAATTACGATGAACCATTTATTATTACAACCGACGCGTCCGATGTAGCCGTCGGGGCAATATTAAGCCAAGGCAAAATAGGTGAAGATCTGCCGATAGCGTACGCCTCACAAGTGCTCAATCCTGCTCAAGAAAATTACTCAACTACCGAAAGGGAATGCCTCGCGATAATTTATGCCGTAAAACAATTCCGTACTTATATCTACGGGCGAAAATTCTCCTTAGTAACTGATCACCGGCCACTGCAATGGTTATTCTCGGTAAAAGACCCGATGTCGCGACTCGCTCGATGGAAAATCACACTCGCCGACTACAATTACGAGATCGTCTATAAACCCGGCCGTGTTAACGCGAACGCTGACGCGCTATCCCGAAACCCGGTTCCGTACGCATTCCCGACTATAGAAGAGGAAAACCCACCAAAGGGCGACGATGAAGGGATAGGAACACGCGTACAGGCACGTCGCCAAGCCATGCCAAGGCCGAACTACGAAGAACCACCGTCGTTTATTGACGATACCGCTCTAACAGGAGAAAATACGGACGGTATGGAGAGCAGAGCCAACTCTACCGCTCTGGATACAGCGGAAGAACGAACAGGAATGCCCGAATTCTTGGAGGAAGATGCGGACCAGGAAGAAACTGTCCTAGACTCCACTTTCGGAAGCAACGATTCGAACCCCGGTCCGTTCACCGAAGAAGAAATCACAATCTTGAAGAGTATGGAAGACGAGAACTCTCCGGAAGCATTACCGTACCGACGAACCTGCCAACACAAGTTCGAAGATTTCGAAGTCCCATTTTCCCCCATGATCGCGGAAGGTCCCTACAAAGGCCAATATACGTACGATGAATTAGCCTTCCTAAAAAGCCTAGACGCGCCGCCCACCTGGACAGAGGCAGAGGGGGAAGACTGCGAACCCACCTTCCGAACCATAAACACTCCGCGGGGTCCAGAAACGGAAATGCGCGTTATCATCGGGAAGAATTTACCCCGAGAAGGCGAGGAAACATCGAATCTCCCCGAGAACGCTAGCCCCCCGAAGACAACGTCACGAGCAGGCCCAAAGAAAAGAGTGTCATGGGGTATACCTCTGCACGATGAAGCCTTGGGCGTCCCACAATCAACTATGATTTGTCCGGAAGATGAAACCCTGGAGGAACTAACAGAACAATTGCCCCCGAGGGAAATTTCTAACCCAAGTCCGGAACCAGGCACAATTAAGATTCCGCCGGAGCGATTCAGAATAACCCCCGAGTCATACTCCGACTCATCAAGTCCTCGTCAAATCACGCGAGAGGCACCAGAGAACCGCGAAAACGCGATAGACTCCTCTAAATATGAAATCCAACCAACGAAATGCAAAATGAGAATCGTAAGGACCACGCTTGCAGCAACTCCAGATAACTATGTTCACTTTATATCCTCGGATAGAATACTAACCAGCCCAATTTGTAAAACTTTGAAAGCTATAGGACTTCTCGATGAAACAAAATTATTATCTGAAGAATTAACCAGAAATCGCGTAATAATTAGCCGTAATGAAGAAGAAAAAATTTTCAGCATCGTGGGAGCGAGTAACTTTTACCACGAAATGAAAGAAGCCGACCTGGCATCAGCACTAATGGCGCTCAGGGACGCTGTGGAAAGCGAACACGTCCGCTCGTTTCGTATAGCGGCACATGGCGAAACCCTACACCGATTCGACGCCGAAACGCTCCAACGACATTTGTTAATTGTTTTCAATCTAACACCCATCACAATCAAAATTTGCACCGGTGAAGTTCAACAACCACCAAAAATAGAATGGGAAAATATTATCCGCCACTATCACGGAAGCCTGATAGGAGGACACAAGGGAGTGACAAAAACATACCGGCGCATACGTAGCGTTTTTGATTGGCCACACTTACGCAAACACGTAGAGGATTACGTGCGAAGTTGCCCTAGCTGCCAAGAACAGAAACTTGTACGAATTAAAACTCGGGAACCCATGCTAATTACAGATACACCTGCACGACCTTTTGATAAAGTAGCCTTGGACACCGTAGGACCGCTTCCCCCAACCCCTAGCGGAAACCGTCACATCCTTACAATGCAATGCCTATTATCTAAATTTTGTATGGCCGTGCCCTTGCCCGATATACGAGCCAGCACCGTGGCCGATGCGTTATCGCGTTATTTTATTGCAATCTTCGGTGCACCACGCGCGATATTAACGGACCGCGGAACGAGCTTCATTAATAACACAATACAGGGAATAGCTCAAACGTTCAGAATTAAACACGTAACCACGTCAGGATATCGACCGCAGACTAACGGATCTCTAGAAAGAAGTCATATCGTCTTAACAGAATACCTGAAACACTACCTGGAAAAATATGAGGACTGGGACCTACTTCTCCCGTTCGCTATGTACTCGTATAACACCTCGGTACACGAAGCAACAAAATTCACGCCTTACGAGGTGGTTTTCGGACAATTAGCCCGCGATCCGTTTATACCTATGAGTCGCGAAGAATTATTAACTTACCCTACCTACGTACAAAATTTGGTAGAGCGCCTGGATGAAATCCGGAAAACTACGCGATCAAATTTAGACACAAGCAAATTACGTTCGAAAACCATTTATGACCGTAAAAGTAATCAAGTCACATTCGCGGTAAACGATCTCGTTTATGTACAAAAGGAACCGCGACTTCACAAATTTGATCCCCAGTACATAAGCCCCTTTAAAATAGCAGCAATTACCGAACAAAACAATGCAATATTAATCACCGAGGAGGGTCAGCAGTTAATCAAACATTTCGACAAATTGAAACATGCTTATACAAAGGATAAGCCACCTTGACGCTAATAGAGTGTATTCAATGTGGTTTAAGCTTTCAACCGACCGGCAGGAGGGCTCATATTGCCAATCCTCCTAACCAAGGTCCCTCACCCCAAAAATCGGACCCCCCTCCCTACTCTCACTTGTTTTACATACCTGTAAAACAATAGAATTCCCACCCTTTCCGTAATTTCACTTGTTTTTCGTATTTGCAGTAGGCAATTACTTAAACGATAGGATTCCCCGAATAAGACTTTTCGGGAAATCCCGAATCTCGGCCACCATGAACGGATGTGGCTTACTAATATACACGTTCCTATGGATGAGCGTTGCTAGTAACACCATAGATGGAGACTACAAAATATCGTCACTAGCCCCCAATCCGGGCTTGTACTACGAAAAAATCCGACCTCTCCGAGTATTCCACACCCAATGGAGACTGGTCACGGGTATAGGAGTCGCTGAGATACTGGCCTCGCGACCGCAAACGCAACCCCAGATCAACAGCATGAAAGCGTTATGCACAACATATAACTGGACATCTTGCCCAGCCGATGCCCTCAACACGGCTCTACAGCGCAAACTCTTAGACGGCAAACGATACGAGGAATTGTTACTTAACATATTAGGGAAACCACAATTTCGCCGTTCCAAACGATCTGTACCATTAGGATTCATCGGATCGCTGAGCAAGGCCCTTTTCGGAACCCTGGACAGCGACGATGCGCAATATTACAACAAGGAAATAGATAAGCTGTATAAGGATCAAAATCGTCTCGCCGAATTGTTAGCAAATCAAACGCACATTATAAAATCGGAATTTCAGGATATACACGAGTCACTCAGAACTGTAACGGGATCCGTGGAAACCATGGGCGATAGAATTAAGGAACTAGCGTCGGGTACTCTTCGACTAGACGAGCGCGAAACAAAAATAGAATTAGAATTAGCATTTTCGTCGTGGACATTCTTAATGACCAGACATGTGGACGAATATGTGACTGCGTTAATTGTAATTACGGACGCGCTCACGTTCGCGAAACTTGGTATCTTACATCCGGCCGTTCTTTCACCTGCCCAGCTAGCGCAGACTTGCGAACGAATTCGCAGAACCACTCCGTACGAATTCCCGCTGACCCCAGAAGAATTGAATTCCGAACAGCTACAAGGGGTGACTAAATTAAACGTAGTTTATTCACATGGCCGAATTATCTTGTCACTCGACATCCCTTTATTAGATCAAAATCCCTTCGACCTTTATTACCTTCAACCCTGCCCTTCATTTCAAGCAATATCGACCAATGTCTCTACCCCTATCTTCATAAAACCAAGAACGGCATATTTAGCAATCAACCAAATCAACTCTCAATACTTCATGCCCGACGAGAACTACATCATGGGATGCAGGAAACACCCCCGGATGTACATGTGTGAACTCAGCGTACCACTCCAAGATTTGGAAAAAGCACCAACTTGCGAAACGAACGCCCTATTAAAACCTCAAAACATCAAGTGGTCTAGCTGCAATATTCAAGTTCTTCCCGGAGGCCGAACATACCTGAAGAAGTTGATCGCACCCAACACCTGGATATATTCCGTTAAGGACACCCTGGCACTGCAGGTTCGATGCAATAAGCACGCAGCCGGATATGAAGTGCTACAGGGGGCAGGAATATTACAACTGAGGAGAGATTGTGAGGCCAAAATCGGGACAGACCAGATTTGGGCAACTGGAGTGGACACCGACGAATTAACAACCATCTACAAACCATCTATTGGCATCAACATTTCGGAAATTCTACCAACCCTCACGGAACATCATGTAAAAATTTTAACGGACTATCAACAAAAGGAACCTCAAAGAACCCTTCAAGATTCCCATGCGAAAGCTAATGCAATCGCACTGGACGACATAGAGAGACAAGCAAGAGAAATAGCAACACATCATCGGACAGAAAATTTATCGACATATGTAACCTATGGACTACCAGGATTAGGAGGCACTATCGTAATCATCCTCATTATCTGGATCGGATACTGTGCCTTTAGGGCACGTCAAAATCAACATCGGGAGCCCTTAAGGAAAGAGACAAAGGTTAATATCGAAATGACGCCACACCGACCCGCCCCTCCAATAATTTCAAGACCCCGTCCCCTAGCAATTACATCTTTTCCTCCAGACCTACCCGTTATACAATCCACGAGGACAGGATATAGAGCCGACGTGGAACAATCGCGAAGTTTCGCGGGCACCGAGCCGTACTTTGACGTTTTCTAAGAAGTACCTCGCTGATAGCAGCAGAAACACCCGCGCTTTAGCTCTAAGAATCAATCCCCACGAGGCGCTCTGCTGCGAAAATTCGATGGTAGGGACATTAGCATATAAGTTAGCAATTAAGACAAGCGCGGACAGTCAGTACGAATTTTCACGGCTTCAATCTACGATAAGAACAAAATGTACTCGAAATTCAACGACGAGAAGTATCCGCGAACATTTCTCGCCGAAGTGGTGCTGCCCCGGCACCTACACGCCCCGTTCGAAAGACGAGTCTGCATAAGACCAGCGAATACCATAGATGGAGAGGGCAAGGTATGGGTGCACCAGTTCCACAAGACGCGGGTGTTGTGCGACGCTTGTGCGTGGATGAACCCCCCCGAGGATTTCAAGGAATACAGGCGGGCCCCGATTCACTGGCTCGCAATAGAACAGCGGGCCATCGACCTCACCAAGTGCGTGAGATGCCGGGCCAGGCACTTGAGATGGACATCTCCGAACAACTGCACGGGTTGCATCCGAGCAGTATTGGATGCAAACCCGAGACACCTGCCGGCATTTCCAGTGCTAGAGGCACCCCGGCCCTTGGAGGCGCCGAAGCCCAGGGACATCCCATGGATTGTCCCGGCCGGCGCAGAATAAGGGAGCACCACCCCTCACACTAGAGCGTCACCCGGCACCACGATCGCTACCACCATCGGCAACGCCCAAACCCCCGCCCCCTCCCCTTTTATTATGACTATTATAGTATTTTCCCCTTGTCCGTATAATTATATCCAGTACCCCTTTGCTTATATTATTACATCGAGCTTTTCTTTTATTATTATATTCAATTATTCAATTTCGTAACAATATATGGGTTTTGGTTTGTCTCTAATTAAGAATCATTTATTGTAATCCCCTTGCGATCCCTTAATATTAGTTGCGCCTACATATATAGTTTTAAGCCGCGAGGAAAGCGCACGCGACGACAGCTTCACACGGGTTGACGACGAAACAGCCTCGCGAGACCATTTCGTGTCTAGGTGGGGAGGTGTTACATGGGCCCTTCAGGTCCATTCCGTGCTGACTGTCCTCGCGTGTTTTTCCTAAGGCGATTCAGCGGAATCGCCTCGCGCGTGTCGGTCACGTTGTGACAAAACGTGAAGCGAGCGTCGGGGACAACGACCGCGCTCAGCCCGGGCCCCGATTATTTCTCAATAATCGAGGAAGGGGTTAAGCAAGCGACAGCTGCCGACGGGGCAGTTATCCCCGTTCGTAGGGATCGTCCGAGGTGAGATCGCGATCGCGAACCGCGAAAAAATCATTCTTATTCGGGAACTCGACTTAGGAAGTCAGGACGAGCCAGAGAGCCGTCAAGAAGCCGCGATCACGTCATAGCGTCTAGTCCGCGAAATACGTTCGGCCGTCAATAAACCGTGCAAGGGTAACTCCATCCAACATACCGCGAACGGCATAGCCGGGAGAGCCCCTGCGCGTCACTCGTGTTCGGCGTAGGAACGCGTAGAATAAGAGACGATTAGAGACAGTGCGATTCGACGGTCTTCAGTTGCGCCGACTCCCGTGTGCTACCCGAGAGCACGGAGCGAGCGACCACGACCTGCGCTAAGTTGAGCGTCCTCCTGTACGAAGCGATATTCGGCAAGCGAGCCGAAACCCGAGCGCACTGCGATAACAGGGACGGAGCGCTGTCCCTAGGGTATGTCTAACAATTACTTTTATCTTTTACTAAAGAATATATTTTACTTTGTTGTTTCTTCCTTAAATCCTGAGTATTATTGATTTTACTCCTTTTCACCTTCCTCACTTCCCCGCGAGTATAGTCAAGGCGTGCTTTAGCACCTTGACCGAGCAGCGAACCCTGCGGATCACCCTAACCGCTCGGGGTGGTTCGCAACAGTCCCTTCAGGACGTAACATATGTAAGAAGGATATGTAAGAAGGATATTATAAATGATGCGTTACAGGTATTGATGTGAAAGTCATTAATTTATTATTAAAATATATGTACATACTACAGTGGCGCGTGGTTTATAACACACCGTGGCTTCAGTCATATATATGACACTGCGATTATCGGTGATTTTAATAAGTTGATCGGCATGCATACGCGTGAATTCTAGTCGTAAATGGTCAATTGTGATTGGGGTTTGGGTTGATGTTGCGTTGCTGCGTAATCGTTGGAGTATGTCCGCCTCGTTTTGCAGCAGTAGCATCCACGTAGACATTGAAAAGCACAACTCGCTACCTTTGTTGTCGGCTATGGCGATCTCAACGTGGCACGAATCCATGCCAATACGAATTCCAATAGTTAGCCGTTTATACGGTTTTGGTGTTTTCACTGTTTTTGGCGTTGCAACTCCAGAACTGTAAGAAATATGTACACGGAATTAATACTTAGTTCATTTGCGTTTACAGTGAATAAAGTAAGTGTAAAGTGTATAGTAACGTATACATACCTCATACTGGATTGTTGTCGTTGACGTTTATTTGGAAGACCTCCATCGTTGTCGGATGCGCAGGATGATTCGTTTAAGCTGCGTTTGTACATTTTGATATGCACGACGTATGATTCTCATCAGCGGAAAAAAATGACGCGAACGATACTTGTTAGCACTCGAGGGTACGTGGTGTAATGAAGTCCACAGGACTGACCCACGTCATTTTATACTGATTCACGTACACGTACATGTCAATGTGTGAAAGTATATCACATCAGTGATGGTGACGGTCAAGACGTGTATGTTTACCGCACAAGGGTTAGAGAATACATGACAAATTCAAATGACATGCATGACAAATTCAAGGAGCATGCATGCCACAGAAGAGGCGGAGACAATTCGCGATGCGAATCATAAAAGTATGAGTCATAAAAGTATACTATAAGCTGGAATAATTAGTTTCATATTATACAATCATCGAGGAATAAGAAGGATGCGAAGAAACTGTGACGTAGACATCCCCACCATACCTCAAGACTACCCTACTTGAAAACTACCCCCACTCTGCAATGCATTGGAACATCGTTCTAGGCTAGGGAAACGAAATGTATATAAGGGTGTCGATCACCGTCGCACGGACCAGTGCAGTTAATACACGCATTTTCCAAAAAATAAACCATGGGTTCAATAACAAGAATCAACGCATTTGAGATGCAGCTATGCATTGTAAGTGTAGTTTGTGAGAATTGAATTGGTACGCGTATTCCATTCGACGATATTCTAATGAATTTGTGCGTTTCTTATAGCAACGGCATGGGGAAATTGAACATGCGTGGCACGTCGAGCGGGACGAGTTGACGGAAAAAATTGTAAGTACAGTTTTGTGTAAATTGAATTGGTGTGTTTATTCAATTAGGCAGTCTTCTAACAAAGTTATACATTTGTTTCAGTATTTTCTCGATAATCTGGTGAGGGCGTGGCGTGCGGAGCGGCGGGAGGCCATTCGATATCTCGTAAGTGTTGTTTCGCAAAAAAAATATTGATGCGCGTACACTATTCAACAGTGTTTTAATCGAATCGTGTGTTTGTTGCAGCATGAACGAGAGATTCAAATGGCCGAATGGAGTGACGATTACCTCGGGACGGTCGGGCGCCTCGTAAGTGATGTTTCGGAAGAATTATTCTGATACGCGTACACCAATCAACGATGTTTTAATCGATTTATACGTTTGTTTCAGCGTCGAGCTGACATCGAGGCCCGGGCGCGCGATGGTGATCGCGAAGTCCTCATCCAGCTACTCGTAAGTGACGTTTCGTAAAATTATATTAATACGCATACATCATTCGACGATGTTTTAATCGAGTCATGTGTTTGTCTCAGCATCGCCAATACCCGACGAGGCGTGACGGACGTATCTGCCGCGAATTACGGCGGAAAATTCGATCGGTCCGGCGCAAGTGGCGGGCGGACATTGTGAAGGAGCAGTTTTCATCGTCTGAAGACGAGTTTTGGGGTCTCCCCCTACTATTTACGGAGTGAGTACAAACGAATTTGAATTGTTTGATGTTTCGCGTGCTATTACCAACGTTTTATATAATAATAATTTGGTGTTTTCTTTGTGTGTTGCAGAACGTAACATCACACCGAAATTTTTTTTAAATAAAATATTTTTATAAATTTAAATTTTTTTTATAAATTTAATTTTTTTATAAATTTAAATTTTTTTAAATAAATATAATTTTTATTCAAAACAGTGTATGTTTATTATTGTACATCCATCAATCCATGCGTCCTTAAATTATAAAATCAGTATTTGCGTAAAAGTAACATTCGTATGGGATGGGTATTCATGCTCGTGGGTAGAGGAATCAGCCGCCGTTGTCATTGATCTCATCACCGCCGCCGTTGTGTTCACTATAGAAAACAAAAAAAAAATATAACTCTTACATATTTGTTTCTCTGCATATGACGTGTAAAGTAGATGCAATGCGTGTGTGGGACTTACATTAGGTGACGCTACGTATATAATTCCATATTTTCTCGACATTCTCTAGCGCGCAAACACCGTCATTGTTGTGAAATGCACATCGAATAGCATTCGTTGAAGACATAGACTTCAGATTAGGGACGTCAGGCATGATCCCGCAATAATCATCGTCAACGTCGTAGCCACCGTCGTCTTCGACAGTTCGAGCGTTGTCATTGCTGTTGTTGTTGTTGATCTTTCGCGCCGTCAGTTCATACAAGTTGCATACATCCTCCACGATTATGTTAGGTAGTAGTTGCAGCATCCACGTTTTCTTTTCCGCACCTTTCACGATGACGAAGTCAATGTTCGCGAGTACGCTGGTGAGGAGCCCCGGAAGTTTGGAGTATGGAACATAGCCGTCAGACCAGCGAAGTCCGTGATGATGCTTCGCCACCCAGGACGCTTGACGGTTATCCCACGAATTCAGATGTTTCAAGAAGTATGGTGGTTCGAAGATCCAATGGCTGATTATCGTCGTAGTTGTCGTCGATTTATCATTGTTGCTGTTTGCGCGAATCGCGATCTCTTTGGCAACGAACTCACGTTCGATATTGAAACCTTGCAGATCGACAATGGCGACAATCGACATTATTATTCGTTTAGGTAGCACTGGCGGTGACGGAGTCGGAACGGTAACTGAGATCTTCGACATCGACGTTTTAAAACAGTAGCAGTATCCGTAGTAGTAGTAGTATTAGTAGTAGTAGTAGTAATAATATATGTACGCACGCTATATTAGTTTGCGTACCACGTTGGTTAAAGGGCCGTATTCGACTATACGATCGTGTATTATCAAACAGAAAGCGGTAGTATTAGCGGGGATATTTTCTTTACATTCGAAATCTATTCGCACATCCACCGTAGCACTTTTCAACGACTCGTTTTGCCTGGAACAATCTATGACCGCGATAGGTGCGTATTGTAAGAATTCGATCGCGTTCAGCAACGGTTCTCCGTGACCGTAGTACGATCTGTCGAATTTCGCATACATATCGTATAGGAGCGCGTATTTATACTTATCGAAATCTAAGTTCAAGTCATCGTACGGATACGTCTCGGAATTTAGATACAGTCGAACGTTCGTAAGATGATTTATTTATTTATATATATTTCACGGGACCAGCCCAATAATAACACAAGAAAGTACTAAATGCAATAGTATACAGACAGTTACAATATAACAGGAAACCCTATGCCATGGCTGCTCCAAACTGCAAGATTACCGACCGTCTGAAAGCTTCAAGCGATGAACCAAAAAAGTTAATCCGGTCGGCTACCTCGCTTCCCCGCACACAAACCCTAGTGATAGAATCACTCAGCCGCATGTTGGTTCGGAAGAATCTAACACGAAACAGAGGAGTAAAGCGTAGCGGTCTGGACAAAGCACTGAAATTAATTAACTCCAATAGCCGTGGACAATTTATGTCACCATTAATAATTCTAAACAGAAAACACAGATCCGCCAACACCAATCTCTGCTGCATCGTTAAAAAATTGAATCTACGCTGCGCAGGCCCATAGTCATGATCGTAAACATTGAGAGATTCGGGTCGAATACACCCGCGCATTTATCGGGACGATTCTTTCGATTGGTTTGCATGGCGAATATCACGAATCGAGGTTTCTCAATTTGCGACGTAGCTTTCACGGTCCACGTGTGTTTCGTTGTCTCTTGCAGTAACGGGTACTCATGCAGGCTCCACGAATGGAAACTCATCGCAATCGGCCGACCGATTTCCAGGATACGCAGCATCGATAACTTATTCACTTCCTCTAAAACAACGTGGGGCATACGCCACTGCACCTTGCGTATCTCTAGTTTCGGTATCGCAGTGGCGGAGGTGCAGTGCATCGCGTTCGAATCTACACGCGATCGTATAAGTATTAGCTCGTGCCGCGTGTTCATCACGATGTGTTTGTAATCCTCGCAGAATCCTAATAACATGATCAGGGGTACGCAGAAATTGAAAGCACCCGAATGAAAAATATCTTTATTGTAATCGATGGCATAATTCCAACCGGCATTCGCAAGCACTTTGCTCCTCTCGGCCGACAACGAAACGTAATTTTTCAATGTAGTTGTGATTCCTGGATTTCGACAACGATCGATCTCGACACCGTTCAATTCGTATCGAATCTCATCGAACATGAACGCAACGCAATTATTGTCGAGAACAGCGGTCGCGGACGTTGCCGAGCCATTCGCATCCTGCGCCGTCAACATGCCACGACCTTCGATGTAGAGAAAACTTTCGCATGGAAGCGAGTATAGATCTTGCTGCTGTATGGGGATTCTTATCTCGTCGCTATTATCGAACGTCGTGTAGGCGTATGGATTGTACGTGTGTAACTCGATCTTCGTGATACGATTGTCAAAGGTTGGCGTATTCGCCACACCCAGAATAATCGACATCGTGGTTGCGTGTCTAATAGGCGACGATGAAACCTAACGATCGTAAGAAACGTACGTTCGGACGAGTCAACGGCTTTCTCCACCTTATGGATCCTCTTCTTTTCGCTCCACCAACCTTTATTCTTCTACTTTCGCTCTTCTGATAAAGGATTGCGCCGATGACGCGAGACAGAGGCAGCAGGAGTAGCAGCGGCAGCGACGATTGATGATTCGTACGTGTGATCTAACACTAACATACTACACACCCGCGAATACGCGTGCAGTCACGCTAGCCTATCGCGCGGACGTCGTTGAACGTGCAAACGAATAGTCGAACCATTAATGTAATACGTTCGCAATGCAACGAGGAACAAGGATCCAAAATTGTTTTGGCGATCGGACGAGTTTGGGTTTTGGACGATGGTGCCGGTGGAATTTGAAATCTGACGGGACTTGGAAATATTTCGGACCGAAAGTTGTTTTTCGCGTTTCTCTCGAAAACGAGCGCGACGACCGCGGTCGAACCATTAATGTAATCCCGTCGCAACGCAACGAGGAACAAGGATCTATAATTGTTTTGACGATCGGACGAGTATGGGTTTTGGACGATGGTGCCGGTGGACGTTGAGATCTGACGGGACTTAGAAATATTTCGGACCAAAATGTGTTTTTCTCGAAACGAGCACGACGACCGCGGTCGAACCATTAATGTAATACGTTCGCAATGCAACGAGGAACAAGGATCTATAATTGTTTTGTCGATCGGACGAGTTTGGGTTTTGGACGATGGTGCCGGTGGACTTTGAGATCTGACGGGACTTAGAAATATTTCGGACCGAAAGGTGTTTTTCGCGTTTTTCTCGAAAACGAGCACGACGACCGCGGTCGAACCATTAATGTAATACGTTCGCAATGCAACGAGGGACAAGGATCTATAATTGTTTTGGCGATCTGACGAGTTTGGGTATTGGACGATGGTGCCGGTGGACTTCGAGATCTGACGCGACTTAGAAACATTTCGGACCGAAAGGTGTTTTTCACGTTTTTCTCGAAAACGAGCGCGACGACCGCGGTCGAACCATTAATGTAATACGTTCGCAATGCAACGAGGAACAAGGATCTAAAATTGTTTTGGCGATCGGACGAGCATGGGTTTTAGACGATGGTGCCGGTGGACTTTGAGATCTAACGGGACTTGGAAATATTTCGGACCGAAAGGTGTTTCTCGCGTTTCTCTCGAAAACGAGCGCGACGACCGCGGTCGAACCATTAAAGTACTACGTTCGCAATGCAACGAGCATCAAGGATCTATAATTGTTTTGGCGATCGGACGAGTTTGGGTTTTGGACGATGGTGCCGCAGGACTTTTAGATCTGACGGGACTTAGAAATATTTCGGATCGAAAGGTGTTTTTCGCGTTTTTCTCGAAAACGAGCGCGACGACCGCGGTCGAACCATTAATGTAATACGTTCGCAATGCAACGAGGAACATGCATCTAAAATTGTTTTGGCGATCGGACGAGTATGGGTTTTAGACGATGGTGCCGGTGGACTTCAAGATCTGACGGGACTTAGAAACATTTCAGACCGAAATGCGTTTTTCGCGTTTTTCTCGAAAACGAGCACGACGACCGCGGTCGAACCATCAATGTAATACGTTCGCAATGCAACGAGGAACAAGGATCTAAAATTGTTTTGGCGATCCGACGAGTTTGGGTTTTGGACGATGGTGCCGGTAGACTTTTAGATCTGACGGGACTTAGAAATATTTCGGACCGAAAGGTGTATTTCGCTTTTTTCTCGAAAACGAGCGCGACGACCGCGGTCGAACCATTAATGTAATACGTTCGCAATGCAACGAGGAACAAGGATCTAAAATTGTTTTGGCGATCGGACGAGTATGGGTTTTAGACGATGGTGCCGGTGGACTTCGAGATCTGACGGGACTTAGAAATATTTCGGATCGAAAGGTGTTTTTCGCGTTTTTCTCGAAAACGAGCTCGCCGAACGCTGTCGAACCATTAATGTAATACGTTCGCAATGCAACGAGGAACAAGGATCTAAAATTGTTTTGGCGATCGGACGAGTTTGGGTTTTGGACGATGGTGCCGGTGGAATTGGAAATCTGACGGGACTTGGAAATATTTCGGACCGAATGGTGTTTTTCGCGTTTCTCTCGAAAACGAGCGCGACGACCGCGGTCGAACCATTAATGTAATACGTTCGCAATGCAACGAGGAACAAGGATCCAAAATTGTTTTGGCGATCGGACGAGTTTGGGTATTGGACGATGGTGCCGGTAGACTTCAAGATCTGACGGGACTTAGAAACATTTCAGACCGAAATGCGTTTTTCGCGTTTTTCTCGAAAACGAGCACGACGACCGCGGTCGAACCATGAAAGTACTACGTTCGCAATGCAACGAGCATCAAGGATCTATAATTGTTTTGGCGATCGGACGAGTTTGGGTTTTGGACGATGGTGCCGGTGGACTTTTAGATCTGACGGAACTTAGAAATATTTCGGACCGAAAGGTGTTTTTCGCGTTTCTCTCGAAAACGAGCGCGACGACCGCGGTCGAACCATTAATGTAATACGTTCGCAATGCAACGAGGGACAAGTATATATAATTGTTTTGGCGATCGGACGAGTTTGGGTTTTGGACGATGGAGCCGGTGGACTTCAAGATCTGACGGGACTTAGAAATATTTCGGACCGAAAGGTGTTTTTCGCGTTTCTCTCGAAAACGAGCACGACGACCGCGGTCGAACCATTAATGTAATACGTTCGCAATGCAACGAGCATCAAGGATCTATAATTGTTTTGGCGATCGGACGAGTTTGGGTTTTGGACGATGGTGCCGGTGGACTTCAAGATCTGACGGGACTTAGAAATATTTCGTACCGAAAGGTGTTTTTCGCGTTTTTCTCGAAAACGAGCGCGACGACCGTGGTCGAACCATTAATGTAATACGTTCGCAATGCAACGAGGAACATGCATCTAAAATTGTTTTGGCGATCGGACGAGTTTGGGTTTTGGACGATGGAGCCGGTGGACTTCAAGATCTGACGGGACTTAGAAATATTTCGGACCGAAAGGTGTTTTTCGCGTTTTTCTCGAAAACGAGCGCGACGCCCGCGGTCGAACCATTAATGTAATACGTTCGCAATGCAACGAGGGATAAGGATCTATAATTGTTTTGGCGATCGGACGAGTTTGGGTATTGGACGATGGTGCCGGTAGACTTCGAGATCTGACGGGACTTAGAAACATTTCGGACCGAAAGGTGTTTTTCGCGTTTTTCTCGAAAACGAGCGCGACGACCGCGGTCGAACCATTAATGTAATACGTTCGCAATGCAACGAGGAACAAGGATCCAAAATTGTTTTGGCGATCGGACGAGTTTGGGTATTGGACGATGGTGCCGGTAGACTTCGAGATCTGACGGGACTTAGAAACATTTCGGACCGAAAGGTGTTTTTCGCGTTTTTCTCGAAAACGAGCGCGACGACCGCGGTCGAACCATTAATGTAATACGTTCGCAATGCAACGAGGAACAAGGATCCAAAATTGTTTTGGCGATCGGACGAGTTTGGGTATTGGACGATGGTGCCGGTAGACTTCGAGATCTGACGGGACTTAGAAACATTTCAGACCGAAAGGTGTTTTTCGCTTTTTTCTCGAAAACGAGCGCGACGACCGCGGTCGAACCATTAATGTAATACGTTCGCAATGCAACGAGGAACAAGGATCTAAAATTGTTTTGGCGATCGGACGAGTATGGGTTTTAGACGATGGTGCCGGTGGACTTCGAGATCTGACGGGACTTAGAAACATTTCGGACCGAAAGGTGTTTTTCGCGTTTTTCTCGAAAACGAGCGCGACGACCGCGGTCGAACCATTAATGTAATACGTTCGCAATGCAACGAGGAACAAGGATCTAAAATTGTTTTGGCGATCGGACGAGTATGGGTTTTAGACGATGGTGCCGGTGGACTTCAAGATCTGACGGGACTTAGAAATATTTCGGATCGAAAGGTGTTTTTCGCGTTTTTCTCGAAAACGAGCGCGACGACCGCGGTCGAACCATTAATGTAATACGTTCGCAATGCAACGAGGAACATGCATCTAAAATTGTTTTGGCGATCTGACGAGTTTGGGTTTTGGACGATCGTGCCGGTGGACTTTGAGATCTGACGGGACTTAGAAATATTTCGGACCGAAAGGTGTATTTCGCTTTTTTCTCGAAAACGAGCGCGACGACCGCGGTCGAACCATTAATGTAATACGTTCGCAATGCAACGAGCATCAAGGATCTATAATTGTTTTGGCGATCGGACGAGTTTGGGTTTTGGACGATGGTGCCGGTGGACTTTTAGATCTGACGGGACTTAGAAATATTTCGGACCGAAAGGTGTTTTTCGCGTTTCTCTCGAAAACGAGCGCGACGACCGCGGTCGAACCATTAATGTAATACGTTCGCAATGCAACGAGGGACAAGGATCTATAATTGTTTTGGCGATCGGACGAGTTTGGGTATTGGACGATGGTGCCGGTAGATTTCGAGATCTGACGGGACTTAGAAACATTTCAGACCGAAAGGTGTTTTTCGCTTTTTTCTCGAAAACGAGCGCGACGACCGCGGTCGAACCATTAATGTAATACGTTCGCAATGCAACGAGGAACAAGGATCTAAAATTGTTTTGGCGATCGGACGAGTATGGGTTTTAGACGATGGTGCCGGTGGACTTCGAGATCTGACGGGACTTAGAAATATTTCGGATCGAAAGGTGTTTTTCGCGTTTTTCTCGAAAACGAGCTCGCCGAACGCTGTCGAACCATTAATGTAATACGTTCGCAATGCAACGAGGAACAAGGATCTAAAATTGTTTTGGCGATCGGACGAGTTTGGGTTTTGGACGATGGTGCCGGTGGAATTGGAAATCTGACGGGACTTGGAAATATTTCGGACCGAATGGTGTTTTTCGCGTTTCTCTCGAAAATGAGCGCGACGACCGCGGTCGAACCATTAATGTAATACGTTCGCAATGCAACGAGGAACAAGGATCTAAAATTGTTTTGGCGATCGGACGAGTATGGGTTTTAGACGATGGTGCCGGTGGACTTCGAGATCTGACGGGACTTAGAAATATTTCGGATCGAAAGGTGTTTTTCGCGTTTTTCTCGAAAACGAGCTCGCCGAACGCTGTCGAACCATTAATGTAATACGTTCGCAATGCAACGAGGAACAAGGATCTAAAATTGTTTTGGCGATCGGACGAGTTTGGGTTTTGGACGATGGTGCCGGTGGAATTGGAAATCTGACGGGACTTGGAAATATTTCGGACCGAATGGTGTTTTTCGCGTTTCTCTCGAAAATGAGCGCGACGACCGCGGACGAACCATTAATGTAATACGTTCGCAATGCAACGAGGAACAAGGATCCAAAATTGTTTTGGCGATCGGACGAGTTTGGGTATTGGACGATGGTGCCGGTAGACTTCAAGATCTGACGGGACTTAGAAATATTTCGGACCGAAAGGTGTTTTTCGCGTTTCTCTCGAAAACGAGCGCGACGACCGCGGTCGAACCATTAATGTAATACGTTCGCAATGCAACGAGGGACAAGGATCTATAATTGTTTTGGCGATCGGACGAGTTTGGGTATTGGACGATGGTGCCGGTAGACTTCGAGATCTGACGGGACTTAGAAACATTTCAGACCGAAAGGTGTTTTTCGCTTTTTTCTCGAAAACGAGCGCGACGACCGCGGTCGAACCATTAATGTAATACGTTCGCAATGCAACGAGGAACAAGGATCTAAAATTGTTTTGGCGATCGGACGAGTATGGGTTTTAGACGATGGTGCCGGTGGACTTCGAGATCTGACGGGACTTAGAAATATTTCGGACCGAAAGGTGTTTTTCGCGTTTTTCTCGAAAACGAGCGCGACGACCGCGGTCGAACCATTAATGTAATACGTTCGCAATGCAACAAGGAACAAGGATCCAAAATTGTTTTGGCGATCGGACGAGTTTGGGTATTGGACGATGGTGCCGGTAGACTTCGAGATCTGACGGGACTTAGAAACATTTCAGACCGAAAGGTGTTTTTCGCTTTTTTCTCGAAAACGAGCGCGACGACCGCGGTCGAACCATTAATGTAATACGTTCGCAATGCAACGAGGAACAAGGATCTAAAATTGTTTTGGCGATCGGACGAGTATGGGTTTTAGACGATGGTGCCGGTGGACTTCGAGATCTGACGGGACTTAGAAACATTTCGGACCGAAAGGTGTTTTTCGCGTTTTTCTCGAAAACGAGCGCGACGACCGCGGTCGAACCATTAATGTAATACGTTCGCAATGCAACGAGGGACAAGGATCTATAATTGTTTTGGCGATCGGACGAGTTTGGGTATTGGACGATGGTGCCGGTAGACTTCGAGATCTGACGGGACTTAGAAACATTTCAGACCGAAAGGTGTTTTTCGCTTTTTTCTCGAAAACGAGCGCGACGACCGCGGTCGAACCATTAATGTAATACGTTCGCAATGCAACGAGGAACAAGGATCTAAAATTGTTTTGGCGATCGGACGAGTATGGGTTTTAGACGATGGTGCCGGTGGACTTCGAGATCTGACGGGACTTAGAAATATTTCGGATCGAAAGGTGTTTTTCGCGTTTTTCTCGAAAACGAGCTCGCCGAACGCTGTCGAACCATTAATGTAATACGTTCGCAATGCAACGAGGAACAAGGATCTAAAATTGTTTTGGCGATCGGACGAGTTTGGGTTTTGGACGATGGTGCCGGTGGAATTGGAAATCTGACGGGACTTGGAAATATTTCGGACCGAATGGTGTTTTTCGCGTTTCTCTCGAAAATGAGCGCGACGACCGCGGTCGAACCATTAATGTAATACGTTCGCAATGCAACGAGGAACAAGGATCCAAAATTGTTTTGGCGATCGGACGAGTTTGGGTATTGGACGATGGTGCCGGTAGACTTCAAGATCTGACGGGACTTAGAAACATTTCAGACCGAAATGCGTTTTTCGCGTTTTTCTCGAAAACGAGCACGACGACCGCGGTCGAACCATGAAAGTACTACGTTCGCAATGCAACGAGCATCAAGGATCTATAATTGTTTTGGCGATCGGACGAGTTTGGGTTTTGGACGATGGTGCCGGTGGACTTTTAGATCTGACGGGACTTAGAAACATTTTGGACCGAAAGGTGTTTTTCGCGTTTTTCTCGAAAACGAGCGCGACGCCCGCGGTCGAACCATTAATGTAATACGTTCGCAATGCAACGAGGGACAAGGATCTATAATTGTTTTGGCGATCGGACGAGTTTGGGTATTGGACGATGGTGCCGGTAGACTTCGAGATCTGACGGGACTTAGAAACATTTCAGACCGAAAGGTGTTTTTCGCTTTTTTCTCGAAAACGAGCGCGACGACCGCGGTCGAACCATTAATGTAATACGTTCGCAATGCAACGAGGAACAAGGATCTAAAATTGTTTTGGCGATCGGACGAGTATGGGTTTTAGACGATGGTGCCGGTGGACTTCGAGATCTGACGGGACTTAGAAATATTTCGGACCGAAAGGTGTTTTTCGCGTTTTTCTCGAAAACGAGCGCGACGACCGCGGTCGAACCATTAATGTAATACGTTCGCAATGCAACAAGGAACAAGGATCCAAAATTGTTTTGGCGATCGGACGAGTTTGGGTATTGGACGATGGTGCCGGTAGACTTCGAGATCTGACGGGACTTAGAAACATTTCAGACCGAAAGGTGTTTTTCGCTTTTTTCTCGAAAACGAGCGCGACGACCGCGGTCGAACCATTAATGTAATACGTTCGCAATGCAACGAGGAACAAGGATCTAAAATTGTTTTGGCGATCGGACGAGTATGGGTTTTAGACGATGGTGCCGGTGGACTTCGAGATCTGACGGGACTTAGAAACATTTCGGACCGAAAGGTGTTTTTCGCGTTTTTCTCGAAAACGAGCGCGACGACCGCGGTCGAACCATTAATGTAATACGTTCGCAATGCAACGAGGGACAAGGATCTATAATTGTTTTGGCGATCGGACGAGTTTGGGTATTGGACGATGGTGCCGGTAGACTTCGAGATCTGACGGGACTTAGAAACATTTCAGACCGAAAGGTGTTTTTCGCTTTTTTCTCGAAAACGAGCGCGACGACCGCGGTCGAACCATTAATGTAATACGTTCGCAATGCAACGAGGAACAAGGATCTAAAATTGTTTTGGCGATCGGACGAGTATGGGTTTTAGACGATGGTGCCGGTGGACTTCGAGATCTGACGGGACTTAGAAATATTTCGGATCGAAAGGTGTTTTTCGCGTTTTTCTCGAAAACGAGCTCGCCGAACGCTGTCGAACCATTAATGTAATACGTTCGCAATGCAACGAGGAACAAGGATCTAAAATTGTTTTGGCGATCGGACGAGTTTGGGTTTTGGACGATGGTGCCGGTGGAATTGGAAATCTGACGGGACTTGGAAATATTTCGGACCGAATGGTGTTTTTCGCGTTTCTCTCGAAAATGAGCGCGACGACCGCGGTCGAACCATTAATGTAATACGTTCGCAATGCAACGAGGAACAAGGATCCAAAATTGTTTTGGCGATCGGACGAGTTTGGGTATTGGACGATGGTGCCGGTAGACTTCAAGATCTGACGGGACTTAGAAACATTTCAGACCGAAATGCGTTTTTCGCGTTTTTCTCGAAAACGAGCACGACGACCGCGGTCGAACCATGAAAGTACTACGTTCGCAATGCAACGAGCATCAAGGATCTATAATTGTTTTGGCGATCGGACGAGTTTGGGTTTTGGACGATGGTGCCGGTGGACTTTTAGATCTGACGGGACTTAGAAACATTTTGGACCGAAAGGTGTTTTTCGCGTTTTTCTCGAAAACGAGCGCGACGCCCGCGGTCGAACCATTAATGTAATACGTTCGCAATGCAACGAGGGATAAGGATCTATAATTGTTTTGGCGATCGGACGAGTTTGGGTATTGGACGATGGTGCCGGTAGACTTCGAGATCTGACGGGACTTAGAAACATTTCGGACCGAAAGGTGTTTTTCGCGTTTTTCTCGAAAACGAGCGCGACGACCGCGGTCGAACCATTAATGTAATACGTTCGCAATGCAACGAGGAACAAGGATCTAAAATTGTTTTGGCGATCGGACGAGTATGGGTTTTAGACGATGGTGCCGGTGGACTTCAAGATCTGACGGGACTTAGAAACATTTCAGACCGAAATGCGTTTTTCGCGTTTTTCTCGAAAACGAGCACGACGACCGCGGTCGAACCATCAATGTAATACGTTCGCAATGCAACGAGGAACAAGGATCTAAAATTGTTTTGGCGATCCGACGAGTTTGGGTTTTGGACGATGGTGCCGGTAGACTTTTAGATCTGACGGGACTTAGAAATATTTCGGATCGAAAGGTGTTTTTCGCGTTTTTCTCGAAAACGAGCGCGACGACCGCGGTCGAACCATTAATGTAATACGTTCGCAATGCAACGAGGAACATGCATCTAAAATTGTTTTGGCGATCTGACGAGTTTGGGTTTTGGACGATCGTGCCGGTGGACTTTGAGATCTGACGGGACTTAGAAATATTTCGGACCGAAAGGTGTATTTCGCTTTTTTCTCGAAAACGAGCGCGACGACCGCGGTCGAACCATTAATGTAATACGTTCGCAATGCAACGAGCATCAAGGATCTATAATTGTTTTGGCGATCGGACGAGTTTGGGTTTTGGACGATGGTGCCGGTGGACTTTTAGATCTGACGGGACTTAGAAATATTTCGGACCGAAAGGTGTTTTTCGCGTTTCTCTCGAAAACGAGCGCGACGACCGCGGTCGAACCATTAATGTAATACGTTCGCAATGCAACGAGGGACAAGGATCTATAATTGTTTTGGCGATCGGACGAGTTTGGGTATTGGACGATGGTGCCGGTAGACTTCGAGATCTGACGGGACTTAGAAACATTTCAGACCGAAAGGTGTTTTTCGCTTTTTTCTCGAAAACGAGCGCGACGACCGCGGTCGAACCATTAATGTAATACGTTCGCAATGCAACGAGGAACAAGGATCTAAAATTGTTTTGGCGATCGGACGAGTATGGGTTTTAGACGATGGTGCCGGTGGACTTCGAGATCTGACGGGACTTAGAAATATTTCGGATCGAAAGGTGTTTTTCGCGTTTTTCTCGAAAACGAGCTCGCCGAACGCTGTCGAACCATTAATGTAATACGTTCGCAATGCAACGAGGAACAAGGATCTAAAATTGTTTTGGCGATCGGACGAGTTTGGGTTTTGGACGATGGTGCCGGTGGAATTGGAAATCTGACGGGACTTGGAAATATTTCGGACCGAATGGTGTTTTTCGCGTTTCTCTCGAAAATGAGCGCGACGACCGCGGTCGAACCATTAATGTAATACGTTCGCAATGCAACGAGGAACAAGGATCCAAAATTGTTTTGGCGATCGGACGAGTTTGGGTATTGGACGATGGTGCCGGTAGACTTCAAGATCTGACGGGACTTAGAAACATTTCAGACCGAAATGCGTTTTTCGCGTTTTTCTCGAAAACGAGCACGACGACCGCGGTCGAACCATGAAAGTACTACGTTCGCAATGCAACGAGCATCAAGGATCTATAATTGTTTTGGCGATCGGACGAGTTTGGGTTTTGGACGATGGTGCCGGTGGACTTTTAGATCTGACGGGACTTAGAAACATTTTGGACCGAAAGGTGTTTTTCGCGTTTTTCTCGAAAACGAGCGCGACGCCCGCGGTCGAACCATTAATGTAATACGTTCGCAATGCAACGAGGGATAAGGATCTATAATTGTTTTGGCGATCGGACGAGTTTGGGTATTGGACGATGGTGCCGGTAGACTTCGAGATCTGACGGGACTTAGAAACATTTCGGACCGAAAGGTGTTTTTCGCTTTTTTCTCGAAAACGAGCGCGACGACCGCGGTCGAACCATTAATGTAATACGTTCGCAATGCAACGAGGAACAAGGATCCAAAATTGTTTTGGCGATCGGACGAGTTTGGGTATTGGACGATGGTGCCGGTAGACTTCGAGATCTGACGGGACTTAGAAACATTTCAGACCGAAAGGTGTTTTTCGCTTTTTTCTCGAAAACGAGCGCGACGACCGCGGTCGAACCATTAATGTAATACGTTCGCAATGCAACGAGGAACAAGGATCTAAAATTGTTTTGGCGATCGGACGAGTATGGGTTTTAGACGATGGTGCCGGTGGACTTCGAGATCTGACGGGACTTAGAAATATTTCGGATCGAAAGGTGTTTTTCGCGTTTTTCTCGAAAACGAGCTCGCCGAACGCTGTCGAACCATTAATGTAATACGTTCGCAATGCAACGAGGAACAAGGATCCAAAATTGTTTTGGCGATCGGACGAGTTTGGGTATTGGACGATGGTGCCGGTAGACTTCGAGATCTGACGGGACTTAGAAACATTTCAGACCGAAAGGTGTTTTTCGCGTTTTTCTCGAAAGCGAGCGCGACGACCGCGGTCGAACCATTAATGTAATACGTTCGCAATGCAACGAGGAACAAGGATCTATAATTGTTTTGGCGATCGGACGAGTTTGGGTATTGGACGATGGTGCCGGTAGACTTCGAGATGTGACGGGACTTAGAAACATTTCAGACCGAAAGGTGTTTTTCGCTTTTTTCTCGAAAACGAGCGCGACGACCGCGGTCGAACCATTAATGTAATACGTTCGCAATGCAACGAGGAACAAGGATCTAAAATTGTTTTGGCGATCGGACGAGTATGGGTTTTAGACGATGGTGCCGGTGGACTTCGAGATCTGACGGGACTTAGAAACATTTCAGACCGAAAGGTGTTTTTCGCGTTTTTCTCGAAAGCGAGCGCGACGACCGCGGTCGAACCATTAATGTAATACGTTCGCAATGCAACGAGGAACAAGGATCTAAAATTGTTTTGGCGATCGGACGAGTATGGGTTTTAGACGATGGTGCCGGTGGACTTCAAGATCTGACGGGACTTAGAAACATTTCAGACCGAAATGCGTTTTTCGCGTTTTTCTCGAAAACGAGCACGACGACCGCGGTCGAACCATCAATGTAATACGTTCGCAATGCAACGAGGAACAAGGATCTAAAATTGTTTTGGCGATCCGACAAGTTTGGGTTTTGGACGATGGTGCCGGTAGACTTTTAGATCTGACGGGACTTGGAAATATTTCGGATCGAAAGGTGTTTTTCGCGTTTTTCTCGAAAACGAGCGCGACGACCGCGGTCGAACCATTAATGTAATACGTTCGCAATGCAACGAGGAACATGCATCTAAAATTGTTTTGGCGATCTGACGAGTTTGGGTTTTGGACGATCGTGCCGGTGGACTTTGAGATCTGACGGGACTTAGAAATATTTCGGACCGAAAGGTGTATTTCGCTTTTTTCTCGAAAACGAGCGCGACGACCGCGGTCGAACCATTAATGTAATACGTTCGCAATGCAACGAGCATCAAGGATCTATAATTGTTTTGGCGATCGGACGAGTTTGGGTTTTGGACGATGGTGCCGGTGGACTTTTAGATCTGACGGGACTTAGAAATATTTCGGACCGAAAGGTGTTTTTCGCGTTTCTCTCGAAAACGAGCGCGACGACCGCGGTCGAACCATTAATGTAATACGTTCGCAATGCAACGAGGGACAAGGATCTATAATTGTTTTGGCGATCGGACGAGTTTGGGTATTGGACGATGGTGCCGGTAGACTTCGAGATCTGACGGGACTTAGAAACATTTCAGACCGAAAGGTGTTTTTCGCTTTTTTCTCGAAAACGAGCGCGACGACCGCGGTCGAACCATTAATGTAATACGTTCGCAATGCAACGAGGAACAAGGATCTAAAATTGTTTTGGCGATCGGACGAGTATGGGTTTTAGACGATGGTGCCGGTGGACTTCGAGATCTGACGGGACTTAGAAATATTTCGGATCGAAAGGTGTTTTTCGCGTTTTTCTCGAAAACGAGCTCGCCGAACGCTGTCGAACCATTAATGTAATACGTTCGCAATGCAACGAGGAACAAGGATCTAAAATTGTTTTGGCGATCGGACGAGTTTGGGTTTTGGACGATGGTGCCGGTGGAATTGGAAATCTGACGGGACTTGGAAATATTTCGGACCGAATGGTGTTTTTCGCGTTTCTCTCGAAAATGAGCGCGACGACCGCGGTCGAACCATTAATGTAATACGTTCGCAATGCAACGAGGAACAAGGATCTAAAATTGTTTTGGCGATCGGACGAGTATGGGTTTTAGACGATGGTGCCGGTGGACTTCGAGATCTGACGGGACTTAGAAATATTTCGGATCGAAAGGTGTTTTTCGCGTTTTTCTCGAAAACGAGCTCGCCGAACGCTGTCGAACCATTAATGTAATACGTTCGCAATGCAACGAGGAACAAGGATCTAAAATTGTTTTGGCGATCGGACGAGTTTGGGTTTTGGACGATGGTGCCGGTGGAATTGGAAATCTGACGGGACTTGGAAATATTTCGGACCGAATGGTGTTTTTCGCGTTTCTCTCGAAAATGAGCGCGACGACCGCGGTCGAACCATTAATGTAATACGTTCGCAATGCAACGAGGAACAAGGATCCAAAATTGTTTTGGCGATCGGACGAGTTTGGGTATTGGACGATGGTGCCGGTAGACTTCAAGATCTGACGGGACTTAGAAACATTTTGGACCGAAAGGTGTTTTTCGCGTTTCTCTCGAAAACGAGCGCGACGACCGCGGTCGAACCATTAATGTAATACGTTCGCAATGCAACGAGGGACAAGGATCTATAATTGTTTTGGCGATCGGACGAGTTTGGGTATTGGACGATGGTGCCGGTAGACTTCGAGATCTGACGGGACTTAGAAACATTTCAGACCGAAAGGTGTTTTTCGCTTTTTTCTCGAAAACGAGCGCGACGACCGCGGTCGAACCATTAATGTAATACGTTCGCAATGCAACGAGGAACAAGGATCTAAAATTGTTTTGGCGATCGGACGAGTATGGGTTTTAGACGATGGTGCCGGTGGACTTCGAGATCTGACGGGACTTAGAAATATTTCGGACCGAAAGGTGTTTTTCGCGTTTTTCTCGAAAACGAGCGCGACGACCGCGGTCGAACCATTAATGTAATACGTTCGCAATGCAACGAGGAACAAGGATCCAAAATTGTTTTGGCGATCGGACGAGTTTGGGTATTGGACGATGGTGCCGGTAGACTTCGAGATCTGACGGGACTTAGAAACATTTCAGACCGAAAGGTGTTTTTCGCTTTTTTCTCGAAAACGAGCGCGACGACCGCGGTCGAACCATTAATGTAATACGTTCGCAATGCAACGAGGAACAAGGATCTAAAATTGTTTTGGCGATCGGACGAGTATGGGTTTTAGACGATGGTGCCGGTGGACTTCGAGATCTGACGGGACTTAGAAACATTTCGGACCGAAAGGTGTTTTTCGCGTTTTTCTCGAAAACGAGCGCGACGACCGCGGTCGAACCATTAATGTAATACGTTCGCAATGCAACGAGGAACAAGGATCTAAAATTGTTTTGGCGATCGGACGAGTATGGGTTTTAGACGATGGTGCCGGTGGACTTCAAGATCTGACGGGACTTAGAAATATTTCGGACCGAAAGGTGTATTTCGCTTTTTTCTCGAAAACGAGCGCGACGACCGCGGTCGAACCATTAATGTAATACGTTCGCAATGCAACGAGCATCAAGGATCTATAATTGTTTTGGCGATCGGACGAGTTTGGGTTTTGGACGATGGTGCCGGTGGACTTTTAGATCTGACGGGACTTAGAAATATTTCGGACCGAAAGGTGTTTTTCGCGTTTCTCTCGAAAACGAGCGCGACGACCGCGGTCGAACCATTAATGTAATACGTTCGCAATGCAACGAGGGACAAGGATCTATAATTGTTTTGGCGATCGGACGAGTTTGGGTATTGGACGATGGTGCCGGTAGACTTCGAGATCTGACGGGACTTAGAAACATTTCAGACCGAAAGGTGTTTTTCGCTTTTTTCTCGAAAACGAGCGCGACGACCGCGGTCGAACCATTAATGTAATACGTTCGCAATGCAACGAGGAACAAGGATCTAAAATTGTTTTGGCGATCGGACGAGTATGGGTTTTAGACGATGGTGCCGGTGGACTTCGAGATCTGACGGGACTTAGAAATATTTCGGATCGAAAGGTGTTTTTCGCGTTTTTCTCGAAAACGAGCTCGCCGAACGCTGTCGAACCATTAATGTAATACGTTCGCAATGCAACGAGGAACAAGGATCTAAAATTGTTTTGGCGATCGGACGAGTTTGGGTTTTGGACGATGGTGCCGGTGGAATTGGAAATCTGACGGGACTTGGAAATATTTCGGACCGAATGGTGTTTTTCGCGTTTCTCTCGAAAATGAGCGCGACGACCGCGGTCGAACCATTAATGTAATACGTTCGCAATGCAACGAGGAACAAGGATCCAAAATTGTTTTGGCGATCGGACGAGTTTGGGTATTGGACGATGGTGCCGGTAGACTTCAAGATCTGACGGGACTTAGAAACATTTCAGACCGAAATGCGTTTTTCGCGTTTTTCTCGAAAACGAGCACGACGACCGCGGTCGAACCATGAAAGTACTACGTTCGCAATGCAACGAGCATCAAGGATCTATAATTGTTTTGGCGATCGGACGAGTTTGGGTTTTGGACGATGGTGCCGGTGGACTTTTAGATCTGACGGGACTTAGAAACATTTTGGACCGAAAGGTGTTTTTCGCGTTTTTCTCGAAAACGAGCGCGACGCCCGCGGTCGAACCATTAATGTAATACGTTCGCAATGCAACGAGGGATAAGGATCTATAATTGTTTTGGCGATCGGACGAGTTTGGGTATTGGACGATGGTGCCGGTAGACTTCGAGATCTGACGGGACTTAGAAACATTTCGGACCGAAAGGTGTTTTTCGCGTTTTTCTCGAAAACGAGCGCGACGACCGCGGTCGAACCATTAATGTAATACGTTCGCAATGCAACGAGGAACAAGGATCTAAAATTGTTTTGGCGATCGGACGAGTATGGGTTTTAGACGATGGTGCCGGTGGACTTCAAGATCTGACGGGACTTAGAAACATTTCAGACCGAAATGCGTTTTTCGCGTTTTTCTCGAAAACGAGCACGACGACCGCGGTCGAACCATCAATGTAATACGTTCGCAATGCAACGAGGAACAAGGATCTAAAATTGTTTTGGCGATCCGACGAGTTTGGGTTTTGGACGATGGTGCCGGTAGACTTTTAGATCTGACGGGACTTAGAAATATTTCGGATCGAAAGGTGTTTTTCGCGTTTTTCTCGAAAACGAGCGCGACGACCGCGGTCGAACCATTAATGTAATACGTTCGCAATGCAACGAGGAACATGCATCTAAAATTGTTTTGGCGATCTGACGAGTTTGGGTTTTGGACGATCGTGCCGGTGGACTTTGAGATCTGACGGGACTTAGAAATATTTCGGACCGAAAGGTGTATTTCGCTTTTTTCTCGAAAACGAGCGCGACGACCGCGGTCGAACCATTAATGTAATACGTTCGCAATGCAACGAGCATCAAGGATCTATAATTGTTTTGGCGATCGGACGAGTTTGGGTTTTGGACGATGGTGCCGGTGGACTTTTAGATCTGACGGGACTTAGAAATATTTCGGACCGAAAGGTGTTTTTCGCGTTTCTCTCGAAAACGAGCGCGACGACCGCGGTCGAACCATTAATGTAATACGTTCGCAATGCAACGAGGGACAAGGATCTATAATTGTTTTGGCGATCGGACGAGTTTGGGTATTGGACGATGGTGCCGGTAGACTTCGAGATCTGACGGGACTTAGAAACATTTCAGACCGAAAGGTGTTTTTCGCTTTTTTCTCGAAAACGAGCGCGACGACCGCGGTCGAACCATTAATGTAATACGTTCGCAATGCAACGAGGAACAAGGATCTAAAATTGTTTTGGCGATCGGACGAGTTTGGGTTTTGGACGATGGTGCCGGTGGAATTGGAAATCTGACGGGACTTGGAAATATTTCGGACCGAATGGTGTTTTTCGCGTTTCTCTCGAAAATGAGCGCGACGACCGCGGTCGAACCATTAATGTAATACGTTCGCAATGCAACGAGGAACAAGGATCCAAAATTGTTTTGGCGATCGGACGAGTTTGGGTATTGGACGATGGTGCCTGTAGACTTCAAGATCTGACGGGACTTAGAAACATTTCAGACCGAAATGCGTTTTTCGCGTTTTTCTCGAAAACGAGCACGACGACCGCGGTCGAACCATGAAAGTACTACGTTCGCAATGCAACGAGCATCAAGGATCTATAATTGTTTTGGCGATCGGACGAGTTTGGGTTTTGGACGATGGTGCCGGTGGACTTTTAGATCTGACGGGACTTAGAAACATTTTGGACCGAAAGGTGTTTTTCGCGTTTTTCTCGAAAACGAGCGCGACGCCCGCGGTCGAACCATTAATGTAATACGTTCGCAATGCAACGAGGGATAAGGATCTATAATTGTTTTGGCGATCGGACGAGTTTGGGTATTGGACGATGGTGCCGGTAGACTTCGAGATCTGACGGGACTTAGAAACATTTCGGACCGAAAGGTGTTTTTCGCTTTTTTCTCGAAAACGAGCGCGACGACCGCGGTCGAACCATTAATGTAATACGTTCGCAATGCAACGAGGAACAAGGATCCAAAATTGTTTTGGCGATCGGACGAGTTTGGGTATTGGACGATGGTGCCGGTAGACTTCGAGATCTGACGGGACTTAGAAACATTTCAGACCGAAAGGTGTTTTTCGCTTTTTTCTCGAAAACGAGCGCGACGACCGCGGTCGAACCATTAATGTAATACGTTCGCAATGCAACGAGGAACAAGGATCTAAAATTGTTTTGGCGATCGGACGAGTATGGGTTTTAGACGATGGTGCCGGTGGACTTCGAGATCTGACGGGACTTAGAAATATTTCGGATCGAAAGGTGTTTTTCGCGTTTTTCTCGAAAACGAGCTCGCCGAACGCTGTCGAACCATTAATGTAATACGTTCGCAATGCAACGAGGAACAAGGATCCAAAATTGTTTTGGCGATCGGACGAGTTTGGGTATTGGACGATGGTGCCGGTAGACTTCGAGATCTGACGGGACTTAGAAACATTTCAGACCGAAAGGTGTTTTTCGCGTTTTTCTCGAAAGCGAGCGCGACGACCGCGGTCGAACCATTAATGTAATACGTTCGCAATGCAACGAGGAACAAGGATCTAAAATTGTTTTGGCGATCGGACGAGTATGGGTTTTAGACGATGGTGCCGGTGGACTTCAAGATCTGACGGGACTTAGAAACATTTCAGACCGAAATGCGTTTTTCGCGTTTTTCTCGAAAACGAGCACGACGACCGCGGTCGAACCATCAATGTAATACGTTCGCAATGCAACGAGGAACAAGGATCTAAAATTGTTTTGGCGATCCGACGAGTTTGGGTTTTGGACGATGGTGCCGGTAGACTTTGAGATCTGACGGGACTTAGAAACATTTCAGACCGTAAGGTGTTTTTCGCGTTTTTCTCGAAAGCGAGCGCGACGACCGCGGTCGAACCATTAATGTAATACGTTCGCAATGCAACGAGGAACAAGGATCTAAAATTGTTTTGGCGATCGGACGAGTATGGGTTTTAGACGATGGTGCCGGTGGACTTCAAGATCTGACGGGACTTAGAAACATTTCAGACCGAAATGCGTTTTTCGCGTTTTTCTCGAAAACGAGCACGACGACCGCGGTCGAACCATCAATGTAATACGTTCGCAATGCAACGAGGAACAAGGATCTAAAATTGTTTTGGCGATCGGACGAGTATGGGTTTTGGACGATGGTGCCGGTGGACTTTGAAATCTGACGGGACTTAGAAATATTTCGGACCGAAAGGTGTTTTTCGCGTTTCTCTCGAAAACGAGCGCGACGACCGCGGTCGAACCATTAATGTAATACGTTCGCAATGCAACGAGCATCAAGGATCTATAATTGTTCTGGCGATCGGACGAGTTTGGGTTTTGGACGATGGTGCCGGTGTACTTTTAGATCTGACGGGACTTAGAAATATTTCGGACCGAAAGGTGTTTTTCGCGTTTCTCTCGAAAACGAGCGCGACGACCGCGGTCGAACCATTAATGTAATACGTTCGCAATGCAACGAGGGACAAGGATCTATAATTGTTTTGGCGATCGGACGAGTTTGGGTATTGGACGATGGTGCCGGTAGACTTCGAGATCTGACGGGACTTAGAAACATTTCAGACCGAAAGGTGTTTTTCGCTTTTTTCTCGAAAACGAGCGCGACGACCGCGGTCGAACCATTAATGTAATACGTTCGCAATGCAACGAGGAACAAGGATCTAAAATTGTTTTGGCGATCGGACGAGTATGGGTTTTAGACGATGGTGCCGGTGGACTTCGAGATCTGACGGGACTTAGAAATATTTCGGATCGAAAGGTGTTTTTCGCGTTTTTCTCGAAAACGAGCTCGCCGAACGCTGTCGAACCATTAATGTAATACGTTCGCAATGCAACGAGGAACAAGGATCTAAAATTGTTTTGGCGATCGGACGAGTTTGGGTTTTGGACGATGGTGCCGGTGGAATTGGAAATCTGACGGGACTTGGAAATATTTCGGACCGAATGGTGTTTTTCGCGTTTCTCTCGAAAACGAGCGCGACGACCGCGGTCGAACCATTAATGTAATACGTTCGCAATGCAACGAGGAACAAGGATCCAAAATTGTTTTGGCGATCGGACGAGTTTGGGTATTGGACGATGGTGCCGGAAGACTTCGAGATCTGACGGGACTTAGAAACATTTCAGACCGAAAGGTGATTTTCGCGTTTTTCTCGAAAGCGAGCGCGACGACCGCGGTCGAACCATTAATGTAATACGTTCGCAATGCAACGAGGAACAAGGATCTAAAATTGTTTTGGCGATCGGACGAGTATGGGTTTTAGACGATGGTGCCGGTGGACTTCAAGATCTGACGGGACTTAGAAACATTTCAGACCGAAATGCGTTTTGCGCGTTTTTCTCGAAAACGAGCACGACGACCGCGGTCGAACCATCAATGTAATACGTTCGCAATGCAACGAGGAACAAGGATCTAAAATTGTTTTGGCGATCGGACGAGTATGGGTTTTGGACGATGGTGCCGGTGGACTTTGAAATCTGACGGGACTTAGAAATATTTCGGATCGAAAGGTGTTTTTCGCGTTTTTCTCGAAAACGAGCGCGACGACCGCGGTCGAACCATTAATGTAATACGTTCGCAATGCAACAAGGAACAAGGATCTATAATTGTTTTGTCGATCGGACGAGTTTGGGTTTTGGACGATGGTGCCGGTGGATTTTTAGATCTGACGGGACTTTGAAATATTTCGGACCGAAAGGTGTTTTTCGCGTTTCTCTCGAAAACGAGCGCGACGACCGCGGTCGAACCATTAATGTAATACGTTCGCAATGAAACGAGGGACAAGGATCTATAATTGTTTTGGCGATCGGACGAGTTTGGGTTTGGGACGATGGTGCCGGTGGACTTTGAGATCTGACGGGACTGTGAAATATTTCGGATCGAAAGGTGTTTTTCGCGTTTTTCTCGAAAACGAGCGCGACGACCGCGGTCGAACCATTAATGTAATACGTTCGCAATGCAACGAGGAACATGCATCTAAAATTGTTTTGGCGATCTGACGAGTTTGGGTTTTGGATGATCGTGCCGGTGGACTTTGAGATCTGACGGGACTTAGAAATATTTCGGACCGAAAGGTGTATTTCGTTTTTTTCTCGAAAACGAGCGCGACGACCGCGGTCGAACCATTAATGTAATACGTTCGCAATGCAACGAGGGACAAGGATCTATAATTGTTTTGGCGATCGGACGAGTTTGGGTATTGGACGATGGTGCCGGTGGACTTCGAGATCTGACGGAACTTAGAAACATTTCAGACCGAAATGCGTTTTTCGCGTTTTTCTCGAAAACGAGCGCGACGACCGCGGTCGAACCATTAATGTAATACGATCGCAATGCAACGAGGAACAAGGATCTAAAATTGTTTTGGCGATCCGACGAGTTTGGGTTTTGGACGATGGTGCCGGTAGACTTTGAAATCTGACGGGACTTAGAAATATTTCGGATCGAAAGGTGTTTTTCGCGTTTTTCTCGAAAACGAGCGCGACGACCGCGGTCGAACCATTAATGTAATACGTTCGCAATGCAACGAGGAACAAGGATCCAAAATTGTTTTGGCGATCGGACGAGTTTGGGTATTGGACGATGGTGCCGGTAGACTTCGAGATCTGACGGGACTTAGAAACATTTCAGACCGAAAGGTGTTCTTCGCTTTTTTCTCGAAAACGAGCGCGACGACCGCGGTCGAATCATTAATGTAATGCGTTCGCAATGCAACGAGGAACAAGGATCCAAAATTGTTTTGGCGATCGGACGAGTATGGGTTTTAGACGATGGTGCCGGTGGACTTCGAGATCTGACGGGACTTAGAAATATTTCGGACCGAAAGGTGTTTTTCGCGTTTCTCTCGAAAACGAGCGCGACGACCACGGTCGAACCATTAATGTAATACGTTCGCAATGCAACGAGGGACAAGGATCTATAATTGTTTTGGCGATCGGACGAGTTTGGGTATTGGACGATGGTGCCGGTAGACTTCGAGATCTGACGGGACTTAGAAATATTTCGGATCGAAAGGTGTTTTTCGCGTTTTTCTCGAAAACGAGCTCGCCGAACGCTGTCGAACCATTGATGTAATACGTTCGCAATGCAACGAGGAACAAGGATCCAAAATTGTTTTGGCGATCGGACGAGTTTGGGTTTTGGACGATGGTGGCGGTGGACTTTGAGATCTGACGGGACTTAGAAACATTTCAGACCGAAATGCGTTTTTCGCGTTTTTCTCGAAAACGAGCGCGACGACCGCGGTCGAACCATTAATGTAATACGTTCGCAATGCAACGAGGAACAAGGATCTAAAATTGTTTTGGCGATCGGACGAGTTTGGGTATTGGACGATCGTGCCGGTGGACTTTGAGATCTGACGGGACTTTGAAATATTTCGGATCGAAAGGTGTTTTTCGCGTTTTTCTCGAAAACGATCGCGCCGAACGCTGTCGAACCATTAATGTAATACGTTCGCAATGCAACGAGGAACAAGGAACTAAAATTGTTTTGGCGATCGGACGAGTTTGGGTTTTGGACGATGGTGCCGGTGGACTTTGAGATCTGACGGGACTTTGAAATATTTCGGATCGAAAGGTGTTTTTCGCGTTTTTCTCGAAAACGAGCGCGCCGAACGCTGTCGAACCATTAATGTAATACGTTCGCAATGCAACGAGGAACAAGGATCTAAAATTGTTTTGGCGATCGGACGAGTATGGGTTTTAGACGATGGTGCCGGTGGACTTCGAGATCTGACGGGACTTAGAAATATTTCGGACCGAAAGGTGTTTTTCGCGTTTTTCTCGAAAACGAGCGCGACAACCGCGGTCGAACCATTAATGTAATACGTTCGCAATGCAACGAGGAACAAGGATCCAAAATTGTTTTGGCGATCGGACGATAATGGGTTTTAGACAATCGTGCCGGTGGACTTCGAGATCTGACGGGACTTAGAAACATTTCGGATCGAAAGGTGTTTTTCGCGTTTTTCTCGAAAACGAGCGCGACAACCGCGGTCGAACCATTAATGTAATACGTTCGCAATGCAACGAGGAACAAGGATCCAAAATTGTTTTGGCGATCGGACGAGTTTGGGTTTTGGACGATGGTGCCGGTGGAATTGGAAATCTGACGGGACTTAAAAATATTTCGGATCGAAAGGTGTTTTTCGCGTTTTTCTCGAAAACGAGCGCGACGACCGCGGTCGAACCGTTAATGTAATACGTTCGCAATGCAACGAGGAACAAGGATCTAAAATTGTTTTGGCGATCGGACGAGTTTGGGTTTTGGACGATGGTGCCGGTGGTCTTTTAGATCTGACGGGACTTAGAAATATTTCGGACCGAAAGGTTTTTTTCGCGTTTTTCTCGAAAACGAGCGCGACGACCGCGGTCGAACCATTAATGTAATACGTTCGCAATGCAACGAGGAACATACATCTAAAATTGTTTTGGCGATCGGACGAGTTTGGGTATTGGACGATGGTGCCGGTAGACTTCGAGATCTGACGGGACTTAGAAACATTTCGGACCGAAAGGTGTTTTTCGCGTTTTTCTCGAAAACGAGCGCGACGACCGCGGTCGAACCATTAATGTAATACGTTCGCAATGCAACGAGGAACAAGGATCTAAAATTGTTTTGGCGATCGGACGAGTATGGGTTTTAGACGATGGTGCCGGTGGACTTCAAGATCTGACGGGACTTAGAAACATTTCAGACCGAAATGCGTTTTTCGCGTTTTTCTCGAAAACGAGCACGACGACCGCGGTCGAACCATCAATGTAATACGTTCGCAATGCAACGAGGAACAAGGATCTAAAATTGTTTTGGCGATCCGACGAGTTTGGGTTTTGGACGATGGTGCCGGTAGACTTTGAGATCTGACGGGACTTAGAAACATTTCAGACCGTAAGGTGTTTTTCGCGTTTTTCTCGAAAGCGAGCGCGACGACCGCGGTCGAACCATTAATGTAATACGTTCGCAATGCAACGAGGAACAAGGATCTAAAATTGTTTTGGCGATCGGACGAGTATGGGTTTTAGACGATGGTGCCGGTGGACTTCAAGATCTGACGGGACTTAGAAACATTTCAGACCGAAATGCGTTTTTCGCGTTTTTCTCGAAAACGAGCACGACGACCGCGGTCGAACCATCAATGTAATACGTTCGCAATGCAACGAGGAACAAGGATCTAAAATTGTTTTGGCGATCGGACGAGTATGGGTTTTGGACGATGGTGCCGGTGGACTTTGAAATCTGACGGGACTTAGAAATATTTCGGACCGAAAGGTGTTTTTCGCGTTTCTCTCGAAAACGAGCGCGACGACCGCGGTCGAACCATTAATGTAATACGTTCGCAATGCAACGAGCATCAAGGATCTATAATTGTTTTGGCGATCGGACGAGTTTGGGTTTTGGACGATGGTGCCGGTGGACTTTTAGATCTGACGGGACTTAGAAATATTTCGGACCGAAAGGTGTTTTTCGCGTTTCTCTCGAAAACGAGCGCGACGACCGCGGTCGAACCATTAATGTAATACGTTCGCAATGCAACGAGGGACAAGGATCTATAATTGTTTTGGCGATCGGACGAGTTTGGGTATTGGACGATGGTGCCGGTAGACTTCGAGATCTGACGGGACTTAGAAACATTTCAGACCGAAAGGTGTTTTTCGCTTTTTTCTCGAAAACGAGCGCGACGACCGCGGTCGAACCATTAATGTAATACGTTCGCAATGCAACGAGGAACAAGGATCTAAAATTGTTTTGGCGATCGGACGAGTATGGGTTTTAGACGATGGTGCCGGTGGACTTCGAGATCTGACGGGACTTAGAAATATTTCGGATCGAAAGGTGTTTTTCGCGTTTTTCTCGAAAACGAGCTCGCCGAACGCTGTCGAACCATTAATGTAATACGTTCGCAATGCAACGAGGAACAAGGATCTAAAATTGTTTTGGCGATCGGACGAGTTTGGGTTTTGGACGATGGTGCCGGTGGACTTTGAGATCTGACGATACATAGAAATATTTCGGACCGAAAGGTGTTTTTCGCGTTTTTCTCGAAAACGAGCGCGACGACCGCGGTCGAACCATTAATGTAATACGATCGCAATGCAACGAGGAACAAGGATCTAAAATTGTTTTGGCGATCCGACGAGTTTGGGTTTTGGACGATGGTGCCGGTAGACTTTGAAATCTGACGGGACTTAGAAATATTTCGGATCGAAAGGTGTTTTTCGCGTTTTTCTCGAAAACGAGCGCGACGACCGCGGTCGAACCATTAATGTAATACGTTCGCAATGCAACGAGGAACAAGGATCCAAAATTGTTTTGGCGATCGGACGAGTTTGGGTATTCGACGATGGTGCCGGTAGACTTCGAGATCTGACGGGACTTAGAAACATTTCAGACCGAAAGGTGTTCTTCGCTTTTTTCTCGAAAACGAGCGCGACGACCGCGGTCGAATCATTAATGTAATGCGTTCGCAATGCAACGAGGAACAAGGATCCAAAATTGTTTTGGCGATCGGACGAGTATGGGTTTTAGACGATGGTGCCGGTGGACTTCGAGATCTGACGGGACTTAGAAATATTTCGGAGCGAAAGGTGTTTTTCGCGTTTCTCTCGAAAACGAGCGCGACGACCACGGTCGAACCATTAATGTAATACGTTCGCAATGCAACGAGGGACAAGGATCTATAATTGTTTTGGCGATCGGACGAGTTTGGGTATTGGACGATGGTGCCGGTAGACTTCGAGATCTGACGGGACTTAGAAATATTTCGGATCGAAAGGTGTTTTTCGCGTTTTTCTCGAAAACGAGCTCGCCGAACGCTGTCGAACCATTGATGTAATACGTTCGCAATGCAACGAGGAACAAGGATCCAAAATTGTTTTGGCGATCGGACGAGTTTGGGTTTTGGACGATGGTGGCGGTGGACTTTGAGATCTGACGGGACTTAGAAACATTTCAGACCGAAATGCGTTTTTCGCGTTTTTCTCGAAAACGAGCGCGACGACCGCGGTCGAACCATTAATGTAATACGTTCGCAATGCAACGAGGAACAAGGATCTAAAATTGTTTTGGCGATCGGACGAGTTTGGGTATTGGACGATCGTGCCGGTGGACTTTGAGATCTGACGGGACTTTGAAATATTTCGGATCGAAAGGTGTTTTTCGCGTTTTTCTCGAAAACGATCGCGCCGAACGCTGTCGAACCATTAATGTAATACGTTCGCAATGCAACGAGGAACAAGGAACTAAAATTGTTTTGGCGATCGGACGAGTTTGGGTTTTGGACGATGGTGCCGGTGGACTTTGAGATCTGACGGGACTTTGAAATATTTCGGATCGAAAGGTGTTTTTCGCGTTTTTCTCGAAAACGAGCGCGCCGAACGCTGTCGAACCATTAATGTAATACGTTCGCAATGCAACGAGGAACAAGGATCTAAAATTGTTTTGGCGATCGGACGAGTATGGGTTTTAGACGATGGTGCCGGTGGACTTCGAGATCTGACGGGACTTAGAAATATTTCGGACCGAAAGGTGTTTTTCGCGTTTTTCTCGAAAACGAGCGCGACAACCGCGGTCGAACCATTAATGTAATACGTTCGCAATGCAACGAGGAACAAGGATCCAAAATTGTTTTGGCGATCGGACGATAATGGGTTTTAGACAATGGTGCCGGTGGACTTCGAGATCTGACGGGACTTAGAAACATTTCGGATCGAAAGGTGTTTTTCGCGTTTTTCTCGAAAACGAGCGCGACAACCGCGGTCGAACCATTAATGTAATACGTTCGCAATGCAACGAGGAACAAGGATCCAAAATTGTTTTGGCGATCGGACGAGTTTGGGTTTTGGACGATGGTGCCGGTGGAATTGGAAATCTGACGGGACTTAAAAATATTTCGGATCGAAAGGTGTTTTTCGCGTTTTTCTCGAAAACGAGCGCGACGACCGCGGTCGAACCGTTAATGTAATACGTTCGCAATGCAACGAGGAACAAGGATCTAAAATTGTTTTGGCGATCGGACGAGTTTGGGTTTTGGACGATGGTGCCGGTGGAATTTAAAATCTGACGGGACTTGGAAATATTTCGGACCGAAAGGTGTTTTTCGCTTTTTTCTCGAAAACGAGCGCGACGACCGCGGTCGAATCATTAATGTAATACGTTCGCAATGCAACGAGGAACAAGGATCCAAAATTGTTTTGGCGATCGAATGAGTTTGGGTTTTGGACGATGGTGCCGGTGGTCTTTTAGATCTGACGGGACTTAGAAATATTTCGGACCGAAAGGTTTTTTTCGCGTTTTTCTCGAAAACGAGCGCGACGACCGCGGTCGAACCATTAATGTAATACGTTCGCAATGCAACGAGGAACATACATCTAAAATTGTTTTGGCGATCGGACGAGTTTGGGTATTGGACGATCGTGCCGGTGGTCTTTTAGATCTGACGGGACTTGGAAATATTTCGGACCGAGAGGTGTTTTTCGCGTTTTTCTCGAAAACGAGCGCGACGACCGCGGTCGAACCATTAATGTAATACGTTCGCAATGCAACGAGGAACAAGGATCTAAAATTGTTTTGGCGATCGGACGAGTTTGGGTTTTAGACGATGGTGCCGGTGGACTTCAAGATCTGACGGGACTTAGAAACATTTCAGACCGAAATGCGTTTTTCGCGTTTTTCTCGAAAACGAGCACGACGACCGCGGTCGAACCATCAATGTAATACGTTCGCAATGCAACGAGGAACAAGGATCTAAAATTGTTTTGGCGATCCGACGAGTTTGGGTTTTGGACGATGGTGCCGGTAGACTTTGAGATCTGACGGGACTTAGAAACATTTCAGACCGTAAGGTGTTTTTCGCGTTTTTCTCGAAAGCGAGCGCGACGACCGCGGTCGAACCATTAATGTAATACGTTCGCAATGCAACGAGGAACAAGGATCTAAAATTGTTTTGGCGATCGGACGAGTATGGGTTTTAGACGATGGTGCCGGTGGACTTCAAGATCTGACGGGACTTAGAAACATTTCAGACCGAAATGCGTTTTTCGCGTTTTTCTCGAAAACGAGCACGACGACCGCGGTCGAACCATCAATGTAATACGTTCGCAATGCAACGAGGAACAAGGATCTAAAATTGTTTTGGCGATCGGACGAGTATGGGTTTTGGACGATGGTGCCGGTGGACTTTGAAATCTGACGGGACTTAGAAATATTTCGGACCGAAAGGTGTTTTTCGCGTTTCTCTCGAAAACGAGCGCGACGACCGCGGTCGAACCATTAATGTAATACGTTCGCAATGCAACGAGCATCAAGGATCTATAATTGTTTTGGCGATCGGACGAGTTTGGGTTTTGGACGATGGTGCCGGTGGACTTTGAGATCTGACGGGACTTAGAAATATTTCGGACCGAAATGTGTTTTTCGCGTTTTTCTCGAAACGAGCACGACGACCGCGGTCGAACCATTAATGTAATACGTTCGCAATGCAACGAGGAACAAGGATCTATAATTGTTTTGTCGATCTGACGAGTTTGGGTTTTGGACGATGGTGCCGGTGGTCTTTTAGATCTGACGGGACTTAGAAATATTTCGGACCGAAAGGTTTTTTTCGCGTTTTTCTCGAAAACGAGCGCGACGACCGCGGTCGAACCATTAATGTAATACGTTCGCAATGCAACGAGGAACATACATCTAAAATTGTTTTGGCGATCGGACGAGTTTGGGTATTGGACGATCGTGCCGGTGGTCTTTTAGATCTGACGGGACTTGGAAATATTTCGGACCGAGAGGTGTTTTTCGCGTTTTTCTCGAAAACGAGCGCGACGACCGCGGTCGAACCATTAATGTAATACGTTCGCAATGCAACGAGGAACAAGGATCTAAAATTGTTTTGGCGATCGGACGAGTTTGGGTTTTAGACGATGGTGCCGGTGGACTTCAAGATCTGACGGGACTTAGAAACATTTCAGACCGAAATGCGTTTTTCGCGTTTTTCTCGAAAACGAGCACGACGACCGCGGTCGAACCATCAATGTAATACGTTCGCAATGCAACGAGGAACAAGGATCTAAAATTGTTTTGGCGATCCGACGAGTTTGGGTTTTGGACGATGGTGCCGGTAGACTTTGAGATCTGACGGGACTTAGAAACATTTCAGACCGTAAGGTGTTTTTCGCGTTTTTCTCGAAAGCGAGCGCGACGACCGCGGTCGAACCATTAATGTAATACGTTCGCAATGCAACGAGGAACAAGGATCTAAAATTGTTTTGGCGATCGGACGAGTATGGGTTTTAGACGATGGTGCCGGTGGACTTCAAGATCTGACGGGACTTAGAAACATTTCAGACCGAAATGCGTTTTTCGCGTTTTTCTCGAAAACGAGCACGACGACCGCGGTCGAACCATCAATGTAATACGTTCGCAATGCAACGAGGAACAAGGATCTAAAATTGTTTTGGCGATCGGACGAGTATGGGTTTTGGACGATGGTGCCGGTGGACTTTGAAATCTGACGGGACTTAGAAATATTTCGGACCGAAAGGTGTTTTTCGCGTTTCTCTCGAAAACGAGCGCGACGACCGCGGTCGAACCATTAATGTAATACGTTCGCAATGCAACGAGCATCAAGGATCTATAATTGTTTTGGCGATCGGACGAGTTTGGGTTTTGGACGATGGTGCCGGTGGACTTTTAGATCTGACGGGACTTAGAAATATTTCGGACCGAAAGGTGTTTTTCGCGTTTCTCTCGAAAACGAGCGCGACGACCGCGGTCGAACCATTAATGTAATACGTTCGCAATGCAACGAGGGACAAGGATCTATAATTGTTTTGGCGATCGGACGAGTTTGGGTATTGGACGATGGTGCCGGTAGACTTCGAGATCTGACGGGACTTAGAAACATTTCAGACCGAAAGGTGTTTTTCGCTTTTTTCTCGAAAACGAGCGCGACGACCGCGGTCGAACCATTAATGTAATACGTTCGCAATGCAACGAGGAACAAGGATCTAAAATTGTTTTGGCGATCGGACGAGTATGGGTTTTAGACGATGGTGCCGGTGGACTTCGAGATCTGACGGGACTTAGAAATATTTCGGATCGAAAGGTGTTTTTCGCGTTTTTCTCGAAAACGAGCTCGCCGAACGCTGTCGAACCATTAATGTAATACGTTCGCAATGCAACGAGGAACAAGGATCTAAAATTGTTTTGGCGATCGGACGAGTTTGGGTTTTGGACGATGGTGCCGGTGGAATTGGAAATCTGACGGGACTTGGAAATATTTCGGACCGAATGGTGTTTTTCGCGTTTCTCTCGAAAACGAGCGCGACGACCGCGGTCGAACCATTAATGTAATACGTTCGCAATGCAACGAGGAACAAGGATCCAAAATTGTTTTGGCGATCGGACGAGTATGGGTTTTAGACGATGGTGCCGGTGGACTTCGAGATCTGACGGGACTTAGAAATATTTCGGACCGAAAGGTGTTTTTCGCGTTTTTCTCGAAAACGAGCGCGACAACCGCGGTCGAACCATTAATGTAATACGTTCGCAATGCAACGAGGAACAAGGATCCAAAATTGTTTTGGCGATCGGACGATAATGGGTTTTAGACAATGGTGCCGGTGGACTTCGAGATCTGACGGGACTTAGAAACATTTCGGATCGAAAGGTGTTTTTCGCGTTTTTCTCGAAAACGAGCGCGACAACCGCGGTCGAACCATTAATGTAATACGTTCGCAATGCAACGAGGAACAAGGATCCAAAATTGTTTTGGCGATCGGACGAGTTTGGGTTTTGGACGATGGTGCCGGTGGAATTGGAAATCTGACGGTACTTAAAAATATTTCGGATCGAAAGGTGTTTTTCGCGTTTTTCTCGAAAACGAGCGCGACGACCGCGGTCGAACCGTTAATGTAATACGTTCGCAATGCAACGAGGAACAAGGATCTAAAATTGTTTTGGCGATCGGACGAGTTTGGGTTTTGGACGATGGTGCCGGTGGAATTTAAAATCTGACGGGACTTGGAAATATTTCGGACCGAAAGGTGTTTTTCGCTTTTTTCTCGAAAACGAGCGCGACGACCGCGGTCGAATCATTAATGTAATACGTTCGCAATGCAACGAGGAACAAGGATCCAAAATTGTTTTGGCGATCGAATGAGTTTGGGTTTTGGACGATGGTGCCGGTGGACTTTGAGATCTGACGGGACTTAGAAATATTTCGGACCGAAATGTGTTTTTCGCGTTTTTCTCGAAACGAGCACGACGACCGCGGTCGAACCATTAATGTAATACGTTCGCAATGCAACGAGGAACAAGGATCTATAATTGTTTTGTCGATCTGACGAGTTTGGGTTTTGGACGATGGTGCCGGTGGTCTTTTAGATCTGACGGGACTTAGAAATATTTCGGACCGAAAGGTTTTTTTCGCGTTTTTCTCGAAAACGAGCGCGACGACCGCGGTCGAACCATTAATGTAATACGTTCGCAATGCAACGAGGAACATACATCTAAAATTGTTTTGGCGATCGGACGAGTTTGGGTATTGGACGATCGTGCCGGTGGTCTTTTAGATCTGACGGGACTTGGAAATATTTCGGACCGAGAGGTGTTTTTCGCGTTTTTCTCGAAAACGAGCGCGACGACCGCGGTCGAACCATTAATGTAATACGTTCGCAATGCAACGAGGAACAAGGATCTAAAATTGTTTTGGCGATCGGACGAGTTTGGGTTTTAGACGATGGTGCCGGTGGACTTCAAGATCTGACGGGACTTAGAAACATTTCAGACCGAAATGCGTTTTTCGCGTTTTTCTCGAAAACGAGCACGACGACCGCGGTCGAACCATCAATGTAATACGTTCGCAATGCAACGAGGAACAAGGATCTAAAATTGTTTTGGCGATCCGACGAGTTTGGGTTTTGGACGATGGTGCCGGTAGACTTTGAGATCTGACGGGACTTAGAAACATTTCAGACCGTAAGGTGTTTTTCGCGTTTTTCTCGAAAGCGAGCGCGACGACCGCGGTCGAACCATTAATGTAATACGTTCGCAATGCAACGAGGAACAAGGATCTAAAATTGTTTTGGCGATCGGACGAGTATGGGTTTTAGACGATGGTGCCGGTGGACTTCAAGATCTGACGGGACTTAGAAACATTTCAGACCGAAATGCGTTTTTCGCGTTTTTCTCGAAAACGAGCACGACGACCGCGGTCGAACCATCAATGTAATACGTTCGCAATGCAACGAGGAACAAGGATCTAAAATTGTTTTGGCGATCGGACGAGTATGGGTTTTGGACGATGGTGCCGGTGGACTTTGAAATCTGACGGGACTTAGAAATATTTCGGACCGAAAGGTGTTTTTCGCGTTTCTCTCGAAAACGAGCGCGACGACCGCGGTCGAACCATTAATGTAATACGTTCGCAATGCAACGAGCATCAAGGATCTATAATTGTTTTGGCGATCGGACGAGTTTGGGTTTTGGACGATGGTGCCGGTGGACTTTGAGATCTGACGGGACTTAGAAATATTTCGGACCGAAAGGTTTTTTTCGCGTTTTTCTCGAAAACGAGCGCGACGACCGCGGTCGAACCATTAATGTAATACGTTCGCAATGCAACGAGGAACATACATCTAAAATTGTTTTGGCGATCGGACGAGTTTGGGTATTGGACGATCGTGCCGGTGGTCTTTTAGATCTGACGGGACTTGGAAATATTTCGGACCGAGAGGTGTTTTTCGCGTTTTTCTCGAAAACGAGCGCGACGACCGCGGTCGAACCATTAATGTAATACGTTCGCAATGCAACGAGGAACAAGGATCTAAAATTGTTTTGGCGATCGGACGAGTTTGGGTTTTAGACGATGGTGCCGGTGGACTTCAAGATCTGACGGGACTTAGAAACATTTCAGACCGAAATGCGTTTTTCGCGTTTTTCTCGAAAACGAGCACGACGACCGCGGTCGAACCATCAATGTAATACGTTCGCAATGCAACGAGGAACAAGGATCTAAAATTGTTTTGGCGATCCGACGAGTTTGGGTTTTGGACGATGGTGCCGGTAGACTTTGAGATCTGACGGGACTTAGAAACATTTCAGACCGTAAGGTGTTTTTCGCGTTTTTCTCGAAAGCGAGCGCGACGACCGCGGTCGAACCATTAATGTAATACGTTCGCAATGCAACGAGGAACAAGGATCTAAAATTGTTTTGGCGATCGGACGAGTATGGGTTTTAGACGATGGTGCCGGTGGACTTCAAGATCTGACGGGACTTAGAAACATTTCAGACCGAAATGCGTTTTTCGCGTTTTTCTCGAAAACGAGCACGACGACCGCGGTCGAACCATCAATGTAATACGTTCGCAATGCAACGAGGAACAAGGATCTAAAATTGTTTTGGCGATCGGACGAGTATGGGTTTTGGACGATGGTGCCGGTGGACTTTGAAATCTGACGGGACTTGGAAATATTTCGGACCGAAAGGTGTTTTTCGCGTTTCTCTCGAAAACGAGCGCGACGACCGCGGTCGAACCATTAATGTAATACGTTCGCAATGCAACGAGGGACTAGGATCTATAATTGTTTTGGCGATCGGACGAGTTTGGGTATTGGACGATGGTGCCGGTAGACTTCGAGATCTGACGGGACTTAGAAACATTTCAGACCGAAAGGTGTTTTTCGCTTTTTTCTCGAAAACGAGCGCGACGACCGCGGTCGAACCATTAATGTAATACGTTCGCAATGCAACGAGGAACAAGGATCTAAAATTGTTTTGGCGATCGGACGAGTATGGGTTTTAGACGATGGTGCCGGTGGACTTCGAGATCTGACGGGACTTAGAAATATTTCGGATCGAAAGGTGTTTTTCGCGTTTTTCTCGAAAACGAGCTCGCCGAACGCTGTCGAACCATTAATGTAATACGTTCGCAATGCAACGAGGAACAAGGATCTAAAATTGTTTTGGCGATCGGACGAGTTTGGGTTTTGGACGATGGTGCCGGTGGAATTGGAAATCTGACGGGACTTGGAAATATTTCGGACCGAATGGTGTTTTTCGCGTTTCTCTCGAAAACGAGCGCGACGACCGCGGTCGAACCATTAATGTAATACGTTCGCAATGCAACGAGGAACAAGGATCCAAAATTGTTTTGGCGATCGGACGAGTTTGGGTATTGGACGATGGTGCCGGAAGACTTCGAGATCTGACGGGACTTAGAAACATTTCAGACCGAAAGGTGATTTTCGCGTTTTTCTCGAAAACGAGCTCGCCGAACGCTGTCGAACCATTAATGTAATACGTTCGCAATGCAACGAGGAACAAGGATCTAAAATTGTTTTGGCGATCGGACGAGTTTGGGTTTTGGACGATGGTGCCGGTGGAATTGGAAATCTGACGGGACTTGGAAATATTTCGGACCGAATGGTGTTTTTCGCGTTTCTCTCGAAAACGAGCGCGACGACCGCGGTCGAACCATTAATGTAATACGTTCGCAATGCAACGAGGAACAAGGATCCAAAATTGTTTTGGCGATCGGACGAGTTTGGGTATTGGACGATGGTGCCGGAAGACTTCGAGATCTGACGGGACTTAGAAACATTTCAGACCGAAAGGTGATTTTCGCGTTTTTCTCGAAAGCGAGCGCGACGACCGCGGTCGAACCATTAATGTAATACGTTCGCAATGCAACGAGGAACAAGGATCTAAAATTGTTTTGGCGATCGGACGAGTATGGGTTTTAGACGATGGTGCCGGTCGACTTCAAGATCTGACGGGACTTAGAAACATTTCAGACCGAAATGCGTTTTGCGCGTTTTTCTCGAAAACGAGCACGACGACCGCGGTCGAACCATCAATGTAATACGTTCGCAATGCAACGAGGAACAAGGATCTAAAATTGTTTTGGCGATCGGACGAGTATGGGTTTTGGACAATGGTGCCGGTGGACTTTGAAATCTGACGGGACTTAGAAATATTTCGGATCGAAAGGTGTTTTTCGCGTTTTTCTCGAAAACGAGCGCGACGACCGCGGTCGAACCATTAATGTAATACGTTCGCAATGCAACGAGGAACAAGGATCTATAATTGTTTTGTCGATCGGACGAGTTTGGGTTTTGGACGATGGTGCCGGTGGATTTTTAGATCTGACGGGACTTTGAAATATTTCGGACCGAAAGGTGTTTTTCGCGTTTCTCTCGAAAACGAGCGCGACGACCGCGGTCGAACCATTAATGTAATACGTTCGCAATGAAACGAGGGACAAGGATCTATAATTGTTTTGGCGATCGGACGAGTTTGGGTTTGGGACGATGGTGCCGGTGGACTTTGAGATCTGACGGGACTGTGAAATATTTCGGATCGAAAGGTGTTTTTCGCGTTTTTCTCGAAAACGAGCGCGACGACCGCGGTCGAACCATTAATGTAATACGTTCGCAATGCAACGAGGAACATGCATCTAAAATTGTTTTGGCGATCTGACGAGTTTGGGTTTTGGATGATCGTGCCGGTGGACTTTGAGATCTGACGGGACTTAGAAATATTTCGGACCGAAAGGTGTATTTCGTTTTTTTCTCGAAAACGAGCGCGACGACCGCGGTCGAACCATTAATGTAATACGTTCGCAATGCAACGAGGGACAAGGATCTATAATTGTTTTGGCGATCGGACGAGTTTGGGTATTGGACGATGGTGCCGGTGGACTTCGAGATCTGACGGAACTTAGAAACATTTCAGACCGAAATGCGTTTTTCGCGTTTTTCTCGAAAACGAGCGCGACGACCGCGGTCGAACCATTAATGTAATACGATCGCAATGCAACGAGGAACAAGGATCTAAAATTGTTTTGGCGATCCGACGAGTTTGGGTTTTGGACGATGGTGCCGGTAGACTTTGAAATCTGACGGGACTTAGAAATATTTCGGATCGAAAGGTGTTTTTCGCGTTTTTCTCGAAAACGAGCGCGACGACCGCGGTCGAACCATTAATGTAATACGTTCGCAATGCAACGAGGAACAAGGATCCAAAATTGTTTTGGCGATCGGACGAGTTTGGGTATTGGACGATGGTGCCGGTAGACTTCGAGATCTGACGGGACTTAGAAACATTTCAGACCGAAAGGTGTTCTTCGCTTTTTTCTCGAAAACGAGCGCGACGACCGCGGTCGAATCATTAATGTAATGCGTTCGCAATGCAACGAGGAACAAGGATCCAAAATTGTTTTGGCGATCGGACGAGTATGGGTTTTAGACGATGGTGCCGGTGGACTTCGAGATCTGACGGGACTTAGAAATATTTCGGACCGAAAGGTGTTTTTCGCGTTTCTCTCGAAAACGAGCGCGACGACCACGGTCGAACCATTAATGTAATACGTTCGCAATGCAACGAGGGACAAGGATCTATAATTGTTTTGGCGATCGGACCAGTTTGGGTATTGGACGATGGTGCCGGTAGACTTCGAGATCTGACGGGACTTAGAAATATTTCGGATCGAAAGGTGTTTTTCGCGTTTTTCTCGAAAACGAGCTCGCCGAACGCTGTCGAACCATTGATGTAATACGTTCGCAATGCAACGAGGAACAAGGATCCAAAATTGTTTTGGCGATCGGACGAGTTTGGGTTTTGGACGATGGTGGCGGTGGACTTTGAGATCTGACAGGACTTAGAAACATTTCAGACCGAAATGCGTTTTTCGCGTTTTTCTCGAAAACGAGCGCGACGACCGCGGTCGAACCATTAATGTAATACGTTCGCAATGCAACGAGGAACAAGGATCTAAAATTGTTTTGGCGATCGGGCGAGTTTGGGTATTGGACGATCGTGCCGGTGGACTTTGAGATCTGACGGGACTTTGAAATATTTCGGATCGAAAGGTGTTTTTCGCGTTTTTCTCGAAAACGATCGCGCCGAACGCTGTCGAACCATTAATGTAATACGTTCGCAATGCAACGAGGAACAAGGAACTAAAATTGTTTTGGCGATCGGACGAGTTTGGGTTTTGGACGATGGTGCCGGTGGTCTTTTAGATCTGACGGGACTTGGAAATATTTCGGACCGAGAGGTGTTTTTCGCGTTTTTCTCGAAAACGAGCGCGACGACCGCGGTCGAACCATTAATGTAATACGTTCGCAATGCAACGAGGAACAAGGATCTAAAATTGTTTTGGCGATCGGACGAGTTTGGGTTTTAGACGATGGTGCCGGTGGACTTCAAGATCTGACGGGACTTAGAAACATTTCAGACCGAAATGCGTTTTTCGCGTTTTTCTCGAAAACGAGCACGACGACCGCGGTCGAACCATCAATGTAATACGTTCGCAATGCAACGAGGAACAAGGATCTAAAATTGTTTTGGCGATCCGACGAGTTTGGGTTTTGGACGATGGTGCCGGTAGACTTTGAGATCTGACGGGACTTAGAAACATTTCAGACCGAAATGCGTTTTTCGCGTTTTTCTCGAAAACGAGCGCGACGACCGCGGTCGAACCATTAATGTAATACGATCGCAATGCAACGAGGAACAAGGATCTAAAATTGTTTTGGCGATCCGACGAGTTTGGGTTTTGGACGATGGTGCCGGTAGACTTTGAAATCTGACGGGACTTAGAAATATTTCGGATCGAAAGGTGTTTTTCGCGTTTTTCTCGAAAACGAGCGCGACGACCGCGGTCGAACCATTAATGTAATACGTTCGCAATGCAACGAGGAACAAGGATCCAAAATTGTTTTGGCGATCGGACGAGTTTGGGTATTGGACGATGGTGCCGGTAGACTTCGAGATCTGACGGGACTTAGAAACATTTCAGACCGAAAGGTGTTCTTCGCTTTTTTCTCGAAAACGAGCGCGACGACCGCGGTCGAATCATTAATGTAATGCGTTCGCAATGCAACGAGGAACAAGGATCCAAAATTGTTTTGGCGATCGGACGAGTATGGGTTTTAGACGATGGTGCCGGTGGACTTCGAGATCTGACGGGACTTAGAAATATTTCGGACCGAAAGGTGTTTTTCGCGTTTCTCTCGAAAACGAGCGCGACGACCACGGTCGAACCATTAATGTAATACGTTCGCAATGCAACGAGGGACAAGGATCTATAATTGTTTTGGCGATCGGACCAGTTTGGGTATTGGACGATGGTGCCGGTAGACTTCGAGATCTGACGGGACTTAGAAATATTTCGGATCGAAAGGTGTTTTTCGCGTTTTTCTCGAAAACGAGCTCGCCGAACGCTGTCGAACCATTGATGTAATACGTTCGCAATGCAACGAGGAACAAGGATCCAAAATTGTTTTGGCGATCGGACGAGTTTGGGTTTTGGACGATGGTGGCGGTGGACTTTGAGATCTGACGGGACTTAGAAACATTTCAGACCGAAATGCGTTTTTCGCGTTTTTCTCGAAAACGAGCGCGACGACCGCGGTCGAACCATTAATGTAATACGTTCGCAATGCAACGAGGAACAAGGATCTAAAATTGTTTTGGCGATCGGGCGAGTTTGGGTATTGGACGATCGTGCCGGTGGACTTTGAGATCTGACGGGACTTTGAAATATTTCGGATCGAAAGGTGTTTTTCGCGTTTTTCTCGAAAACGATCGCGCCGAACGCTGTCGAACCATTAATGTAATACGTTCGCAATGCAACGAGGAACAAGGAACTAAAATTGTTTTGGCGATCGGACGAGTTTGGGTTTTGGACGATGGTGCCGGTGGACTTTGAGATCTGACGGGACTTTGAAATATTTCGGATCGAAAGGTGTTTTTCGCGTTTTTCTCGAAAACGAGCGCGCCGAACGCTGTCGAACCATTAATGTAATACGTTCGCAATGCAACGAGGAACAAGGATCTAAAATTGTTTTGGCGATCGGACGAGTATGGGTTTTAGACGATGGTGCCGGTGGACTTCGAGATCTGACGGGACTTAGAAATATTTCGGACCGAAAGGTGTTTTTCGCGTTTTTCTCGAAAACGAGCGCGACAACCGCGGTCGAACCATTAATGTAATACGTTCGCAATGCAACGAGGAACAAGGATCCAAAATTGTTTTGGCGATCGGACGATAATGGGTTTTAGACAATGGTGCCGGTGGACTTCGAGATCTGACGGGACTTAGAAACATTTCGGATCGAAAGGTGTTTTTCGCGTTTTTCTCGAAAACGAGCGCGACAACCGCGGTCGAACCATTAATGTAATACGTTCGCAATGCAACGAGGAACAAGGATCCAAAATTGTTTTGGCGATCGGACGAGTTTGGGTTTTGGACGATGGTGCCGGTGGAATTGGAAATCTGACGGGACTTAAAAATATTTCGGATCGAAAGGTGTTTTTCGCGTTTTTCTCGAAAACGAGCGCGACGACCGCGGTCGAACCGTTAATGTAATACGTTCGCAATGCAACGAGGAACAAGGATCTAAAATTGTTTTGGCGATCGGACGAGTTTGGGTTTTGGACGATGGTGCCGGTGGAATTTAAAATCTGACGGGACTTGGAAATATTTCGGACCGAAAGGTGTTTTTCGCTTTTTTCTCGAAAACGAGCGCGACGACCGCGGTCGAATCATTAATGTAATACGTTCGCAATGCAACGAGCATCAAGGATCTATAATTGTTTTGGCGATCGGACGAGTTTGGGTTTTGGACGATGGTGCCGGTGGACTTTTAGATCTGACGGGACTTAGAAATATTTCGGACCGAAAGGTGTTTTTCGCGTTTCTCTCGAAAACGAGCGCGACGACCGCGGTCGAACCATTAATGTAATACGTTCGCAATGCAACGAGCATCAAGGATCTATAATTGTTTTGGCGATCGGACGAGTTTGGGTTTTGGACGATGGTGCCGGTGGACTTTTAGATCTGACGGGACTTAGAAACATTTCAGACCGAAATGCGTTTTTCGCGTTTTTCTCGAAAACGAGCACGACGACCGCGGTCGAACCATCAATGTAATACGTTCGCAATGCAACGAGGAACAAGGATCTAAAATTGTTTTGGCGATCGGACGAGTTTGGGTTTTGGACGATGGTGCCGGTAGACTTTGAGATCTGACGGGACTTAGAAACATTTCAGACCGAAATGCGTTTTTCGCGTTTTTCTCGAAAACGAGCACGACGACCGCGGTCGAACCATCAATGTAATACGTTCGCAATGCAACGAGGAACAAGGATCTAAAATTGTTTTGGCGATCGGACGAGTATGGGTTTTGGACGATGGTGCCGGTGGAATTGGAAATCTGACGGGACTTAAAAATATTTCGGACCGAAAGGTGTTTTTCGCGTTTTTCTCGAAAACGAGCGCGACGACCGCGGTCGAACCGTTAATGTAATACGTTCGCAATGCAACGAGGAACAAGGATCTAAAATTGTTTTGGCGATCCGACGAGTTTGGGTTTTGGACGATGGTGCCGGTAGACTTTGAGATCTGACGGGACTTAGAAACATTTCAGACCGAAATGCGTTTTTCGCGTTTTTCTCGAAAACGAGCACGACGACCGCGGTCGAACCATCAATGTAATACGTTCGCAATGCAACGAGGAACAAGGATCTAAAATTGTTTTGGCGATCGGACGAGTATGGGTTTTGGACGATGGTGCCGGTGGACTTTGAAATCTGACGGGACTTAGAAATATTTCGGACCGAAAGGTGTTTTTCGCGTTTCTCTCGAAAACGAGCGCGACGACCGCGGTCGAACCATTAATGTAATACGTTCGCAATGCAACGAGCATCAAGGATCTATAATTGTTTTGGCGATCGGACGAGTTTGGGTTTTGGACGATGGTGCCGGTGGACTTTTAGATCTGACGGGACTTAGAAATATTTCGGACCGAAAGGTGTTTTTCGCGTTTCTCTCGAAAACGAGCGCGACGACCGCGGTCGAACCATTAATGTAATACGTTCGCAATGCAACGAGGGACAAGGATCTATAATTGTTTTGGCGATCGGACGAGTTTGGGTATTGGACGATGGTGCCGGTAGACTTCGAGATCTGACGGGACTTAGAAACATTTCAGACCGAAAGGTGTTTTTCGCTTTTTTCTCGAAAACGAGCGCGACGACCGCGGTCGAACCATTAATGTAATACGTTCGCAATGCAACGAGGAACAAGGATCTAAAATTGTTTTGGCGATCGGACGAGTATGGGTTTTAGACGATGGTGCCGGTGGACTTCGAGATCTGACGGGACTTAGAAATATTTCGGATCGAAAGGTGTTTTTCGCGTTTTTCTCGAAAACGAGCTCGCCGAACGCTGTCGAACCATTAATGTAATACGTTCGCAATGCAACGAGGAACAAGGATCTAAAATTGTTTTGGCGATCGGACGAGTTTGGGTTTTGGACGATGGTGCCGGTGGAATTGGAAATCTGACGGGACTTGGAAATATTTCGGACCGAATGGTGTTTTTCGCGTTTCTCTCGAAAACGAGCGCGACGACCGCGGTCGAACCATTAATGTAATACGTTCGCAATGCAACGAGGAACAAGGATCCAAAATTGTTTTGGCGATCGGACGAGTTTGGGTATTGGACGATGGTGCCGGAAGACTTCGAGATCTGACGGGACTTAGAAACATTTCAGACCGAAAGGTGATTTTCGCGTTTTTCTCGAAAGCGAGCGCGACGACCGCGGTCGAACCATTAATGTAATACGTTCGCAATGCAACGAGGAACAAGGATCTATAATTGTTTTGGCGATCGGACGAGTTTGGGTATTGGACGATGGTGCCGGTGGACTTCGAGATCTGACGGAACTTAGAAACATTTCAGACCGAAATGCGTTTTTCGCGTTTTTCTCGAAAACGAGCGCGACGACCGCGGTCGAACCATTAATGTAATACGATCGCAATGCAACGAGGAACAAGGATCTAAAATTGTTTTGGCGATCCGACGAGTTTGGGTTTTGGACGATGGTGCCGGTAGACTTTGAAATCTGACGGGACTTAGAAATATTTCGGATCGAAAGGTGTTTTTCGCGTTTTTCTCGAAAACGAGCGCGACGACCGCGGTCGAACCATTAATGTAATACGTTCGCAATGCAACGAGGAACAAGGATCCAAAAATGTTTTGGCGATCGGACGAGTTTGGGTATTGGACGATGGTGCCGGTAGACTTCGAGATCTGACGGGACTTAGAAACATTTCAGACCGAAAGGTGTTCTTCGCTTTTTTCTCGAAAACGAGCGCGACGACCGCGGTCGAATCATTAATGTAATGCGTTCGCAATGCAACGAGGAACAAGGATCCAAAATTGTTTTGGCGATCGGACGAGTATGGGTTTTAGACGATGGTGCCGGTGGACTTCGAGATCTGACGGGACTTAGAAATATTTCGGATCGAAAGGTGTTTTTCGCGTTTTTCTCGAAAACGAGCTCGCCGAACGCTGTCGAACCATTGATGTAATACGTTCGCAATGCAACGAGGAACAAGGATCCAAAATTGTTTTGGCGATCGGACGAGTTTGGGTTTTGGACGATGGTGGCGGTGGACTTTGAGATCTGACGGGACTTAGAAACATTTCAGACCGAAATGCGTTTTTCGCGTTTTTCTCGAAAACGAGCGCGACGACCGCGGTCGAACCATTAATGTAATACGTTCGCAATGCAACGAGGAACAAGGATCTAAAATTGTTTTGGCGATCGGACGAGTTTGGGTATTGGACGATCGTGCCGGTGGACTTTGAGATCTGACGGGACTTTGAAATATTTCGGATCGAAAGGTGTTTTTCGCGTTTTTCTCGAAAACGATCGCGCCGAACGCTGTCGAACCATTAATGTAATACGTTCGCAATGCAACGAGGAACAAGGAACTAAAATTGTTTTGGCGATCGGACGAGTTTGGGTTTTGGACGATGGTGCCGGTGGACTTTGAGATCTGACGGGACTTTGAAATATTTCGGATCGAAAGGTGTTTTTCGCGTTTTTCTCGAAAACGAGCGCGCCGAACGCTGTCGAACCATTAATGTAATACGTTCGCAATGCAACGAGGAACAAGGATCTAAAATTGTTTTGGCGATCGGACGAGTATGGGTTTTCGACGATGGTGCCGGTGGACTTCGTGATCTGACGGGACTTAGAAATATTTCGGACCGAAAGGTGTTTTTCGCGTTTTTCTCGAAAACGAGCGCGACAACCGCGGTCGAACCATTAATGTAATACGTTCGCAATGCAACGAGGAACAAGGATCCAAAATTGTTTTGGCGATCGGACGATAATGGGTTTTAGACAATGGTGCCGGTGGACTTCGAGATCTGACGGGACTTAGAAACATTTCGGATCGAAAGGTGTTTTTCGCGTTTTTCTCGAAAACGAGCGCGACAACCGCGGTCGAACCATTAATGTAATACGTTCGCAATGCAACGAGGAACAAGGATCCAAAATTGTTTTGGCGATCGGACGAGTTTGGGTTTTGGACGATGGTGCCGGTGGAATTTAAAATCTGACGGGACTTGGAAATATTTCGGACCGAAAGGTGTTTTTCGCTTTTTTCTCGAAAACGAGCGCGACGACCGCGGTCGAATCATTAATGTAATACGTTCGCAATGCAACGAGGAACAAGGATCCAAAATTGTTTTGGCGATCGAATGAGTTTGGGTTTTGGACGATGGTGCCGGTGGACTTTGAGATCTGACGGGACTTAGAAATATTTCGGACCGAAATGTGTTTTTCGCGTTTTTCTCGAAACGAGCACGACGACCGCGGTCGAACCATTAATGTAATACGTTCGCAATGCAACGAGGAACAAGGATCTAAAATTGTTTTGGCGATCGGACGAGTTTGGGTTTTGGACGATGGTGCCGGTGGAATTTGAAATCTGACGGGACTTGGAAATATTTCGGACCGAAAGGTGTTTTTCGCTTTTTTCTCGAAAACGAGCGCGACGACCGCGGTCGAATCATTAATGTAATACGTTCGCAATGCAACGAGGAACAAGGATCCAAAATTGTTTTGGCGATCGAATGAGTTTGGGTTTTGGACGATGGTGCCGGTGGACTTTGAGATCTGACGGGACTTAGAAATATTTCGGACCGAAATGTGTTTTTCGCTTTTTTCTCGAAACGAGCACGACGACCGCGATCGAACCATTAATGTAATACGTTCGCAATGCAACGAGGAACAAGGTTCTATAATTGTTTTGTCGATCGGACGAGTTTGGGTTTTGGACGATGGTGCCGGTGGACTTTTAGATCTGACGGGACTTAGAAATATTTCGGACCGAAATGTGTTTTTCGCGTTTTTCTCGAAACGAGCACGACGACCGCGGTCGAACCATTAATGTAATACGTTCGCAATGCAACGAGGAACAAGGATCTATAATTGTTTTGTCGATCTGACGAGTTTGGGTTTTGGACGATGGTGCCGGTGGTCTTTTAGATCTGACGGGACTTAGAAATATTTCGGACCGAAAGGTGTTTTTCGCGTTTTTCTCGAAAACGAGCGCGACGACCGCGGTCGAACCATTAATGTAATACGTTCGCAATGCAACGAGGAACATGCATCTAAAATTGTTTTGGCGATCGGACGAGTTTGGGTATTGGACGATCGTGCCGGTGGTCTTTTAGATCTGACGGGACTTGGAAATATTTCGGACCGAGAGGTGTTTTTCGCGTTTTTCTCGAAAACGAGCGCGACGACCGCGGTCGAACCATTAATGTAATACGTTCGCAATGCAACGAGGAACAAGGATCTAAAATTGTTTTGGCGATCGGACGAGTTTGGGTTTTGGACGATGGTGCCGGTGGAATTTGAAATCTGACGGGACTTGGAAATATTTCGGACCGAAATGTGTTTTTCGCGTTTTTCTCGAAACGAGCACGACGACCGCGATCGAACCATTAATGTAATACGTTCGCAATGCAACGAGGAACAAGGATCTATAATTGTTTTGTCGATCGGACGAGTTTGGGTTTTGGACGATGGTGCCGGTGGACTTTTAGATCTGACGGGACTTAGAAATATTTCGGACCGAAAGGTGTTTTTCGCGTTTTTCTCGAAAACGAGCGCGACGACCGCGGTCGAACCATTAATGTAATACGTTCGCAATGCAACGAGGAACATGCATCTAAAATTGTTTTGGCGATCGGACGAGTTTGGGTATTGGACGATCGTGCCGGTGGACTTTGAGATCTGACGGGACTTTGAAATATTTCGGATCGAAAGGTGTTTTTCGCGTTTTTCTCGAAAACGAGCGCGCCGAACGCTGTCGAACCATTAATGTAATACGTTCGCAATGCAACGAGGAACAAGGAACTAAAATTGTTTTGGCGATCGGACGAGTTTGGGTTTTGGACGATGGTGCCGGTGGACTTTGAGATCTGACGGGACATTGAAATATTTCGGATCGAAAGGTGTTTTTCGCGTTTCTCTCGAAAACGAGCGCGACGACCGCGGTCGAACCATTAATGTAATACGTTCGCAATGCAACGAGGAACAAGGATCCAAAATTGTTTTGGCGATCGGACGAGTTTGGGTTTTGGACGATGGTGGCGGTGGACTTTGAGATCTGACGGGACTTAGAAATATTTCGGACCGAGAGGTGTTTTTCGCGTTTTTCTCGAAAACGAGCGCGACGACCGCGGTCGAACCATTAATGTAATACGTTCGCAATGCAACGAGGAACAAGGATCTAAAATTGTTTTGGCGATCGGACGAGTATGGGTTTTAGACGATGGTGCCGGTGGACTTCGAGATCTGACGGGACTTAGAAACATTTTGGACCGAAAGGTGTTTTTCGCGTTTTTCTCGAAAACGAGCGCGACGACCGCGGTCGAACCATTAATGTAATACGTTCGCAATGCAACGAGGAACAAGGATCTAAAATTGTTTTGGCGATCGGACGAGTTTGGGTTTTGGACGATGGTGCCGGTGGAATTTAAAATCTGACGGGACTTGGAAATATTTCGGACCGAAAGGTGTTTTTCGCTTTTTTCTCGAAAACGAGCGCGACGACCGCGGTCGAATCATTAATGTAATACGTTCGCAATGCAACGAGGAACAAGGATCCAAAATTGTTTTGGCGATCGAATGAGTTTGGGTTTTGGACGATGGTGCCGGTGGACTTTGAGATCTGACGGGACTTAGAAATATTTCGGACCGAAATGTGTTTTTCGCGTTTTTCTCGAAACGAGCACGACGACCGCGGTCGAACCATTAATGTAATACGTTCGCAATGCAACGAGGAACAAGGATCTATAATTGTTTTGTCGATCTGACGAGTTTGGGTTTTCGACGATCGTGCCGGTGGACTTTTGAGATCTGACGGGACTTAGAAATATTTCGGACCGAAAGGTGTTTTTCGCGTTTCTCTCGAAAACGAGCGCGACGACCGCGGTCGAACCATTAATGTAATACGTTCGCAATGCAACGAGGAACAAGGATCTATAATTGTTTTGTCGATCTGACGAGTTTGGGTTTTGGACGATGGTGCCGGTGGTCTTTTAGATCTGACGGGACTTAGAAATATTTCGGACCGAAAGGTGTTTTTCGCGTTTTTCTCGAAAACGAGCGCGACGACCGCGGTCGAACCATTAATGTAATACGTTCGCAATGCAACGAGGAACATGCATCTAAAATTGTTTTGGCGATCGGACGAGTTTGGGTATTGGACGATCGTGCCGGTGGTCTTTTAGATCTGACGGGACTTGGAAATATTTCGGACCGAGAGGTGTTTTTCGCGTTTTTCTCGAAAACGAGCGCGACGACCGCGGTCGAACCATTAATGTAATACGTTCGCAATGCAACGAGGAACAAGGATCTAAAATTGTTTTGGCGATCGGACGAGTTTGGGTTTTGGACGATGGTGCCGGTGGAATTTGAAATCTGACGGGACTTGGAAATATTTCGGACCGAAATGTGTTTTTCGCGTTTTTCTCGAAACGAGCACGACGACCGCGATCGAACCATTAATGTAATACGTTCGCAATGCAACGAGGAACAAGGATCTATAATTGTTTTGTCGATCGGACGAGTTTGGGTTTTGGACGATGGTGCCGGTGGACTTTTAGATCTGACGGGACTTAGAAATATTTCGGACCGAAAGGTGTTTTTCGCGTTTTTCTCGAAAACGAGCGCGACGACCGCGGTCGAACCATTAATGTAATACGTTCGCAATGCAACGAGGAACATGCATCTAAAATTGTTTTGGCGATCGGACGAGTTTGGGTATTGGACGATCGTGCCGGTGGACTTTGAGATCTGACGGGACTTTGAAATATTTCGGATCGAAAGGTGTTTTTCGCGTTTTTCTCGAAAACGAGCGCGCCGAACGCTGTCGAACCATTAATGTAATACGTTCGCAATGCAACGAGGAACAAGGAACTAAAATTGTTTTGGCGATCGGACGAGTTTGGGTTTTGGACGATGGTGCCGGTGGACTTTGAGATCTGACGGGACATTGAAATATTTCGGATCGAAAGGTGTTTTTCGCGTTTTTCTCGAAAACGAGCGCGCCGAACGCTGTCGAACCATTAATGTAATACGTTCGCAATGCAACGAGGAACAAGGATCTAAAATTGTTTTGGCGATCGGACGAGTATGGGTTTTAGACGATGGTGCCGGTGGACTTCGAGATCTGACGGGACTTAGAAATATTTCGGATCGAAAGGTGTTTTTCGCGTTTTTCTCGAAAACGAGCGCGACGACCTCGGTCGAACCATTAATGTAATACGTTCGCAATGCAACGAGGAACAAGGATCTAAAATTGTTTTGGCGATCGGACCAGTATGGGTTTTAGACGATGGTGCCGGTGGACTTCGAGATCTGACGGGACTTAGAAATATTTCGGACCGAAAGGTGTTTTTCGCGTTTTTCTCGAAAACGAGCGCGACGACCGCGGTCGAACCATTAATGTAATACGTTCGCAATGCAACGAGGAACAAGGATCTAAAATTGTTTTGGCGATCGGACGAGTTTGTGTATTGGACGATGGTGCCGGTGGACTTCGAGATCTGACGGTACTTAGAAATATTTCGGACCGAAATGTGTTTTTCGCGTTTTTCTCGAAACGAGCACGACGACCGCGGTCGAACCATTAATGTAATACGTTCGCAATGCAACGAGGAACAAGGATCCAAAATTGTTTTGGCGATCGGACGAGTATGGGTTTTAGACAATGGTGCCGGTGGACTTCGAGATCTGACGGGACTTAGAAACATTTCGGATCGAAAGGTGTTTTTCGCGTTTTTCTCGAAAACGAGCGCGACGACCGCGGTCGAACCATTAATGTAATACGTTCGCAATGCAACGAGGAACAAGGATCCAAAATTGTTTTGGCGATCGGACGAGTTTGGGTTTTGGACGATGGTGGCGGTGGACTTTGAGATCTGACGGGACTTAGAAATATTTCGGACCGAGAGGTGTTTTTCGCGTTTTTCTCGAAAACGAGCGCGACGACCGCGGTCGAACCATTAATGTAATACGTTCGCAATGCAACGAGGAACAAGGATCTAAAATTGTTTTGGCGATCGGACGAGTATGGGTTTTAGACGATGGTGCCGGTGGACTTCGAGATCTGACGGGACTTAGAAACATTTTGGACCGAAAGGTGTTTTTCGCGTTTTTCTCGAAAACGAGCGCGACGACCGCGGTCGAACCATTAATGTAATACGTTCGCAATGCAACGAGGAACAAGGATCTAAAATTGTTTTGGCGATCGGACGAGTTTGGGTTTTGGACGATGGTGCCGGTGGAATTTAAAATCTGACGGGACTTGGAAATATTTCGGACCGAAAGGTGTTTTTCGCTTTTTTCTCGAAAACGAGCGCGACGACCGCGGTCGAATCATTAGTGTAATACGTTCGCAATGCAACGAGGAACAAGGATCCAAAATTGTTTTGGCGATCGAATGAGTTTGGGTTTTGGACGATGGTGCCGGTGGACTTTGAGATCTGACGGGACTTAGAAATATTTCGGACCGAAATGTGTTTTTCGCGTTTTTCTCGAAACGAGCACGACGACCGCGGTCGAACCATTAATGTAATACGTTCGCAATGCAACGAGGAACAAGGATCTATAATTGTTTTGTCGATCTGACGAGTTTGGGTTTTCGACGATGGTGCCGGTGGTCTTTTAGATCTGACGGGACTTAGAAATATTTCGGACCGAAAGGTGTTTTTCGCGTTTTTCTCGAAAACGAGCGCGACGACCGCGGTCGAACCATTAATGTAATACGTTCGCAATGCAACGAGGAACATGCATCTAAAATTGTTTTGGCGATCGGACGAGTTTGGGTATTGGACGATCGTGCCGGTGGACTTTTGAGATCTGACGGGACTTAGAAATATTTCGGACCGAAAGGTGTTTTTCGCGTTTCTCTCGAAAACGAGCGCGACGACCGCGGTCGAACCATTAATGTAATACGTTCGCAATGCAACGAGGAACAAGGATCTATAATTGTTTTGTCGATCTGACGAGTTTGGGTTTTGGACGATGGTGCCGGTGGTCTTTTAGATCTGACGGGACTCGGAAATATTTCGGACCGAGAGGTGTTTTTCGCGTTTTTCTGGAAAACGAGCGCGACGACCGCGGTCGAACCATTAATGTAATACGTTCGCAATGCAACGAGGAACAAGGATCTAAAATTGTTTTGGCGATCGGACGAGTTTGGGTTTTGGACGATGGTGCCGGTGGAATTTGAAATCTGACGGGACTTGGAAATATTTCGGACCGAAATGTGTTTTTCGCGTTTTTCTCGAAACGAGCACGACGACCGCGATCGAACCATTAATGTAATACGTTCGCAATGCAACGAGGAACAAGGATCTATAATTGTTTTGTCGATCGGACGAGTTTGGGTTTTGGACGATGGTGCCGGTGGACTTTTAGATCTGACGGGACTTAGAAATATTTCGGACCGAAAGGTGTTTTTCGCGTTTTTCTCGAAAACGAGCGCGACGACCGCGGTCGAACCATTAATGTAATACGTTCGCAATGCAACGAGGAACATGCATCTAAAATTGTTTTGGCGATCGGACGAGTTTGGGTATTGGACGATCGTGCCGGTGGACTTTGAGATCTGACGGGACTTTGAAATATTTCGGATCGAAAGGTGTTTTTCGCGTTTTTCTCGAAAACGAGCGCGCCGAACGCTGTCGAACCATTAATGTAATACGTTCGCAATGCAACGAGGAACAAGGAACTAAAATTGTTTTGGCGATCGGACGAGTTTGGGTTTTGGACGATGGTGCCGGTGGACTTTGAGATCTGACGGGACATTGAAATATTTCGGATCGAAAGGTGTTTTTCGCGTTTTTCTCGAAAACGAGCGCGACGACCTCGGTCGAACCATTAATGTAATACGTTCGCAATGCAACGAGGAACAAGGATCTAAAATTGTTTTGGCGATCGGACCAGTATGGGTTTTAGACGATGGTGCCGGTGGACTTCGAGATCTGACGGGACTTAGAAATATTTCGGACCGAAAGGTGTTTTTCGCGTTTCTCTCGAAAACGAGCGCGACGACCGCGGTCGAACCATTAATGTAATACGTTCGCAATGCAACGAGGGACAAGTATCTGTAATTGTTTTGGCGATCCGACGAGTTTGGGTTTTGGACGATGGTGCCGGTAGACTTTGAGATCTGACGGGACTTAGAAATATTTCGGATCGAAAGGTGTTTTTCGCGTTTTTCTCGAAAACGAGCGCGCCGAACGCTGTCGAACCATTAATGTAATACGTTCGCAATGCAACGAGGAACAAGGATCTAAAATTGTTTTGGCGATCGGACGAGTATGGGTTTTAGACGATGGTGCCGGTGGACTTTGAAATCTGACGGGACTTGTAAATATTTCGGACCGAGAGGTGTTTTTCGCGTTTTTCTCGAAAACGAGCGCGACGACCGCGGTCGAACCATTAATGTAATACGTTCGCAATGCAACGAGGAACAAGGATCTAAAATTGTTTTGGCGATCGGACGAGTTTGTGTATTGGACGATGGTGCCGGTGGACTTCGAGATCTGACGGTACTTAGAAATATTTCGGACCGAAATGTGTTTTTCGCGTTTTTCTCGAAACGAGCACGACGACCGCGGTCGAACCATTAATGTAATACGTTCGCAATGCAACGAGGAACAAGGATCCAAAATTGTTTTGGCGATCGGACGAGTATGGGTTTTAGACAATGGTGCCGGTGGACTTCGAGATCTGACGGGACTTAGAAACATTTCGGATCGAAAGGTGTTTTTCGCGTTTTTCTCGAAAACGAGCGCGACGACCGCGGTCGAACCATTAATGTAATACGTTCGCAATGCAACGAGGAACAAGGATCCAAAATTGTTTTGGCGATCGGTCGAGTTTGGGTTTTGGACGATGGTGGCGGTGGACTTTGAGATCTGACGGGACTTAGAAATATTTCGGACCGAGAGGTGTTTTTCGCGTTTTTCTCGAAAACGAGCGCGACGACCGCGGTCGAACCATTAATGTAATACGTTCGCAATGCAACGAGGAACAAGGATCTAAAATTGTTTTGGCGATCGGACGAGTATGGGTTTTAGACGATGGTGCCGGTGGACTTCGAGATCTGACGGGACTTAGAAACATTTTGGACCGAAAGGTGTTTTTCGCGTTTTTCTCGAAAACGAGCGCGACGACCGCGGTCGAACCATTAATGTAATACGTTCGCAATGCAACGAGGAACAAGGATCTAAAATTGTTTTGGCGATCGGACGAGTTTGGGTTTTGGACGATGGTGCCGGTGGAATTTAAAATCTGACGGGACTTGGAAATATTTCGGACCGAAAGGTGTTTTTCGCGTTTTTCTCGAAAACGAGCGCGACGACCGCGGTCGAACCATTAATGTAATACGTTCGCAATGCAACGAGGAACATGCATCTAAAATTGTTTTGGCGATCGGACGAGTTTGGGTATTGGACGATCGTGCCGGTGGACTTTGAGATCTGACGGGACTTAGAAATATTTCGGATCGAAAGGTGTTTTTCGCGTTTTTCTCGAAAACGAGCGCGCCGAACGCTGTCGAACCATTAATGTAATACGTTCGCAATGCAACGAGGAACAAGGATCCAAAATTGTTTTGGCGATCGGACGAGTTTGGGTTTTGGACGATGGTGCCGGTGGACTTTTAGATCTGACGGGACTTAGAAATATTTCGGAACGAAAGGTGTTTTTCGCTTTTTTCTCGAAAACGAGCGCGACGACCGCGGTCGAACCATTAATGTAATACGTTCGCAATGCAACGAGGGACAAGTATCTATAATTGTTTTGGCGATCGGACGAGTTTGGGTTTTGGACGATGGTGCCGGTGGACTTTGAGATCTGACGGGACTTAGAAATATTTCGGACCGAAATGTGTTTTTCGCGTTTTTCTCGAAACGAGCACGACGACCGCGGTCGAACCATTAATGTAATTCGTTCGCAATGCAACGAGGAACAAGGATCCAAAATTGTTTTGGCGATCGGACGAGTTTGGGTTTTGGACGATGGTGCCGGTGGACTTTTAGATCTGACGGGACTTAGAAATATTTCGGAACGAAAGGTGTTTTTCGCGTTTTTCTCGAAAACGAGCGCGACGACCGCGGTCGAACCATTAATGTAATACGTTCGCAATGCAACGAGGAACAAGGAACTAAAATTGTTTTGGCGATCGGACGAGTTTGGGTTTTGGACGATGGTGCCGGTGGACTTTGAGATCTGACGGGACTTTGAAATATTTCGGACCGAAAGGTGTTTTTCGCGTTTCTCTCGAAAACGAGCGCGACGACCGCGGTCGATCCATTAATGTAATACGTTCGCAATGCAACGAGGAACAAGGATCTATAATTGTTTTGTCGATCGGACGAGTTTGGGTTTTGGACGATGGTGCCGGTGGACTTTGAGATCTGACGGGACTTAGAAATATTTCGGACCGAAAGGTGTTTTTCGCTATTTCTCGAAAACGAGCGCGACGACCGCGGTCGAACCATTAATGTAATACGTTCGCAATGCAACGAGGAACAAGGATCTAAAATTGTTTTGGCGATCGGACGAGTATGGGTTTTAGACGATGGTGCCGGTGGACTTCGAGATCTGACGGGACTTAGAAACATTTTGGACCGAAAGGTGTTTTTCGCGTTTTTCTCGAAAACGAGCGCGACGACCGCGGTCGAACCATTAATGTAATACGTTCGCAATGCAACGAGGAACAAGGATCTAAAATTGTTTTGGCGATCGGACGAGTATGGGTTTTAGACGATGGTGCCGGTGGACTTCGAGATCTGACGGGACTTAGAAACATTTTGGACCGAAAGGTGTTTTTCGCGTTTTTCTCGAAAACGAGCGCGACGACCGCGGTCGAACCATTAATGTAATACGTTCGCAATGCAACGAGGAACAAGGATCTAAAATTGTTTTGGCGATCGGACGAGTTTGGGTTTTGGACGATGGTGCCGGTGGAATTTAAAATCTGACGGGACTTGGAAATATTTCGGACCGAAAGGTGTTTTTCGCGTTTTTCTCGAAAACGAGCGCGACGACCGCGGTCGAACCATTAATGTAATACGTTCGCAATGCAACGAGGAACAAGGAACTAAAATTGTTTTGGCGATCGGACGAGTTTGGGTTTTGGACGATGGTGCCGGTGGAATTTAAAATCTGACGGGACTTGGAAATATTTCGGACCGAAAGGTGTTTTTCGCGTTTCTCTCGAAAACGAGCGCGACGACCGCGGTCGATCCATTAATGTAATACGTTCGCAATGCAACGAGGAACAAGGATCTATAATTGTTTTGTCGATCGGACGAGTTTGGGTTTTGGACGATGGTGCCGGTGGACTTTGAGATCTGACGGGACTTAGAAATATTTCGGACCGAAAGGTGTTTTTCGCTATTTCTCGAAAACGAGCGCGACGACCGCGGTCGAACCATTAATGTAATACGTTCGCAATGCAACGAGGAACAAGGATCTAAAATTGTTTTGGCGATCGGACGAGTATGGGTTTTAGACGATGGTGCCGGTGGACTTCGAGATCTGACGGGACTTAGAAACATTTTGGACCGAAAGGTGTTTTTCGCGTTTTTCTCGAAAACGAGCGCGACGACCGCGGTCGAACCATTAATGTAATACGTTCGCAATGCAACGAGGAACAAGGATCTAAAATTGTTTTGGCGATCGGACGAGTATGGGTTTTAGACGATGGTGCCGGTGGACTTCGAGATCTGACGGGACTTAGAAACATTTTGGACCGAAAGGTGTTTTTCGCGTTTTTCTCGAAAACGAGCGCGACGACCGCGGTCGAACCATTAATGTAATACGTTCGCAATGCAACGAGGAACAAGGATCTAAAATTGTTTTGGCGATCGGACGAGTTTGGGTTTTGGACGATGGTGCCGGTGGAATTTAAAATCTGACGGGACTTGGAAATATTTCGGACCGAAAGGTGTTTTTCGCGTTTTTCTCGAAAACGAGCGCGACGACCGCGGTCGAACCATTAATGTAATACGTTCGCAATGCAACGAGGAACAAGGATCCAAAATTGTTTTGGCGATCGGTCGAGTTTGGGTTTTGGACGATGGTGGCGGTGGACTTTGAGATCTGACGGGACTTAGAAATATTTCGGACCGAGAGGTGTTTTTCGCGTTTTTCTCGAAAACGAGCGCGACGACCGCGGTCGAACCATTAATGTAATACGTTCGCAATGCAACGAGGAACAAGGATCTAAAATTGTTTTGGCGATCGGACGAGTATGGGTTTTAGACGATGGTGCCGGTGGACTTCGAGATCTGACGGGACTTAGAAACATTTTGGACCGAAAGGTGTTTTTCGCGTTTTTCTCGAAAACGAGCGCGACGACCGCGGTCGAACCATTAATGTAATACGTTCGCAATGCAACGAGGAACAAGGATCTAAAATTGTTTTGGCGATCGGACGAGTTTGGGTTTTGGACGATGGTGCCGGTGGAATTTAAAATCTGACGGGACTTGGAAATATTTCGGACCGAAAGGTGTTTTTCGCGTTTTTCTCGAAAACGAGCGCGACGACCGCGGTCGAACCATTAATGTAATACGTTCGCAATGCAACGAGGAACATGCATCTAAAATTGTTTTGGCGATCGGACGAGTTTGGGTATTGGACGATCGTGCCGGTGGACTTTGAGATCTGACGGGACTTAGAAATATTTCGGATCGAAAGGTGTTTTTCGCGTTTTTCTCGAAAACGAGCGCGCCGAACGCTGTCGAACCATTAATGTAATACGTTCGCAATGCAACGAGGAACAAGGATCCAAAATTGTTTTGGCGATCGGACGAGTTTGGGTTTTGGACGATGGTGCCGGTGGACTTTTAGATCTGACGGGACTTAGAAATATTTCGGAACGAAAGGTGTTTTTCGCTTTTTTCTCGAAAACGAGCGCGACGACCGCGGTCGAACCATTAATGTAATACGTTCGCAATGCAACGAGGGACAAGGATCTAAAATTGTTTTGGCGATCGGACGAGTTTGGGTTTTGGACGATGGTGCCGGTGGAATTTAAAATCTGACGGGACTTGGAAATATTTCGGACCGAAAGGTGTTTTTCGCGTTTTTCTCGAAAACGAGCGCGACGACCGCGGTCGAACCATTAATGTAATACGTTCGCAATGCAACGAGGAACATGCATCTAAAATTGTTTTGGCGATCGGACGAGTTTGGGTTTTAGACGATGGTGCCGGTGGACTTCGAGATCTGACGGGACTTAGAAACATTTTGGACCGAAAGGTGTTTTTCGCGTTTTTCTCGAAAACGAGCGCGACGACCGCGGTCGAACCATTAATGTAATACGTTCGCAATGCAACGAGGAACAAGGATCTAAAATTGTTTTGGCGATCGGACGAGTATGGGTTTTGGACGATGGTGCCGGTGGAATTTAAAATCTGACGGGACTTAGAAATATTTCGGACCGAAAGGTGTTTTTCGCTATTTCTCGAAAACGAGCGCGACGACCGCGGTCGAACCATTAATGTAATACGTTCGCAATGCAACGAGGAACAAGGATCTAAAATTGTTTTGGCGATCGGACGAGTATGGGTTTTAGACGATGGTGCCGGTGGACTTCGAGATCTGACGGGACTTAGAAACATTTTGGACCGAAAGGTGTTTTTCGCGTTTTTCTCGAAAACGAGCGCGACGACCGCGGTCGAACCATTAATGTAATACGTTCGCAATGCAACGAGGAACAAGGATCTAAAATTGTTTTGGCGATCGGACGAGTATGGGTTTTAGACGATGGTGCCGGTGGACTTCGAGATCTGACGGGACTTAGAAACATTTTGGACCGAAAGGTGTTTTTCGCGTTTTTCTCGAAAACGAGCGCGACGACCGCGGTCGAACCATTAATGTAATACGTTCGCAATGCAACGAGGAACAAGGATCTAAAATTGTTTTGGCGATCGGACGAGTTTGGGTTTTGGACGATGGTGCCGGTGGAATTTAAAATCTGACGGGACTTGGAAATATTTCGGACCGAAAGGTGTTTTTCGCGTTTTTCTCGAAAACGAGCGCGACGACCGCGGTCGAACCATTAATGTAATACGTTCGCAATGCAACGAGGAACATGCATCTAAAATTGTTTTGGCGATCGGACGAGTTTGGGTATTGGACGATCGTGCCGGTGGACTTTGAGATCTGACGGGACTTAGAAATATTTCGGATCGAAAGGTGTTTTTCGCGTTTTTCTCGAAAACGAGCGCGCCGAACGCTGTCGAACCATTAATGTAATACGTTCGCAATGCAACGAGGAACAAGGATCCAAAATTGTTTTGGCGATCGGACGAGTTTGGGTTTTGGACGATGGTGCCGGTGGACTTTTAGATCTGACGGGACTTAGAAATATTTCGGAACGAAAGGTGTTTTTCGCGTTTTTCTCGAAAACGAGCGCGACGACCGCGGTCGAACCATTAATGTAATACGTTCGCAATGCAACGAGGAACAAGGAACTAAAATTGTTTTGGCGATCGGACGAGTTTGGGTTTTGGACGATGGTGCCGGTGGACTTTGAGATCTGACGGGACTTAGAAATATTTCGGACCGAAAGGTGTTTTTCGCGTTTCTCTCGAATACGAGCGCGACGACCGCGGTCGAACCATTAATGTAATACGTTCGCAATGCAACGAGGAACAAGGATCCAAAATTGTTTTGGCGATCGGACGTGTTTGGGTTTTGGACGATGGTGCCGGTGGACTTTGAGATCTGACGGGACTTAGAAATATTTCGGAACGAAAGGTGTTTTTCGCTTTTTTCTCGAAAACGAGCGCGACGACCGCGGTCGAACCATTAATGTAATACGTTCGCAATGCAACGAGGGACAAGTATCTATAATTGTTTTGGCGATCGGACGAGTTTGGGTTTTGGACGATGGTGCCGGTGGACTTTGAGATCTGACGGGACTTAGAAATATTTCGGACCGAAATGTGTTTTTCGCGTTTTTCTCGAAACGAGCACGACGACCGCGGTCGAACCATTAATGTAATTCGTTCGCAATGCAACGAGGAACAAGGATCCAAAATTGTTTTGGCGATCGGACGAGTTTGGGTTTTGGACGATGGTGCCGGTGGACTTTTAGATCTGACGGGACTTAGAAATATTTCGGAACGAAAGGTGTTTTTCGCGTTTTTCTCGAAAACGAGCGCGACGACCGCGGTCGAACCATTAATGTAATACGTTCGCAATGCAACGAGGAACAAGGAACTAAAATTGTTTTGGCGATCGGACGAGTTTGGGTTTTGGACGATGGTGCCGGTGGACTTTGAGATCTGACGGGACTTTGAAATATTTCGGACCGAAAGGTGTTTTTCGCGTTTCTCTCGAAAACGAGCGCGACGACCGCGGTCGATCCATTAATGTAATACGTTCGCAATGCAACGAGGAACAAGGATCTATAATTGTTTTGTCGATCGGACGAGTTTGGGTTTTGGACGATGGTGCCGGTGGACTTTGAGATCTGACGGGACTTAGAAATATTTCGGACCGAAAGGTGTTTTTCGCTTTTTCTCGAAAACGAGCGCGACGACCGCGGTCGAACCATTAATGTAATACGTTCGCAATGCAACGAGGAACAAGGATCTAAAATTGTTTTGGCGATCGGACGAGTATGGGTTTTAGACGATGGTGCCGGTGGACTTCGAGATCTGACGGGACTTAGAAACATTTTGGACCGAAAGGTGTTTTTCGCGTTTTTCTCGAAAACGAGCGCGACGACCGCGGTCGAACCATTAATGTAATACGTTCGCAATGCAACGAGGAACAAGGATCTAAAATTGTTTTGGCGATCGGACGAGTTTGGGTTTTGGACGATGGTGCCGGTGGAATTTAAAATCTGACGGGACTTGGAAATATTTCGGACCGAAAGGTGTTTTTCGCTTTTTTCTCGAAAACGAGCGCGACGACCGCGGTCGAATCATTAATGTAATACGTTCGCAATGCAACGAGGAACAAGGATCCAAAATTGTTTTGGCGATCGAATGAGTTTGGGTTTTGGACGATGGTGCCGGTGGACTTTGAGATCTGACGGTACTTAGAAATATTTCGGACCGAAAGGTGTTTTTCGCGTTTTTCTCGAAAACGAGCGCGACGACCGCGGTCGAACCATTAATGTAATACGTTCGCAATGCAACGAGGAACATGCATCTAAAATTGTTTTGGCGATCGGACGAGTTTGGGTATTGGACGATCGTGCCGGTGGTCTTTTAGATCTGACGGGACTCGGAAATATTTCGGACCGAGAGGTGTTTTTCGCGTTTTTCTCGAAAACGAGCGCGACGACCGCGGTCGAACCATTAATGTAATACGTTCGCAATGCAACGAGGAACAAGGATCTAAAATTGTTTTGGCGATCGGACGAGTTTGGGTTTTGGACGATGGTGCCGGTGGAATTTGAAATCTGACGGGACTTGGAAATATTTCGGACCGAAAGGTGTTTTTCGCTTTTTTCTCGAAAACGAGCGCGACGACCGCGGTCGAATCATTAATGTAATACGTTCGCAATGCAACGAGGAACAAGGATCCAAAATTGTTTTGGCGATCGGACGAGTTTGGGTTTTGGACGATGGTGCCGGTGGACTTTGAGATCTGACGGGACTTTGAAATATTTCGGATCGAAAGGTGTTTTTCGCGTTTTTCTCGAAAACGAGCGCGCCGAACGCTGTCGAACCATTAATGTAATACGTTCGCAATGCAACGAGGAACAAGGATCTAAAATTGTTTTGGCGATCGGACGAGTATGGGTTTTAGACGATGGTGCCGGTGGACTTTGAGATCTGACGGGACTTAGAAATATTTCGGACCGAAAGGTGTTTTTCGCGTTTCTCTCGAAAACGAGCGCGACGACCGCGGTCGAACCATTAATGTAATACGTTCGCAATGCAACGAGGAACATGCATCTAAAATTGTTTTGGCGATCGGACGAGTTTGGGTATTGGACGATCGTGCCGGTGGACTTTGAGATCTGACGGGACTTAGAAATATTTCGGACCGAAAGGTGTTTTTCGCGTTTCTCTCGAAAACGAGCGCGACGACCGCGGTCGAACCATTAATGTAATACGTTCGCAATGCAACGAGGGACAAGTATCTATAATTGTTTTGGCGATCGGACGAGTTTGGGTTTTGGACGATGGTGCCGGTGGACTTTGAGATCTGACGGGACTTAGAAATATTTCGGACCGAAATGTGTTTTTCGCGTTTTTCTCGAAACGAGCACGACGACCGCGGTCGAACCATTAATGTAATACGTTCGCAATGCAACGAGGAACAAGGATCTATAATTGTTTTGTCGATCGGACGAGTTTGGGTTTTGGACGATGGTGCCGGTGGACTTTTAGATCTGACGGGACTTAGAAATATTTCGGACCGAAAGGTGTTTTTCGCGTTTCTCTCGAAAACGAGCGCGACGACCGCGGTCGAACCATTAATGTAATACGTTCGCAATGCAACGAGGGACAGGGATCTATAATTGTTTTGGCGATCGGACGAGTTTGGGTTTTGGACGATGGTGCCGGTGGACTTTGAGATCTGACGGGACATAGAAATATTTCGGACCGAAAGGTGTTTTTCGCTTTTTCTCGAAAACGAGCGCGACGACCGCGGTCGAAACATTAATGTAATACGTTCGCAATGCAACGAGGAACAAGGATCCAAAATTGTTTTGGCGATCGGACGAGTTTGGGTTTTGGACGATGGTGCCGGTGGACTTTTAGATCTGACGGGACTTAGAAATATTTCGGAACGAAAGGTGTTTTTCGCGTTTTTCTCGAAAACGAGCGCGACGACCGCGGTCGAACCATTAATGTAATACGTTCGCAATGCAACGAGGAACAAGGAACTAAAATTGTTTTGGCGATCGGACGAGTTTGGGTTTTGGACGATGGTGCCGGTGGACTTTGAGATCTGACGGGACTTAGAAATATTTCGGACCGAAAGGTGTTTTTCGCTTTTTCTCGAAAACGAGCGCGACGACCGCGGTCGAACCATTAATGTAATACGTTCGCAATGCAACGAGGAACAAGGATCTAAAATTGTTTTGGCGATCGGACGAGTATGGGTTTTAGACGATGGTGCCGGTGGACTTCGAGATCTGACGGGACTTAGAAACATTTTGGACCGAAAGGTGTTTTTCGCGTTTTTCTCGAAAACGAGCGCGACGACCGCGGTCGAACCATTAATGTAATACGTTCGCAATGCAACGAGGAACAAGGATCTAAAATTGTTTTGGCGATCGGACGAGTTTGGGTTTTGGACGATGGTGCCGGTGGAATTTAAAATCTGACGGGACTTGGAAATATTTCGGACCGAAAGGTGTTTTTCGCTTTTTTCTCGAAAACGAGCGCGACGACCGCGGTCGAATCATTAATGTAATACGTTCGCAATGCAACGAGGAACAAGGATCCAAAATTGTTTTGGCGATCGAATGAGTTTGGGTTTTGGACGATGGTGCCGGTGGACTTTGAGATCTGACGGTACTTAGAAATATTTCGGACCGAAAGGTGTTTTTCGCGTTTTTCTCGAAAACGAGCGCGACGACCGCGGTCGAACCATTAATGTAATACGTTCGCAATGCAACGAGGAACATGCATCTAAAATTGTTTTGGCGATCGGACGAGTTTGGGTATTGGACGATCGTGCCGGTGGACTTTTGAGATCTGACGGGACTTAGAAATATTTCGGACCGAAAGGTGTTTTTCGCGTTTCTCTCGAAAACGAGCGCGACGACCGCGGTCGAACCATTAATGTAATACGTTCGCAATGCAACGAGGAACAAGGATCTATAATTGTTTTGTCGATCTGACGAGTTTGGGTTTTGGACGATGGTGCCGGTGGTCTTTTAGATCTGACGGGACTCGGAAATATTTCGGACCGAGAGGTGTTTTTCGCATTTTTCTCGAAAACGAGCGCGACGACCGCGGTCGAACCATTAATGTAATACGTTCGCAATGCAACGAGGAACAAGGATCTAAAATTGTTTTGGCGATCGGACGAGTTTGGGTTTTGGACGATGGTGCCGGTGGAATTTGAGATCTGACGGGACTTAGAAATATTTCGGACCGAAAGGTGTTTTTCGCGTTTCTCTCGAAAACGAGCGCGACGACCGCGGTCGAACCATTAATGTAATACGTTCGCAATGCAACGAGGAACATGCATCTAAAATTGTTTTGGCGATCGGACGAGTTTGGGTATTGGACGATCGTGCCGGTGGACTTTGAGATCTGACGGGACTTAGAAATATTTCGGACCGAAAGGTGTTTTTCGCGTTTCTCTCGAAAACGAGCGCGACGACCGCGGTCGAACCATTAATGTAATACGTTCGCAATGCAACGAGGGACAAGTATCTATAATTGTTTTGGCGATCGGACGAGTTTGGGTTTTGGACGATGGTGCCGGTGGACTTTGAGATCTGACGGGACTTAGAAATATTTCGGACCGAAATGTGTTTTTCGCGTTTTTCTCGAAACGAGCACGACGACCGCGGTCGAACCATTAATGTAATACGTTCGCAATGCAACGAGGAACAAGGATCTATAATTGTTTTGTCGATCGGACGAGTTTGGGTTTTGGACGATGGTGCCGGTGGACTTTTAGATCTGACGGGACTTAGAAATATTTCGGACCGAAAGGTGTTTTTCGCGTTTCTCTCGAAAACGAGCGCGACGACCGCGGTCGAACCATTAATGTAATACGTTCGCAATGCAACGAGGGACAGGGATCTATAATTGTTTTGGCGATCGGACGAGTTTGGGTTTTGGACGATGGTGCCGGTGGACTTTGAGATCTGACGGGACATAGAAATATTTCGGACCGAAAGGTGTTTTTCGCTTTTTCTCGAAAACGAGCGCGACGACCGCGGTCGAAACATTAATGTAATACGTTCGCAATGCAACGAGGAACAAGGATCCAAAATTGTTTTGGCGATCGGACGAGTTTTGGTTTTGGACGATGGTGCCGGTGGACTTTTAGATCTGACGGGACTTAGAAATATTTCGGACCGAAAGGTGTTTTTCGCGTTTCTCTCGAAAACGAGCGCGACGACCGCGGTCGAACCATTAATGTAATACGTTCGCAATGCAACGAGGGACAAGTATCTATAATTGTTTTGGCGATCGGACGAGTTTGGGTTTTGGACGATGGTGCCGGTGGACTTCAAGATCTGACGGGACTTAGAAATATTTCGGACCGAAATGTGTTTTTCGCGTTTTTCTCGAAACGAGCACGACGACCGCGGTCGAACCATTAATGTAATACGTTCGCAATGCAACGAGGAACAAGGATCTATAATTGTTTTTTCGATCGGACGAGTTTGGGTTTTGGACGATGGTGCCGGTGGACTTTTAGATCTGACGGGACTTAGAAATATTTCGGACCGAAAGGTGTTTTTCGCGTTTCTCTCGAAAACGAGCGCGACGACCGCGGTCGAACCATTAATGTAATACGTTCGCAATGCAACGAGGGACAGGGATCTATAATTGTTTTGGCGATCGGACGAGTTTGGGTTTTGGACGATGGTGCCGGTGGACTTTGAGATCTGACGGGACATAGAAATATTTCGGACCGAAAGGTGTTTTTCGCTTTTTCTCGAAAACGAGCGCGACGACCGCGGTCGAACCATTAATGTAATACGTTCGCAATGCAACGAGGAACAAGGATCCAAAATTGTTTTGGCGATCGGACGAGTTTGGGTTTTGGACGATGGTGCCGGTGGACTTTTAGATCTGACGGGACTTAGAAATATTTCGGAACGAAAGGTGTTTTTCGCGTTTTTCTCGAAAACGAGCGCGACGACCGCGGTCGAACCATTAATGTAATACGTTCGCAATGCAACGAGGGACAAGTATCTATAATTGTTTTGGCGATCGGACGAGTTTGGGTTTTGGACGATGGTGCCGGTGGACTTCAAGATCTGACGGGACTTAGAAATATTTCGGACCGAAATGTGTTTTTCGCGTTTTTCTCGAAACGAGCACGACGACCGCGGTCGAACCATTAATGTAATACGTTCGCAATGCAACGAGGAACAAGGATCTATAATTGTTTTGTCGATCTGACGAGTTTGGGTTTTGGACGATGGTGCCGGTGGACTTTTGAGATCTGACGGGACTTAGAAATATTTCGGACCGGAAGGTGTTTTTCGCGTTTCTCTCGAAAACGAGCGCGACGACCGCGGTCGAACCATTAATGTAATACGTTCGCAATGCAACGAGGAACAAGGATCCAAAATTGTTTTGGCGATCGAATGAGTTTGGGTTTTGGACGATGGTGCCGGTGGACTTTGAGATCTGACGGGACTTAGAAATATTTCGGACCGAAATGTGTTTTTCGCGTTTTTCTCGAAACGAGCACGACGACCGCGGTCGAACCATTAATGTAATACGTTCGCAATGCAACGAGGAACAAGGATCTATAATTGTTTTGTCGATCTGACGAGTTTGGGTTTTGGACGATGGTGCCGGTGGTCTTTTAGATCTGACGGGACTTAGAAATATTTCGGACCGAAAGGTGTTTTTCGCGTTTTTCTCGAAAACGAGCGCGACGACCGCGGTCGAACCATTAATGTAATACGTTCGCAATGCAACGAGGAACATGCATCTAAAATTGTTTTGGCGATCGGACGAGTTTGGGTATTGGACGATCGTGCCGGTGGTCTTTTAGATCTGACGGGACTTGGAAATATTTCGGACCGAGAGGTGTTTTTCGCGTTTTTCTCGAAAACGAGCGCGACGACCGCGGTCGAACCATTAATGTAATACGTTCGCAATGCAACGAGGAACAAGGATCTAAAATTGTTTTGGCGATCGGACGAGTATGGGTTTTAGACGATGGTGCCGGTGGACTTCGAGATCTGACGGGACTTAGAAACATTTCGGATCGAAAGGTGTTTTTCGCGTTTTTCTCGAAAACGAGCGCGACGACCGCGGTCGAACCATTAATGTAATACGTTCGCAATGCAACGAGGAACAAGGATCCAAAATTGTTTTGGCGATCGGACGAGTTTGGGTTTTGGACGATGGTGGCGGTGGACTTTGAGATCTGACGGGACTTAGAAATATTTCGGACCGAGAGGTGTTTTTCGCTTTTTTCTCGAAAACGAGCGCGACGACCGCGGTCGAATCATTAATGTAATACGTTCGCAATGCAACGAGGAACAAGGATCCAAAATTGTTTTGGCGATCGAATGAGTTTGGGTTTTGGACGATGGTGCCGGTGGACTTTGAGATCTGACGGGACTTAGAAATATTTCGGACCGAAAGGTGTTTTTCGCGTTTTTCTCGAAAACGAGCGCGACGACCGCGGTCGAACCATTAATGTAATACGTTCGCAATGCAACGAGGAACATGCATCTAAAATTGTTTTGGCGATCGGACGAGTTTGGGTATTGGACGATCGTGCCGGTGGACTTTGAGATCTGACGGGACTTAGAAATATTTCGGATCGAAAGGTGTTTTTCGCGTTTTTCTCGAAAACGAGCGCGACGACCGCGGTCGAATCATTAATGTAATACGTTCGCAATGCAACGAGGAACAAGGATCCAAAATTGTTTTGGCGATCGAATGAGTTTGGGTTTTGGACGATGGTGCCGGTGGACTTTGAGATCTGACGGGACTTAGAAATATTTCGGACCGAAAGGTGTTTTTCGCGTTTTTCTCGAAAACGAGCGCGACGACCGCGGTCGAACCATTAATGTAATACGTTCGCAATGCAACGAGGAACATGCATCTAAAATTGTTTTGGCGATCGGACGAGTTTGGGTATTGGACGATCGTGCCGGTGGACTTTGAGATCTGACGGGACTTAGAAATATTTCGGATCGAAAGGTGTTTTTCGCGTTTTTCTCGAAAACGAGCGCGCCGAACGCTGTCGAACCATTAATGTAATACGTTCGCAATGCAACGAGGAACAAGGATCCAAAATTGTTTTGGCGATCGGACGAGTTTGGGTTTTGGACGATGGTGCCGGTGGACTTTTAGATCTGACGGGACTTAGAAATATTTCGGAACGAAAGGTGTTTTTCGCGTTTTTCTCGAAAACGAGCGCGACGACCGCGGTCGAACCATTAATGTAATACGTTCGCAATGCAACGAGGAACAAGGAACTAAAATTGTTTTGGCGATCGGACGAGTTTGGGTTTTGGACGATGGTGCCGGTGGACTTTGAGATCTGACGGGACTTAGAAATATTTCGGACCGAAAGGTGTTTTTCGCGTTTCTCTCGAAAACGAGCGCGACGACCGCGGTCGAACCATTAATGTAATACGTTCGCAATGCAACGAGGAACAAGGATCCAAAATTGTTTTGGCGATCGGACGAGTTTGGGTTTTGGACGATGGTGCCGGTGGACTTTGAGATCTGACGGGACTTAGAAATATTTCGGAACGAAAGGTGTTTTTCGCTTTTTTCTCGAAAACGAGCGCGACGACCGCGGTCGAACCATTAATGTAATACGTTCGCAATGCAACGAGGGACAAGTATCTATAATTGTTTTGGCGATCGGACGAGTTTGGGTTTTGGACGATGGTGCCGGTGGACTTTGAGATCTGACGGGACTTAGAAATATTTCGGACCGAAATGTGTTTTTCGCGTTTTTCTCGAAACGAGCACGACGACCGCGGTCGAACCATTAATGTAATTCGTTCGCAATGCAACGAGGAACAAGGATCTAAAATTGTTTTGGCGATCGGACGAGTTTGGGTTTTGGACGATGGTGCCGGTGGAATTTAAAATCTGACGGGACTTGGAAATATTTCGGTCGAAAGGTGTTTTTCGCTTTTTTCTCGAAAACGAGCGCGACGACCGCGGTCGAATCATTAATGTAATACGTTCGCAATGCAACGAGGAACAAGGATCCAAAATTGTTTTGGCGATCGAATGAGTTTGGGTTTTGGACGATGGTGCCGGTGGACTTTGAGATCTGACGGTACTTAGAAATATTTCGGACCGAAAGGTGTTTTTCGCGTTTTTCTCGAAAACGAGCGCGACGACCGCGGTCGAACCATTAATGTAATACGTTCGCAATGCAACGAGGAACATGCATCTAAAATTGTTTTGGCGATCGGACGAGTTTGGGTATTGGACGATCGTGCCGGTGGACTTTTGAGATCTGACGGGACTTAGAAATATTTCGGACCGGAAGGTGTTTTTCGCGTTTCTCTCGAAAACGAGCGCGACGACCGCGGTCGAACCATTAATGTAATACGTTCGCAATGCAACGAGGAACAAGGATCTATAATTGTTTTGTCGATCTGACGAGTTTGGGTTTTGGACGATGGTGCCGGTGGTCTTTTAGATCTGACGGGACTCGGAAATATTTCGGACCGAGAGGTGTTTTTCGCGTTTTTCTCGAAAACGAGCGCGACGACCGCGGTCGAACCATTAATGTAATACGTTCGCAATGCAACGAGGAACAAGGATCTATAATTGTTTTTTCGATCGGACGAGTTTGGGTTTTGGACGATGGTGCCGGTGGACTTTTAGATCTGACGGGACTTAGAAATATTTCGGACCGAAAGGTGTTTTTCGCGTTTCTCTCGAAAACGAGCGCGACGACCGCGGTCGAACCATTAATGTAATACGTTCGCAATGCAACGAGGGACAAGTATCTATAATTGTTTTGGCGATCGGACGAGTTTGGGTTTTGGACGATGGTGCCGGTGGACTTCAAGATCTGACGGGACTTAGAAATATTTCGGACCGAAATGTGTTTTTCGCGTTTTTCTCGAAACGAGCACGACGACCGCGGTCGAACCATTAATGTAATACGTTCGCAATGCAACGAGGAACAAGGATCTATAATTGTTTTGTCGATCTGACGAGTTTGGGTTTTGGACGATGGTGCCGGTGGAATTTGAAATCTGACGGGACTTGGAAATATTTCCGACCGAAAGGTGTTTTTCGCTTTTTTCTCGAAAACGAGCGCGACGACCGCGGTCGAATCATTAATGTAATACGTTCGCAATGCAACGAGGAACAAGGATCTATAATTGTTTTGGCGATCGGACGAGTTTGGGTATTGGACGATCGTGCCGGTGGACTTTTGAGATCTGACGGGACTTAGAAATATTTCGGACCGGAAGGTGTTTTTCGCGTTTCTCTCGAAAACGAGCGCGACGACCGCGGTCGAACCATTAATGTAATACGTTCGCAATGCAACGAGGAACAAGGATCTATAATTGTTTTGTCGATCTGACGAGTTTGGGTTTTGGACGATGGTGCCGGTGGTCTTTTAGATCTGACGGGACTCGGAAATATTTCGGACCGAGAGGTGTTTTTCGCGTTTTTCTCGAAAACGAGCGCGACGACCGCGGTCGAACCATTAATGTAATACGTTCGCAATGCAACGAGGAACAAGGATCTATAATTGTTTTTTCGATCGGACGAGTTTGGGTTTTGGACGATGGTGCCGGTGGACTTTTAGATCTGACGGGACTTAGAAATATTTCGGACCGAAAGGTGTTTTTCGCTTTTTCTCGAAAACGAGCGCGACGACCGCGGTCGAACCATTAATGTAATTCGTTCGCAATGCAACGAGGAACAAGGATCCAAAATTGTTTTGGCGATCGGACGAGTTTGGGTTTTGGACGATGGTGCCGGTGGAATTGGAAATCTGACGGGACTTAAAAATATTTCGGATCGAAAGGTGTTTTTCGCGTTTTTCTCGAAAACGAGCGCGACGACCGCGGTCGAACCGTTAATGTAATACGTTCGCAATGCAACGAGGAACAAGGATCTAAAATTGTTTTGGCGATCGAATGAGTTTGGGTTTTGGACGATGGTGCCGGTGGACTTTGAGATCTGACGGGACTTAGAAATATTTCGGACCGAAAGGTGTTTTTCGCGTTTTTCTCGAAAACGAGCGCGACGACCGCGGTCGAACCATTAATGTAATACGTTCGCAATGCAACGAGGAACATGCATCTAAAATTGTTTTGGCGATCGGACGAGTTTGGGTATTGGACGATCGTGCCGGTGGACTTTGAGATCTGACGGGACTTAGAAATATTTCGGATCGAAAGGTGTTTTTCGCGTTTTTCTCGAAAACGAGCGCGACGACCGCGGTCGAATCATTAATGTAATACGTTCGCAATGCAACGAGGAACAAGGATCCAAAATTGTTTTGGCGATCGAATGAGTTTGGGTTTTGGACGATGGTGCCGGTGGACTTTGAGATCTGACGGGACTTAGAAATATTTCGGACCGAAAGGTGTTTTTCGCGTTTTTCTCGAAAACGAGCGCGACGACCGCGGTCGAACCATTAATGTAATACGTTCGCAATGCAACGAGGAACATGCATCTAAAATTGTTTTGGCGATCGGACGAGTTTGGGTATTGGACGATCGTGCCGGTGGACTTTGAGATCTGACGGGACTTAGAAATATTTCGGATCGAAAGGTGTTTTTCGCGTTTTTCTCGAAAACGAGCGCGCCGAACGCTGTCGAACCATTAATGTAATACGTTCGCAATGCAACGAGGAACAAGGATCCAAAATTGTTTTGGCGATCGGACGAGTTTGGGTTTTGGACGATGGTGCTGGTGGACTTTTAGATCTGACGGGACTTAGAAATATTTCGGAACGAAAGGTGTTTTTCGCGTTTTTCTCGAAAACGAGCGCGACGACCGCGGTCGAACCATTAATGTAATACGTTCGCAATGCAACGAGGAACAAGGAACTAAAATTGTTTTGGCGATCGGACGAGTTTGGGTTTTGGACGATGGTGCCGGTGGACTTTGAGATCTGACGGGACTTAGAAATATTTCGGACCGAAAGGTGTTTTTCGCGTTTCTCTCGAAAACGAGCGCGACGACCGCGGTCGAACCATTAATGTAATACGTTCGCAATGCAACGAGGAACAAGGATCCAAAATTGTTTTGGCGATCGGACGAGTTTGGGTTTTGGACGATGGTGCCGGTGGACTTTGAGATCTGACGGGACTTAGAAATATTTCGGAACGAAAGGTGTTTTTCGCTTTTTTCTCGAAAACGAGCGCGACGACCGCGGTCGAACCATTAATGTAATACGTTCGCAATGCAACGAGGGACAAGTATCTATAATTGTTTTGGCGATCGGACGAGTTTGGGTTTTGGACGATGGTGCCGGTGGACTTTGAGATCTGACGGGACTTAGAAATATTTCGGACCGAAATGTGTTTTTCGCGTTTTTCTCGAAAACGAGCGCGACGACCGCGGTCGAACCATTAATGTAATACGTTCGCAATGCAACGAGGAACATGCATCTAAAATTGTTTTGGCGATCGGACGAGTTTGGGTATTGGACGATCGTGCCGGTGGACTTTTGAGATCTGACGGGACTTAGAAATATTTCGGACCGGAAGGTGTTTTTCGCGTTTCTCTCGAAAACGAGCGCGACGACCGCGGTCGAACCATTAATGTAATACGTTCGCAATGCAACGAGGAACAAGGATCTATAATTGTTTTGTCGATCTGACGAGTTTGGGTTTTGGACGATGGTGCCGGTGGTCTTTTAGATCTGACGGGACTCGGAAATATTTCGGACCGAGAGGTGTTTTTCGCGTTTTTCTCGAAAACGAGCGCGACGACCGCGGTCGAACCATTAATGTAATACGTTCGCAATGCAACGAGGAACAAGGATCTATAATTGTTTTTTCGATCGGACGAGTTTGGGTTTTGGACGATGGTGCCGGTGGACTTTTAGATCTGACGGGACTTAGAAATATTTCGGACCGAAAGGTGTTTTTCGCGTTTCTCTCGAAAACGAGCGCGACGACCGCGGTCGAACCATTAATGTAATACGTTCGCAATGCAACGAGGGACAAGTATCTATAATTGTTTTGGCGATCGGACGAGTTTGGGTTTTGGACGATGGTGCCGGTGGACTTCAAGATCTGACGGGACTTAGAAATATTTCGGACCGAAATGTGTTTTTCGCGTTTTTCTCGAAACGAGCACGACGACCGCGGTCGAACCATTAATGTAATACGTTCGCAATGCAACGAGGAACAAGGATCTATAATTGTTTTGTCGATCTGACGAGTTTGGGTTTTGGACGATGGTGCCGGTGGAATTTGAAATCTGACGGGACTTGGAAATATTTCCGACCGAAAGGTGTTTTTCGCTTTTTTCTCGAAAACGAGCGCGACGACCGCGGTCGAATCATTAATGTAATACGTTCGCAATGCAACGAGGAACAAGGATCTATAATTGTTTTGGCGATCGGACGAGTTTGGGTATTGGACGATCGTGCCGGTGGACTTTTGAGATCTGACGGGACTTAGAAATATTTCGGACCGGAAGGTGTTTTTCGCGTTTCTCTCGAAAACGAGCGCGACGACCGCGGTCGAACCATTAATGTAATACGTTCGCAATGCAACGAGGAACAAGGATCTATAATTGTTTTGTCGATCTGACGAGTTTGGGTTTTGGACGATGGTGCCGGTGGTCTTTTAGATCTGACGGGACTCGGAAATATTTCGGACCGAGAGGTGTTTTTCGCGTTTTTCTCGAAAACGAGCGCGACGACCGCGGTCGAACCATTAATGTAATACGTTCGCAATGCAACGAGGAACAAGGATCTATAATTGTTTTTTCGATCGGACGAGTTTGGGTTTTGGACGATGGTGCCGGTGGACTTTTAGATCTGACGGGACTTAGAAATATTTCGGACCGAAAGGTGTTTATCGCTTTTTCTCGAAAACGAGCGCGACGACCGCGGTCGAACCATTAATGTAATTCGTTCGCAATGCAACGAGGAACAAGGATCCAAAATTGTTTTGGCGATCGGACGAGTTTGGGTTTTGGACGATGGTGCCGGTGGAATTGGAAATCTGACGGGACTTAAAAATATTTCGGATCGAAAGGTGTTTTTCGCGTTTTTCTCGAAAACGAGCGCGACGACCGCGGTCGAACCGTTAATGTAATACGTTCGCAATGCAACGAGGAACAAGGATCTAAAATTGTTTTGGCGATCGGACGAGTTTGGGTTTTGGACGATGGTGCCGGTGGAATTTAAAATCTGACGGGACTTGGAAATATTTCGGACCGAAAGGTGTTTTTCGCTTTTTTCTCGAAAACGAGCGCGACGACCGCGGTCGAATCATTAATGTAATACGTTCGCAATGCAACGAGGAACAAGGATCCAAAATTGTTTTGGCGATCGAATGAGTTTGGGTTTTGGACGATGGTGCCGGTGGACTTTGAGATCTGACGGGACTTAGAAATATTTCGGACCGAAATGTGTTTTTCGCGTTTTTCTCGAAACGAGCACGACGACCGCGGTCGAACCATTAATGTAATACGTTCGCAATGCAACGAGGAACAAGGATCTATAATTGTTTTGTCGATCTGACGAGTTTGGGTTTTGGACGATGGTGCCGGTGGTCTTTTAGATCTGACGGGACTTAGAAATATTTCGGACCGAAAGGTGTTTTTCGCGTTTTTCTCGAAAACGAGCGCGACGACCGCGGTCGAACCATTAATGTAATACGTTCGCAATGCAACGAGGAACATGCATCTAAAATTGTTTTGGCGATCGGACGAGTTTGGGTATTGGACGATCGTGCCGGTGGTCTTTTAGATCTGACGGGACTTGGAAATATTTCGGACCGAGAGGTGTTTTTCGCGTTTTTCTCGAAAACGAGCGCGACGACCGCGGTCGAACCATTAATGTAATACGTTCGCAATGCAACGAGGAACAAGGATCTAAAATTGTTTTGGCGATCGGACGAGTATGGGTTTTAGACGATGGTGCCGGTGGACTTTGAGATCTGACGGGACTTAGAAATATTTCGGACCGAAAGGTGTTTTTCGCGTTTTTCTCGAAAACGAGCGCGACGACCGCGGTCGAACCATTAATGTAATACGTTCGCAATGCAACGAGGAACATGCATCTAAAATTGTTTTGGCGATCGGACGAGTTTGGGTATTGGACGATCGTGCCGGTGGACTTTGAGATCTGACGGGACTTAGAAATATTTCGGATCGAAAGGTGTTTTTCGCGTTTTTCTCGAAAACGAGCGCGACGACCGCGGTCGAATCATTAATGTAATACGTTCGCAATGCAACGAGGAACAAGGATCCAAAATTGTTTTGGCGATCGAATGAGTTTGGGTTTTGGACGATGGTGCCGGTGGACTTTGAGATCTGACGGGACTTAGAAATATTTCGGACCGAAAGGTGTTTTTCGCGTTTTTCTCGAAAACGAGCGCGACGACCGCGGTCGAACCATTAATGTAATACGTTCGCAATGCAACGAGGAACATGCATCTAAAATTGTTTTGGCGATCGGACGAGTTTGGGTATTGGACGATCGTGCCGGTGGACTTTGAGATCTGACGGGACTTAGAAATATTTCGGATCGAAAGGTGTTTTTCGCGTTTTTCTCGAAAACGAGCGCGCCGAACGCTGTCGAACCATTAATGTAATACGTTCGCAATGCAACGAGGAACAAGGATCCAAAATTGTTTTGGCGATCGGACGAGTTTGGGTTTTGGACGATGGTGCCGGTGGACTTTTAGATCTGACGGGACTTAGAAATATTTCGGAACGAAAGGTGTTTTTCGCGTTTTTCTCGAAAACGAGCGCGACGACCGCGGTCGAACCATTAATGTAATACGTTCGCAATGCAACGAGGAACAAGGAACTAAAATTGTTTTGGCGATCGGACGAGTTTGGGTTTTGGACGATGGTGCCGGTGGACTTTGAGATCTGACGGGACTTAGAAATATTTCGGACCGAAAGGTGTTTTTCGCGTTTCTCTCGAAAACGAGCGCGACGACCGCGGTCGAACCATTAATGTAATACGTTCGCAATGCAACGAGGAACAAGGATCCAAAATTGTTTTGGCGATCGGACGAGTTTGGGTTTTGGACGATGGTGCCGGTGGACTTTGAGATCTGACGGGACTTAGAAATATTTCGGACCGAAATGTGTTTTTCGCGTTTTTCTCGAAACGAGCACGACGACCGCGGTCGAACCATTAATGTAATTCGTTCGCAATGCAACGAGGAACAAGGATCTAAAATTGTTTTGGCGATCGGACGAGTTTGGGTTTTGGACGATGGTGCCGGTGGAATTTAAAATCTGACGGGACTTGGAAATATTTCGGACCGAAAGGTGTTTTTCGCTTTTTTCTCGAAAACGAGCGCGACGACCGCGGTCGAATCATTAATGTAATACGTTCGCAATGCAACGAGGAACAAGGATCCAAAATTGTTTTGGCGATCGAATGAGTTTGGGTTTTGGACGATGGTGCCGGTGGACTTTGAGATCTGACGGTACTTAGAAATATTTCGGACCGAAAGGTGTTTTTCGCGTTTTTCTCGAAAACGAGCGCGACGACCGCGGTCGAACCATTAATGTAATACGTTCGCAATGCAACGAGGAACATGCATCTAAAATTGTTTTGGCGATCGGACGAGTTTGGGTATTGGACGATCGTGCCGGTGGACTTTTGAGATCTGACGGGACTTAGAAATATTTCGGACCGGAAGGTGTTTTTCGCGTTTCTCTCGAAAACGAGCGCGACGACCGCGGTCGAACCATTAATGTAATACGTTCGCAATGCAACGAGGAACAAGGATCTATAATTGTTTTGTCGATCTGACGAGTTTGGGTTTTGGACGATGGTGCCGGTGGTCTTTTAGATCTGACGGGACTCGGAAATATTTCGGACCGAGAGGTGTTTTTCGCGTTTTTCTCGAAAACGAGCGCGACGACCGCGGTCGAACCATTAATGTAATACGTTCGCAATGCAACGAGGAACAAGGATCTAAAATTGTTTTGGCGATCGGACGAGTTTGGGTTTTGGACGATGGTGCCGGTGGAATTTGAAATCTGACGGGACTTGGAAATATTTCGGACCGTAAGGTGTTTTTCGCTTTTTTCTCGAAAACGAGCGCGACGACCGCGGTCGAATCATTAATGTAATACGTTCGCAATGCAACGAGGAACAAGGATCCAAAATTGTTTTGGCGATCGGACGAGTTTGGGTTTTGGACGATGGTGCCGGTGGACTTTGAGATCTGACGGGACTTTGAAATATTTCGGATCGAAAGGTGTTTTTCGCGTTTTTCTCGAAAACGAGCGCGCCGAACGCTGTCGAACCATTAATGTAATACGTTCGCAATGCAACGAGGAACAAGGATCTAAAATTGTTTTGGCGATCGGACGAGTATGGGTTTTAGACGATGGTGCCGGTGGACTTTGAGATCTGACGGGACTTAGAAATATTTCGGACCGAAAGGTGTTTTTCGCGTTTCTCTCGAAAACGAGCGCGACGACCGCGGTCGAACCATTAATGTAATACGTTCGCAATGCAACGAGGAACATGCATCTAAAATTGTTTTGCCGATCGGACGAGTTTGGGTATTGGACGATCGTGCCGGTGGACTTAGAGATCTGACGGGACTTAGAAATATTTCGGACCGAAAGGTGTTTTTCGCGTTTCTCTCGAAAACGAGCGCGACGACCGCGGTCGAACCATTAATGTAATACGTTCGCAATGCAACGAGGGACAAGTATCTATAATTGTTTTGGCGATCGGACGAGTTTGGGTTTTGGACGATGGTGCCGGTGGACTTTGAGATCTGACGGGACTTAGAAATATTTCGGACCGAAATGTGTTTTTCGCGTTTTTCTCGAAACGAGCACGACGACCGCGGTCGAACCATTAATGTAATACGTTCGCAATGCAACGAGGAACAAGGATCTATAATTGTTTTGTCGATCGGACGAGTTTGGGTTTTGGACGATGGTGCCGGTGGACTTTGAGATCTGACGGGACTTAGAAATATTTCGGACCGAAATGTGTTTTTCGCGTTTTTCTCGAAACGAGCACGACGACCGCGGTCGAACCATTAATGTAATACGTTCGCAATGCAACGAGGAACAAGGATCTATAATTGTTTTGTCGATCGGACGAGTTTGGGTTTTGGACGATGGTGCCGGTGGACTTTTAGATCTGACGGGACTTAGAAATATTTCGGACCGAAAGGTGTTTTTCGCGTTTCTCTCGAAAACGAGCGCGACGACCGCGGTCGAACCATTAATGTAATACGTTCGCAATGCAACGAGGGACAGGGATCTATAATTGTTTTGGCGATCGGACGAGTTTGGGTTTTGGACGATGGTGCCGGTGGACTTTGAGATCTGACGGGACTTAGAAATATTTCGGACCGAAAGGTGTTTTTCGCGTTTCTCTCGAAAACGAGCGCGACGACCGCGGTCGAACCATTAATGTAATACGTTCGCAATGCAACGAGGAACAAGGATCCAAAATTGTTTTGGCGATCGGACGAGTTTGGGTTTTGGACGATGGTGCCGGTGGACTTTGAGATCTGACGGGACTTAGAAATATTTCGGAACGAAAGGTGTTTTTCGCTTTTTTCTCGAAAACGAGCGCGACGACCGCGGTCGAACCATTAATGTAATACGTTCGCAATGCAACGAGGGACAAGTATCTATAATTGTTTTGGCGATCGGACGAGTTTGGGTTTTGGACGATGGTGCCGGTGGACTTTGAGATCTGACGGGACTTAGAAATATTTCGGACCGAAATGTGTTTTTCGCGTTTTTCTCGAAACGAGCACGACGACCGCGGTCGAACCATTAATGTAATTCGTTCGCAATGCAACGAGGAACAAGGATCTAAAATTGTTTTGGCGATCGGACGAGTTTGGGTTTTGGACGATGGTGCCGGTGGAATTTAAAATCTGACGGGACTTGGAAATATTTCGGACCGAAAGGTGTTTTTCGCTTTTTTCTCGAAAACGAGCGCGACGACCGCGGTCGAATCATTAATGTAATACGTTCGCAATGCAACGAGGGACAAGTATCTATAATTGTTTTGGCGATCGGACGAGTTTGGGTTTTGGACGATGGTGCCGGTGGACTTTGAGATCTGACGGGACTTAGAAATATTTCGGACCGAAATGTGTTTTTCGCGTTTTTCTCGAAACGAGCACGACGACCGCGGTCGAACCATTAATGTAATTCGTTCGCAATGCAACGAGGAACAAGGATCTAAAATTGTTTTGGCGATCGGACGAGTTTGGGTTTTGGACGATGGTGCCGGTGGAATTTAAAATCTGACGGGACTTGGAAATATTTCGGACCGAAAGGTGTTTTTCGCTTTTTTCTCGAAAACGAGCGCGACGACCGCGGTCGAATCATTAATGTAATACGTTCGCAATGCAACGAGGAACAAGGATCCAAAATTGTTTTGGCGATCGAATGAGTTTGGGTTTTGGACGATGGTGCCGGTGGACTTTGAGATCTGACGGTACTTAGAAATATTTCGGACCGAAAGGTGTTTTTCGCGTTTTTCTCGAAAACGAGCGCGACGACCGCGGTCGAACCATTAATGTAATACGTTCGCAATGCAACGAGGAACATGCATCTAAAATTGTTTTGGCGATCGGACGAGTTTGGGTATTGGACGATCGTGCCGGTGGACTTTTGAGATCTGACGGGACTTAGAAATATTTCGGACCGGAAGGTGTTTTTCGCGTTTCTCTCGAAAACGAGCGCGACGACCGCGGTCGAACCATTAATGTAATACGTTCGCAATGCAACGAGGAACAAGGATCTATAATTGTTTTGTCGATCTGACGAGTTTGGGTTTTGGACGATGGTGCCGGTGGTCTTTTAGATCTGACGGGACTCGGAAATATTTCGGACCGAGAGGTGTTTTTCGCGTTTTTCTCGAAAACGAGCGCGACGACCGCGGTCGAACCATTAATGTAATACGTTCGCAATGCAACGAGGAACAAGGATCTAAAATTGTTTTGGCGATCGGACGAGTTTGGGTTTTGGACGATGGTGCCGGTGGAATTTGAAATCTGACGGGACTTGGAAATATTTCGGACCGTAAGGTGTTTTTCGCTTTTTTCTCGAAAACGAGCGCGACGACCGCGGTCGAATCATTAATGTAATACGTTCGCAATGCAACGAGGAACAAGGATCCAAAATTGTTTTGGCGATCGGACGAGTTTGGGTTTTGGACGATGGTGCCGGTGGACTTTGAGATCTGACGGGACTTTGAAATATTTCGGATCGAAAGGTGTTTTTCGCGTTTTTCTCGAAAACGAGCGCGCCGAACGCTGTCGAACCATTAATGTAATACGTTCGCAATGCAACGAGGAACAAGGATCTAAAATTGTTTTGGCGATCGGACGAGTATGGGTTTTAGACGATGGTGCCGGTGGACTTTGAGATCTGACGGGACTTAGAAATATTTCGGACCGAAAGGTGTTTTTCGCGTTTCTCTCGAAAACGAGCGCGACGACCGCGGTCGAACCATTAATGTAATACGTTCGCAATGCAACGAGGAACATGCATCTAAAATTGTTTTGCCGATCGGACGAGTTTGGGTATTGGACGATCGTGCCGGTGGACTTAGAGATCTGACGGGACTTAGAAATATTTCGGACCGAAAGGTGTTTTTCGCGTTTCTCTCGAAAACGAGCGCGACGACCGCGGTCGAACCATTAATGTAATACGTTCGCAATGCAACGAGGGACAAGTATCTATAATTGTTTTGGCGATCGGACGAGTTTGGGTTTTGGACGATGGTGCCGGTGGACTTTGAGATCTGACGGGACTTAGAAATATTTCGGACCGAAATGTGTTTTTCGCGTTTTTCTCGAAACGAGCACGACGACCGCGGTCGAACCATTAATGTAATACGTTCGCAATGCAACGAGGAACAAGGATCTATAATTGTTTTGTCGATCGGACGAGTTTGGGTTTTGGACGATGGTGCCGGTGGACTTTGAGATCTGACGGGACTTAGAAATATTTCGGACCGAAATGTGTTTTTCGCGTTTTTCTCGAAACGAGCACGACGACCGCGGTCGAACCATTAATGTAATACGTTCGCAATGCAACGAGGAACAAGGATCTATAATTGTTTTGTCGATCGGACGAGTTTGGGTTTTGGACGATGGTGCCGGTGGACTTTTAGATCTGACGGGACTTAGAAATATTTCGGACCGAAAGGTGTTTTTCGCGTTTCTCTCGAAAACGAGCGCGACGACCGCGGTCGAACCATTAATGTAATACGTTCGCAATGCAACGAGGGACAGGGATCTATAATTGTTTTGGCGATCGGACGAGTTTGGGTTTTGGACGATGGTGCCGGTGGACTTTGAGATCTGACGGGACTTAGAAATATTTCGGACCGAAAGGTGTTTTTCGCGTTTCTCTCGAAAACGAGCGCGACGACCGCGGTCGAACCATTAATGTAATACGTTCGCAATGCAACGAGGAACAAGGATCCAAAATTGTTTTGGCGATCGGACGAGTTTGGGTTTTGGACGATGGTGCCGGTGGACTTTGAGATCTGACGGGACTTAGAAATATTTCGGAACGAAAGGTGTTTTTCGCTTTTTTCTCGAAAACGAGCGCGACGACCGCGGTCGAACCATTAATGTAATACGTTCGCAATGCAACGAGGGACAAGTATCTATAATTGTTTTGGCGATCGGACGAGTTTGGGTTTTGGACGATGGTGCCGGTGGACTTTGAGATCTGACGGGACTTAGAAATATTTCGGACCGAAATGTGTTTTTCGCGTTTTTCTCGAAACGAGCACGACGACCGCGGTCGAACCATTAATGTAATTCGTTCGCAATGCAACGAGGAACAAGGATCTAAAATTGTTTTGGCGATCGGACGAGTTTGGGTTTTGGACGATGGTGCCGGTGGAATTTAAAATCTGACGGGACTTGGAAATATTTCGGACCGAAAGGTGTTTTTCGCTTTTTTCTCGAAAACGAGCGCGACGACCGCGGTCGAATCATTAATGTAATACGTTCGCAATGCAACGAGGAACAAGGATCCAAAATTGTTTTGGCGATCGAATGAGTTTGGGTTTTGGACGATGGTGCCGGTGGACTTTGAGATCTGACGGTACTTAGAAATATTTCGGACCGAAAGGTGTTTTTCGCGTTTTTCTCGAAAACGAGCGCGACGACCGCGGTCGAACCATTAATGTAATACGTTCGCAATGCAACGAGGAACATGCATCTAAAATTGTTTTGGCGATCGGACGAGTTTGGGTATTGGACGATCGTGCCGGTGGACTTTTGAGATCTGACGGGACTTAGAAATATTTCGGACCGGAAGGTGTTTTTCGCGTTTCTCTCGAAAACGAGCGCGACGACCGCGGTCGAACCATTAATGTAATACGTTCGAAATGCAACGAGGAACAAGGAACTAAAATTGTTTTGGCGATCGGACGAGTTTGGGTTTTGGACGATGGTGCCGGTGGACTTTGAGATCTGACGGGACTTTGAAATATTTCGGACCGAAAGGTGTTTTTCGCGTTTCTCTCGAAAACGAGCGCGACGACCGCGGTCGATCCATTAATGTAATACGTTCGCAATGCAACGAGGAACAAGGATCTATAATTGTTTTGTCGATCGGACGAGTTTGGGTTTTGGACGATGGTGCCGGTGGACTTTGAGATCTGACGGGACTTAGAAATATTTCGGACCGAAAGGTGTTTTTCGCTTTTTCTCGAAAACGAGCGCGACGACCGCGGTCGAAACATTAATGTAATACGTTCGCAATGCAACGAGGAACAAGGATCTAAAATTGTTTTGGCGATCGGACGAGTATGGGTTTTAGACGATGGTGCCGGTGGACTTCGAGATCTGACGGGACTTAGAAACATTTTGGACCGAAAGGTGTTTTTCGCGTTTTTCTCGAAAACGAGCGCGACGACCGCGGTCGAACCATTAATGTAATACGTTCGCAATGCAACGAGGAACATGCATCTAAAATTGTTTTGGCGATCGGACGAGTTTGGGTATTGGACGATCGTGCCGGTGGACTTTGAGATCTGACGGGACTTAGAAATATTTCGGATCGAAAGGTGTTTTTCGCGTTTTTCTCGAAAACGAGCGCGCCGAACGCTGTCGAACCATTAATGTAATACGTTCGCAATGCAACGAGGAACAAGGATCCAAAATTGTTTTGGCGATCGGACGAGTTTGGGTTTTGGACGATGGTGCCGGTGGACTTTTAGATCTGACGGGACTTAGAAATATTTCGGAACGAAAGGTGTTTTTCGCGTTTTTCTCGAAAACGAGCGCGACGACCGCGGTCGAACCATTAATGTAATACGTTCGCAATGCAACGAGGAACAAGGAACTAAAATTGTTTTGGCGATCGGACGAGTTTGGGTTTTGGACGATGGTGCCGGTGGACTTTGAGATCTGACGGGACTTAGAAATATTTCGGACCGAAAGGTGTTTTTCGCGTTTCTCTCGAATACGAGCGCGACGACCGCGGTCGAACCATTAATGTAATACGTTCGCAATGCAACGAGGAACAAGGATCCAAAATTGTTTTGGCGATCGGACGAGTTTGGGTTTTGGACGATGGTGCCGGTGGACTTTGAGATCTGACGGGACTTAGAAATATTTCGGAACGAAAGGTGTTTTTCGCTTTTTTCTCGAAAACGAGCGCGACGACCGCGGTCGAACCATTAATGTAATACGTTCGCAATGCAACGAGGGACAAGTATCTATAATTGTTTTGGCGATCGGACGAGTTTGGGTTTTGGACGATGGTGCCGGTGGACTTTGAGATCTGACGGGACTTAGAAATATTTCGGACCGAAATGTGTTTTTCGCGTTTTTCTCGAAACGAGCACGACGACCGCGGTCGAACCATTAATGTAATTCGTTCGCAATGCAACGAGGAACAAGGATCCAAAATTGTTTTGGCGATCGGACGAGTTTGGGTTTTGGACGATGGTGCCGGTGGACTTTTAGATCTGACGGGACTTAGAAATATTTCGGAACGAAAGGTGTTTTTCGCGTTTTTCTCGAAAACGAGCGCGACGACCGCGGTCGAACCATTAATGTAATACGTTCGCAATGCAACGAGGAACAAGGAACTAAAATTGTTTTGGCGATCGGACGAGTTTGGGTTTTGGACGATGGTGCCGGTGGACTTTGAGATCTGACGGGACTTTGAAATATTTCGGACCGAAAGGTGTTTTTCGCGTTTCTCTCGAAAACGAGCGCGACGACCGCGGTCGATCCATTAATGTAATACGTTCGCAATGCAACGAGGAACAAGGATCTATAATTGTTTTGTCGATCGGACGAGTTTGGGTTTTGGACGATGGTGCCGGTGGACTTTGAGATCTGACGGGACTTAGAAATATTTCGGACCGAAAGGTGTTTTTCGCTTTTTCTCGAAAACGAGCGCGACGACCGCGGTCGAACCATTAATGTAATACGTTCGCAATGCAACGAGGAACAAGGATCTAAAATTGTTTTGGCGATCGGACGAGTATGGGTTTTAGACGATGGTGCCGGTGGACTTCGAGATCTGACGGGACTTAGAAACATTTTGGACCGAAAGGTGTTTTTCGCGTTTTTCTCGAAAACGAGCGCGACGACCGCGGTCGAACCATTAATGTAATACGTTCGCAATGCAACGAGGAACAAGGATCTAAAATTGTTTTGGCGATCGGACGAGTTTGGGTTTTGGACGATGGTGCCGGTGGAATTTAAAATCTGACGGGACTTGGAAATATTTCGGACCGAAAGGTGTTTTTCGCTTTTTTCTCGAAAACGAGCGCGACGACCGCGGTCGAATCATTAATGTAATACGTTCGCAATGCAACGAGGAACAAGGATCCAAAATTGTTTTGGCGATCGAATGAGTTTGGGTTTTGGACGATGGTGCCGGTGGACTTTGAGATCTGACGGTACTTAGAAATATTTCGGACCGAAAGGTGTTTTTCGCGTTTTTCTCGAAAACGAGCGCGACGACCGCGGTCGAACCATTAATGTAATACGTTCGCAATGCAACGAGGAACATGCATCTAAAATTGTTTTGGCGATCGGACGAGTTTGGGTATTGGACGATCGTGCCGGTGGACTTTTGAGATCTGACGGGACTTAGAAATATTTCGGACCGGAAGGTGTTTTTCGCGTTTCTCTCGAAAACGAGCGCGACGACCGCGGTCGAACCATTAATGTAATACGTTCGCAATGCAACGAGGAACAAGGATCTATAATTGTTTTGTCGATCTGACGAGTTTGGGTTTTGGACGATGGTGCCGGTGGTCTTTTAGATCTGACGGGACTCGGAAATATTTCGGACCGAGAGGTGTTTTTCGCGTTTTTCTCGAAAACGAGCGCGACGACCGCGGTCGAACCATTAATGTAATACGTTCGCAATGCAACGAGGAACAAGGATCTAAAATTGTTTTGGCGATCGGACGAGTTTGGGTTTTGGACGATGGTGCCGGTGGAATTTGAAATCTGACGGGACTTGGAAATATTTCGGACCGTAAGGTGTTTTTCGCTTTTTTCTCGAAAACGAGCGCGACGACCGCGGTCGAATCATTAATGTAATACGTTCGCAATGCAACGAGGAACAAGGATCCAAAATTGTTTTGGCGATCGGACGAGTTTGGGTTTTGGACGATGGTGCCGGTGGACTTTGAGATCTGACGGGACTTTGAAATATTTCGGATCGAAAGGTGTTTTTCGCGTTTTTCTCGAAAACGAGCGCGCCGAACGCTGTCGAACCATTAATGTAATACGTTCGCAATGCAACGAGGAACAAGGATCTAAAATTGTTTTGGCGATCGGACGAGTATGGGTTTTAGACGATGGTGCCGGTGGACTTTGAGATCTGACGGGACTTAGAAATATTTCGGACCGAAAGGTGTTTTTCGCGTTTCTCTCGAAAACGAGCGCGACGACCGCGGTCGAACCATTAATGTAATACGTTCGCAATGCAACGAGGAACATGCATCTAAAATTGTTTTGCCGATCGGACGAGTTTGGGTATTGGACGATCGTGCCGGTGGACTTAGAGATCTGACGGGACTTAGAAATATTTCGGACCGAAAGGTGTTTTTCGCGTTTCTCTCGAAAACGAGCGCGACGACCGCGGTCGAACCATTAATGTAATACGTTCGCAATGCAACGAGGGACAAGTATCTATAATTGTTTTGGCGATCGGACGAGTTTGGGTTTTGGACGATGGTGCCGGTGGACTTTGAGATCTGACGGGACTTAGAAATATTTCGGACCGAAATGTGTTTTTCGCGTTTTTCTCGAAACGAGCACGACGACCGCGGTCGAACCATTAATGTAATACGTTCGCAATGCAACGAGGAACAAGGATCTATAATTGTTTTGTCGATCGGACGAGTTTGGGTTTTGGACGATGGTGCCGGTGGACTTTGAGATCTGACGGGACTTAGAAATATTTCGGACCGAAATGTGTTTTTCGCGTTTTTCTCGAAACGAGCACGACGACCGCGGTCGAACCATTAATGTAATACGTTCGCAATGCAACGAGGAACAAGGATCTATAATTGTTTTGTCGATCGGACGAGTTTGGGTTTTGGACGATGGTGCCGGTGGACTTTTAGATCTGACGGGACTTAGAAATATTTCGGACCGAAAGGTGTTTTTCGCGTTTCTCTCGAAAACGAGCGCGACGACCGCGGTCGAACCATTAATGTAATACGTTCGCAATGCAACGAGGGACAGGGATCTATAATTGTTTTGGCGATCGGACGAGTTTGGGTTTTGGACGATGGTGCCGGTGGACTTTGAGATCTGACGGGACTTAGAAATATTTCGGACCGAAAGGTGTTTTTCGCGTTTCTCTCGAAAACGAGCGCGACGACCGCGGTCGAACCATTAATGTAATACGTTCGCAATGCAACGAGGAACAAGGATCCAAAATTGTTTTGGCGATCGGACGAGTTTGGGTTTTGGACGATGGTGCCGGTGGACTTTGAGATCTGACGGGACTTAGAAATATTTCGGAACGAAAGGTGTTTTTCGCTTTTTTCTCGAAAACGAGCGCGACGACCGCGGTCGAACCATTAATGTAATACGTTCGCAATGCAACGAGGGACAAGTATCTATAATTGTTTTGGCGATCGGACGAGTTTGGGTTTTGGACGATGGTGCCGGTGGACTTTGAGATCTGACGGGACTTAGAAATATTTCGGACCGAAATGTGTTTTTCGCGTTTTTCTCGAAACGAGCACGACGACCGCGGTCGAACCATTAATGTAATTCGTTCGCAATGCAACGAGGAACAAGGATCTAAAATTGTTTTGGCGATCGGACGAGTTTGGGTTTTGGACGATGGTGCCGGTGGAATTTAAAATCTGACGGGACTTGGAAATATTTCGGACCGAAAGGTGTTTTTCGCTTTTTTCTCGAAAACGAGCGCGACGACCGCGGTCGAATCATTAATGTAATACGTTCGCAATGCAACGAGGAACAAGGATCCAAAATTGTTTTGGCGATCGAATGAGTTTGGGTTTTGGACGATGGTGCCGGTGGACTTTGAGATCTGACGGTACTTAGAAATATTTCGGACCGAAAGGTGTTTTTCGCGTTTTTCTCGAAAACGAGCGCGACGACCGCGGTCGAACCATTAATGTAATACGTTCGCAATGCAACGAGGAACATGCATCTAAAATTGTTTTGGCGATCGGACGAGTTTGGGTATTGGACGATCGTGCCGGTGGACTTTTGAGATCTGACGGGACTTAGAAATATTTCGGACCGGAAGGTGTTTTTCGCGTTTCTCTCGAAAACGAGCGCGACGACCGCGGTCGAACCATTAATGTAATACGTTCGAAATGCAACGAGGAACAAGGAACTAAAATTGTTTTGGCGATCGGACGAGTTTGGGTTTTGGACGATGGTGCCGGTGGACTTTGAGATCTGACGGGACTTTGAAATATTTCGGACCGAAAGGTGTTTTTCGCGTTTCTCTCGAAAACGAGCGCGACGACCGCGGTCGATCCATTAATGTAATACGTTCGCAATGCAACGAGGAACAAGGATCTATAATTGTTTTGTCGATCGGACGAGTTTGGGTTTTGGACGATGGTGCCGGTGGACTTTGAGATCTGACGGGACTTAGAAATATTTCGGATCGAAAGGTGTTTTTCGCGTTTTTCTCGAAAACGAGCGCGCCGAACGCTGTCGAACCATTAATGTAATACGTTCGCAATGCAACGAGGAACAAGGATCCAAAATTGTTTTGGCGATCGGACGAGTTTGGGTTTTGGACGATGGTGCCGGTGGACTTTTAGATCTGACGGGACTTAGAAATATTTCGGAACGAAAGGTGTTTTTCGCGTTTTTCTCGAAAACGAGCGCGACGACCGCGGTCGAACCATTAATGTAATACGTTCGCAATGCAACGAGGAACAAGGAACTAAAATTGTTTTGGCGATCGGACGAGTTTGGGTTTTGGACGATGGTGCCGGTGGACTTTGAGATCTGACGGGACTTAGAAATATTTCGGACCGAAAGGTGTTTTTCGCGTTTCTCTCGAATACGAGCGCGACGACCGCGGTCGAACCATTAATGTAATACGTTCGCAATGCAACGAGGAACAAGGATCCAAAATTGTTTTGGCGATCGGACGAGTTTGGGTTTTGGACGATGGTGCCGGTGGACTTTGAGATCTGACGGGACTTAGAAATATTTCGGAACGAAAGGTGTTTTTCGCTTTTTTCTCGAAAACGAGCGCGACGACCGCGGTCGAACCATTAATGTAATACGTTCGCAATGCAACGAGGGACAAGTATCTATAATTGTTTTGGCGATCGGACGAGTTTGGGTTTTGGACGATGGTGCCGGTGGACTTTGAGATCTGACGGGACTTAGAAATATTTCGGACCGAAATGTGTTTTTCGCGTTTTTCTCGAAACGAGCACGACGACCGCGGTCGAACCATTAATGTAATTCGTTCGCAATGCAACGAGGAACAAGGATCCAAAATTGTTTTGGCGATCGGACGAGTTTGGGTTTTGGACGATGGTGCCGGTGGACTTTTAGATCTGACGGGACTTAGAAATATTTCGGAACGAAAGGTGTTTTTCGCGTTTTTCTCGAAAACGAGCGCGACGACCGCGGTCGAACCATTAATGTAATACGTTCGCAATGCAACGAGGAACAAGGAACTAAAATTGTTTTGGCGATCGGACGAGTTTGGGTTTTGGACGATGGTGCCGGTGGACTTTGAGATCTGACGGGACTTTGAAATATTTCGGACCGAAAGGTGTTTTTCGCGTTTCTCTCGAAAACGAGCGCGACGACCGCGGTCGATCCATTAATGTAATACGTTCGCAATGCAACGAGGAACAAGGATCTATAATTGTTTTGTCGATCGGACGAGTTTGGGTTTTGGACGATGGTGCCGGTGGACTTTGAGATCTGACGGGACTTAGAAATATTTCGGACCGAAAGGTGTTTTTCGCTTTTTCTCGAAAACGAGCGCGACGACCGCGGTCGAACCATTAATGTAATACGTTCGCAATGCAACGAGGAACAAGGATCTAAAATTGTTTTGGCGATCGGACGAGTATGGGTTTTAGACGATGGTGCCGGTGGACTTCGAGATCTGACGGGACTTAGAAACATTTTGGACCGAAAGGTGTTTTTCGCGTTTTTCTCGAAAACGAGCGCGACGACCGCGGTCGAACCATTAATGTAATACGTTCGCAATGCAACGAGGAACAAGGATCTAAAATTGTTTTGGCGATCGGACGAGTTTGGGTTTTGGACGATGGTGCCGGTGGAATTTAAAATCTGACGGGACTTGGAAATATTTCGGACCGAAAGGTGTTTTTCGCTTTTTTCTCGAAAACGAGCGCGACGACCGCGGTCGAATCATTAATGTAATACGTTCGCAATGCAACGAGGAACAAGGATCCAAAATTGTTTTGGCGATCGAATGAGTTTGGGTTTTGGACGATGGTGCCGGTGGACTTTGAGATCTGACGGTACTTAGAAATATTTCGGACCGAAAGGTGTTTTTCGCGTTTTTCTCGAAAACGAGCGCGACGACCGCGGTCGAACCATTAATGTAATACGTTCGCAATGCAACGAGGAACATGCATCTAAAATTGTTTTGGCGATCGGACGAGTTTGGGTATTGGACGATCGTGCCGGTGGACTTTTGAGATCTGACGGGACTTAGAAATATTTCGGACCGAATGGTGTTTTTCGCGTTTCTCTCGAAAACGAGCGCGACGACCGCGGTCGAACCATTAATGTAATACGTTCGCAATGCAACGAGGAACAAGGATCTATAATTGTTTTGTCGATCTGACGAGTTTGGGTTTTGGACGATGGTGCCGGTGGTCTTTTAGATCTGACGGGACTCGGAAATATTTCGGACCGAGAGGTGTTTTTCGCGTTTTTCTCGAAAACGAGCGCGACGACCGCGGTCGAACCATTAATGTAATACGTTCGCAATGCAACGAGGAACAAGGATCTAAAATTGTTTTGGCGATCGGACGAGTTTGGGTTTTGGACGATGGTGCCGGTGGAATTTGAAATCTGACGGGACTTGGAAATATTTCGGACCGAAAGGTGTTTTTCGCTTTTTTCTCGAAAACGAGCGCGACGACCGCGGTCGAATCATTAATGTAATACGTTCGCAATGCAACGAGGAACAAGGATCCAAAATTGTTTTGGCGATCGGACGAGTTTGGGTTTTGGACGATGGTGCCGGTGGACTTTGAGATCTGACGGGACTTTGAAATATTTCGGATCGAAAGGTGTTTTTCGCGTTTTTCTCGAAAACGAGCGCGCCGAACGCTGTCGAACCATTAATGTAATACGTTCGCAATGCAACGAGGAACAAGGATCTAAAATTGTTTTGGCGATCGGACGAGTATGGGTTTTAGACGATGGTGCCGGTGGACTTTGAGATCTGACGGGACTTAGAAATATTTCGGACCGAAAGGTGTTTTTCGCGTTTCTCTCGAAAACGAGCGCGACGACCGCGGTCGAACCATTAATGTAATACGTTCGCAATGCAACGAGGAACATGCATCTAAAATTGTTTTGGCGATCGGACGAGTTTGGGTATTGGACGATCGTGCCGGTGGACTTTGAGATCTGACGGGACTTAGAAATATTTCGGACCGAAAGGTGTTTTTCGCGTTTCTCTCGAAAACGAGCGCGACGACCGCGGTCGAACCATTAATGTAATACGTTCGCAATGCAACGAGGGACAAGTATCTATAATTGTTTTGGCGATCGGACGAGTTTGGGTTTTGGACGATGGTGCCGGTGGACTTTGAGATCTGACGGGACTTAGAAATATTTCGGACCGAAATGTGTTTTTCGCGTTTTTCTCGAAACGAGCACGACGACCGCGGTCGAACCATTAATGTAATACGTTCGCAATGCAACGAGGAACAAGGATCTATAATTGTTTTGTCGATCGGACGAGTTTGGGTTTTGGACGATGGTGCCGGTGGACTTTTAGATCTGACGGGACTTAGAAATATTTCGGACCGAAAGGTGTTTTTCGCGTTTCTCTCGAAAACGAGCGCGACGACCGCGGTCGAACCATTAATGTAATACGTTCGCAATGCAACGAGGGACAGGGATCTATAATTGTTTTGGCGATCGGACGAGTTTGGGTTTTGGACGATGGTGCCGGTGGACTTTGAGATCTGACGGGACATAGAAATATTTCGGACCGAAAGGTGTTTTTCGCTTTTTCTCGAAAACGAGCGCGACGACCGCGGTCGAAACATTAATGTAATACGTTCGCAATGCAACGAGGAACAAGGATCCAAAATTGTTTTGGCGATCGGACGAGTTTGGGTTTTGGACGATGGTGCCGGTGGACTTTTAGATCTGACGGGACTTAGAAATATTTCGGAACGAAAGGTGTTTTTCGCGTTTTTCTCGAAAACGAGCGCGACGACCGCGGTCGAACCATTAATGTAATACGTTCGCAATGCAACGAGGAACAAGGAACTAAAATTGTTTTGGCGATCGGACGAGTTTGGGTTTTGGACGATGGTGCCGGTGGACTTTGAGATCTGACGGGACTTTGAAATATTTCGGACCGAAAGGTGTTTTTCGCGTTTCTCTCGAAAACGAGCGCGACGACCGCGGTCGATCCATTAATGTAATACGTTCGCAATGCAACGAGGAACAAGGATCTATAATTGTTTTGTCGATCGGACGAGTTTGGGTTTTGGACGATGGTGCCGGTGGACTTTGAGATCTGACGGGACTTAGAAATATTTCGGACCGAAAGGTGTTTTTCGCTTTTTCTCGAAAACGAGCGCGACGACCGCGGTCGAACCATTAATGTAATACGTTCGCAATGCAACGAGGAACAAGGATCTAAAATTGTTTTGGCGATCGGACGAGTATGGGTTTTAGACGATGGTGCCGGTGGACTTCGAGATCTGACGGGACTTAGAAACATTTTGGACCGAAAGGTGTTTTTCGCGTTTTTCTCGAAAACGAGCGCGACGACCGCGGTCGAACCATTAATGTAATACGTTCGCAATGCAACGAGGAACAAGGATCTAAAATTGTTTTGGCGATCGGACGAGTTTGGGTTTTGGACGATGGTGCCGGTGGAATTTAAAATCTGACGGGACTTGGAAATATTTCGGACCGAAAGGTGTTTTTCGCTTTTTTCTCGAAAACGAGCGCGACGACCGCGGTCGAATCATTAATGTAATACGTTCGCAATGCAACGAGGAACAAGGATCCAAAATTGTTTTGGCGATCGAATGAGTTTGGGTTTTGGACGATGGTGCCGGTGGACTTTGAGATCTGACGGTACTTAGAAATATTTCGGACCGAAAGGTGTTTTTCGCGTTTTTCTCGAAAACGAGCGCGACGACCGCGGTCGAACCATTAATGTAATACGTTCGCAATGCAACGAGGAACATGCATCTAAAATTGTTTTGGCGATCGGACGAGTTTGGGTATTGGACGATCGTGCCGGTGGACTTTTGAGATCTGACGGGACTTAGAAATATTTCGGACCGAAAGGTGTTTTTCGCGTTTCTCTCGAAAACGAGCGCGACGACCGCGGTCGAACCATTAATGTAATACGTTCGCAATGCAACGAGGAACAAGGATCTATAATTGTTTTGTCGATCTGACGAGTTTGGGTTTTGGACGATGGTGCCGGTGGTCTTTTAGATCTGACGGGACTCGGAAATATTTCGGACCGAGAGGTGTTTTTCGCATTTTTCTCGAAAACGAGCGCGACGACCGCGGTCGAACCATTAATGTAATACGTTCGCAATGCAACGAGGAACAAGGATCTAAAATTGTTTTGGCGATCGGACGAGTTTGGGTTTTGGACGATGGTGCCGGTGGAATTTGAGATCTGACGGGACTTAGAAATATTTCGGACCGAAAGGTGTTTTTCGCGTTTCTCTCGAAAACGAGCGCGACGACCGCGGTCGAACCATTAATGTAATACGTTCGCAATGCAACGAGGAACATGCATCTAAAATTGTTTTGGCGATCGGACGAGTTTGGGTATTGGACGATCGTGCCGGTGGACTTTGAGATCTGACGGGACTTAGAAATATTTCGGACCGAAAGGTGTTTTTCGCGTTTCTCTCGAAAACGAGCGCGACGACCGCGGTCGAACCATTAATGTAATACGTTCGCAATGCAACGAGGGACAAGTATCTATAATTGTTTTGGCGATCGGACGAGTTTGGGTTTTGGACGATGGTGCCGGTGGACTTTGAGATCTGACGGGACTTAGAAATATTTCGGACCGAAATGTGTTTTTCGCGTTTTTCTCGAAACGAGCACGACGACCGCGGTCGAACCATTAATGTAATACGTTCGCAATGCAACGAGGAACAAGGATCTATAATTGTTTTGTCGATCGGACGAGTTTGGGTTTTGGACGATGGTGCCGGTGGACTTTTAGATCTGACGGGACTTAGAAATATTTCGGACCGAAAGGTGTTTTTCGCGTTTCTCTCGAAAACGAGCGCGACGACCGCGGTCGAACCATTAATGTAATACGTTCGCAATGCAACGAGGGACAGGGATCTATAATTGTTTTGGCGATCGGACGAGTTTGGGTTTTGGACGATGGTGCCGGTGGACTTTGAGATCTGACGGGACATAGAAATATTTCGGACCGAAAGGTGTTTTTCGCTTTTTCTCGAAAACGAGCGCGACGACCGCGGTCGAAACATTAATGTAATACGTTCGCAATGCAACGAGGAACAAGGATCCAAAATTGTTTTGGCGATCGGACGAGTTTTGGTTTTGGACGATGGTGCCGGTGGACTTTTAGATCTGACGGGACTTAGAAATATTTCGGACCGAAAGGTGTTTTTCGCGTTTCTCTCGAAAACGAGCGCGACGACCGCGGTCGAACCATTAATGTAATACGTTCGCAATGCAACGAGGGACAAGTATCTATAATTGTTTTGGCGATCGGACGAGTTTGGGTTTTGGACGATGGTGCCGGTGGACTTCAAGATCTGACGGGACTTAGAAATATTTCGGACCGAAATGTGTTTTTCGCGTTTTTCTCGAAACGAGCACGACGACCGCGGTCGAACCATTAATGTAATACGTTCGCAATGCAACGAGGAACAAGGATCTATAATTGTTTTTTCGATCGGACGAGTTTGGGTTTTGGACGATGGTGCCGGTGGACTTTTAGATCTGACGGGACTTAGAAATATTTCGGACCGAAAGGTGTTTTTCGCGTTTCTCTCGAAAACGAGCGCGACGACCGCGGTCGAACCATTAATGTAATACGTTCGCAATGCAACGAGGGACAGGGATCTATAATTGTTTTGGCGATCGGACGAGTTTGGGTTTTGGACGATGGTGCCGGTGGACTTTGAGATCTGACGGGACATAGAAATATTTCGGACCGAAAGGTGTTTTTCGCTTTTTCTCGAAAACGAGCGCGACGACCGCGGTCGAACCATTAATGTAATACGTTCGCAATGCAACGAGGAACAAGGATCCAAAATTGTTTTGGCGATCGGACGAGTTTGGGTTTTGGACGATGGTGCCGGTGGACTTTTAGATCTGACGGGACTTAGAAATATTTCGGAACGAAAGGTGTTTTTCGCGTTTTTCTCGAAAACGAGCGCGACGACCGCGGTCGAACCATTAATGTAATACGTTCGCAATGCAACGAGGGACAAGTATCTATAATTGTTTTGGCGATCGGACGAGTTTGGGTTTTGGACGATGGTGCCGGTGGACTTCAAGATCTGACGGGACTTAGAAATATTTCGGACCGAAATGTGTTTTTCGCGTTTTTCTCGAAACGAGCACGACGACCGCGGTCGAACCATTAATGTAATACGTTCGCAATGCAACGAGGAACAAGGATCTATAATTGTTTTGTCGATCTGACGAGTTTGGGTTTTGGACGATGGTGCCGGTGGAATTTGAAATCTGACGGGACTTGGAAATATTTCCGACCGAAAGGTGTTTTTCGCTTTTTTCTCGAAAACGAGCGCGACGACCGCGGTCGAATCATTAATGTAATACGTTCGCAATGCAACGAGGAACAAGGATCTATAATTGTTTTGTCGATCGGACGAGTTTGGGTTTTGGACGATGGTGCCGGTGGACTTTGAGATCTGACGGGACTTAGAAATATTTCGGACCGAAATGTGTTTTTCGCGTTTTTCTCGAAACGAGCACGACGACCGCGGTCGAACCATTAATGTAATACGTTCGCAATGCAACGAGGAACAAGGATCTATAATTGTTTTGTCGATCGGACGAGTTTGGGTTTTGGACGATGGTGCCGGTGGACTTTTAGATCTGACGGGACTTAGAAATATTTCGGACCGAAAGGTGTTTTTCGCTTTTTCTCGAAAACGAGCGCGACGACCGCGGTCGAACCATTAATGTAATTCGTTCGCAATGCAACGAGGAACAAGGATCCAAAATTGTTTTGGCGATCGGACGAGTTTGGGTTTTGGACGATGGTGCCGGTGGAATTGGAAATCTGACGGGACTTAAAAATATTTCGGATCGAAAGGTGTTTTTCGCGTTTTTCTCGAAAACGAGCGCGACGACCGCGGTCGAACCGTTAATGTAATACGTTCGCAATGCAACGAGGAACAAGGATCTAAAATTGTTTTGACGATCGGACGAGTTTGGGTTTTGGACGATGGTGCCGGTGGAATTTAAAATCTGACGGGACTTGGAAATATTTCGGACCGAAAGGTGTTTTTCGCTTTTTTCTCGAAAACGAGCGCGACGACCGCGGTCGAATCATTAATGTAATACGTTCGCAATGCAACGAGGAACAAGGATCCAAAATTGTTTTGGCGATCGAATGAGTTTGGGTTTTGGACGATGGTGCCGGTGGACTTTGAGATCTGACGGGACTTAGAAATATTTCGGACCGAAATGTGTTTTTCGCGTTTTTCTCGAAACGAGCACGACGACCGCGGTCGAACCATTAATGTAATACGTTCGCAATGCAACGAGGAACAAGGATCTATAATTGTTTTGTCGATCTGACGAGTTTGGGTTTTGGACGATGGTGCCGGTGGTCTTTTAGATCTGACGGGACTTAGAAATATTTCGGACCGAAAGGTGTTTTTCGCGTTTTTCTCGAAAACGAGCGCGACGACCGCGGTCGAACCATTAATGTAATACGTTCGCAATGCAACGAGGAACATGCATCTAAAATTGTTTTGGCGATCGGACGAGTTTGGGTATTGGACGATCGTGCCGGTGGTCTTTTAGATCTGACGGGACTTGGAAATATTTCGGACCGAGAGGTGTTTTTCGCGTTTTTCTCGAAAACGAGCGCGACGACCGCGGTCGAACCATTAATGTAATACGTTCGCAATGCAACGAGGAACAAGGATCTAAAATTGTTTTGGCGATCGGACGAGTATGGGTTTTAGACGATGGTGCCGGTGGACTTCGAGATCTGACGGGACTTAGAAACATTTCGGATCGAAAGGTGTTTTTCGCGTTTTTCTCGAAAACGAGCGCGACGACCGCGGTCGAACCATTAATGTAATACGTTCGCAATGCAACGAGGAACAAGGATCCAAAATTGTTTTGGCGATCGGACGAGTTTGGGTTTTGGACGATGGTGGCGGTGGACTTTGAGATCTGACGGGACTTAGAAATATTTCGGACCGAGAGGTGTTTTTCGCTTTTTTCTCGAAAACGAGCGCGACGACCGCGGTCGAATCATTAATGTAATACGTTCGCAATGCAACGAGGAACAAGGATCCAAAATTGTTTTGGCGATCGAATGAGTTTGGGTTTTGGACGATGGTGCCGGTGGACTTTGAGATCTGACGGGACTTAGAAATATTTCGGACCGAAAGGTGTTTTTCGCGTTTTTCTCGAAAACGAGCGCGACGACCGCGGTCGAACCATTAATGTAATACGTTCGCAATGCAACGAGGAACATGCATCTAAAATTGTTTTGGCGATCGGACGAGTTTGGGTATTGGACGATCGTGCCGGTGGACTTTGAGATCTGACGGGACTTAGAAATATTTCGGATCGAAAGGTGTTTTTCGCGTTTTTCTCGAAAACGAGCGCGACGACCGCGGTCGAATCATTAATGTAATACGTTCGCAATGCAACGAGGAACAAGGATCCAAAATTGTTTTGGCGATCGAATGAGTTTGGGTTTTGGACGATGGTGCCGGTGGACTTTGAGATCTGACGGGACTTAGAAATATTTCGGACCGAAAGGTGTTTTTCGCGTTTTTCTCGAAAACGAGCGCGACGACCGCGGTCGAACCATTAATGTAATACGTTCGCAATGCAACGAGGAACATGCATCTAAAATTGTTTTGGCGATCGGACGAGTTTGGGTATTGGACGATCGTGCCGGTGGACTTTGAGATCTGACGGGACTTAGAAATATTTCGGATCGAAAGGTGTTTTTCGCGTTTTTCTCGAAAACGAGCGCGCCGAACGCTGTCGAACCATTAATGTAATACGTTCGCAATGCAACGAGGAACAAGGATCCAAAATTGTTTTGGCGATCGGACGAGTTTGGGTTTTGGACGATGGTGCCGGTGGACTTTTAGATCTGACGGGACTTAGAAATATTTCGGAACGAAAGGTGTTTTTCGCGTTTTTCTCGAAAACGAGCGCGACGACCGCGGTCGAACCATTAATGTAATACGTTCGCAATGCAACGAGGAACAAGGAACTAAAATTGTTTTGGCGATCGGACGAGTTTGGGTTTTGGACGATGGTGCCGGTGGACTTTGAGATCTGACGGGACTTAGAAATATTTCGGACCGAAAGGTGTTTTTCGCGTTTCTCTCGAAAACGAGCGCGACGACCGCGGTCGAACCATTAATGTAATACGTTCGCAATGCAACGAGGAACAAGGATCCAAAATTGTTTTGGCGATCGGACGAGTTTGGGTTTTGGACGATGGTGCCGGTGGACTTTGAGATCTGACGGGACTTAGAAATATTTCGGAACGAAAGGTGTTTTTCGCTTTTTTCTCGAAAACGAGCGCGACGACCGCGGTCGAACCATTAATGTAATACGTTCGCAATGCAACGAGGGACAAGTATCTATAATTGTTTTGGCGATCGGACGAGTTTGGGTTTTGGACGATGGTGCCGGTGGACTTTGAGATCTGACGGGACTTAGAAATATTTCGGACCGAAATGTGTTTTTCGCGTTTTTCTCGAAACGAGCACGACGACCGCGGTCGAACCATTAATGTAATTCGTTCGCAATGCAACGAGGAACAAGGATCTAAAATTGTTTTGGCGATCGGACGAGTTTGGGTTTTGGACGATGGTGCCGGTGGAATTTAAAATCTGACGGGACTTGGAAATATTTCGGTCGAAAGGTGTTTTTCGCTTTTTTCTCGAAAACGAGCGCGACGACCGCGGTCGAATCATTAATGTAATACGTTCGCAATGCAACGAGGAACAAGGATCCAAAATTGTTTTGGCGATCGAATGAGTTTGGGTTTTGGACGATGGTGCCGGTGGACTTTGAGATCTGACGGTACTTAGAAATATTTCGGACCGAAAGGTGTTTTTCGCGTTTTTCTCGAAAACGAGCGCGACGACCGCGGTCGAACCATTAATGTAATACGTTCGCAATGCAACGAGGAACATGCATCTAAAATTGTTTTGGCGATCGGACGAGTTTGGGTATTGGACGATCGTGCCGGTGGACTTTTGAGATCTGACGGGACTTAGAAATATTTCGGACCGGAAGGTGTTTTTCGCGTTTCTCTCGAAAACGAGCGCGACGACCGCGGTCGAACCATTAATGTAATACGTTCGCAATGCAACGAGGAACAAGGATCTATAATTGTTTTGTCGATCTGACGAGTTTGGGTTTTGGACGATGGTGCCGGTGGTCTTTTAGATCTGACGGGACTCGGAAATATTTCGGACCGAAAGGTGTTTTTCGCGTTTCTCTCGAAAACGAGCGCGACGACCGCGGTCGAACCATTAATGTAATACGTTCGCAATGCAACGAGGGACAAGTATCTATAATTGTTTTGGCGATCGGACGAGTTTGGGTTTTGGACGATGGTGCCGGTGGACTTCAAGATCTGACGGGACTTAGAAATATTTCGGACCGAAATGTGTTTTTCGCGTTTTTCTCGAAACGAGCACGACGACCGCGGTCGAACCATTAATGTAATACGTTCGCAATGCAACGAGGAACAAGGATCTATAATTGTTTTGTCGATCTGACGAGTTTGGGTTTTGGACGATGGTGCCGGTGGTCTTTTAGATCTGACGGGACTTAGAAATATTTCGGACCGAAAGGTGTTTTTCGCGTTTTTCTCGAAAACGAGCGCGACGACCGCGGTCGAACCATTAATGTAATACGTTCGCAATGCAACGAGGAACATGCATCTAAAATTGTTTTGGCGATCGGACGAGTTTGGGTATTGGACGATCGTGCCGGTGGTCTTTTAGATCTGACGGGACTTGGAAATATTTCGGACCGAGAGGTGTTTTTCGCGTTTTTCTCGAAAACGAGCGCGACGACCGCGGTCGAACCATTAATGTAATACGTTCGCAATGCAACGAGGAACAAGGATCTAAAATTGTTTTGGCGATCGGACGAGTATGGGTTTTAGACGATGGTGCCGGTGGACTTCGAGATCTGACGGGACTTAGAAACATTTCGGATCGAAAGGTGTTTTTCGCGTTTTTCTCGAAAACGAGCGCGACGACCGCGGTCGAACCATTAATGTAATACGTTCGCAATGCAACGAGGAACAAGGATCCAAAATTGTTTTGGCGATCGGACGAGTTTGGGTTTTGGACGATGGTGGCGGTGGACTTTGAGATCTGACGGGACTTAGAAATATTTCGGACCGAGAGGTGTTTTTCGCTTTTTTCTCGAAAACGAGCGCGACGACCGCGGTCGAATCATTAATGTAATACGTTCGCAATGCAACGAGGAACAAGGATCCAAAATTGTTTTGGCGATCGAATGAGTTTGGGTTTTGGACGATGGTGCCGGTGGACTTTGAGATCTGACGGGACTTAGAAATATTTCGGACCGAAAGGTGTTTTTCGCGTTTTTCTCGAAAACGAGCGCGACGACCGCGGTCGAACCATTAATGTAATACGTTCGCAATGCAACGAGGAACATGCATCTAAAATTGTTTTGGCGATCGGACGAGTTTGGGTATTGGACGATCGTGCCGGTGGACTTTGAGATCTGACGGGACTTAGAAATATTTCGGATCGAAAGGTGTTTTTCGCGTTTTTCTCGAAAACGAGCGCGACGACCGCGGTCGAATCATTAATGTAATACGTTCGCAATGCAACGAGGAACAAGGATCCAAAATTGTTTTGGCGATCGAATGAGTTTGGGTTTTGGACGATGGTGCCGGTGGACTTTGAGATCTGACGGGACTTAGAAATATTTCGGACCGAAAGGTGTTTTTCGCGTTTTTCTCGAAAACGAGCGCGACGACCGCGGTCGAACCATTAATGTAATACGTTCGCAATGCAACGAGGAACATGCATCTAAAATTGTTTTGGCGATCGGACGAGTTTGGGTATTGGACGATCGTGCCGGTGGACTTTGAGATCTGACGGGACTTAGAAATATTTCGGATCGAAAGGTGTTTTTCGCGTTTTTCTCGAAAACGAGCGCGCCGAACGCTGTCGAACCATTAATGTAATACGTTCGCAATGCAACGAGGAACAAGGATCCAAAATTGTTTTGGCGATCGGACGAGTTTGGGTTTTGGACGATGGTGCCGGTGGACTTTTAGATCTGACGGGACTTAGAAATATTTCGGAACGAAAGGTGTTTTTCGCGTTTTTCTCGAAAACGAGCGCGACGACCGCGGTCGAACCATTAATGTAATACGTTCGCAATGCAACGAGGAACAAGGAACTAAAATTGTTTTGGCGATCGGACGAGTTTGGGTTTTGGACGATGGTGCCGGTGGACTTTGAGATCTGACGGGACTTAGAAATATTTCGGACCGAAAGGTGTTTTTCGCGTTTCTCTCGAAAACGAGCGCGACGACCGCGGTCGAACCATTAATGTAATACGTTCGCAATGCAACGAGGAACAAGGATCCAAAATTGTTTTGGCGATCGGACGAGTTTGGGTTTTGGACGATGGTGCCGGTGGACTTTGAGATCTGACGGGACTTAGAAATATTTCGGAACGAAAGGTGTTTTTCGCTTTTTTCTCGAAAACGAGCGCGACGACCGCGGTCGAACCATTAATGTAATACGTTCGCAATGCAACGAGGGACAAGTATCTATAATTGTTTTGGCGATCGGACGAGTTTGGGTTTAGGACGATGGTGCCGGTGGACTTTGAGATCTGACGGGACTTAGAAATATTTCGGACCGAAATGTGTTTTTCGCGTTTTTCTCGAAACGAGCACGACGACCGCGGTCGAACCATTAATGTAATTCGTTCGCAATGCAACGAGGAACAAGGATCTAAAATTGTTTTGGCGATCGGACGAGTTTGGGTTTTGGACGATGGTGCCGGTGGAATTTAAAATCTGACGGGACTTGGAAATATTTCGGTCGAAAGGTGTTTTTCGCTTTTTTCTCGAAAACGAGCGCGACGACCGCGGTCGAATCATTAATGTAATACGTTCGCAATGCAACGAGGAACAAGGATCCAAAATTGTTTTGGCGATCGAATGAGTTTGGGTTTTGGACGATGGTGCCGGTGGACTTTGAGATCTGACGGTACTTAGAAATATTTCGGACCGAAAGGTGTTTTTCGCGTTTTTCTCGAAAACGAGCGCGACGACCGCGGTCGAACCATTAATGTAATACGTTCGCAATGCAACGAGGAACATGCATCTAAAATTGTTTTGGCGATCGGACGAGTTTGGGTATTGGACGATCGTGCCGGTGGACTTTTGAGATCTGACGGGACTTAGAAATATTTCGGACCGGAAGGTGTTTTTCGCGTTTCTCTCGAAAACGAGCGCGACGACCGCGGTCGAACCATTAATGTAATACGTTCGCAATGCAACGAGGAACAAGGATCTATAATTGTTTTGTCGATCTGACGAGTTTGGGTTTTGGACGATGGTGCCGGTGGTCTTTTAGATCTGACGGGACTCGGAAATATTTCGGACCGAAAGGTGTTTTTCGCGTTTCTCTCGAAAACGAGCGCGACGACCGCGGTCGAACCATTAATGTAATACGTTCGCAATGCAACGAGGGACAAGTATCTATAATTGTTTTGGCGATCGGACGAGTTTGGGTTTTGGACGATGGTGCCGGTGGACTTCAAGATCTGACGGGACTTAGAAATATTTCGGACCGAAATGTGTTTTTCGCGTTTTTCTCGAAACGAGCACGACGACCGCGGTCGAACCATTAATGTAATACGTTCGCAATGCAACGAGGAACAAGGATCTATAATTGTTTTGTCGATCTGACGAGTTTGGGTTTTGGACGATGGTGCCGGTGGAATTTGAAATCTGACGGGACTTGGAAATATTTCCGACCGAAAGGTGTTTTTCGCTTTTTTCTCGAAAACGAGCGCGACGACCGCGGTCGAATCATTAATGTAATACGTTCGCAATGCAACGAGGAACAAGGATCTATAATTGTTTTGGCGATCGGACGAGTTTGGGTATTGGACGATCGTGCCGGTGGACTTTTGAGATCTGACGGGACTTAGAAATATTTCGGACCGGAAGGTGTTTTTCGCGTTTCTCTCGAAAACGAGCGCGACGACCGCGGTCGAACCATTAATGTAATACGTTCGCAATGCAACGAGGAACAAGGATCTATAATTGTTTTGTCGATCTGACGAGTTTGGGTTTTGGACGATGGTGCCGGTGGTCTTTTAGATCTGACGGGACTCGGAAATATTTCGGACCGAGAGGTGTTTTTCGCGTTTTTCTCGAAAACGAGCGCGACGACCGCGGTCGAACCATTAATGTAATACGTTCGCAATGCAACGAGGAACAAGGATCTATAATTGTTTTTTCGATCGGACGAGTTTGGGTTTTGGACGATGGTGCCGGTGGACTTTTAGATCTGACGGGACTTAGAAATATTTCGGACCGAAAGGTGTTTTTCGCTTTTTCTCGAAAACGAGCGCGACGACCGCGGTCGAACCATTAATGTAATTCGTTCGCAATGCAACGAGGAACAAGGATCCAAAATTGTTTTGGCGATCGGACGAGTTTGGGTTTTGGACGATGGTGGCGGTGGACTTTGAGATCTGACGGGACTTAGAAATATTTCGGACCGAGAGGTGTTTTTCGCTTTTTTCTCGAAAACGAGCGCGACGACCGCGGTCGAATCATTAATGTAATACGTTCGCAATGCAACGAGGAACAAGGATCCAAAATTGTTTTGGCGATCGAATGAGTTTGGGTTTTGGACGATGGTGCCGGTGGACTTTGAGATCTGACGGGACTTAGAAATATTTCGGACCGAAAGGTGTTTTTCGCGTTTTTCTCGAAAACGAGCGCGACGACCGCGGTCGAACCATTAATGTAATACGTTCGCAATGCAACGAGGAACATGCATCTAAAATTGTTTTGGCGATCGGACGAGTTTGGGTATTGGACGATCGTGCCGGTGGACTTTGAGATCTGACGGGACTTAGAAATATTTCGGATCGAAAGGTGTTTTTCGCGTTTTTCTCGAAAACGAGCGCGACGACCGCGGTCGAATCATTAATGTAATACGTTCGCAATGCAACGAGGAACAAGGATCCAAAATTGTTTTGGCGATCGAATGAGTTTGGGTTTTGGACGATGGTGCCGGTGGACTTTGAGATCTGACGGGACTTAGAAATATTTCGGACCGAAAGGTGTTTTTCGCGTTTTTCTCGAAAACGAGCGCGACGACCGCGGTCGAACCATTAATGTAATACGTTCGCAATGCAACGAGGAACATGCATCTAAAATTGTTTTGGCGATCGGACGAGTTTGGGTATTGGACGATCGTGCCGGTGGACTTTGAGATCTGACGGGACTTAGAAATATTTCGGATCGAAAGGTGTTTTTCGCGTTTTTCTCGAAAACGAGCGCGCCGAACGCTGTCGAACCATTAATGTAATACGTTCGCAATGCAACGAGGAACAAGGATCCAAAATTGTTTTGGCGATCGGACGAGTTTGGGTTTTGGACGATGGTGCCGGTGGACTTTTAGATCTGACGGGACTTAGAAATATTTCGGAACGAAAGGTGTTTTTCGCGTTTTTCTCGAAAACGAGCGCGACGACCGCGGTCGAACCATTAATGTAATACGTTCGCAATGCAACGAGGAACAAGGAACTAAAATTGTTTTGGCGATCGGACGAGTTTGGGTTTTGGACGATGGTGCCGGTGGACTTTGAGATCTGACGGGACTTAGAAATATTTCGGACCGAAAGGTGTTTTTCGCGTTTCTCTCGAAAACGAGCGCGACGACCGCGGTCGAACCATTAATGTAATACGTTCGCAATGCAACGAGGAACAAGGATCCAAAATTGTTTTGGCGATCGGACGAGTTTGGGTTTTGGACGATGGTGCCGGTGGACTTTGAGATCTGACGGGACTTAGAAATATTTCGGAACGAAAGGTGTTTTTCGCTTTTTTCTCGAAAACGAGCGCGACGACCGCGGTCGAACCATTAATGTAATACGTTCGCAATGCAACGAGGGACAAGTATCTATAATTGTTTTGGCGATCGGACGAGTTTGGGTTTTGGACGATGGTGCCGGTGGACTTTGAGATCTGACGGGACTTAGAAATATTTCGGACCGAAATGTGTTTTTCGCGTTTTTCTCGAAACGAGCACGACGACCGCGGTCGAACCATTAATGTAATTCGTTCGCAATGCAACGAGGAACAAGGATCTAAAATTGTTTTGGCGATCGGACGAGTTTGGGTTTTGGACGATGGTGCCGGTGGAATTTAAAATCTGACGGGACTTGGAAATATTTCGGTCGAAAGGTGTTTTTCGCTTTTTTCTCGAAAACGAGCGCGACGACCGCGGTCGAATCATTAATGTAATACGTTCGCAATGCAACGAGGAACAAGGATCCAAAATTGTTTTGGCGATCGAATGAGTTTGGGTTTTGGACGATGGTGCCGGTGGACTTTGAGATCTGACGGTACTTAGAAATATTTCGGACCGAAAGGTGTTTTTCGCGTTTTTCTCGAAAACGAGCGCGACGACCGCGGTCGAACCATTAATGTAATACGTTCGCAATGCAACGAGGAACATGCATCTAAAATTGTTTTGGCGATCGGACGAGTTTGGGTATTGGACGATCGTGCCGGTGGACTTTTGAGATCTGACGGGACTTAGAAATATTTCGGACCGGAAGGTGTTTTTCGCGTTTCTCTCGAAAACGAGCGCGACGACCGCGGTCGAACCATTAATGTAATACGTTCGCAATGCAACGAGGAACAAGGATCTATAATTGTTTTGTCGATCTGACGAGTTTGGGTTTTGGACGATGGTGCCGGTGGTCTTTTAGATCTGACGGGACTCGGAAATATTTCGGACCGAAAGGTGTTTTTCGCGTTTCTCTCGAAAACGAGCGCGACGACCGCGGTCGAACCATTAATGTAATACGTTCGCAATGCAACGAGGGACAAGTATCTATAATTGTTTTGGCGATCGGACGAGTTTGGGTTTTGGACGATGGTGCCGGTGGACTTCAAGATCTGACGGGACTTAGAAATATTTCGGACCGAAATGTGTTTTTCGCGTTTTTCTCGAAACGAGCACGACGACCGCGGTCGAACCATTAATGTAATACGTTCGCAATGCAACGAGGAACAAGGATCTATAATTGTTTTGTCGATCTGACGAGTTTGGGTTTTGGACGATGGTGCCGGTGGAATTTGAAATCTGACGGGACTTGGAAATATTTCCGACCGAAAGGTGTTTTTCGCTTTTTTCTCGAAAACGAGCGCGACGACCGCGGTCGAATCATTAATGTAATACGTTCGCAATGCAACGAGGAACAAGGATCTATAATTGTTTTGGCGATCGGACGAGTTTGGGTATTGGACGATCGTGCCGGTGGACTTTTGAGATCTGACGGGACTTAGAAATATTTCGGACCGGAAGGTGTTTTTCGCGTTTCTCTCGAAAACGAGCGCGACGACCGCGGTCGAACCATTAATGTAATACGTTCGCAATGCAACGAGGAACAAGGATCTATAATTGTTTTGTCGATCTGACGAGTTTGGGTTTTGGACGATGGTGCCGGTGGTCTTTTAGATCTGACGGGACTCGGAAATATTTCGGACCGAGAGGTGTTTTTCGCGTTTTTCTCGAAAACGAGCGCGACGACCGCGGTCGAACCATTAATGTAATACGTTCGCAATGCAACGAGGAACAAGGATCTATAATTGTTTTTTCGATCGGACGAGTTTGGGTTTTGGACGATGGTGCCGGTGGACTTTTAGATCTGACGGGACTTAGAAATATTTCGGACCGAAAGGTGTTTTTCGCTTTTTCTCGAAAACGAGCGCGACGACCGCGGTCGAACCATTAATGTAATTCGTTCGCAATGCAACGAGGAACAAGGATCCAAAATTGTTTTGGCGATCGGACGAGTTTGGGTTTTGGACGATGGTGCCGGTGGAATTGGAAATCTGACGGGACTTAAAAATATTTCGGATCGAAAGGTGTTTTTCGCGTTTTTCTCGAAAACGAGCGCGACGACCGCGGTCGAACCGTTAATGTAATACGTTCGCAATGCAACGAGGAACAAGGATCTAAAATTGTTTTGGCGATCGGACGAGTTTGGGTTTTGGACGATGGTGCCGGTGGAATTTAAAATCTGACGGGACTTGGAAATATTTCGGACCGAAAGGTGTTTTTCGCTTTTTTCTCGAAAACGAGCGCGACGACCGCGGTCGAATCATTAATGTAATACGTTCGCAATGCAACGAGGAACAAGGATCCAAAATTGTTTTGGCGATCGAATGAGTTTGGGTTTTGGACGATGGTGCCGGTGGACTTTGAGATCTGACGGGACTTAGAAATATTTCGGACCGAAATGTGTTTTTCGCGTTTTTCTCGAAACGAGCACGACGACCGCGGTCGAACCATTAATGTAATACGTTCGCAATGCAACGAGGAACAAGGATCTATAATTGTTTTGTCGATCTGACGAGTTTGGGTTTTGGACGATGGTGCCGGTGGTCTTTTAGATCTGACGGGACTTAGAAATATTTCGGACCGAAAGGTGTTTTTCGCGTTTTTCTCGAAAACGAGCGCGACGACCGCGGTCGAACCATTAATGTAATACGTTCGCAATGCAACGAGGAACATGCATCTAAAATTGTTTTGGCGATCGGACGAGTTTGGGTATTGGACGATCGTGCCGGTGGTCTTTTAGATCTGACGGGACTTGGAAATATTTCGGACCGAGAGGTGTTTTTCGCGTTTTTCTCGAAAACGAGCGCGACGACCGCGGTCGAACCATTAATGTAATACGTTCGCAATGCAACGAGGAACAAGGATCTAAAATTGTTTTGGCGATCGGACGAGTATGGGTTTTAGACGATGGTGCCGGTGGACTTCGAGATCTGACGGGACTTAGAAACATTTCGGATCGAAAGGTGTTTTTCGCGTTTTTCTCGAAAACGAGCGCGACGACCGCGGTCGAACCATTAATGTAATACGTTCGCAATGCAACGAGGAACAAGGATCCAAAATTGTTTTGGCGATCGGACGAGTTTGGGTTTTGGACGATGGTGGCGGTGGACTTTGAGATCTGACGGGACTTAGAAATATTTCGGACCGAGAGGTGTTTTTCGCTTTTTTCTCGAAAACGAGCGCGACGACCGCGGTCGAATCATTAATGTAATACGTTCGCAATGCAACGAGGAACAAGGATCCAAAATTGTTTTGGCGATCGAATGAGTTTGGGTTTTGGACGATGGTGCCGGTGGACTTTGAGATCTGACGGGACTTAGAAATATTTCGGACCGAAAGGTGTTTTTCGCGTTTTTCTCGAAAACGAGCGCGACGACCGCGGTCGAACCATTAATGTAATACGTTCGCAATGCAACGAGGAACATGCATCTAAAATTGTTTTGGCGATCGGACGAGTTTGGGTATTGGACGATCGTGCCGGTGGACTTTGAGATCTGACGGGACTTAGAAATATTTCGGATCGAAAGGTGTTTTTCGCGTTTTTCTCGAAAACGAGCGCGACGACCGCGGTCGAATCATTAATGTAATACGTTCGCAATGCAACGAGGAACAAGGATCCAAAATTGTTTTGGCGATCGAATGAGTTTGGGTTTTGGACGATGGTGCCGGTGGACTTTGAGATCTGACGGGACTTAGAAATATTTCGGACCGAAAGGTGTTTTTCGCGTTTTTCTCGAAAACGAGCGCGACGACCGCGGTCGAACCATTAATGTAATACGTTCGCAATGCAACGAGGAACATGCATCTAAAATTGTTTTGGCGATCGGACGAGTTTGGGTATTGGACGATCGTGCCGGTGGACTTTGAGATCTGACGGGACTTAGAAATATTTCGGATCGAAAGGTGTTTTTCGCGTTTTTCTCGAAAACGAGCGCGCCGAACGCTGTCGAACCATTAATGTAATACGTTCGCAATGCAACGAGGAACAAGGATCCAGAATTGTTTTGGCGATCGGACGAGTTTGGGTTTTGGACGATGGTGCCGGTGGACTTTTAGATCTGACGGGACTTAGAAATATTTCGGAACGAAAGGTGTTTTTCGCGTTTTTCTCGAAAACGAGCGCGACGACCGCGGTCGAACCATTAATGTAATACGTTCGCAATGCAACGAGGAACAAGGAACTAAAATTGTTTTGGCGATCGGACGAGTTTGGGTTTTGGACGATGGTGCCGGTGGACTTTGAGATCTGACGGGACTTAGAAATATTTCGGACCGAAAGGTGTTTTTCGCGTTTCTCTCGAAAACGAGCGCGACGACCGCGGTCGAACCATTAATGTAATACGTTCGCAATGCAACGAGGAACAAGGATCCAAAATTGTTTTGGCGATCGGACGAGTTTGGGTTTTGGACGATGGTGCCGGTGGACTTTGAGATCTGACGGGACTTAGAAATATTTCGGAACGAAAGGTGTTTTTCGCTTTTTTCTCGAAAACGAGCGCGACGACCGCGGTCGAACCATTAATGTAATACGTTCGCAATGCAACGAGGGACAAGTATCTATAATTGTTTTGGCGATCGGACGAGTTTGGGTTTTGGACGATGGTGCCGGTGGACTTTGAGATCTGACGGGACTTAGAAATATTTCGGACCGAAATGTGTTTTTCGCGTTTTTCTCGAAACGAGCACGACGACCGCGGTCGAACCATTAATGTAATTCGTTCGCAATGCAACGAGGAACAAGGATCTAAAATTGTTTTGGCGATCGGACGAGTTTGGGTTTTGGACGATGGTGCCGGTGGAATTTAAAATCTGACGGGACTTGGAAATATTTCGGACCGAAAGGTGTTTTTCGCTTTTTTCTCGAAAACGAGCGCGACGACCGCGGTCGAATCATTAATGTAATACGTTCGCAATGCAACGAGGAACAAGGATCCAAAATTGTTTTGGCGATCGAATGAGTTTGGGTTTTGGACGATGGTGCCGGTGGACTTTGAGATCTGACGGTACTTAGAAATATTTCGGACCGAAAGGTGTTTTTCGCGTTTTTCTCGAAAACGAGCGCGACGACCGCGGTCGAACCATTAATGTAATACGTTCGCAATGCAACGAGGAACATGCATCTAAAATTGTTTTGGCGATCGGACGAGTTTGGGTATTGGACGATCGTGCCGGTGGACTTTTGAGATCTGACGGGACTTAGAAATATTTCGGACCGGAAGGTGTTTTTCGCGTTTCTCTCGAAAACGAGCGCGACGACCGCGGTCGAACCATTAATGTAATACGTTCGCAATGCAACGAGGAACAAGGATCTATAATTGTTTTGTCGATCTGACGAGTTTGGGTTTTGGACGATGGTGCCGGTGGTCTTTTAGATCTGACGGGACTCGGAAATATTTCGGACCGAGAGGTGTTTTTCGCGTTTTTCTCGAAAACGAGCGCGACGACCGCGGTCGAACCATTAATGTAATACGTTCGCAATGCAACGAGGAACAAGGATCTAAAATTGTTTTGGCGATCGGACGAGTTTGGGTTTTGGACGATGGTGCCGGTGGAATTTGAAATCTGACGGGACTTGGAAATATTTCGGACCGTAAGGTGTTTTTCGCTTTTTTCTCGAAAACGAGCGCGACGACCGCGGTCGAATCATTAATGTAATACGTTCGCAATGCAACGAGGAACAAGGATCCAAAATTGTTTTGGCGATCGGACGAGTTTGGGTTTTGGACGATGGTGCCGGTGGACTTTGAGATCTGACGGGACTTTGAAATATTTCGGATCGAAAGGTGTTTTTCGCGTTTTTCTCGAAAACGAGCGCGCCGAACGCTGTCGAACCATTAATGTAATACGTTCGCAATGCAACGAGGAACAAGGATCTAAAATTGTTTTGGCGATCGGACGAGTATGGGTTTTAGACGATGGTGCCGGTGGACTTTGAGATCTGACGGGACTTAGAAATATTTCGGACCGAAAGGTGTTTTTCGCGTTTCTCTCGAAAACGAGCGCGACGACCGCGGTCGAACCATTAATGTAATACGTTCGCAATGCAACGAGGAACATGCATCTAAAATTGTTTTGGCGATCGGACGAGTTTGGGTATTGGACGATCGTGCCGGTGGACTTTGAGATCTGACGGGACTTAGAAATATTTCGGACCGAAAGGTGTTTTTCGCGTTTCTCTCGAAAACGAGCGCGACGACCGCGGTCGAACCATTAATGTAATACGTTCGCAATGCAACGAGGGACAAGTATCTATAATTGTTTTGGCGATCGGACGAGTTTGGGTTTTGGACGATGGTGCCGGTGGACTTTGAGATCTGACGGGACTTAGAAATATTTCGGAACGAAAGGTGTTTTTCGCTTTTTTCTCGAAAACGAGCGCGACGACCGCGGTCGAACCATTAATGTAATACGTTCGCAATGCAACGAGGGACAAGTATCTATAATTGTTTTGGCGATCGGACGAGTTTGGGTTTTGGACGATGGTGCCGGTGGACTTTGAGATCTGACGGGACTTGGAAATATTTCGGACCGAAAGGTGTTTTTCGCTTTTTTCTCGAAAACGAGCGCGACGACCGCGGTCGAATCATTAATGTAATACGTTCGCAATGCAACGAGGAACAAGGATCCAAAATTGTTTTGGCGATCGAATGAGTTTGGGTTTTGGACGATGGTGCCGGTGGACTTTGAGATCTGACGGTACTTAGAAATATTTCGGACCGAAAGGTGTTTTTCGCGTTTTTCTCGAAAACGAGCGCGACGACCGCGGTCGAACCATTAATGTAATACGTTCGCAATGCAACGAGGAACATGCATCTAAAATTGTTTTGGCGATCGGACGAGTTTGGGTATTGGACGATCGTGCCGGTGGACTTTTGAGATCTGACGGGACTTAGAAATATTTCGGACCGGAAGGTGTTTTTCGCGTTTCTCTCGAAAACGAGCGCGACGACCGCGGTCGAACCATTAATGTAATACGTTCGCAATGCAACGAGGAACAAGGATCTATAATTGTTTTGTCGATCTGACGAGTTTGGGTTTTGGACGATGGTGCCGGTGGTCTTTTAGATCTGACGGGACTCGGAAATATTTCGGACCGAGAGGTGTTTTTCGCGTTTTTCTCGAAAACGAGCGCGACGACCGCGGTCGAACCATTAATGTAATACGTTCGCAATGCAACGAGGAACAAGGATCTAAAATTGTTTTGGCGATCGGACGAGTTTGGGTTTTGGACGATGGTGCCGGTGGAATTTGAAATCTGACGGGACTTGGAAATATTTCGGACCGTAAGGTGTTTTTCGCTTTTTTCTCGAAAACGAGCGCGACGACCGCGGTCGAATCATTAATGTAATACGTTCGCAATGCAACGAGGAACAAGGATCCAAAATTGTTTTGGCGATCGGACGAGTTTGGGTTTTGGACGATGGTGCCGGTGGACTTTGAGATCTGACGGGACTTTGAAATATTTCGGATCGAAAGGTGTTTTTCGCGTTTTTCTCGAAAACGAGCGCGCCGAACGCTGTCGAACCATTAATGTAATACGTTCGCAATGCAACGAGGAACAAGGATCTAAAATTGTTTTGGCGATCGGACGAGTATGGGTTTTAGACGATGGTGCCGGTGGACTTTGAGATCTGACGGGACTTAGAAATATTTCGGACCGAAAGGTGTTTTTCGCGTTTCTCTCGAAAACGAGCGCGACGACCGCGGTCGAACCATTAATGTAATACGTTCGCAATGCAACGAGGAACATGCATCTAAAATTGTTTTGGCGATCGGACGAGTTTGGGTATTGGACGATCGTGCCGGTGGACTTTGAGATCTGACGGGACTTAGAAATATTTCGGACCGAAAGGTGTTTTTCGCGTTTCTCTCGAAAACGAGCGCGACGACCGCGGTCGAACCATTAATGTAATACGTTCGCAATGCAACGAGGGACAAGTATCTATAATTGTTTTGGCGATCGGACGAGTTTGGGTTTTGGACGATGGTGCCGGTGGACTTTGAGATCTGACGGGACTTAGAAATATTTCGGACCGAAATGTGTTTTTCGCGTTTTTCTCGAAACGAGCACGACGACCGCGGTCGAACCATTAATGTAATACGTTCGCAATGCAACGAGGAACAAGGATCTATAATTGTTTTGTCGATCGGACGAGTTTGGGTTTTGGACGATGGTGCCGGTGGACTTTGAGATCTGACGGGACTTAGAAATATTTCGGACCGAAATGTGTTTTTCGCGTTTTTCTCGAAACGAGCACGACGACCGCGGTCGAACCATTAATGTAATACGTTCGCAATGCAACGAGGAACAAGGATCTATAATTGTTTTGTCGATCGGACGAGTTTGGGTTTTGGACGATGGTGCCGGTGGACTTTTAGATCTGACGGGACTTAGAAATATTTCGGACCGAAAGGTGTTTTTCGCGTTTCTCTCGAAAACGAGCGCGACGACCGCGGTCGAACCATTAATGTAATACGTTCGCAATGCAACGAGGGACAGGGATCTATAATTGTTTTGGCGATCGGACGAGTTTGGGTTTTGGACGATGGTGCCGGTGGACTTTGAGATCTGACGGGACATAGAAATATTTCGGACCGAAAGGTGTTTTTCGCTTTTTCTCGAAAACGAGCGCGACGACCGCGGTCGAAACATTAATGTAATACGTTCGCAATGCAACGAGGAACAAGGATCCAAAATTGTTTTGGCGATCGGACGAGTTTTGGTTTTGGACGATGGTGCCGGTGGACTTTTAGATCTGACGGGACTTAGAAATATTTCGGACCGAAAGGTGTTTTTCGCGTTTCTCTCGAAAACGAGCGCGACGACCGCGGTCGAACCATTAATGTAATACGTTCGCAATGCAACGAGGGACAAGTATCTATAATTGTTTTGGCGATCGGACGAGTTTGGGTTTTGGACGATGGTGCCGGTGGACTTCAAGATCTGACGGGACTTAGAAATATTTCGGACCGAAATGTGTTTTTCGCGTTTTTCTCGAAACGAGCACGACGACCGCGGTCGAACCATTAATGTAATACGTTCGCAATGCAACGAGGAACAAGGATCTATAATTGTTTTTTCGATCGGACGAGTTTGGGTTTTGGACGATGGTGCCGGTGGACTTTTAGATCTGACGGGACTTAGAAATATTTCGGACCGAAAGGTGTTTTTCGCGTTTCTCTCGAAAACGAGCGCGACGACCGCGGTCGAACCATTAATGTAATACGTTCGCAATGCAACGAGGGACAGGGATCTATAATTGTTTTGGCGATCGGACGAGTTTGGGTTTTGGACGATGGTGCCGGTGGACTTTGAGATCTGACGGGACATAGAAATATTTCGGACCGAAAGGTGTTTTTCGCTTTTTCTCGAAAACGAGCGCGACGACCGCGGTCGAACCATTAATGTAATACGTTCGCAATGCAACGAGGAACAAGGATCCAAAATTGTTTTGGCGATCGGACGAGTTTGGGTTTTGGACGATGGTGCCGGTGGACTTTTAGATCTGACGGGACTTAGAAATATTTCGGAACGAAAGGTGTTTTTCGCGTTTTTCTCGAAAACGAGCGCGACGACCGCGGTCGAACCATTAATGTAATACGTTCGCAATGCAACGAGGGACAAGTATCTATAATTGTTTTGGCGATCGGACGAGTTTGGGTTTTGGACGATGGTGCCGGTGGACTTCAAGATCTGACGGGACTTAGAAATATTTCGGACCGAAATGTGTTTTTCGCGTTTTTCTCGAAACGAGCACGACGACCGCGGTCGAACCATTAATGTAATACGTTCGCAATGCAACGAGGAACAAGGATCTATAATTGTTTTGTCGATCTGACGAGTTTGGGTTTTGGACGATGGTGCCGGTGGAATTTGAAATCTGACGGGACTTGGAAATATTTCCGACCGAAAGGTGTTTTTCGCTTTTTTCTCGAAAACGAGCGCGACGACCGCGGTCGAATCATTAATGTAATACGTTCGCAATGCAACGAGGAACAAGGATCTATAATTGTTTTGTCGATCGGACGAGTTTGGGTTTTGGACGATGGTGCCGGTGGACTTTGAGATCTGACGGGACTTAGAAATATTTCGGACCGAAATGTGTTTTTCGCGTTTTTCTCGAAACGAGCACGACGACCGCGGTCGAACCATTAATGTAATACGTTCGCAATGCAACGAGGAACAAGGATCTATAATTGTTTTGTCGATCGGACGAGTTTGGGTTTTGGACGATGGTGCCGGTGGACTTTTAGATCTGACGGGACTTAGAAATATTTCGGACCGAAAGGTGTTTTTCGCTTTTTCTCGAAAACGAGCGCGACGACCGCGGTCGAACCATTAATGTAATTCGTTCGCAATGCAACGAGGAACAAGGATCCAAAATTGTTTTGGCGATCGGACGAGTTTGGGTTTTGGACGATGGTGCCGGTGGACTTTTAGATCTGACGGGACTTAGAAATATTTCGGAACGAAAGGTGTTTTTCGCGTTTTTCTCGAAAACGAGCGCGACGACCGCGGTCGAACCATTAATGTAATACGTTCGCAATGCAACGAGGAACAAGGAACTAAAATTGTTTTGGCGATCGGACGAGTTTGGGTTTTGGACGATGGTGCCGGTGGACTTTGAGACCTGACGGGACTTTGAAATATTTCGGATCGAAAGGTGTTTTTCGCGTTTTTCTCGAAAACGAGCGCGCCGAACGCTGTCGAACCATTAATGTAATACGTTCGCAATGCAACGAGGAACAAGGATCTAAAATTGTTTTGGCGATCGGACGAGTATGGGTTTTAGACGATGGTGCCGGTGGACTTTGAGATCTGACGGGACTTAGAAATATTTCGGACCGAAAGGTGTTTTTCGCGTTTCTCTCGAAAACGAGCGCGACGACCGCGGTCGAACCATTAATGTAATACGTTCGCAATGCAACGAGGAACATGCATCTAAAATTGTTTTGGCGATCGGACGAGTTTGGGTATTGGACGATCGTGCCGGTGGACTTTGAGATCTGACGGGACTTAGAAATATTTCGGACCGAAAGGTGTTTTTCGCTTTTTTCTCGAAAACGAGCGCGACGACCGCGGTCGAACCATTAATGTAATACGTTCGCAATGCAACGAGGAACAAGGATCCAAAATTGTTTTGGCGATCGGACGAGTTTGGGTTTTGGACGATGGTGCCGGTGGACTTTGAGATCTGACGATATATAGAAATATTTCGGACCGAATGCTGTTTTCCGCGTTTTTCTCGAAAACGAGCGCGACGACCGCGGTCGAACCATTAATGTAATACGTTCGCAATGCAACGAGGAACAAGGATCCAAAATTGTTTTGGCGATCGGACGAGTTTGGGCTTTGGACGATGGTGCCGGTGGACTTTTAGATCTGACGGGACTTAGAAATATTTCGGACCGAAAGGTGTTTTTCGCGTTTCTCTCGAAAACGAGCGCGACGACCGCGGTCGAACCATTAATGTAATACGTTCGCAATGCAACGAGGGACAAGTATCTATAATTGTTTTGGCGATCGGACGAGTTTGGGTTTTGGACGATGGTGCCGGTGGACTTTGAGATCTGACGGGACTTAGAAATATTTCGGACCGAAATGTGTTTTTCGCGTTTTTCTCGAAACGAGCACGACGACCGCGGTCGAACCATTAATGTAATACGTTCGCAATGCAACGAGGAACAAGGATCTATAATTGTTTTGTCGATCGGACGAGTTTGGGTTTTGGACGATGGTGCCGGTGGACTTTTAGATCTGACGGGACTTAGAAATATTTCGGACCGAAAGGTGTTTTTCGCGTTTCTCTCGAAAACGAGCGCGACGACCGCGGTCGAACCATTAATGTAATACGTTCGCAATGCAACGAGGGACAGGGATCTATAATTGTTTTGGCGATCGGACGAGTTTGGGTTTTGGACGATGGTGCCGGTGGACTTTGAGATCTGACGGGACATAGAAATATTTCGGACCGAAAGGTGTTTTTCGCTTTTTCTCGAAAACGAGCGCGACGACCGCGGTCGAAACATTAATGTAATACGTTCGCAATGCAACGAGGAACAAGGATCCAAAATTGTTTTGGCGATCGGACGAGTTTTGGTTTTGGACGATGGTGCCGGTGGACTTTTAGATCTGACGGGACTTAGAAATATTTCGGACCGAAAGGTGTTTTTCGCGTTTCTCTCGAAAACGAGCGCGACGACCGCGGTCGAACCATTAATGTAATACGTTCGCAATGCAACGAGGGACAAGTATCTATAATTGTTTTGGCGATCGGACGAGTTTGGGTTTTGGACGATGGTGCCGGTGGACTTTGAGATCTGACGGGACTTAGAAATATTTCGGACCGAAATGTGTTTTTCGCGTTTTTCTCGAAACGAGCACGACGACCGCGGTCGAACCATTAATGTAATACGTTCGCAATGCAACGAGGAACAAGGAACTAAAATTGTTTTGGCGATCGGACGAGTTTGGGTTTTGGACGATGGTGCCGGTGGACTTTGAGATCTGACGGGACTTTGAAATATTTCGGATCGAAAGGTGTTTTTCGCGTTTTTCTCGAAAACGAGCGCGCCGAACGCTGTCGAACCATTAATGTAATACGTTCGCAATGCAACGAGGAACAAGGATCTAAAATTGTTTTGGCGATCGGACGAGTATGGGTTTTAGACGATGGTGCCGGTGGACTTCGAGATCTGACGGGACTTAGAAATATTTCGGACCGAAAGGTGTTTTTCGCGTTTCTCTCGAAAACGAGCGCGACGACCGCGGTCGAACCATTAATGTAATACGTTCGCAATGCAACGAGGGACAAGTATCTATAATTGTTTTGGCGATCGGACGAGTTTGGGTTTTGGACGATGGTGCCGGTGGACTTTGAGATCTGACGGGACTTAGAAATATTTCGGACCGAAATGTGTTTTTCGCGTTTTTCTCGAAACGAGCACGACGACCGCGGTCGAACCATTAATGTAATACGTTCGCAATGCAACGAGGAACAAGGATCTATAATTGTTTTGTCGATCGGACGAGTTTGGGTTTTGGACGATGGTGCCGGTGGAATTTTAGATCTGACGGGACTTAGAAATATTTCGGACCGAAAGGTGTTTTTCGCGTTTCTCTCGAAAACGAGCGCGACGACCGCGGTCGAACCATTAATGTAATACGTTCGCAATGCAACGAGGGACAGGGATCTATAATTGTTTTGGCGATCGGACGAGTTTGGGTTTTGGGCGATGGTGCCGGTGGACTTTGAGATCTGACGGGACATAGAAATATTTCGGACCGAAAGGTGTTTTTCGCTTTTTCTCGAAAACGAGCGCGACGACCGCGGTCGAACCATTAATGTAATACGTTCGCAATGCAACGAGGAACAAGGATCCAAAATTGTTTTGGCGATCGGAGGAGTTTGGGTTTTGGACGATGGTGCCGGTGGACTTTTAGATCTGACGGGACTTAGAAATATTTCGGAACGAAAGGTGTTTTTCGCGTTTTTCTCGAAAACGAGCGCGACGACCGCGGTCGAACCATTAATGTAATACGTTCGCAATGCAACGAGGGACAAGTATCTATAATTGTTTTGGCGATCGGACGAGTTTGGGTTTTGGACGATGGTGCCGGTGGACTTCAAGATCTGACGGGACTTAGAAATATTTCGGACCGAAATGTGTTTTTCGCGTTTTTCTCGAAACGAGCACGACGACCGCGGTCGAACCATTAATGTAATACGTTCGCAATGCAACGAGGAACAAGGATCTATAATTGTTTTGTCGATCGGACGAGTTTGGGTTTTGGACGATGGTGCCGGTGGACTTTGAGATCTGACGGGACTTAGAAATATTTCGGACCGAAAGGTGTTTTTCGCGTTTTTCTCGAAAACGAGCGCGACGACCGCGGTCGAACCATTAATGTAATACGTTCGCAATGCAACGAGGAACAAGGAACTAAAATTGTTTTGGCGATCGGACGAGTTTGGGTTTTGGACGATGGTGCCGGTGGACTTTGAGATCTGACGGGACTTTGAAATATTTCGGATCGAAAGGTGTTTTTCGCGTTTTTCTCGAAAACGAGCGCGCCGAACGCTGTCGAACCATTAATGTAATACGTTCGCAATGCAACGAGGAACAAGGATCTAAAATTGTTTTGGCGATCGGACGAGTATGGGTTTTAGACGATGGTGCCGGTGGACTTCGAGATCTGACGGGACTTAGAAATATTTCGGACCGAAAGGTGTTTTTCGCGTTTCTCTCGAAAACGAGCGCGACGACCGCGGTCGAACCATTAATGTAATACGTTCGCAATGCAACGAGGGACAAGTATCTATAATTGTTTTGGCGATCGGACGAGTTTGGGTTTTGGACGATGGTGCCGGTGGACTTCAAGATCTGACGGGACTTAGAAATATTTCGGATCGAAAGGTGCTTTTCGCGTTTTTCTCGAAAACGAGCGCGACGACCGCGGTCGAATCATTAATGTAATACGTTCGCAATGCAACGAGGAACAAGGAACTAAAATTGTTTTGGCGATCGGACGCGTTTGGGTTTTGGACGATGGTGCCGGTGGACTTCAAGATCTGACGGGACTTAGAAATATTTCGGATCGAAAGGTGTTTTTCGCGTTTTTCTCGAAAACGAGCGCGACGACCGCGGTCGAATCATTAATGTAATACGTTCGCAATGCAACGAGGAACAAGGAACTAAAATTGTTTTGGCGATCGGACGAGTTTGGGTTTTGGACGATGGTGCCGGTGGACTTTGAGATCTGACGGGACTTTGAAATATTTCGGATCGAAAGGTGTTTTTCGCGTTTTTCTCGAAAACGAGCGCGCCGAACGCTGTCGAACCATTAATGTAATACGTTCGCAATGCAACGAGGAACAAGGATCTATAATTGTTTTGTCGATCTGACGAGTTTGGGTTTTGGACGATGGTGCCGGTGGAATTTGAAATCTGACGGGACTTGGAAATATTTCCGACCGAAAGGTGTTTTTCACTTTTTTCTCGAAAACGAGCGCGACGACCGCGGTCGAATCATTAATGTAATACGTTCGCAATGCAACGAGGAACAAGGATCTATAATTGTTTTGTCGATCGGACGAGTTTGGGTTTTGGACGATGGTGCCGGTGGACTTTGAGATCTGACGGGACTTAGAAATATTTCGGACCGAAATGTGTTTTTCGCGTTTTCCTCGAAACGAGCACGACGACCGCGGTCGAACCATTAATGTAATACGTTCGCAATGCAACGAGGAACAAGGATCTATAATTGTTTTGTCGATCGGACGAGTTTGGGTTTTGGACGATGGTGCCGGTGGACTTTTAGATCTGACGGGACTTAGAAATATTTCGGACCGAAAGGTGTTTTTCGCTTTTTCTCGAAAACGAGCGCGACGACCGCGGTCGAACCATTAATGTAATTCGTTCGCAATGCAACGAGGAACAAGGATCCAAAATTGTTTTGGCGATCGGACGAGTTTGGGTTTTGGACGATGGTGCCGGTGGACTTTTAGATCTGACGGGACTTAGAAATATTTCGGAACGAAAGGTGTTTTTCGCGTTTTTCTCGAAAACGAGCGCGACGACCGCGGTCGAACCATTAATGTAATACGTTCGCAATGCAACGAGGAACAAGGAACTAAAATTGTTTTGGCGATCGGACGAGTTTGGGATTTGGACGATGGTGCCGGTGGACTTTGAGATCTGACGGGACTTTGAAATATTTCGGATCGAAAGGTGTTTTTCGCGTTTTTCTCGAAAACGAGCGCGCCGAACGCTGTCGAACCATTAATGTAATACGTTCGCAATGCAACGAGGAACAAGGATCTAAAATTGTTTTGGCGATCGGACGAGTATGGGTTTTAGACGATGGTGCCGGTGGACTTCGAGATCTGACGGGACTTAGAAATATTTCGGACCGAAAGGTGTTTTTCGCGTTTCTCTCGAAAACGAGCGCGACGACCGCGGTCGAACCATTAATGTAATACGTTCGCAATGCAACGAGGGACAGGGATCTATAATTGTTTTGGCGATCGGACGAGTTTGGGTTTTGGGCGATGGTGCCGGTGGACTTTGAGATCTGACGGGACATAGAAATATTTCGGACCGAAAGGTGTTTTTCGCTTTTTCTCGAAAACGAGCGCGACGACCGCGGTCGAACCATTAATGTAATACGTTCGCAATGCAACGAGGAACAAGGATCCAAAATTGTTTTGGCGATCGGACGAGTTTGGGTTTTGGACGATGGTGCCGGTGGACTTTTAGATCTGACGGGACTTAGAAATATTTCGGAACGAAAGGTGTTTTTCGCGTTTTTCTCGAAAACGAGCGCGACGACCGCGGTCGAACCATTAATGTAATACGTTCGCAATGCAACGAGGGACAAGTATCTATAATTGTTTTGGCGATCGGACGAGTTTGGGTTTTGGACGATGGTGCCGGTGGACTTCAAGATCTGACGGGACTTAGAAATATTTCGGACCGAAATGTGTTTTTCGCGTTTCTCTCGAAAACGAGCGCGACGACCGCGGTCGAACCATTAATGTAATACGTTCGCAATGCAACGAGGAACAAGCATCTATAATTGTTTTGTCGATCGGACGAGTTTGGGTTTTGGACGATGGTGCCGGTGGACTTTGAGATCTGACGGGACTTAGAAATATTTCGGACCGAAATGTGTTTTTCGCGTTTTTCTCGAAACGAGCACGACGACCGCGGTCGAACCATTAATGTAATACGTTCGCAATGCAACGAGGAACAAGGATCTATAATTGTTTTGTCGATCGGACGAGTTTGGGTTTTGGACGATGGTGCCGGTGGACTTTTAGATCTGACGGGACTTAGAAATATTTCGGACCGAAAGGTGTTTTTCGCTTTTTCTCGAAAACGAGCGCGACGACCGCGGTCGAACCATTAATGTAATTCGTTCGCAATGCAACGAGGAACAAGGATCCAAAATTGTTTTGGCGATCGGACGAGTTTGGGTTTTGGACGATGGTGCCGGTGGACTTTGAGATCTGACGGGACTTAGAAATATTTCGGACCGAAAGGTGTTTTTCGCTTTTTTCTCGAAAACGAGCGCGACGACCGCGGTCGAACCATTAATGTAATACGTTCGCAATGCAACGAGGGACAGGGATCTATAATTGTTTTGGCGATCGGACGAGTTTGGGTTTTGGACGATGGTGCCGGTGGACTTTGAGATCTGACGGGACATAGAAATATTTCGGACCGAAAGGTGTTTTTCGCTTTTTCTCGAAAACGAGCGCGACGACCGCGGTCGAACCATTAATGTAATACGTTCGCAATGCAACGAGGAACAAGGATCCAAAATTGTTTTGGCGATCGGACGAGTTTGGGTTTTGGACGATGGTGCCGGTGGACTTTTAGATCTGACGGGACTTAGAAATATTTCGGAACGAAAGGTGTTTTTCGCGTTTTTCTCGAAAACGAGCGCGACGACCGCGGTCGAACCATTAATGTAATACGTTCGCAATGCAACGAGGAACAAGGAACTAAAATTGTTTTGGCGATCGGACGAGTTTGGGTTTTGGACGATGGTGCCGGTGGACTTTGAGATCTGACGGGACTTTGAAATATTTCGGATCGAAAGGTGTTTTTCGCGTTTTTCTCGAAAACGAGCGCGCCGAACGCTGTCGAACCATTAATGTAATACGTTCGCAATGCAACGAGGAACAAGGATCTAAAATTGTTTTGGCGATCGGACGAGTATGGGTTTTAGACGATGGTGCCGGTGGACTTCGAGATCTGACGGGACTTAGAAATATTTCGGATCGAAAGGTGTTTTTCGCGTTTTTCTCGAAAACGAGCGCGACGACCTCGGTCGAACCATTAATGTAATACGTTCGCAATGCAACGAGGGACAAGGATCTATAATTGTTTTGGCGATCGGACGAGTTTGGGTTTTGGACGATGGTGCCGGTGGACTTTGAGATCTGACGGGACTTAGAAATATTTCGGACCGAAAGGTGTTTTTCGCTTTTTTCTCGAAAACGAGCGCGACGACCGCGGTCGAACCATTAATGTAATACGTTCGCAATGCAACGAGGGACAGGGATCTATAATTGTTTTGGCGATCGGACGAGTTTGGGTTTTGGACGATGGTGCCGGTGGACTTTGAGATCTGACGGGACATAGAAATATTTCGGACCGAAAGGTGTTTTTCGCTTTTTCTCGAAAACGAGCGCGACGACCGCGGTCGAACCATTAATGTAATACGTTCGCAATGCAACGAGGAACAAGGATCCAAAATTGTTTTGGCGATCGGACGAGTTTGGGTTTTGGACGATGGTGCCGGTGGACTTTTAGATCTGACGGGACTTAGAAATATTTCGGAACGAAAGGTGTTTTTCGCGTTTTTCTCGAAAACGAGCGCGACGACCGCGGTCGAACCATTAATGTAATACGTTCGCAATGCAACGAGGAACAAGGAACTAAAATTGTTTTGGCGATCGGACGAGTTTGGGTTTTGGACGATGGTGCCGGTGGACTTTGAGATCTGACGGGACTTTGAAATATTTCGGATCGAAAGGTGTTTTTCGCGTTTTTCTCGAAAACGAGCGCGCCGAACGCTGTCGAACCATTAATGTAATACGTTCGCAATGCAACGAGGAACAAGGATCTAAAATTGTTTTGGCGATCGGACGAGTATGGGTTTTAGACGATGGTGCCGGTGGACTTCGAGATCTGACGGGACTTAGAAATATTTCGGATCGAAAGGTGTTTTTCGCGTTTTTCTCGAAAACGAGCGCGACGACCTCGGTCGAACCATTAATGTAATACGTTCGCAATGCAACGAGGGACAAGGATCTATAATTGTTTTGGCGATCGGACGAGTTTGGGTATTGGACGATGGTGCCGGTGGACTTCGAGATCTGACGGGACTTAGAAATATTTCGGACCGAAATGTGTTTTTCGCGTTTTTCTCGAAACGAGCACGACGACCGCGGTCGAACCATTAATGTAATACGTTCGCAATGCAACGAGGAACAAGGATCTATAATTGTTTTGTCGATCGGACGAGTTTGGGTTTTGGACGATGGTGCCGGTGGACTTTTAGATCTGACGGGACTTAGAAATATTTCGGACCGAAAGGTGTTTTTCGCGTTTTTCTCGAAAACGTGCGCGACGACCGCGGTCGAACCATTAATGTAATACGTTCGCAATGCAACGAGGGACAAGTATCTATAATTGTTTTGGCGATCGGACGAGTTTGGGTTTTGGACGATGGTGCCGGTGGACTTTTAGATCTGACGGGACTTAGAAATATTTCGGACCGAAAGGTGTTTTTCGCGTTTCTCTCGAAAACGAGCGCGACGACCGCGGTCGAACCATTAATGTAATACGTTCGCAATGCAACGAGGGACAAGTATCTATAATTGTTTTGGCGATCGGACGAGTTTGGGTTTTGGACGATGGTGCCGATGGACTTTGAGATCTGACGGGACTTAGAAATATTTCGGACCGAAATGTGTTTTTCGCGTTTTTCTCGAAACGAGCACGACGACCGCGGTCGAACCATTAATGTAATACGTTCGCATTGCAACGAGGAACAAGGATCTATAATTGTTTTGTCGATCGGACGAGTTTGGGTTTTGGACGATGGTGCCGGTGGACTTTTAGATCTGACGGGACTTAGAAATATTTCGGACCGAAAGGTGTGTTTCGCGTTTTTCTCGAAACGAGCACGACGACCGCGGTCGAACCATTAATGTAATACGTTCGCAATGCAACGAGGAACAAGGATCTATAATTGTTTTGTCGATCGGACGAGTTTGGGTTTTGGACGATGGTGCCGGTGGACTTTTAGATCTGACGGGACTTAGAAATATTTCGGACCGAAAGGTGTTTTTCGTTTTTTCTCGAAAACGAGCGCGACGACCGCGGTCGAACCATTAATGTAATTCGTTCGCAATGCAACGAGGAACAAGGATCCAAAATTGTTTTGGCGATCGGACGAGTTTGGGTTTTGGACGATAGTGCCGGTGGACTTTGAGATCTGACGGGACTTAGAAATATTTCGGACCGAAAGGTGTTTTTCGCTTTTTTCTCGAAAACGAGCGCGACGACCGCGGTCGAACCATTAATGTAATACGTTCGCAATGCAACGAGGGACAGGGATCTATAATTGTTTTGGCGATCGGACGAGTTTGGGTTTTGGACGATGGTGCCGGTGGACTTTGAGATCTGACGGGACATAGAAATATTTCGGATCGAAAGGTGTTTTTCGCTTTTTCTCGAAAACGAGCGCGACGACCGCGGTCGAACCATTAATGTAATACGTTCGCAATGCAACGAGGAACAAGGATCCAAAATTGTTTTGGCGATCGGACGAGTTTGGGTTTTGGACGATGGTGCCGGTGGACTTTTAGATCTGACGGGACTTAGAAATATTTCGGAACGAAAGGTGTTTTTCGCGTTTTTCTCGAAAACGAGCGCGACGACCGCGGTCGAACCATTAATGTAATACGTTCGCAATGCAACGAGGAACAAGGAACTAAAATTGTTTTGGCGATCGGACGCGTTTGGGTTTTGGACGATGGTGCCGGTGGACTTCAAGATCTGACGGGACTTAGAAATATTTCGGATCGAAAGGTGTTTTTCGCGTTTTTCTCGAAAACGAGCGCGACGACCGCGGTCGAATCATTAATGTAATACGTTCGCAATGCAACGAGGAACAAGGAACTAAAATTGTTTTGGCGATCGGACGAGTTTGGGTTTTGGACGATGGTGCCGGTGGACTTTGAGATCTGACGGGACTTTGAAATATTTCGGATCGAAAGGTGTTTTTCGCGTTTTTCTCGAAAACGAGCGCGCCGAACGCTGTCGAACCATTAATGTAATACGTTCGCAATGCAACGAGGAACAAGGATCTATAATTGTTTTGTCGATCTGACGAGTTTGGGTTTTGGACGATGGTGCCGGTGGAATTTGAAATCTGACGGGACTTGGAAATATTTCCGACCGAAAGGTGTTTTTCACTTTTTTCTCGAAAACGAGCGCGACGACCGCGGTCGAATCATTAATGTAATACGTTCGCAATGCAACGAGGAACAAGGATCTATAATTGTTTTGTCGATCGGACGAGTTTGGGTTTTGGACGATGGTGCCGGTGGACTTTGAGATCTGACGGGACTTAGAAATATTTCGGACCGAAATGTGTTTTTCGCGTTTTCCTCGAAACGAGCACGACGACCGCGGTCGAACCATTAATGTAATACGTTCGCAATGCAACGAGGAACAAGGATCTATAATTGTTTTGTCGATCGGACGAGTTTGGGTTTTGGACGATGGTGCCGGTGGACTTTTAGATCTGACGGGACTTAGAAATATTTCGGACCGAAAGGTGTTTTTCGCTTTTTCTCGAAAACGAGCGCGACGACCGCGGTCGAACCATTAATGTAATTCGTTCGCAATGCAACGAGGAACAAGGATCCAAAATTGTTTTGGCGATCGGACGAGTTTGGGTTTTGGACGATGGTGCCGGTGGACTTTTAGATCTGACGGGACTTAGAAATATTTCGGAACGAAAGGTGTTTTTCGCGTTTTTCTCGAAAACGAGCGCGACGACCGCGGTCGAACCATTAATGTAATACGTTCGCAATGCAACGAGGAACAAGGAACTAAAATTGTTTTGGCGATCGGACGAGTTTGGGATTTGGACGATGGTGCCGGTGGACTTTGAGATCTGACGGGACTTTGAAATATTTCGGATCGAAAGGTGTTTTTCGCGTTTTTCTCGAAAACGAGCGCGCCGAACGCTGTCGAACCATTAATGTAATACGTTCGCAATGCAACGAGGAACAAGGATCTAAAATTGTTTTGGCGATCGGACGAGTATGGGTTTTAGACGATGGTGCCGGTGGACTTCGAGATCTGACGGGACTTAGAAATATTTCGGACCGAAAGGTGTTTTTCGCGTTTCTCTCGAAAACGAGCGCGACGACCGCGGTCGAACCATTAATGTAATACGTTCGCAATGCAACGAGGGACAGGGATCTATAATTGTTTTGGCGATCGGACGAGTTTGGGTTTTGGGCGATGGTGCCGGTGGACTTTGAGATCTGACGGGACATAGAAATATTTCGGACCGAAAGGTGTTTTTCGCTTTTTCTCGAAAACGAGCGCGACGACCGCGGTCGAACCATTAATGTAATACGTTCGCAATGCAACGAGGAACAAGGATCCAAAATTGTTTTGGCGATCGGACGAGTTTGGGTTTTGGACGATGGTGCCGGTGGACTTTTAGATCTGACGGGACTTAGAAATATTTCGGAACGAAAGGTGTTTTTCGCGTTTTTCTCGAAAACGAGCGCGACGACCGCGGTCGAACCATTAATGTAATACGTTCGCAATGCAACGAGGGACAAGTATCTATAATTGTTTTGGCGATCGGACGAGTTTGGGTTTTGGACGATGGTGCCGGTGGACTTCAAGATCTGACGGGACTTAGAAATATTTCGGACCGAAATGTGTTTTTCGCGTTTCTCTCGAAAACGAGCGCGACGACCGCGGTCGAACCATTAATGTAATACGTTCGCAATGCAACGAGGAACAAGCATCTATAATTGTTTTGTCGATCGGACGAGTTTGGGTTTTGGACGATGGTGCCGGTGGACTTTGAGATCTGACGGGACTTAGAAATATTTCGGACCGAAAGGTGTTTTTCGCTTTTTTCTCGAAAACGAGCGCGACGACCGCGGTCGAACCATTAATGTAATACGTTCGCAATGCAACGAGGGACAGGGATCTATAATTGTTTTGGCGATCGGACGAGTTTGGGTTTTGGACGATGGTGCCGGTGGACTTTGAGATCTGACGGGACATAGAAATATTTCGGACCGAAAGGTGTTTTTCGCTTTTTCTCGAAAACGAGCGCGACGACCGCGGTCGAACCATTAATGTAATACGTTCGCAATGCAACGAGGAACAAGGATCCAAAATTGTTTTGGCGATCGGACGAGTTTGGGTTTTGGACGATGGTGCCGGTGGACTTTTAGATCTGACGGGACTTAGAAATATTTCGGAACGAAAGGTGTTTTTCGCGTTTTTCTCGAAAACGAGCGCGACGACCGCGGTCGAACCATTAATGTAATACGTTCGCAATGCAACGAGGAACAAGGAACTAAAATTGTTTTGGCGATCGGACGAGTTTGGGTTTTGGACGATGGTGCCGGTGGACTTTGAGATCTGACGGGACTTTGAAATATTTCGGATCGAAAGGTGTTTTTCGCGTTTTTCTCGAAAACGAGCGCGCCGAACGCTGTCGAACCATTAATGTAATACGTTCGCAATGCAACGAGGAACAAGGATCTAAAATTGTTTTGGCGATCGGACGAGTATGGGTTTTAGACGATGGTGCCGGTGGACTTCGAGATCTGACGGGACTTAGAAATATTTCGGATCGAAAGGTGTTTTTCGCGTTTTTCTCGAAAACGAGCGCGACGACCTCGGTCGAACCATTAATGTAATACGTTCGCAATGCAACGAGGGACAAGGATCTATAATTGTTTTGGCGATCGGACGAGTTTGGGTTTTGGACGATGGTGCCGGTGGACTTTGAGATCTGACGGGACTTAGAAATATTTCGGACCGAAAGGTGTTTTTCGCTTTTTTCTCGAAAACGAGCGCGACGACCGCGGTCGAACCATTAATGTAATACGTTCGCAATGCAACGAGGGACAGGGATCTATAATTGTTTTGGCGATCGGACGAGTTTGGGTTTTGGACGATGGTGCCGGTGGACTTTGAGATCTGACGGGACATAGAAATATTTCGGACCGAAAGGTGTTTTTCGCTTTTTCTCGAAAACGAGCGCGACGACCGCGGTCGAACCATTAATGTAATACGTTCGCAATGCAACGAGGAACAAGGATCCAAAATTGTTTTGGCGATCGGACGAGTTTGGGTTTTGGACGATGGTGCCGGTGGACTTCAAGATCTGACGGGACTTAGAAATATTTCGGACCGAAATGTGTTTTTCGCGTTTCTCTCGAAAACGAGCGCGACGACCGCGGTCGAACCATTAATGTAATACGTTCGCAATGCAACGAGGAACAAGCATCTATAATTGTTTTGTCGATCGGACGAGTTTGGGTTTTGGACGATGGTGCCGGTGGACTTTGAGATCTGACGGGACTTAGAAATATTTCGGACCGAAAGGTGTTTTTCGCTTTTTTCTCGAAAACGAGCGCGACGACCGCGGTCGAACCATTAATGTAATACGTTCGCAATGCAACGAGGGACAGGGATCTATAATTGTTTTGGCGATCGGACGAGTTTGGGTTTTGGACGATGGTGCCGGTGGACTTTGAGATCTGACGGGACATAGAAATATTTCGGACCGAAAGGTGTTTTTCGCTTTTTCTCGAAAACGAGCGCGACGACCGCGGTCGAACCATTAATGTAATACGTTCGCAATGCAACGAGGAACAAGGATCCAAAATTGTTTTGGCGATCGGACGAGTTTGGGTTTTGGACGATGGTGCCGGTGGACTTTTAGATCTGACGGGACTTAGAAATATTTCGGAACGAAAGGTGTTTTTCGCGTTTTTCTCGAAAACGAGCGCGACGACCGCGGTCGAACCATTAATGTAATACGTTCGCAATGCAACGAGGAACAAGGAACTAAAATTGTTTTGGCGATCGGACGAGTTTGGGTTTTGGACGATGGTGCCGGTGGACTTTGAGATCTGACGGGACTTTGAAATATTTCGGATCGAAAGGTGTTTTTCGCGTTTTTCTCGAAAACGAGCGCGCCGAACGCTGTCGAACCATTAATGTAATACGTTCGCAATGCAACGAGGAACAAGGATCTAAAATTGTTTTGGCGATCGGACGAGTATGGGTTTTAGACGATGGTGCCGGTGGACTTCGAGATCTGACGGGACTTAGAAATATTTCGGATCGAAAGGTGTTTTTCGCGTTTTTCTCGAAAACGAGCGCGACGACCTCGGTCGAACCATTAATGTAATACGTTCGCAATGCAACGAGGGACAAGGATCTATAATTGTTTTGGCGATCGGACGAGTTTGGGTTTTGGACGATGGTGCCGGTGGACTTTGAGATCTGACGGGACTTAGAAATATTTCGGACCGAAAGGTGTTTTTCGCTTTTTTCTCGAAAACGAGCGCGACGACCGCGGTCGAACCATTAATGTAATACGTTCGCAATGCAACGAGGGACAGGGATCTATAATTGTTTTGGCGATCGGACGAGTTTGGGTTTTGGACGATGGTGCCGGTGGACTTTGAGATCTGACGGGACATAGAAATATTTCGGACCGAAAGGTGTTTTTCGCTTTTTCTCGAAAACGAGCGCGACGACCGCGGTCGAACCATTAATGTAATACGTTCGCAATGCAACGAGGAACAAGGATCCAAAATTGTTTTGGCGATCGGACGAGTTTGGGTTTTGGACGATGGTGCCGGTGGACTTTTAGATCTGACGGGACTTAGAAATATTTCGGAACGAAAGGTGTTTTTCGCGTTTTTCTCGAAAACGAGCGCGACGACCGCGGTCGAACCATTAATGTAATACGTTCGCAATGCAACGAGGAACAAGGAACTAAAATTGTTTTGGCGATCGGACGAGTTTGGGTTTTGGACGATGGTGCCGGTGGACTTTGAGATCTGACGGGACTTTGAAATATTTCGGATCGAAAGGTGTTTTTCGCGTTTTTCTCGAAAACGAGCGCGCCGAACGCTGTCGAACCATTAATGTAATACGTTCGCAATGCAACGAGGAACAAGGATCTAAAATTGTTTTGGCGATCGGACGAGTATGGGTTTTAGACGATGGTGCCGGTGGACTTCGAGATCTGACGGGACTTAGAAATATTTCGGATCGAAAGGTGTTTTTCGCGTTTTTCTCGAAAACGAGCGCGACGACCTCGGTCGAACCATTAATGTAATACGTTCGCAATGCAACGAGGGACAAGGATCTATAATTGTTTTGGCGATCGGACGAGTTTGGGTATTGGACGATGGTGCCGGTGGACTTCGAGATCTGACGGGACTTAGAAATATTTCGGACCGAAATGTGTTTTTCGCGTTTTTCTCGAAACGAGCACGACGACCGCGGTCGAACCATTAATGTAATACGTTCGCAATGCAACGAGGAACAAGGATCTATAATTGTTTTGTCGATCGGACGAGTTTGGGTTTTGGACGATGGTGCCGGTGGACTTTTAGATCTGACGGGACTTAGAAATATTTCGGACCGAAAGGTGTTTTTCGCGTTTTTCTCGAAAACGTGCGCGACGACCGCGGTCGAACCATTAATGTAATACGTTCGCAATGCAACGAGGGACAAGTATCTATAATTGTTTTGGCGATCGGACGAGTTTGGGTTTTGGACGATGGTGCCGGTGGACTTTTAGATCTGACGGGACTTAGAAATATTTCGGACCGAAAGGTGTTTTTCGCGTTTCTCTCGAAAACGAGCGCGACGACCGCGGTCGAACCATTAATGTAATACGTTCGCAATGCAACGAGGGACAAGTATCTATAATTGTTTTGGCGATCGGACGAGTTTGGGTTTTGGACGATGGTGCCGATGGACTTTGAGATCTGACGGGACTTAGAAATATTTCGGACCGAAATGTGTTTTTCGCGTTTTTCTCGAAACGAGCACGACGACCGCGGTCGAACCATTAATGTAATACGTTCGCATTGCAACGAGGAACAAGGATCTATAATTGTTTTGTCGATCGGACGAGTTTGGGTTTTGGACGATGGTGCCGGTGGACTTTTAGATCTGACGGGACTTAGAAATATTTCGGACCGAAAGGTGTGTTTCGCGTTTTTCTCGAAACGAGCACGACGACCGCGGTCGAACCATTAATGTAATACGTTCGCAATGCAACGAGGAACAAGGATCTATAATTGTTTTGTCGATCGGACGAGTTTGGGTTTTGGACGATGGTGCCGGTGGACTTTTAGATCTGACGGGACTTAGAAATATTTCGGACCGAAAGGTGTTTTTCGTTTTTTCTCGAAAACGAGCGCGACGACCGCGGTCGAACCATTAATGTAATTCGTTCGCAATGCAACGAGGAACAAGGATCCAAAATTGTTTTGGCGATCGGACGAGTTTGGGTTTTGGACGATGGTGCCGGTGGACTTTGAGATCTGACGGGACTTAGAAATATTTCGGACCGAAAGGTGTTTTTCGCTTTTTTCTCGAAAACGAGCGCGACGACCGCGGTCGAACCATTAATGTAATACGTTCGCAATGCAACGAGGGACAGGGATCTATAATTGTTTTGGCGATCGGACGAGTTTGGGTTTTGGACGATGGTGCCGGTGGACTTTGAGATCTGACGGGACATAGAAATATTTCGGATCGAAAGGTGTTTTTCGCTTTTTCTCGAAAACGAGCGCGACGACCGCGGTCGAACCATTAATGTAATACGTTCGCAATGCAACGAGGAACAAGGATCCAAAATTGTTTTGGCGATCGGACGAGTTTGGGTTTTGGACGATGGTGCCGGTGGACTTTTAGATCTGACGGGACTTAGAAATATTTCGGAACGAAAGGTGTTTTTCGCGTTTTTCTCGAAAACGAGCGCGACGACCGCGGTCGAACCATTAATGTAATACGTTCGCAATGCAACGAGGAACAAGGAACTAAAATTGTTTTGGCGATCGGACGAGTTTGGGTTTTGGACGATGGTGCCGGTGGACTTTGAGATCTGACGGGACTTTGAAATATTTCGGATCGAAAGGTGTTTTTCGCGTTTTTCTCGAAAACGAGCGCGCCGAACGCTGTCGAACCATTAATGTAATACGTTCGCAATGCAACGAGGAACAAGGATCTAAAATTGTTTTGGCGATCGGACGAGTATGGGTTTTAGACGATGGTGCCGGTGGACTTCGAGATCTGACGGGACTTAGAAATATTTCGGATCGAAAGGTGTTTTTCGCGTTTTTCTCGAAAACGAGCGCGACGACCTCGGTCGAACCATTAATGTAATACGTTCGCAATGCAACGAGGGACAAGGATCTATAATTGTTTTGGCGATCGGACGAGTTTGGGTTTTGGACGATGGTGCCGGTGGACTTTGAGATCTGACGGGACTTAGAAATATTTCGGACCGAAAGGTGTTTTTCGCTTTTTTCTCGAAAACGAGCGCGACGACCGCGGTCGAACCATTAATGTAATACGTTCGCAATGCAACGAGGGACAGGGATCTATAATTGTTTTGGCGATCGGACGAGTTTGGGTTTTGGACGATGGTGCCGGTGGACTTTGAGATCTGACGGGACATAGAAATATTTCGGACCGAAAGGTGTTTTTCGCTTTTTCTCGAAAACGAGCGCGACGACCGCGGTCGAACCATTAATGTAATACGTTCGCAATGCAACGAGGAACAAGGATCCAAAATTGTTTTGGCGATCGGACGAGTTTGGGTTTTGGACGATGGTGCCGGTGGACTTTTAGATCTGACGGGACTTAGAAATATTTCGGAACGAAAGGTGTTTTTCGCGTTTTTCTCGAAAACGAGCGCGACGACCGCGGTCGAACCATTAATGTAATACGTTCGCAATGCAACGAGGAACAAGGAACTAAAATTGTTTTGGCGATCGGACGAGTTTGGGTTTTGGACGATGGTGCCGGTGGACTTTGAGATCTGACGGGACTTTGAAATATTTCGGATCGAAAGGTGTTTTTCGCGTTTTTCTCGAAAACGAGCGCGCCGAACGCTGTCGAACCATTAATGTAATACGTTCGCAATGCAACGAGGAACAAGGATCTAAAATTGTTTTGGCGATCGGACGAGTATGGGTTTTAGACGATGGTGCCGGTGGACTTCGAGATCTGACGGGACTTAGAAATATTTCGGATCGAAAGGTGTTTTTCGCGTTTTTCTCGAAAACGAGCGCGACGACCTCGGTCGAACCATTAATGTAATACGTTCGCAATGCAACGAGGGACAAGGATCTATAATTGTTTTGGCGATCGGACGAGTTTGGGTATTGGACGATGGTGCCGGTGGACTTCGAGATCTGACGGGACTTAGAAATATTTCGGACCGAAATGTGTTTTTCGCGTTTTTCTCGAAACGAGCACGACGACCGCGGTCGAACCATTAATGTAATACGTTCGCAATGCAACGAGGAACAAGGATCTATAATTGTTTTGTCGATCGGACGAGTTTGGGTTTTGGACGATGGTGCCGGTGGACTTTTAGATCTGACGGGACTTAGAAATATTTCGGACCGAAAGGTGTTTTTCGCGTTTTTCTCGAAAACGTGCGCGACGACCGCGGTCGAACCATTAATGTAATACGTTCGCAATGCAACGAGGGACAAGTATCTATAATTGTTTTGGCGATCGGACGAGTTTGGGTTTTGGACGATGGTGCCGGTGGACTTTTAGATCTGACGGGACTTAGAAATATTTCGGACCGAAAGGTGTTTTTCGCGTTTCTCTCGAAAACGAGCGCGACGACCGCGGTCGAACCATTAATGTAATACGTTCGCAATGCAACGAGGGACAAGTATCTATAATTGTTTTGGCGATCGGACGAGTTTGGGTTTTGGACGATGGTGCCGATGGACTTTGAGATCTGACGGGACTTAGAAATATTTCGGACCGAAATGTGTTTTTCGCGTTTTTCTCGAAACGAGCACGACGACCGCGGTCGAACCATTAATGTAATACGTTCGCATTGCAACGAGGAACAAGGATCTATAATTGTTTTGTCGATCGGACGAGTTTGGGTTTTGGACGATGGTGCCGGTGGACTTTTAGATCTGACGGGACTTAGAAATATTTCGGACCGAAAGGTGTGTTTCGCGTTTTTCTCGAAACGAGCACGACGACCGCGGTCGAACCATTAATGTAATACGTTCGCAATGCAACGAGGAACAAGGATCTATAATTGTTTTGTCGATCGGACGAGTTTGGGTTTTGGACGATGGTGCCGGTGGACTTTTAGATCTGACGGGACTTAGAAATATTTCGGACCGAAAGGTGTTTTTCGTTTTTTCTCGAAAACGAGCGCGACGACCGCGGTCGAACCATTAATGTAATTCGTTCGCAATGCAACGAGGAACAAGGATCCAAAATTGTTTTGGCGATCGGACGAGTTTGGGTTTTGGACGATGGTGCCGGTGGACTTTGAGATCTGACGGGACTTAGAAATATTTCGGACCGAAAGGTGTTTTTCGCTTTTTTCTCGAAAACGAGCGCGACGACCGCGGTCGAACCATTAATGTAATACGTTCGCAATGCAACGAGGGACAGGGATCTATAATTGTTTTGGCGATCGGACGAGTTTGGGTTTTGGACGATGGTGCCGGTGGACTTTGAGATCTGACGGGACATAGAAATATTTCGGATCGAAAGGTGTTTTTCGCTTTTTCTCGAAAACGAGCGCGACGACCGCGGTCGAACCATTAATGTAATACGTTCGCAATGCAACGAGGAACAAGGATCCAAAATTGTTTTGGCGATCGGACGAGTTTGGGTTTTGGACGATGGTGCCGGTGGACTTTTAGATCTGACGGGACTTAGAAATATTTCGGAACGAAAGGTGTTTTTCGCGTTTTTCTCGAAAACGAGCGCGACGACCGCGGTCGAACCATTAATGTAATACGTTCGCAATGCAACGAGGAACAAGGAACTAAAATTGTTTTGGCGATCGGACGAGTTTGGGTTTTGGACGATGGTGCCGGTGGACTTTGAGATCTGACGGGACTTTGAAATATTTCGGATCGAAAGGTGTTTTTCGCGTTTTTCTCGAAAACGAGCGCGCCGAACGCTGTCGAACCATTAATGTAATACGTTCGCAATGCAACGAGGAACAAGGATCTAAAATTGTTTTGGCGATCGGACGAGTATGGGTTTTAGACGATGGTGCCGGTGGACTTCGAGATCTGACGGGACTTAGAAATATTTCGGATCGAAAGGTGTTTTTCGCGTTTTTCTCGAAAACGAGCGCGACGACCTCGGTCGAACCATTAATGTAATACGTTCGCAATGCAACGAGGGACAAGGATCTATAATTGTTTTGGCGATCGGACGAGTTTGGGTATTGGACGATGGTGCCGGTGGACTTCGAGATCTGACGGGACTTAGAAATATTTCGGACCGAAATGTGTTTTTCGCGTTTTTCTCGAAACGAGCACGACGACCGCGGTCGAACCATTAATGTAATACGTTCGCAATGCAACGAGGAACAAGGATCTATAATTGTTTTGTCGATCGGACGAGTTTGGGTTTTGGACGATGGTGCCGGTGGACTTTTAGATCTGACGGGACTTAGAAATATTTCGGACCGAAAGGTGTTTTTCGCGTTTTTCTCGAAAACGTGCGCGACGACCGCGGTCGAACCATTAATGTAATACGTTCGCAATGCAACGAGGGACAAGTATCTATAATTGTTTTGGCGATCGGACGAGTTTGGGTTTTGGACGATGGTGCCGGTGGACTTTTAGATCTGACGGGACTTAGAAATATTTCGGACCGAAAGGTGTTTTTCGCTTTTTTCTCGAAAACGAGCGCGACGACCGCGGTCGAATCATTAATGTAATACGTTCGCAATGCAACGAGGAACAAGGATCTATAATTGTTTTGTCGATCGGACGAGTTTGGGTTTTGGACGATGGTGCCGGTGGACTTTTAGATCTGACGGGACTTAGAAATATTTCGGACCGAAAGGTGTTTTTCGCTTTTTCTCGAAAACGAGCGCGACGACCGCGGTCGAACCATTAATGTAATACGTTCGCAATGCAACGAGGAACAAGGTTCCAAAATTGTTTTGGCGATCGGACGAGTTTGGGTTTTGGACGATGGTGCCGGTGGACTTTTAGATCTGACGGGACTTAGAAATATTTCGGAACGAAAGGTGTTTTTCGCGTTTTTCTCGAAAACGAGCGCGACGACCGCGGTCGAACCATTAATGTAATTCGTTCGCAATGCAACGAGGAACAAGGATCCAAAATTGTTTTGGCGATCGGACGAGTTTGGGTTTTGGACGATGGTGCCGGTGGACTTTTAGATCTGACGGGACTTAGAAATATTTCGGAACGAAAGGTGTTTTTCGCGTTTTTCTCGAAAACGAGCGCGACGACCGCGGTCGAACCATTAATGTAATACGTTCGCAATGCAACGAGGAACAAGGAACTAAAATTGTTTTGGCGATCGGACGAGTTTGGGTTTTGGTCGATGGTGCCGGTGGACTTTGAGATCTGACGGGACTTTGAAATATTTCGGATCGAAAGGTGTTTTTCGCGTTTTTCTCGAAAACGAGCGCGCCGAACGCTGTCGAACCATTAATGTAATACGTTCGCAATGCAACGAGGAACAAGGATCTAAAATTGTTTTGGCGATCGGACGAGTATGGGTTTTAGACGATGGTGCCGGTGGACTTCGAGATCTGACGGGAGTTAGAAATATTTCGGACCGAAAGGTGTTTTTCGCGTTTCTCTCGAAAACGAGCGCGACGACCGCGGTCGAACCATTAATGTAATACGTTCGCAATGCAACGAGGGACAAGTATCTATAATTGTTTTGGCGATCGGACGAGTTTGGGTTTTGGACGATGGTGCCGGTGGACTTCAAGATCTGACGGGACTTAGAAATATTTCGGATCGAAAGGTGTTTTTCGCGTTTCTCTCGAAAACGAGCGCGACGACCGCGGTCGAATCATTAATGTAATACGTTCGCAATGCAACGAGGAACAAGGAACTAAAATTGTTTTGGCGATCGGACGAGTTTGGGTTTTGGACGATGGTGCCGGTGGACTTTGAGATCTGACGGGACTTTGAAATATTTCGGATCGAAAGGTGTTTTTCGCGTTTTTCTCGAAAACGAGCGCGCCGAACGCTGTCGAACCATTAATGTAATACGTTCGCAATGCAACGAGGAACAAGGATCTATAATTGTTTTGTCGATCTGACGAGTTTGGGTTTTGGACGATGGTGCCGGTGGTCTTTTAGATCTGACGGGACTTGGAAATATTTCGGACCGGGAGGTGTTTTTCGCGTTTTTCTCGAAAACGAGCGCGACGACCGCGGTCGAACCATTAATGTAATACGTTCGCAATGCAACGAGGAACAAGGATCTAAAATTGTTTTGGCGATCGGACGAGTTTGGGTTTTGGACGATGGTGCCGGTAGAATTTGAAATCTGACGGGACTTGGAAATATTTCCGACCGAAAGGTGTTTTTCGCTTTTTTCTCGAAAACGAGCGCGACGACCGCGGTCGAATCATTAATGTCATACGTTCGCAATGCAACGAGGAACAAGCATCTATAATTGTTTTGTCGATCGGACGAGTTTGGGTTTTGGACGATGGTGCCGGTGGACTTTGAGATCTGACGGGACTTAGAAATATTTCGGACCGAAATGTGTTTTTCGCGTTTTTCTCGAAACGAGCACGACGACCGCGGTCGAACCATTAATGTAATACGTTCGCAATGCAACGAGGAACAAGGATCTATAATTGTTTTGTCGATCGGACGAGTTTGGGTTTTGGACGATGGTGCCGGTGGACTTTGAGATCTGACGGGACTTAGAAATATTTCGGACCGAAATGTGTTTTTCGCGTTTTTCTCGAAACGAGCACGACGACCGCGGTCGAACCATTAATGTAATTCGTTCGCAATGCAACGAGGAACAAGGATCCAAAATTGTTTTGGCGATCGGACGAGTTTGGGTTTTGGACGATGGTGCCGGTGGACTTTTAGATCTGACGGGACTTAGAAATATTTCGGAACGAAAGGTGTTTTTCGCGTTTTTCTCGAAAACGAGCGCGACGACCGCGGTCGAACCATTAATGTAATACGTTCGCAATGCAACGAGGAACAAGGAACTAAAATTGTTTTGGCGATCGGACGAGTTTGGGTTTTGGACGATGGTGCCGGTGGACTTTGAGATCTGACGGGACTTTGAAATATTTCGGATCGAAAGGTGTTTTTCGCGTTTTTCTCGAAAACGAGCGCGCCGAACGCTGTCGAACCATTAATGTAATACGTTCGCAATGCAACGAGGAACAAGGATCTAAAATTGTTTTGGCGATCGGACGAGTATGGGTTTTAGACGATGGTGCCGGTGGACTTCGAGATCTGACGGGACTTAGAAATATTTCGGACCGAAAGGTGTTTTTCGCGTTTCTCTCGAAAACGAGCGCGACGACCGCGGTCGAACCATTAATGTAATACGTTCGCAATGCAACGAGGGACAAGTATCTATAATTGTTTTGGCGATCGGACGAGTTTGGGTTTTGGACGATGGTGCCGGTGGACTTCAAGATCTGACGGGACTTAGAAATATTTCGGATCGAAAGGTGTTTTTCGCGTTTTTCTCGAAAACGAGCGCGACGACCGCGGTCGAATCATTAATGTAATACGTTCGCAATGCAACGAGGAACAAGGAACTAAAATTGTTTTGGCGATCGGACGAGTTTGGGTTTTGGACGATGGTGCCGGTGGACTTTGAGATCTGACGGGACTTTGAAATATTTCGGATCGAAAGGTGTTTTTCGCGTTTTTCTCGAAAACGAGCGCGCCGAACGCTGTCGAACCATTAATGTAATACGTTCGCAATGCAACGAGGAACAAGGATCTAAAATTGTTTTGGCGATCGGACGAGTATGGGTTTTAGACGATGGTGCCGGTGGACTTCGAGATCTGACGGGACTTAGAAATATTTCGGACCGAAATGTGTTTTTCGCGTTTTTCTCGAAACGAGCACGACGACCGCGGTCGAACCATTAATGTAATTCGTTCGCAATGCAACGAGGAACAAGGATCCAAAATTGTTTTGGCGATCGGACGAGTTTGGGTTTTGGACGATGGTGCCGGTGGACTTTTAGATCTGACGGGACTTAGAAATATTTCGGAACGAAAGGTGTTTTTCGCGTTTTTCTCGAAAACGAGCGCGACGACCGCGGTCGAACCATTAATGTAATACGTTCGCAATGCAACGAGGAACAAGGAACTAAAATTGTTTTGGCGATCGGACGAGTTTGGGTTTTGGACGATGGTGCCGGTGGACTTTGAGATCTGACGGGACTTTGAAATATTTCGGATCGAAAGGTGTTTTTCGCGTTTTTCTCGAAAACGAGCGCGCCGAACGCTGTCGAACCATTAATGTAATACGTTCGCAATGCAACGAGGAACAAGGATCTAAAATTGTTTTGGCGATCGGACGAGTATGGGTTTTAGACGATGGTGCCGGTGGACTTCGAGATCTGACGGGACTTAGAAATATTTCGGACCGAAAGGTGTTTTTCGCGTTTCTCTCGAAAACGAGCGCGACGACCGCGGTCGAACCATTAATGTAATACGTTCGCAATGCAACGAGGGACAAGTATCTATAATTGTTTTGGCGATCGGACGAGTTTGGGTTTTGGACGATGGTGCCGGTGGACTTCAAGATCTGACGGGACTTAGAAATATTTCGGATCGAAAGGTGTTTTTCGCGTTTTTCTCGAAAACGAGCGCGACGACCGCGGTCGAATCATTAATGTAATACGTTCGCAATGCAACGAGGAACAAGGATCTAAAATTGTTTTGGCGATCGGACGAGTTTGGGTTTTGGACGATGGTGCCGGTGGAATTTGAAATCTGACGGGACTTGGAAATATTTCCGACCGAAAGGTGTTTTTCGCTTTTTTCTCGAAAACGAGCGCGACGACCGCGGTCGAATCATTAATGTAATACGTTCGCAATGCAACGAGGAACAAGGATCTATAATTGTTTTGTCGATCGGACGAGTTTGGGTTTTGGACGATGGTGCCGGTGGACTTTGAGATCTGACGGGACTTAGAAATATTTCGGCCCGAAATGTGTTTTTCGCGTTTTTCTCGAAACGAGCACGACGACCGCGGTCGAACCATTAATGTAATACGTTCGCAATGCAACGAGGAACAAGGATCTATAATTGTTTTGTCGATCGGACGAGTTTGGATTTTGGACGATGGTGCCGGTGGACTTTTAGATCTGACGGGACTTAGAAATATTTCGGACCGAAAGGTGTTTTTCGCTTTTTCTCGAAAACGAGCGCGACGACCGCGGTCGAACCATTAATGTAATTCGTTCGCAATGCAACGAGGAACAAGGATCCAAAATTGTTTTGGCGATCGGACGAGTTTGGGTTTTGGACGATGGTGCCGGTGGACTTTTAGATCTGACGGGACTTAGAAATATTTCGGACCGAAAGGTGTTTTTCGCTTTTTCTCGAAAACGAGCGCGACGACCGCGGTCGAACCATTAATGTAATTCGTTCGCAATGCAACGAGGAACAAGGATCCAAAATTGTTTTGGCGATCGGACGAGTTTGGGTTTTGGACGATGGTGCCGGTGGACTTCGAGATCTGACGGGACTTAGAAATATTTCGGACCGAAAGGTGTTTTTCGCGTTTCTCTCGAAAACGAGCGCGACGACCGCGGTCGAACCATTAATGTAATACGTTCGCAATGCAACGAGGAACAAGGAACTAAAATTGTTTTGGCGATCGGACGAGTTTGGGTTTTGGACGATGGTGCCGGTGGACTTTGAGATCTGACGGGACTTTGAAATATTTCGGATCGAAAGGTGTTTTTCGCGTTTTTCTCGAAAACGAGCGCGCCGAACGCTGTCGAACCATTAATGTAATACGTTCGCAATGCAACGAGGAACAAGGATCTATAATTGTTTTGTCGATCTGACGAGTTTGGGTTTTGGACGATGGTGCCGGTGGTCTTTTAGATCTGACGGGACTTGGAAATATTTCGGACCGAGAGGTGTTTTTCGCGTTTTTCTCGAAAACGAGCGCGACGACCGCGGTCGAACCATTAATGTAATACGTTCGCAATGCAACGAGGAACAAGGATCTAAAATTGTTTTGGCGATCGGACGAGTTTGGGTTTTGGACGATGGTGCCGGTGGAATTTGAAATCTGACGGGACTTGGAAATATTTCCGACCGAAAGGTGTTTTTCGCTTTTTTCTCGAAAACGAGCGCGACGACCGCGGTCGAATCATTAATGTAATACGTTCGCAATGCAACGAGGAACAAGGATCTATAATTGTTTTGTCGATCGGACGAGTTTGGGTTTTGGACGATGGTGCCGGTGGACTTTGAGATCTGACGGGACTTAGAAATATTTCGGACCGAAAGGTGTTTTTCGCTTTTTCTCGAAAACGAGCGCGACGACCGCGGTCGAACCATTAATGTAATTCGTTCGCAATGCAACGAGGAACAAGGATCCAAAATTGTTTTGGCGATCGGACGAGTTTGGGTTTTGGACGATGGTGCCGGTGGACTTTTAGATCTGACGGGACTTAGAAATATTTCGGACCGAAAGGTGTTTTTCGCTTTTTCTCGAAAACGAGCGCGACGACCGCGGTCGAACCATTAATGTAATTCGTTCGCAATGCAACGAGGAACAAGGATCCAAAATTGTTTTGGCGATCGGACGAGTTTGGGTTTTGGACGATGGTGCCGGTGGACTTCGAGATCTGACGGGACTTAGAAATATTTCGGACCGAAAGGTGTTTTTCGCGTTTCTCTCGAAAACGAGCGCGACGACCGCGGTCGAACCATTAATGTAATACGTTCGCAATGCAACGAGGGACAAGGATCTATAATTGTTTTGTCGATCGGACGAGTTTGGGTTTTGGACGATGGTGCCGGTGGACTTTGAGATCTGACGGGACTTAGAAATATTTCGGAACGAAAGGTGTTTTTCGCGTTTTTCTCGAAAACGAGCGCGACGACCGCGGTCGAACCATTAATGTAATACGTTCGCAATGCAACGAGGAACAAGGAACTAAAATTGTTTTGGCGATCGGACGAGTTTGGGTTTTGGACGATGGTGCCGGTGGACTTTGAGATCTGACGGGACTTTGAAATATTTCGGACCGAAAGGTGTTTTTCGCTTTTTCTCGAAAACGAGCGCGACGACCGCGGTCGAACCATTAATGTAATACGTTCGCAATGCAACGAGGGACAAGTATCTATAATTGTTTTGGCGATCGGACGAGTTTGGGTTTTGGACGATGGTGCCGGTGGACTTCAAGATCTGACGAGACTTAGAAATATTTCGGATCGAAAGGTGTTTTTCGCGTTCTTCTCGAAAACGAGCGCGACGACCTCGATCGAACCATTAATGTAATACGTTCGCAATGCAACGAGGGACAAGGATCTATAATTGTTTTGGCGATCGGACGAGTTTGTGTATTGGACGATGGTGCCGGTGGACTTCGAGATCTGACGGGACTTAGAAATATTTCGGAACGAAAGGTGTTTTTCGCGTTTTTCTCGAAAACGAGCGCGCCGAACGCTGTCGAACCATTAATGTAATACGTTCGCAATGCAACGAGGAACAAGGATCTATAATTGTTTTGTCGATCTGACGAGTTTGGGTTTTGGACGATGGTGCCGGTGGTCTTTTAGATCTGACGGGACTTGGAAATATTTCGGACCGAGAGGTGTTTTTCGCGTTTTTCTCGAAAACGAGCGCGACGACCGCGGTCGAACCATTAATGTAATACGTTCGCAATGCAACGAGGAACAAGGATCTAAAATTGTTTTGGCGATCGGACGAGTTTGGGTTTTGGACGATGGTGCCGGTGGAATTTGAAATCTGACGGGACTTGGAAATATTTCCGACCGAAAGGTGTTTTTCGCTTTTTTCTCGAAAACGAGCGCGACGACCGCGGTCGAATCATTAATGTAATACGTTCGCAATGCAACGAGGAACAAGGATCTATAATTGTTTTGTCGATCGGACGAGTTTGGGTTTTGGACGATGGTGCCGGTGGACTTTGAGATCTGACGGGACTTAGAAATATTTCGGAACGAAAGGTGTTTTTCGCGTTTTTCTCGAAAACGAGCGCGACGACCGCGGTCGAACCATTAATGTAATACGTTCGCAATGCAACGAGGAACAAGGAACTAAAATTGTTTTGGCGATCGGACGAGTTTGGGTTTTGGACGATGGTGCCGGTGGACTTTGAGATCTGACGGGACTTTGAAATATTTCGGACCGAAAGGTGTTTTTCGCTTTTTCTCGAAAACGAGCGCGACGACCGCGGTCGAACCATTAATGTAATACGTTCGCAATGCAACGAGGGACAAGTATCTATAATTGTTTTGGCGATCGGACGAGTTTGGGTTTTGGACGATGGTGCCGGTGGACTTCAAGATCTGACGAGACTTAGAAATATTTCGGATCGAAAGGTGTTTTTCGCGTTCTTCTCGAAAACGAGCGCGACGACCTCGATCGAACCATTAATGTAATACGTTCGCAATGCAACGAGGGACAAGGATCTATAATTGTTTTGGCGATCGGACGAGTTTGTGTATTGGACGATGGTGCCGGTGGACTTCGAGATCTGACGGGACTTAGAAATATTTCGGAACGAAAGGTGTTTTTCGCGTTTTTCTCGAAAACGAGCGCGACGACCGCGGTCGAACCATTAATGTAATACGTTCGCAATGCAACGAGGGACAAGTATCTATAATTGTTTTGGCGATCGGACGAGTTTGGGTTTTGGACGATGGTGCCGGTGGACTTCAAGATCTGACGGGACTTAGAAATATTTCGGACCGAAAGGTGTTTTTCGCTTTTTACTCGAAAACGAGCGCGACGACCGCGGTCGAACCATTAATGTAATACGTTCGCAATGCAACGAGGAACAAGGATCCAAAATTGTTTTGGCGATCGGACGAGTTTGGGTTTTGGACGATGGTGCCGGTGGACTTCAAGATCTGACGGGACTTAGAAATATTTCGGATCGAAAGGTGTTTTTCGCGTTTTTCTCGAAAACGAGCGCGACGACCGCGGTCGAATCATTAATGTAATACGTTCGCAATGCAACGAGGAACAAGGATCTAAAATTGTTTTGGCGATCGGACGAGTTTGGGTTTTGGACGATGGTGCCGGTGGAATTTGAAATCTGACGGGACTTGGAAATATTTCCGACCGAAAGGTGTTTTTCGCTTTTTTCTCGAAAACGAGCGCGACGACCGCGGTCGAATCATTAATGTAATACGTTCGCAATGCAACGAGGAACAAGGATCTATAATTGTTTTGTCGATCGGACGAGTTTGGGTTTTGGACGATGGTGCCGGTGGACTTTGAGATCTGACGGGACTTAGAAATATTTCGGACCGAAATGTGTTTTTCGCGTTTTTCTCGAAACGAGCGCGACGACCGCGGTCGAACCATTAATGTAATTCGTTCGCAATGCAACGAGGAACAAGGATCCAAAATTGTTTTGGCGATCGGACGAGTTTGGGTTTTGGACGATGGTGCCGGTGGACTTTTAGATCTGACGGGACTTAGAAATATTTCGGACCGAAAGGTGTTTTTCGCTTTTTCTCGAAAACGAGCGCGACGACCGCGGTCGAACCATTAATGTAATTCGTTCGCAATGCAACGAGGAACAAGGATCCAAAATTGTTTTGGCGATCGGACGAGTTTGGGTTTTGGACGATGGTGCCGGTGGACTTCGAGATCTGACGGGACTTAGAAATATTTCGGACCGAAAGGTGTTTTTCGCGTTTCTCTCGAAAACGAGCGCGACGACCGCGGTCGAACCATTAATGTAATACGTTCGCAATGCAACGAGGGACAAGTATCTATAATTGTTTTGGCGATCGGACGAGTTTGGGTTTTGGACGATGGTGCCGGTGGACTTCAAGATCTGACGGGACTTAGAAATATTTCGGATCGAAAGGTGTTTTTCGCGTTTTTCTCGAAAACGAGCGCGACGACCGCGGTCGAATCATTAATGTAATACGTTCGCAATGCAACGAGGAACAAGGAACTAAAATTGTTTTGGCGATCGGACGAGTTTGGGTTTTGGACGATGGTGCCGGTGGACTTTGAGATCTGACGGGACTTTGAAATATTTCGGATCGAAAGGTGTTTTTCGCGTTTTTCTCGAAAACGAGCGCGCCGAACGCTGTCGAACCATTAATGTAATTCGTTCGCAATGCAACGAGGAACAAGGATCTATAATTGTTTTGTCGATCTGACGAGTTTGGGTTTTGGACGATGGTGCCGGTGGTCTTTTAGATCTGACGGGACTTGGAAATATTTCGGACCGAGAGGTGTTTTTCGCGTTTTTCTCGAAAACGAGCGCGACGACCGCGGTCGAACCATTAATGTAATACGTTCGCAATGCAACGAGGAACAAGGATCTAAAATTGTTTTGGCGATCGGACGAGTTTGGGTTTTGGACGATGGTGCCGGTGGAATTTGAAATCTGACGGGACTTGGAAATATTTCCGACCGAAAGGTGTTTTTCGCTTTTTTCTCGAAAACGAGCGCGACGACCGCGGTCGAATCATTAATGTAATACGTTCGCAATGCAACGAGGAACAAGGATCTATAATTGTTTTGTCGATCGGACGAGTTTGGGTTTTGGACGATGGTGCCGGTGGACTTTGAGATCTGACGGGACTTAGAAATATTTCGGACCGAAAGGTGTTTTTCGCTTTTTCTCGAAAACGAGCGCGACGACCGCGGTCGAACCATTAATGTAATTCGTTCGCAATGCAACGAGGAACAAGGATCCAAAATTGTTTTGGCGATCGGACGAGTTTGGGTTTTGGACGATGGTGCCGGTGGACTTTTAGATCTGACGGGACTTAGAAATATTTCGGACCGAAAGGTGTTTTTCGCTTTTTCTCGAAAACGAGCGCGACGACCGCGGTCGAACCATTAATGTAATTCGTTCGCAATGCAACGAGGAACAAGGATCCAAAATTGTTTTGGCGATCGGACGAGTTTGGGTTTTGGACGATGGTGCCGGTGGACTTCGAGATCTGACGGGACTTAGAAATATTTCGGACCGAAAGGTGTTTTTCGCGTTTCTCTCGAAAACGAGCGCGACGACCGCGGTCGAACCATTAATGTAATACGTTCGCAATGCAACGAGGGACAAGGATCTATAATTGTTTTGTCGATCGGACGAGTTTGGGTTTTGGACGATGGTGCCGGTGGACTTTGAGATCTGACGGGACTTAGAAATATTTCGGAACGAAAGGTGTTTTTCGCGTTTTTCTCGAAAACGAGCGCGACGACCGCGGTCGAACCATTAATGTAATACGTTCGCAATGCAACGAGGAACAAGGAACTAAAATTGTTTTGGCGATCGGACGAGTTTGGGTTTTGGACGATGGTGCCGGTGGACTTTGAGATCTGACGGGACTTTGAAATATTTCGGAACGAAAGGTGTTTTTCGCGTTTTTCTCGAAAACGAGCGCGCCGAACGCTGTCGAACCATTAATGTAATACGTTCGCAATGCAACGAGGAACAAGGATCTATAATTGTTTTGTCGATCTGACGAGTTTGGGTTTTGGACGATGGTGCCGGTGGTCTTTTAGATCTGACGGGACTTGGAAATATTTCGGACCGAGAGGTGTTTTTCGCGTTTTTCTCGAAAACGAGCGCGACGACCGCGGTCGAACCATTAATGTAATACGTTCGCAATGCAACGAGGAACAAGGATCTAAAATTGTTTTGGCGATCGGACGAGTTTGGGTTTTGGACGATGGTGCCGGTGGAATTTGAAATCTGACGGGACTTGGAAATATTTCCGACCGAAAGGTGTTTTTCGCTTTTTTCTCGAAAACGAGCGCGACGACCGCGGTCGAATCATTAATGTAATACGTTCGCAATGCAACGAGGAACAAGGATCTATAATTGTTTTGTCGATCGGACGAGTTTGGGTTTTGGACGATGGTGCCGGTGGACTTTGAGATCTGACGGGACTTAGAAATATTTCGGAACGAAAGGTGTTTTTCGCGTTTTTCTCGAAAACGAGCGCGACGACCGCGGTCGAACCATTAATGTAATACGTTCGCAATGCAACGAGGAACAAGGAACTAAAATTGTTTTGGCGATCGGACGAGTTTGGGTTTTGGACGATGGTGCCGGTGGACTTTGAGATCTGACGGGACTTTGAAATATTTCGGACCGAAAGGTGTTTTTCGCGTTTTTCTCGAAAACGAGCGCGACGACCGCGGTCGAACCATTAATGTAATACGTTCGCAATGCAACGAGGAACAAGGATCTATAATTGTTTTGTCGATCGGACGAGTTTGGGTTTTGGACGATGGTGCCGGTGGACTTTGAGATCTGACGGGACTTAGAAATATTTCGGAACGAAAGGTGTTTTTCGCGTTTTTCTCGAAAACGAGCGCGACGACCGCGGTCGAACCATTAATGTAATACGTTCGCAATGCAACGAGGAACAAGGAACTAAAATTGTTTTGGCGATCGGACGAGTTTGGGTTTTGGACGATGGTGCCGGTGGACTTTGAGATCTGACGGGACTTTGAAATATTTCGGACCGAAAGGTGTTTTTCGCGTTTTTCTCGAAAACGAGCGCGACGACCGCGGTCGAACCATTAATGTAATACGTTCGCAATGCAACGAGGGACAAGTATCTATAATTGTTTTGGCGATCGGACGAGTTTGGGTTTTGGACGATGGTGCCGGTGGACTTCGAGATCTGACGGGACTTAGAAATATTTCGGAACGAAAGGTGTTTTTCGCTTTTTACTCGAAAACGAGCGCGACGACCGCGGTCGAACCATTAATGTAATACGTTCGCAATGCAACGAGGAACAAGGATCCAAAATTGTTTTGGCGATCGGACGAGTTTGGGTTTTGGACGATGGTGCCGGTGGACTTTGAGATCTGACGGGACTTGGAAATATTTCGGACCGAAAGGTGTTTTTCGCTTTTTTCTCGAAAACGAGCGCGACGACCGCGGTCGAATCATTAATGTAATACGTTCGCAATGCAACGAGGAACAAGGATCTAAAATTGTTTTGGCGATCGGACGAGTATGGGTTTTAGACGATGGTGCCGGTAGACTTTGAGATCTGACGGGACTTAGAAATATTTCGGATCGAAAGGTGTTTTTCGCGTTTTTCTCGAAAACGAGCGCGACGACCACGGTCGAATCATTAATGTAATACGTTCGCAATGCAACGAGGAACAAGGATCCAAAATTGTTTTGGCGATCGAATGAGCTTGGGTTTTGGACGATGGTGCCGGTGGACTTCAAGATCTGACGGGACTTAGAAATATTTCGGATCGAAAGGTGTTTTTCGCGTTTTTCTCGAAAACGAGCGCGACGACCGCGGTCGAATCATTAATGTAATACGTTCGCAATGCAACGAGGAACAAGGATCTAAAATTGTTTTGGCGATCGGACGAGTATGGGTTTTAGACGATGGTGCCGGTAGACTTTGAGATCTGACGGGACTTAGAAATATTTCGGATCGAAAGGTGTTTTTCGCGTTTTTCTCGAAAACGAGCGCGACGACCACGGTCGAATCATTAATGTAATACGTTCGCAATGCAACGAGGAACAAGGATCCAAAATTGTTTTGGCGATCGAATGAGCTTGGGTTTTGGACGATGGTGCCGGTGGACTTCAAGATCTGACGGGACTTAGAAATATTTCGGATCGAAAGGTGTTTTTCGCGTTTTTCTCGAAAACGAGCGCGACGACCTCGGTCGAACCATTAATGTAATACGTTCGCAATGCAACGGGGGACAAGGATCTATAATTGTTTTGGCGATCGGACGAGTTTGGGTATTGGACGATGGTGCCGGTGGACTTCGAGATCTGACGGGACTTAGAAATATTTCGGACCGAAAGGTGTTTTTCGCTTTTTTCTCGAAAACGTGCGCGACGACCGCGGTCGAACCATTAATGTAATGCGTTCGCAATGCAACGAGGAACATGCATCTAAAATTGTTTTGGCGATCGGACGAGTTTGGGTATTGGACGATCGTGCCGGTGGACTTTGAGATCTGACGGGACTTAGAAATATTTCGGACCGAAAGGTGTTTTTCGCTTTTTTCTCGAAAACGAGCGCGACGACCGCGGTCGAACCATTAATGTAATACGTTCGCAATGCAACGAGGAACAAGGATCCAAAATTGTTTTGGCGATCGGACGAGTTTGGGTTTTGGACGATGGTGCCGGTGGACTTTGAGATCTGACGATACATAGAAATATTTCGGACCGAATGCTGTTTTCCGCGTTTTTCTCGAAAACGAGCGCGACGACCGCGGTCGAACCATTAATGTAATACGTTCGCAATGCAACGAGGAACAAGGATCCAAAATTGTTTTGGCGATCGGACGAGTTTGGGTTTTGGACGATGGTGCCGGTGGACTTTGAGATCTGACGATACATAGAAATATTTCGGACCGAAAGGTGTTATTCGCGTTTTTCTCGAAAACGAGCGCGACAACCGCGGTCGAACCATTAATGTAATACGTTCGCAATGCAACGAGGAACAAGGATCCAAAATTGTTTTGGCGATCGGACGAGTTTGGGTTTTGGACGATGGTGCCGGTGGACTTTGAGATCTGACGGGACTTGGAAATATTTCGGACCGAAAGGTGTTTTTCGCTTTTTTCTCGAAAACGAGCGCGACGACCGCGGTCGAATCATTAATGTAATACGTTCGCAATGCAACGAGGAACAAGGATCTAAAATTGTTTTGGCGATCGGACGAGTATGGGTTTTAGACGATGGTGCCGGTAGACTTTGAGATCTGACGGGACTTAGAAATATTTCGGATCGAAAGGTGTTTTTCGCGTTTTTCTCGAAAACGAGCGCGACGACCACGGTCGAATCATTAATGTAATACGTTCGCAATGCAACGAGGAACAAGGATCCAAAATTGTTTTGGCGATCGAATGAGCTTGGGTTTTGGACGATGGTGCCGGTGGACTTCAAGATCTGACGGGACTTAGAAATATTTCGGACCGAAAGGTGTTTTTCGCGTTTTTCTCGAAAACGTGCGCGACGACCGCGGTCGAACCATTAATGTAATGCGTTCGCAATGCAACGAGGAACATGCATCTAAAATTGTTTTGGCGATCGGACGAGTTTGGGTATTGGACGATCGTGCCGGTGGACTTTGAGATCTGACGGGACTTAGAAATATTTCGGACCGAAAGGTGTTTTTCGCTTTTTTCTCGAAAACGAGCGCGACGACCGCGGTCGAACCATTAATGTAATACGTTCGCAATGCAACGAGGAACAAGGATCCAAAATTGTTTTGGCGATCGGACGAGTTTGGGTTTTGGACGATGGTGCCGGTGGACTTTGAGATCTGACGATACATAGAAATATTTCGGACCGAATGCTGTTTTCCGCGTTTTTCTCGAAAACGAGCGCGACGACCGCGGTCGAACCATTAATGTAATACGTTCGCAATGCAACGAGGAACAAGGATCCAAAATTGTTTTGGCGATCGGACGAGTTTGGGTTTTGGACGATGGTGCCGGTGGACTTTGAGATCTGACGATACATAGAAATATTTCGGACCGAAAGGTGTTATTCGCTTTTTTCTCGAAAACGAGCGCGACGACCGCGGTCGAATCATTAATGTAATACGTTCGCAATGCAACGAGGAACAAGGATCTAAAATTGTTTTGGCGATCGGACGAGTATGGGTTTTAGACGATGGTGCCGGTGGACTTTGAGATCTGACGATACATAGAAATATTTCGGACCGAATGCTGTTTTCCGCGTTTTTCTCGAAAACGAGCGCGACGACCGCGGTCGAACCATTAATGTAATACGTTCGCAATGCAACGAGGAACAAGGATCCAAAATTGTTTTGGCGATCGGACGAGTTTGGGTTTTGGACGATGGTGCCGGTGGACTTTGAGATCTGACGATACATAGAAATATTTCGGACCGAAAGGTGTTATTCGCGTTTTTCTCGAAAACGAGCGCGACAACCGCGGTCGAACCATTAATGTAATACGTTCGCAATGCAACGAGGAACAAGGATCCAAAATTGTTTTGGCGATCGGACGAGTTTGGGTTTTGGACGATGGTGCCGGTGGACTTTGAGATCTGACGGGACTTGGAAATATTTCGGACCGAAAGGTGTTTTTCGCTTTTTTCTCGAAAACGAGCGCGACGACCGCGGTCGAATCATTAATGTAATACGTTCGCAATGCAACGAGGAACAAGGATCTAAAATTGTTTTGGCGATCGGACGAGTATGGGTTTTAGACGATGGTGCCGGTAGACTTTGAGATCTGACGGGACTTAGAAATATTTCGGATCGAAAGGTGTTTTTCGCGTTTTTCTCGAAAACGAGCGCGACGACCACGGTCGAATCATTAATGTAATACGTTCGCAATGCAACGAGGAACAAGGATCCAAAATTGTTTTGGCGATCGAATGAGCTTGGGTTTTGGACGATGGTGCCGGTGGACTTCAAGATCTGACGGGACTTAGAAATATTTCGGACCGAAAGGTGTTTTTCGCGTTTTTCTCGAAAACGTGCGCGACGACCGCGGTCGAACCATTAATGTAATGCGTTCGCAATGCAACGAGGAACATGCATCTAAAATTGTTTTGGCGATCGGACGAGTTTGGGTATTGGACGATCGTGCCGGTGGACTTTGAGATCTGACGGGACTTAGAAATATTTCGGACCGAAAGGTGTTTTTCGCTTTTTTCTCGAAAACGAGCGCGACGACCGCGGTCGAACCATTAATGTAATACGTTCGCAATGCAACGAGGAACAAGGATCCAAAATTGTTTTGGCGATCGGACGAGTTTGGGTTTTGGACGATGGTGCCGGTGGACTTTGAGATCTGACGATACATAGAAATATTTCGGACCGAATGCTGTTTTCCGCGTTTTTCTCGAAAACGAGCGCGACGACCGCGGTCGAACCATTAATGTAATACGTTCGCAATGCAACGAGGAACAAGGATCCAAAATTGTTTTGGCGATCGGACGAGTTTGGGTTTTGGACGATGGTGCCGGTGGACTTTGAGATCTGACGATACATAGAAATATTTCGGACCGAAAGGTGTTATTCGCGTTTTTCTCGAAATCGAGCGTGACAACCGCGGTCGAACCATTAATGTAATACGTTCGCAATGCAACGAGGAACAAGGATCCAAAATTGTTTTGGCGATCGGACGAGTTTGGGTTTTGGACGATGGTGCCGGTGGACTTTGAGATCTGACGGGACTTAGAAATATTTCGGACCGAAAGGTGTTTTTCGCTTTTTACTCGAAAACGAGCGCGACGACCGCGGTCGAACCATTAATGTAATACGTTCGCAATGCAACGAGGAACAAGGATCTATAATTGTTTTGTCGATCTGACGAGTTTGGGTTTTGGACGATGGTGCCGGTGGTCTTTTAGATCTGACGGGACTTAGAAATATTTCGGACCGAAAGGTGTTTTTCGCGTTTTTCTCGAAAACGTGCGCGACGACCGCGGTCGAACCATTAATGTAATGCGTTCGCAATGCAACGAGGAACATGCATCTAAAATTGTTTTGGCGATCGGACGAGTTTGGGTATTGGACGATCGTGCCGGTGGACTTTGAGATCTGACGGGACTTAGAAATATTTCGGACCGAAAGGTGTTTTTCGCTTTTTTCTCGAAAACGAGCGCGACGACCGCGGTCGAACCATTAATGTAATACGTTCGCAATGCAACGAGGAACAAGGATCCAAAATTGTTTTGGCGATCGGACGAGTTTGGGTTTTGGACGATGGTGCCGGTGGACTTTGAGATCTGACGATACATAGAAATATTTCGGACCGAATGCTGTTTTCCGCGTTTTTCTCGAAAACGAGCGCGACGACCGCGGTCGAACCATTAATGTAATACGTTCGCAATGCAACGAGGAACAAGGATCCAAAATTGTTTTGGCGATCGGACGAGTTTGGGTTTTGGACGATGGTGCCGGTGGACTTTGAGATCTGACGATACATAGAAATATTTCGGACCGAAAGGTGTTATTCGCGTTTTTCTCGAAAACGAGCGCGACAACCGCGGTCGAACCATTAATGTAATACGTTCGCAATGCAACGAGGAACAAGGATCCAAAATTGTTTTGGCGATCGGACGAGTTTGGGTTTTGGACGATGGTGCCGGTGGACTTTGAGATCTGACGGGACTTGGAAATATTTCGGACCGAAAGGTGTTTTTCGCTTTTTTCTCGAAAACGAGCGCGACGACCGCGGTCGAATCATTAATGTAATACGTTCGCAATGCAACGAGGAACAAGGATCTAAAATTGTTTTGGCGATCGGACGAGTATGGGTTTTAGACGATGGTGCCGGTAGACTTTGAGATCTGACGGGACTTAGAAATATTTCGGATCGAAAGGTGTTTTTCGCGTTTTTCTCGAAAACGAGCGCGACGACCACGGTCGAATCATTAATGTAATACGTTCGCAATGCAACGAGGAACAAGGATCCAAAATTGTTTTGGCGATCGAATGAGCTTGGGTTTTGGACGATGGTGCCGGTGGACTTCAAGATCTGACGGGACTTAGAAATATTTCGGACCGAAAGGTGTTTTTCGCGTTTTTCTCGAAAACGTGCGCGACGACCGCGGTCGAACCATTAATGTAATGCGTTCGCAATGCAACGAGGAACATGCATCTAAAATTGTTTTGGCGATCGGACGAGTTTGGGTATTGGACGATCGTGCCGGTGGACTTTGAGATCTGACGGGACTTAGAAATATTTCGGACCGAAAGGTGTTTTTCGCTTTTTTCTCGAAAACGAGCGCGACGACCGCGGTCGAACCATTAATGTAATACGTTCGCAATGCAACGAGGAACAAGGATCCAAAATTGTTTTGGCGATCGGACGAGTTTGGGTTTTGGACGATGGTGCCGGTGGACTTTGAGATCTGACGATACATAGAAATATTTCGGACCGAATGCTGTTTTCCGCGTTTTTCTCGAAAACGAGCGCGACGACCGCGGTCGAACCATTAATGTAATACGTTCGCAATGCAACGAGGAACAAGGATCCAAAATTGTTTTGGCGATCGGACGAGTTTGGGTTTTGGACGATCGTGCCGGTGGACTTTGAGATCTGACGGGACTTAGAAATATTTCGGACCGAAAGGTGTTTTTCGCGTTTCTCTCGAAAACGAGCGCGACGACCGCGGTCGAACCATTAATGTAATACGTTCGCAATGCAACGAGGAACAAGGATCTATAATTGTTTTGTCGATCTGACGAGTTTGGGTTTTGGACGATGGTGCCGGTGGTCTTTTAGATCTGACGGGACTTAGAAATATTTCGGACCGAAAGGTGTTTTTCGCGTTTTTCTCGAAAACGAGCGCGACGACCGCGGTCGAACCATTAATGTAATACGTTCGCAATGCAACGGGGAACAAGGATCCAAAATTGTTTTGGCGATCGGACGAGTTTGGGTTTTGGACGATCGTGCCGGTGGACTTTGAGATCTGACGGGACTTAGAAATATTTCGGACCGAAAGGTGTTTTTCGCGTTTCTCTCGAAAACGAGCGCGACGACCGCGGTCGAACCATTAATGTAATACGTTCGCAATGCAACGAGGAACAAGGATCTATAATTGTTTTGTCGATCTGACGAGTTTGGGTTTTGGACGATGGTGCCGGTGGTCTTTTAGATCTGACGGGACTTAGAAATATTTCGGACCGAAAGGAGTTTTTCGCGTTTTTCTCGAAAACGAGCACGACGACCGCGGTCGAACCATTAATGTAATACGTTCGCAATGCAACGAGGAACATGCATCTAAAATTGTTTTGGCGATCGGACGAGTTTGGGTATTGGACGATCGTGCCGGTGGACTTTGAGATCTGACGGGACTTAGAAATATTTCGGACCGAAAGGTGTTTTTCGCGTTTCTCTCGAAAACGAGCGCGCCGACCGCGGTCGAACCATTAATGTAATACGTTCGCAATGCAACGAGGAACAAGGATCCAAAATTGTTTTGGCGATCGGACGAGTTTGGGTTTTGGACGATGGTGCCGGTGGACTTTGAGATCTGACGATACATAGAAATATTTCGGACCGAATGCTGTTTTCCGCGTTTTTCTCGAAAACGAGCGCGACGACCGCGGTCGAACCATTAATGTAATGCGTTCGCAATGCAACGAGGAACAAGGATCCAAAATTGTTTTGGCGATCGGACGAATTTGAGTTTTGGACGATGGTGCCGGTGGATTTTGAGATCTGACGGGACTTAGAAATATTTCGGACCGAAATGTGTTTTTCGCGTTTTTCTCGAAACGAGCACGACGACCGCGGTCGAACCATTAATGTAATACGTTCGCAATGCAACGAGGAACAAGGATCTATAATTGTTTTGTCGATCGGACGAGTTTGGGTTTTGGACGATGGTGCCGGTGGACTTCAAGATCTGACGGGACTTAGAAATATTTCGGACCGAAAGGTGTTTTTCGCGTTTTTCTCGAAAACGAGCGCGACGACCGCGGTCGAACCATTAATGTAATACGTTCGCAATGCAACGGGGAACAAGGATCCAAAATTGTTTTGGCGATCGGACGAGTTTGGGTTTTGGACGATCGTGCCGGTGGACTTTGAGATCTGACGGGACTTAGAAATATTTCGGACCGAAAGGTGTTTTTCGCGTTTCTCTCGAAAACGAGCGCGACGACCGCGGTCGAACCATTAATGTAATACGTTCGCAATGCAACGAGGAACAAGGATCTATAATTGTTTTGTCGATCTGACGAGTTTGGGTTTTGGACGATGGTGCCGGTGGTCTTTTAGATCTGACGGGACTTAGAAATATTTCGGACCGAAAGGTGTTTTTCGCGTTTTTCTCGAAAACGAGCACGACGACCGCGGTCGAACCATTAATGTAATACGTTCGCAATGCAACGAGGAACATGCATCTAAAATTGTTTTGGCGATCGGACGAGTTTGGGTATTGGACGATCGTGCCGGTGGACTTTGAGATCTGACGGGACTTAGAAATATTTCGGACCGAAAGGTGTTTTTCGCGTTTCTCTCGAAAACGAGCGCGCCGACCGCGGTCGAACCATTAATGTAATACGTTCGCAATGCAACGAGGAACAAGGATCCAAAATTGTTTTGGCGATCGGACGAGTTTGGGTTTTGGACGATGGTGCCGGTGGACTTTGAGATCTGACGATACATAGAAATATTTCGGACCGAATGCTGTTTTCCGCGTTTTTCTCGAAAACGAGCGCGACGACCGCGGTCGAACCATTAATGTAATGCGTTCGCAATGCAACGAGGAACAAGGATCCAAAATTGTTTTGGCGATCGGACGAATTTGAGTTTTGGACGATGGTGCCGGTGGATTTTGAGATCTGACGGGACTTAGAAATATTTCGGACCGAAATGTGTTTTTCGCGTTTCTCTCGAAAACGAGCGCGCCGACCGCGGTCGAACCATTAATGTAATACGTTCGCAATGCAACGAGGAACAAGGATCCAAAATTGTTTTGGCGATCGGACGAGTTTGGGTTTTGGACGATGGTGCCGGTGGACTTTGAGATCTGACGATACATAGAAATATTTCGGACCGAATGCTGTTTTCCGCGTTTTTCTCGAAAACGAGCGCGACGACCGCGGTCGAACCATTAATGTAATGCGTTCGCAATGCAACGAGGAACAAGGATCCAAAATTGTTTTGGCGATCGGACGAATTTGAGTTTTGGACGATGGTGCCGGTGGATTTTGAGATCTGACGGGACTTAGAAATATTTCGGACCGAAATGTGTTTTTCGCGTTTTTCTCGAAACGAGCACGACGACCGCGGTCGAACCATTAATGTAATACGTTCGCAATGCAACGAGGAACAAGGATCTATAATTGTTTTGTCGATCGGACGAGTTTGGGTTTTGGACGATGGTGCCGGTGGACTTCAAGATCTGACGGGACTTAGAAATATTTCGGACCGAAAGGTGTTTTTCGCGTTTTTCTCGAAAACGAGCGCGACGACCGCGGTCGAACCATTAATGTAATACGTTCGCAATGCAACGGGGAACAAGGATCCAAAATTGTTTTGGCGATCGGACGAGTTTGGGTTTTGGACGATCGTGCCGGTGGACTTTGAGATCTGACGGGACTTAGAAATATTTCGGACCGAAAGGTGTTTTTCGCGTTTCTCTCGAAAACGAGCGCGACGACCGCGGTCGAACCATTAATGTAATACGTTCGCAATGCAACGAGGAACAAGGATCTATAATTGTTTTGTCGATCTGACGAGTTTGGGTTTTGGACGATGGTGCCGGTGGTCTTTTAGATCTGACGGGACTTAGAAATATTTCGGACCGAAAGGTGTTTTTCGCGTTTTTCTCGAAAACGAGCACGACGACCGCGGTCGAACCATTAATGTAATACGTTCGCAATGCAACGAGGAACATGCATCTAAAATTGTTTTGGCGATCGGACGAGTTTGGGTATTGGACGATCGTGCCGGTGGACTTTGAGATCTGACGGGACTTAGAAATATTTCGGACCGAAAGGTGTTTTTCGCGTTTCTCTCGAAAACGAGCGCGCCGACCGCGGTCGAACCATTAATGTAATACGTTCGCAATGCAACGAGGAACAAGGATCCAAAATTGTTTTGGCGATCGGACGAGTTTGGGTTTTGGACGATGGTGCCGGTGGACTTTGAGATCTGACGATACATAGAAATATTTCGGACCGAATGCTGTTTTCCGCGTTTTTCTCGAAAACGAGCGCGACGACCGCGGTCGAACCATTAATGTAATGCGTTCGCAATGCAACGAGGAACAAGGATCCAAAATTGTTTTGGCGATCGGACGAATTTGAGTTTTGGACGATGGTGCCGGTGGATTTTGAGATCTGACGGGACTTAGAAATATTTCGGACCGAAATGTGTTTTTCGCGTTTTTCTCGAAACGAGCACGACGACCGCGGTCGAACCATTAATGTAATACGTTCGCAATGCAACGAGGAACAAGGATCTATAATTGTTTTGTCGATCGGACGAGTTTGGGTTTTGGACGATGGTGCCGGTGGACTTTTAGATCTGACGGGACTTAGAAATATTTCGGACCGAAAGGTGTTTTTCGCGTTTCTCTCGAAAACGAGCGCGACGACCGCGGTCGAACCATTAATGTAATACGTTCGCAATGCAACGAGGGACAGGGATCCAAAATTGTTTTGGCGATCGGACGAGTTTGGGTTTTGGACGATGGTGCCGGTGGACTTTGAGATCTGACGGGACATAGAAATATTTCGGACCGAAAGGTGTTTTTCGCTTTTTCTCGAAAACGAGCGCGACGACCGCGGTCGAACCATTAATGTAATACGTTCGCAATGCAACGAGGGACAAGTATCTATAATTGTTTTGGCGATCGGACGAGTTTGGGTTTTGGACGATGGTGCCGGTGGACTTCAAGATCTGACGGGACTTAGAAATATTTCGGATCGAAAGGTGTTTTTCGCGTTTTTCTCGAAAACGAGCGCGACGACCTCGATCGAACCATTAATGTAATACGTTCGCAATGCAACGAGGGACAAGGATCTATAATTGTTTTGGCGATCGGACGAGTTTGTGTATTGGACGATGGTGCCGGTGGACTTCGAGATCTGACGGGACTTGGAAATATTTCGGACCGAAAGGTGTTTTTCGCGTTTCTCTCGAAAACGAGCGCGACGACCGCGGTCGAACCATTAATGTAATACGTTCGCAATGCAACGAGGAACAAGGATCCAAAATTGTTTTGGCGATCGGACGAGTTTGGGTTTTGGACGATGGTGCCGGTGGACTTTGAGATCTGACGATACATAGAAATATTTCGGACCGAAAGGTGTTATTCGCGTTTTTCTCGAAAACGAGCGCGACGACCGCGGTCGAACCATTAATGTAATACGTTCGCAATGCAACGAGGAACAAGGATCCAAAATTGTTTTGGCGATCGGACGAGTTTGGGTTTTGGACGATGGTGCCGGTGGACTTTGAGATCTGACGGGACTTAGAAATATTTCGGACCGAAAGGTGTTTTTCGCGTTTCTCTCGAAAACGAGCGCGCCGACCGCGGTCGAACCATTAATGTAATACGTTCGCAATGCAACGAGGAACAAGGATCCAAAATTGTTTTGGCGATCGGACGAGTTTGGGTTTTGGACGATGGTGCCGGTGGACTTTGAGATCTGACGATACATAGAAATATTTCGGACCGAATGCTGTTTTCCGCGTTTTTCTCGAAAACGAGCGCGACGACCGCGGTCGAACCATTAATGTAATGCGTTCGCAATGCAACGAGGAACAAGGATCCAAAATTGTTTTGGCGATCGGACGAATTTGAGTTTTGGACGATGGTGCCGGTGGATTTTGAGATCTGACGGGACTTAGAAATATTTCGGACCGAAATGTGTTTTTCGCGTTTTTCTCGAAACGAGCACGACGACCGCGGTCGAACCATTAATGTAATACGTTCGCAATGCAACGAGGAACAAGGATCTATAATTGTTTTGTCGATCGGACGAGTTTGGGTTTTGGACGATGGTGCCGGTGGACTTTTAGATCTGACGGGACTTAGAAATATTTCGGACCGAAAGGTGTTTTTCGCGTTTCTCTCGAAAACGAGCGCGACGACCGCGGTCGAACCATTAATGTAATACGTTCGCAATGCAACGAGGGACAGGGATCCAAAATTGTTTTGGCGATCGGACGAGTTTGGGTTTTGGACGATGGTGCCGGTGGACTTTGAGATCTGACGGGACATAGAAATATTTCGGACCGAAAGGTGTTTTTCGCTTTTTCTCGAAAACGAGCGCGACGACCGCGGTCGAACCATTAATGTAATACGTTCGCAATGCAACGAGGGACAAGTATCTATAATTGTTTTGGCGATCGGACGAGTTTGGGTTTTGGACGATGGTGCCGGTGGACTTCAAGATCTGACGGGACTTAGAAATATTTCGGATCGAAAGGTGTTTTTCGCGTTTTTCTCGAAAACGAGCGCGACGACCTCGATCGAACCATTAATGTAATACGTTCGCAATGCAACGAGGGACAAGGATCTATAATTGTTTTGGCGATCGGACGAGTTTGTGTATTGGACGATGGTGCCGGTGGACTTCGAGATCTGACGGGACTTGGAAATATTTCGGACCGAAAGGTGTTTTTCGCGTTTCTCTCGAAAACGAGCGCGACGACCGCGGTCGAACCATTAATGTAATACGTTCGCAATGCAACGAGGAACAAGGATCCAAAATTGTTTTGGCGATCGGACGAGTTTGGGTTTTGGACGATGGTGCCGGTGGACTTTGAGATCTGACGATACATAGAAATATTTCGGACCGAAAGGTGTTATTCGCGTTTTTCTCGAAAACGAGCGCGACGACCGCGGTCGAACCATTAATGTAATACGTTCGCAATGCAACGAGGAACAAGGATCCAAAATTGTTTTGGCGATCGGACGAGTTTGGGTTTTGGACGATGGTGCCGGTGGACTTTGAGATCTGACGGGACTTAGAAATATTTCGGACCGAAAGGTGTTTTTCGCTTTTTACTCGAAAACGAGCGCGACGACCGCGGTCGAACCATTAATGTAATACGTTCGCAATGCAACGAGGAACAGGGATCTATAATTGTTTTGGCGATCGGACGAGTTTGGGTTTTGGACGATGGTGCCGGTGGACTTCAAGATCTGACGGGACTTAGAAATATTTCGGACCGAAAGGTGTTTTTCGCGTTTTTCTCGAAAACGAGCGCGACGACCGCGGTCGAACCATTAATGTAATACGTTCGCAATGCAACGAGGAACAAGGATCCAAAATTGTTTTGGCGATCGGACGAGTTTGGGTTTTGGACGATCGTGCCGGTGGACTTTGAGATCTGACGGGACTTGGAAATATTTCGGACCGAGAGGTGTTTTTCGCGTTTTTCTCGAAAACGAGCGCGACGACCGCGGTCGAACCATTAATGTAATACGTTCGCAATGCAACGAGGAACATGCATCTAAAATTGTTTTGGCGATCGGACGAGTTTGGGTATTGGACGATCGTGCCGGTGGACTTTGAGATCTGACGGGACTTAGAAATATTTCGGACCGAAAGGTGTTTTTCGCTTTTTTCTCGAAAACGAGCGCGACGACCGCGGTCGAATCATTAATGTAATACGTTCGCAATGCAACGAGGAACAAGGATCCAAAATTGTATTGGCGATCGAATGAGTTTGGGTTTTGGACGATGGTGCCGGTGGACTTTGAGATCTGACGGGACTTAGAAATATTTCGGACCGAAATGTGTTTTTCGCGTTTTTCTCGAAACGAGCACGACGACCGCGATCGAACCATTAATGTAATACGTTCGCAATGCAACGAGGGACAAGTATCTATAATTGTTTTGGCGATCGGACGAGTTTGGGTTTTGGACGATGGTGCCGGTGGACTTCAAGATCTGACGGGACTTAGAAATATTTCGGATCGAAAGGTGTTTTTCGCGTTTTGCTCGAAAACGAGCGCGACGACCTCGGTCGAACCATTAATGTAATACGTTCGCAATGCAACGAGGGACAAGGATCTATAATTGTTTTGGCGATCGGACGAGTTTGGGTATTGGACGATGGTGCCGGTGGACTTCGAGATCTGACGGGACTTAGAAATATTTCGGACCGAAATGTGTTTTTCGCGTTTTTCTCGAAACGAGCACGACGACCGCGGTCGAACCATTAATGTAATACGTTCGCAATGCAACGAGGAACAAGGATCCAAAATTGTTTTGGCGATCGGACGAGTTTGGGTTTTGGACGATGGTGCCGGTGGACTTTGAGATCTGACGATACATAGAAATATTTCGGACCGAATGCTGTTTTCCGCGTTTTTCTCGAAATCGAGCGCGACGACCGCGGTCGAACCATTAATGTAATACGTTCGCAATGCAACGAGGAACAAGGATCCAAAATTGTTTTGGCGATCGGACGAGTTTGGGTTTTGGACGATGGTGCCGGTGGATTTTGAGATCTGACGGGACTTAGAAATATTTCGGACCGAAATGTGTTTTTCGCTTTTTTCTCGAAACGAGCACGACGACCGCGGTCGAACCATTAATGTAATACGTTCGCAATGCAACGAGGAACAAGGATCTATAATTGTTTTGTCGATCGGACGAGTTTGGGTTTTGGACGATGGTGCCGGTGGACTTTTAGATCTGACGGGACTTAGAAATATTTCGGACCGAAAGGTGTTTTTCGCGTTTCTCTCGAAAACGAGCGCGACGACCGCGGTCGAACCATTAATGTAATACGTTCGCAATGCAACGAGGGACAGGGATCTATAATTGTTTTGGCGATCGGACGAGTTTGGGTTTTGGACGATGGTGCCGGTGGACTTTGAGATCTGACGGGACATAGAAATATTTCGGACCGAAAGGTGTTTTTCGCTTTTTCTTGAAAACGAGCGCGACGACCGCGGTCGAAACATTAATGTAATACGTTCGCAATGCAACGAGGAACAAGGATCCAAAATTGTTTTGGCGATCGGACGAGTTTGGGTTTTGGACGATGGTGCCGGTGGACTTTTAGATCTGACGGGACTTAGAAATATTTCGGACCGAAAGGTGTTTTTCGCGTTTCTCTCGAAAACGAGCGCGACGACCGCGGTCGAACCATTAATGTAATACGTTCGCAATGCAACGAGGGACAAGTATCTAAAATTGTTTTGGCGATCGGACGAGTTTGGGTATTGGACGATCGTGCCGGTGGACTTTGAGATCTGACGGGACTTAGAAATATTTCGGACCGAAAGGTGTTTTTCGCTTTTTTCTCGAAAACGAGCGCGACGACCGCGGTCGAATCATTAATGTAATACGTTCGCAATGCAACGAGGAACAAGGATCCAAAATTGTTTTGGCGATCGAATGAGTTTGGGTTTTGGACGATGGTGCCGGTGGACTTTGAGATCTGACGGGACTTAGAAATATTTCGGACCGAAAGGTGTTTTTCGCGTTTCTCTCGAAAACGAGCGCGCCGACCGCGGTCGAACCATTAATGTAATACGTTCGCAATGCAACGAGGAACAAGGATCTATAATTGTTTTGTCGATCTGACGAGTTTGGGTTTTGGACGATGGTGCCGGTGGAATTTGAAATCTGACGGGACTTGGAAATATTTCGGACCGAAAGGTGTTATTCGCGTTTTTCTCGAAAACGAGCGCGACGACCGCGGTCGAACCATTAATGTAATACGTTCGCAATGCAACGAGGAACATGCATCTAAAATTGTTTTGGCGATCGGACGAGTTTGGGTATTGGACGATCGTGCCGGTGGACTTTGAGATCTGACGGGACTTAGAAATATTTCGGACCGAAAGGTGTTTTTCGCGTTTCTCTCGAAAACGAGCGCGCCGACCGCGGTCGAACCATTAATGTAATACGTTCGCAATGCAACGAGGAACAAGGATCTATAATTGTTTTGTCGATCTGACGAGTTTGGGTTTTGGACGATGGTGCCGGTGGTCTTTTAGATCTGACGGGACTTGGAAATATTTCGGACCGAGAGGTGTTTTTCGCGTTTTTCTCGAAAACGAGCGCGACGACCGCGGTCGAACCATTAATGTAATACGTTCGCAATGCAACGAGGAACATGCATCTAAAATTGTTTTGGCGATCGGACGAGTTTGGGTATTGGACGATCGTGCCGGTGGACTTTGAGATCTGACGGGACTTAGAAATATTTCGGACCGAAAGGTGTTTTTCGCTTTTTTCTCGAAAACGAGCGCGACGACCGCGGTCGAATCATTAATGTAATACGTTCGCAATGCAACGAGGAACAAGGATCCAAAATTGTTTTGGCGATCGAATGAGTTTGGGTTTTGGACGATGGTGCCGGTGGACTTTGAGATCTGACGGGACTTAGAAATATTTCGGACCGAAATGTGTTTTTCGCGTTTTTCTCGAAACGAGCACGACGACCGCGATCGAACCATTAATGTAATACGTTCGCAATGCAACGAGGGACAAGTATCTATAATTGTTTTGGCGATCGGACGAGTTTGGGTTTTGGACGATGGTGCCGGTGGACTTTGAGATCTGACGGGACATAGAAATATTTCGGACCGAAAGGTGTTTTTCGCTTTTTCTCGAAAACGAGCGCGACGACCGCGGTCGAACCATTAATGTAATACGTTCGCAATGCAACGAGGGACAAGGATCTATAATTGTTTTGGCGATCGGACGAGTTTGGGTATTGGACGATGGTGCCGGTGGACTTCGAGATCTGACGGGACTTAGAAATATTTCGGACCGAAATGTGTTTTTCGCGTTTTTCTCGAAACGAGCACGACGACCGCGGTCGAACCATTAATGTAATACGTTCGCAATGCAACGAGGAACTAGGATCCAAAATTGTTTTGGCGATCGGACGAGTTTGGGTTTTGGACGATGGTGCCGGTGGACTTTGAGATCTGACGATACATAGAAATATTTCGGACCGAATGCTGTTTTCCGCGTTTTTCTCGAAATCGAGCGCGACGACCGCGGTCGAACCATTAATGTAATACGTTCGCAATGCAACGAGGAACAAGGATCCAAAATTGTTTTGGCGATCGGACGAGTTTGGGTTTTGGTCGATGGTGCCGGTGGACTTTGAGATCTGACGGGACTTGGAAATATTTCGGACCGAAAGGTGTTTTTCGCTTTTTTCTCGAAAACGAGCGCGACGACCGCGGTCGAATCATTAATGTAATACGTTCGCAATGCAACGAGGAACAAGGATCCAAAATTGTTTTGGCGATCGAATGAGTTTGGGTTTTGGACGATGGTGCCGGTAGACTTTGAGATCTGACGGGACTTAGAAATATTTCGGATCGAAAGGTGTTTTTCGCGTTTTTCTCGAAAACGAGCGCGCCGAACGCTGTCGAACCATTAATGTAATACGTTCGCAATGCAACGAGGAACTAGGATCTAAAATTGTTTTGGCGATCGGACGAGTATGGGTTTTAGACGATGGTGCCGGTGGACTTTGAAATCTGACGGGACTTGGAAATATTTCGGACCAAAAGGTGTTTTTCGCTTTTTTCTCGAAAACGAGCGCGACGACCGCGGTCGAACCATTAATGTAATACGTTCGCAATGCAACGAGGAACAAGGATCCAAAATTGTTTTGGCGATCGGACGAGTATGGGTTTTAGACGATGGTGCCGGTGGACTTTGAAATCTGACGGGACTTGGAAATATTTCGGACCGAGAGGTGTTTTTCGCGTTTTTCTCGAAAACGAGCGCGACGACCGCGGTCGAACCATTAATGTAATACGTTCGCAATGCAACGAGGAACAAGGATCTATAATTGTTTTGTCGATCGGACGAGTTTGGGTTTTGGACGATGGTGCCGGTGGACTTTTAGATCTGACGGGACTTAGAAATATTTCGGACCGAAAGGTGTTTTTCGCGTTTCTCTCGAAAACGAGCGCGACGACCGCGGTCGAACCATTAATGTAATACGTTCGCAATGCAACGAGGGACAGGGATCTATAATTGTTTTGGCGATCGGACGAGTTTGGGTTTTGGACGATGGTGCCGGTGGACTTCAAGATCTGACGGGACTTTGAAATATTTCGGACCGAAAGGTGTTTTTCGCGTTTTTCTCGAAAACGAGCGCGACGACCGCGGTCGAACCATTAATGTAATACGTTCGCAATGCAACGAGGAACAAGGATCCAAAATTGTTTTGGCGATCGGACGAGTTTGGGTTTTGGACGATGGTGCCGGTGGACTTTGAGATCTGACGGGACATAGAAATATTTCGGACCGAAAGGTGTTTTTCGCTTTTTTCTCGAAAACGAGCGCGACGACCGCGGTCGAACCATTAATGTAATACGTTCGCAATGCAACGAGGAACAAGGATCCAAAATTGTTTTGGCGATCGGACGAGTCTGGGTTTTGGACGATGGTGCCGGTGGACTTTTAGATCTGACGGGACTTAGAAATATTTCGGACCGAAAGGTGTTTTTCGCGTTTTTCTCGAAAACGAGCGCGACGACCGCGGTCGAACCATTAATGTAATACGTTCGCAATGCAACGAGGAACAAGTATCCAAAATTGTTTTGGCGATCGGACGAGTTTGGGTTTTGGACGATGGTGCCGGTGGACTTTGAGATCTGACGGGACATAGAAATATTTCGGAACGAAAGGTGTTTTTCGCGTTTTTCTCGAAAACGAGCGCGACGACCGCGGTCGAACCATTAATGTAATACGTTCGCAATGCAACGAGGAACAAGGAACTAAAATTGTTTTGGCGATCGGACGAGTTTGGGTTTTGGACGATGGTGCCGGTGGACTTTGAGATCTGACGGGACTTAGAAATGTTTCGGACCGAAATGTGTTTTTCGCGTTTTTCTCGAAACGAGCACGACGACCGCGGTCGAACCATTAATGTAATACGTTCGCAATGCAACGAGGAACAAGGATCTATAATTGTTTTGTCGATCGGACGAGTTTGGGTTTTGGACGATGGTGCCGGTGGACTTCAAGATCTGACGGGACTTAGAAATATTTCGGATCGAAAGGTGTTTATCGCGTTTTTCTCGAAAACGAGCGCGACGACCTCGATCGAACCATTAATGTAATACGTTCGCAATGCAACGAGGGACAGGGATCTATAATTGTTTTGGCGATCGGACGAGTTTGGGTTTTGGACGATGGTGCCGGTGGACTTCAAGATCTGACGGGACTTTGAAATATTTCGGACCGAAAGGTGTTTTTCGCGTTTTTCTCGAAAACGAGCGCGACGACCGCGGTCGAACCATTAATGTAATACGTTCGCAATGCAACGAGGAACAAGTATCCAAAATTGTTTTGGCGATCGGACGAGTTTGGGTTTTGGACGATGGTGCCGGTGGACTTTGAGATCTGACGGGACATAGAAATATTTCGGAACGAAAGGTGTTTTTCGCGTTTTTCTCGAAAACGAGCGCGACGACCGCGGTCGAACCATTAATGTAATACGTTCGCAATGCAACGAGGAACAAGGAACTAAAATTGTTTTGGCGATCGGACGAGTTTGGGTTTTGGACGATGGTGCCGGTGGACTTTGAGATCTGACGGGACTTAGAAATGTTTCGGACCGAAATGTGTTTTTCGCGTTTTTCTCGAAACGAGCACGACGACCGCGGTCGAACCATTAATGTAATACGTTCGCAATGCAACGAGGAACAAGGATCTATAATTGTTTTGTCGATCGGACGAGTTTGGGTTTTGGACGATGGTGCCGGTGGACTTCAAGATCTGACGGGACTTAGAAATATTTCGGATCGAAAGGTGTTTATCGCGTTTTTCTCGAAAACGAGCGCGACGACCTCGATCGAACCATTAATGTAATACGTTCGCAATGCAACGAGGGACAAGGATCTATAATTGTTTTGGCGATCGGACGAGTTTGTGTATTGGACGATGGTGCCGGTGGACTTCGAGATCTGACGGGACTTAGAAATATTTCGGACCGAAATGTGTTTTTCGCTTTTTTCTCGAAACGAGCACGACGACCGCGGTCGAACCATTAATGTAATACGTTCGCAATGCAACGAGGAACAAGGATCTATAATTGTTTTGTCGATCGGACGAGTTTGGGTTTTGGACGATGGTGCCGGTGGACTTTGAAATCTGACGGGACTTGGAAATATTTCGGACCGAGAGGTGTTTTTCGCGTTTTTCTCGAAAACGAGCGCGACGACCGCGGTCGAACCATTAATGTAATACGTTCGCAATGCAACGAGGAACAAGGATCTATAATTGTTTTGTCGATCGGACGAGTTTGGGTTTTGGACGATGGTGCCGGTGGACTTTTAGATCTGACGGGACTTAGAAATATTTCGGACCGAAAGGTGTTATTCGCGTTTCTCTCGAAAACGAGCGCGACGACCGCGGTCGAACCATTAATGTAATACGTTCGCAATGCAACGAGGGACAGGGATCTATAATTGTTTTGGCGATCGGACGAGTTTGGGTTTTGGACGATGGTGCCGGTGGACTTTTAGATCTGACGGGACTTAGAAATATTTCGGACCGAAAGGTGTTTTTCGCGTTTTTCTCGAAAACGAGCGCGACGACCGCGGTCGAACCATTAATGTAATACGTTCGCAATGCAACGAGGTACAAGTATCCAAAATTGTTTTGGCGATCGGACGAGTTTGGGTTTTGGACGATGGTGCCGGTGGACTTTGAGATCTGACGGGACATAGAAATATTTCGGAACGAAAGGTGTTTTTCGCGTTTTTCTCGAAAACGAGCGCGACGACCGCGGTCGAACCATTAATGTAATACGTTCGCAATGCAACGAGGAACAAGGAACTAAAATTGTTTTGGCGATCGGACGAGTTTGGGTTTTGGACGATGGTGCCGGTGGACTTCAAGATCTGACGGGACATAGAAATATTTCGGAACGAAAGGTGTTTTTCGCGTTTTTCTCGAAAACGAGCGCGACGACCGCGGTCGAACCATTAATGTAATACGTTCGCAATGCAACGAGGAACAAGGATCTATAATTGTTTTGTCGATCGGACGAGTTTGGGTTTTGGACGATGGTGCCGGTGGACTTTTAGATCTGACGGGACTTAGAAATATTTCGGACCGAAAGGTGTTTTTCGCGTTTCTCTCGAAAACGAGCGCGACGACCGCGGTCGAACCATTAATGTAATACGTTCGCAATGCAACGAGGGACAGGGATCTATAATTGTTTTGGCGATCGGACGAGTTTGGGTTTTGGACGATGGTGCCGGTGGACTTTTAGATCTGACGGGACTTAGAAATATTTCGGACCGAAAGGTGTTTTTCGCGTTTTTCTCGAAAACGAGCGCGACGACCGCGGTCGAACCATTAATGTAATACGTTCGCAATGCAACGAGGTACAAGTATCCAAAATTGTTTTGGCGATCGGACGAGTTTGGGTTTTGGACGATGGTGCCGGTGGACTTTGAGATCTGACGGGACATAGAAATATTTCGGAACGAAAGGTGTTTTTCGCGTTTTTCTCGAAAACGAGCGCGACGACCGCGGTCGAACCATTAATGTAATACGTTCGCAATGCAACGAGGAACAAGGAACTAAAATTGTTTTGGCGATCGGACGAGTTTGGGTTTTGGACGATGGTGCCGGTGGACTTTGAGATCTGACGGGACTTAGAAATGTTTCGGACCGAAATGTGTTTTTCGCGTTTTTCTCGAAACGAGCACGACGACCGCGGTCGAACCATTAATGTAATACGTTCGCAATGCAACGAGGAACAAGGATCCAAAATTGTTTTGGCGATCGGACGAGTTTGGGTTTTGGACGATGGTGCCGGTGGACTTTGAGATCTGACGGGACTTGGAAATATTTCGGACCGAAAGGTGTTTTTCACTTTTTTCTCGAAAACGAGCGCGCCGAACGCTGTCGAACCATTAATGTAATACGTTCGCAATGCAACGAGGAACTAGGATCTAAAATTGTTTTGGCGATCGGACGAGTATGGGTTTTAGACGATGGTGCCGGTGGACTTTGAAATCTGACGGGACTTGGAAATATTTCGGACCGAGAGGTGTTTTTCGCGTTTTTCTCGAAAACGAGCGCGACGACCGCGGTCGAACCATTAATGTAATACGTTCGCAATGCAACGAGGAACAAGGATCTATAATTGTTTTGTCGATCGGACGAGTTTGGGTTTTGGACGATGGTGCCGGTGGACTTTTAGATCTGACGGGACATAGAAATATTTCGGAACGAAAGGTGTTTTTCGCGTTTTTCTCGAAAACGAGCGCGACGACCGCGGTCGAACCATTAATGTAATACGTTCGCAATGCAACGAGGAACAAGGATCTATAATTGTTTTGTCGATCGGACGAGTTTGGGTTTTGGACGATGGTGCCGGTGGACTTTTAGATCTGACGGGACTTAGAAATATTTCGGACCGAAAGGTGTTTTTCGCGTTTCTCTCGAAAACGAGCGCGACGACCGCGGTCGAACCATTAATGTAATACGTTCGCAATGCAACGAGGGACAGGGATCTATAATTGTTTTGGCGATCGGACGAGTTTGGGTTTTGGACGATGGTGCCGGTGGACTTCAAGATCTGACGGGACTTAGAAATATTTCGGACCGAAAGGTGTTTTTCGCGTTTTTCTCGAAAACGAGCGCGACGACCGCGGTCGAACCATTAATGTAATACGTTCGCAATGCAACGAGGAACAAGGATCCAAAATTGTTTTGGCGATCGGACGAGTTTGGGTTTTGGACGATGGTGCCGGTGGACTTTGAAATCTGACGGGACATAGAAATATTTCGGACCGAAAGGTGTTTTTCGCTTTTTTCTCGAAAACGAGCGCGACGACCGCGGTCGAACCATTAATGTAATACGTTCGCAATGCAACGAGGAACAAGGATCCAAAATTGTTTTGGCGATCGGACGAGTTTGGGTTTTGGACGATGGTGCCGGTGGACTTTTAGATCTGACGGGACTCAGAAATATTTCGGACCGAAAGGTGTTTTTCGCGTTTTTCTCTAAAACGAGCGCGACGACCGCGGTCGAACCATTAATGTAATACGTTCGCAATGCAACGAGGAACAAGGATCCAAAATTGTTTTGGCGATCGGACGAGTTTGGGTTTTGGACGATGGTGCCGGTGGACTTTGAGATCTGACGGAACTCAGAAATATTTCGGACCGAATGGTGTTTTTCGCGTTTTTCTCGAAAACGAGCGCGACGACCGCGGTCGAACCATTAATGTAATACCGTCGCAATGCAACGAGGAACAAGGATAAATAATTGTTTGGGCGATCGGACGAGTATGGGTTTTGGACGATGGTGCCGGTGGAATTTGAGATCTGACGGAACTTAGAAATATTTCGGACCGAAAGGTGTTTTTCGCGTTTTTCCCGAAAACGAGCGCGACGACCTCGGTCGAACCATTAATGTAATACGTTCGCAATGCAACGAGGGACAAGGATCTATAATTTTTTTGGCGATCGGACGAGTTTGGGTATTGGACGATGGTGCCGGTGGACTTCGAGATCTGACGGGACTTAGAAATATTTCGGACCGAAATGTGTTTTTCGCGTTTTTCTCGAAACGAGCACGACGACCGCGGTCGAACCATTAATGTAATACGTTCGCAATGCAACGAGGAACAAGGATCCAAAATTGTTTTGGCGATCGGACGAGTTTGGGTTTTGGACGATGGTGCCGGTGGACTTTTAGATCTGACGGGACTTAGAAATATTTCGGAACGAAAGGTGTTTTTAGCGTTTTTCTCGAAACGAGCACGACGACCGCGGTCGAACCATTAATGTAATACGTTCGCAATGCAACGAGGAACAAGGATCCAAAATTGTTTTGGCGATCGGACGAGTTTGGGTTTTGGACGATGGTGCCGGTGGACTTTGAGATCTGACGGGACTTAGAAATATTTCGGACCGAAATGTGTTTTTCGCGTTTTTCTCGAAACGAGCACGACGACCGCGGTCGAACCATTAATGTAATACGTTCGCAATGCAACGAGGAACAAGGATCTATAATTGTTTTGTCGATCGGACGAGTTTGGGTTTTGGACGATGGTGCCGGTGGACTTTTAGATCTGACGGGACTTAGAAATATTTCGGACCGAAAGGTGTTTTTCGCGTTTCTCTCGAAAACGAGTGCGACGACCGCGGTCGAACCATTAATGTAATACGTTCGCAATGCAACGAGGGACAGGGATCTATAATGGTTTTGGCGATCGGACGAGTTTGGGTTTTGGACGATGGTGCTGGTGGACTTCAAGATCTGACGGGACTTAGAAATATTTCGGACCGAAAGGTGTTTTTCGCGTTTTTCTCGAAAACGAGCGCGACGACCGCGGTCGAACCATTAATGTAATACGTTCGCAATGCAACGAGGAACAAGGATCCAAAATTGTTTTGGCGATCGGACGAGTTTGGGTTTTGGACGATGGTGCCGGTGGACTTTGAAATCTGACGGGACTTGGAAATATTTCGGACCGAGAGGTGTTTTTCGCGTTTTTCTCGAAAACGAGCGCGACGACCGCGGTCGAACCATTAATGTAATACGTTCGCAATGCAACGAGGAACAAGGATCTATAATTGTTTTGTCGATCGGACGAGTTTGGGTTTTGGACGATGGTGCCGGTGGACTTTTAGATCTGACGGGACTTAGAAATATTTCGGACCGAAAGGTGTTTTTCGCGTTTCTCTCGAAAACGAGCGCGACGACCGCGGTCGAACCATTAATGTAATACGTTCGCAATGCAACGAGGGACAGGGATCTATAATTGTTTTGGCGATCGGACGAGTTTGGGTTTTGGACGATGGTGCCGGTGGACTTTTAGATCTGACGGGACTTAGAAATATTTCGGACCGAAAGGTGTTTTTCGCGTTTTTCTCGAAAACGAGCGCGACGACCGCGGTCGAACCATTAATGTAATACGTTCGCAATGCAACGAGGTACAAGTATCCAAAATTGTTTTGGCGATCGGACGAGTTTGGGTTTTGGACGATGGTGCCGGTGGACTTTGAGATCTGACGGGACATAGAAATATTTCGGAACGAAAGGTGTTTTTCGCGTTTTTCTCGAAAACGAGCGCGACGACCGCGGTCGAACCATTAATGTAATACGTTCGCAATGCAACGAGGAACAAGGAACTAAAATTGTTTTGGCGATCGGACGAGTTTGGGTTTTGGACGATGGTGCCGGTGGACTTTGAGATCTGACGGGACTTAGAAATGTTTCGGACCGAAATGTGTTTTTCGCGTTTTTCTCGAAACGAGCACGACGACCGCGGTCGAACCATTAATGTAATACGTTCGCAATGCAACGAGGAACAAGGATCCAAAATTGTTTTGGCGATCGGACGAGTTTGGGTTTTGGACGATGGTGCCGGTGGACTTTGAGATCTGACGGGACTTGGAAATATTTCGGACCGAAAGGTGTTTTTCACTTTTTTCTCGAAAACGAGCGCGACGACCGCGGTCGAATCATTAATGTAATACGTTCGCAATGCAACGAGGAACAAGGATCCAAAATTGTTTTGGCGATCGAATGAGTTTGGGTTTTGGACGATGGTGCCGGTAGACTTTGAGATCTGACGGGACTTAGAAATATTTCGGATCGAAAGGAGTTTTTCGCGTTTTTCTCGAAAACGAGCGCGCCGAACGCTGTCGAACCATTAATGTAATACGTTCGCAATGCAACGAGGAACTAGGATCTAAAATTGTTTTGGCGATCGGACGAGTATGGGTTTTAGACGATGGTGCCGGTGGACTTTGAAATCTGACGGGACTTGGAAATATTTCGGACCGAGAGGTGTTTTTCGCGTTTTTCTCGAAAACGAGCGCGACGACCGCGGTCGAACCATTAATGTAATACGTTCGCAATGCAACGAGGAACAAGGATCTATAATTGATTTGTCGATCGGACGAGTTTGGGTTTTGGACGATGGTGCCGGTGGACTTTTAGATCTGACGGGACATAGAAATATTTCGGAACGAAAGGTGTTTTTCGCGTTTTTCTCGAAAACGAGCGCGACGACCGCGGTCGAACCATTAATGTAATACGTTCGCAATGCAACGAGGAACAAGGATCTATAATTGTTTTGTCGATCGGACGAGTTTGGGTTTTGGACGATGGTGCCGGTGGACTTTTAGATCTGACGGGACTTAGAAATATTTCGGACCGAAAGGTGTTTTTCGCGTTTCTCTCGAAAACGAGCGCGACGACCGCGGTCGAACCATTAATGTAATACGTTCGCAATGCAACGAGGGACAGGGATCTATAATTGTTTTGGCGATCGGACGAGTTTGGGTTTTGGACGATGGTGCCGGTGGACTTCAAGATCTGACGGGACTTAGAAATATTTCGGACCGAAAGGTGTTTTTCGCGTTTTTCTCGAAAACGAGCGCGACGACCGCGGTCGAACCATTAATGTAATACGTTCGCAATGCAACGAGGAACAAGGATCCAAAATTGTTTTGGCGATCGGACGAGTTTGGGTTTTGGACGATGGTGCCGGTGGACTTTGAAATCTGACGGGACATAGAAATATTTCGGACCGAAAGGTGTTTTTCGCTTTTTTCTCGAAAACGAGCGCGACGACCGCGGTCGAACCATTAATGTAATACGTTCGCAATGCAACGAGGAACAAGGATCCAAAATTGTTTTGGCGATCGGACGAGTTTGGGTTTTGGACGATGGTGCCGGTGGACTTTTAGATCTGACGGGACTCAGAAATATTTCGGACCGAAAGGTGTTTTTCGCGTTTTTCTCTAAAACGAGCGCGACGACCGCGGTCGAACCATTAATGTAATACGTTCGCAATGCAACGAGGAACAAGGATCCAAAATTGTTTTGGCGATCGGACGAGTTTGGGTTTTGGACGATGGTGCCGGTGGACTTTGAGATCTGACGGAACTCAGAAATATTTCGGACCGAATGGTGTTTTTCGCGTTTTTCTCGAAAACGAGCGCGACGACCGCGGTCGAACCATTAATGTAATACCGTCGCAATGCAACGAGGAACAAGGATAAATAATTGTTTGGGCGATCGGACGAGTATGGGTTTTGGACGATGGTGCCGGTGGAATTTGAGATCTGACGGAACTTAGAAATATTTCGGACCGAAAGGTGTTTTTCGCGTTTTTCCCGAAAACGAGCGCGACGACCTCGGTCGAACCATTAATGTAATACGTTCGCAATGCAACGAGGGACAAGGATCTATAATTTTTTTGGCGATCGGACGAGTTTGGGTATTGGACGATGGTGCCGGTGGACTTCGAGATCTGACGGGACTTAGAAATATTTCGGACCGAAAGGTGTTTTTCGCGTTTTTCTCGAAACGAGCACGACGACCGCGGTCGAACCATTAATGTAATACGTTCGCAATGCAACGAGGAACAAGGATCCAAAATTGTTTTGGCGATCGGACGAGTTTGGGTTTTGGACGATGGTGCCGGTGGACTTTTAGATCTGACGGGACTTAGAAATATTTCGGAACGAAAGGTGTTTTTAGCGTTTTTCTCGAAACGAGCACGACGACCGCGGTCGAACCATTAATGTAATACGTTCGCAATGCAACGAGGAACAAGGATCCAAAATTGTTTTGGCGATCGGACGAGTTTGGGTTTTGGACGATGGTGCCGGTGGACTTTGAGATCTGACGGGACTTAGAAATATTTCGGACCGAAATGTGTTTTTCGCGTTTTTCTCGAAACGAGCACGACGACCGCGGTCGAACCATTAATGTAATACGTTCGCAATGCAACGAGGAACAAGGATCTATAATTGTTTTGTCGATCGGACGAGTTTGGGTTTTGGACGATGGTGCCGGTGGACTTTTAGATCTGACGGGACTTAGAAATATTTCGGACCGAAAGGTGTTTTTCGCGTTTCTCTCGAAAACGAGTGCGACGACCGCGGTCGAACCATTAATGTAATACGTTCGCAATGCAACGAGGGACAGGGATCTATAATGGTTTTGGCGATCGGACGAGTTTGGGTTTTGGACGATGGTGCTGGTGGACTTCAAGATCTGACGGGACTTAGAAATATTTCGGACCGAAAGGTGTTTTTCGCGTTTTTCTCGAAAACGAGCGCGACGACCGCGGTCGAACCATTAATGTAATACGTTCGCAATGCAACGAGGAACAAGGATCCAAAATTGTTTTGGCGATCGGACGAGTTTGGGTTTTGGACGATGGTGCCGGTGGACTTTGAAATCTGACGGGACATAGAAATATTTCGGACCGAAAGGTGTTTTTCGCTTTTTTCTCGAAAACGAGCGCGACGACCGCGGTCGAACCATTAATGTAATACGTTCGCAATGCAACGAGGAACGAGGATCCAAAATTGTTTTGGCGACCGGACGAGTTTGGGTTTTGGACGATGGTGCCGGTGGACTTTTAGATCTGACGGGACTTAGAAATATTTCGGACCGAAAGGTGTTTTTCGCGTTTCTCTCGAAAACGAGCGCGACGACCGCGGTCGAACCATTAATGTAATACGTTCGCAATGCAACGAGGGACAGGGATCTATAATTGTTTTGGCGATCGGACGAGTTTGGGTTTTGGACGATGGTGCCGGTGGACTTCAAGATCTGACGGGACTTAGAAATATTTCGGACCGAAAGGTGTTTTTCGCGTTTTTCTCGAAAACGAGCGCGACGACCGCGGTCGAACCATTAATGTAATACGTTCGCAATGCAACGAGGAACAAGGATCCAAAATTGTTTTGGCGATCGGACGAGTTTGGGTTTTGGACGATGGTGCCGGTGGACTTTGAGATCTGACGGGACATAGAAATATTTCGGACCGAAAGGTGTTTTTCGCTTTTTTCTCGAAAACGAGCGCGACGACCGCGGTCGAACCATTAATGTAATACGTTCGCAATGCAACGAGGAACAAGGATCCAAAATTGTTTTGGCGATCGGACGAGTTTGGGTTTTGGACGATGGTGCCGGTGGACTTTTAGATCTGACGGGACTTAGAAATATTTCGGAACGAAAGGTGTTTTTCGCGTTTTTCTCGAAAACGAGCGCGACGACCGCGGTCGAACCATTAATGTAATACGTTCGCAATGCAACGAGGAACAAGGATCTATAATTGTTTTGTCGATCGGACGAGTTTGGGTTTTGAACGATGGTGCCGGTGGACTTTTAGATCTGACGGGACTTAGAAATATTTCGGACCGAAAGGTGTTTTTCGCGTTTCTCTCGAAAACGAGCGCGACGACCGCGGTCGAACCATTAATGTAATACGTTCGCAATGCATCGAGGGACAGGGATCTATAATTGTTTTGGCGATCGGACGAGTTTGGGTTTTGGACGATGGTGCCGGTGGACTTTGAGATCTGACGGGACTTAGAAATATTTCGGATCGAAAGGTGTTTTTCGCGTTTTTCTCGAAAACGAGCGCGCCGAACGCTGTCGAACCATTAATGTAATACGTTCGCAATGCAACGAGGAACAAGGATCCAAAATTGTTTTGGCGATCGGACGAGTTTGGGTTTTGGATGATGGTGCCGGTGGACTTTTAGATCTGACGGGACTTAGAAATATTTCGGACCGAAAGGTGTTTTTCGCGTTTTTCTCGAAACGAGCACGACGACCGCGGTCGAACCATTAATGTAATACGTTCGCAATGCAACGAGGAACAAGGATCCAAAATTGTTTTGGCGATCGGACGAGTTTGGGTTTTGGACGATGGTGCCGGTGGACTTCAAGATCTGACGGGACTTAGAAATATTTCGGACCGAAAGGTGTTTTTCGCTTTTTACTCGAAAACGAGCGCGACGACCGCGGTCGAACCATTAATGTTATACGTTCGCAATGCAACGAGGGACAGGGATCTATAATTGTTTTGGCGATCGGACGAGTTTGGGTTTTGGACGATGGTGCCGGTGGACTTCAAGATCTGACGGGACTTAGAAATATTTCGGACCGAAAGGTGTTTTTCGCTTTTTACTCGAAAACGAGCGCGACGACCGCGGTCGAACCATTAATGTAATACGTTCGCAATGCAACGAGGAACAAGGATCCAAAATTGTTTTGGCGATCGGACGAGTTTGGGTTTTGGACGATGGTGCCGGTGGACTTCAAGATCTGACGGGACTTAGAAATATTTCGGACCGAAAGGTGTTTTTCGCGTTTTTCTCGAAAACGAGCGCGACGACCGCGGTCGAACCATTAATGTAATACGTTCGCAATGCAACGAGGAACAAGGATCCAAAATTGTTTTGGCGATCGGACGAGTTTGGGTTTTGGACGATGGTGCCGGTGGACTTTTAGATCTGACGGGACTTAGAAATATTTCGGACCGAAATGTGTTTTTCGCGTTTTTCTCGAAACGAGCACGACGACCGCGGTCGAACCATTAATGTAATACGTTCGCAATGCAACGAGGAACAAGGATCTATAATTGTTTTGTCGATCGGACGAGTTTGGGTTTTGGACGATGGTGCCGGTGGACTTTTAGATCTGACGGGACTTTGAAATATTTCGGACCGAAAGGTGTTTTTCGCGTTTCTCTCGAAAACGAGCGCGACGACAGCGGTCGAACCATTAATGTAATACGTTCGCAATGCAACGAGGGACAGGGATCTATAATTGTTTTGGCGATCGGACGAGTTTGGGTTTTGGACGATGGTGCCGGTGGACTTCAAGATCTGACGGGACTTGAAATATTTCGGACCGAAAGTTGTTTTTCGCGTTTTTCTCGAAAACGAACGCGACGACCGCGGTCGAACCATTAATGTAATACGTTCGCAATGCAACGAGGAACAAGGATCCAAAATTGTTTTGGCGATCGGACGAGTTTGGGTTTTGGACGATGGTGCCGGTGGACTTTGAGATCTGACGGGACATAGAAATATTTCGGACCGAAAGGTGTTTTTCGCTTTTTTCTCGAAAACGAGCGCGACGACCGCGGTCGAACCATTAATGTAATACGTTCGCAATGCAACGAGGAACAAGGATCCAAAATTGTTTTGGCGATCGGACGAGTTTGGGTTTTGGACGATGGTGCCGGTGGACTTTTAGATCTGACGGGACTTAGAAATATTTCGGAACGAAAGGTGTTTTTCGCGTTTTTCTCGAAACGAGCACGACGACCGCGGTCGAACCATTAATGTAATACGTTCGCAATGCAACGAGGAACAAGGATCCAAAATTGTTTTGGCGATCGGACGAGTTTGGGTTTTGGACGATGGTGTCGGTGGACTTTGAGATCTGACGGGACTTAGAAATATTTCGGACCGAAATGTGTTTTTCGCGTTTTTCTCGAAACGAGCACGACGACCGCGGTCGAACCATTAATGTAATACGTTCGCAATGCAACGAGGAACAAGGATCTATAATTGTTTTGTCGATCGGACGAGTTTGGGTTTTGGACGATGGTGCCGGTGGACTTTTAGATCTGACGGGACTTAGAAATATTTCGGACCGAAAGGTGTTTTTCGCGTTTCTCTCGAAAACGAGTGCGACGACCGCGGTCGAACCATTAATGTAATACGTTCGCAATGCAACGAGGGACAGGGATCTATAATGGTTTTGGCGATCGGACGAGTTTGGGTTTTGGACGATGGTGCTGGTGGACTTCAAGATCTGACGGGACTTAGAAATATTTCGGACCGAAAGGTGTTTTTCGCGTTTTTCTCGAAAACGAGCGCGACGACCGCGGTCGAACCATTAATGTAATACGTTCGCAATGCAACGAGGAACAAGGATCCAAAATTGTTTTGGCGATCGGACGAGTTTGGGTTTTGGACGATGGTGCCGGTGGACTTTGAAATCTGACGGGACATAGAAATATTTCGGACCGAAAGGTGTTTTTCGCTTTTTTCTCGAAAACGAGCGCGACGACCGCGGTCGAACCATTAATGTAATACGTTCGCAATGCAACGAGGAACAAGGATCCAAAATTGTTTTGGCGATCGGACGAGTTTGGGTTTTGGACGATGGTGCCGGTGGACTTTTAGATCTGACGGGACTTAGAAATATTTCGGACCGAAAGGTGTTTTTCGCGTTTCTCTCGAAAACGAGCGCGACGACCGCGGTCGAACCATTAATGTAATACGTTCGCAATGCAACGAGGGACAGGGATCTATAATTGTTTTGGCGATCGGACGAGTTTGGGTTTTGGACGATGGTGCCGGTGGACTTCAAGATCTGACGGGACTTAGAAATATTTCGGACCGAAAGGTGTTTTTCGCGTTTTTCTCGAAAACGAGCGCGACGACCGCGGTCGAACCATTAATGTAATACGTTCGCAATGCAACGAGGAACAAGGATCCAAAATTGTTTTGGCGATCGGACGAGTATGGGTTTTGGACGATGGTGCCGGTGGAATTTGAGATCTGACGGGACTTAGAAATATTTCGGACCGAAAGGTGTTTTTCGCGTTTTTCTCGAAAACGAGCGCGACGACCGCGGTCGAACCATTAATGTAATACCGTCGCAATGCAACGAGGAACAAGGATAAATAATTGTTTGGGCGATCGGACGAGTATGGGTTTTGGACGATGGTGCCGGTGGAATTTGAGATCTGACGGAACTTAGAAATATTTCGGACCGAAAGGTGTTTTTCGCGTTTTTCCCGAAAACGAGCGCGACGACCTCGGTCGAACCATTAATGTAATACGTTCGCAATGCAACGAGGGACAAGGATCTATAATTGTTTTGGCGATCGGACGAGTTTGGGTATTGGACGATGGTGCCGGTGGACTTCGAGATCTGACGGGACTTAGAAATATTTCGGACCGAAATGTGTTTTTCGCGTTTTTCTCGAAACGAGCACGACGACCGCGGTCGAACCATTAATGTAATACGTTCGCAATGCAACGAGGAACAAGGATCTATAATTGTTTTGTCGATCGGACGAGTTTGGGTTTTGGACAATGGTGCCGGTGGACTTTGAGATCTGACGGGACTTAGAAATATTTCGGAACGAAAGGTGTTTTTCGCGTTTTTTTCGAAAACGAGCGCGACGACCGCGGTCGAACCATTAATGTAATACGTTCGCAATGCAACGAGGAACAAGGATCTATAATTGTTTTGTCGATCGGACGAGTTTGGGTTTTGAACGATGGTGCCGGTGGACTTTGAGATCTGACGGGACTTAGAAATATTTCGGATCGAAAGGTGTTTTTCGCGTTTTTCTCGAAAACGAGCGCGCCGAACGCTGTCGAACCATTAATGTAATACGTTCGCAATGCAACGAGGAACAAGGATCCAAAATTGTTTTGGCGATCGGACGAGTTTGGGTTTTGGACGATGGTGCCGGTGGACTTCAAGATCTGACGGGACTTAGAAATATTTCGGACCGAAAGGTGTTTTTCGCTTTTTACTCGAAAACGAGCGCGACGACCGCGGTCGAACCATTAATGTTATACGTTCGCAATGCAACGAGGGACAGGGATCTATAATTGTTTTGGCGATCGGACGAGTTTGGGTTTTGGACGATGGTGCCGGTGGACTTCAAGATCTGACGGGACTTAGAAATATTTCGGACCGAAAGGTGTTTTTCGCTTTTTACTCGAAAACGAGCGCGACGACCGCGGTCGAACCATTAATGTAATACGTTCGCAATGCAACGAGGAACAAGGATCCAAAATTGTTTTGGCGATCGGACGAGTTTGGGTTTTGGACGATGGTGCCGGTGGACTTTTAGATCTGACGGGACTTAGAAATATTTCGGACCGAAATGTGTTTTTCGCGTTTTTCTCGAAACGAGCACGACGACCGCGGTCGAACCATTAATGTAATACGTTCGCAATGCAACGAGGAACAAGGATCTATAATTGTTTTGTCGATCGGACGAGTTTGGGTTTTGGACGATGGTGCCGGTGGACTTTTAGATCTGACGGGACTTTGAAATATTTCGGACCGAAAGGTGTTTTTCGCGTTTCTCTCGAAAACGAGCGCGACGACAGCGGTCGAACCATTAATGTAATACGTTCGCAATGCAACGAGGGACAGGGATCTATAATTGTTTTGGCGATCGGACGAGTTTGGGTTTTGGACGATGGTGCCGGTGGACTTCAAGATCTGACGGGACTTGAAATATTTCGGACCGAAAGGTGTTTTTCGCGTTTTTCTCGAAAACGAACGCGACGACCGCGGTCGAACCATTAATGTAATACGTTCGCAATGCAACGAGGAACAAGGATCCAAAATTGTTTTGGCGATCGGACGAGTTTGGGTTTTGGACGATGGTGCCGGTGGACTTTGAGATCTGACGGGACATAGAAATATTTCGGACCGAAAGGTGTTTTTCGCTTTTTTCTCGAAAACGAGCGCGACGACCGCGGTCGAACCATTAATGTAATACGTTCGCAATGCAACGAGGAACAAGGATCTATAATTGTTTTGTCGATCGGACGAGTTTGGGTTTTGGACGATGGTGCCGGTGGACTTTTAGATCTGACGGGACTTTGAAATATTTCGGACCGAAAGGTGTTTTTCGCGTTTCTCTCGAAAACGAGCGCGACGACAGCGGTCGAACCATTAATGTAATACGTTCGCAATGCAACGAGGGACAGGGATCTATAATTGTTTTGGCGATCGGACGAGTTTGGGTTTTGGACGATGGTGCCGGTGGACTTCAAGATCTGACGGGACTTGAAATATTTCGGACCGAAAGGTGTTTTTCGCGTTTTTCTCGAAAACGAACGCGACGACCGCGGTCGAACCATTAATGTAATACGTTCGCAATGCAACGAGGAACAAGGATCCAAAATTGTTTTGGCGATCGGACGAGTTTCGGTTTTGGACGATGGTGCCGGTGGACTTTGAGATCTGACGGGACATAGAAATATTTCGGACCGAAAGGTGTTTTTCGCTTTTTTCTCGAAAACGAGCGCGACGACCGCGGTCGAACCATTAATGTAATACGTTCGCAATGCAACGAGGAACAAGGATCCAAAATTGTTTTGGCGATCGGACGAGTTTGGGTTTTGGACGATGGTGCCGGTGGACTTTTAGATCTGACGGGACTTAGAAATATTTCGGAACGAAAGGTGTTTTTCGCGTTTTTCTCGAAACGAGCACGACGACCGCGGTCGAACCATTAATGTAATACGTTCGCAATGCAACGAGGAACAAGGATCCAAAATTGTTTTGGCGATCGGACGAGTTTGGGTTTTGGACGATGGTGTCGGTGGACTTTGAGATCTGACGGGACTTAGAAATATTTCGGACCGAAATGTGTTTTTCGCGTTTTTCTCGAAACGAGCACGACGACCGCGGTCGAACCATTAATGTAATACGTTCGCAATGCAACGAGAAACAAGGATCTATAATTGTTTTGTCGATCGGACGAGTTTGGGTTTTGGACGATGGTGCCGGTGGACTTTTAGATCTGACGGGACTTAGAAATATTTCGGACCGAAAGGTGTTTTTCGCGTTTCTCTCGAAAACGAGTGCGACGACCGCGGTCGAACCATTAATGTAATACGTTCGCAATGCAACGAGGGACAGGGATCTATAATGGTTTTGGCGATCGGACGAGTTTGGGTTTTGGACGATGGTGCTGGTGGACTTCAAGATCTGACGGGACTTAGAAATATTTCGGACCGAAAGGTGTTTTTCGCGTTTTTCTCGAAAACGAGCGCGACGACCGCGGTCGAACCATTAATGTAATACGTTCGCAATGCAACGAGGAACAAGGATCCAAAATTGTTTTGGCGATCGGACGAGTTTGGGTTTTGGACGATGGTGCCGGTGGACTTTGAAATCTGACGGGACATAGAAATATTTCGGACCGAAAGGTGTTTTTCGCTTTTTTCTCGAAAACGAGCGCGACGACCGCGGTCGAACCATTAATGTAATACGTTCGCAATGCAACGAGGAACAAGGATCCAAAATTGTTTTGGCGATCGGACGAGTTTGGGTTTTGGACGATGGTGCCGGTGGACTTTTAGATCTGACGGGACTTAGAAATATTTCGGACCGAAAGGTGTTTTTCGCGTTTCTCTCGAAAACGAGCGCGACGACCGCGGTCGAACCATTAATGTAATACGTTCGCAATGCAACGAGGGACAGGGATCTATAATTGTTTTGGCGATCGGACGAGTTTGGGTTTTGGACGATGGTGCCGGTGGACTTCAAGATCTGACGGGACTTAGAAATATTTCGGACCGAAAGGTGTTTTTCGCGTTTTTCTCGAAAACGAGCGCGACGACCGCGGTCGAACCATTAATGTAATACGTTCGCAATGCAACGAGGAACAAGGATCCAAAATTGTTTTGGCGATCGGACGAGTATGGGTTTTGGACGATGGTGCCGGTGGAATTTGAGATCTGACGGGACTTAGAAATATTTCGGACCGAAAGGTGTTTTTCGCGTTTTTCTCGAAAACGAGCGCGACGACCGCGGTCGAACCATTAATGTAATACCGTCGCAATGCAACGAGGAACAAGGATAAATAATTGTTTGGGCGATCGGACGAGTATGGGTTTTGGACGATGGTGCCGGTGGAATTTGAGATCTGACGGAACTTAGAAATATTTCGGACCGAAAGGTGTTTTTCGCGTTTTTCCCGAAAACGAGCGCGACGACCTCGGTCGAACCATTAATGTAATACGTTCGCAATGCAACGAGGGACAAGGATCTATAATTGTTTTGGCGATCGGACGAGTTTGGGTATTGGACGATGGTGCCGGTGGACTTCGAGATCTGACGGGACTTAGAAATATTTCGGACCGAAATGTGTTTTTCGCGTTTTTCTCGAAACGAGCACGACGACCGCGGTCGAACCATTAATGTAATACGTTCGCAATGCAACGAGGAACAAGGATCTATAATTGTTTTGTCGATCGGACGAGTTTGGGTTTTGGACAATGGTGCCGGTGGACTTTGAGATCTGACGGGACTTAGAAATATTTCGGAACGAAAGGTGTTTTTCGCGTTTTTTTCGAAAACGAGCGCGACGACCGCGGTCGAACCATTAATGTAATACGTTCGCAATGCAACGAGGAACAAGGATCTATAATTGTTTTGTCGATCGGACGAGTTTGGGTTTTGAACGATGGTGCCGGTGGACTTTTAGATCTGACGGGACTTAGAAATATTTCGGACCGAAAGGTGTTTTTCGCGTTTCTCTCGAAAACGAGCGCGACGACCGCGGTCGAACCATTAATGTAATACGTTCGCAATGCATCGAGGGACAGGGATCTATAATTGTTTTGGCGATCGGACGAGTTTGGGTTTTGGACGATGGTGCCGGTGGACTTTGAGATCTGACGGGACTTAGAAATATTTCGGATCGAAAGGTGTTTTTCGCGTTTTTCTCGAAAACGAGCGCGCCGAACGCTGTCGAACCATTAATGTAATACGTTCGCAATGCAACGAGGAACAAGGATCCAAAATTGTTTTGGCGATCGGACGAGTTTGGGTTTTGGATGATGGTGCCGGTGGACTTTTAGATCTGACGGGACTTAGAAATATTTCGGACCGAAAGGTGTTTTTCGCGTTTTTCTCGAAACGAGCACGACGACCGCGGTCGAACCATTAATGTAATACGTTCGCAATGCAACGAGGAACAAGGATCCAAAATTGTTTTGGCGATCGGACGAGTTTGGGTTTTGGACGATGGTGCCGGTGGACTTCAAGATCTGACGGGACTTAGAAATATTTCGGACCGAAAGGTGTTTTTCGCTTTTTACTCGAAAACGAGCGCGACGACCGCGGTCGAACCATTAATGTTATACGTTCGCAATGCAACGAGGGACAGGGATCTATAATTGTTTTGGCGATCGGACGAGTTTGGGTTTTGGACGATGGTGCCGGTGGACTTCAAGATCTGACGGGACTTAGAAATATTTCGGACCGAAATGTGTTTTTCGCGTTTTTCTCGAAACGAGCACGACGACCGCGGTCGAACCATTAATGTAATACGTTCGCAATGCAACGAGGAACAAGGATCTATAATTGTTTTGTCGATCGGACGAGTTTGGGTTTTGGACGATGGTGCCGGTGGACTTTTAGATCTGACGGGACTTTGAAATATTTCGGACCGAAAGGTGTTTTTCGCGTTTCTCTCGAAAACGAGCGCGACGACAGCGGTCGAACCATTAATGTAATACGTTCGCAATGCAACGAGGGACAGGGATCTATAATTGTTTTGGCGATCGGACGAGTTTGGGTTTTGGACGATGGTGCCGGTGGACTTCAAGATCTGACGGGACTTGAAATATTTCGGACCGAAAGGTGTTTTTCGCGTTTTTCTCGAAAACGAACGCGACGACCGCGGTCGAACCATTAATGTAATACGTTCGCAATGCAACGAGGAACAAGGATCCAAAATTGTTTTGGCGATCGGACGAGTTTGGGTTTTGGACGATGGTGCCGGTGGACTTTGAGATCTGACGGGACATAGAAATATTTCGGACCGAAAGGTGTTTTTCGCTTTTTTCTCGAAAACGAGCGCGACGACCGCGGTCGAACCATTAATGTAATACGTTCGCAATGCAACGAGGAACAAGGATCTATAATTGTTTTGTCGATCGGACGAGTTTGGGTTTTGGACGATGGTGCCGGTGGACTTTTAGATCTGACGGGACTTTGAAATATTTCGGACCGAAAGGTGTTTTTCGCGTTTCTCTCGAAAACGAGCGCGACGACAGCGGTCGAACCATTAATGTAATACGTTCGCAATGCAACGAGGGACAGGGATCTATAATTGTTTTGGCGATCGGACGAGTTTGGGTTTTGGACGATGGTGCCGGTGGACTTCAAGATCTGACGGGACTTGAAATATTTCGGACCGAAAGGTGTTTTTCGCGTTTTTCTCGAAAACGAACGCGACGACCGCGGTCGAACCATTAATGTAATACGTTCGCAATGCAACGAGGAACAAGGATCTATAATTGTTTTGTCGATCGGACGAGTTTGGGTTTTGGACGATGGTGCCGGTGGACTTTTAGATCTGACGGGACTTAGAAATATTTCGGACCGAAAGGTGTTTTTCGCGTTTCTCTCGAAAACGAGTGCGACGACCGCGGTCGAACCATTAATGTAATACGTTCGCAATGCAACGAGGGACAGGGATCTATAATGGTTTTGGCGATCGGACGAGTTTGGGTTTTGGACGATGGTGCTGGTGGACTTCAAGATCTGACGGGACTTAGAAATATTTCGGACCGAAAGGTGTTTTTCGCGTTTTTCTCGAAAACGAGCGCGACGACCGCGGTCGAACCATTAATGTAATACGTTCGCAATGCAACGAGGAACAAGGATCCAAAATTGTTTTGGCGATCGGACGAGTTTGGGTTTTGGACGATGGTGCCGGTGGACTTTGAAATCTGACGGGACATAGAAATATTTCGGACCGAAAGGTGTTTTTCGCTTTTTTCTCGAAAACGAGCGCGACGACCGCGGTCGAACCATTAATGTAATACGTTCGCAATGCAACGAGGAACAAGGATCCAAAATTGTTTTGGCGATCGGACGAGTTTGGGTTTTGGACGATGGTGCCGGTGGACTTTTAGATCTGACGGGACTTAGAAATATTTCGGACCGAAAGGTGTTTTTCGCGTTTCTCTCGAAAACGAGCGCGACGACCGCGGTCGAACCATTAATGTAATACGTTCGCAATGCAACGAGGGACAGGGATCTATAATTGTTTTGGCGATCGGACGAGTTTGGGTTTTGGACGATGGTGCCGGTGGACTTCAAGATCTGACGGGACTTAGAAATATTTCGGACCGAAAGGTGTTTTTCGCGTTTTTCTCGAAAACGAGCGCGACGACCGCGGTCGAACCATTAATGTAATACGTTCGCAATGCAACGAGGAACAAGGATCCAAAATTGTTTTGGCGATCGGACGAGTTTGGGTTTTGGACGATGGTGCCGGTGGACTTTGAGATCTGACGGGACATAGAAATATTTCGGACCGAAAGGTGTTTTTCGCTTTTTTCTCGAAAACGAGCGCGACGACCGCGGTCGAATCATTAATGTAATACGTTCGCAATGCAACGAGGAACAAGGATCCAAAATTGTTTTGGCGATCGGACGAGTTTGGGTTTTGGACGATGGTGCCGGTGGACTTTTAGATCTGACGGGACTTAGAAATATTTCGGACCGAAATGTGTTTTTCGCGTTTTTCTCGAAACGAGCACGACGACCGCGGTCGAACCATTAATGTAATACGTTCGCAATGCAACGAGGAACAAGGATCTATAATTGTTTTGTCGATCGGACGAGTTTGGGTTTTGAACGATGGTGCCGGTGGACTTTTAGATCTGACGGGACTTAGAAATATTTCGGACCGAAAGTTGTTTTTCGCGTTTCTCTCGAAAACGAGCGCGACGACCGCGGTCGAACCATTAATGTAATACGTTCGCAATGCATCGAGGGACAGGGATCTATAATTGTTTTGGCGATCGGACGAGTTTGGGTTTTGGACGATGGTGCCGGTGGACTTCAAGATCTGACGGGACTTGAAATATTTCGGACCGAAAGGTGTTTTTCGCGTTTTTCTCGAAAACGAACGCGACGACCGCGGTCGAACCATTAATGTAATACGTTCGCAATGCAACGAGGAACAAGGATCCAAAATTGTTTTGGCGATCGGACGAGTTTGGGTTTTGGACGATGGTGCCGGTGGACTTTGAGATCTGACGGGACATAGAAATATTTCGGACCGAAAGGTGTTTTTCGCTTTTTTCTCGAAAACGAGCGCGACGACCGCGGTCGAACCATTAATGTAATACGTTCGCAATGCAACGAGGAACAAGGATCCAAAATTGTTTTGGCGATCGGACGAGTTTCGGTTTTGGACGATGGTGCCGGTGGACTTTTAGATCTGACGGGACTTAGAAATATTTCGGAACGAAAGGTGTTTTTCGCGTTTTTCTCGAAACGAGCACGACGACCGCGGTCGAACCATTAATGTAATACGTTCGCAATGCAACGAGGAACAAGGATCCAAAATTGTTTTGGCGATCGGACGAGTTTGGGTTTTGGACGATGGTGCCGGTGGACTTTGAGATCTGACGGGACTTAGAAATATTTCGGACCGAAATGTGTTTTTCGCGTTTTTCTCGAAACGAGCACGACGACCGCGGTCGAACCATTAATGTAATACGTTCGCAATGCAACGAGGAACAAGGATCTATAATTGTTTTGTCGATCGGACGAGTTTGGGTTTTGGACGATGGTGCCGGTGGACTTTTAGATCTGACGGGACTTAGAAATATTTCGGACCGAAAGGTGTTTTTCGCGTTTCTCTCGAAAACGAGTGCGACGACCGCGGTCGAACCATTAATGTAATACGTTCGCAATGCAACGAGGGACAGGGATCTATAATGGTTTTGGCGATCGGACGAGTTTGGGTTTTGGACGATGGTGCTGGTGGACTTCAAGATCTGACGGGACTTAGAAATATTTCGGACCGAAAGGTGTTTTTCGCGTTTTTCTCGAAAACGAGCGCGACGACCGCGGTCGAACCATTAATGTAATACGTTCGCAATGCAACGAGGAACAAGGATCCAAAATTGTTTTGGCGATCGGACGAGTTTGGGTTTTGGACGATGGTGCCGGTGGACTTTGAGATCTGACGGGACATAGAAATATTTCGGACCGAAAGGTGTTTTTCGCTTTTTTCTCGAAAACGAGCGCGACGACCGCGGTCGAACCATTAATGTAATACGTTCGCAATGCAACGAGGAACAAGGATCCAAAATTGTTTTGGCGATCGGACGAGTTTGGGTTTTGGACGATGGTGCCGGTGGACTTTTAGATCTGACGGGACTTAGAAATATTTCGGACCGAAATGTGTTTTTCGCGTTTTTCTCGAAACGAGCACGACGACCGCGGTCGAACCATTAATGTAATACGTTCGCAATGCAACGAGGAACAAGGATCTATAATTGTTTTGTCGATCGGACGAGTTTGGGTTTTGAACGATGGTGCCGGTGGACTTTTAGATCTGACGGGACTTAGAAATATTTCGGACCGAAAGGGGTTTTTCGCGTTTCTCTCGAAAACGAGCGCGACGACCGCGGTCGAACCATTAATGTAATACGTTCGCAATGCATCGAGGGACAGGGATCTATAATTGTTTTGGCGATCGGACGAGTTTGGGTTTTGGACGATGGTGCCGGTGGACTTTGAGATCTGACGGGACTTAGAAATATTTCGGATCGAAAGGTGTTTTTCGCGTTTTTCTCGAAAACGAGCGCGCCGAACGCTGTCGAACCATTAATGTAATACGTTCGCAATGCAACGAGGAACAAGGATCCAAAATTGTTTTGGCGATCGGACGAGTTTGGGTTTTGGATGATGGTGCCGGTGGACTTTGAGATCTGACGGAACTTAGAAATATTTCGGACCGAAAGGTGTTTTTCGCGTTTTTCTCGAAAACGAGCGCGACGACCGCGGTCGAACCATTAATGTAATACCGTCGCAATGCAACGAGGAACAAGGATAAATAATTGTTTTGTCGATCGGACGAGTTTGGGTTTTGGACGATGGTGCCGGTGGACTTTTAGATCTGACGGGACTTTGAAATATTTCGGACCGAAAGGTGTTTTTCGCGTTTCTCTCGAAAACGAGCGCGACGACAGCGGTCGAACCATTAATGTAATACGTTCGCAATGCAACGAGGGACAGGGATCTATAATTGTTTTGGCGATCGGACGAGTTTGGGTTTTGGACGATGGTGCCGGTGGACTTCAAGATCTGACGGGACTTGAAATATTTCGGACCGAAAGGTGTTTTTCGCGTTTTTCTCGAAAACGAACGCGACGACCGCGGTCGAACCATTAATGTAATACGTTCGCAATGCAACGAGGAACAAGGATCCAAAATTGTTTTGGCGATCGGACGAGTTTGGGTTTTGGACGATGGTGCCGGTGGACTTTGAGATCTGACGGGACATAGAAATATTTCGGACCGAAAGGTGTTTTTCGCTTTTTTCTCGAAAACGAGCGCGACGACCGCGGTCGAACCATTAATGTAATACGTTCGCAATGCAACGAGGAACAAGGATCCAAAATTGTTTTGGCGATCGGACGAGTTTGGGTTTTGGACGATGGTGCCGGTGGACTTTTAGATCTGACGGGACTTAGAAATATTTCGGAACGAAAGGTGTTTTTCGCGTTTTTCTCGAAACGAGCACGACGACCGCGGTCGAACCATTAATGTAATACGTTCGCAATGCAACGAGGAACAAGGATCCAAAATTGTTTTGGCGATCGGACGAGTTTGGGTTTTGGACGATGGTGTCGGTGGACTTTGAGATCTGACGGGACTTAGAAATATTTCGGACCGAAATGTGTTTTTCGCGTTTTTCTCGAAACGAGCACGACGACCGCGGTCGAACCATTAATGTAATACGTTCGCAATGCAACGAGGAACAAGGATCTATAATTGTTTTGTCGATCGGACGAGTTTGGGTTTTGGACGATGGTGCCGGTGGACTTTTAGATCTGACGGGACTTAGAAATATTTCGGACCGAAAGGTGTTTTTCGCGTTTCTCTCGAAAACGAGTGCGACGACCGCGGTCGAACCATTAATGTAATACGTTCGCAATGCAACGAGGGACAGGGATCTATAATGGTTTTGGCGATCGGACGAGTTTGGGTTTTGGACGATGGTGCTGGTGGACTTCAAGATCTGACGGGACTTAGAAATATTTCGGACCGAAAGGTGTTTTTCGCGTTTTTCTCGAAAACGAGCGCGACGACCGCGGTCGAACCATTAATGTAATACGTTCGCAATGCAACGAGGAACAAGGATCCAAAATTGTTTTGGCGATCGGACGAGTTTGGGTTTTGGACGATGGTGCCGGTGGACTTTGAAATCTGACGGGACATAGAAATATTTCGGACCGAAAGGTGTTTTTCGCTTTTTTCTCGAAAACGAGCGCGACGACCGCGGTCGAACCATTAATGTAATACGTTCGCAATGCAACGAGGAACAAGGATCCAAAATTGTTTTGGCGATCGGACGAGTTTGGGTTTTGGACGATGGTGCCGGTGGACTTTTAGATCTGACGGGACTTAGAAATATTTCGGACCGAAAGGTGTTTTTCGCGTTTCTCTCGAAAACGAGCGCGACGACCGCGGTCGAACCATTAATGTAATACGTTCGCAATGCAACGAGGGACAGGGATCTATAATTGTTTTGGCGATCGGACGAGTTTGGGTTTTGGACGATGGTGCCGGTGGACTTCAAGATCTGACGGGACTTAGAAATATTTCGGACCGAAAGGTGTTTTTCGCGTTTTTCTCGAAAACGAGCGCGACGACCGCGGTCGAACCATTAATGTAATACGTTCGCAATGCAACGAGGAACAAGGATCCAAAATTGTTTTGGCGATCGGACGAGTATGGGTTTTGGACGATGGTGCCGGTGGAATTTGAGATCTGACGGGACTTAGAAATATTTGGGAACGAAAGGTGTTTTTCGCGTTTTTTTCGAAAACGAGCGCGACGACCGCGGTCGAACCATTAATGTAATACGTTCGCAATGCAACGAGGAACAAGGATCTATAATTGTTTTGTCGATCGGACGAGTTTGGGTTTTGAACGATGGTGCCGGTGGACTTTTAGATCTGACGGGACTTAGAAATATTTCGGACCGAAAGGTGTTTTTCGCGTTTCTCTCGAAAACGAGCGCGACGACCGCGGTCGAACCATTAATGTAATACGTTCGCAATGCATCGAGGGACAGGGATCTATAATTGTTTTGGCGATCGGACGAGTTTGGGTTTTGGACGATGGTGCCGGTGGACTTTGAGATCTGACGGGACTTAGAAATATTTCGGATCGAAAGGTGTTTTTCGCGTTTTTCTCGAAAACGAGCGCGCCGAACGCTGTCGAACCATTAATGTAATACGTTCGCAATGCAACGAGGAACAAGGATCCAAAATTGTTTTGGCGATCGGACGAGTTTGGGTTTTGGATGATGGTGCCGGTGGACTTTTAGATCTGACGGGACTTAGAAATATTTCGGACCGAAAGGTGTTTTTCGCGTTTTTCTCGAAACGAGCACGACGACCGCGGTCGAACCATTAATGTAATACGTTCGCAATGCAACGAGGAACAAGGATCCAAAATTGTTTTGGCGATCGGACGAGTTTGGGTTTTGGACGATGGTGCCGGTGGACTTCAAGATCTGACGGGACTTAGAAATATTTCGGACCGAAAGGTGTTTTTCGCTTTTTACTCGAAAACGAGCGCGACGACCGCGGTCGAACCATTAATGTTATACGTTCGCAATGCAACGAGGGACAGGGATCTATAATTGTTTTGGCGATCGGACGAGTTTGGGTTTTGGACGATGGTGCCGGTGGACTTCAAGATCTGACGGGACTTAGAAATATTTCGGACCGAAAGGTGTTTTTCGCTTTTTACTCGAAAACGAGCGCGACGACCGCGGTCGAACCATTAATGTAATACGTTCGCAATGCAACGAGGAACAAGGATCCAAAATTGTTTTGGCGATCGGACGAGTTTGGGTTTTGGACGATGGTGCCGGTGGACTTTTAGATCTGACGGGACTTAGAAATATTTCGGACCGAAATGTGTTTTTCGCGTTTTTCTCGAAACGAGCACGACGACCGCGGTCGAACCATTAATGTAATACGTTCGCAATGCAACGAGGAACAAGGATCTATAATTGTTTTGTCGATCGGACGAGTTTGGGTTTTGGACGATGGTGCCGGTGGACTTTTAGATCTGACGGGACTTTGAAATATTTCGGACCGAAAGGTGTTTTTCGCGTTTCTCTCGAAAACGAGCGCGACGACAGCGGTCGAACCATTAATGTAATACGTTCGCAATGCAACGAGGGACAGGGATCTATAATTGTTTTGGCGATCGGACGAGTTTGGGTTTTGGACGATGGTGCCGGTGGACTTCAAGATCTGACGGGACTTGAAATATTTCGGACCGAATGGTGTTTTTCGCGTTTTTCTCGAAAACGAACGCGACGACCGCGGTCGAACCATTAATGTAATACGTTCGCAATGCAACGAGGAACAAGGATCCAAAATTGTTTTGGCGATCGGACGAGTTTGGGTTTTGGACGATGGTGCCGGTGGACTTTGAGATCTGACGGGACATAGAAATATTTCGGACCGAAAGGTGTTTTTCGCTTTTTTCTCGAAAACGAGCGCGACGACCGCGGTCGAACCATTAATGTAATACGTTCGCAATGCAACGAGGAACAAGGATCTATAATTGTTTTGTCGATCGGACGAGTTTGGGTTTTGGACGATGGTGCCGGTGGACTTTTAGATCTGACGGGACTTTGAAATATTTCGGACCGAAAGGTGTTTTTCGCGTTTCTCTCGAAAACGAGCGCGACGACAGCGGTCGAACCATTAATGTAATACGTTCGCAATGCAACGAGGGACAGGGATCTATAATTGTTTTGGCGATCGGACGAGTTTGGGTTTTGGACGATGGTGCCGGTGGACTTCAAGATCTGACGGGACTTGAAATATTTCGGACCGAAAGGTGTTTTTCGCGTTTTTCTCGAAAACGAACGCGACGACCGCGGTCGAACCATTAATGTAATACGTTCGCAATGCAACGAGGAACAAGGATCCAAAATTGTTTTGGCGATCGGACGAGTTTGGGTTTTGGACGATGGTGCCGGTGGACTTTGAGATCTGACGGGACATAGAAATATTTCGGACCGAAAGGTGTTTTTCGCTTTTTTCTCGAAAACGAGCGCGACGACCGCGGTCGAACCATTAATGTAATACGTTCGCAATGCAACGAGGAACAAGGATCTATAATTGTTTTGTCGATCGGACGAGTTTGGGTTTTGGACGATGGTGCCGGTGGACTTTTAGATCTGACGGGACTTTGAAATATTTCGGACCGAAAGGTGTTTTTCGCGTTTCTCTCGAAAACGAGCGCGACGACAGCGGTCGAACCATTAATGTAATACGTTCGCAATGCAACGAGGGACAGGGATCTATAATTGTTTTGGCGATCGGACGAGTTTGGGTTTTGGACGATGGTGCCGGTGGACTTCAAGATCTGACGGGACTTGAAATATTTCGGACCGAAAGGTGTTTTTCGCGTTTTTCTCGAAAACGAACGCGACGACCGCGGTCGAACCATTAATGTAATACGTTCGCAATGCAACGAGGAACAAGGATCTATAATTGTTTTGTCGATCGGACGAGTTTGGGTTTTGGACGATGGTGCCGGTGGACTTTTAGATCTGACGGGACTTAGAAATATTTCGGACCGAAAGGTGTTTTTCGCGTTTCTCTCGAAAACGAGTGCGACGACCGCGGTCGAACCATTAATGTAATACGTTCGCAATGCAACGAGGGACAGGGATCTATAATGGTTTTGGCGATCGGACGAGTTTGGGTTTTGGACGATGGTGCTGGTGGACTTCAAGATCTGACGGGACTTAGAAATATTTCGGACCGAAAGGTGTTTTTCGCGTTTTTCTCGAAAACGAGCGCGACGACCGCGGTCGAACCATTAATGTAATACGTTCGCAATGCAACGAGGAACAAGGATCCAAAATTGTTTTGGCGATCGGACGAGTTTGGGTTTTGGACGATGGTGCCGGTGGACTTTGAAATCTGACGGGACATAGAAATATTTCGGACCGAAAGGTGTTTTTCGCTTTTTTCTCGAAAACGAGCGCGACGACCGCGGTCGAACCATTAATGTAATACGTTCGCAATGCAACGAGGAACAAGGATCCAAAATTGTTTTGGCGATCGGACGAGTTTGGGTTTTGGACGATGGTGCCGGTGGACTTTTAGATCTGACGGGACTTAGAAATATTTCGGACCGAAAGGTGTTTTTCGCGTTTCTCTCGAAAACGAGCGCGACGACCGCGGTCGAACCATTAATGTAATACGTTCGCAATGCAACGAGGGACAGGGATCTATAATTGTTTTGGCGATCGGACGAGTTTGGGTTTTGGACGATGGTGCCGGTGGACTTCAAGATCTGACGGGACTTAGAAATATTTCGGACCGAAAGGTGTTTTTCGCGTTTTTCTCGAAAACGAGCGCGACGACCGCGGTCGAACCATTAATGTAATACGTTCGCAATGCAACGAGGAACAAGGATCCAAAATTGTTTTGGCGATCGGACGAGTTTGGGTTTTGGACGATGGTGCCGGTGGACTTTGAGATCTGACGGGACATAGAAATATTTCGGACCGAAAGGTGTTTTTCGCTTTTTTCTCGAAAACGAGCGCGACGACCGCGGTCGAACCATTAATGTAATACGTTCGCAATGCAACGAGGAACAAGGATCCAAAATTGTTTTGGCGATCGGACGAGTTTGGGTTTTGGACGATGGTGCCGGTGGACTTTTAGATCTGACGGGACTTAGAAATATTTCGGACCGAAATGTGTTTTTCGCGTTTTTCTCGAAACGAGCACGACGACCGCGGTCGAACCATTAATGTAATACGTTCGCAATGCAACGAGGAACAAGGATCTATAATTGTTTTGTCGATCGGACGAGTTTGGGTTTTGAACGATGGTGCCGGTGGACTTTTAGATCTGACGGGACTTAGAAATATTTCGGACCGAAAGTTGTTTTTCGCGTTTCTCTCGAAAACGAGCGCGACGACCGCGGTCGAACCATTAATGTAATACGTTCGCAATGCATCGAGGGACAGGGATCTATAATTGTTTTGGCGATCGGACGAGTTTGGGTTTTGGACGATGGTGCCGGTGGACTTCAAGATCTGACGGGACTTGAAATATTTCGGACCGAAAGGTGTTTTTCGCGTTTTTCTCGAAAACGAACGCGACGACCGCGGTCGAACCATTAATGTAATACGTTCGCAATGCAACGAGGAACAAGGATCCAAAATTGTTTTGGCGATCGGACGAGTTTGGGTTTTGGACGATGGTGCCGGTGGACTTTGAGATCTGACGGGACATAGAAATATTTCGGACCGAAAGGTGTTTTTCGCTTTTTTCTCGAAAACGAGCGCGACGACCGCGGTCGAACCATTAATGTAATACGTTCGCAATGCAACGAGGAACAAGGATCCAAAATTGTTTTGGCGATCGGACGAGTTTGGGTTTTGGACGATGGTGCCGGTGGACTTTTAGATCTGACGGGACTTAGAAATATTTCGGAACGAAAGGTGTTTTTCGCGTTTTTCTCGAAACGAGCACGACGACCGCGGTCGAACCATTAATGTAATACGTTCGCAATGCAACGAGGAACAAGGATCCAAAATTGTTTTGGCGATCGGACGAGTTTGGGTTTTGGACGATGGTGCCGGTGGACTTTGAGATCTGACGGGATTTAGAAATATTTCGGACCGAAAGGTGTTTTTCGCGTTTCTCTCGAAAACGAGCGCGACGACCGCGGTCGAACCATTAATGTAATACGTTCGCAATGCAACGAGGGACAAGGATCTATAATTGTTTTGGCGATCGGACGAGTTTGGGTTTTGGACGATGGTGCCGGTGGACTTTGAGATCTGACGGGACTTAGAAATATTTCGGACCGAAAGGTGTTTTTCGCGTTTTTCTCGAAAACGAGCGCGACGACCGCGGTCGAACCATTAATGTAATACGTTCGCAATGCAACGAGGAACAAGGATCCAAAATTGTTTTGGCGATCGGACGAGTTTGGGTTTTGGACGATGGTGCCGGTGGACTTTTAGATCTGACGGGACTTAGAAATATTTCGGACCGAAAGGTGTTTTTCGCGTTTCTCTCGAAAACGAGTGCGACGACCGCGGTCGAACCATTAATGTAATACGTTCGCAATGCAACGAGGGACAGGGATCTATAATGGTTTTGGCGATCGGACGAGTTTGGGTTTTGGACGATGGTGCTGGTGGACTTCAAGATCTGACGGGACTTAGAAATATTTCGGACCGAAAGGTGTTTTTCGCGTTTTTCTCGAAAACGAGCGCGACGACCGCGGTCGAACCATTAATGTAATACGTTCGCAATGCAACGAGGAACAAGGATCCAAAATTGTTTTGGCGATCGGACGAGTTTGGGTTTTGGACGATGGTGCCGGTGGACTTTGAGATCTGACGGGACATAGAAATATTTCGGACCGAAAGGTGTTTTTCGCTTTTTTCTCGAAAACGAGCGCGACGACCGCGGTCGAACCATTAATGTAATACGTTCGCAATGCAACGAGGAACAAGGATCCAAAATTGTTTTGGCGATCGGACGAGTTTGGGTTTTGGACGATGGTGCCGGTGGACTTTTAGATCTGACGGGACTTAGAAATATTTCGGACCGAAATGTGTTTTTCGCGTTTTTCTCGAAACGAGCACGACGACCGCGGTCGAACCATTAATGTAATACGTTCGCAATGCAACGAGGAACAAGGATCTATAATTGTTTTGTCGATCGGACGAGTTTGGGTTTTGAACGATGGTGCCGGTGGACTTTTAGATCTGACGGGACTTAGAAATATTTCGGACCGAAAGGTGTTTTTCGCGTTTTTCTCGAAAACGAGCGCGACGACCGCGGTCGAACCATTAATGTAATACCGTCGCAATGCAACGAGGAACAAGGATCTAAAATTGTTTTGGCGATCCGACGAGTTTGGGTTTTGGTCGATGGTGCCGGTGGACTTTGAGATCTGACGGGACTTAGAAATATTTCGGATCGAAAGGTGTTTTTCGCGTTTTTGTCGAAAACGAGCGCGCCGAACGCTGTCGAACCATTAATGTAATACGTTCGCAATGCAACGAGGAACAAGAATCCAAAATTGTTTTGGCGATCGGACGAGTTTGGGTTTTGGACGATGGTGCCGGTGGACTTTGAGATCTGACGGGACTTAGAAATATTTCGGACCGAAAGGTGTTTTTCGCGTTTTTCTCGAAAACGAGCGCGACGACCGCGGTCGAACCATTAATGTAATACCGTCGCAATGCAACGAGGAACAAGGATAAATAATTGTTTGGGCGATCGGACGAGTATGGGTTTTGGACGATGGTGCCGGTGGAATTTGAGATCTGACGGAACTTAGAAATATTTCGGACCGAAAGGTGTTTTTCGCGTTTTTCCCGAAAACGAGCGCGACGACCTCGGTCGAACCATTAATGTAATACGTTCGCAATGCAACGAGGGACAAGGATCTATAATTGTTTTGGCGATCGGACGAGTTTGGGTATTGGACGATGGTGCCGGTGGACTTCGAGATCTGACGGGACTTAGAAATATTTCGGACCGAAATGTGTTTTTCGCGTTTTTCTCGAAACGAGCACGACGACCGCGGTCGAACCATTAATGTAATACGTTCGCAATGCAACGAGGAACAAGGATCTATAATTGTTTTGTCGATCGGACGAGTTTGGGTTTTGGACGATGGTGCCGGTGGACTTTTAGATCTGACGGGACTTAGAAATATTTCGGACCGAAAGGTGTTTTTCGCGTTTCTCTCGAAAACGAGTGCGACGACCGCGGTCGAACCATTAATGTAATACGTTCGCAATGCAACGAGGGACAGGGATCTATAATGGTTTTGGCGATCGGACGAGTTTGGGTTTTGGACGATGGTGCTGGTGGACTTCAAGATCTGACGGGACTTAGAAATATTTCGGACCGAAAGGTGTTTTTCGCGTTTTTCTCGAAAACGAGCGCGACGACCGCGGTCGAACCATTAATGTAATACGTTCGCAATGCAACGAGGAACAAGGATCCAAAATTGTTTTGGCGATCGGACGAGTTTGGGTTTTGGACGATGGTGCCGGTGGACTTTGAAATCTGACGGGACATAGAAATATTTCGGACCGAAAGGTGTTTTTCGCTTTTTTCTCGAAAACGAGCGCGACGACCGCGGTCGAACCATTAATGTAATACGTTCGCAATGCAACGAGGAACAAGGATCCAAAATTGTTTTGGCGATCGGACGAGTTTGGGTTTTGGACGATGGTGCCGGTGGACTTTTAGATCTGACGGGACTTAGAAATATTTCGGACCGAAAGGTGTTTTTCGCGTTTCTCTCGAAAACGAGCGCGACGACCGCGGTCGAACCATTAATGTAATACGTTCGCAATGCAACGAGGGACAGGGATCTATAATTGTTTTGGCGATCGGACGAGTTTGGGTTTTGGACGATGGTGCCGGTGGACTTCAAGATCTGACGGGACTTAGACATATTTCGGACCGAAAGGTGTTTTTCGCGTTTTTCTCGAAAACGAGCGCGACGACCGCGGTCGAACCATTAATGTAATACGTTCGCAATGCAACGAGGAACAAGGATCCAAAATTGTTTTGGCGATCGGACGAGTTTGGGTTTTGGACGATGGTGCCGGTGGACTTTGAGATCTGACGGGACATAGAAATATTTCGGACCGAAAGGTGTTTTTCGCTTTTTTCTCGAAAACGAGCGCGACGACCGCGGTCGAACCATTAATGTAATACGTTCGCAATGCAACGAGGAACAAGGATCCAAAATTGTTTTGGCGATCGGACGAGTTTGGGTTTTGGACGATGGTGCCGGTGGACTTTTAGATCTGACGGGACTTAGAAATATTTCGGACCGAAATGTGTTTTTCGCGTTTTTCTCGAAACGAGCACGACGACCGCGGTCGAACCATTAATGTAATACGTTCGCAATGCAACGAGGAACAAGGATCTATAATTGTTTTGTCGATCGGACGAGTTTGGGTTTTGAACGATGGTGCCGGTGGACTTTTAGATCTGACGGGACTTAGAAATATTTCGGACCGAAAGGTGTTTTTCGCGTTTCTCTCGAAAACGAGCGCGACGACCGCGGTCGAACCATTAATGTAATACGTTCGCAATGCAACGAGGGACAGGGATCTATAATTGTTTTGGCGATCGGACGAGTTTGGGTTTTGGACGATGGTGCCGGTGGACTTCAAGATCTGACGGGACTTAGACATATTTCGGACCGAAAGGTGTTTTTCGCGTTTTTCTCGAAAACGAACGCGACGACCGCGGTCGAACCATTAATGTAATACGTTCGCAATGCAACGAGGAACAAGGATCCAAAATTGTTTTGGCGATCGGACGAGTTTGGGTTTTGGACGATGGTGCCGGTGGACTTTGAGATCTGACGGGACATAGAAATATTTCGGACCGAAAGGTGTTTTTCGCTTTTTTCTCGAAAACGAGCGCGACGACCGCGGTCGAACCATTAATGTAATACGTTCGCAATGCAACGAGGAACAAGGATCCAAAATTGTTTTGGCGATCGGACGAGTTTGGGTTTTGGACGATGGTGCCGGTGGACTTTTAGATCTGACGGGACTTAGAAATATTTCGGAACGAAAGGTGTTTTTCGCGTTTTTCTCGAAACGAGCACGACGACCGCGGTCGAACCATTAATGTAATACGTTCGCAATGCAACGAGGAACAAGGATCCAAAATTGTTTTGGCGATCGGACGAGTTTGGGTTTTGGACGATGGTGCCGGTGGACTTTGAGATCTGACGGGACTTAGAAATATTTCGGACCGAAATGTGTTTTTCGCGTTTTTCTCGAAACGAGCACGACGACCGCGGTCGAACCATTAATGTAATACGTTCGCAATGCAACGAGGAACAAGGATCTATAATTGTTTTGTCGATCGGACGAGTTTGGGTTTTGGACGATGGTGCCGGTGGACTTTTAGATCTGACGGGACTTAGAAATATTTCGGACCGAAAGGTGTTTTTCGCGTTTCTCTCGAAAACGAGTGCGACGACCGCGGTCGAACCATTAATGTAATACGTTCGCAATGCAACGAGGGACAGGGATCTATAATGGTTTTGGCGATCGGACGAGTTTGGGTTTTGGACGATGGTGCTGGTGGACTTCAAGATCTGACGGGACTTAGAAATATTTCGGACCGAAAGGTGTTTTTCGCGTTTTTCTCGAAAACGAGCGCGACGACCGCGGTCGAACCATTAATGTAATACGTTCGCAATGCAACGAGGAACAAGGATCCAAAATTGTTTTGGCGATCGGACGAGTTTGGGTTTTGGACGATGGTGCCGGTGGACTTTGAAATCTGACGGGACATAGAAATATTTCGGACCGAAAGGTGTTTTTCGCTTTTTTCTCGAAAACGAGCGCGACGACCGCGGTCGAACCATTAATGTAATACGTTCGCAATGCAACGAGGAACAAGGATCCAAAATTGTTTTGGCGATCGGACGAGTTTGGGTTTTGGACGATGGTGCCGGTGGACTTCAAGATCTGACGGGACTTAGACATATTTCGGACCGAAAGGTGTTTTTCGCGTTTTTCTCGAAAACGAGCGCGACGACCGCGGTCGAACCATTAATGTAATACGTTCGCAATGCAACGAGGAACAAGGATCCAAAATTGTTTTGGCGATCGGACGAGTTTGGGTTTTGGACGATGGTGCCGGTGGACTTTGAGATCTGACGGGACATAGAAATATTTCGGACCGAAAGGTGTTTTTCGCTTTTTTCTCGAAAACGAGCGCGACGACCGCGGTCGAACCATTAATGTAATACGTTCGCAATGCAACGAGGAACAAGGATCCAAAATTGTTTTGGCGATCGGACGAGTTTGGGTTTTGGACGATGGTGCCGGTGGACTTTTAGATCTGACGGGACTTAGAAATATTTCGGACCGAAATGTGTTTTTCGCGTTTTTCTCGAAACGAGCACGACGACCGCGGTCGAACCATTAATGTAATACGTTCGCAATGCAACGAGGAACAAGGATCTATAATTGTTTTGTCGATCGGACGAGTTTGGGTTTTGAACGATGGTGCCGGTGGACTTTTAGATCTGACGGGACTTAGAAATATTTCGGACCGAAAGGTGTTTTTCGCGTTTCTCTCGAAAACGAGCGCGACGACCGCGGTCGAACCATTAATGTAATACGTTCGCAATGCATCGAGGGACAGGGATCTATAATTGTTTTGGCGATCGGACGAGTTTGGGTTTTGGACGATGGTGCCGGTGGACTTCAAGATCTGACGGGACTTGAAATATTTCGGACCGAAAGGTGTTTTTCGCGTTTTTCTCGAAAACGAACGCGACGACCGCGGTCGAACCATTAATGTAATACGTTCGCAATGCAACGAGGAACAAGGATCCAAAATTGTTTTGGCGATCGGACGAGTTTGGGTTTTGGACGATGGTGCCGGTGGACTTTGAGATCTGACGGGACATAGAAATATTTCGGACCGAAAGGTGTTTTTCGCTTTTTTCTCGAAAACGAGCGCGACGACCGCGGTCGAACCATTAATGTAATACGTTCGCAATGCAACGAGGAACAAGGATCCAAAATTGTTTTGGCGATCGGACGAGTTTGGGTTTTGGACGATGGTGCCGGTGGACTTTTAGATCTGACGGGACTTAGAAATATTTCGGAACGAAAGGTGTTTTTCGCGTTTTTCTCGAAACGAGCACGACGACCGCGGTCGAACCATTAATGTAATACGTTCGCAATGCAACGAGGAACAAGGATCCAAAATTGTTTTGGCGATCGGACGAGTTTGGGTTTTGGACGATGGTGCCGGTGGACTTTGAGATCTGACGGGACTTAGAAATATTTCGGACCGAAATGTGTTTTTCGCGTTTTTCTCGAAACGAGCACGACGACCGCGGTCGAACCATTAATGTAATACGTTCGCAATGCAACGAGGAACAAGGATCTATAATTGTTTTGTCGATCGGACGAGTTTGGGTTTTGGACGATGGTGCCGGTGGACTTTTAGATCTGACGGGACTTAGAAATATTTCGGACCGAAAGGTGTTTTTCGCGTTTCTCTCGAAAACGAGTGCGACGACCGCGGTCGAACCATTAATGTAATACGTTCGCAATGCAACGAGGGACAGGGATCTATAATGGTTTTGGCGATCGGACGAGTTTGGGTTTTGGACGATGGTGCTGGTGGACTTCAAGATCTGACGGGACTTAGAAATATTTCGGACCGAAAGGTGTTTTTCGCGTTTTTCTCGAAAACGAGCGCGACGACCGCGGTCGAACCATTAATGTAATACGTTCGCAATGCAACGAGGAACAAGGATCCAAAATTGTTTTGGCGATCGGACGAGTTTGGGTTTTGGACGATGGTGCCGGTGGACTTTGAGATCTGACGGGACATAGAAATATTTCGGACCGAAAGGTGTTTTTCGCTTTTTTCTCGAAAACGAGCGCGACGACCGCGGTCGAACCATTAATGTAATACGTTCGCAATGCAACGAGGAACAAGGATCCAAAATTGTTTTGGCGATCGGACGAGTTTGGGTTTTGGACGATGGTGCCGGTGGACTTTTAGATCTGACGGGACTTAGAAATATTTCGGACCGAAATGTGTTTTTCGCGTTTTTCTCGAAACGAGCACGACGACCGCGGTCGAACCATTAATGTAATACGTTCGCAATGCAACGAGGAACAAGGATCTATAATTGTTTTGTCGATCGGACGAGTTTGGGTTTTGAACGATGGTGCCGGTGGACTTTTAGATCTGACGGGACTTAGAAATATTTCGGACCGAAAGGTGTTTTTCGCGTTTCTCTCGAAAACGAGCGCGACGACCGCGGTCGAACCATTAATGTAATACGTTCGCAATGCATCGAGGGACAGGGATCTATAATTGTTTTGGCGATCGGACGAGTTTGGGTTTTGGACGATGGTGCCGGTGGACTTTGAGATCTGACGGGACTTAGAAATATTTCGGATCGAAAGGTGTTTTTCGCGTTTTTCTCGAAAACGAGCGCGCCGAACGCTGTCGAACCATTAATGTAATACGTTCGCAATGCAACGAGGAACAAGGATCCAAAATTGTTTTGGCGATCGGACGAGTTTGGGTTTTGGATGATGGTGCCGGTGGACTTTGAGATCTGACGGAACTTAGAAATATTTCGGACCGAAAGGTGTTTTTCGCGTTTTTCTCGAAAACGAGCGCGACGACCGCGGTCGAACCATTAATGTAATACCGTCGCAATGCAACGAGGAACAAGGATAAATAATTGTTTGGGCGATCGGACGAGTATGGGTTTTGGACGATGGTGCCGGTGGAATTTGAGATCTGACGGAACTTAGAAATATTTCGGACCGAAAGGTGTTTTTCGCGTTTTTCTCGAAAACGAGCGCGACGACCGCGGTCGAACCATTAATGTAATACGTTCGCAATGCAACGAGGAACAAGGATCCAAAATTGTTTTGGCGATCGGACGAGTTTGGGTTTTGGACGATGGTGCCGGTGGACTTTGAGATCTGACGGGACTTAGAAATATTTCGGATCGAAAGGTGTTTTTCGCGTTTTTGTCGAAAACGAGCGCGCCGAACGCTGTCGAACCATTAATGTAATACGTTCGCAATGCAACGAGGAACAAGAATCCAAAATTGTTTTGGCGATCGGACGAGTTTGGGTTTTGGACGATGGTGCCGGTGGACTTTGAGATCTGACGGGACTTAGAAATATTTCGGACCGAAAGGTGTTTTTCGCGTTTTTCTCGAAAACGAGCGCGACGACCGCGGTCGAACCATTAATGTAATACCGTCGCAATGCAACGAGGAACAAGGATCTAAAATTGTTTTGGCGATCCGACGAGTTTGGGTTTTGGTCGATGGTGCCGGTGGACTTTGAGATCTGACGGGACTTAGAAATATTTCGGATCGAAAGGTGTTTTTCGCGTTTTTGTCGAAAACGAGCGCGCCGAACGCTGTCGAACCATTAATGTAATACGTTCGCAATGCAACGAGGAACAAGAATCCAAAATTGTTTTGGCGATCGGACGAGTTTGGGTTTTGGACGATGGTGCCGGTGGACTTTGAGATCTGACGGGACTTAGAAATATTTCGGACCGAAAGGTGTTTTTCGCGTTTTTCTCGAAAACGAGCGCGACGACCGCGGTCGAACCATTAATGTAATACCGTCGCAATGCAACGAGGAACAAGGATAAATAATTGTTTGGGCGATCGGACGAGTATGGGTTTTGGACGATGGTGCCGGTGGAATTTGAGATCTGACGGAACTTAGAAATATTTCGGACCGAAAGGTGTTTTTCGCGTTTTTCCCGAAAACGAGCGCGACGACCTCGGTCGAACCATTAATGTAATACGTTCGCAATGCAACGAGGGACAAGGATCTATAATTGTTTTGGCGATCGGACGAGTTTGGGTATTGGACGATGGTGCCGGTGGACTTCGAGATCTGACGGGACTTAGAAATATTTCGGACCGAAATGTGTTTTTCGCGTTTTTCTCGAAACGAGCACGACGACCGCGGTCGAACCATTAATGTAATACGTTCGCAATGCAACGAGGAACAAGGATCTATAATTGTTTTGTCGATCGGACGAGTTTGGGTTTTGGACAATGGTGCCGGTGGACTTTGAGATCTGACGGGACTTAGAAATATTTCGGAACGAAAGGTGTTTTTCGCGTTTTTCTCGAAAACGAGCGCGACGACCGCGGTCGAACCATTAATGTAATACGTTCGCAATGCAACGAGGAACAAGGATCCAAAATTGTTTTGGCGATCGGACGAGTTTGGGTTTTGGACGATGGTGCCGGTGGACTTTGAAATCTGACGGGACATAGAAATATTTCGGACCGAAAGGTGTTTTTCGCTTTTTTCTCGAAAACGAGCGCGACGACCGCGGTCGAACCATTAATGTAATACGTTCGCAATGCAACGAGGAACAAGGATCCAAAATTGTTTTGGCGATCGGACGAGTTTGGGTTTTGAACGATGGTGCCGGTGGACTTTTAGATCTGACGGGACTTAGAAATATTTCGGACCGAAAGGTGTTTTTCGCGTTTCTCTCGAAAACGAGCGCGACGACCGCGGTCGAACCATTAATGTAATACGTTCGCAATGCATCGAGGGACAGGGATCTATAATTGTTTTGGCGATCGGACGAGTTTGGGTTTTGGACGATGGTGCCGGTGGACTTTGAGATCTGACGGGACTTAGAAATATTTCGGATCGAAAGGTGTTTTTCGCGTTTTTCTCGAAAACGAGCGCGCCGAACGCTGTCGAACCATTAATGTAATACGTTCGCAATGCAACGAGGAACAAGGATCCAAAATTGTTTTGGCGATCGGACGAGTTTGGGTTTTGGATGATGGTGCCGGTGGACTTTGAGATCTGACGGAACTTAGAAATATTTCGGACCGAAAGGTGTTTTTCGCGTTTTTCTCGAAAACGAGCGCGACGACCGCGGTCGAACCATTAATGTAATACGTTCGCAATGCAACGAGGAACAAGGATCCAAAATTGTTTTGGCGATCGGACGAGTTTGGGTTTTGGACGATGGTGCCGGTGGACTTTGAGATCTGACGGGACTTAGAAATATTTCGGACCGAAAGGTGTTTTTCGCGTTTTTCTCGAAAACGAGCGCGACGACCGCGGTCGAACCATTAATGTAATACGTTCGCAATGCAACGAGGAACAAGGATCTAAAATTGTTTTGGCGATCCGACGAGTTTGGGTTTTGGTCGATGGTGCCGGTGGACTTTGAGATCTGACGGGACTTAGAAATATTTCGGACCGAAAGGTGTTTTTCGCGTTTTTCTCGAAAACGAGCGCGACGACCGCGGTCGAACCATTAATGTAATACGTTCGCAATGCAACGAGGAACAAGGATCTAAAATTGTTTTGGCGATCCGACGAGTTTGGGTTTTGGTCGATGGTGCCGGTGGACTTTGAGATCTGACGGGACTTAGAAATATTTCGGACCGAAATGTGTTTTTCGCGTTTTTCTCGAAACGAGCACGACGACCGCGGTCGAACCATTAATGTAATACGTTCGCAATGCAACGAGGAACAAGGATCTATAATTGTTTTGTCGATCGGACGAGTTTGGGTTTTGAACGATGGTGCCGGTGGACTTTTAGATCTGACGGGACTTAGAAATATTTCGGACCGAAAGGTGTTTTTCGCGTTTCTCTCGAAAACGAGCGCGACGACCGCGGTCGAACCATTAATGTAATACGTTCGCAATGCATCGAGGGACAGGGATCTATAATTGTTTTGGCGATCGGACGAGTTTGGGTTTTGGACGATGGTGCCGGTGGACTTTGAGATCTGACGGGACTTAGAAATATTTCGGACCGAAAGGTGTTTTTCGCGTTTTTCTCGAAAACGAGCGCGACGACCGCGGTCGAACCATTAATGTAATACGTTCGCAATGCAACGAGGAACAAGGATCTAAAATTGTTTTGGCGATCCGACGAGTTTGGGTTTTGGTCGATGGTGCCGGTGGACTTTGAGATCTGACGGGACTTAGAAATATTTCGGACCGAAAGGTGTTTTTCGCGTTTTTCTCGAAAACGAGCGCGACGACCGCGGTCGAACCATTAATGTAATACCGTCGCAATGCAACGAGGAACAAGGATAAATAATTGTTTGGGCGATCGGACGAGTATGGGTTTTGGACGATGGTGCCGGTGGAATTTGAGATCTGACGGAACTTAGAAATATTTCGGACCGAAAGGTGTTTTTCGCGTTTTTCCCGAAAACGAGCGCGACGACCTCGGTCGAACCATTAATGTAATACGTTCGCAATGCAACGAGGGACAAGGATCTATAATTGTTTTGGCGATCGGACGAGTTTGGGTATTGGACGATGGTGCCGGTGGACTTCGAGATCTGACGGGACTTAGAAATATTTCGGACCGAAATGTGTTTTTCGCGTTTTTCTCGAAACGAGCACGACGACCGCGGTCGAACCATTAATGTAATACGTTCGCAATGCAACGAGGAACAAGGATCTATAATTGTTTTGTCGATCGGACGAGTTTGGGTTTTGGACAATGGTGCCGGTGGACTTTGAGATCTGACGGGACTTAGAAATATTTCGGAACGAAAGGTGTTTTTCGCGTTTTTCTCGAAAACGAGCGCGACGACCGCGGTCGAACCATTAATGTAATACGTTCGCAATGCAACGAGGAACAAGGATCTATAATTGTTTTGTCGATCGGACGAGTTTGGGTTTTGAACGATGGTGCCGGTGGACTTTTAGATCTGACGGGACTTAGAAATATTTCGGACCGAAAGGTGTTTTTCGCGTTTCTCTCGAAAACGAGCGCGACGACCGCGGTCGAACCATTAATGTAATACGTTCGCAATGCATCGAGGGACAGGGATCTATAATTGTTTTGGCGATCGGACGAGTTTGGGTTTTGGACGATGGTGCCGGTGGACTTTGAGATCTGACGGGACTTAGAAATATTTCGGATCGAAAGGTGTTTTTCGCGTTTTTCTCGAAAACGAGCGCGCCGAACGCTGTCGAACCATTAATGTAATACGTTCGCAATGCAACGAGGAACAAGGATCCAAAATTGTTTTGGCGATCGGACGAGTTTGGGTTTTGGATGATGGTGCCGGTGGACTTTTAGATCTGACGGGACTTAGAAATATTTCGGACCGAAAGGTGTTTTTCGCGTTTCTCTCGAAAACGAGTGCGACGACCGCGGTCGAACCATTAATGTAATACGTTCGCAATGCAACGAGGAACAAGGATCTATAATTGTTTTGTCGATCGGACGAGTTTGGGTTTTGGACGATGGTGCCGGTGGACTTTGAGATCTGACGGGACTTAGAAATATTTCGGATCGAAAGGTGTTTTTCGCGTTTTTCTCGAAAACGAGCGCGCCGAACGCTGTCGAACCATTAATGTAATACGTTCGCAATGCAACGAGGAACAAGGATCCAAAATTGTTTTGGCGATCGGACGAGTTTGGGTTTTGGATGATGGTGCCGGTGGACTTTTAGATCTGACGGGACTTAGAAATATTTCGGACCGAAAGGTGTTTTTCGCGTTTCTCTCGAAAACGAGTGCGACGACCGCGGTCGAACCATTAATGTAATACGTTCGCAATGCAACGAGGGACAGGGATCCAAAATTGTTTTGGCGATCGGACGAGTTTGGGTTTTGGACGATGGTGCCGGTGGACTTTTAGATCTGACGGGACTTAGAAATATTTCGGACCGAAAGGTGTTTTTCGCGTTTTTCTCGAAAACGAGCGCGACGACCGCGGTCGAACCATTAATGTAATACGTTCGCAATGCAACGAGGAACAAGGATCCAAAATTGTTTTGGCGATCGGACGAGTTTGGGTTTTGGACGATGGTGCTGGTGGACTTCAAGATCTGACGGGACTTAGAAATATTTCGGACCGAAAGGTGTTTTTCGCGTTTTTCTCGAAAACGAGCGCGACGACCGCGGTCGAACCATTAATGTAATACGTTCGCAATGCAACGAGGAACAAGGATCCAAAATTGTTTTGGCGATCGGACGAGTTTGGGTTTTGGACGATGGTGCCGGTGGACTTTGAAATCTGACGGGACATAGAAATATTTCGGACCGAAAGGTGTTTTTCGCTTTTTTCTCGAAAACGAGCGCGACGACCGCGGTCGAACCATTAATGTAATACGTTCGCAATGCAACGAGGAACAAGGATCCAAAATTGTTTTGGCGATCGGACGAGTTTGGGTTTTGGACGATGGTACCGGTGGACTTTTAGATCTGACGGGACTTAGAAATATTTCGGACCGAAAGGTGTTTTTCGCGTTTTTCTCGAAAACGAGCGCGACGACCGCGGTCGAACCATTAATGTAATACGTTCGCAATGCAACGAGGAACAAGGATCCAAAATTGTTTTGGCGATCGGACGAGTTTGGGTTTTGGACGATGGTGCCGGTGGACTTTGAGATCTGACGGGACATAGAAATATTTCGGACCGAAAGGTGTTTTTCGCTTTTTTCTCGAAAACGAGCGCGACGACCGCGGTCGAACCATTAATGTAATACGTTCGCAATGCAACGAGGAACAAGGATCCAAAATTGTTTTGGCGATCGGACGAGTTTGGGTTTTGGACGATGGTGCCGGTGGACTTTTAGATCTGACGGGACTTAGAAATATTTCGGACCGAAATGTGTTTTTCGCGTTTTTCTCGAAACGAGCACGACGACCGCGGTCGAACCATTAATGTAATACGTTCGCAATGCAACGAGGAACAAGGATCTATAATTGTTTTGTCGATCGGACGAGTTTGGGTTTTGAACGATGGTGCCGGTGGACATTTAGATCTGACGGGACTTAGAAATATTTCGGACCGAAAGGTGTTTTTCGCGTTTCTCTCGAAAACGAGCGCGACGACCGCGGTCGAACCATTAATGTAATACGTTCGCAATGCATCGAGGGACAGGGATCTATAATTGTTTTGGCGATCGGACGAGTTTGGGTTTTGGACGATGGTGCCGGTGGACTTTGAGATCTGACGGGACTTAGAAATATTTCGGATCGAAAGGTGTTTTTCGCGTTTTTCTCGAAAACGAGCGCGCCGAACGCTGTCGAACCATTAATGTAATACGTTCGCAATGCAACGAGGAACAAGGATCCAAAATTGTTTTGGCGATCGGACGATTTTGGGTTTTGGATGATGGTGCCGGTGGACTTTGAGATCTGACGGAACTTAGAAATATTTCGGACCGAAAGGTGTTTTTCGCGTTTTTCTCGAAAACGAGCGCGACGACCGCGGTCGAACCATTAATGTAATACCGTCGCAATGCAACGAGGAACAAGGATAAATAATTGTTTGGGCGATCGGACGAGTATGGGTTTTGGACGATGGTGCCGGTGGAATTTGAGATCTGACGGAACTTAGAAATATTTCGGACCGAAAGGTGTTTTTCGCGTTTTTCTCGAAAACGAGCGCGACGACCGCGGTCGAACCATTAATGTAATACGTTCGCAATGCAACGAGGAACAAGGATCCAAAATTGTTTTGGCGATCGGACGAGTTTGGGTTTTGGACGATGGTGCCGGTGGACTTTGAGATCTGACGGGACTTAGAAATATTTCGGACCGAAAGGTGTTTTTCGCTTTTTTCTCGAAAACGAGCGCGACGACCGCGGTCGAACCATTAATGTAATACGTTCGCAATGCAACGAGGAACAAGGATCTAAAATTGTTTTGGCGATCCGACGAGTTTGGGTTTTGGTCGATGGTGCCGGTGGACTTTGAGATCTGACGGGACTTAGAAATATTTCGGATCGAAAGGTGTTTTTCGCGTTTTTGTCGAAAACGAGCGCGCCGAACGCTGTCGAACCATTAATGTAATACGTTCGCAATGCAACGAGGAACAAGAATCCAAAATTGTTTTGGCGATCGGACGAGTTTGGGTTTTGGACGATGGTGCCGGTGGACTTTGAGATCTGACGGGACTTAGAAATATTTCGGACCGAAAGGTGTTTTTCGCGTTTCTCTCGAAAACGAGCGCGACGACCGCGGTCGAACCATTAATGTAATACGTTCGCAATGCATCGAGGGACAGGGATCTATAATTGTTTTGGCGATCGGACGAGTTTGGGTTTTGGACGATGGTGCCGGTGGACTTTGAGATCTGACGGGACTTAGAAATATTTCGGATCGAAAGGTGTTTTTCGCGTTTTTCTCGAAAACGAGCGCGCCGAACGCTGTCGAACCATTAATGTAATACGTTCGCAATGCAACGAGGAACAAGGATCCAAAATTGTTTTGGCGATCGGACGAGTTTGGGTTTTGGATGATGGTGCCGGTGGACTTTGAGATCTGACGGGACTTAGAAATATTTCGGACCGAAAGGTGTTTTTCGCGTTTTTCTCGAAAACGAGCGCGCCGAACGCTGTCGAACCATTAATGTAATACCGTCGCAATGCAACGAGGAACAAGGATAAATAATTGTTTGGGCGATCGGACGAGTATGGGTTTTGGACGATGGTGCCGGTGGAATTTGAGATCTGACGGAACTTAGAAATATTTCGGACCGAAAGGTGTTTTTCGCGTTTTTCTCGAAAACGAGCGCGACGACCGCGGTCGAACCATTAATGTAATACGTTCGCAATGCAACGAGGAACAAGGATCCAAAATTGTTTTGGCGATCGGACGAGTTTGGGTTTTGGACGATGGTGCCGGTGGACTTTGAGATCTGACGGGACTTAGAAATATTTCGGACCGAAAGGTGTTTTTCGCGTTTTTCTCGAAAACGAGCGCGACGACCGCGGTCGAACCATTAATGTAATACGTTCGCAATGCAACGAGGAACAAGGATCCAAAATTGTTTTGGCGATCGGACGAGTTTGGGTTTTGGACGATGGTGCCGGTGGACTTTGAGATCTGACGGGACTTAGAAATATTTCGGACCGAAAGGTGTTTTTCGCGTTTTTCTCGAAAACGAGCGCGACGACCGCGGTCGAACCATTAATGTAATACCGTCGCAATGCAACGAGGAACAATGATAAATAATTGTTTGGGCGATCGGACGAGTATGGGTTTTGGACGATGGTGCCGGTGGAATTTGAGATCTGACGGAACTTAGAAATATTTCGGACCGAAAGGTGTTTTTCGCGTTTTTCTCGAAAACGAGCGCGACGATCGCGGTCGAACCATTAATGTAATACGTTCGCAATGCAACGAGGAACAAGGATCCAAAATTGTTTTGGCGATCGGACGAGTTTGGGTTTTGGACGATGGTGCCGGTGGACTTTGAGATCTGACGGGACTTAGAAATATTTCGGACCGAAAGGTGTTTTTCGCGTTTTTCTCGAAAACGAGCGCGACGACCGCGGTCGAACCATTAATGTAATACGTTCGCAATGCAACGAGGAACAAGGATCTAAAATTGTTTTGGCGATCCGACGAGTTTGGGTTTTGGTCGATGGTGCCGGTGGACTTTGAGATCTGACGGGACTTAGAAATATTTCGGATCGAAAGGTGTTTTTCGCGTTTTCCTCGAAAACGAGCGCGACGACCGCGGTCGAACCATTAATGTAATACCGTCGCAATGCAACGAGGAACAAGGATAAATAATTGTTTGGGCGATCGGACGAGTATGGGTTTTGGACGATGGTGCCGGTGGAATTTGAGATCTGACGGGACTTAGAAATATTTCGGACCGAAGGGTGTTTTTCGCGTTTCTCTGGAAAACGAGCGCGACGACCGCGGTCGAACCATTAATGTAATACGTTCGCAATGCAACGAGGGACAGGGATCTATAATTGTTTTGGCGATCGGACGAGTTTGGGTTTTGGACGATGGTGCCGGTGGAATTTGAGATCTGACGGAACTTAGAAATATTTCGGACCGAAAGGTGTTTTTCGCGTTTTTCTCGAAAACGAGCGCGACGACCGCGGTCGAACCATTAATGTAATACGTTCGCAATGCAACGAGGAACAAGGATCCAAAATTGTTTTGGCGATCGGACGAGTTTGGGTTTTGGACGATGGTGCCGGTGGACTTTGAGATCTGACGGGACTTAGAAATATTTCGGACCGAAAGGTGTTTTTCGCGTTTTTCTCGAAAACGAGCGCGACGACCGCGGTCGAACCATTAATGTAATACGTTCGCAATGCAACGAGGAACAAGGATCTAAAATTGTTTTGGCGATCCGACGAGTTTGGGTTTTGGTCGATGGTGCCGGTGGACTTTGAGATCTGACGGGACTTAGAAATATTTCGGATCGAAAGGTGTTTTTCGCGTTTTCCTCGAAAACGAGCGCGACGACCGCGGTCGAACCATTAATGTAATACCGTCGCAATGCAACGAGGAACAAGGATAAATAATTGTTTGGGCGATCGGACGAGTATGGGTTTTGGACGATGGTGCCGGTGGAATTTGAGATCTGACGGAACTTAGAAATATTTCGGACCGAAAGGTGTTTTTCGCGTTTTTCTCAAAAACGAGCGCGACGACCGCGGTCGAACCATTAATGTAATACGTTCGCAATGCAACGAGGAACAAGGATCTAAAATTGTGTAATGGTCTCCGGTTGGCGAGACGATTTTCGGTGGGACGGAGAAGGGATTGTGTTGCCGACTCAGTCGGTGTGTCCGGGTTCGGCGAATGAGTAAATAAGTCGTATTTAACGATAACAATGTTTATTAGTCAAACGTCTTAAATGTCGGTGGTATGATACAGCTCTCCCGAGCGGTGAGTCGCGCATCCGTTCTCGGTGGTCCGGTGAACACGATTTCTATTGCGCGACGCTCTAGCGGTTCTATTATCGGCGCGTCGGTACACGGCGGCGGCGCTGTTTCGGCGAGCAGTTAGGGAAGTGGGATGCGGCTTTATTGAACGTTCTGCTCTGGATGGCCTTATGGGGCACGTCCGTCGAGAGTCGTATAAGATCGTATCAGAGTGCAATAGGGCTCTGGCCTAATAGGCGCGGAGACACCTCTCTGACCTAGGCAGGGCGCAAGATAAATCTCGGCCTATTTCGGAAGAGGCTGGTTATGGTACAGTGGTGACGATGGTCGACCACTGACACACCTCGTAGGAACTAAAAAGGGCGTCTTGTCGTACCGCTAGTTGCGTAGAGCTTCCAGCCCAAGAGCCCCTGATTCCGCTCGTCGCGACCTTTATATTTGGAAGCCGTATGTTTTCGCCAGCGAGATAAAACACGGGCCCCGTGGCCACTTAGCGGTCGTGGATTGTACTGGACTTCGTCTTTTGCTATTATTTCGCGCGCTCGCTTTGTCCGCGCGAGGTGACATCGTCCTTTGTTATTATTTCGCGCGCTTGCTTTGTCCGCGCGCGGTGACATCGTCACACCCCCTCCTTACTTCGGGAAGGAAAAAGGTGATCGTCACCGTTTGTTTACAGCTATTCCTTAATCCTAACAGGTACGTGTTTTCTTACATACTATCTTATCCTACGGGTTGCAACCCACGCACTTATACCTACCCATCACCAAAACTTACATCTAACTTACATCTAACTTACATCTACGCGTGCTGCTTATATTTACTCGGTTGTCGCGGCGGGCGTGGGAGCAGTCGGCCGCCGGGCGCGGATCTCGATACCGAGATCGCCGTTCCGGAACCGACTGCCTAATACGACGGCGGTGGACGTGGTGACCGCGTAGACCCTGCGCGGTCGCATGGCGGCCGGGTGGAACAGGACCATTCCGGGGCGGTCGGCGGCCCACGTCCACGGGCGCGGGTCAGCGGGTGGCGCGGCCGCTGGAAGGTCCGTACGGCCGGACTGTTCCAGTGGCTGCCGGACGGTGTTCGGCGGTGGCGTGGCCGCTGGTGGGCCTTTAAGGCCTAGCTGAGCCAGCGGCTGTGGGACTACCGGCGGTGGAGTGGCCGCTGGGGGGCCTGGAAGGCCTCGCTGTACCAGCGGCTGTGGGCCTACCGGGGGTGGCGTGGCCGCTGGGGGGCATGGAAGGCCTGGCTGTACCAGCGGCTGTGGACCTACCGGTGGTGGAGTGGCCGCTGGGGGGCCTCGAAGGCCTTACTGTACCAGCGGCTGTGGACCTACCGGTGGTGGAGTGGCGGCTGGGGGGCCTTGAAGGCCTGGCTGTACCAGCGGTGAGGTTGCGTTGGCCGGGGATTTGTTCGGTAGAAGTGGCCGGGCAGTCGCTGGCCGCGGCGTTCGCGTGGTCGACTCCTTCCTCTTTTTGGGTGGAGGCGCGGGAGGTGTCGCCAACAGTCGGCGGAGGTCCAGCGGCTGCATGGTCCCATGCGCGATCCGGTGGCGTCGGGTGAGGGCGCCCGGCGGTGCACCGGCCTCGGGCGGTACCTCCAGTGCCCGTGGCTCGAGGACCGCGGCTTCGCGGTGCTGGCCACGTGGTGGTGCCTGGAGGCGCGGCGGGGGCCCTCGGTGTTGCGGCAGTGGGTCGTTGATTTTGACCCTTGCTGGCCACGGTCTGTCGTCGATCACTCTGGCTCGGCGGGGTCGTCGTTCGGGTGGCCCGACTGGTGCGGAGCCCAGTGGCACGGCGGTGGACTTCCCGGAGGTCTCGGGAACGCTCTTTACTCTAGGCATGTTAATTGCCAATTGCCTAATTTCGGCGTTTGTTGTGCCTTTTACAGCTGAAACTGTGGCGCTGCCCGCGCCAATCGGTTCGCGAGTTTCGCACGGTTTCAGATCGCTGAGGTGCGCGCGCATTGTCTTCCCTCGCGCACCTTTTAGCACCGCGATGTTCGGTCCCGTGAATTTGGCAACGGTGTATGGGCCTGCGAATTTTGGCGCTAACTTGGCATTAAACTGTTTAGCGGCTGCACTTAGATGGTGTTCGCGCTTCATTACTTCGTCGCCAATCTCGGGGCGCCAGTCTCTTCGTCGCAAATCGTAGTGGTGCTTCTGGTTTTGATGTGCCCTCGCCAGATTCCATCGTGCAAGTTCGATGCTTTCCTTGATGCCCGCGAGTCGCTGTTGCCATTCCAAGGTGTCCTCTCGTGTTGGTTCGTCTTTCGGTTCGTTCGGGGCGGATCGGGGTTCTCCGGGAGTTACGAGCTCCCGCCCAAAATTCAAAGCGGCTGGAGTACTCCCGGTGGCTTCATGTCGTGCCGTATTGTAGGCAAAAGCGATCTCCGGAAGCCAATTATCCCATGTCGTATGATCCCCGTCGGTAAATTGAGCGATCATTGTCTTGATTACTCGGTTGGCTCTTTCCACCGGGTTGCACTGCGGAGTATACGGTGGTGTCTTTCGGTGGTCGATGCCATATTCTCGTAATAGGGCGGTAAATTCTCGGCTTTCAAATTGCTTGCCGTTGTCTGTAATAACCCGCCGTGGGCACCCGAAGCGCATGACAATTCGTTCGCGCAATGCCTTGGTAACGGCTGGAGCGGTGGCCTGTCGCAGGGGCTGGAGCTCGATCCATTTCGTGAACTTATCCTGCATCACCACGACCACGGTATGGCCTTTCTTCGACCGTGGGAGGGGTCCGACTAAATCTGCCGACACGACATCCCACGGGTAGGCTGCTGGGGTGGTGTGCATAAGTCCTGCCGGGGCCTGTTGCGATACTTTGTACTCTTGGCACTTTATACATTGGCGGACATAGCGTGCGGCGTCTCTAAACATTCCCGGCCAATAGTATTTTCGTGCCAATCGTGCCGCTGTTTTGTTGATTCCGAGGTGACCGGCCGTAGGGGCGTCGTGGTTTGCCCTTAGTATTTCGTCGCGCCGGGGTCTCGGTACACATTGTTTCCATTCGTCTTCGGGATGGCCACCGGTCGTATCTGGGAAGTGGCGGTACAGTTCGCCCTCGTGGAGTTTGTATTCTGGGTGGAGGAGCGGTGTCTCCTCGACGGCTCGCTTCTTTACGTCATACCATTCCTTGGATGTCTCGGTGTTTACGTCTGCAACCTCGCCGTGTCGCGAAAGGGCATCTGCTACGAGATCGTTCTCCCCTTTTCGATACTCGATCTTAAAATCATACTGTTGCAGTTCCAAGCTCCAGCGCGCGAGGCGTCCCGAAGGACTGTCGATTGACTGTAGCCATTTCAGTGCTTGGTGATCGGTTAGGACGGTAAACGAATATCCCTCGAGGTAGGGGCGCATCTTTCTAATGCCCCAGACTACTGCCAAGCATTCCTTCTCGGTGACGGAGTAGTTCTTTTCCGCTGAGTTGAGCGTTCGGCTTGCGTAGGCTACTACTTTTTCTTGTCCGTTGTGTTCTTGGGTCAGAACTGCGCCGAGACCGCTTTGGCTGGCGTCGGTTTGTAATACGAACGGTCTGTCAAAATCGGGACATGTCAAGACTGGTGCGGTTGCTAGTTGATGACGGAGCGTTTCGAAGGCCGCTTGTGTTTCGTCGGTCCAGTTCCACCGCGTGCGTTTCTGTAGGAGCTGGTGTAATGGTGCGGCCGCGTCGGAGAATTGGGGAATGTATCTCCTATACCAGGAGACCATCCCTAGGAAGCGCCGTAATTCTCGTAAGTTCTGCGGGGGAGGTGCATTCTTGATTGCCTCGACCTTCTCGGGGTCTGTTTTTACTCCCTGGTCTGACACGACGTGACCGAGGTATCGTAGTTCGGTCTGGCAGAAACGGCATTTTTCCTCGTTTAAACGGAGCCCAGCTTGTTGTAATCGGCGGAGTACTTCTCGAAGGTTGTCCAAGTGTTCCTCGAAGGTTCGGCCAAGGATGATAATGTCGTCTAAGTATGCAAAGGCCCTTGGCTCTAGGCTGGGTCCGATGATACTGTCGAGTAGCCGTTGAAATGTGGCGGGTGCGGAGTGGAGGCCGAACGGCATGACGCGGAACTGATACAGTCCTCGTCCGGGAACGGTAAAGGCCGTAATCGGGCGGCTCTCCTCGGCCAGCGGTACTTGCCAATAGCCGTTCGCGAGGTCTAACGTTGATATATACCGTGCCTCGCGTAATTTATCAAGGGTTGCCTGTACCTGTAGCAGGGGGTAGGCATCCTTTTCGGTGACGGCATTTACTCGGCGGAAGTCGATACAGAATCTCTTCTTCTTCTTCCCCTTTTTAGCGACCATGACCACAGGCGAGCTCCATGGACTGCTGGAGGGCTCGATGACCCCGTTGGCCAGCATTTCATCCACGGCCTCGTTAATTAGTGCCTGCGTGGCCGGATTCCTGGGCGTGTACCGTTGTTTAATTGGTTCGGTCGTCTTTAGTCGGATTCGGTGCTCGGCGAGGGTGGTTGTCCCTCGTAGTTTTCGGAACGGCGGTAACTCCTCATCCAGGAGTTGTTGCAGGGCGGCTTCTTGGGCCGGCGTGCATCGGCGAATGCCTGGGGATTCCACTGCCGCGGTTTCGGCTTGGCGAGCCCATCGGTGTTTTCCCACTTGTACTTCTAAGCCTAATTTTTCTAAAACGTCTACTCCTAATAGAGCGGCATGCGATAAACCGGGGAACACTGCGTATGTGTGTTCCACCTCCTGGTCGTGGATTCTGGCGGTCAATTTCATTTCCCCCTGGAGTGGTACCTCTGCGCCGTCGGCAACACTAGCCGTGAATGTGGCGGGGGCAAGGGTGTATCCTTGCCGTTTGCATGCGGCGGCGACGTCTGGTCGTATGAACGATCGGGTTGCTCCGGTGTCGACCAGTGCCCACCAACGCACATTTCCGACTTGGAAGGCGAGGTAGAGTCGGGGGTCCTGGGTGCCTAATTGTTGTTTTGAGGCATTGTCGGGGCGTTTTGTCGGTCGCCTCGGTTTCCGCGCCCGGCCTCGTTTCCCGAGAACGGGTTACACGGACATTCTCGGGAGCTCCGCCCGTTCGTTCCGCAGTACGAGCAGAACAGTCTGCTCGCCCGCTGGCAGTCCAGGCGTCGGTGGCCGCGCTGGCCACACCGCCAGCAGCATGTCCCTCGGTCGTAATCGGCCTGTACTTCGGCGAGCCCGCTGTTTCGGGGTTGTTCAGTCTTCTTCTCCGGCCGTTTTTCGGGCTTGGCGGTTTCCTTCGGTTGGTGACCGGCGGCTGCTTTTTCCTCGGCCGTGACCTTATCTTGGTCCGCAGCCAGTCTCATGAGTTCGGGCAGCGTTCTAAACTCCGTTCGTTTGATGTACCGGCGGTACTCCGGTCGGAGGTTCCGGTAGGCGCGATTGACTTGTTGCTCCAATGTATATTTTCCATATTGCTGCATTAGCGGCAGTAGGTCCAATATGAAATCGGTGGCCGTTTCCCCTGGCCGTTGTATGCGTCGGGTAATTGCTTCTTCGAGCTCGCTCTCGTCTTCGGTAGCGAGGAAGAATGCTCGGAAGTCTGTTACAAAATCGTCCCACGACTGCCATTCGGTACGGCGGAGACGATACCAGCCAAGTGCTCTCCCTTTGAATATCTCGGAGAGGCACTGGATGATTTGGTTTGGCGTGACCATGTAGCTATGTTGTAGGTCGCCCAGTCGTTGCAAGAATTTGGCGGCTCCGGGACCGCCATCGTAACGGGTCCCCCACCTCCTAATTCTTTCCATAGGTGCGGCCTCAGGTGCTATGATGTTATGTTCTGCACTGGGCGTGACCTCCGGTGGGTTGGACGTTTCGCCGGTTAATGTGTTCGGTGGTGGTCCCATAATATTGTGCTCTCGACAGTACGCGGTGACTCGCTGTCGTAGCTCGTCGAGATTCCCACTCGTGTCGATTCCGAAGTTTTCGGCGACTTTGATTAGTACGGCTTTCCTCAGCTCGTAAACCCAGCCTACGCTGATACTCATTCGCCCCTCTCCTCTTCAACGTCCCTGTTCGGGCGCCAATTTGTAATGGTCTCCGGTTGGCGAGACGATTTTCGGTGGGACGGAGAAGGGATTGTGTTGCCGACTCAGTCGGTGTGTCCGGGTTCGGCGAATGAGTAAATAAGTCGTATTTAACGATAACAATGTTTATTAGTCAAACGTCTTAAATGTCGGTGGTATGATACAGCTCTCCCGAGCGGTGAGTCGCGCATCCGTTCTCGGTGGTCCGGTGAACACGATTTCTATTGCGCGACGCTCGAGCGGTTCTATTATCGGCGCGTCGGTACACGGCGGCGGCGCTGTTTCGGCGAGCAGTTAGGGAAGTGGGATGCGGCTTTATTGAACGTTCTGCTCTGGATGGCCTTATGGGGCACGTCCGTCGAGAGTCGTATAAGATCGTATCAGAGTGCAATAGGGCTCTGGCCTAATAGGCGCGGAGACACCTCTCTGACCTAGGCAGGGCGCAAGATAAATCTCGGCCTATTTCGGAAGAGGCTGGTTATGGTACAGTGGTGACGATGGTCGACCACTGACACACCTCGTAGGAACTAAAAATGGGCGTCTTGTCGTACCGCTAGTTGCGTAGAGCTTCCAGCCCAAGAGCCCCTGATTCCACTCGTCGCGACCTTTATATTTGGAAGCCGTATGTTTTCGCCAGCGAGATAAAACACGGGCCCCGTGGCCACTTAGCGGTCGTGGATTGTACTGGACTTCGTCTTTTGCTATTATTTCGCGCGCTCGCTTTGTCCGCGCGAGGTGACTTCGTCCTTTGTTATTATTTCGCGCGCTTGCTTTGTCCGCGCGCGGTGACATCGTCACAATAGTTTTGGCGATCGGACGAGTATGGGTTTTAGACGATGGTGCCGGTGGACTTCGAGATCTGACGGGACTTAGAAACATTTTGGACCGAAAGGTGTTTTTCGCTTTTTTCTCGAAAACGAGCGCGACGAACGCTGTCGAACCATTAATGTAATACGTTCGAAATACAACGAGGAACAAGGATCTAAAATTGTTTTGGCGATCGGACGAGTTTGGGTTGTGGACGATGGTGCCGGTGGAATTTGAAATCTGACGGGACTTTGAAATATTTCGGACCGAAAGGTGTTTTTCGCGTTTCTCTCGAAAACGAGCGCGACGACCGCGGTCGAACCATTAATGTAATACGTTCGCAATGCAACGAGGGACAGGGATCTATAATTGTTTTGGCGATCGGACGAGTTTGGGTTTTGGTCGATGGTGCCGGTGGACTTTGAGATCTGACGGGACTTTGAAATATTTCGGACCGAAAGGTGTTTTTCGCTTTTTACTCGAAAACGAGCGCGACGACCGCGGTCGAACCATTAATGTAATACGTTCGCAATGCAACGAGGAACAAGGATCCAAAATTGTTTTGGCGATCGGACGAATTTGGGTTTTGGACGATGGTGCCGGTGGACTTTGAGATCTGACGGGACTTAGAAATATTTCGGACCGAAAGGTGTTTTTCGCGTTTTTCTCGAAAACGAGCGCGACGACCGCGGTCGAACCATTAATGTAATACCGTCGCAATGCAACGAGGAACAAGGATAAATAATTGTTTGGGCGATCGGACGAGTATGGGTTTTGGACGATGGTGCCGGTGGAATTTGAGATCTGACGGAACTTAGAAATATTTCGGACCGAAAGGTGTTTTTCGCGTTTTTCTCGAAAACGAGCGCGACGACCGCGGTCGAACCATTAATGTAATACGTTCGCAATGCAACGAGGAACAAGGATCCAAAATTGTTTTGGCGATCGGACGAGTTTGGGTTTTGGACGATGGTGCCGGTGGACTTTAAGATCTGACGGGACTTACAAATATTTCGGACCGAAAGGTGTTTTTCGCGTTTTTCTCGAAAACGAGCGCGACGACCGCGGTCGAACCATTAATGTAATACGTTCGCAATGCAACGAGGAACAAGGATCCAAAATTGTTTTGGCGATCGGACGAGTTTGGGTTTTGGCCGATGGTGCCGGTGGACTTTTAGATCTGACGGGACTTAGAAATATTTCGGACCGAAAGGTGTTTTTCGCTTTTTTCTCGAAAACGAGCGCGACGACCGCGGTCGAACCATTAATGTAATACGTTCGCAATGCAACGAGGAACAAGGATCCAAAATTGTTTTGGCGATCGGACGAGTTTGGGTTTTGGACGATGGTGCCGGTGGACTTTTAGATCTGACGGGACTTAGAAATATTTCGGACCGAAAGGTGTTTTTCGCTTTTTTCTCGAAAACGAGCGCGACGACCGCGGTCGAATCATTAATGTAATACGTTCGCAATGCAACGAGGAACAAGGATCCAAAATTGTTTTGGCGATCGAATGAGTTTGGGTTTTGGACGATGGTGCCGGTGGACTTTTAGATCTGACGGGACTTAGAAATATTTCGGACCGAAAGGTGTTTTTCGCGTTTCTCTCGAAAACGAGCGCGACGACCGCGGTCGAACCATTAATGTAATACGTTCGCAATGCAACGAGGGACAAGGATCCAAAATTGTTTTGGCGATCGGACGAGTTTGGGTTTTGGACGATGGTGCCGGTGGACTTTGAGATCTGACGGGACATAGAAATATTTCGGACCGAAAGGTGTTTTTCGCGTTTCTCTCGAAAACGAGCGCGACGACCGCGGTCGAACCATTAATGTAATACGTTCGCAATGCAACGAGGAACAAGGATCCAAAATGGTTTTGGCGATCGGACGAGTTTGGGTTTTGGACGATGGTGCCGGTGGACTTTGAGATCTGACGATACATAGAAATATTTCGGACCGAAAGGTGTTTTTCGCGTTTTTCTCGAAAACGAGCGCGACGACCGCGGTCGAACCATTAATGTAATACGTTCGCAATGCAACGAGGAACAAGGATCCAAAATTGTTTTGGCGATCGGACGAGTTTGGGTTTTGGACGATGGTGCCGGTGGACTTTTAGATCTGACGGGACTTAGAAATATTTCGGACCGAAAGGTGTTTTTCGCTTTTTTCTCGAAAACGAGCGCGACGACCGCGGTCGAACCATTAATGTAATACGTTCGCAATGCAACGAGGAACAAGGATCCAAAATTGTTTTGGCGATCGGACGAGTTTGGGTTTTGGACGATGGTGCCGGTGGACTTTTAGATCTGACGGGACTTAGAAATATTTCGGACCGAAAGGTGTTTTTCGCTTTTTTCTCGAAAATGAGCGCGACGACCGCGGTCGAACCATTAATGTAATACGTTCGCAATGCAACGAGGAACAAGGATCCAAAATTGTTTTGGCGATCGGACGAGTTTGGGTTTTGGACGATGGTGCCGGTGACTTTTAGATCTGACGGGACTTAGAAATATTTCGGACCGAAAGGTGTTTTTCGCGTTTTTCTCGAAAACGAGCGCGACGACCGCGGTCGAACCATTAATGTAATACGTTCGCAATGCAACGAGGAACATGCATCTAAAATTGTTTTGGCGATCGGACGAGTTTGGGTTTTGGACGATCGTGCCGGTGGACTTTGAGATCTGACGGGACTTAGAAATATTTCGGACCGAAAGGTGTTTTTCGCTTTTTACTCGAAAACGAGCGCGACGACCGCGGTCGAACCATTAATGTAATACGTTCGCAATGCAACGAAGAACAAGGATCCAAAATTGTTTTGGCGATCGGACGAGTTTGGGTTTTGGACGATGGTGCCGGTGGACTTTGAGATCTGACGGGACTTAGAAATATTTCGGACCGAAAGGTGGTTTTCGCGTTTTTCTCGAAAACGAGCGCGACGACCGCGGTCGAACCATTAATGTAATACGTTCGCAATGCAACGAGGAACAAGGATCCAAAATTGTTTTGACGATCGGACGAGTTTGGGTTTTGGACGATGGTGCCGGTGGACTTTGAGATCTGACGGGACTTAGAAATATTTCGGACCGAAAGGTGTTTTTCGCGTTTTTCTCGAAAACGAGCGCGACGACCGCGGTCGAACCATTAATGTAATACGTTCGCAATGCAACGAGGAACATGCATCTAAAATTGTTTTGGCGATCGGACGAGTTTGGGTTTTGGACGATCGTGCCGGTGGACTTTGAGATCTGACGGGACTTAGAAATATTTCGGACCGAAAGGTGTTTTTCGCTTTTTTCTCGAAAACGAACGCGACGACCGCGGTCGAACCATTAATGTAATACGTTCGCAATGCAACGAGGAACAAGGATCCAAAATTGTTTTGGCGATCGGACGAGTTTGGGTTTTGGACGATGGTGCCGGTGGACTTTTAGATCTGACGGGACTTAGAAATATTTCGGACCGAAAGGTGTTTTTCGCTTTTTTCTCGAAAACGAGCGCGACGACCGCGGTCGAATCATTAATGTAATACGTTCGCAATGCAACGAGGAACAAGGATCCAAAATTGTTTTGGCGATCGAATGAGTTTGGGTTTTGGACGATGGTGCCGGTGGACTTTTAGATCTGACGGGACTTAGAAATATTTCGGACCGAAAGGTGTTTTTCGCGTTTCTCTCGAAAACGAGCGCGACGACCGCGGTCGAACCATTAATGTAATACGTTCGCAATGCAACGAGGGACAAGGATCCAAAATTGTTTTGGCGATCGGACGAGTTTGGGTTTTGGACGATGGTGCCGGTGGACTTTGAGATCTGACGGGACATAGAAATATTTCGGACCGAAAGGTGTTTTTCGCGTTTCTCTCGAAAACGAGCGCGACGACCGCGGTCGAACCATTAATGTAATACGTTCGCAATGCAACGAGGAACAAGGATCCAAAATGGTTTTGGCGATCGGACGAGTTTGGGTTTTGGACGATGGTGCCGGTGGACTTTGAGATCTGACGATACATAGAAATATTTCGGACCGAAAGGTGTTTTTCGCGTTTTTCTCGAAAACGAGCGCGACGACCGCGGTCGAACCATTAATGTAATACGTTCGCAATGCAACGAGGAACAAGGATCCAAAATTGTTTTGGCGATCGGACGAGTTTGGGTTTTGGACGATGGTGCCGGTGGACTTTTAGATCTGACGGGACTTAGAAATATTTCGGACCGAAAGGTGTTTTTCGCTTTTTTCTCGAAAACGAGCGCGACGACCGCGGTCGAACCATTAATGTAATACGTTCGCAATGCAACGAGGAACAAGGATCCAAAATTGTTTTGGCGATCGGACGAGTTTGGGTTTTGGACGATGGTGCCGGTGGACTTTTAGATCTGACGGGACTTAGAAATATTTCGGACCGAAAGGTGTTTTTCGCTTTTTTCTCGAAAATGAGCGCGACGACCGCGGTCGAACCATTAATGTAATACGTTCGCAATGCAACGAGGAACAAGGATCCAAAATTGTTTTGGCGATCGGACGAGTTTGGGTTTTGGACGATGGTGCCGGTGACTTTTAGATCTGACGGGACTTAGAAATATTTCGGACCGAAAGGTGTTTTTCGCGTTTTTCTCGAAAACGAGCGCGACGACCGCGGTCGAACCATTAATGTAATACGTTCGCAATGCAACGAGGAACATGCATCTAAAATTGTTTTGGCGATCGGACGAGTTTGGGTTTTGGACGATCGTGCCGGTGGACTTTGAGATCTGACGGGACTTAGAAATATTTCGGACCGAAAGGTGTTTTTCGCTTTTTACTCGAAAACGAGCGCGACGACCGCGGTCGAACCATTAATGTAATACGTTCGCAATGCAACGAAGAACAAGGATCCAAAATTGTTTTGGCGATCGGACGAGTTTGGGTTTTGGACGATGGTGCCGGTGGACTTTGAGATCTGACGGGACTTAGAAATATTTCGGACCGAAAGGTGGTTTTCGCGTTTTTCTCGAAAACGAGCGCGACGACCGCGGTCGAACCATTAATGTAATACGTTCGCAATGCAACGAGGAACAAGGATCCAAAATTGTTTTGACGATCGGACGAGTTTGGGTTTTGGACGATGGTGCCGGTGGACTTTGAGATCTGACGGGACTTAGAAATATTTCGGACCGAAAGGTGTTTTTCGCGTTTTTCTCGAAAACGAGCGCGACGACCGCGGTCGAACCATTAATGTAATACGTTCGCAATGCAACGAGGAACATGCATCTAAAATTGTTTTGGCGATCGGACGAGTTTGGGTTTTGGACGATCGTGCCGGTGGACTTTGAGATCTGACGGGACTTAGAAATATTTCGGACCGAAAGGTGTTTTTCGCTTTTTTCTCGAAAACGAGCGCGACGACCGCGGTCGAACCATTAATGTAATACGTTCGCAATGCAACGAGGAACAAGGATACAAAATTGTTTTGGCGATCGGACGAGTTTGGGTTTTGGACGATGGTGCCGGTGGACTTTAAGATCTGACGGGACTTACAAATATTTCGGACCGAAAGGTGTTTTTCGCGTTTTTCTCGAAAACGAGCGCGACGACCGCGGTCGAACCATTAATGTAATACGTTCGCAATGCAACGAGGAACAAGGATCCAAAATTGTTTTGCCGATCGGACGAGTTTGGGTTTTGGACGATGGTGCCGGTGGACTTTTAGATCTGACGGGACTTAGAAATATTTCGGACCGAAAGGTGTTTTTCGCTTTTTTCTCGAAAACGAGCGCGACGACCGCGGTCGAACCATTAATGTAATACGTTCGCAATGCAACGAGGAACAAGGATCCAAAATTGTTTTGGCGATCGGACGAGTTTGGGTTTTGGACGATGGTGCCGGTGGACTTTTAGATCTGACGGGACTTAGAAATATTTCGGACCGAAAGGTGTTTTTCGCTTTTTTCTCGAAAACGAGCGCGACGACCGCGGTCGAACCATTAATGTAATACGTTCGCAATGCAACGAGGAACAAGGATCCAAAATTGTTTTGGCGATCGGACGAGTTTGGGTTTTGGACGATGGTGCCGGTGGACTTTTAGATCTGACGGGACTTAGAAATATTTCGGACCGAAAGGTGTTTTTCGCTTTTTTCTCGAAAACGAGCGCGACGACCGCGGTCGAATCATTAATGTAATACGTTCGCAATGCAACGAGGAACAAGGATCCAAAATTGTTTTGGCGATCGAATGAGTTTGGGTTTTGGACGATGGTGCCGGTGGACTTTTAGATCTGACGGGACTTAGAAATATTTCGGACCGAAAGGTGTTTTTCGCGTTTCTCTCGAAAACGAGCGCGACGACCGCGGTCGAACCATTAATGTAATACGTTCGCAATGCAACGAGGAACAAGGATACAAAATTGTTTTGGCGATCGGACGAGTTTGGGTTTTGGACGATGGTGCCGGTGGACTTTGAGATCTGACGGGACATAGAAATATTTCGGACCGAAAGGTGTTTTTCGCTTTTTTCTCGAAAACGAGCGCGACGACCGCGGTCGAACCATTAATGTAATACGTTCGCAATGCAACGAGGAACAAGGATCCAAAATTGTTTTGGCGATCGGACGAGTTTGGGTTTTGGACGATGGTGCCGGTGGACTTTAAGATCTGGCGGGACTTACAAATATTTCGGACCGAAAGGTGTTTTTCGCGTTTTTCTCGAAAACGAGCGCGACGACCGCGGTCGAACCATTAATGTAATACGTTCGCAATGCAACGAGGAACAAGGATCCAAAATTGTTTTGGCGATCGGACGAGTTTGGGTTTTGGACGATGGTGCCGGTGGACTTTTAGATCTGACGGGACTTAGAAATATTTCGGACCGAAAGGTGTTTTTCGCTTTTTTCTCGAAAACGAGCGCGACGACCGCGGTCGAACCATTAATGTAATACGTTCGCAATGCAACGAGGAACAAGGATCCAAAATTGTTTTGCCGATCGGACGAGTTTGGGTTTTGGACGATGGTGCCGGTGGACTTTTAGATCTGACGGGACTTGGAAATATTTCGGACCGAAAGGTGTTTTTCGCTTTTTTCTCGAAAACGAGCGCGACGACCGCGGTCGAACCATTAATGTAATACGTTCGCAATGCAACGAGGAACAAGGATCCAAAATTGTTTTGGCGATCGGACGAGTTTGGGTTTTGGACGATGGTGCCGGTGGACTTTAAGATCTGACGGGACTTACAAATATTTCGGACCGAAAGGTGTTTTTCGCGTTTTTCTCGAAAACGAGCGCGACGACCGCGGTCGAACCATTAATGTAATACGTTCGCAATGCAACGAGGAACAAGGATCCAAAATTGTTTTGCCGATCGGACGAGTTTGGGTTTTGGACGATGGTGCCGGTGGACTTTTAGATCTGACGGGACTTAGAAATATTTCGGACCGAAAGGTGTTTTTCGCTTTTTTCTCGAAAACGAGCGCGACGACCGCGGTCGAACCATTAATGTAATACGTTCGCAATGCAACGAGGAACAAGGATCCAAAATTGTTTTGGCGATCGGACGAGTTTGGGTTTTGGACGATGGTGCCGGTGGACTTTTAGATCTGACGGGACTTAGAAATATTTCGGACCGAAAGGTGTTTTTCGCTTTTTTCTCGAAAACGAGCGCGACGACCGCGGTCGAACCATTAATGTAATACGTTCGCAATGCAACGAGGAACAAGGATCCAAAATTGTTTTGGCGATCGGACGAGTTTGGGTTTTGGACGATGGTGCCGGTGGAATTTGAAATCTGACGGGACTTACAAATATTTCGGACCGAAAGGTGTTTTTCGCGTTTTTCTCGAAAACGAGCGCGACGACCGCGGTCGAACCATTAATGTAATACGTTCGCAATGCAACGAGGAACAAGGATCCAAAATTGTTTTGGCGATCGGACGAGTTTGGGTTTTGGACGATGGTGCCGGTGGACTTTTAGATCTGACGGGACTTAGAAATATTTCGGACCGAAAGGTGTTTTTCGCTTTTTTCTCGAAAACGAGCGCGACGACCGCGGTCGAACCATTAATGTAATACGTTCGCAATGCAACGAGGAACAAGGATCCAAAATTGTTTTGCCGATCGGACGAGTTTGGGTTTTGGACGATGGTGCCGGTGGACTTTTAGATCTGACGGGACTTAGAAATATTTCGGACCGAAAGGTGTTTTTCGCTTTTTTCTCGAAAACGAGCGCGACGACCGCGGTCGAACCATTAATGTAATACGTTCGCAATGCAACGAGGAACAAGGATCCAAAATTGTTTTGGCGATCGGACGAGTTTGGGTTTTGGACGATGGTGCCGGTGGACTTTAAGATCTGACGGGACTTACAAATATTTCGGACCGAAAGGTGTTTTTCGCGTTTTTCTCGAAAACGAGCGCGACGACCGCGGTCGAACCATTAATGTAATACGTTCGCAATGCAACGAGGAACAAGGATCCAAAATTGTTTTGCCGATCGGACGAGTTTGGGTTTTGGACGATGGTGCCGGTGGACTTTTAGATCTGACGGGACTTAGAAATATTTCGGACCGAAAGGTGTTTTTCGCTTTTTTCTCGAAAACGAGCGCGACGACCGCGGTCGAACCATTAATGTAATACGTTCGCAATGCAACGAGGAACAAGGATCCAAAATTGTTTTGGCGATCGGACGAGTTTGGGTTTTGGACGATGGTGCCGGTGGACTTTTAGATCTGACGGGACTTAGAAATATTTCGGACCGAAAGGTGTTTTTCGCTTTTTTCTCGAAAACGAGCGCGACGACCGCGGTCGAACCATTAATGTAATACGTTCGCAATGCAACGAGGAACAAGGATCCAAAATTGTTTTGGCGATCGGACGAGTTTGGGTTTTGGACGATGGTGCCGGTGGAATTTGAAATCTGACGGGACTTAGAAATATTTCGGACCGAAAGGTGTTTTTCGCTTTTTTCTCGAAAACGAGCGCGACGACCGCGGTCGAATCATTAATGTAATACGTTCGCAATGCAACGAGGAACAAGGATCCAAAATTGTTTTGGCGATCGAATGAGTTTGGGTTTTGGACGATGGTGCCGGTGGACTTTTAGATCTGACGGGACTTAGAAATATTTCGGACCGAAAGGTGTTTTTCGCGTTTCTCTCGAAAACGAGCGCGACGACCGCGGTCGAACCATTAATGTAATACGTTCGCAATGCAACGAGGAACAAGGATACAAAATTGTTTTGGCGATCGGACGAGTTTGGGTTTTGGACGATGGTGCCGGTGGACTTTGAGATCTGACGGGACATAGAAATATTTCGGACCGAAAGGTGTTTTTCGCTTTTTTCTCGAAAACGAGCGCGACGACCGCGGTCGAACCATTAATGTAATACGTTCGCAATGCAACGAGGAACAAGGATCCAAAATTGTTTTGGCGATCGGACGAGTTTGGGTTTTGGACGATGGTGCCGGTGGACTTTAAGATCTGACGGGACTTACAAATATTTCGGACCGAAAGGTGTTTTTCGCGTTTTTCTCGAAAACGAGCGCGACGACCGCGGTCGAACCATTAATGTAATACGTTCGCAATGCAACGAGGAACAAGGATCCAAAATTGTTTTGGCGATCGGACGAGTTTGGGTTTTGGACGATGGTGCCGGTGGACTTTTAGATCTGACGGGACTTAGAAATATTTCGGACCGAAAGGTGTTTTTCGCTTTTTTCTCGAAAACGAGCGCGACGACCGCGGTCGAACCATTAATGTAATACGTTCGCAATGCAACGAGGGACAAGGATCCAAAATTGTTTTGGCGATCGGACGAGTTTGGGTTTTGGACGATGGTGCCGGTGGACTTTTAGATCTGACGGGACCTAGAAATATTTCGGACCGAAAGGTGTTTTTCGCGTTTATCTCGAAAACGAGCGCGACGACCGCGGTCGAACCATTAATGTAATACGTTCGCAATGCAACGAAGAACAAGGATCCAAAATTGTTTTGGCGATCGGACGAGTTTGGGTTTTGGACGATGGTGCCGGTGGACTTTGAGATCTAACGGGACTTAGAAATATTTCGGACCGAAAGGTGGTTTTCGCGTTTTTCTCGAAAACGAGCGCGACGACCGCGGTCGAACCATTAATGTAATACGTTCGCAATGCAACGAGGAACAAGGATCCAAAATTGTTTTGACGATCGGACGAGTTTGGGTTTTGGACGATGGTGCCGGTGGACTTTGAGATCTGACGGGACTTAGAAATATTTCGGACCGAAAGGTGTTTTTCGCGTTTTTCTCGAAAACGAGCGCGACGACCGCGGTCGAACCATTAATGTAATACGTTCGCAATGCAACGAGGAACAAGGATCCAAAATTGTTTTGGCGATCGGACGAGTTTGGGTTTTGGACGATGGTGCCGGTGGACTTTAAGATCTGACGGGACTTACAAATATTTCGGACCGAAAGGTGTTTTTCGCGTTTTTCTCGAAAACGAGCGCGACGACCGCGGTCGAACCATTAATGTAATACGTTCGCAATGCAACGAGGAACAAGGATCCAAAATTGTTTTGGCGATCGGACGAGTTTGGGTTTTGGACGATGGTGCCGGTGGACTTTTAGATCTGACGGGACTTAGAAATATTTCGGACCGAAAGGTGTTTTTCGCTTTTTTCTCGAAAACGAGCGCGACGACCGCGGTCGAACCATTAATGTAATACGTTCGCAATGCAACGAGGAACAAGGATCCAAAATTGTTTTGGCGATCGGACGAGTTTGGGTTTTGGACGATGGTGCCGGTGGACTTTTAGATCTGACGGGACTTAGAAATATTTCGGACCGAAAGGTGTTTTTCGCTTTTTTCTCGAAAACGAGCGCGACGACCGCGGTCGAACCATTAATGTATTACGTTCGCAATGCAACGAGGAACAAGGATCCAAAATTGTTTTGGCGATCGGACGAGTTTGGGTTTTGGACGATGGTGCCGGTGGACTTTTAGATCTGACGGGACTTAGAAATATTTCGGACCGAAAGGTGTTTTTCGCTTTTTTCTTGAAAACGAGCGCGACGACCGCGGTCGAACCATTAATGTAATACGTTCGCAATGCAACGAGGAACAAGGATCCAAAATTGTTTTGGCGATCGGACGAGTTTGGGTTTTGGACGATGGTGCCGGTGGAATTTGAAATCTGACGGGACTTAGAAATATTTCGGACCGAAAGGTGTTTTTCGCTTTTTTCTCGAAAACGAGCGCGACGACCGCGGTCGAATCATTAATGTAATACGTTCGCAATGCAACGAGGAACAAGGATCCAAAATTGTTTTGGCGATCGAATGAGTTTGGGTTTTGGACGATGGTGCCGGTGGACTTTTAGATCTGACGGGACTTAGAAATATTTCGGACCGAAAGGTGTTTTTCGCTTTTTTCTCGAAAACGAGCGCGACGACCGCGGTCGAACCATTAATGTAATACGTTCGCAATGCAACGAGGAACAAGGATCCAAAATTGTTTTGGCGATCGGACGAGTTTGGGTTTTGGACGATGGTGCCGGTGGACTTTTAGATCTGACGGGACTTAGAAATATTTCGGACCGAAAGGTGTTTTTCGCTTTTTTCTCGAAAACGAGCGCGACGACCGCGGTCGAACCATTAATGTAATACGTTCGCAATGCAACGAGGAACAAGGATCCAAAATTGTTTTGGCGATCGGACGAGTTTGGGTTTTGGACGATGGTGCCGGTGGACTTTTAGATCTGACGGGACTTAGAAATATTTCGGACCGAAAGGTGTTTTTCGCTTTTTTCTCGAAAACGAGCGCGACGACCGCGGTCGAACCATTAATGTAATACGTTCGCAATGCAACGAGGAACAAGGATCCAAAATTGTTTTGGCGATCGGACGAGTTTGGGTTTTGGACGATGGTGCCGGTGGACTTTTAGATCTGACGGGACTTAGAAATATTTCGGACCGAAAGGTGTTTTTCGCTTTTTTCTCGAAAACGAGCGCGACGACCGCGGTCGAACCATTAATGTATTACGTTCGCAATGCAACGAGGAACAAGGATCCAAAATTGTTTTGGCGATCGGACGAGTTTGGGTTTTGGACGATGGTGCCGGTGGACTTTTAGATCTGACGGGACTTAGAAATATTTCGGACCGAAAGGTGTTTTTCGCTTTTTTCTCGAAAACGAGCGCGACGACCGCGGTCGAACCATTAATGTAATACGTTCGCAATGCAACGAGGAACAAGGATCCAAAATTGTTTTGGCGATCGGACGAGTTTGGGTTTTGGACGATGGTGCCGGTGGACTTTTAGATCTGACGGGACTTAGAAATATTTCGGACCGAAAGGTGTTTTTCGCTTTTTTCTCGAAAACGAGCGCGACGACCGCGGTCGAACCATTAATGTAATACGTTCGCAATGCAACGAGGAACAAGGATCAAAAATTGTTTTGGCGATCGGACGAGTTTGGGTTTTGGACGATGGTGCCGGTGGACTTTTAGATCTGACGGGACTTAGAAATATTTCGGACCGAAAGGTGTTTTTCGCTTTTTTCTCGAAAACGAGCGCGACGACCGCGGTCGAACCATTAATGTAATACGTTCGCAATGCAACGAGGAACAAGGATCCAAAATTGTTTTGGCGATCGGACGAGTTTGGGTTTTGGACGATGGTGCCGGTGGAATTTGAAATCTGACGGGACTTAGAAATATTTCGGACCGAAAGGTGTTTTTCGCTTTTTTCTCGAAAACGAGCGCGACGACCGCGGTCGAATCATTAATGTAATACGTTCGCAATGCAACGAGGAACAAGGATCCAAAATTGTTTTGGCGATCGAATGAGTTTGGGTTTTGGACGATGGTGCCGGTGGACTTTTAGATCTGACGGGACTTAGAAATATTTCGGACCGAAAGGTGTTTTTCGCGTTTTTCTCGAAAACGAGCGCGACGACCGCGGTCGAACCATTAATGTAATACGTTCGCAATGCAACGAGGAACATGCATCTAAAATTGTTTTGGCGATCGGACGAGTTTGGGTTTTGGACGATCGTGCCGGTGGACTTTGAGATCTGACGGGACTTAGAAATATTTCGGACCGAAAGGTGTTTTTCGCTTTTTTCTCGAAAACGAGCGCGACGACCGCGGTCGAACCATTAATGTAATACGTTCGCAATGCAACGAGGAACAAGGATACAAAATTGTTTTGGCGATCGGACGAGTTTGGGTTTTGGACGATGGTGCCGGTGGACTTTGAGATCTGACGGGACATAGAAATATTTCGGACCGAAAGGTGTTTTTCGCTTTTTTCTCGAAAACGAGCGCGACGACCGCGGTCGAACCATTAATGTAATACGTTCGCAATGCAACGAGGAACAAGGATCCAAAATTGTTTTGGCGATCGGACGAGTTTGGGTTTTGGACGATGGTGCCGGTGGACTTTAAGATCTGACGGGACTTACAAATATTTCGGACCGAAAGGTGTTTTTCGCGTTTTTCTCGAAAACGAGCGCGACGACCGCGGTCGAACCATTAATGTAATACGTTCGCAATGCAACGAGGAACAAGGATCCAAAATTGTTTTGGCGATCGGACGAGTTTGGGTTTTGGACGATCGTGCCGGTGGACTTTGAGATCTGACGGGACTTAGAAATATTTCGGACCGAAAGGTGTTTTTCGCTTTTTTCTCGAAAACGAGCGCGACGACCGCGGTCGAACCATTAATGTAATACGTTCGCAATGCAACGAGGAACAAGGATACAAAATTGTTTTGGCGATCGGACGAGTTTGGGTTTTGGACGATGGTGCCGGTGGACTTTGAGATCTGACGGGACATAGAAATATTTCGGACCGAAAGGTGTTTTTCGCTTTTTTCTCGAAAACGAGCGCGACGACCGCGGTCGAACCATTAATGTAATACGTTCGCAATGCAACGAGGAACAAGGATCCAAAATTGTTTTGGCGATCGGACGAGTTTGGGTTTTGGACGATGGTGCCGGTGGACTTTAAGATCTGACGGGACTTACAAATATTTCGGACCGAAAGGTGTTTTTCGCGTTTTTCTCGAAAACGAGCGCGACGACCGCGGTCGAACCATTAATGTAATACGTTCGCAATGCAACGAGGAACATGCATCTAAAATTGTTTTGGCGATCGGACGAGTTTGGGTTTCGGACGATCGTGCCGGTGGACTTTGAGATCTGACGGGACTTAGAAATATTTCGGACCGAAACGTGTTTTTCGCTTTTTTCTCGAAAACGAGCGCGACGACCGCGGTCGAACCATTAATGTAATACGTTCGCAATGCAACGAGGAACAAGGATCCAAAATTGTTTTGGCGATCGGACGAGTTTGGGTTGTGGACGATGGTGCCGGTGGAATTTGAAATCTGACGGGACTTAGAAATATTTCGGACCGAAAGGTGTTTTTCGCGTTTCTCTCGAAAACGAGCGCGACGACCGCGGTCGAACCATTAATGTAATACGTTCGCAATGCAACGAGGGACAAGGATCTATAATTGTTTTGGCGATCGGACGAGTTTGGGTTTTGGACGATGGTGCCGGTGGACTTCAAGATCTGACGGGACTTAGAAATATTTCGGACCGAAAGGTGTTTTTCGCGTTTTTCTCGAAAACGAGCGCGACGACCGCGGTCGAACCATTAATGTAATACGTTCGCAATGCAACGAGGAACATTCATCTAAAATTGTTTTGGCGATCGGACGAGTTTGGGTTTTGGACGATCGTGCCGGTGGACTTTGAGATCTGACGGGACTTACAAATATTTCGGACCGAAAGGTGTTTTTCGCTTTTTTCTCGAAAACGAGCGCGACGACCGCGGTCGAACCATTAATGTAATACGTTCGCAATGCAACGAGGAACAAGGATCCAAAATTGTTTTGGCGATCGGACGAGTTTGGGTTTTGGACGATGGTGCCGGTGGACTTTTAGATCTGACGGGACTTAGAAATATTTCGGACCGAAAGGTGTTTTTCGCTTTTTTCTCGAAAACGAGCGCGACGACCGCGGTCGAATCATTAATGTAATACGTTCGCAATGCAACGAGGAACAAGGATCCAAAATTGTTTTGGCGATCGAATGAGTTTGGGTTTTGGACGATGGTGCCGGTGGACTTTTAGATCTGACGGGACTTAGAAATATTTCGGACCGAAAGGTGTTTTTCGCTTTTTTCTCGAAAACGAGCGCGACGACCGCGGTCGAACCATTAATGTAATACGTTCGCAATGCAACGAGGAACAAGGATCCAAAATTGTTTTGGCGATCGGACGAGTTTGGGTTTTGGACGATGGTGCCGGTGGACTTTTAGATCTGACGGGACTTAGAAATATTTCGGACCGAAAGGTGTTTTTCGCTTTTTTCTCGAAAACGAGCGCGACGACCGCGGTCGAACCATTAATGTAATACGTTCGCAATGCAACGAGGAACAAGGATCCAAAATTGTTTTGGCGATCGGACGAGTTTGGGTTTTGGACGATGGTGCCGGTGGACTTTTAGATCTGACGGGACTTAGAAATATTTCGGACCGAAAGGTGTTTTTCGCTTTTTTCTCGAAAACGAGCGCGACGACCGCGGTCGAACCATTAATGTAATACGTTCGCAATGCAACGAGGAACAAGGATCCAAAATTGTTTTGGCGATCGGACGAGTTTGGGTTTTGGACGATGGTGCCGGTGGACTTTTAGATCTGACGGGACTTAGAAATATTTCGGACCGAAAGGTGTTTTTCGCTTTTTTCTCGAAAACGAGCGCGACGACCGCGGTCGAACCATTAATGTAATACGTTCGCAATGCAACGAGGAACAAGGATCCAAAATTGTTTTGGCGATCGGACGAGTTTGGGTTTTGGACGATGGTGCCGGTGGACTTTTAGATCTGACGGGACTTAGAAATATTTCGGACCGAAAGGTGTTTTTCGCTTTTTTCTCGAAAACGAGCGCGACGACCGCGGTCGAACCATTAATGTAATACGTTCGCAATGCAACGAGGAACAAGGATCCAAAATTGTTTTGGCGATCGGACGAGTTTGGGTTTTGGACGATGGTGCCGGTGGACTTTTAGATCTGACGGGACTTAGAAATATTTCGGACCGAAAGGTGTTTTTCGCTTTTTTCTCGAAAACGAGCGCGACGACCGCGGTCGAACCATTAATGTAATACGTTCGCAATGCAACGAGGAACAAGGATCCAAAATTGTTTTGGCGATCGGACGAGTTTGGGTTTTGGACGATGGTGCCGGTGGACTTTTAGATCTGACGGGACTTAGAAATATTTCGGACCGAAAGGTGTTTTTCGCTTTTTTCTCGAAAACGAGCGCGACGACCGCGGTCGAACCATTAATGTAATACGTTCGCAATGCAACGAGGAACAAGGATCCAAAATTGTTTTGGCGATCGGACGAGTTTGGGTTTTGGACGATGGTGCCGGTGGACTTTTAGATCTGACGGGACTTAGAAATATTTCGGACCGAAAGGTGTTTTTCGCTTTTTTCTCGAAAACGAGCGCGACGACCGCGGTCGAACCATTAATGTAATACGTTCGCAATGCAACGAGGAACAAGGATCCAAAATTGTTTTGGCGATCGGACGAGTTTGGGTTTTGGACGATGGTGCCGGTGGACTTTTAGATCTGACGGGACTTAGAAATATTTCGGACCGAAAGGTGTTTTTCGCTTTTTTCTCGAAAACGAGCGCGACGACCGCGGTCGAACCATTAATGTAATACGTTCGCAATGCAACGAGGAACAAGGATCCAAAATTGTTTTGGCGATCGGACGAGTTTGGGTTTTGGACGATGGTGCCGGTGGAATTTGAAATCTGACGGGACTTAGAAATATTTCGGACCGAAAGGTGTTTTTCGCTTTTTTCTCGAAAACGAGCGCGACGACCGCGGTCGAACCATTAATGTAATACGTTCGCAATGCAACGAGGAACAAGGATCCAAAATTGTTTTGGCGATCGGACGAGTTTGGGTTTTGGACGATGGTGCCGGTGGACTTTTAGATCTGACGGGACTTAGAAATATTTCGGACCGAAAGGTGTTTTTCGCTTTTTTCTCGAAAACGAGCGCGACGACCGCGGTCGAACCATTAATGTAATACGTTCGCAATGCAACGAGGAACAAGGATCCAAAATTGTTTTGGCGATCGGACGAGTTTGGGTTTTGGACGATGGTGCCGGTGGAATTTGAAATCTGACGGGACTTAGAAATATTTCGGACCGAAAGGTGTTTTTCGCTTTTTTCTCGAAAACGAGCGCGACGACCGCGGTCGAATCATTAATGTAATACGTTCGCAATGCAACGAGGAACAAGGATCCAAAATTGTTTTGGCGATCGAATGAGTTTGGGTTTTGGACGATGGTGCCGGTGGACTTTTAGATCTGACGGGACTTAGAAATATTTCGGACCGAAAGGTGTTTTTCGCGTTTTTCTCGAAAACGAGCGCGACGACCGCGGTCGAACCATTAATGTAATACGTTCGCAATGCAACGAGGAACATGCATCTAAAATTGTTTTGGCGATCGGACGAGTTTGGGTTTTGGACGATCGTGCCGGTGGACTTTGAGATCTGACGGGACTTAGAAATATTTCGGACCGAAAGGTGTTTTTCGCTTTTTTCTCGAAAACGAGCGCGACGACCGCGGTCGAACCATTAATGTAATACGTTCGCAATGCAACGAGGAACAAGGATACAAAATTGTTTTGGCGATCGGACGAGTTTGGGTTTTGGACGATGGTGCCGGTGGACTTTGAGATCTGACGGGACATAGAAATATTTCGGACCGAAAGGTGTTTTTCGCTTTTTTCTCGAAAACGAGCGCGACGACCGCGGTCGAACCATTAATGTAATACGTTCGCAATGCAACGAGGAACAAGGATCCAAAATTGTTTTGGCGATCGGACGAGTTTGGGTTTTGGACGATGGTGCCGGTGGACTTTAAGATCTGACGGGACTTACAAATATTTCGGACCGAAAGGTGTTTTTCGCGTTTTTCTCGAAAACGAGCGCGACGACCGCGGTCGAACCATTAATGTAATACGTTCGCAATGCAACGAGGAACAAGGATCCAAAATTGTTTTGGCGATCGGACGAGTTTGGGTTTTGGACGATCGTGCCGGTGGACTTTGAGATCTGACGGGACTTAGAAATATTTCGGACCGAAAGGTGTTTTTCGCTTTTTTCTCGAAAACGAGCGCGACGACCGCGGTCGAACCATTAATGTAATACGTTCGCAATGCAACGAGGAACAAGGATACAAAATTGTTTTGGCGATCGGACGAGTTTGGGTTTTGGACGATGGTGCCGGTGGACTTTGAGATCTGACGGGACATAGAAATATTTCGGACCGAAAGGTGTTTTTCGCTTTTTTCTCGAAAACGAGCGCGACGACCGCGGTCGAACCATTAATGTAATACGTTCGCAATGCAACGAGGAACAAGGATCCAAAATTGTTTTGGCGATCGGACGAGTTTGGGTTTTGGACGATGGTGCCGGTGGACTTTAAGATCTGACGGGACTTACAAATATTTCGGACCGAAAGGTGTTTTTCGCGTTTTTCTCGAAAACGAGCGCGACGACCGCGGTCGAACCATTAATGTAATACGTTCGCAATGCAACGAGGAACATGCATCTAAAATTGTTTTGGCGATCGGACGAGTTTGGGTTTCGGACGATCGTGCCGGTGGACTTTGAGATCTGACGGGACTTAGAAATATTTCGGACCGAAACGTGTTTTTCGCTTTTTTCTCGAAAACGAGCGCGACGACCGCGGTCGAACCATTAATGTAATACGTTCGCAATGCAACGAGGAACAAGGATCCAAAATTGTTTTGGCGATCGGACGAGTTTGGGTTGTGGACGATGGTGCCGGTGGAATTTGAAATCTGACGGGACTTAGAAATATTTCGGACCGAAAGGTGTTTTTCGCTTTTTTCTCGAAAACGAGCGCGACGACCGCGGTCGAATCATTAATGTAATACGTTCGCAATGCAACGAGGAACAAGGATCCAAAATTGTTTTGGCGATCGAATGAGTTTGGGTTTTGGACGATGGTGCCGGTGGACTTTTAGATCTGACGGGACTTAGAAATATTTCGGACCGAAAGGTGTTTTTCGCGTTTCTCTCGAAAACGAGCGCGACGACCGCGGTCGAACCATTAATGTAATACGTTCGCAATGCAACGAGGGACAAGGATCTATAATTGTTTTGGCGATCGGACGAGTTTGGGTTTTGGACGATGGTGCCGGTGGACTTCAAGATCTGACGGGACTTAGAAATATTTCGGACCGAAAGGTGTTTTTCGCGTTTTTCTCGAAAACGAGCGCGACGACCGCGGTCGAACCATTAATGTAATACGTTCGCAATGCAACGAGGAACATTCATCTAAAATTGTTTTGGCGATCGGACGAGTTTGGGTTTTGGACGATCGTGCCGGTGGACTTTGAGATCTGACGGGACTTACAAATATTTCGGACCGAAAGGTGTTTTTCGCTTTTTTCTCGAAAACGAGCGCGACGACCGCGGTCGAACCATTAATGTAATACGTTCGCAATGCAACGAGGAACAAGGATCCAAAATTGTTTTGGCGATCGGACGAGTTTGGGTTTTGGACGATGGTGCCGGTGGACTTTTAGATCTGACGGGACTTAGAAATATTTCGGACCGAAAGGTGTTTTTCGCTTTTTTCTCGAAAACGAACGCGACGACCGCGGTCGAACCATTAATGTAATACGTTCGCAATGCAACGAGGAACAAGGATCCAAAATTGTTTTGGCGATCGGACGAGTTTGGGTTTTGGACGATGGTGCCGGTGGACTTTTAGATCTGACGGGACTTAGAAATATTTCGGACCGAAAGGTGTTTTTCGCTTTTTTCTCGAAAACGAGCGCGACGACCGCGGTCGAACCATTAATGTAATACGTTCGCAATGCAACGAGGAACAAGGATCCAAAATTGTTTTGGCGATCGGACGAGTTTGGGTTTTGGACGATGGTGCCGGTGGACTTTTAGATCTGACGGGACTTACAAATATTTCGGACCGAAAGGTGTTTTTCGCTTTTTTCTCGAAAACGAGCGCGACGACCGCGGTCGAACCATTAATGTAATACGTTCGCAATGCAACGAGGAACAAGGATCTATAATTGTTTTGTGGATCGGACGAGTTTGGGTTTTGGACGATGGTGCCGGTGCACTTCGAGATCTGACGGGACTTAGAAATATTTCGGACCGAAAGGTGTTTTTCGCGTTTCTCTCGAAAACGAGCGCGACGACCGCGGTCGAATCATTAATGTAATACGTTCGCAATGCAACGAGGAACAAGGATCCAAAATTGTTTTGGCGATCGAATGAGTTTGGGTTTTGGACGATGGTGCCGGTGGACTTTTAGATCTGACGGGACTTAGAAATATTTCGGACCGAAAGGTGTTTTTCGCGTTTCTCTCGAAAACGAGCGCGACGACCGCGGTCGAACCATTAATGTAATACGTTCGCAATGCAACGAGGGACAAGGATCTATAATTGTTTTGGCGATCGGACGAGTTTGGGTTTTGGACGATGGTGCCGGTGGACTTCAAGATCTGACGGGACTTAGAAATATTTCGGACCGAAAGGTGTTTTTCGCTTTTTTCTCGAAAACGAGCGCGACGACCGCGGTCGAACCATTAATGTAATACGTTCGCAATGCAACGAGGAACAAGGATCCAAAATTGTTTTGGGGATCGGACGAGTTTGCGTTTTGGACGATGGTGCCGGTGGACTTTGAGATCTGACGAGACATAGAAATATTTCGGACCGAAAGGTGTTTTTCGCTTTTTTCTCGAAAACGAGCGCGACGACCGCGGTCGAACCATTAATGTAATACGTTCGCAATGCAACGAGGAACAAGGATCCAAAATTGTTTTGGCGATCGGACGAGTTTGGGTTTTGGACGATGGTGCCGGTGGACTTTTAGATCTGACGGGACTTAGAAATATTTCGGACCGAAAGGTGTTTTTCGCTTTTTTCTCGAAAACGAGCGCGACGACCGCGGTCGAACCATTAATGTAATACGTTCGCAATGCAACGAGGGACAAGGATCCAAAATTGTTTTGGCGATCGGACGAGTTTGGGTTTTGGACGATGGTGCCGGTGGACTTTTAGATCTGACGGGACCTAGAAATATTTCGGACCGAAAGGTGTTTTTCGCGTTTATCTCGAAAACGAGCGCGACGACCGCGGTCGAACCATTAATGTAATACGTTCGCAATGCAACGAAGAACAAGGATCCAAAATTGTTTTGGCGATCGGACGAGTTTGGGTTTTGGACGATGGTGCCGGTGGACTTTGAGATCTAACGGGACTTAGAAATATTTCGGACCGAAAGGTGGTTTTCGCGTTTTTCTCGAAAACGAGCGCGACGACCGCGGTCGAACCATTAATGTAATACGTTCGCAATGCAACGAGGAACAAGGATCCAAAATTGTTTTGACGATCGGACGAGTTTGGGTTTTGGACGATGGTGCCGGTGGACTTTGAGATCTGACGGGACTTAGAAATATTTCGGACCGAAAGGTGTTTTTCGCGTTTTTCTCGAAAACGAGCGCGACGACCGCGGTCGAACCATTAATGTATTACGTTCGCAATGCAACGAGGAACAAGGATCCAAAATTGTTTTGGCGATCGGACGAGTTTGGGTTTTGGACGATGGTGCCGGTGGACTTTTAGATCTGACGGGACTTAGAAATATTTCGGACCGAAAGGTGTTTTTCGCTTTTTTCTCGAAAACGAGCGCGACGACCGCGGTCGAACCATTAATGTAATACGTTCGCAATGCAACGAGGAACAAGGATCCAAAATTGTTTTGGCGATCGGACGAGTTTGGGTTTTGGACGATGGTGCCGGTGGAATTTGAAATCTGACGGGACTTAGAAATATTTCGGACCGAAAGGTGTTTTTCGCTTTTTTCTCTAAAACGAGCGCGACGACCGCGGTCGAACCATTAATGTAATACGTTCGCAATGCAACGAGGAACAAGGATCCAAAATTGTTTTGGCGATCGGACGAGTTTGGGTTTTGGACGATGGTGCCGGTGGACTTTTAGATCTGACGGGACTTAGAAATATTTCGGACCGAAAGGTGTTTTTCGCTTTTTTCTCGAAAACGAGCGCGACGACCGCGGTCGAACCATTAATGTAATACGTTCGCAATGCAACGAGGAACAAGGATCCAAAATTGTTTTGGCGATCGGACGAGTTTGGGTTTTGGACGATGGTGCCGGTGGAATTTGAAATCTGACGGGACTTAGAAATATTTCGGACCGAAAGGTGTTTTTCGCGTTTTTCTCGAAAACGAGCGCGACGACCGCGGTCGAACCATTAATGTAATACGTTCGCAATGCAACGAGGAACATGCATCTAAAATTGTTTTGGCGATCGGACGAGTTTGGGTTTTGGACGATCGTGCCGGTGGACTTTGAGATCTGACGGGACTTAGAAATATTTCGGACCGAAAGGTGTTTTTCGCTTTTTTCTCGAAAACGAGCGCGACGACCGCGGTCGAACCATTAATGTAATACGTTCGCAATGCAACGAGGAACAAGGATACAAAATTGTTTTGGCGATCGGACGAGTTTGGGTTTTGGACGATGGTGCCGGTGGACTTTGAGATCTGACGGGACATAGAAATATTTCGGACCGAAAGGTGTTTTTCGCTTTTTTCTCGAAAACGAGCGCGACGACCGCGGTCGAACCATTAATGTAATACGTTCGCAATGCAACGAGGAACAAGGATCCAAAATTGTTTTGGCGATCGGACGAGTTTGGGTTTTGGACGATGGTGCCGGTGGACTTTAAGATCTGACGGGACTTACAAATATTTCGGACCGAAAGGTGTTTTTCGCGTTTTTCTCGAAAACGAGCGCGACGACCGCGGTCGAACCATTAATGTAATACGTTCGCAATGCAACGAGGAACAAGGATCCAAAATTGTTTTGGCGATCGGACGAGTTTGGGTTTTGGACGATCGTGCCGGTGGACTTTGAGATCTGACGGGACTTAGAAATATTTCGGACCGAAAGGTGTTTTTCGCTTTTTTCTCGAAAACGAGCGCGACGACCGCGGTCGAACCATTAATGTAATACGTTCGCAATGCAACGAGGAACAAGGATCCAAAATTGTTTTGGCGATCGGACGAGTTTGGGTTGTGGACGATGGTGCCGGTGGAATTTGAAATCTGACGGGACTTAGAAATATTTCGGACCGAAAGGTGTTTTTCGCGTTTTTCTCGAAAACGAGCGCGACGACCGCGGTCGAACCATTAATGTAATACGTTCGCAATGCAACGAGGAACATTCATCTAAAATTGTTTTGGCGATCGGACGAGTTTGGGTTTTGGACGATCGTGCCGGTGGACTTTGAGATCTGACGGGACTTACAAATATTTCGGACCGAAAGGTGTTTTTCGCTTTTTTCTCGAAAACGAGCGCGACGACCGCGGTCGAACCATTAATGTAATACGTTCGCAATGCAACGAGGAACAAGGATCCAAAATTGTTTTGGCGATCGGACGAGTTTGGGTTTTGGACGATGGTGCCGGTGGACTTTTAGATCTGACGGGACTTAGAAATATTTCGGACCGAAAGGTGTTTTTCGCTTTTTTCTCGAAAACGAACGCGACGACCGCGGTCGAACCATTAATGTAATACGTTCGCAATGCAACGAGGAACAAGGATCCAAAATTGTTTTGGCGATCGGACGAGTTTGGGTTTTGGACGATGGTGCCGGTGGACTTTTAGATCTGACGGGACTTAGAAATATTTCGGACCGAAAGGTGTTTTTCGCTTTTTTCTCGAAAACGAGCGCGACGACCGCGGTCGAACCATTAATGTAATACGTTCGCAATGCAACGAGGAACAAGGATCCAAAATTGTTTTGGCGATCGAATGAGTTTGGGTTTTGGACGATGGTGCCGGTGGACTTTTAGATCTGACGGGACTTAGAAATATTTCGGACCGAAAGGTGTTTTTCGCGTTTCTCTCGAAAACGAGCGCGACGACCGCGGTCGAACCATTAATGTAATACGTTCGCAATGCAACGAGGGACAAGGATCTATAATTGTTTTGGCGATCGGACGAGTTTGGGTTTTGGACGATGGTGCCGGTGGACTTCAAGATCTGACGGGACTTAGAAATATTTCGGACCGAAAGGTGTTTTTCGCGTTTTTCTCGAAAACGAGCGCGACGACCGCGGTCGAACCATTAATGTAATACGTTCGCAATGCAACGAGGAACATTCATCTAAAATTGTTTTGGCGATCGGACGAGTTTGGGTTTTGGACGATCGTGCCGGTGGACTTTGAGATCTGACGGGACTTAGAAATATTTCGGACCGAAAGGTGTTTTTCGCTTTTTTCTCGAAAACGAGCGCGACGACCGCGGTCGAACCATTAATGTAATACGTTCGCAATGCAACGAGGAACAAGGATCCAAAATTGTTTTGGGGATCGGACGAGTTTGCGTTTTGGACGATGGTGCCGGTGGACTTTGAGATCTGACGAGACATAGAAATATTTCGGACCGAAACGTGTTTTTCGCTTTTTTCTCGAAAACGAGCGCGACGACCGCGGTCGAACCATTAATGTAATACGTTCGCAATGCAACGAGGAACAAGGATCCAAAATTGTTTTGGCGATCGAATGAGTTTGGGTTTTGGACGATGGTGCCGGTGGACTTTGAGATCTGACGGGACTTAGAAATATTTCGGACCGAAAGGTGTTTTTCGCGTTCTTCTCGAAAACGAGCGCGACGACCGCGGTCGAACCATTAATGTAATACGTTCGCAATGCAACGAGGAACATGCATCTAAAATTGTTTTGGCGATCGGACGAGTTTGGGTTTTGGACGATCGTGCCGGTGGACTTTGAGATCTGACGGGACTTAGAAATATTTCGGACCGAAAGGTGTTTTTCGCTTTTTTCTCGAAAACGAGCGCGACGACCGCGGTCGAACCATTAATGTAATACGTTCGCAATGCAACGAGGAACAAGGATACAAAATTGTTTTGGCGATCGGACGAGTTTGGGTTTTGGACGATGGTGCCGGTGGACTTTGAGATCTGACGGGACATAGAAATATTTCGGACCGAAAGGTGTTTTTCGCTTTTTTCTCGAAAACGAGCGCGACGACCGCGGTCGAACCATTAATGTAATACGTTCGCAATGCAACGAGGAACAAGGATCCAAAATTGTTTTGGCGATCGGACGAGTTTGGGTTTTGGACGATGGTGCCGGTGGACTTTGAGATCTGACGGGACTTAGAAATATTTCGGACCGAAAGGTGTTTTTCGCGTTTTTCTCGAAAACGAGCGCGACGACCGCGGTCGAACCATTAATGTAATACGTTCGCAATGCAACGAGGAACATGCATCTAAAATTGTTTTGGCGATCGGACGAGTTTGGGTTTTGGACGATCGTGCCGGTGGACTTTGAGATCTGACGGGACTTAGAAATATTTCGGACCGAAAGGTGTTTTTCGCTTTTTTCTCGAAAACGAGCGCGACGACCGCGGTCGAACCATTAATGTAATACGTTCGCAATGCAACGAGGAACAAGGATACGAAATTGTTTTGGCGATCGGACGAGTTTGGGTTTTGGACGATGGTGCCGGTGGACTTTGAGATCTGACGGGACATAGAAATATTTCGGACCGAAAGGTGTTTTTCGCTTTTTTCTCGAAAACGAGCGCGACGACCGCGGTCGAACCATTAATGTAATACGTTCGCAATGCATCGAGGAACAAGGATCCAAAATTGTTTTGGCGATCGGACGAGTTTGGGTTTTGGACGATGGTGCCGGTGGACTTTAAGATCTGACGGGACTTACAAATATTTCGGACCGAAAGGTGTTTTTCGCGTTTTTCTCGAAAACGAGCGCGACGACCGCGGTCGAACCATTAATGTAATACGTTCGCAATGCAACGAGGAACATGCATCTAAAATTGTTTTGGCGATCGGACGAGTTTGGGTTTTGGACGATCGTGCCGGTGGACTTTGAGATCTGACGGGACTTAGAAATATTTCGGACCGAAAGGTGTTTTTCGCGTTTTTCTCGAAAACGAGCGCGACGACCGCGGTCGAACCATTAATGTAATACGTTCGCAATGCAACGAGGAACATGCATCTAAAATTGTTTTGGCGATCGGACGAGTTTGGGTTTTGGACGATCGTGCCGGTGGACTTTGAGATCTGACGGGACTTAGAAATATTTCGGACCGAAAGGTGTTTTTCGCTTTTTTCTCGAAAACGAGCGCGACGACCGCGGTCGAACCATTAATGTAATACGTTCGCAATGCAACGAGGAACAAGGATACAAAATTGTTTTGGCGATCGGACGAGTTTGGGTTTTGGACGATGGTGCCGGTGGACTTTGAGATCTGACGGGACATAGAAATATTTCGGACCGAAAGGTGTTTTTTGCGTTTTTCTCGAAAACGAGCGCGACGACCGCGGTCGAACCATTAATGTAATACGTTCGCAATGCAACGAGGAACAAGGATACAAAATTGTTTTGGCGATCGGACGAGTTTGGGTTTTGGACGATGGTGCCGGTGGACTTTGAGATCTGACGGGACATAGAAATATTTCGGACCGAAAGGTGTTTTTTGCGTTTTTCTCGAAAACGAGCGCGACGACCGCGGTCGAACCATTAATGTAATACGTTCGCAATGCAACGAGGAACAAGGATCCAAAATTGTTTTGGCGATCGGACGAGTTTGGGTTTTGGACGATGGTGCCGGTGGACTTTGAGATCTGACGGGACTTAGAAATATTTCGGACCGAAAGGTGTTTTTCGCGTTTTTCTCGAAAACGAGCGCGACGACCGCGGTCGAACCATTAATGTAATACGTTCGCAATGCAACGAGGAACATGCATCCAAAATTGTTTTGGCGATCGGACGAGTTTGGGTTGTGTACGATGGTGCCGGTGGAATTTGAAATCTGACGGGACTTAGAAATATTTCGGACCGAAAGGTGTTTTTCGCTTTTTTCTCGAAAACGAGCGCGACGACCGCGGTCGAACCATTAATGTAATACGTTCGCAATGCAACGAGGAACAAGGATCCAAAATTGTTTTGGCGATCGGACGAGTTTGGGTTTTGGACGATGGTGCCGGTGGACTTTGAGATCTGACGATACATAGAAATATTTCGGACCGAAAGGTGTTTTTCGCTTTTTTCTCGAAAACGATCGCGACGACCGCGGTCGAACCATTAATGTAATACGTTCGCAATGCAACGAGGAACAAGGATCCAAATTGTTTTGGCGATCGAATGAGTTTGGGTTTTGGACGATGGTGCCGGTGGACTTTTAGATCTGACGGGATTTAGAAATATTTCGGACCGAAAGGTGTTTTTCGCGTTTCTCTCGAAAACGAGCGCGACGACCGCGGTCGAACCATTAATGTAATACGTTCGCAATGCAACGAGGGACAAGGATCTATAATTGTTTTGGCGATCGGACGAGTTTGGGTTTTGGACGATGGTGCCGGTGGACTTTGAGATCTGACGGGACTTAGAAATATTTCGGACCGAAAGGTGTTTTTCGCTTTTTTCTCGAAAACGAGCGCGACGACCGCGGTCGAACCATTAATGTAATACGTTCGCAATGCATCGAGGAACAAGGATCCAAAATTGTTTTGGCGATCGGACGAGTTTGGGTTTTGGACGATGGTGCCGGTGGACTTTAAGATCTGACGGGACTTACAAATATTTCGGACCGAAAGGTGTTTTTCGCGTTTTTCTCGAAAACGAGCGCGACGACCGCGGTCGAACCATTAATGTAATACGTTCGCAATGCAACGAGGAACATGCATCTAAAATTGTTTTGGCGATCGGACGAGTTTGGGTTTTGGACGATCGTGCCAGTGGACTTTGAGATCTGACGGGACTTAGAAATATTTCGGACCGAAAGGTGTTTTTCGCGTTTTTCTCGAAAACGAGCGCGACGACCGCGGTCGAACCATTAATGTAATACGTTCGCAATGCAACGAGGAACATGCATCTAAAATTGTTTTGGCGATCGGACGAGTTTGGGTTTTGGACGATGGTGCCGGTGGACTTTGAGATCTGACGGGACTTAGAAATATTTCGGACCGAAAGGTGTTTTTCGCGTTTTTCTCGAAAACGAGCGCGACGACCGCGGTCGAACCATTAATGTAATACGTTCGCAATGCAACGAGGAACAAGGATCCAAAATTGTTTTGGCGATCGGACGAGTTTGGGTTTTGGACGATGGTGCCGGTGGACTTTGAGATCTGACGGGACTTAGAAATATTTCGGACCGAAAGGTGTTTTTCGCGTTTTTCTCGAAAACGAGCGCGACGACCGCGGTCGAACCATTAATGTAATACGTTCGCAATGCAACGAGGAACATGCATCTAAAATTGTTTTGGCGATCGGACGAGTTTGGGTTTTGGACGATCGTGCCGGTGGACTTTGAGATCTGACGGGACTTAGAAATATTTCGGACCGAAAGGTGTTTTTCGCTTTTTTCTCGAAAACGAGCGCGACGACCGCGGTCGAACCATTAATGTAATACGTTCGCAATGCAACGAGGAACAAGGATACAAAATTGTTTTGGCGATCGGACGAGTTTGGGTTTTGGACGATGGTGCCGGTGGACTTTGAGATCTGACGGGACATAGAAATATTTCGGACCGAAAGGTGTTTTTCGCTTTTTTCTCGAATACGAGCGCGACGACCGCGGTCGAACCATTAATGTAATACGTTCGCAATGCAACGAGGAACAAGGATCCAAAATTGTTTTGGCGATCGGACGAGTTTGGGTTTTGGACGATGGTGCCGGTGGACTTTGAGATCTGACGGGACTTAGAAATATTTCGGACCGAAAGGTGTTTTTCGCGTTTTTCTCGAAAACGAGCGCGACGACCGCGGTCGAACCATTAATGTAATACGTTCGCAATGCAACGAGGAACATGCATCTAAAATTGTTTTGGCGATCGGACGAGTTTGGGTTTTGGACGATCGTGCCGGTGGACTTTGAGATCTGACGGGACTTAGAAATATTTCGGACCGAAAGGTGTTTTTCGCGTTTTTCTCGAAAACGAGCGCGACGACCGCGGTCGAACCATTAATGTAATACGTTCGCAATGCAACGAGGAACATGCATCTAAAATTGTTTTGGCGATCGGACGAGTTTGGGTTTTGGACGATCGTGCCGGTGGACTTTGAGATCTGACGGGACTTAGAAATATTTCGGACCGAAAGGTGTTTTTCGCTTTTTTCTCGAAAACGAGCGCGACGACCGCGGTCGAACCATTAATGTAATACGTTCGCAATGCAACGAGGAACAAGGATACAAAATTGTTTTGGCGATCGGACGAGTTTGGGTTTTGGACGATGGTGCCGGTGGACTTTGAGATCTGACGGGACATAGAAATATTTCGGACCGAAAGGTGTTTTTTGCGTTTTTCTCGAAAACGAGCGCGACGACCGCGGTCGAACCATTAATGTAATACGTTCGCAATGCAACGAGGAACAAGGATCCAAAATTGTTTTGGCGATCGGACGAGTTTGGGTTTTGGACGATGGTGCCGGTGGACTTTGAGATCTGACGGGACTTAGAAATATTTCGGACCGAAAGGTGTTTTTCGCGTTTTTCTCGAAAACGAGCGCGACGACCGCGGTCGAACCATTAATGTAATACGTTCGCAATGCAACGAGGAACATGCATCTAAAATTGTTTTGGCGATCGGACGAGTTTGGGTTTTGGACGATCGTGCCGGTGGACTTTGAGATCTGACGGGACTTAGAAATATTTCGGACCGAAAGGTGTTTTTCGCTTTTTTCTCGAAAACGAGCGCGACGACCGCGGTCGAACCATTAATGTAATACGTTCGCAATGCAACGAGGAACAAGGATACAAAATTGTTTTGGCGATCGGACGAGTTTGGGTTTTGGACGATGGTGCCGGTGGACTTTAAGATCTGACGGGACTTACAAATATTTCGGACCGAAAGGTGTTTTTCGCGTTTTTCTCGAAAACGAGCGCGACGACCGCGGTCGAACCATTAATGTAATACGTTCGCAATGCAACGAGGAACATGCATCTAAAATTGTTTTGGCGATCGGACGAGTTTGGGTTGTGTACGATGGTGCCGGTGGAATTTGAAATCTGACGGGACTTAGAAATATTTCGGACCGAAAGGTGTTTTTCGCTTTTTTCTCGAAAACGAGCGCGACGACCGCGGTCGAACCATTAATGTAATACGTTCGCAATGCAACGAGGAACAAGGATCCAAAATTGCTTTGGCGATCGGACGAGTTTGGGTTTTGGACGATGGTGCCGGTGGACTTTTAGATCTGACGGGACTTAGAAATATTTCGGACCGAAAGGTGTTTTTCGCGTTTCTCTCGAAAACGAGCGCGACAACCGCGGTCGAACCATTAATGTAATACGTTCGCAATGCAACGAGGAACATGCATCTAAAATTGTTTTGGCGATCGGACGAGTTTGGGTTTTGGACGATGGTGCCGGTGGACTTTGAGATCTGACGGGACATAGAAATATTTCGGACCGAAAGGTGTTTTTCGCTTTTTTCTCGAAAACGAGCGCGACGACCGCGGTCGAACCATTAATGTAATACGTTCGCAATGCATCGAGGAACAAGGATCCAAAATTGTTTTGGCGATCGGACGAGTTTGGGTTTTGGACGATGGTGCCGGTGGACTTTAAGATCTGACGGGACTTACAAATATTTCGGACCGAAAGGTGTTTTTCGCGTTTTTCTCGAAAACGAGCGCGACGACCGCGGTCGAACCATTAATGTAATACGTTCGCAATGCAACGAGGAACATGCATCTAAAATTGTTTTGGCGATCGGACGAGTTTGGGTTTTGGACGATCGTGCCGGTGGACTTTGAGATCTGACGGGACTTAGAAATATTTCGGACCGAAAGGTGTTTTTCGCTTTTTTCTCGAAAACGAGCGCGACGACCGCGGTCGAACCATTAATGTAATACGTTCGCAATGCAACGAGGAACAAGGATCCAAAATTGTTTTGGGGATCGGACGAGTTTGGGTTTTGGACGATGGTGCCGGTGGACTTTGAGATCTGACGAGACTTAGAAATATTTCGGACCGAAAGGTGTTTTTCGCTTTTTTCTCGAAAACGAGCGCGACGACCGCGGTCGAACCATTAATGTAATACGTTCGCAATACAACGAGGAACAAGGATCCAAAATTGTTTTGTGGATCGGACGAGTTTGGGTTTTGGACGATGGTGCCGGTGGACTTTGAGATCTGACGAGACATAGAAATATTTCGGACCGAAAGGTGTTTTTCGCGTTTTTCTCGAAAACGAGCGCGACGACGCGGTCGAACCATTAATGTAATACGTTCGCAATGCAACGAGGGACAAGTATCTATAATTGTTTTGGCGATCGGACGAGTTTGGGTTTTGGACGATGGTGCCGGTGGAATTTGAAATGTGACGGGACTTGGAAATATTTCGGACCGAAAGGTGTTTTTCGCTTTTTTCTCGAAAACGAGCGCGACGACCGCGGTCGAACCATTAATGTAATACGTTCGCAATGCAACGAGGAACAAGGATCCAAAATTGTTTTGGCGATCGGACGAGTTTGGGTTTTGGACGATGGTGCCGGTGGACTTTGAGATCTGACGATACATAGTAATATTTCGGACCGAAAGGTGTTTTTCGCGTTTTTCTCGTAAACGAGCGCGACGACCGCGGTCGAACCATTAATGTAATACGTTCGCAATGCAACGAGGAACAAGGATCCAAAATTGTTTTGGCGATCGGACGAGTTTGGGTTTTGGACGATGGTGCCGGTGGACTTTGAGATCTGACGATACATAGAAATATTTCGGACCGAAAGGTGTTTTTCGCGTTTTTCTCGAAAACGAGCGCGACGACCGCGGTCGAACCATTAATGTAATACGTTCGCAATGCAACGAGGAACAAGGATCTAAAATTGTTTTGGCGATCGGACGAGTATGGGTTTTAGACGATGGTGCCGGTGGACTTCGAGATCTGACGGGACTTAGAAACATTTTGGACCGAAAGGTGTTTTTCGCGTTTTTCTCGAAAACGAGCGCGACGACCGCGGTCGAACCATTAATGTAATACGTTCGCAATGCAACGAGGGACAAGTATCTATAATTGTTTTGGCGATCGGACGAGTTTGGGTTTTGGACGATGGTGCCGGTGGACTTCAAGATCTGACGGGACATAGAAATATTTCGGACCGAAAGGTGTTTTTCGCGTTTTTCTCGAAAACGAGCGCGACGACCGCGGTCGAACCATTAATGTAATACGTTCGCAATGCAACGAGGAACAAGGATCTATAATTGTTTTGTCGATCGGACGAGTTTGGGTTTTGGACGATGGTGCCGGTGGACTTCAAGATCTGACGGGACATAGAAATATTTCGGACCGAAAGGTGTTTTTCGCGTTTTTCTCGAAAACGAGCGCGACGACCGCGGTCGAACCATTAATGTAATACGTTCGCAATGCAACGAGGAACAAGGATCTATAATTGTTTTGTCGATCGGACGAGTTTGGGTTTTGGACGATGGTGCCGGTGGAATTTGAAATGTGACGGGACTTGGAAATATTTCGGACCGAAAGGTGTTTTTCGCTTTTTTCTCGAAAACGAGCGCGACGACCGCGGTCGAACCATTAATGTAATACGTTCGCAATGCAACGAGGAACAAGGATCCAAAATTGTTTTGGCGATCGGACGAGTTTGGGTTTTGGACGATGGTGCCGGTGGACTTTGAGATCTGACGATACATAGAAATATTTCGGACCGAAAGGTGTTTTTCGCGTTTTTCTCGAAAACGAGCGCGACGACCGCGGTCGAACCATTAATGTAATACGTTCGCAATGCAACGAGGAACAAGGATCTAAAATTGTTTTGGCGATCGGACGAGTATGGGTTTTAGACGATGGTGCCGGTGGACTTCGAGATCTGACGGGACTTAGAAACATTTTGGACCGAAAGGTGTTTTTCGCGTTTTTCTCGAAAACGAGCGCGACGACCGCGGTCGAACCATTAATGTAATACGTTCGCAATGCAACGAGGGACAAGTATCTATAATTGTTTTGGCGATCGGACGAGTTTGGGTTTTGGACGATGGTGCCGGTGGAATTTGAAATGTGACGGGACTTGGAATTATTTCGGACCGAAAGGTGTTTTTCGCTTTTTTCTCGAAAACGAGCGCGACGACCGCGGTCGAACCATTAATGTAATACGTTCGCAATGCAACGAGGAACAAGGATCTAAAATTGTTTTGGCGATCGGACGAGTATGGGTTTTAGACGATGGTGCCGGTGGACTTTTAGATCTGACGGGACTTAGAAATATTTCGGACCGAAAGGTGTTTTTCGCGTTTTTCTCGAAAACGAGCGCGACGACCGCGGTCGAACCATTAATGTAATACGTTCGCAATGCAACGAGGAACAAGGATCTATAATTGTTTTGGCGATCGGACGAGTTTGGGTTTGGGACGATGGTGCCGGTGGACTTCAAGATCTGACGGGACTTAGAAATATTTCGGACCGAAAGGTGTTTTTCGCGTTTTTCTCGCAAACGAGCGCGACGACCTCGGTCGAACCATTAATGTAATACGTTCGCAATGCAACGAGGAACAAGGATCCAAAATTGTTTTGGGGATCGGACGAGTTTGGGTTTTGGACGATGGTGCCGGTGGACTTTGAGATCTGACGAGACATTGAAATATTTCGGACCGAAAGGTGTTTTTCGCGTTTTTCTCGAAAACGAGCGCGACGACCGCGGTCGAACCATTAATGTAATACGTTCGCAATGCAACGAGGAACATTCATCTAAAATTGTTTTGGCGATCGGACGAGTTTGGGTTTTGGTCGATCGTGCCGGTGGTCTTTGAGATCTGACGGGACTTAGAAATATTTCGGACCGAAGGGTGTTTTTCGCGTTTCTCTCGAAAACGAGCGCGACGACCGCGGTCGAACCATTAATGTAATACGTTCGCAATGAAACGAGGGACAAGGATCTATAATTGTTTTGGCGATCGGACGAGTTTGGGTTTGGGACGATGGTGCCGGTGGACTTCAAGATCTGACGGGACTTAGAAATATTTCGGACCGAAAGGTGTTTTTCGCGTTTTTCTCGCAAACGAGCGCGACGACCTCGGTCGAACCATTAATGTAATACGTTCGCAATGCAACGAGGAACATTCATCTAAAATTGTTTTGGCGATCGGACGAGTTTGGGTTTTGGACGATCGTGCCGGTGGACTTTGAGATCTGACGGGACTTAGAAATATTTCGGACCGAAAGGTGTTTTTCGCTTTTTTCTCGAAAACGAGCGCGACGACCGCGGTCGAACCATTAATGTAATACGTTCGCAATGCAACGAGGAACAAGGATCCAAAATTGTTTTGTGGATCGGACGAGTTTGGGTTTTGGACGATGGTGCCGGTGGACTTTGAGATCTGACGAGACATAGAAATATTTCGGACCGAAAGGTGTTTTTCGCGTTTTTCTCGAAAACGAGCGCGACGACGCGGTCGAACCATTAATGTAATACGTTCGCAATGCAACGAGGAACAAGGATCCAAAATTGTTTTGGGGATCGGACGAGTTTGGGTTTTGGACGATGGTGCCGGTGGAATTTGAAATGTGACGGGACTTGGAAATATTTCGGACCGAAAGGTGTTTTTCGCGTTTTTCTCGAAAACGAGCGCGACGACCGCGGTCGAACCATTACTGTAATACGTTCGCAATGCAACGAGGAACAAGGATCTAAAATTGTTTTGGCGATCGTACGAGTTTGGGTATTGGACGATGGTGCCGGTGGACTTCGAGATCTGACGGGACATAGAAATATTTCGGACCGAAAGGTGTTTTTCGCGTTTTTCTCGAAAACGAGCGCGACGACCGCGGTCGAACCATTAATGTAATACGTTCGCAATGCAACGAGGAACAAGGATCTATAATTGTTTTGTCGATCGGACGAGTTTGGGTTTTGGACGATGGTGCCGGTGGAATTTGAAATGTGACGGGACTTGGAAATATTTCGGACCGAAAGGTGTTTTTCGCTTTTTTCTCGAAAACGAGCGCGACGACCGCGGTCGAACCATTAATGTAATACGTTCGCAATGCAACGAGGAACAAGGATCCAAAATTGTTTTGGCGATCGGACGAGTTTGGGTTTTGGACGATGGTGCCGGTGGACTTTGAGATCTGACGATACATAGAAATATTTCGGACCGAAAGGTGTTTTTCGCGTTTTTCTCGAAAACGAGCGCGACGACCGCGGTCGAACCATTAATGTAATACGTTCGCAATGCAACGAGGAACAAGGATCTAAAATTGTTTTGGCGATCGGACGAGTATGGGTTTTAGACGATGGTGCCGGTGGACTTCGAGATCTGACGGGACTTAGAAACATTTTGGACCGAAAGGTGTTTTTCGCGTTTTTCTCGAAAACGAGCGCGACGACCGCGGTCGAACCATTAATGTAATACGTTCGCAATGCAACGAGGGACAAGTATCTATAATTGTTTTGGCGATCGGACGAGTTTGGGTTTTGGACGATGGTGCCGGTGGAATTTGAAATGTGACGGGACTTGGAATTATTTCGGACCGAAAGGTGTTTTTCGCTTTTTTCTCGAAAACGAGCGCGACGACCGCGGTCGAACCATTAATGTAATACGTTCGCAATGCAACGAGGAACAAGGATCCAAAATTGTTTTGGCGATCGGACGAGTTTGGGTTTTGGACGATGGTGCCGGTGGACTTTGAGATCTGACGATACATAGAAATATTTCGGACCGAAAGGTGTTTTTCGCTTTTTTCTCGAAAACGAGCGCGACGACCGCGGTCGAACCATTAATGTAATACGTTCGCAATGCAACGAGGAACAAGGATCCAAAATTGCTTTGGCGATCGGACGAGTTTGGGTTTTGGACGATGGTGCCGGTGGACTTTTAGATCTGACGGGACTTAGAAATATTTCGGACCGAAAGGTGTTTTTCGCGTTTCTCTCGAAAACGAGCGCGACAACCGCGGTCGAACCATTAATGTAATACGTTCGCAATGCAACGAGGAACATGCATCTAAAATTGTTTTGGCGATCGGACGAGTTTGGGTTTTGGACGATGGTGCCGGTGGACTTTGAGATCTGACGGGACATAGAAATATTTCGGACCGAAAGGTGTTTTTCGCTTTTTTCTCGAAAACGAGCGCGACGACCGCGGTCGAACCATTAATGTAATACGTTCGCAATGCATCGAGGAACAAGGATCCAAAATTGTTTTGGCGATCGGACGAGTTTGGGTTTTGGACGATGGTGCCGGTGGACTTTAAGATCTGACGGGACTTACAAATATTTCGGACCGAAAGGTGTTTTTCGCGTTTTTCTCGAAAACGAGCGCGACGACCGCGGTCGAACCATTAATGTAATACGTTCGCAATGCAACGAGGAACATGCATCTAAAATTGTTTTGGCGATCGGACGAGTTTGGGTTTTGGACGATCGTGCCGGTGGACTTTGAGATCTGACGGGACTTAGAAATATTTCGGACCGAAAGGTGTTTTTCGCTTTTTTCTCGAAAACGAGCGCGACGACCGCGGTCGAACCATTAATGTAATACGTTCGCAATGCAACGAGGAACAAGGATCCAAAATTGTTTTGGGGATCGGACGAGTTTGGGTTTTGGACGATGGTGCCGGTGGACTTTGAGATCTGACGAGACTTAGAAATATTTCGGACCGAAAGGTGTTTTTCGCTTTTTTCTCGAAAACGAGCGCGACGACCGCGGTCGAACCATTAATGTAATACGTTCGCAATGCAACGAGGGACAAGTATCTATAATTGTTTTGGCGATCGGACGAGTTTGGGTTTTGGACGATGGTGCCGGTGGAATTTGAAATGTGACGGGACTTGGAAATATTTCGGACCGAAAGGTGTTTTTCGCTTTTTTCTCGAAAACGAGCGCGACGACCGCGGTCGAACCATTAATGTAATACGTTCGCAATGCAACGAGGAACAAGGATCCAAAATTGTTTTGGCGATCGGACGAGATTGGGTTTTGGACGATGGTGCCGGTGGACTTTGAGATCTGACGATACATAGAAATATTTCGGACCGAAAGGTGTTTTTCGCTTTTTTCTCGAAAACGAGCGCGACGACCGCGGTCGAACCATTAATGTAATACGTTCGCAATACAACGAGGAACAAGGATCCAAAATTGTTTTGTGGATCGGACGAGTTTGGGTTTTGGACGATGGTGCCGGTGGACTTTGAGATCTGACGAGACATAGAAATATTTCGGACCGAAAGGTGTTTTTCGCGTTTTTCTCGAAAACGAGCGCGACGACGCGGTCGAACCATTAATGTAATACGTTCGCAATGCAACGAGGGACAAGTATCTATAATTGTTTTGGCGATCGGACGAGTTTGGGTTTTGGACGATGGTGCCGGTGGAATTTGAAATGTGACGGGACTTGGAAATATTTCGGACCGAAAGGTGTTTTTCGCTTTTTTCTCGAAAACGAGCGCGACGACCGCGGTCGAACCATTAATGTAATACGTTCGCAATGCAACGAGGAACAAGGATCCAAAATTGTTTTGGCGATCGGACGAGTTTGGGTTTTGGACGATGGTGCCGGTGGACTTTGAGATCTGACGATACATAGTAATATTTCGGACCGAAAGGTGTTTTTCGCGTTTTTCTCGTAAACGAGCGCGACGACCGCGGTCGAACCATTAATGTAATACGTTCGCAATGCAACGAGGAACAAGGATCCAAAATTGTTTTGGCGATCGGACGAGTTTGGGTTTTGGACGATGGTGCCGGTGGACTTTTAGATCTGACGGGACTTAGAAATATTTCGGACCGAAAGGTGTTTTTCGCGATTATCTCGAAAACGAGCGCGACGACCGCGGTCGAACCATTAATGTAATACGTTCGCAATGCAACGAGGGACAAGTATCTATAATTATTTTGGCGATCGGACGAGTTTGGGTTTTGGACGATGGTGCCGGTGGACTTCTAGATCTGACGGGACTTAGAAATATTTCGGACCGAAGGGTGTTTTTCGCGTTTCTCTCGAAAACGAGCGCGACGACCGCGGTCGAACCATTAATGTAATACGTTCGCAATGAATCGAGGGACAAGGATCTATAATTGTTTTGTCGATCGGACGAGTTTGGGTTTTGGACGATGGTGCCGGTGGACTTCAAGATCTGACGGGACATAGAAATATTTCGGACCGAAAGGTGTTTTTCGCGTTTTTCTCGAAAACGAGCGCGACGACCGCGGTCGAACCATTAATGTAATACGTTCGCAATGCAACGAGGGACAAGTATCTATAATTGTTTTGGCGATCGGACGAGTTTGGGTTTTGGACGATGGTGCCGGTGGACTTCAAGATCTGACGGGACTTAGAAACATTTTGGACCGAAAGGTGTTTTTCGCGTTTTTCTCGAAAACGAGCGCGACGACCGCGGTCGAACCATTAATGTAATACGTTCGCAATGCAACGAGGGACAAGTATCTATAATTGTTTTGGCGATCGGACGAGTTTGGGTTTTGGACGATGGTGCCGGTGGAATTTGAAATGTGACGGGACTTGGAATTATTTCGGACCGAAAGGTGTTTTTCGCGTTTTTCTCGAAAACGAGCGCGACGACCGCGGTCGAACCATTAATGTAATACGTTCGCAATGCAACGAGGAACAAGGATCTAAAATTGTTTTGGCGATCGGACGAGTATGGGTTTTAGACGATGGTGCCGGTGGACTTCGAGATCTGACGGGACTTAGAAACATTTTGGACCGAAAGGTGTTTTTCGCGTTTTTCTCGAAAACGAGCGCGACGACCGCGGTCGAACCATTAATGTAATACGTTCGCAATGCAACGAGGAACAAGGATCTATAATTGTTTTGTCGATCGGACGAGTTTGGGTTTTGGACGATGGTGCCGGTGGAATTTGAAATGTGACGGGACTTGGAAATATTTCGGACCGAAAGGTGTTTTTCGCTTTTTTCTCGAAAACGAGCGCGACGACCGCGGTCGAACCATTAATGTAATACGTTCGCAATGCAACGAGGAACAAGGATCCAAAATTGTTTTGGCGATCGGACGAGTTTGGGTTTTGGACGATGGTGCCGGTGGACTTTGAGATCTGACGATACATAGAAATATTTCGGACCGAAAGGTGTTTTTCGCGTTTTTCTCGAAAACGAGCGCGACGACCGCGGCCGAACCATTAATGTAATACGTTCGCAATGCAACGAGGAACAAGGATCTAAAATTGTTTTGGCGATCGGACGAGTATGGGTTTTAGACGATGGTGCCGGTGGACTTCGAGATCTGACGGGACTTAGAAACATTTTGGACCGAAAGGTGTTTTTCGCGTTTTTCTCGAAAACGAGCGCGACGACCGCGGTCGAACCATTAATGTAATACGTTCGCAATGCAACGAGGGACAAGTATCTATAATTGTTTTGGCGATCGGACGAGTTTGGGTTTTGGACGATGGTGCCGGTGGAATTTGAAATGTGACGGGACTTGGAATTATTTCGGACCGAAAGGTGTTTTTCGCGTTTTTCTCGAAAACGAGCGCGACGACCGCGGTCGAACCATTAACGTAATACGTTCGCAATGAAACGAGGGACAAGGATCTATAATTGTTTTGGCGATCGGACGAGTTTGGGTTTGGGACGATGGTGCCGGTGGACTTCAAGATCTGACGGGACTTAGAAATATTTCGGACCGAAAGGTGTTTTTCGCGTTTTTCTCGCAAACGAGCGCGACGACCTCGGTCGAACCATTAATGTAATACGTTCGCAATGCAACGAGGAACATTCATCTAAAATTGTTTTGGCGATCGGACGAGTTTGGGTTTTGGACGATCGTGCCGGTGGACTTTGAGATCTGACGGGACTTAGAAATATTTCGGACCGAAAGGTGTTTTTCGCTTTTTTCTCGAAAACGAGCGCGACGACCGCGGTCGAACCATTAATGTAATACGTTCGCAATGCAACGAGGAACAAGGATCCAAAATTGTTTTGTGGATCGGACGAGTTTGGGTTTTGGACGATGGTGCCGGTGGACTTTGAGATCTGACGAGACATAGAAATATTTCGGACCGAAAGGTGTTTTTCGCGTTTTTCTCGAAAACGAGCGCGATGACGCGGTCGAACCATTAATGTAATACGTTCGCAATGCAACGAGGAACAAGGATCCAAAATTGTTTTGGGGATCGGACGAGTTTGGGTTTTGGACGATGGTGCCGGTGGAATTTGAAATGTGACGGGACTTGGAAATATTTCGGACCGAAAGGTGTTTTTCGCGTTTTTCTCGAAAACGAGCGCGACGACCGCGGTCGAACCATTAATGTAATACGTTCGCAATGCAACGAGGAACAAGGATCTAAAATTGTTTTGGCGATCGTACGAGTTTGGGTATTGGACGATGGTGCCGGTGGACTTCGAGATCTGACGGGACATAGAAATATTTCGGACCGAAAGGTGTTTTTCGCGTTTTTCTCGAAAACGAGCGCGACGACCGCGGTCGAACCATTAATGTAATACGTTCGCAATGCAACGAGGAACAAGGATCCAAAATTGTTTTGGGGATCGGACGAGTTTGGGTTTTGGACGATGGTGCCGGTGGACTTTTAGATCTGACGGGACTTAGAAATATTTCGGACCGAAAGGTGTTTTTCGCGATTCTCTCGAAAACGAGCGCGACGACCGCGGTCGAACCATTAATGTAATACGTTCGCAATGCAACGAGGGACAAGTATCTATAATTGTTTTGGCGATCGGACGAGTTTGGGTTTTGGACGATGGTGCCGGTGGACTTCAAGATCTGACGGGACATAGAAATATTTCGGACCGAAAGGTGTTTTTCGCGTTTTTCTCGAATACGAGCGCGACGACCGCGGTCGAACCATTAATGTAATACGTTCGCAATGCAACGAGGAACAAGGATCTATAATTGTTTTGTCGATCGGACGAGTTTGGGTTTTGGACGATGGTGCCGGTGGAATTTGAAATGTGACGGGACTTGGAAATATTTCGGACCGAAAGGTGTTTTTCGCTTTTTTCTCGAAAACGAGGGCGACGACCGCGGTCGAACCATTAATGTAATACGTTCGCAATGCAACGAGGAACAAGGATCCAAAATTGTTTTGGCGATCGGACGAGTTTGGGTTTTGGACGATGGTGCCGGTGGACTTTGAGATCTGACGATACATAGAAATATTTCGGACCGAAAGGTGTTTTTCGCGTTTTTCTCGAAAACGAGCGCGACGACCGCGGTCGAACCATTAATGTAATACGTTCGCAATGCAACGAGGGACAAGTATCTATAATTGTTTTGGCGATCGGACGAGTTTGGGTTTTGGACGATGGTGCCGGTGGACTTCAAGATCTGACGGGACATAGAAATATTTCGGACCGAAAGGTGTTTTTCGCGTTTTTCTCGAAAACGAGCGCGACGACCGCGGTCGAACCATTAATGTAATACGTTCGCAATGCAACGAGGAACAAGGATCTATAATTGTTTTGTCGATCGGACGAGTTTGGGTTTTGGACGATGGTGCCGGTGGAATTTGAAATGTGACGGGACTTGGAATTATTTCGGACCGAAAGGTGTTTTTCGCTTTTTTCTCGAAAACGAGCGCGACGACCGCGGTCGAACCATTAATGTAATACGTTCGCAATGCAACGAGGAACAAGGATCTAAAATTGTTTTGGCGATCGGACGAGTATGGGTTTTAGACGATGGTGCCGGTGGACTTCGAGATCTGACGGGACTTAGAAACATTTTGGACCGAAAGGTGTTTTTCGCGTTTTTCTCGAAAACGAGCGCGACGACCGCGGTCGAACCATTAATGTAATACGTTCGCAATGCAACGAGGGACAAGTATCTATAATTGTTTTGGCGATCGGACGAGTTTGGGTTTTGGACGATGGTGCCGGTGGAATTTGAAATGTGACGGGACTTGGAATTATTTCGGACCGAAAGGTGTTTTTCGCTTTTTTCTCGAAAACGAGCGCGACGACCGCGGTCGAACCATTAATGTAATACGTTCGCAATGCAACGAGGAACAAGGATCTAAAATTGTTTTGGCGATCGGACGAGTATGGGTTTTAGACGATGGTGCCGGTGGACTTTTAGATCTGACGGGACTTAGAAATATTTCGGACCGAAAGGTGTTTTTCGCGTTTTTCTCGAAAACGAGCGCGACGACCGCGGTCGAACCATTAATGTAATACGTTCGCAATGCAACGAGGAACAAGGATCTATAATTGTTTTGGCGATCGGACGAGTTTGGGTTTGGGACGATGGTGCCGGTGGACTTCAAGATCTGACGGGACTTAGAAATATTTCGGACCGAAAGGTGTTTTTCGCGTTTTTCTCGCAAACGAGCGCGACGACCTCGGTCGAACCATTAATGTAATACGTTCGCAATGCAACGAGGAACAAGGATCCAAAATTGTTTTGGGGATCGGACGAGTTTGGGTTTTGGACTATGGTGCCGGTGGACTTTGAGATCTGACGAGACATTGAAATATTTCGGACCGAAAGGTGTTTTTCGCGTTTTTCTCGAAAACGAGCGCGACGACCGCGGTCGAACCATTAATGTAATACGTTCGCAATGCAACGAGGAACATTCATCTAAAATTGTTTTGGCGATCGGACGAGTTTGGGTTTTGGTCGATCGTGCCGGTGGTCTTTGAGATCTGACGGGACTTAGAAATATTTCGGACCGAAGGGTGTTTTTCGCGTTTCTCTCGAAAACGAGCGCGACGACCGCGGTCGAACCATTAATGTAATACGTTCGCAATGAAACGAGGGACAAGGATCTATAATTGTTTTGGCGATCGGACGAGTTTGGGTTTGGGACGATGGTGCCGGTGGACTTCAAGATCTGACGGGACTTAGAAATATTTCGGACCGAAGGGTGTTTTTCGCGTTTCTCTCGAAAACGAGCGCGACGACCGCGGTCGAACCATTAATGTAATACGTTCGCAATGAATCGAGGGACAAGGATCTATAATTGTTTTGTCGATCGGACGAGTTTGGGTTTTGGACGATGGTGCCGGTGGACTTCAAGATCTGACGGGACATAGAAATATTTCGGACCGAAAGGTGTTTTTCGCGTTTTTCTCGAAAACGAGCGCGACGACCGCGGTCGAACCATTAATGTAATACGTTCGCAATGCAACGAGGGACAAGTATCTATAATTGTTTTGGCGATCGGACGAGTTTGGGTTTTGGACGATGGTGCCGGTGGACTTCAAGATCTGACGGGACTTAGAAACATTTTGGACCGAAAGGTGTTTTTCGCGTTTTTCTCGAAAACGAGCGCGACGACCGCGGTCGAACCATTAATGTAATACGTTCGCAATGCAACGAGGGACAAGTATCTATAATTGTTTTGGCGATCGGACGAGTTTGGGTTTTGGACGATGGTGCCGGTGGAATTTGAAATGTGACGGGACTTGGAATTATTTCGGACCGAAAGGTGTTTTTCGCGTTTTTCTCGAAAACGAGCGCGACGACCGCGGTCGAACCATTAATGTAATACGTTCGCAATGCAACGAGGAACAAGGATCTAAAATTGTTTTGGCGATCGGACGAGTATGGGTTTTAGACGATGGTGCCGGTGGACTTCGAGATCTGACGGGACTTAGAAACATTTTGGACCGAAAGGTGTTTTTCGCGTTTTTCTCGAAAACGAGCGCGACGACCGCGGTCGAACCATTAATGTAATACGTTCGCAATGCAACGAGGAACAAGGATCTATAATTGTTTTGTCGATCGGACGAGTTTGGGTTTTGGACGATGGTGCCGGTGGAATTTGAAATGTGACGGGACTTGGAAATATTTCGGACCGAAAGGTGTTTTTCGCTTTTTTCTCGAAAACGAGCGCGACGACCGCGGTCGAACCATTAATGTAATACGTTCGCAATGCAACGAGGAACAAGGATCCAAAATTGTTTTGGCGATCGGACGAGTTTGGGTTTTGGACGATGGTGCCGGTGGACTTTGAGATCTGACGATACATAGAAATATTTCGGACCGAAAGGTGTTTTTCGCGTTTTTCTCGAAAACGAGCGCGACGACCGCGGCCGAACCATTAATGTAATACGTTCGCAATGCAACGAGGAACAAGGATCTAAAATTGTTTTGGCGATCGGACGAGTATGGGTTTTAGACGATGGTGCCGGTGGACTTCGAGATCTGACGGGACTTAGAAACATTTTGGACCGAAAGGTGTTTTTCGCGTTTTTCTCGAAAACGAGCGCGACGACCGCGGTCGAACCATTAATGTAATACGTTCGCAATGCAACGAGGGACAAGTATCTATAATTGTTTTGGCGATCGGACGAGTTTGGGTTTTGGACGATGGTGCCGGTGGAATTTGAAATGTGACGGGACTTGGAATTATTTCGGACCGAAAGGTGTTTTTCGCGTTTTTCTCGAAAACGAGCGCGACGACCGCGGTCGAACCATTAACGTAATACGTTCGCAATGAAACGAGGGACAAGGATCTATAATTGTTTTGGCGATCGGACGAGTTTGGGTTTGGGACGATGGTGCCGGTGGACTTCAAGATCTGACGGGACTTAGAAATATTTCGGACCGAAAGGTGTTTTTCGCGTTTTTCTCGCAAACGAGCGCGACGACCTCGGTCGAACCATTAATGTAATACGTTCGCAATGCAACGAGGAACATTCATCTAAAATTGTTTTGGCGATCGGACGAGTTTGGGTTTTGGACGATCGTGCCGGTGGACTTTGAGATCTGACGGGACTTAGAAATATTTCGGACCGAAAGGTGTTTTTCGCTTTTTTCTCGAAAACGAGCGCGACGACCGCGGTCGAACCATTAATGTAATACGTTCGCAATGCAACGAGGAACAAGGATCCAAAATTGTTTTGTGGATCGGACGAGTTTGGGTTTTGGACGATGGTGCCGGTGGACTTTGAGATCTGACGAGACATAGAAATATTTCGGACCGAAAGGTGTTTTTCGCGTTTTTCTCGAAAACGAGCGCGATGACGCGGTCGAACCATTAATGTAATACGTTCGCAATGCAACGAGGAACAAGGATCCAAAATTGTTTTGGGGATCGGACGAGTTTGGGTTTTGGACGATGGTGCCGGTGGAATTTGAAATGTGACGGGACTTGGAAATATTTCGGACCGAAAGGTGTTTTTCGCGTTTTTCTCGAAAACGAGCGCGACGACCGCGGTCGAACCATTAATGTAATACGTTCGCAATGCAACGAGGAACAAGGATCTAAAATTGTTTTGGCGATCGTACGAGTTTGGGTATTGGACGATGGTGCCGGTGGACTTCGAGATCTGACGGGACATAGAAATATTTCGGACCGAAAGGTGTTTTTCGCGTTTTTCTCGAAAACGAGCGCGACGACCGCGGTCGAACCATTAATGTAATACGTTCGCAATGCAACGAGGAACAAGGATCCAAAATTGTTTTGGGGATCGGACGAGTTTGGGTTTTGGACGATGGTGCCGGTGGACTTTTAGATCTGACGGGACTTAGAAATATTTCGGACCGAAAGGTGTTTTTCGCGATTCTCTCGAAAACGAGCGCGACGACCGCGGTCGAACCATTAATGTAATACGTTCGCAATGCAACGAGGGACAAGTATCTATAATTGTTTTGGCGATCGGACGAGTTTGGGTTTTGGACGATGGTGCCGGTGGACTTCAAGATCTGACGGGACATAGAAATATTTCGGACCGAAAGGTGTTTTTCGCGTTTTTCTCGAATACGAGCGCGACGACCGCGGTCGAACCATTAATGTAATACGTTCGCAATGCAACGAGGAACAAGGATCTATAATTGTTTTGTCGATCGGACGAGTTTGGGTTTTGGACGATGGTGCCGGTGGAATTTGAAATGTGACGGGACTTGGAAATATTTCGGACCGAAAGGTGTTTTTCGCTTTTTTCTCGAAAACGAGGGCGACGACCGCGGTCGAACCATTAATGTAATACGTTCGCAATGCAACGAGGAACAAGGATCCAAAATTGTTTTGGCGATCGGACGAGTTTGGGTTTTGGACGATGGTGCCGGTGGACTTTGAGATCTGACGATACATAGAAATATTTCGGACCGAAAGGTGTTTTTCGCGTTTTTCTCGAAAACGAGCGCGACGACCGCGGTCGAACCATTAATGTAATACGTTCGCAATGCAACGAGGGACAAGTATCTATAATTGTTTTGGCGATCGGACGAGTTTGGGTTTTGGACGATGGTGCCGGTGGACTTCAAGATCTGACGGGACATAGAAATATTTCGGACCGAAAGGTGTTTTTCGCGTTTTTCTCGAAAACGAGCGCGACGACCGCGGTCGAACCATTAATGTAATACGTTCGCAATGCAACGAGGAACAAGGATCTATAATTGTTTTGTCGATCGGACGAGTTTGGGTTTTGGACGATGGTGCCGGTGGAATTTGAAATGTGACGGGACTTGGAATTATTTCGGACCGAAAGGTGTTTTTCGCTTTTTTCTCGAAAACGAGCGCGACGACCGCGGTCGAACCATTAATGTAATACGTTCGCAATGCAACGAGGAACAAGGATCTAAAATTGTTTTGGCGATCGGACGAGTATGGGTTTTAGACGATGGTGCCGGTGGACTTCGAGATCTGACGGGACTTAGAAACATTTTGGACCGAAAGGTGTTTTTCGCGTTTTTCTCGAAAACGAGCGCGACGACCGCGGTCGAACCATTAATGTAATACGTTCGCAATGCAACGAGGGACAAGTATCTATAATTGTTTTGGCGATCGGACGAGTTTGGGTTTTGGACGATGGTGCCGGTGGAATTTGAAATGTGACGGGACTTGGAATTATTTCGGACCGAAAGGTGTTTTTCGCTTTTTTCTCGAAAACGAGCGCGACGACCGCGGTCGAACCATTAATGTAATACGTTCGCAATGCAACGAGGAACAAGGATCTAAAATTGTTTTGGCGATCGGACGAGTATGGGTTTTAGACGATGGTGCCGGTGGACTTTTAGATCTGACGGGACTTAGAAATATTTCGGACCGAAAGGTGTTTTTCGCGTTTTTCTCGAAAACGAGCGCGACGACCGCGGTCGAACCATTAATGTAATACGTTCGCAATGCAACGAGGAACAAGGATCTATAATTGTTTTGGCGATCGGACGAGTTTGGGTTTGGGACGATGGTGCCGGTGGACTTCAAGATCTGACGGGACTTAGAAATATTTCGGACCGAAAGGTGTTTTTCGCGTTTTTCTCGCAAACGAGCGCGACGACCTCGGTCGAACCATTAATGTAATACGTTCGCAATGCAACGAGGAACAAGGATCCAAAATTGTTTTGGGGATCGGACGAGTTTGGGTTTTGGACTATGGTGCCGGTGGACTTTGAGATCTGACGAGACATTGAAATATTTCGGACCGAAAGGTGTTTTTCGCGTTTTTCTCGAAAACGAGCGCGACGACCGCGGTCGAACCATTAATGTAATACGTTCGCAATGCAACGAGGAACATTCATCTAAAATTGTTTTGGCGATCGGACGAGTTTGGGTTTTGGTCGATCGTGCCGGTGGTCTTTGAGATCTGACGGGACTTAGAAATATTTCGGACCGAAGGGTGTTTTTCGCGTTTCTCTCGAAAACGAGCGCGACGACCGCGGTCGAACCATTAATGTAATACGTTCGCAATGAAACGAGGGACAAGGATCTATAATTGTTTTGGCGATCGGACGAGTTTGGGTTTGGGACGATGGTGCCGGTGGACTTCAAGATCTGACGGGACTTAGAAATATTTCGGACCGAAAGGTGTTTTTCGCGTTTTTCTCGCAAACGAGCGCGACGACCTCGGTCGAACCATTAATGTAATACGTTCGCAATGCAACGAGGAACAAGGATCCAAAATTGTTTTGGGGATCGGACGAGTTTGGGTTTTGGACGATGGTGCCGGTGGAATTTGAAATGTGACGGGACTTGGAAATATTTCGGACCGAAAGGTGTTTTTCGCGTTTTTCTCGAAAACGAGCGCGACGACCGCGGTCGAACCATTAATGTAATACGTTCGCAATGCAACGAGGAACAAGGATCCAAAATTGTTTTGGCGATCGGACGAGTTTGGGTTTTGGACGATGGTGCCGGTGGACTTTTAGATCTGACGGGACTTAGAAATATTTCGGACCGAAAGGTGTTTTTCGCGTTTCTCTCGAAAACGAGCGCGACGACCGCGGTCGAACCATTAATGTAATACGTTCGCAATGCAACGAGGGACAAGTATCTATAATTGTTTTGGCGATCGGACGAGTTTGGGTTTTGGACGATGGTGCCGGTGGAATTTGAAATGTGACGGGACTTGGAAATATTTCGGACCGAAAGGTGTTTTTCGCTTTTTTCTCGAAAACGAGCGCGACGACCGCGGTCGAACCATTAATGTAATACGTTCGCAATGCAGCGAGGAACAAGGATCCAAAATTGTTTTGGCGATCGGACGAGTTTGGGTTTTGGACGATGGTGCCGGTGGACTTTGAGATCTGACGATACATAGAAATATTTCGGACCGAAAAGTGTTTTTCGCTTTTTTCTCGAAAACGAGCGCGACGACCGCGGTCGAACCATTAATGTAATACGTTCGCAATGCAACGAGGAACAAGGATCTATAATTGTTTTGTCGATCGGACGAGTTTGGGTTTTGGACGATGGTGCCGGTGGACTTCTAGATCTGACGGGACTTAGAAATACTTCGAACCGAAAGGTGTTTTTCGCGTTTCTCTCGAAAACGAGCGCGACGACCGCGGTCGAACCATTAATGTAATACGTTCGCAATGCAACGAGGAACATTCATCTAAAATTGTTTTGGCGATCGGACGAGTTTGGGTTTTGGACGATCGTGCCGGTGGACTTTGAGATCTGACGGGACTTAGAAATATTTCGGACCGAAAGGTGTTTTTCGCTTTTTTCTCGAAAACGAGCGCGACGACCGCGGTCGAACCATTAATGTAATACGTTCGCAATGCAACGAGGAACAAGGATCCAAAATTGTTTTGTGGATCGGACGAGTTTGGGTTTTGGACGATGGTGCCGGTGGACTTTGAGATCTGACGAGACATAGAAATATTTCGGACCGAAAGGTGTTTTTCGCGTTTTTCTCGAAAACGAGCGCGACGACGCGGTCGAACCATTAATGTAATACGTTCGCAATGCAACGAGGAACAAGGATCCAAAATTGTTTTGGGGATCGGACGAGTTTGGGTTTTGGACGATGGTGCCGGTGGAATTTGAAATGTGACGGGACTTGGAAATATTTCGGACCGAAAGGTGTTTTTCGCGTTTTTCTCGAAAACGAGCGCGACGACCGCGGTCGAACCATTAATGTAATACGTTCGCAATGCAACGAGGAACAAGGATCTAAAATTGTTTTGGCGATCGTACGAGTTTGGGTATTGGACGATGGTGCCGGTGGACTTCGAGATCTGACGGGACATAGAAATATTTCGGACCGAAAGGTGTTTTTCGCGTTTTTCTCGAAAACGAGCGCGACGACCGCGGTCGAACCATTAATGTAATACGTTCGCAATGCAACGAGGAACAAGGATCCAAAATTGTTTTGGGGATCGGACGAGTTTGGGTTTTGGACGATGGTGCCGGTGGACTTTTAGATCTGACGGGACTTAGAAATATTTCGGACCGAAAGGTGTTTTTCGCGATTCTCTCGAAAACGAGCGCGACGACCGCGGTCGAACCATTAATGTAATACGTTCGCAATGCAACGAGGGACAAGTATCTATAATTGTTTTGGCGATCGGACGAGTTTGGGTTTTGGACGATGGTGCCGGTGGACTTCAAGATCTGACGGGACATAGAAATATTTCGGACCGAAAGGTGTTTTTCGCGTTTTTCTCGAATACGAGCGCGACGACCGCGGTCGAACCATTAATGTAATACGTTCGCAATGCAACGAGGAACAAGGATCTATAATTGTTTTGTCGATCGGACGAGTTTGGGTTTTGGACGATGGTGCCGGTGGAATTTGAAATGTGACGGGACTTGGAAATATTTCGGACCGAAAGGTGTTTTTCGCTTTTTTCTCGAAAACGAGGGCGACGACCGCGGTCGAACCATTAATGTAATACGTTCGCAATGCAACGAGGAACAAGGATCCAAAATTGTTTTGGCGATCGGACGAGTTTGGGTTTTGGACGATGGTGCCGGTGGACTTTGAGATCTGACGATACATAGAAATATTTCGGACCGAAAGGTGTTTTTCGCGTTTTTCTCGAAAACGAGCGCGACGACCGCGGTCGAACCATTAATGTAATACGTTCGCAATGCAACGAGGAACAAGGATCCAAAATTGTTTTGGCGATCGGACGAGTTTGGGTTTTGGACGATGGTGCCGGTGGACTTTTAGATCTGACGGGACTTAGAAATATTTCGGACCGAAAGGTGTTTTTCGCGTTTCTCTCGAAAACGAGCGCGACGACCGCGGTCGAACCATTAATGTAATACGTTCGCAATGCAACGAGGGACAAGTATCTATAATTGTATTGGCGATCGGACGAGTTTGGGTTTTGGACGATGGTGCCGGTGTAATTTGAAATGTGACGGGACTTGGAAATATTTCGGACCGAAAGGTGTTTTTCGCTTTTTTCTCGAAAACGAGCGCGACGACCGCGGTCGAACCATTAATGTAATACGTTCGCAATGCAGCGAGGAACAAGGATCCAAAATTGTTTTGGCGATCGGACGAGTTTGGGTTTTGGACGATGGTGCCGGTGGACTTCTAGATCTGACGGGACTTAGAAATATTTCGAACCGAAAGGTGTTTTTCGCGTTTCTCTCGAAATCGAGCGCGACGACCGCGGTCGAACCATTAATGTAATACGTTCGCAATGCAACGAGGAACATTCATCTAAAATTGTTTTGGCGATCGGACGAGTTTGGGTTTTGGACGATCGTGCCGGTGGACTTTGAGATCTGACGGGACTTAGAAATATTTCGGACCGAAAGGTGTTTTTCGCTTTTTTCTCGAAAACGAGCGCGACGACCGCGGTCGAACCATTAATGTAATACGTTCGCAATGCAACGAGGAACAAGGATCCAAAATTGTTTTGTGGATCGGACGAGTTTGGGTTTTGGACGATGGTGCCGGTGGACTTTGAGATCTGACGAGACATAGAAATATTTCGGACCGAAAGGTGTTTTTCGCGTTTTTCTCGAAAACGAGCGCGACGACGCGGTCGAACCATTAATGTAATACGTTCGCAATGCAACGAGGAACAAGGATCCAAAATTGTTTTGGGGATCGGACGAGTTTGGGTTTTGGACGATGGTGCCGGTGGAATTTGAAATGTGACGGGACTTGGAAATATTTCGGACCGAAAGGTGTTTTTCGCGTTTTTCTCGAAAACGAGCGCGACGACCGCGGTCGAACCATTAATGTAATACGTTCGCAATGCAACGAGGACCAAGGATCTAAAATTGTTTTGGCGATCGTACGAGTTTGGGTATTGGACGATGGTGCCGGTGGACTTCGAGATCTGACGGGACTTAGAAATATTTCGGACCGAAAGGTGTTTTTCGCGATTCTCTCGAAAACGAGCGCGACGACCGCGGTCGAACCATTAATGTAATACGTTCGCAATGCAACGAGGGACAAGTATCTATAATTGTTTTGGCGATCGGACGAGTTTGGGTTTTGGACGATGGTGCCGGTGGACTTCAAGATCTGACGGGACATAGAAATATTTCGGACCGAAAGGTGTTTTTCGCGTTTTTCTCGAATACGAGCGCGACGACCGCGGTCGAACCATTAATGTAATACGTTCGCAATGCAACGAGGAACAAGGATCTATAATTGTTTTGTCGATCGGACGAGTTTGGGTTTTGGACGATGGTGCCGGTGGAATTTGAAATGTGATGGGACTTGGAAATATTTCGGACCGAAAGGTGTTTTTCGCTTTTTTCTCGAAAACGAGGGCGACGACCGCGGTCGAACCATTAATGTAATACGTTCGCAATGCAACGAGGAACAAGGATCCAAAATTGTTTTGGCGATCGGACGAGTTTGGGTTTTGGACGATGGTGCCGGTGGACTTTGAGATCTGACGATACATAGAAATATTTCGGACCGAAAGGTGTTTTTCGCGTTTTTCTCGAAAACGAGCGCGACGACCGCGGTCGAACCATTAATGTAATACGTTCGCAATGCAACGAGGAACAAGGATCCAAAATTGTTTTGGCGATCGGACGAGTTTGGGTTTTGGACGATGGTGCCGGTGGACTTTTAGATCTGACGGGACTTAGAAATATTTCGGACCGAAAGGTGTTTTTCGCGTTTCTCTCGAAAACGAGCGCGACGACCGCGGTCGAACCATTAATGTAATACGTTCGCAATGCAACGAGGGACAAGTATCTATAATTGTTTTGGCGATCGGACGAGTTTGGGTTTTGGACGATGGTGCCGGTGGAATTTGAAATGTGACGGGACTTGGAAATATTTCGGACCGAAAGGTGTTTTTCGCTTTTTTCTCGAAAACGAGCGCGACGACCGCGGTCGAACCATTAATGTAATACGTTCGCAATGCAGCGAGGAACAAGGATCCAAAATTGTTTTGGCGATCGGACGAGTTTGGGTTTTGGACGATGGTGCCGGTGGACTTTGAGATCTGACGATACATAGAAATATTTCGGACCGAAAAGTGTTTTTCGCTTTTTTCTCGAAAACGAGCGCGACGACCGCGGTCGAACCATTAATGTAATACGTTCGCAATGCAACGAGGAACATTCATCTAAAATTGTTTTGGCGATCGGACGAGTTTGGGTTTTGGACGATCGTGCCGGTGGACTTTGAGATCTGACGGGACTTAGAAATATTTCGGACCGAAAGGTGTTTTTCGCTTTTTTCTCGAAAACGAGCGCGACGACCGCGGTCGAACCATTAATGTAATACGTTCGCAATGCAACGAGGAACAAGGATCCAAAATTGTTTTGTGGATCGGACGAGTTTGGGTTTTGGACGATGGTGCCGGTGGACTTTGAGATCTGACGAGACTTGGAAATATTTCGGACCGAAAGGTGTTTTTCGCGTTTTTCTCGAAAACGAGCGCGACGACCGCGGTCGAACCATTAATGTAATACGTTCGCAATGCAACGAGGAACAAGGATCTAAAATTGTTTTGGCGATCGTACGAGTTTGGGTATTGGACGATGGTGCCGGTGGACTTTTAGATCTGACGGGACTTAGAAATATTTCGGACCGAAAGGTGTTTTTCGCGATTCTCTCGAAAACGAGCGCGACGACCGCGGTCGAACCATTAATGTAATACGTTCGCAATGCAACGAGGGACAAGTATCTATAATTGTTTTGGCGATCGGACGAGTTTGGGTTTTGGACGATGGTGCCGGTGGACTTCAAGATCTGACGGGACATAGAAATATTTCGGACCGAAAGGTGTTTTTCGCGTTTTTCTCGAATACGAGCGCGACGACCGCGGTCGAACCATTAATGTAATACGTTCGCAATGCAACGAGGAACAAGGATCTATAATTGTTTTGTCGATCGGACGAGTTTGGGTTTTGGACGATGGTGCCGGTGGAATTTGAAATGTGACGGGACTTGGAAATATTTCGGACCGAAAGGTGTTTTTCGCTTTTTTCTCGAAAACGAGGGCGACGACCGCGGTCGAACCATTAATGTAATACGTTCGCAATGCAACGAGGAACAAGGATCCAAAATTGTTTTGGCGATCGGACGAGTTTGGGTTTTGGACGATGGTGCCGGTGGACTTTGAGATCTGACGATACATAGAAATATTTCGGACCGAAAGGTGTTTTTCGCGTTTTTCTCGAAAACGAGCGCGACGACCGCGGTCGAACCATTAATGTAATACGTTCGCAATGCAACGAGGAACAAGGATCAAAAATTGTTTTGGCGATCGGACGAGTTTGGGTTTTGGACGATGGTAACGGTGGACTTTTAGATCTGACGGGACTTAGAAATATTTCGGACCGAAAGGTGTTTTTCGCGTTTCTCTCGAAAACGAGCGCGACGACCGCGGTCGAACCATTAATGTAATACGTTCGCAATGCAACGAGGGACAAGTATCTATAATTGTTTTGGCGATCGGACGAGTTTGGGTTTTGGACGATGGTGCCGGTGGAATTTGAAATGTGACGGGACTTGGAAATATTTCGGACCGAAAGGTGTTTTTCGCTTTTTTCTCGAAAACGAGCGCGACGACCGCGGTCGAACCATTAATGTAATACGTTCGCAATGCAGCGAGGAACAAGGATCCAAAATTGTTTTGGCGATCGGACGAGTTTGGGTTTTGGACGATGGTGCCGGTGGACTTTGAGATCTGACGATACATAGAAATATTTCGGACCGAAAAGTGTTTTTCGCTTTTTTCTCGAAAACGAGCGCGACGACCGCGGTCGAACCATTAATGTAATACGTTCGCAATGCAACGAGGAACAAGGATCTATAATTGTTTTGTCGATCGGACGAGTTTGGGTTTTGGACGATGGTGCCGGTGGACTTCTAGATCTGACGGGACTTAGAAATATTTCGAACCGAAAGGTGTTTTTCGCGTTTCTCTCGAAAACGAGCGCGACGACCGCGGTCGAACCATTAATGTAATACGTTCGCAATGCAACGAGGAACATTCATCTAAAATTGTTTTGGCGATCGTACGAGTTTGGGTATTGGACGATGGTGCCGGTGGACTTTTAGATCTGACGGGACTTAGAAATATTTCGGACCGAAAGGTGTTTTTCGCGATTCTCTCGAAAACGAGCGCGACGACCGCGGTCGAACCATTAATGTAATACGTTCGCAATGCAACGAGGGACAAGTATCTATAATTGTTTTGGCGATCGGACGAGTTTGGGTTTTGGACGATGGTGCCGGTGGACTTCAAGATCTGACGGGACATAGAAATATTTCGGACCGAACGGTGTTTTTCGCGTTTTTCTCGAATACGAGCGCGACGACCGCGGTCGAACCATTAATGTAATACGTTCGCAATGCAACGAGGAACAAGGATCTATAATTGTTTTGTCGATCGGACGAGTTTGGGTTTTGGACGATGGTGCCGGTGGAATTTGAAATGTGACGGGACTTGGAAATATTTCGGACCGAAAGGTGTTTTTCGCTTTTTTCTCGAAAACGAGGGCGACGACCGCGGTCGAACCATTAATGTAATACGTTCGCAATGCAACGAGGAACAAGGATCCAAAATTGTTTTGGCGATCGGACGAGTTTGGGTTTTGGACGATGGTGCCGGTGGACTTTGAGATCTGACGATACATAGAAATATTTCGGACCGAAAGGTGTTTTTCGCGTTTTTCTCGAAAACGAGCGCGACGACCGCGGTCGAACCATTAATGTAATACGTTCGCAATGCAACGAGGAACAAGGATCCAAAATTGTTTTGGCGATCGGACGAGTTTGGGTTTTGGACGATGGTGCCGGTGGACTTTTAGATCTGACGGGACTTAGAAATATTTCGGACCGAAAGGTGTTTTTCGCGTTTCTCTCGAAAACGAGCGCGACGACCGCGGTCGAACCATTAATGTAATACGTTCGCAATGCAACGAGGGACAAGTATCTATAATTGTTTTGGCGATCGGACGAGTTTGGGTTTTGGACGATGGTGCCGGTGGAATTTGAAATGTGACGGGACTTGGAAATATTTCGGACCGAAAGGTGTTTTTCGCTTTTTTCTCGAAAACGAGCGCGACGACCGCGGTCGAACCATTAATGTAATACGTTCGCAATGCAGCGAGGAACAAGGATCCAAAATTGTTTTGGCGATCGGACGAGTTTGGGTTTTGGACGATGGTGCCGGTGGACTTTGAGATCTGACGATACATAGAAATATTTCGGACCGAAAAGTGTTTTTCGCTTTTTTCTCGAAAACGAGCGCGACGACCGCGGTCGAACCATTAATGTAATACGTTCGCAATGCAACGAGGAACAAGGATCTATAATTGTTTTGTCGATCGGACGAGTTTGGGTTTTGGACGATGGTGCCGGTGGACTTCTAGATCTGACGGGACTTAGAAATATTTCGAACCGAAAGGTGTTTTTCGCGTTTCTCTCGAAAACGAGCGCGACGACCGCGGTCGAACCATTAATGTAATACGTTCGCAATGCAACGAGGAACATTCATCTAAAATTGTTTTGGCGATCGTACGAGTTTGGGTATTGGACGATGGTGCCGGTGGACTTTTAGATCTGACGGGACTTAGAAATATTTCGGACCGAAAGGTGTTTTTCGCGATTCTCTCGAAAACGAGCGCGACGACCGCGGTCGAACCATTAATGTAATACGTTCGCAATGCAACGAGGGACAAGTATCTATAATTGTTTTGGCGATCGGACGAGTTTGGGTTTTGGACGATGGTGCCGGTGGACTTCAAGATCTGACGGGACATAGAAATATTTCGGACCGAAAGGTGTTTTTCGCGTTTTTCTCGAATACGAGCGCGACGACCGCGGTCGAACCATTAATGTAATACGTTCGCAATGCAACGAGGAACAAGGATCCAAAATTGTTTTGGCGATCGGACGAGTTTGGGTTTTGGACGATGGTGCCGGTGGACTTTGAGATCTGACGATACATAGAAATATTTCGGACCGAAAAGTGTTTTTCGCTTTTTTCTCGAAAACGAGCGCGACGACCGCGGTCGAACCATTAATGTAATACGTTCGCAATGCAACGAGGAACAAGGATCTATAATTGTTTTGTCGATCGGACGAGTTTGGGTTTTGGACGATGGTGCCGGTGGACTTCTAGATCTGACGGGACTTAGAAATATTTCGAACCGAAAGGTGTTTTTCGCGTTTCTCTCGAAAACGAGCGCGACGACCGCGGTCGAACCATTAATGTAATACGTTCGCAATGCAACGAGGAACATTCATCTAAAATTGTTTTGGCGATCGTACGAGTTTGGGTATTGGACGATGGTGCCGGTGGACTTTTAGATCTGACGGGACTTAGAAATATTTCGGACCGAAAGGTGTTTTTCGCGATTCTCTCGAAAACGAGCGCGACGACCGCGGTCGAACCATTAATGTAATACGTTCGCAATGCAACGAGGGACAAGTATCTATAATTGTTTTGGCGATCGGACGAGTTTGGGTTTTGGACGATGGTGCCGGTGGACTTCAAGATCTGACGGGACATAGAAATATTTCGGACCGAAAGGTGTTTTTCGCGTTTTTCTCGAATACGAGCGCGACGACCGCGGTCGAACCATTAATGTAATACGTTCGCAATGCAACGAGGAACAAGGATCTATAATTGTTTTGTCGATCGGACGAGTTTGGGTTTTGGACGATGGTGCCGGTGGAATTTGAAATGTGACGGGACTTGGAAATATTTCGGACCGAAAGGTGTTTTTCGCTTTTTTCTCGAAAACGAGGGCGACGACCGCGGTCGAACCATTAATGTAATACGTTCGCAATGCAACGAGGAACAAGGATCCAAAATTGTTTTGGCGATCGGACGAGTTTGGGTTTTGGACGATGGTGCCGGTGGACTTTGAGATCTGACGATACATAGAAATATTTCGGACCGAAAGGTGTTTTTCGCGTTTTTCTCGAAAACGAGCGCGACGACCGCGGTCGAACCATTAATGTAATACGTTCGCAATGCAACGAGGAACAAGGATCCAAAATTGTTTTGGCGATCGGACGAGTTTGGGTTTTGGACGATGGTGCCGGTGGACTTTTAGATCTGACGGGACTTAGAAATATTTCGGACCGAAAGGTGTTTTTCGCGTTTCTCTCGAAAACGAGCGCGACGACCGCGGTCGAACCATTAATGTAATACGTTCGCAATGCAACGAGGGACAAGTATCTATAATTGTTTTGGCGATCGGACGAGTTTGGGTTTTGGACGATGGTGCCGGTGGAATTTGAAATGTGACGGGACTTGGAAATATTTCGGACCGAAAGGTGTTTTTCGCTTATTTCTCGAAAACGAGCGCGACGACCGCGGTCGAACCATTAATGTAATACGTTCGCAATGCAGCGAGGAACAAGGATCCAAAATTGTTTTGGCGATCGGACGAGTTTGGGTTTTGGACGATGGTGCCGGTGGACTTTGAGATCTGACGATACATAGAAATATTTCGGACCGAAAAGTGTTTTTCGCTTTTTTCTCGAAAACGAGCGCGACGACCGCGGTCGAACCATTAATGTAATACGTTCGCAATGCAACGAGGAACAAGGATCTATAATTGTTTTGTCGATCGGACGAGTTTGGGTTTTGGACGATGGTGCCGGTGGACTTCTAGATCTGACGGGACTTAGAAATATTTCGAACCGAAAGGTGTTTTTCGCGTTTCTCTCGAAAACGAGCGCGACGACCGCGGTCGAACCATTAATGTAATACGTTCGCAATGCAACGAGGAACATTCATCTAAAATTGTTTTGGCGATCGTACGAGTTTGGGTATTGGACGATGGTGCCGGTGGACTTTTAGATCTGACGGGACTTAGAAATATTTCGGACCGAAAGGTGTTTTTCGCGATTCTCTCGAAAACGAGCGCGACGACCGCGGTCGAACCATTAATGTAATACGTTCGCAATGCAACGAGGGACAAGTATCTATAATTGTTTTGGCGATCGGACGAGTTTGGGTTTTGGACGATGGTGCCGGTGGACTTCAAGATCTGACGGGACATAGAAATATTTCGGACCGAAAGGTGTTTTTCGCGTTTTTCTCGAATACGAGCGCGACGACCGCGGTCGAACCATTAATGTAATACGTTCGCAATGCAACGAGGAACAAGGATCTATAATTGTTTTGTCGATCGGACGAGTTTGGGTTTTGGACGATGGTGCCGGTGGAATTTGAAATGTGACGGGACTTGGAAATATTTCGGACCGATAGGTGTTTTTCGCTTTTTTCTCGAAAACGAGGGCGACGACCGCGGTCGAACCATTAATGTAATACGTTCGCAATGCAACGAGGAACAAGGATCCAAAATTGTTTTGGCGATCGGACGAGTTTGGGTTTTGGACGATGGTGCCGGTGGACTTTGAGATCTGACGATACATAGAAATATTTCGGACCGAAAGGTGTTTTTCGCGTTTTTCTCGAAAACGAGCGCGACGACCGCGGTCGAACCATTAATGTAATACGTTCGCAATGCAACGAGGAACAAGGATCCAAAATTGTTTTGGCGATCGGACGAGTTTGGGTTTTGGACGATGGTGCCGGTGGACTTTTAGATCTGACGGGACTTAGAAATATTTCGGACCGAAAGGTGTTTTTCGCGTTTCTCTCGAAAACGAGCGCGACGACCGCGGTCGAACCATTAATGTAATACGTTCGCAATGCAACGAGGGACAAGTATCTATAATTGTTTTGGCGATCGGACGAGTTTGGGTTTTGGACGATGGTGCCGGTGGAATTTGAAATGTGACGGGACTTGGAAATATTTCGGACCGAAAGGTGTTTTTCGCTTTTTTCTCGAAAACGAGCGCGACGACCGCGGTCGAACCATTAATGTAATACGTTCGCAATGCAGCGAGGAACAAGGATCCAAAATTGTTTTGGCGATCGGACGAGTTTGGGTTTTGGACGATGGTGCCGGTGGACTTTGAGATCTGACGATACATAGAAATATTTCGGACCGAAAAGTGTTTTTCGCTTTTTTCTCGAAAACGAGCGCGACGACCGCGGTCGAACCATTAATGTAATACGTTCGCAATGCAACGAGGAACAAGGATCTATAATTGTTTTGTCGATCGGACGAGTTTGGGTTTTGGACGATGGTGCCGGTGGACTTCTAGATCTGACGGGACTTAGAAATATTTCGAACCGAAAGGTGTTTTTCGCGTTTCTCTCGAAAACGAGCGCGACGACCGCGGTCGAACCATTAATGTAATACGTTCGCAATGCAACGAGGAACATTCATCTAAAATTGTTTTGGCGATCGTACGAGTTTGGGTATTGGACGATGGTGCCGGTGGACTTTTAGATCTGACGGGACTTAGAAATATTTCGGACCGAAAGGTGTTTTTCGCGATTCTCTCGAAAACGAGCGCGACGACCGCGGTCGAACCATTAATGTAATACGTTCGCAATGCAACGAGGGACAAGTATCTATAATTGTTTTGGCGATCGGACGAGTTTGGGTTTTGGACGATGGTGCCGGTGGACTTCAAGATCTGACGGGACATAGAAATATTTCGGACCGAAAGGTGTTTTTCGCGTTTTTCTCGAATACGAGCGCGACGACCGCGGTCGAACCATTAATGTAATACGTTCGCAATGCAACGAGGAACAAGGATCTATAATTGTTTTGTCGATCGGACGAGTTTGGGTTTTGGACGATGGTGCCGGTGGAATTTGAAATGTGACGGGACTTGGAAATATTTCGGACCGAAAGGTGTTTTTCGCTTTTTTCTCGAAAACGAGGGCGACGACCGCGGTCGAACCATTAATGTAATACGTTCGCAATGCAACGAGGAACAAGGATCCAAAATTGTTTTGGCGATCGGACGAGTTTGGGTTTTGGACGATGGTGCCGGTGGACTTTGAGATCTGACGATACATAGAAATATTTCGGACCGAAAGGTGTTTTTCGCGTTTTTCTCGAAAACGAGCGCGACGACCGCGGTCGAACCATTAATGTAATACGTTCGCAATGCAACGAGGAACAAGGATCCAAAATTGTTTTGGCGATCGGACGAGTTTGGGTTTTGGACGATGGTGCCGGTGGACTTTTAGATCTGACGGGACTTAGAAATATTTCGGACCGAAAGGTGTTTTTCGCGTTTCTCTCGAAAACGAGCGCGACGACCGCGGTCGAACCATTAATGTAATACGTTCGCAATGCAACGAGGGACAAGTATCTATAATTGTTTTGGCGATCGGACGAGTTTGGGTTTTGGACGATGGTGCCGGTGGAATTTGAAATGTGACGGGACTTGGAAATATTTCGGACCGAAAGGTGTTTTTCGCTTATTTCTCGAAAACGAGCGCGACGACCGCGGTCGAACCATTAATGTAATACGTTCGCAATGCAGCGAGGAACAAGGATCCAAAATTGTTTTGGCGATCGGACGAGTTTGGGTTTTGGACGATGGTGCCGGTGGACTTTGAGATCTGACGATACATAGAAATATTTCGGACCGAAAAGTGTTTTTCGCTTTTTTCTCGAAAACGAGCGCGACGACCGCGGTCGAACCATTAATGTAATACGTTCGCAATGCAACGAGGAACAAGGATCTATAATTGTTTTGTCGATCGGACGAGTTTGGGTTTTGGACGATGGTGCCGGTGGACTTCTAGATCTGACGGGACTTAGAAATATTTCGAACCGAAAGGTGTTTTTCGCGTTTCTCTCGAAAACGAGCGCGACGACCGCGGTCGAACCATTAATGTAATACGTTCGCAATGCAACGAGGAACATTCATCTAAAATTGTTTTGGCGATCGTACGAGTTTGGGTATTGGACGATGGTGCCGGTGGACTTTTAGATCTGACGGGACTTAGAAATATTTCGGACCGAAAGGTGTTTTTCGCGATTCTCTCGAAAACGAGCGCGACGACCGCGGTCGAACCATTAATGTAATACGTTCGCAATGCAACGAGGGACAAGTATCTATAATTGTTTTGGCGATCGGACGAGTTTGGGTTTTGGACGATGGTGCCGGTGGACTTCAAGATCTGACGGGACATAGAAATATTTCGGACCGAAAGGTGTTTTTCGCGTTTTTCTCGAATACGAGCGCGACGACCGCGGTCGAACCATTAATGTAATACGTTCGCAATGCAACGAGGAACAAGGATCTATAATTGTTTTGTCGATCGGACGAGTTTGGGTTTTGGACGATGGTGCCGGTGGAATTTGAAATGTGACGGGACTTGGAAATATTTCGGACCGATAGGTGTTTTTCGCTTTTTTCTCGAAAACGAGGGCGACGACCGCGGTCGAACCATTAATGTAATACGTTCGCAATGCAACGAGGAACAAGGATCCAAAATTGTTTTGGCGATCGGACGAGTTTGGGTTTTGGACGATGGTGCCGGTGGACTTTGAGATCTGACGATACATAGAAATATTTCGGACCGAAAGGTGTTTTTCGCGTTTTTCTCGAAAACGAGCGCGACGACCGCGGTCGAACCATTAATGTAATACGTTCGCAATGCAACGAGGAACAAGGATCCAAAATTGTTTTGGCGATCGGACGAGTTTGGGTTTTGGACGATGGTGCCGGTGGACTTTTAGATCTGACGGGACTTAGAAATATTTCGGACCGAAAGGTGTTTTTCGCGTTTCTCTCGAAAACGAGCGCGACGACCGCGGTCGAACCATTAATGTAATACGTTCGCAATGCAACGAGGGACAAGTATCTATAATTGTTTTGGCGATCGGACGAGTTTGGGTTTTGGACGATGGTGCCGGTGGAATTTGAAATGTGACGGGACTTGGAAATATTTCGGACCGAAAGGTGTTTTTCGCTTTTTTCTCGAAAACGAGCGCGACGACCGCGGTCGAACCATTAATGTAATACGTTCGCAATGCAGCGAGGAACAAGGATCCAAAATTGTTTTGGCGATCGGACGAGTTTGGGTTTTGGACGATGGTGCCGGTGGACTTTGAGATCTGACGATACATAGAAATATTTCGGACCGAAAAGTGTTTTTCGCTTTTTTCTCGAAAACGAGCGCGACGACCGCGGTCGAACCATTAATGTAATACGTTCGCAATGCAACGAGGAACAAGGATCTATAATTGTTTTGTCGATCGGACGAGTTTGGGTTTTGGACGATGGTGCCGGTGGACTTCTAGATCTGACGGGACTTAGAAATATTTCGAACCGAAAGGTGTTTTTCGCGTTTCTCTCGAAAACGAGCGCGACGACCGCGGTCGAACCATTAATGTAATACGTTCGCAATGCAACGAGGAACATTCATCTAAAATTGTTTTGGCGATCGGACGAGTTTGGGTTTTGGACGATCGTGCCGGTGGACTTTGAGATCTGACGGGACTTGGAAATATTTCGGACCGAAAGGTGTTTTTCGCGTTTTTCTCGAAAACGAGCGCGACGACCGCGGTCGAACCATTAATGTAATACGTTCGCAATGCAACGAGGAACAAGGATCTAAAATTGTTTTGGCGATCGTACGAGTTTGGGTATTGGACGATGGTGCCGGTGGACTTCGAGATCTGACGGGACATAGAAATATTTCGGACCGAAAGGTGTTTTTCGCGTTTTTCTCGAAAACGAGCGCGACGACCGCGGTCGAACCATTAATGTAATACGTTCGCAATGCAACGAGGAACAAGGATCCAAAATTGTTTTGGGGATCGGACGAGTTTGGGTTTTGGACGATGGTGCCGGTGGAATTTGAAATGTGACGGGACTTGGAAATATTTCGGACCGAAAGGTGTTTTTCGCTTTTTTCTCGAAAACGAGCGCGACGACCGCGGTCGAACCATTAATGTAATACGTTCGCAATGCAGCGAGGAACAAGGATCCAAAATTGTTTTGGCGATCGGACGAGTTTGGGTTTTGGACGATGGTGCCGGTGGACTTTGAGATCTGACGATACATAGAAATATTTCGGACCGAAAAGTGTTTTTCGCTTTTTTCTCGAAAACGAGCGCGACGACCGCGGTCGAACCATTAATGTAATACGTTCGCAATGCAACGAGGAACAAGGATCTATAATTGTTTTGTCGATCGGACGAGTTTGGGTTTTGGACGATGGTGCCGGTGGACTTCTAGATCTGACGGGACTTAGAAATATTTCGAACCGAAAGGTGTTTTTCGCGTTTCTCTCGAAAACGAGCGCGACGACCGCGGTCGAACCATTAATGTAATACGTTCGCAATGCAACGAGGAACATTCATCTAAAATTGTTTTGGCGATCGTACGAGTTTGGGTATTGGACGATGGTGCCGGTGGACTTTTAGATCTGACGGGACTTAGAAATATTTCGGACCGAAAGGTGTTTTTCGCGATTCTCTCGAAAACGAGCGCGACGACCGCGGTCGAACCATTAATGTAATACGTTCGCAATGCAACGAGGGACAAGTATCTATAATTGTTTTGGCGATCGGACGAGTTTGGGTTTTGGACGATGGTGCCGGTGGACTTCAAGATCTGACGGGACATAGAAATATTTCGGACCGAAAGGTGTTTTTCGCGTTTTTCTCGAATACGAGCGCGACGACCGCGGTCGAACCATTAATGTAATACGTTCGCAATGCAACGAGGAACAAGGATCTATAATTGTTTTGTCGATCGGACGAGTTTGGGTTTTGGACGATGGTGCCGGTGGAATTTGAAATGTGACGGGACTTGGAAATATTTCGGACCGAAAGGTGTTTTTCGCTTTTTTCTCGAAAACGAGGGCGACGACCGCGGTCGAACCATTAATGTAATACGTTCGCAATGCAACGAGGAACAAGGATCCAAAATTGTTTTGGCGATCGGACGAGTTTGGGTTTTGGACGATGGTGCCGGTGGACTTTGAGATCTGACGATACATAGAAATATTTCGGACCGAAAGGTGTTTTTCGCGTTTTTCTCGAAAACGAGCGCGACGACCGCGGTCGAACCATTAATGTAATACGTTCGCAATGCAACGAGGAACAAGGATCCAAAATTGTTTTGGCGATCGGACGAGTTTGGGTTTTGGACGATGGTGCCGGTGGACTTTTAGATCTGACGGGACTTAGAAATATTTCGGACCGAAAGGTGTTTTTCGCGTTTCTCTCGAAAACGAGCGCGACGACCGCGGTCGAACCATTAATGTAATACGTTCGCAATGCAACGAGGGACAAGTATCTATAATTGTTTTGGCGATCGGACGAGTTTGGGTTTTGGACGATGGTGCCGGTGGAATTTGAAATGTGACGGGACTTGGAAATATTTCGGACCGAAAGGTGTTTTTCGCTTTTTTCTCGAAAACGAGCGCGACGACCGCGGTCGAACCATTAATGTAATACGTTCGCAATGCAGCGAGGAACAAGGATCCAAAATTGTTTTGGCGATCGGACGAGTTTGGGTTTTGGACGATGGTGCCGGTGGACTTTGAGATCTGACGATACATAGAAATATTTCGGACCGAAAAGTGTTTTTCGCTTTTTTCTCGAAAACGAGCGCGACGACCGCGGTCGAACCATTAATGTAATACGTTCGCAATGCAACGAGGAACAAGGATCTATAATTGTTTTGTCGATCGGACGAGTTTGGGTTTTGGACGATGGTGCCGGTGGACTTCTAGATCTGACGGGACATAGAAATATTTCGAACCGAAAGGTGTTTTTCGCGTTTTTCTCGAAAACGAGCGCGACGACCGCGGTCGAACCATTAATGTAATACGTTCGCAATGCAACGAGGAACATTCATCTAAAATTGTTTTGGCGATCGGACGAGTTTGGGTTTTGGACGATGGTGCCGGTGAAATTTGAAATGTGACGGGACTTGGAAATATTTCGGACCGAAAGGTGTTTTTCGCGTTTTTCTCGAAAACGAGCGCGACGACCGCGGTCGAACCATTAATGTAATACGTTCGCAATGCAACGAGGAACAAGGATCTAAAATTGTTTTGGCGATCGTACGAGTTTGGGTATTGGACGATGGTGCCGGTGGACTTCGAGATCTGACGGGACTTAGAAATATTTCGGACCGAAAGGTGTTTTTCGCGATTCTCTCGAAAACGAGCGCGACGACCGCGGTCGAACCATTAATGTAATACGTTCGCAATGCAACGAGGGACAAGTATCTATAATTGTTTTGGCGATCGGACGAGTTTGGGTTTTGGACGATGGTGCCGGTGGACTTCAAGATCTGACGGGACATAGAAATATTTCGGACCGAAAGGTGTTTTTCGCGTTTTTCTCGAATACGAGCGCGACGACCGCGGTCGAACCATTAATGTAATACGTTCGCAATGCAACGAGGAACAAGGATCTATAATTGTTTTGTCGATCGGACGAGTTTGGGTTTTGGACGATGGTGCCGGTGGAATTTGAAATGTGACGGGACTTGGAAATATTTCGGACCGAAAGGTGTTTTTCGCTTTTTTCTCGAAAACGAGGGCGACGACCGCGGTCGAACCATTAATGTAATACGTTCGCAATGCAACGAGGAACAAGGATCCAAAATTGTTTTGGCGATCGGACGAGTTTGGGTTTTGGACGATGGTGCCGGTGGACTTTGAGATCTGACGATACATAGAAATATTTCGGACCGAAAGGTGTTTTTCGCGTTTTTCTCGAAAACGAGCGCGACGACCGCGGTCGAACCATTAATGTAATACGTTCGCAATGCAACGAGGAACAAGGATCCAAAATTGTTTTGGCGATCGGACGAGTGTGGGTTTTGGACGATGGTGCCGGTGGACTTTTAGATCTGACGGGACTTAGAAATATTTCGGACCGAAAGGTGTTTTTCGCGTTTCTCTCGAAAACGAGCGCGACGACCGCGGTCGAACCATTAATGTAATACGTTCGCAATGCAACGAGGGACAAGTATCTATAATTGTTTTGGCGATCGGACGAGTTTGGGTTTTGGACGATGGTGCCGATGGAATTTGAAATGTGACGGGACTTGGAAATATTTCGGACCGAAAGGTGTTTTTCGCTTTTTTCTCGAAAACGAGCGCGACGACCGCGGTCGAACCATTAATGTAATACGTTCGCAATGCAGCGAGGAACAAGGATCCAAAATTGTTTTGGCGATCGGACGAGTTTGGGTTTTGGACGATGGTGCCGGTGGACTTTGAGATCTGACGATACATAGAAATATTTCGGACCGAAAAGTGTTTTTCGCTTTTTTCCCGAAAACGAGCGCGACGACCGCGGTCGAACCATTAATGTAATACGTTCGCAATGCAACGAGGAACAAGGATCTATAATTGTTTTGTCGATCGGACGAGTTTGGGTTTTGGACAATGGTGCCGGTGGACTTTTAGATCTGACGGGACTTAGAAATATTTCGGACCGAAAGGTGTTTTTCGCGATTCTCTCGAAAACGAGCGCGACGACCGCGGTCGAACCATTAATGTAATACGTTCGCAATGCAACGAGGGACAAGTATCTATAATTGTTTTGGCGATCGGACGAGTTTGGGTTTTGGACGATGGTGCCGGTGGACTTCAAGATCTGACGGGACATAGAAATATTTCGGACCGAAAGGTGTTTTTCGCGTTTTTCTCGAAAACGAGCGCGACGACCGCGGTCGAACCATTAATGTAATACGTTCGCAATGCAACGAGGAACAAGGATCTATAATTGTTTTGTCGATCGGACGAGTTTGGGTTTTGGACGATGGTGCCGGTGGAATTTGAAATGTGACGGGACTTGGAAATATTTCGGACCGAAAGGTGTTTTTCGCTTTTTTCTCGAAAACGAGCGCGACGACCGCGGTCGAACCATTAATGTAATACGTTCGCAATGCAACGAGGAACAAGGATCCAAAATTGATTTGGCGATCGGACGAGTTTGGGTTTTGGACGATGGTGCCGGTGGACTTTGAGATCTGACGATACATAGAAATATTTCGGACCGAAAGGTGTTTTTCGCGTTTTTCTCGAAAACGAGCGCGACGACCGCGGTCGAACCATTAATGTAATACGTTCGCAATGCAACGAGGAACAAGGATCTAAAATTGTTTTGGCGATCGGACGAGTATGGGTTTTAGACGATGGTGCCGGTGGACTTCGAGATCTGACGGGACTTAGAAACATTTTGGACCGAAAGGTGTTTTTCGCGTTTTTCTCGAAAACGAGCGCGACGACCGCGGTCGAACCATTAATGTAATACGTTCGCAATGCAACGAGGGACAAGTATCTATAATTGTTTTGTCGATCGGACGAGTTTGGGTTTTGGACGATGGTGCCGGTGGAATTTGAAATGTGACGGGACTTGGAAATATTTCGGACCGAAAGGTGTTTTTCGCTTTTTTCTCGAAAACGAGCGCGACGACCGCGGTCGAACCATTAATGTAATACGTTCGCAATGCAACGAGGAACAAGGATCCAAAATTGTTTTGGCGATCGGACGAGTTTGGGTTTTGGACGATGGTGCCAGTGGACTTTGAGATCTGACGATACATAGAAATATTTCGGACCGAAAGGTGTTTTTCGCGTTTTTCTCGAAAACGAGCGCGACGACCGCGGTCGAACCATTAATGTAATACGTTCGCAATGCAACGAGGAACAAGGATCTAAAATTGTTTTGGCGATCGGACGAGTATGGGTTTTAGACGATGGTGCCGGTGGACTTCGAGATCTGACGGGACTTAGAAACATTTTGGACCGAAAGGTGTTTTTCGCGTTTTTCTCGAAAACGAGCGCGACGACCGCGGTCGAACCATTAATGTAATACGTTCGCAATGCAACGAGGGACAAGTATCTATAATTGTTTTGGCGTTCGGACGAGTTTGGGTTTTGGACGATGGTGCCGGTGGAATTTGAAATGTGACGGGACTTGGAATTATTTCGGACCGAAAGGTGTTTTTCGCTTTTTTCTCGAAAACGAGCGCGACGACCGCGGTCGAACCATTAATGTAATACGTTCGCAATGCAACGAGGAACAAGGATCTAAAATTGTTTTGGCGATCGGACGAGTATGGGTTTTAGACGATGGTGCCGGTGGACTTTTAGATCTGACGGGACTTAGAAATATTTCGGACCGAAAGGTGTTTTTCGCGTTTTTCTCGAAAACGAGCGCGACGACCGCGGTCGAACCATTAATGTAATACGTTCGCAATGCAACGAGGAACAAGGATCTAAAATTGTTTTGGCGATCGGACGAGTTTGGGTATTGGACGATGGTGCCGGTGGACTTCGAGATCTGACGGGACTTAGAAATATTTCGGACCGAAAGGTGTTTTTCGCGTTTCTCTCGAAAACGAGCGCGACGACCGCGGTCGAACCATTAATGTAATACGTTCGCAATGCAACGAGGAACATTCATCTAAAATTGTTTTGGCGATCGGACGAGTTTGGGTTTTGGACGATCGTGCCGGTGGACTTTGAGATCTGACGGGACTTAGAAATATTTCGGACCGAAAGGTGTTTTTCGCTTTTTTCTCGAAAACGAGCGCGACGACCGCGGTCGAACCATTAATGTAATACGTTCGCAATGCAACGAGGAACAAGGATCCAAAATTGTTTTGTGGATCGGACGAGTTTGGGTTTTGGACGATGGTGCCGGTGGACTTTGAGATCTGACGAGACATAGAAATATTTCGGACCGAAAGGTGTTTTTCGCGTTTTTCTCGAAAACGAGCGCGACGACCGCGGTCGAACCATTAATGTAATACGTTCGCAATGCAACGAGGAACAAGGATCTATAATTGTTTTGTCGATCGGACGAGTTTGGGTTTTGGACGATGGTGCCGGTGGAATTTGAAATGTGACGGGACTTGGAAATATTTCGGACCGAAAGGTGTTTTTCGCTTTTTTCTCGAAAACGAGCGCGACGACCGCGGTCGAACCATTAATGTAATACGTTCGCAATGCAACGAGGAACAAGGATCCAAAATTGTTTTGGCTATCGGACGAGTTTGGGTTTTGGACGATGGTGCCGGTGGACTTTGAGATCTGACGATACATAGAAATATTTCGGACCGAAAGGTGTTTTTCGCGTTTTTCTCGAAAACGAGCGCGACGACCGCGGTCGAACCATTAATGTAATACGTTCGCAATGCAACGAGGAACAAGGATCTAAAATTGTTTTGGCGATCGGACGAGTATGGGTTTTAGACGATGGTGCCGGTGGACTTTGAGATCTGACGATACATAGAAATATTTCGGACCGAAAGGTGTTTTTCGCGTTTTTCTCGAAAACGAGCGCGACGACCGCGGTCGAACCATTAATGTAATACGTTCGCAATGCAACGAGGAACAAGGATCTAAAATTGTTTTGGCGATCGGACGAGTATGGGTTTTAGACGATGGTGCCGGTGGACTTCGAGATCTGACGGGACTTAGAAACATTTTGGACCGAAAGGTGTTTTTCGCGTTTTTCTCGAAAACGAGCGCGACGACCGCGGTCGAACCATTAATGTAATACGTTCGCAATGCAACGAGGGACAAGTATCTATAATTGTTTTGTCGATCGGACGAGTTTGGGTTTTGGACGATGGTGCCGGTGGAATTTGAAATGTGACGGGACTTGGAAATATTTCGGACCGAAAGGTGTTTTTCGCTTTTTTCTCGAAAACGAGCGCGACGACCGCGGTCGAACCATTAATGTAATACGTTCGCAATGCAACGAGGAACAAGGATCCAAAATTGTTTTGGCGATCGGACGAGTTTGGGTTTTGGACGATGGTGCCAGTGGACTTTGAGATCTGACGATACATAGAAATATTTCGGACCGAAAGGTGTTTTTCGCGTTTTTCTCGAAAACGAGCGCGACGACCGCGGTCGAACCATTAATGTAATACGTTCGCAATGCAACGAGGAACAAGGATCTAAAATTGTTTTGGCGATCGGACGAGTATGGGTTTTAGACGATGGTGCCGGTGGACTTCGAGATCTGACGGGACTTAGAAACATTTTGGACCGAAAGGTGTTTTTCGCGTTTTTCTCGAAAACGAGCGCGACGACCGCGGTCGAACCATTAATGTAATACGTTCGCAATGCAACGAGGGACAAGTATCTATAATTGTTTTGGCGTTCGGACGAGTTTGGGTTTTGGACGATGGTGCCGGTGGAATTTGAAATGTGACGGGACTTGGAATTATTTCGGACCGAAAGGTGTTTTTCGCTTTTTTCTCGAAAACGAGCGCGACGACCGCGGTCGAACCATTAATGTAATACGTTCGCAATGCAACAAGGAACAAGGATCTAAAATTGTTTTGGCGATCGGACGAGTATGGGTTTTAGACGATGGTGCCGGTGGACTTTTAGATCTGACGGGACTTAGAAATATTTCGGACCGAAAGGTGTTTTTCGCGTTTTTCTCGAAAACGAGCGCGACGACCGCGGTCGAACCATTAATGTAATACGTTCGCAATGCAACGAGGAACAAGGATCTAAAATTGTTTTGGCGATCGGACGAGTTTGGGTATTGGACGATGGTGCCGGTGGACTTCGAGATCTGACGGGACTTAGAAATATTTCGGACCGAAAGGTGTTTTTCGCGTTTCTCTCGAAAACGAGCGCGACGACCGCGGTCGAACCATTAATGTAATACGTTCGCAATGCAACGAGGAACATTCATCTAAAATTGTTTTGGCGATCGGACGAGTTTGGGTTTTGGACGATCGTGCCGGTGGACTTTGAGATCTGACGGGACTTAGAAATATTTCGGACCGAAAGGTGTTTTTCGCTTTTTTCTCGAAAACGAGCGCGACGACCGCGGTCGAACCATTAATGTAATACGTTCGCAATGCAACGAGGAACAAGGATCCAAAATTGTTTTGTGGATCGGACGAGTTTGGGTTTTGGACGATGGTGCCGGTGGACTTTGAGATCTGACGAGACATAGAAATATTTCGGACCGAAAGGTGTTTTTCGCGTTTTTCTCGAAAACGAGCGCGACGACCGCGGTCGAACCATTAATGTAATACGTTCGCAATGCAACGAGGAACAAGGATCTATAATTGTTTTGTCGATCGGACGAGTTTGGGTTTTGGACGATGGTGCCGGTGGAATTTGAAATGTGACGGGACTTGGAAATATTTCGGACCGAAAGGTGTTTTTCGCTTTTTTCTCGAAAACGAGCGCGACGACCGCGGTCGAACCATTAATGTAATACGTTCGCAATGCAACGAGGAACAAGGATCCAAAATTGTTTTGGCTATCGGACGAGTTTGGGTTTTGGACGATGGTGCCGGTGGACTTTGAGATCTGACGATACATAGAAATATTTCGGACCGAAAGGTGTTTTTCGCGTTTTTCTCGAAAACGAGCGCGACGACCGCGGTCGAACCATTAATGTAATACGTTCGCAATGCAACGAGGAACAAGGATCTAAAATTGTTTTGGCGATCGGACGAGTATGGGTTTTAGACGATGGTGCCGGTGGACTTTGAGATCTGACGATACATAGAAATATTTCGGACCGAAAGGTGTTTTTCGCGTTTTTCTCGAAAACGAGCGCGACGACCGCGGTCGAACCATTAATGTAATACGTTCGCAATGCAACGAGGAACAAGGATCTAAAATTGTTTTGGCGATCGGACGAGTATGGGTTTTAGACGATGGTGCCGGTGGACTTTTAGATCTGACGGGACTTAGAAATATTTCGGACCGAAAGGTGTTTTTCGCGTTTTTCTCGAAAACGAGCGCGACGACCGCGGTCGAACCATTAATGTAATACGTTCGCAATGCAACGAGGAACAAGGATCTATAATTGTTTTGGCGATCGGACGAGTTTGGGTTTGGGACGATGGTGCCGGTGGACTTCAAGATCTGACGGGACTTAGAAATATTTCGGACCGAAAGGTGTTTTTCGCGTTTTTCTCGCAAACGAGCGCGACGACCTCGGTCGAACCATTAATGTAATACGTTCGCAATGCAACGAGGAACAAGGATCCAAAATTGTTTTGGGGATCGGACGAGTTTGGGTTTTGGACGATGGTGCCGGTGGACTTTTAGATATGACGAGACATTGAAATATTTCGGACCGAAAGGTGTTTTTCGCGTTTTTCTCGAAAACGAGCGCGACGACCGCGGTCGAACCATTAATGTAATACGTTCGCAATGCAACGAGGAACATTCATCTAAAATTGTTTTGGCGATCGGACGAGTTTGGGTTTTGGTCGATCGTGCCGGTGGTCTTTGAGATCTGACGGGACTTAGAAATATTTCGGACCGAAGGGTGTTTTTCGCGTTTCTCTCGAAAACGAGCGCGACGACCGCGGTCGAACCATTAATGTAATACGTTCGCAATGAAACGAGGGACAAGGATCTATAATTGTTTTGGCGATCGGACGAGTTTGGGTTTGGGACGATGGTGCCGGTGGACTTCAAGATCTGACGGGACTTAGAAACATTTTGGACCGAAAGGTGTTTTTCGCGTTTTTCTCGAAAACGAGCGCGACGACCGCGGTCGAACCATTAATGTAATACGTTCGCAATGCAACGAGGGACAAGTATCTATAATTGTTTTGGCGATCGGACGAGTTTGGGTTTTGGACGATGGTGCCGGTGGAATTTGAAATGTGACGGGACTTGGAATTATTTCGGACCGAAAGGTGTTTTTCGCTTTTTTCTCGAAAACGAGCGCGACGACCGCGGTCGAACCATTAATGTAATACGTTCGCAATGCAACGAGGAACAAGGATCTAAAATTGTTTTGGCGATCGGACGAGTATGGGTTTTAGACGATGGTGCCGGTGGACTTCGAGATCTGACGGGACTTAGAAACATTTTGGACCGAAAGGTGTTTTTCGCGTTTTTCTCGAAAACGAGCGCGACGACCGCGGTCGAACCATTAATGTAATACGTTCGCAATGCAACGAGGGACAAGTATCTATAATTGTTTTGTCGATCGGACGAGTTTGGGTTTTGGACGATGGTGCCGGTGGAATTTGAAATGTGACGGGACTTGGAAATATTTCGGACCGAAAGGTGTTTTTCGCTTTTTTCTCGAAAACGAGCGCGACGACCGCGGTCGAACCATTAATGTAATACGTTCGCAATGCAACGAGGAACAAGGATCCAAAATTGTTTTGGCGATCGGACGAGTTTGGGTTTTGGACGATGGTGCCAGTGGACTTTGAGATCTGACGATACATAGAAATATTTCGGACCGAAAGGTGTTTTTCGCGTTTTTCTCGAAAACGAGCGCGACGACCGCGGTCGAACCATTAATGTAATACGTTCGCAATGCAACGAGGAACAAGGATCTAAAATTGTTTTGGCGATCGGACGAGTATGGGTTTTAGACGATGGTGCCGGTGGACTTCGAGATCTGACGGGACTTAGAAACATTTTGGACCGAAAGGTGTTTTTCGCGTTTTTCTCGAAAACGAGCGCGACGACCGCGGTCGAACCATTAATGTAATACGTTCGCAATGCAACGAGGGACAAGTATCTATAATTGTTTTGGCGTTCGGACGAGTTTGGGTTTTGGACGATGGTGCCGGTGGAATTTGAAATGTGACGGGACTTGGAATTATTTCGGACCGAAAGGTGTTTTTCGCTTTTTTCTCGAAAACGAGCGCGACGACCGCGGTCGAACCATTAATGTAATACGTTCGCAATGCAACGAGGAACAAGGATCTAAAATTGTTTTGGCGATCGGACGAGTATGGGTTTTAGACGATGGTGCCGGTGGACTTTTAGATCTGACGGGACTTAGAAATATTTCGGACCGAAAGGTGTTTTTCGCGTTTTTCTCGAAAACGAGCGCGACGACCGCGGTCGAACCATTAATGTAATACGTTCGCAATGCAACGAGGAACAAGGATCTAAAATTGTTTTGGCGATCGGACGAGTTTGGGTATTGGACGATGGTGCCGGTGGACTTCGAGATCTGACGGGACTTAGAAATATTTCGGACCGAAAGGTGTTTTTCGCGTTTCTCTCGAAAACGAGCGCGACGACCGCGGTCGAACCATTAATGTAATACGTTCGCAATGCAACGAGGAACATTCATCTAAAATTGTTTTGGCGATCGGACGAGTTTGGGTTTTGGACGATCGTGCCGGTGGACTTTGAGATCTGACGGGACTTAGAAATATTTCGGACCGAAAGGTGTTTTTCGCTTTTTTCTCGAAAACGAGCGCGACGACCGCGGTCGAACCATTAATGTAATACGTTCGCAATGCAACGAGGAACAAGGATCCAAAATTGTTTTGTGGATCGGACGAGTTTGGGTTTTGGACGATGGTGCCGGTGGACTTTGAGATCTGACGAGACATAGAAATATTTCGGACCGAAAGGTGTTTTTCGCGTTTTTCTCGAAAACGAGCGCGACGACCGCGGTCGAACCATTAATGTAATACGTTCGCAATGCAACGAGGAACAAGGATCTATAATTGTTTTGTCGATCGGACGAGTTTGGGTTTTGGACGATGGTGCCGGTGGAATTTGAAATGTGACGGGACTTGGAAATATTTCGGACCGAAAGGTGTTTTTCGCTTTTTTCTCGAAAACGAGCGCGACGACCGCGGTCGAACCATTAATGTAATACGTTCGCAATGCAACGAGGAACAAGGATCCAAAATTGTTTTGGCTATCGGACGAGTTTGGGTTTTGGACGATGGTGCCGGTGGACTTTGAGATCTGACGATACATAGAAATATTTCGGACCGAAAGGTGTTTTTCGCGTTTTTCTCGAAAACGAGCGCGACGACCGCGGTCGAACCATTAATGTAATACGTTCGCAATGCAACGAGGAACAAGGATCTAAAATTGTTTTGGCGATCGGACGAGTATGGGTTTTAGACGATGGTGCCGGTGGACTTTGAGATCTGACGATACATAGAAATATTTCGGACCGAAAGGTGTTTTTCGCGTTTTTCTCGAAAACGAGCGCGACGACCGCGGTCGAACCATTAATGTAATACGTTCGCAATGCAACGAGGAACAAGGATCTAAAATTGTTTTGGCGATCGGACGAGTATGGGTTTTAGACGATGGTGCCGGTGGACTTCGAGATCTGACGGGACTTAGAAACATTTTGGACCGAAAGGTGTTTTTCGCGTTTTTCTCGAAAACGAGCGCGACGACCGCGGTCGAACCATTAATGTAATACGTTCGCAATGCAACGAGGGACAAGTATCTATAATTGTTTTGTCGATCGGACGAGTTTGGGTTTTGGACGATGGTGCCGGTGGAATTTGAAATGTGACGGGACTTGGAAATATTTCGGACCGAAAGGTGTTTTTCGCTTTTTTCTCGAAAACGAGCGCGACGACCGCGGTCGAACCATTAATGTAATACGTTCGCAATGCAACGAGGAACAAGGATCCAAAATTGTTTTGGCGATCGGACGAGTTTGGGTTTTGGACGATGGTGCCAGTGGACTTTGAGATCTGACGATACATAGAAATATTTCGGACCGAAAGGTGTTTTTCGCGTTTTTCTCGAAAACGAGCGCGACGACCGCGGTCGAACCATTAATGTAATACGTTCGCAATGCAACGAGGAACAAGGATCTAAAATTGTTTTGGCGATCGGACGAGTATGGGTTTTAGACGATGGTGCCGGTGGACTTCGAGATCTGACGGGACTTAGAAACATTTTGGACCGAAAGGTGTTTTTCGCGTTTTTCTCGAAAACGAGCGCGACGACCGCGGTCGAACCATTAATGTAATACGTTCGCAATGCAACGAGGGACAAGTATCTATAATTGTTTTGGCGTTCGGACGAGTTTGGGTTTTGGACGATGGTGCCGGTGGAATTTGAAATGTGACGGGACTTGGAATTATTTCGGACCGAAAGGTGTTTTTCGCTTTTTTCTCGAAAACGAGCGCGACGACCGCGGTCGAACCATTAATGTAATACGTTCGCAATGCAACAAGGAACAAGGATCTAAAATTGTTTTGGCGATCGGACGAGTATGGGTTTTAGACGATGGTGCCGGTGGACTTTTAGATCTGACGGGACTTAGAAATATTTCGGACCGAAAGGTGTTTTTCGCGTTTTTCTCGAAAACGAGCGCGACGACCGCGGTCGAACCATTAATGTAATACGTTCGCAATGCAACGAGGAACAAGGATCTAAAATTGTTTTGGCGATCGGACGAGTTTGGGTATTGGACGATGGTGCCGGTGGACTTCGAGATCTGACGGGACTTAGAAATATTTCGGACCGAAAGGTGTTTTTCGCGTTTCTCTCGAAAACGAGCGCGACGACCGCGGTCGAACCATTAATGTAATACGTTCGCAATGCAACGAGGAACATTCATCTAAAATTGTTTTGGCGATCGGACGAGTTTGGGTTTTGGACGATCGTGCCGGTGGACTTTGAGATCTGACGGGACTTAGAAATATTTCGGACCGAAAGGTGTTTTTCGCTTTTTTCTCGAAAACGAGCGCGACGACCGCGGTCGAACCATTAATGTAATACGTTCGCAATGCAACGAGGAACAAGGATCCAAAATTGTTTTGTGGATCGGACGAGTTTGGGTTTTGGACGATGGTGCCGGTGGACTTTGAGATCTGACGAGACATAGAAATATTTCGGACCGAAAGGTGTTTTTCGCGTTTTTCTCGAAAACGAGCGCGACGACCGCGGTCGAACCATTAATGTAATACGTTCGCAATGCAACGAGGAACAAGGATCTATAATTGTTTTGTCGATCGGACGAGTTTGGGTTTTGGACGATGGTGCCGGTGGAATTTGAAATGTGACGGGACTTGGAAATATTTCGGACCGAAAGGTGTTTTTCGCTTTTTTCTCGAAAACGAGCGCGACGACCGCGGTCGAACCATTAATGTAATACGTTCGCAATGCAACGAGGAACAAGGATCCAAAATTGTTTTGGCTATCGGACGAGTTTGGGTTTTGGACGATGGTGCCGGTGGACTTTGAGATCTGACGATACATAGAAATATTTCGGACCGAAAGGTGTTTTTCGCGTTTTTCTCGAAAACGAGCGCGACGACCGCGGTCGAACCATTAATGTAATACGTTCGCAATGCAACGAGGAACAAGGATCTAAAATTGTTTTGGCGATCGGACGAGTATGGGTTTTAGACGATGGTGCCGGTGGACTTTGAGATCTGACGATACATAGAAATATTTCGGACCGAAAGGTGTTTTTCGCGTTTTTCTCGAAAACGAGCGCGACGACCGCGGTCGAACCATTAATGTAATACGTTCGCAATGCAACGAGGAACAAGGATCTAAAATTGTTTTGGCGATCGGACGAGTATGGGTTTTAGACGATGGTGCCGGTGGACTTTTAGATCTGACGGGACTTAGAAATATTTCGGACCGAAAGGTGTTTTTCGCGTTTTTCTCGAAAACGAGCGCGACGACCGCGGTCGAACCATTAATGTAATACGTTCGCAATGCAACGAGGAACAAGGATCTATAATTGTTTTGGCGATCGGACGAGTTTGGGTTTGGGACGATGGTGCCGGTGGACTTCAAGATCTGACGGGACTTAGAAATATTTCGGACCGAAAGGTGTTTTTCGCGTTTTTCTCGCAAACGAGCGCGACGACCTCGGTCGAACCATTAATGTAATACGTTCGCAATGCAACGAGGAACAAGGATCCAAAATTGTTTTGGGGATCGGACGAGTTTGGGTTTTGGACGATGGTGCCGGTGGACTTTTAGATATGACGAGACATTGAAATATTTCGGACCGAAAGGTGTTTTTCGCGTTTTTCTCGAAAACGAGCGCGACGACCGCGGTCGAACCATTAATGTAATACGTTCGCAATGCAACGAGGAACATTCATCTAAAATTGTTTTGGCGATCGGACGAGTTTGGGTTTTGGTCGATCGTGCCGGTGGTCTTTGAGATCTGACGGGACTTAGAAATATTTCGGACCGAAGGGTGTTTTTCGCGTTTCTCTCGAAAACGAGCGCGACGACCGCGGTCGAACCATTAATGTAATACGTTCGCAATGAAACGAGGGACAAGGATCTATAATTGTTTTGGCGATCGGACGAGTTTGGGTTTGGGACGATGGTGCCGGTGGACTTCAAGATCTGACGGGACTTAGAAACATTTTGGACCGAAAGGTGTTTTTCGCGTTTTTCTCGAAAACGAGCGCGACGACCGCGGTCGAACCATTAATGTAATACGTTCGCAATGCAACGAGGGACAAGTATCTATAATTGTTTTGGCGATCGGACGAGTTTGGGTTTTGGACGATGGTGCCGGTGGAATTTGAAATGTGACGGGACTTGGAATTATTTCGGACCGAAAGGTGTTTTTCGCTTTTTTCTCGAAAACGAGCGCGACGACCGCGGTCGAACCATTAATGTAATACGTTCGCAATGCAACGAGGAACAAGGATCTAAAATTGTTTTGGCGATCGGACGAGTATGGGTTTTAGACGATGGTGCCGGTGGACTTTGAGATCTGACGGGACATAGAAATATTTCGGACCGAAAGGTGTTTTTCGCGTTTCTCTCGAAAACGAGCGCGACGACCGCGGTCGAACCATTAATGTAATACGTTCGCAATGCAACGAGGGACAAGTATCTATAATTGTTTTGGCGATCGGACGAGTTTGGGTTTTGGACGATGGTGCCGGTGGAATTTGAAATGTGACGGGACTTGGAAATATTTCGGACCGAAGGGTGTTTTTCGCGTTTCTCTCGAAAACGAGCGCGACGACCGCGGTCGAACCATTAATGTAATACGTTCGCAATGAATCGAGGGACAAGGATCTATAATTGTTTTGTCGATCGGACGAGTTTAGGTTTTGGACGATGGTGCCGGTGGACTTTGAGATCTGACGATACATAGAAATATTTCGGACCGAAAGGTGTTTTTCGCGTTTTTCTCGAAAACGAGCGCGACGACCGCGGTCGAACCATTAATGTAATACGTTCGCAATGCAACGAGGAACAAGGATCTAAAATTGTTTTGGCGATCGGACGAGTATGGGTTTTAGACGATGGTGCCGGTGGACTTTTAGATCTGACGGGACTTAGAAATATTTCGGACCGAAAGGTGTTTTTCGCGTTTTTCTCGAAAACGAGCGCGACGACCGCGGTCGAACCATTAATGTAATACGTTCGCAATGCAACGAGGGACAAGTATCTATAATTGTTTTGGCGATCGGACGAGTTTGGGTTTTGGACGATGGTGCCGGTGGAATTTGAAATGTGACGGGACTTGGAAATATTTCGGACCGAAAGGTGTTTTTCGCTTTTTTCTCGAAAACGAGCGCGACGACCGCGGTCGAACCATTAATGTAATACGTTCGCAATGCAACGAGGAACAAGGATCCAAAATTGTTTTGGCGATCGGACGAGTTTGGGTTTTGGACGATGGTGCCGGTGGACTTTGAGATCTGACGGGACATAGAAATATTTCGGACCGAAAGGTGTTTTTCGCGTTTCTCTCGAAAACGAGCGCGACGACCGCGGTCGAACCATTAATGTAATACGTTCGCAATGCAACGAGGGACAAGTATCTATAATTGTTTTGGCGATCGGACGAGTTTGGGTTTTGGACGATGGTGCCGGTGGAATTTGAAATGTGACGGGACTTGGAAATATTTCGGACCGAAGGGTGTTTTTCGCGTTTCTCTCGAAAACGAGCGCGACGACCGCGGTCGAACCATTAATGTAATACGTTCGCAATGAATCGAGGGACAAGGATCTATAATTGTTTTGTCGATCGGACGAGTTTAGGTTTTGGACGATGGTGCCGGTGGACTTTGAGATCTGACGATACATAGAAATATTTCGGACCGAAAGGTGTTTTTCGCGTTTTTCTCGAAAACGAGCGCGACGACCGCGGTCGAACCATTAATGTAATACGTTCGCAATGCAACGAGGAACAAGGATCTAAAATTGTTTTGGCGATCGGACGAGTATGGGTTTTAGACGATGGTGCCGGTGGACTTTTAGATCTGACGGGACTTAGAAATATTTCGGACCGAAAGGTGTTTTTCGCGTTTTTCTCGAAAACGAGCGCGACGACCGCGGTCGAACCATTAATGTAATACGTTCGCAATGCAACGAGGAACAAGGATCTATAATTGTTTTGGCGATCGGACGAGTTTGGGTTTGGGACGATGGTGCCGGTGGACTTCAAGATCTGACGGGACTTAGAAATATTTCGGACCGAAAGGTGTTTTTCGCGTTTTTCTCGCAAACGAGCGCGACGACCTCGGTCGAACCATTAATGTAATACGTTCGCAATGCAACGAGGAACAAGGATCCAAAATTGTTTTGGGGATCGGTCGAGTTTGGGTTTTGGACGATGGTGCCGGTGGACTTTTAGATATGACGAGACATTGAAATATTTCGGACCGAAAGGTGTTTTTCGCGTTTTTCTCGAAAACGAGCGCGACGACCGCGGTCGAACCATTAATGTAATACGTTCGCAATGCAACGAGGAACATTCATCTAAAATTGTTTTGGCGATCGGACGAGTTTGGGTTTTGGTTGATCGTGCCGGTGGTCTTTGAGATCTGACGGGACTTAGAAATATTTCGGACCGAAGGGTGTTTTTCGCGTTTCTCTCGAAAACGAGCGCGACGACCGCGGTCGAACCATTAATGTAATACGTTCGCAATGAAACGAGGGACAAGGATCTATAATTGTTTTGGCGATCGGACGAGTTTGGGTTTGGGACGATGGTGCCGGTGGACTTCAAGATCTGACGGGACTTAGAAACATTTTGGACCGAAAGGTGTTTTTCGCGTTTTTCTCGAAAACGAGCGCGACGACCGCGGTCGAACCATTAATGTAATACGTTCGCAATGCAACGAGGGACAAGTATCTATAATTGTTTTGGCGATCGAACGAGTTTGGGTTTTGGACGATGGTGCCGGTGGAATTTGAAATGTGACGGGACTTGGAATTATTTCGGACCGAAAGGTGTTTTTCGCTTTTTTCTCGAAAACGAGCGCGACGACCGCGGTCGAACCATTAATGTAATACGTTCGCAATGCAACGAGGAACAAGGATCTAAAATTGTTTTGGCGATCGGACGAGTATGGGTTTTAGACGATGGTGCCGGTGGACTTTTAGATCTGACGGGACTTAGAAATATTTCGGACCGAAAGGTGTTTTTCGCGTTTTTCTCGAAAACGAGCGCGACGACCGCGGTCGAACCATTAATGTAATACGTTCGCAATGCAACGAGGAACAAGGATCTATAATTGTTTTGGCGATCGGACGAGTTTGGGTTTGGGACGATGGTGCCGGTGGACTTCAAGATCTGACGGGACTTAGAAATATTTCGGACCGAAAGGTGTTTTTCGCGTTTTTCTCGCAAACGAGCGCGACGACCTCGGTCGAACCATTAATGTAATACGTTCGCAATGCAACGAGGAACAAGGATCCAAAATTGTTTTGGGGATCGGACGAGTTTGGGTTTTGGACGATGGTGCCGGTGGACTTCAAGATCTGACGGGACTTGGAAACATTTTGGACCGAAAGGTGTTTTTCGCGTTTTTCTCGAAAACGAGCGCGACGACCGCGGTCGAACCATTAATGTAATACGTTCGCAATGAATCGAGGGACAAGGATCTATAATAGTTTTGTCGATCGGACGAGTTTAGGTTTTGGACGATGGTGCCGGTGGACTTTGAGATCTGACGATACATAGAAATATTTCGGACCGAAAGGTGTTTTTCGCGTTTTTCTCGAAAACGAGCGCGACGACCGCGGTCGAACCATTAATGTAATACGTTCGCAATGCAACGAGGAACAAGGATCTAAAATTGTTTTGGCGATCGGACGAGTTTGGGTTTTGGACGATGGTGCCGCTGGACTTTTAGATCTGACGGGACTTAGAAATATTTCGGACCGAAAGGTGTTTTTCGCGATTCTCTCGAAAACGAGCGCGACGACCGCGGTCGAACCATTAATGTAATACGTTCCAAATGCAACGAGGGACAAGTATCTATAATTGTTTTGGCGATCGGACGAGTTTGGGTTTTGGACGATCGTGCCGGTGGACTTTGAGATCTGACGGGACTTAGAAATATTTCGGACCGAAAGGTGTTTTTCGCTTTTTTCTCGAAAACGAGCGCGACGACCGCGGTCGAACCATTAATGTAATACGTTCGCAATGCAACGAGGAACAAGGATACAAAATTGTTTTGGCGATCGGACGAGTTTGGGTTTTGGACGATGGTGCCGGTGGACTTTGAGATCTGACGGGACATAGAAATATTTCGGACCGAAAGGTGTTTTTCGCGTTTCTCTCGAAAACGAGCGCGACGACCGCGGTCGAACCATTAATGTAATACGTTCGCAATGCAACGAGGAACAAGGATCTAAAATTGTTTTGGCGATCGGACGAGTATGGGTTTTAGACGATGGTGCCGGTGGACTTCGAGATCTGACGGGACTTAGAAATATTTCGGATCGAAAGGTGTTTTTCGCGTTTTTCTCGAAAACGAGCGCGCCGAACGCTGTCGAACCATTAATGTAATACGTTCGCAATGCAACGAGGAACACGGATCCAAAATTGTTTTGGCGATCGGACGAGTTGGGGTTTTAGACAGTGGTGCCGGTGGACTTTGAGATCTGACGATACATAGAAATATTTCGGACCGAAAGGTGTTTTTCGCGTTTTTCTCGAAAACGAGCGCGACGACCGCGGTCGAACCATTAATGTAATACGTTCGCAATGCAACGAGGAACAAGGATCTAAAATTGTTTTGGCGATCGGACGAGTTTGGGTTTTGGACGATGGTGCCGCTGGACTTTTAGATCTGACGGGACTTAGAAATATTTCGGACCGAAAGGTGTTTTTCGCGATTCTCTCGAAAACGAGCGCGACGACCGCGGTCGAACCATTAATGTAATACGTTCGCAATGCAACGAGGGACAAGTATCTATAATTGTTTTGGCGATCGGACGAGTTTGGGTTTTGGACGATGGTGCCGGTGGACTTCAAGATCTGACGGGACATAGAAATATTTCGGACCGAAAGGTGTTTTTCGCGTTTTTCTCGAATACGAGCGCGACGACCGCGGTCGAACCATTAATGTAATACGTTCGCAATGCAACGAGGAACAAGGAACTAAAATCGTTTTGGCGATCGGACGAGTTTGGGTTTTGGACGATGGTGCCGGTGGACTTTGAGATCTGACGGGACTTTGAAATATTTCGGATCGAAAGGTGTTTTTCGCGTTTTTCTCGAAAACGAGCGCGACGACCTCGGTCGAACCATTAATGTAATACGTTCGCAATGCAACGAGGAACAAGGATCCAAAATTGTTTTGGGGATCGGACGAGTTTGGGTTTTGGACGATGGTGCCGGTGAACTTTTAGATCTGACGAGACATTGAAATATTTCGGACCGAAAGGTGTTTTTCGCGTTTTTCTCGAAAACGAGCGCGACGACCGCGGTCGAACCATTAATGTAATACGTTCGCAATGCAACGAGGAACATTCATCTAAAATTGTTTTGGCGATCGGACGAGTTTGGGTTTTGGTCGATCGTGCTGGTGGTCTTTGAGATCTGACGGGACTTAGAAATATTTCGGACCGAAGGGTGTTTTTCGCGTTTCTCTCGAAAACGAGCGCGACGACCGCGGTCGAACCATTAATGTAATACGTTCGCAATGCAACGAGGGACAAGTATCTATAATTGTTTTGGCGATCGGACGAGTTTGGGTTTTGGACGATGGTGCCGGTGGAATTTGAAATGTGACGGGACTTGGAATTATTTCGGACCGAAAGGTGTTTTTCGCTTTTTTCTCGAAAACGAGCGCGACGACCGCGGTCGAACCATTAATGTAATACGTTCGCAATGCAACGAGGAACAAGGATCTAAAATTGTTTTGGCGATCGGACGAGTATGGGTTTTAGACGATGGTGCCGGTGGACTTTTAGATCTGACGGGACTTAGAAATATTTCGGACCGAAAGGTGTTTTTCGCGTTTTTCTCGAAAACGAGCGCGACGACCGCGGTCGAACCATTAATGTAATACGTTCGCAATGCAACGAGGAACAAGGATCTATAATTGTTTTGGCGATCGGACGAGTTTGGGTTTGGGACGATGGTGCCGGTGGACTTCAAGATCTGACGGGACTTAGAAATATTTCGGACCGAAAGGTGTTTTTCGCGTTTTTCTCGCAAACGAGCGCGACGACCTCGGTCGAACCATTAATGTAATACGTTCGGAATGCAACGAGGAACAAGGATCCAAAATTGTTTTGGGGATCGGACGAGTTTGGGTTTTGGACGATGGTGCCGGTGGACTTTTAGATCTGACGAGACATTGAAATATTTCGGACCGAAAGGTGTTTTTCGCGTTTTTCTCGAAAACGAGCGCGACGACCGCGGTCGAACCATTAATGTAATACGTTCGCAATGAAACGAGGGACAAGGATCTATAATTGTTTTGGCGATCGGACGAGTTTGGGTTTGGGACGATGGTGCCGGTGGACTTCAAGATCTGACGGGACTTAGAAACATTTTGGACCGAAAGGTGTTTTTCGCGTTTTTCTCGAAAACGAGCGCGACGACCGCGGTCGAACCATTAATGTAATACGTTCGCAATGCAACGAGGGACAAGTATCTATAATTGTTTTGGCGATCGGACGAGTTTGGGTTTTGGACGATGGTGCCGGTGGAATTTGAAATGTGACGGGACTTGGAATTATTTCGGACCGAAAGGTGTTTTTCGCTTTTTTCTCGAAAACGAGCGCGACGACCGCGGTCGAACCATTAATGTAATACGTTCGCAATGCAACGAGGGACAAGTATCTATAATTGTTTTGGCGATCGGACGAGTTTGGGTTTTGGACGATGGTGCCGGTGGACTTCAAGATCTGACGGGACATAGAAATATTTCGGACCGAAAGGTGTTTTTCGCGTTTTTCTCGAAAACGAGCGCGACGACCGCGGTCGAACCATTAATGTAATACGTTCGCAATGCAACGAGGAACAAGGATCTAAAATTGTTTTGGCGATCGGACGAGAATGGGTTTTAGACGATGGTGCCGGTGGACTTCGAGATCTGACGGGACTTAGAAACATTTTGGACCGAAAGGTGTTTTTCGCGTTTTTCTCGAAAACGAGCGCGACGACCGCGGTCGAACCATTAATGTAATACGTTCGCAATGCAACGAGGGACAAGTATCTATAATTGTTTTGGCGATCGGACGAGTTTGGGTTTTGGACGATGGTGCCGGTGGACTTCAAGATCTGACGGGACATAGAAATATTTCGGACCGAAAGGTGTTTTTCGCGTTTTTCTCGAAAACGAGCGCGACGACCGCGGTCGAACCATTAATGTAATACGTTCGCAATGCAACGAGGAACAAGGATCTATAATTGTTTTGTCGATCGGACGAGTTTGGGTTTTGGACGATGGTGCCGGTGGAATTTGAAATGTGACGGGACTTGGAAATATTTCGGACCGAAAGGTGTTTTTCGCTTTTTTCTCGAAAACGAGCGCGACGACCGCGGTCGAACCATTAATGTAATACGTTCGCAATGCAACGAGGAACAAGGATCCAAAATTGTTTTGGCGATCGGACGAGTTTGGGTTTTGGACGATGGTGCCGGTGGACTTCAAGATCTGACGGGACATAGAAATATTTCGGACCGAAAGGTGTTTTTCGCGTTTTTCTCGAAAACGAGCGCGACGACCGCGGTCGAACCATTAATGTAATACGTTCGCAATGCAACGAGGGACAAGTATCTATAATTGTTTTGGCGATCGGACGAGTTTGGGTTTTGGACGATGGTGCCGGTGGAATTTGAAATGTGACGGGACTTGGAATTATTTCGGACCGAAAGGTGTTTTTCGCTTTTTTCTCGAAAACGAGCGCGACGACCGCGGTCGAACCATTAATGTAATACGTTCGCAATGCAACGAGGGACAAGTATCTATAATTGTTTTGGCGATCGGACGAGTTTGGGTTTTGGACGATGGTGCCGGTGGACTTCAAGATCTGACGGGACATAGAAATATTTCGGACCGAAAGGTGTTTTTCGCGTTTTTCTCGAAAACGAGCGCGACGACCGCGGTCGAACCATTAATGTAATACGTTCGCAATGCAACGAGGAACAAGGATCTAAAATTGTTTTGGCGATCGGACGAGTATGGGTTTTAGACGATGGTGCCGGTGGACTTCGAGATCTGACGGGACTTAGAAACATTTTGGACCGAAAGGTGTTTTTCGCGTTTTTCTCGAAAACGAGCGCGACGACCGCGGTCGAACCATTAATGTAATACGTTCGCAATGCAACGAGGGACAAGTATCTATAATTGTTTTGGCGATCGGACGAGTTTGGGTTTTGGACGATGGTGCCGGTGGACTTCAAGATCTGACGGGACATAGAAATATTTCGGACCGAAAGGTGTTTTTCGCGTTTTTCTCGAAAACGAGCGCGACGACCGCGGTCGAACCATTAATGTAATACGTTCGCAATGCAACGAGGAACAAGGATCTATAATTGTTTTGTCGATCGGACGAGTTTGGGTTTTGGACGATGGTGCCGGTGGAATTTGAAATGTGACGGGACTTGGAAATATTTCGGACCGAAAGGTGTTTTTCGCTTTTTTCTCGAAAACGAGCGCGACGACCGCGGTCGAACCATTAATGTAATACGTTCGCAATGCAACGAGGAACAAGGATCCAAAATTGTTTTGGCGATCGGACGAGTTTGGGTTTTGGACGATGGTGCCGGTGGACTTTGAGATCTGACGATACATAGAAATATTTCGGACCGAAAGGTGTTTTTCGCGTTTTTCTCGAAAACGAGCGCGACGACCGCGGTCGAACCATTAATGTAATACGTTCGCAATGCAACGAGGAACAAGGATCTAAAATTGTTTTGGCGATCGGACGAGTATGGGTTTTAGACGATGGTGCCGGTGGACTTCGAGATCTGACGGGACTTAGAAACATTTTGGACCGAAAGGTGTTTTTCGCGTTTTTCTCGAAAACGAGCGCGACGACCGCGGTCGAACCATTAATGTAATACGTTCGCAATGCAACGAGGGACAAGTATCTATAATTGTTTTGGCGATCGGACGAGTTTGGGTTTTGGACGATGGTGCCGGTGGAATTTGAAATGTGACGGGACTTGGAATTATTTCGGACCGAAAGGTGTTTTTCGCTTTTTTCTCGAAAACGAGCGCGACGACCGCGGTCGAACCATTAATGTAATACGTTCGCAAGGCAACGAGGAACAAGGATCTAAAATTGTTTTGGCGATCGGACGAGTATGGGTTTTAGACGATGGTGCCGGTGGACTTCGAGATCTGACGGGACTTAGAAATATTTCGGACCGAAAGGTGTTTTTCGCGTTTCTCTCGAAAACGAGCGCGACGACCGCGGTCGAACCATTAATGTAATACGTTCGCAATGCAACGAGGAACATTCATCTAAAATTGTTTTGGCGATCGGACGAGTTTGGGTTTTAGACGATGGTGCCGGTGGACTTCGAGATCTGACGGGACTTAGAAACATTTTGGACCGAAAGGTGTTTTTCGCGTTTTTCTCGAAAACGAGCGCGACGACCGCGGTCGAACCATTAATGTAATACGTTCGCAATGCAACGAGGGACAAGTATCTATAATTGTTTTGGCGATCGGACGAGTTTGGGTTTTGGACGATGGTGCCGGTGGACTTCAAGATCTGACGGGACATAGAAATATTTCGGACCGAAAGGTGTTTTTCGCGTTTTTCTCGAAAACGAGCGCGACGACCGCGGTCGAACCATTAATGTAATACGTTCGCAATGCAACGAGGAACAAGGATCTATAATTGTTTTGTCGATCGGACGAGTTTGGGTTTTGGACGATGGTGCCGGTGGAATTTGAAATGTGACGGGACTTGGAAATATTTCGGACCGAAAGGTGTTTTTCGCTTTTTTCTCGAAAACGAGCGCGACGACCGCGGTCGAACCATTAATGTAATACGTTCGCAATGCAACGAGGAACAAGGATCCAAAATTGTTTTGGCGATCGGACGAGTTTGGGTTTTGGACGATGGTGCCGGTGGACTTCAAGATCTGACGGGACATAGAAATATTTCGGACCGAAAGGTGTTTTTCGCGTTTTTCTCGAAAACGAGCGCGACGACCGCGGTCGAACCATTAATGTAATACGTTCGCAATGCAACGAGGGACAAGTATCTATAATTGTTTTGGCGATCGGACGAGTTTGGGTTTTGGACGATGGTGCCGGTGGAATTTGAAATGTGACGGGACTTGGAATTATTTCGGACCGAAAGGTGTTTTTCGCTTTTTTCTCGAAAACGAGCGCGACGACCGCGGTCGAACCATTAATGTAATACGTTCGCAATGCAACGAGGGACAAGTATCTATAATTGTTTTGGCGATCGGACGAGTTTGGGTTTTGGACGATGGTGCCGGTGGACTTCAAGATCTGACGGGACATAGAAATATTTCGGACCGAAAGGTGTTTTTCGCGTTTTTCTCGAAAACGAGCGCGACGACCGCGGTCGAACCATTAATGTAATACGTTCGCAATGCAACGAGGAACAAGGATCTAAAATTGTTTTGGCGATCGGACGAGTATGGGTTTTAGACGATGGTGCCGGTGGACTTCGAGATCTGACGGGACTTAGAAACATTTTGGACCGAAAGGTGTTTTTCGCGTTTTTCTCGAAAACGAGCGCGACGACCGCGGTCGAACCATTAATGTAATACGTTCGCAATGCAACGAGGGACAAGTATCTATAATTGTTTTGGCGATCGGACGAGTTTGGGTTTTGGACGATGGTGCCGGTGGACTTCAAGATCTGACGGGACATAGAAATATTTCGGACCGAAAGGTGTTTTTCGCGTTTTTCTCGAAAACGAGCGCGACGACCGCGGTCGAACCATTAATGTAATACGTTCGCAATGCAACGAGGAACAAGGATCTATAATTGTTTTGTCGATCGGACGAGTTTGGGTTTTGGACGATGGTGCCGGTGGAATTTGAAATGTGACGGGACTTGGAAATATTTCGGACCGAAAGGTGTTTTTCGCTTTTTTCTCGAAAACGAGCGCGACGACCGCGGTCGAACCATTAATGTAATACGTTCGCAATGCAACGAGGAACAAGGATCCAAAATTGTTTTGGCGATCGGACGAGTTTGGGTTTTGGACGATGGTGCCGGTGGACTTTGAGATCTGACGATACATAGAAATATTTCGGACCGAAAGGTGTTTTTCGCGTTTTTCTCGAAAACGAGCGCGACGACCGCGGTCGAACCATTAATGTAATACGTTCGCAATGCAACGAGGAACAAGGATCTAAAATTGTTTTGGCGATCGGACGAGTATGGGTTTTAGACGATGGTGCCGGTGGACTTCGAGATCTGACGGGACTTAGAAACATTTTGGACCGAAAGGTGTTTTTCGCGTTTTTCTCGAAAACGAGCGCGACGACCGCGGTCGAACCATTAATGTAATACGTTCGCAATGCAACGAGGGACAAGTATCTATAATTGTTTTGGCGATCGGACGAGTTTGGGTTTTGGACGATGGTGCCGGTGGAATTTGAAATGTGACGGGACTTGGAATTATTTCGGACCGAAAGGTGTTTTTCGCTTTTTTCTCGAAAACGAGCGCGACGACCGCGGTCGAACCATTAATGTAATACGTTCGCAAGGCAACGAGGAACAAGGATCTAAAATTGTTTTGGCGATCGGACGAGTATGGGTTTTAGACGATGGTGCCGGTGGACTTTTAGATCTGACGGGACTTAGAAATATTTCGGACCGAAAGGTGTTTTTCGCGTTTTTCTCGAAAACGAGCGCGACGACCGCGGTCGAACCATTAATGTAATACGTTCGCAATGCAACGAGGAACAAGGATCTAAAATTGTTTTGGCGATCGGACGAGTTTGGGTATTGGACGATGGTGCCGGTGGACTTCGAGATCTGACGGGACTTAGAAATATTTCGGACCGAAAGGTGTTTTTCGCGTTTCTCTCGAAAACGAGCGCGACGACCGCGGTCGAACCATTAATGTAATACGTTCGCAATGCAACGAGGAACATTCATCTAAAATTGTTTTGGCGATCGGACGAGTTTGGGTTTTGGACGATCGTGCCGGTGGACTTTGAGATCTGACGGGACTTAGAAATATTTCGGACCGAAAGGTGTTTTTCGCTTTTTTCTCGAAAACGAGCGCGACGACCGCGGTCGAACCATTAATGTAATACGTTCGCAATGCAACGAGGAACAAGGATCCAAAATTGTTTTGTGGATCGGACGAGTTTGGGTTTTGGACGATGGTGCCGGTGGACTTTGAGATCTGACGAGACATAGAAATATTTCGGACCGAAAGGTGTTTTTCGCGTTTTTCTCGAAAACGAGCGCGACGACCGCGGTCGAACCATTAATGTAATACGTTCGCAATGCAACGAGGAACAAGGATCTATAATTGTTTTGTCGATCGGACGAGTTTGGGTTTTGGACGATGGTGCCGGTGGAATTTGAAATGTGACGGGACTTGGAAATATTTCGGACCGAAAGGTGTTTTTCGCTTTTTTCTCGAAAATGAGCGCGACGACCGCGGTCGAACCATTAATGTAATACGTTCGCAATGCAACGAGGAACAAGGATCCAAAATTGTTTTGGCTATCGGACGAGTTTGGGTTTTGGACGATGGTGCCGGTGGACTTTGAGATCTGACGATACATAGAAATATTTCGGACCGAAAGGTGTTTTTCGCGTTTTTCTCGAAAACGAGCGCGACGACCGCGGTCGAACCATTAATGTAATACGTTCGCAATGCAACGAGGAACAAGGATCTAAAATTGTTTTGGCGATCGGACGAGTTTGGGTTTTGGTCGATCGTGCCGGTGGTCTTTGAGATCTGACGGGACTTAGAAATATTTCGGACCGAAGGGTGTTTTTCGCGTTTCTCTCGAAAACGAGCGCGACGACCGCGGTCGAACCATTAATGTAATACGTTCGCAATGAAACGAGGGACAAGGATCTATAATTGTTTTGGCGATCGGACGAGTTTGGGTTTGGGACGATGGTGCCGGTGGACTTCAAGATCTGACGGGACTTAGAAACATTTTGGACCGAAAGGTGTTTTTCGCGTTTTTCTCGAAAACGAGCGCGACGACCGCGGTCGAACCATTAATGTAATACGTTCGCAATGCAACGAGGGACAAGTATCTATAATTGTTTTGGCGATCGGACGAGTTTGGGTTTTGGACGATGGTGCCGGTGGAATTTGAAATGTGACGGGACTTGGAATTATTTCGGACCGAAAGGTGTTTTTCGCTTTTTTCTCGAAAACGAGCGCGACGACCGCGGTCGAACCATTAATGTAATACGTTCGCAATGCAACGAGGAACAAGGATCTAAAATTGTTTTGGCGATCGGACGAGTATGGGTTTTAGACGATGGTGCCGGTGGACTTTTAGATCTGACGGGACTTAGAAATATTTCGGACCGAAAGCTGTTTTTCGCGTTTTTCTCGAAAACGAGCGCGACGACCGCGGTCGAACCATTAATGTAATACGTTCGCAATGCAACGAGGAACAAGGATCTATAATTGTTTTGGCGATCGGACGAGTTTGGGTTTGGGACGATGGTGCCGGTGGACTTCAAGATCTGACGGGACTTAGAAATATTTCGGACCGAAAGGTGTTTTTCGCGTTTTTCTCGCAAACGAGCGCGACGACCTCGGTCGAACCATTAATGTAATACGTTCGCAATGCAACGAGGAACAAGGATCCAAAATTGTTTTGGGGATCGGACGAGTTTGGGTTTTGGACGATGGTGCCGGTGGACTTTTAGATCTGACGAGACATTGAAATATTTCGGACCGAAAGGTGTTTTTCGCGTTTTTCTCGAAAACGAGCGCGACGACCGCGGTCGAACCATTAATGTAATACGTTCGCAATGCAACGAGGAACATTCATCTAAAATTGTTTTGGCGATCGGACGAGTTTGGGTTTTGGTCGATCGTGCCGGTGGTCTTTGAGATCTGACGGGACTTAGAAATATTTCGGACCGAAGGGTGTTTTTCGCGTTTCTCTCGAAAACGAGCGCGACGACCGCGGTCGAACCATTAATGTAATACGTTCGCAATGCAACGAGGAACAAGGATCTAAAATTGTTTTGGCGATCGGACGAGTATGGGTTTTAGACGATGGTGCCGGTGGACTTTTAGATCTGACGGGACTTAGAAATATTTCGGACCGAAAGCTGTTTTTCGCGTTTTTCTCGAAAACGAGCGCGACGACCGCGGTCGAACCATTAATGTAATACGTTCGCAATGCAACGAGGAACAAGGATCTAAAATTGTTTTGGCGATCGGACGAGTATGGGTTTTAGACGATGGTGCCGGTGGACTTCGAGATCTGACGGGACTTAGAAACATTTTGGACCGAAAGGTGTTTTTCGCGTTTTTCTCGAAAACGAGCGCGACGACCGCGGTCGAACCATTAATGTAATACGTTCGCAATGCAACGAGGGACAAGTATCTATAATTGTTTTGGCGATCGGACGAGTTTGGGTTTTGGACGATGGTGCCGGTGGAATTTGAAATGTGACGGGACTTGGAATTATTTCGGACCGAAAGGTGTTTTTCGCTTTTTTCTCGAAAACGAGCGCGACGACCGCGGTCGAACCATTAATGTAATACGTTCGCAATGCAACGAGGAACATTCATCTAAAATTGTTTTGGCGATCGGACGAGTTTGGGTTTTGGACGATCGTGCCGGTGGACTTTGAGATCTGACGGGACTTAGAAATATTTCGGACCGAAAGGTGTTTTTCGCTTTTTTCTCGAAAACGAGCGCGACGACCGCGGTCGAACCATTAATGTAATACGTTCGCAATGCAACGAGGAACAAGGATCCAAAATTGTTTTGTGGATCGGACGAGTTTGGGTTTTGGACGATGGTGCCGGTGGACTTTGAGATCTGACGAGACATAGAAATATTTCGGACCGAAAGGTGTTTTTCGCGTTTTTCTCGAAAACGAGCGCGACGACCGCGGTCGAACCATTAATGTAATACGTTCGCAATGCAACGAGGAACAAGGATCTATAATTGTTTTGTCGATCGGACGAGTTTGGGTTTTGGACGATGGTGCCGGTGGAATTTGAAATGTGACGGGACTTGGAAATATTTCGGACCGAAAGGTGTTTTTCGCTTTTTTCTCGAAAACGAGCGCGACGACCGCGGTCGAACCATTAATGTAATACGTTCGCAATGCAACGAGGAACAAGGATCCAAAATTGTTTTGGCTATCGGACGAGTTTGGGTTTTGGACGATGGTGCCGGTGGACTTTGAGATCTGACGATACATAGAAATATTTCGGACCGAAAGGTGTTTTTCGCGTTTTTCTCGAAAACGAGCGCGACGACCGCGGTCGAACCATTAATGTAATACGTTCGCAATGCAACGAGGAACAAGGATCTAAAATTGTTTTGGCGATCGGACGAGTATGGGTTTTAGACGATGGTGCCGGTGGACTTTGAGATCTGACGATACATAGAAATATTTCGGACCGAAAGGTGTTTTTCGCGTTTTTCTCGAAAACGAGCGCGACGACCGCGGTCGAACCATTAATGTAATACGTTCGCAATGCAACGAGGAACAAGGATCTAAAATTGTTTTGGCGATCGGACGAGTATGGGTTTTAGACGATGGTGCCGGTGGACTTCGAGATCTGACGGGACTTAGAAACATTTTGGACCGAAAGGTGTTTTTCGCGTTTTTCTCGAAAACGAGCGCGACGACCGCGGTCGAACCATTAATGTAATACGTTCGCAATGCAACGAGGGACAAGTATCTATAATTGTTTTGGCGATCGGACGAGTTTGGGTTTTGGACGATGGTGCCGGTGGAATTTGAAATGTGACGGGACTTGGAATTATTTCGGACCGAAAGGTGTTTTTCGCTTTTTTCTCGAAAACGAGCGCGACGACCGCGGTCGAACCATTAATGTAATACGTTCGCAATGCAACGAGGAACAAGGATCTAAAATTGTTTTGGCGATCGGACGAGTATGGGTTTTAGACGATGGTGCCGGTGGACTTTTAGATCTGACGGGACTTAGAAACATTTTGGACCGAAAGGTGTTTTTCGCGTTTTTCTCGAAAACGAGCGCGACGACCGCGGTCGAACCATTAATGTAATACGTTCGCAATGCAACGAGGAACAAGGATCTATAATTGTTTTGGCGATCGGACGAGTTTGGGTTTGAGACGATGGTGCCGGTGGACTTCAAGATCTGACGGGACTTAGAAATATTTCGGACCGAAAGGTGTTTTTCGCGTTTTTCTCGCAAACGAGCGCGACGACCTCGGTCGAACCATTAATGTAATACGTTCGCAATGCAACGAGGAACAAGGATCCAAAATTGTTTTGGGGATCGGACGAGTTTGGGTTTTGGACGATGGTGCCGGTGGACTTTTAGATATGACGAGACATTGAAATATTTCGGACCGAAAGGTGTTTTTCGCGTTTTTCTCGAAAACGAGCGCGACGACCGCGGTCGAACCATTAATGTAATACGTTCGCAATGCAACGAGGAACATTCATCTAAAATTGTTTTGGCGATCGGACGAGTTTGGGTTTTGGTCGATCGTGCCGGTGGTCTTTGAGATCTGACGGGACTTAGAAATATTTCGGACCGAAGGGTGTTTTTCGCGTTTCTCTCGAAAACGAGCGCGACGACCGCGGTCGAACCATTAATGTAATACGTTCGCAATGAAACGAGGGACAAGGATCTATAATTGTTTTGGCGATCGGACGAGTTTGGGTTTGGGACGATGGTGCCGGTGGACTTCAAGATCTGACGGGACTTAGAAACATTTTGGACCGAAAGGTGTTTTTCGCGTTTTTCTCGAAAACGAGCGCGACGACCGCGGTCGAACCATTAATGTAATACGTTCGCAATGCAACGAGGGACAAGTATCTATAATTGTTTTGGCGATCGGACGAGTTTGGGTTTTGGACGATGGTGCCGGTGGAATTTGAAATGTGACGGGACTTGGAATTATTTCGGACCGAAAGGTGTTTTTCGCTTTTTTCTCGAAAACGAGCGCGACGACCGCGGTCGAACCATTAATGTAATACGTTCGCAATGCAACGAGGAACAAGGATCTAAAATTGTTTTGGCGATCGGACGAGTATGGGTTTTAGACGATGGTGCCGGTGGACTTTTAGATCTGACGGGACTTAGAAATATTTCGGACCGAAAGCTGTTTTTCGCGTTTTTCTCGAAAACGAGCGCGACGACCGCGGTCGAACCATTAATGTAATACGTTCGCAATGCAACGAGGAACAAGGATCTATAATTGTTTTGGCGATCGGACGAGTTTGGGTTTGGGACGATGGTGCCGGTGGACTTCAAGATCTGACGGGACTTAGAAATATTTCGGACCGAAAGGTGTTTTTCGCGTTTTTCTCGCAAACGAGCGCGACGACCTCGGTCGAACCATTAATGTAATACGTTCGCAATGCAACGAGGAACAAGGATTTAAAATTGTTTTGGGGATCGGACGAGTTTGGGTTTTGGACGATGGTGCCGGTGGACTTTTAGATCTGACGAGACATTGAAATATTTCGGACCGAAAGGTGTTTTTCGCGTTTTTCTCGAAAACGAGCGCGACGACCGCGGTCGAACCATTAATGTAATACGTTCGCAATGCAACGAGGAACATTCATCTAAAATTGTTTTGGCGATCGGACGAGTTTGGGTTTTGGTCGATCGTGCCGGTGGTCTTTGAGATCTGACGGGACTTAGAAATATTTCGGACCGAAGGGTGTTTTTCGCGTTTCTCTCGAAAACGAGCGCGACGACCGCGGTCGAACCATTAATGTAATACGTTCGCAATGCAACGAGGAACAAGGATCTAAAATTGTTTTGGCGATCGGACGAGTATGGGTTTTAGACGATGGTGCCGGTGGACTTTTAGATCTGACGGGACTTAGAAATATTTCGGACCGAAAGCTGTTTTTCGCGTTTTTCTCGAAAACGAGCGCGACGACCGCGGTCGAACCATTAATGTAATACGTTCGCAATGCAACGAGGAACAAGGATCTATAATTGTTTTGGCGATCGGACGAGTTTGGGTTTGGGACGATGGTGCCGGTGGACTTCAAGATCTGACGGGACTTAGAAACATTTTGGACCGAAAGGTGTTTTTCGCGTTTTTCTCGAAAACGAGCGCGACGACCGCGGTCGAACCATTAATGTAATACGTTCGCAATGCAACGAGGAACAAGGATCTAAAATTGTTTTGGCGATCGGACGAGTATGGGTTTTAGACGATGGTGCCGGTGGACTTTTAGATCTGACGGGACTTAGAAATATTTCGGACCGAAAGGTGTTTTTCGCGTTTCTCTCGAAAACGAGCGCGACGACCGCGGTCGAACCATTAATGTAATACGTTCGCAATGCAACGAGGGACAAGTATCTATAATTGTTTTGGCGATCGGACGAGTTTGGGTTTTGGACGATGGTGCCGGTGGAATTTGAAATGTGACGGGACTTGGAAATATTTCGGACCGAAAGGTGTTTTTCGCTTTTTTCTCGAAAACGAGCGCGACGACCGCGGTCGAACCATTAATGTAATACGTTCGCAATGCAACGAGGAACAAGGATCCAAAATTGTTTTGGCGATCGGACGAGTTTGGGTTTTGGACGATGGTGCCGGTGGACTTTGAGATCTGACGGGACATAGAAATATTTCGGACCGAAAGGTGTTTTTCGCGTTTCTCTCGAAAACGAGCGCAACGACCGCGGTCGAACCATTAATGTAATACGTTCGCAATGCAACGAGGGACAAGGATCTATAATTGTTTTGGCGATCGGACGAGTTTGGGTTTTGGACGATGGTGCCGGTGGACTTCAAGATCTGACGGGACTTAGAAACATTTCGGACCGAAAGGTGTTTTTCGCGTTTTTCTCGAAAACGAGCGCGACGACCGCGGTCGAACCATTAATGTAATACGTTCGCAATGCAACGAGGAACAAGGATCTAAAATTGTTTTGGCGATCGGACGAGTATGGGTTTTAGACGATGGTGCCGGTGGACTTCGAGATCTGACGGGACTTAGAAACATTTTGGACCGAAAGGTGTTTTTCGCGTTTTTCTCGAAAACGAGCGCGACGACCGCGGTCGAACCATTAATGTAATACGTTCGCAATGCAACGAGGGACAAGTATCTATAATTGTTTTGGCGATCGGACGAGTTTGGGTTTTGGACGATGGTGCCGGTGGACTTCAAGATCTGACGGGACATAGAAATATTTCGGACCGAAAGGTGTTTTTCGCGTTTTTCTCGAAAACGAGCGCGACGACCGCGGTCGAACCATTAATGTAATACGTTCGCAATGCAACGAGGAACAAGGATCTATAATTGTTTTGTCGATCGGACGAGTTTGGGTTTTGGACGATGGTGCCGGTGGAATTTGAAATGTGACGGGACTTGGAAATATTTCGGACCGAAAGGTGTTTTTCGCTTTTTTCTCGAAAACGAGCGCGACGACCGCGGTCGAACCATTAATGTAATACGTTCGCAATGCAACGAGGAACAAGGATCCAAAATTGTTTTGGCGATCGGACGAGTTTGGGTTTTGGACGATGGTGCCGGTGGACTTTGAGATCTGACGATACATAGAAATATTTCGGACCGAAAGGTGTTTTTCGCGTTTTTCTCGAAAACGAGCGCGACGACCGCGGTCGAACCATTAATGTAATACGTTCGCAATGCAACGAGGAACAAGGATCTAAAATTGTTTTGGCGATCGGACGAGTATGGGTTTTAGACGATGGTGCCGGTGGACTTCGAGATCTGACGGGACTTAGAAACATTTTGGGCCGAAAGGTGTTTTTCGCGTTTTTCTCGAAAACGAGCGCGACGACCGCGGTCGAACCATTAATGTAATACGTTCGCAATGCAACGAGGGACAAGTATCTATAATTGTTTTGGCGATCGGACGAGTTTGGGTTTTGGACGGTGGTGCCGGTGGAATTTGAAATGTGACGGGACTTGGAATTATTTCGGACCGAAAGGTGTTTTTCGCTTTTTTCTCGAAAACGAGCGCGACGACCGCGGTCCAACCATTAATGTAATACGTTCGCAAGGCAACGAGGAACAAGGATCTAAAATTGTTTTGGCGATCGGACGAGTATGGGTTTTAGACGATGGTGCCGGTGGACTTTTAGATCTGACGGGACTTAGAAATATTTCGGACCGAAAGGTGTTTTTCGCGTTTTTCTCGAAAACGAGCGCGACGACCGCGGTCGAACCATTAATGTAATACGTTCGCAATGCAACGAGGAACAAGGATCTAAAATTGTTTTGGCGATCGGACGAGTTTGGGTATTGGACGATGGTGCCGGTGGACTTCGAGATCTGACGGGACTTAGAAATATTTCGGACCGAAAGGTGTTTTTCGCGTTTCTCTCGAAAACGAGCGCGACGACCGCGGTCGAACCATTAATGTAATACGTTCGCAATGCAACGAGGAACATTCATCTAAAATTGTTTTGGCGATCGGACGAGTTTGGGTTTTGGACGATCGTGCCGGTGGACTTTGAGATCTGACGGGACTTAGAAATATTTCGGACCGAAAGGTGTTTTTCGCTTTTTTCTCGAAAACGAGCGCGACGACCGCGGTCGAACCATTAATGTAATACGTTCGCAATGCAACGAGGAACAAGGATCCAAAATTGTTTTGTGGATCGGACGAGTTTGGGTTTTGGACGATGGTGCCGGTGGACTTTGAGATCTGACGAGACATAGAAATATTTCGGACCGAAAGGTGTTTTTCGCGTTTTTCTCGAAAACGAGCGCGACGACCGCGGTCGAACCATTAATGTAATACGTTCGCAATGCAACGAGGAACAAGGATCTATAATTGTTTTGTCGATCGGACGAGTTTGGGTTTTGGACGATGGTGCCGGTGGAATTTGAAATGTGACGGGACTTGGAAATATTTCGGACCGAAAGGTGTTTTTCGCTTTTTTCTCGAAAACGAGCGCGACGACCGCGGTCGAACCATTAATGTAATACGTTCGCAATGCAACGAGGAACAAGGATCCAAAATTGTTTTGGCTATCGGACGAGTTTGGGTTTTGGACGATGGTGCCGGTGGACTTTGAGATCTGACGATACATAGAAATATTTCGGACCGAAAGGTGTTTTTCGCGTTTTTCTCGAAAACGAGCGCGACGACCGCGGTCGAACCATTAATGTAATACGTTCGCAATGCAACGAGGAACAAGGATCTAAAATTGTTTTGGCGATCGGACGAGTATGGGTTTTAGACGATGGTGCCGGTGGACTTTGAGATCTGACGATACATAGAAATATTTCGGACCGAAAGGTGTTTTTCGCGTTTTTCTCGAAAACGAGCGCGACGACCGCGGTCGAACCATTAATGTAATACGTTCGCAATGCAACGAGGAACAAGGATCTAAAATTGTTTTGGCGATCGGACGAGTATGGGTTTTAGACGATGGTGCCGGTGGACTTCGAGATCTGACGGGACTTAGAAACATTTTGGACCGAAAGGTGTTTTTCGCGTTTTTCTCGAAAACGAGCGCGACGACCGCGGTCGAACCATTAATGTAATACGTTCGCAATGCAACGAGGGACAAGTATCTATAATTGTTTTGGCGATCGGACGAGTTTGGGTTTTGGACGATGGTGCCGGTGGAATTTGAAATGTGACGGGACTTGGAATTATTTCGGACCGAAAGGTGTTTTTCGCTTTTTTCTCGAAAACGAGCGCGACGACCGCGGTCGAACCATTAATGTAATACGTTCGCAATGCAACGAGGAACAAGGATCTAAAATTGTTTTGGCGATCGGACGAGTATGGGTTTTAGACGATGGTGCCGGTGGACTTTTAGATCTGACGGGACTTAGAAACATTTTGGACCGAAAGGTGTTTTTCGCGTTTTTCTCGAAAACGAGCGCGACGACCGCGGTCGAACCATTAATGTAATACGTTCGCAATGCAACGAGGAACAAGGATCTATAATTGTTTTGGCGATCGGACGAGTTTGGGTTTGAGACGATGGTGCCGGTGGACTTCAAGATCTGACGGGACTTAGAAATATTTCGGACCGAAAGGTGTTTTTCGCGTTTTTCTCGCAAACGAGCGCGACGACCTCGGTCGAACCATTAATGTAATACGTTCGCAATGCAACGAGGAACAAGGATCCAAAATTGTTTTGGGGATCGGACGAGTTTGGGTTTTGGACGATGGTGCCGGTGGACTTTTAGATATGACGAGACATTGAAATATTTCGGACCGAAAGGTGTTTTTCGCGTTTTTCTCGAAAACGAGCGCGACGACCGCGGTCGAACCATTAATGTAATACGTTCGCAATGCAACGAGGAACATTCATCTAAAATTGTTTTGGCGATCGGACGAGTTTGGGTTTTGGTCGATCGTGCCGGTGGTCTTTGAGATCTGACGGGACTTAGAAATATTTCGGACCGAAGGGTGTTTTTCGCGTTTCTCTCGAAAACGAGCGCGACGACCGCGGTCGAACCATTAATGTAATACGTTCGCAATGAAACGAGGGACAAGGATCTATAATTGTTTTGGCGATCGGACGAGTTTGGGTTTGGGACGATGGTGCCGGTGGACTTCAAGATCTGACGGGACTTAGAAACATTTTGGACCGAAAGGTGTTTTTCGCGTTTTTCTCGAAAACGAGCGCGACGACCGCGGTCGAACCATTAATGTAATACGTTCGCAATGCAACGAGGGACAAGTATCTATAATTGTTTTGGCGATCGGACGAGTTTGGGTTTTGGACGATGGTGCCGGTGGAATTTGAAATGTGACGGGACTTGGAATTATTTCGGACCGAAAGGTGTTTTTCGCTTTTTTCTCGAAAACGAGCGCGACGACCGCGGTCGAACCATTAATGTAATACGTTCGCAATGCAACGAGGAACAAGGATCTAAAATTGTTTTGGCGATCGGACGAGTATGGGTTTTAGACGATGGTGCCGGTGGACTTTTAGATCTGACGGGACTTAGAAATATTTCGGACCGAAAGCTGTTTTTCGCGTTTTTCTCGAAAACGAGCGCGACGACCGCGGTCGAACCATTAATGTAATACGTTCGCAATGCAACGAGGAACAAGGATCTATAATTGTTTTGGCGATCGGACGAGTTTGGGTTTGGGACGATGGTGCCGGTGGACTTCAAGATCTGACGGGACTTAGAAATATTTCGGACCGAAAGGTGTTTTTCGCGTTTTTCTCGCAAACGAGCGCGACGACCTCGGTCGAACCATTAATGTAATACGTTCGCAATGCAACGAGGAACAAGGATCCAAAATTGTTTTGGGGATCGGACGAGTTTGGGTTTTGGACGATGGTGCCGGTGGACTTTTAGATCTGACGAGACATTGAAATATTTCGGACCGAAAGGTGTTTTTCGCGTTTTTCTCGAAAACGAGCGCGACGACCGCGGTCGAACCATTAATGTAATACGTTCGCAATGCAACGAGGAACATTCATCTAAAATTGTTTTGGCGATCGGACGAGTTTGGGTTTTGGTCGATCGTGCCGGTGGTCTTTGAGATCTGACGGGACTTAGAAATATTTCGGACCGAAGGGTGTTTTTCGCGTTTCTCTCGAAAACGAGCGCGACGACCGCGGTCGAACCATTAATGTAATACGTTCGCAATGCAACGAGGAACAAGGATCTAAAATTGTTTTGGCGATCGGACGAGTATGGGTTTTAGACGATGGTGCCGGTGGACTTTTAGATCTGACGGGACTTAGAAATATTTCGGACCGAAAGCTGTTTTTCGCGTTTTTCTCGAAAACGAGCGCGACGACCGCGGTCGAACCATTAATGTAATACGTTCGCAATGCAACGAGGAACAAGGATCTATAATTGTTTTGGCGATCGGACGAGTTTGGGTTTGGGACGATGGTGCCGGTGGACTTCAAGATCTGACGGGACTTAGAAACATTTTGGACCGAAAGGTGTTTTTCGCGTTTTTCTCGAAAACGAGCGCGACGACCGCGGTCGAACCATTAATGTAATACGTTCGCAATGCAACGAGGAACAAGGATCTAAAATTGTTTTGGCGATCGGACGAGTATGGGTTTTAGACGATGGTGCCGGTGGACTTTTAGATCTGACGGGACTTAGAAATATTTCGGACCGAAAGGTGTTTTTCGCGTTTTTCTCGAAAACGAGCGCGACGACCGCGGTCGAACCATTAATGTAATACGTTCGCAATGCAACGAGGAACAAGGATCTATAATTGTTTTGGCGATCGGACGAGTTTGGGTTTGGGACGATGGTGCCGGTGGACTTCGAGATCTGACGGGACTTAGAAATATTTCGGACCGAAAGGTGTTTTTCGCGTTTCTCTCGAAAACGAGCGCGACGACCGCGGTCGAACCATTAATGTAATACGTTCGCAATGCAACGAGGGACAAGTATCTATAATTGTTTTGGCGATCGGACGAGTTTGGGTTTTGGACGATGGTGCCGGTGGAATTTGAAATGTGACGGGACTTGGAAATATTTCGGACCGAAAGGTGTTTTTCGCTTTTTTCTCGAAAACGAGCGCGACGACCGCGGTCGAACCATTAATGTAATACGTTCGCAATGCAACGAGGAACAAGGATCCAAAATTGTTTTGGCGATCGGACGAGTTTGGGTTTTGGACGATGGTGCCGGTGGACTTTGAGATCTGACGGGACATAGAAATATTTCGGACCGAAAGGTGTGTTTCGCGTTTCTCTCGAAAACGAGCGCAACGACCGCGGTCGAACCATTAATGTAATACGTTCGCAATGCAACGAGGGACAAGTATCTATAATTGTTTTGGCGATCGGACGAGTTTGGGTTTTGGACGATGGTGCCGGTGGAATTTGAAATGTGACGGGACTTGGAAATATTTCGGACCGAAGGGTGTTTTTCGCGTTTCTCTCGAAAACGAGCGCGACGACCGCGGTCGAACCATTAATGTAATACGTTCGCAATGAATCGAGGGACAAGGATCTATAATTGTTTTGTCGATCGGACGAGTTTAGGTTTTGGACGATGGTGCCGGTGGACTTTGAGATCTGACGATACATAGAAATATTTCGGACCGAAAGGTGTTTTTCGCGTTTTTCTCGAAAACGAGCGCGACGACCGCGGTCGAACCATTAATGTAATACGTTCGCAATGCAACGAGGAACAAGGATCTAAAATTGTTTTGGCGATCGGACGAGTATGGGTTTTAGACGATGGTGCCGGTGGACTTTTAGATCTGACGGGACTTGGAAATATTTCGGACCGAAAGGTGTTTTTCGCGTTTTTCTCGAAAACGAGCGCGACGACCGCGGTCGAACCATTAATGTAATACGTTCGCAATGCAACGAGGAACAAGGATCTATAATTGTTTTGGCGATCGGACGAGTTTGGGTTTGGGACGATGGTGCCGGTGGACTTCAAGATCTGACGGGACTTAGAAATATTTCGGACCGAAAGGTGTTTTTCGCGTTTTTCTCGCAAACGAGCGCGACGACCTCGGTCGAACCATTAATGTAATACGTTCGCAATGCAACGAGGAACAAGGATCCAAAATTGTTTTGGGGATCGGACGAGTTTGGGTTTTGGACGATGGTGCCGGTGGACTTTTAGATCTGACGAGACATTGAAATATTTCGGACCGAAAGGTGTTTTTCGCGTTTTTCTCGAAAACGAGCGCGACGACCGCGGTCGAACCATTAATGTAATACGTTCGCAATGCAACGAGGAACATTCATCTAAAATTGTTTTGGCGATCGGACGAGTTTGGGTTTTGGTCGATCGTGCCGGTGGTCTTTGAGATCTGACGGGACTTAGAAATATTTCGGACCGAAGGGTGTTTTTCGCGTTTCTCTCGAAAACGAGCGCGACGACCGCGGTCGAACCATTAATGTAATACGTTCGCAATGAAACGAGGGACAAGGATCTATAATTGTTTTGGCGATCGGACGAGTTTGGGTTTGGGACGATGGTGCCGGTGGACTTCAAGATCTGACGGGACTTAGAAACATTTTGGACCGAAAGGTGTTTTTCGCGTTTTTCTCGAAAACGAGCGCGACGACCGCGGTCGAACCATTAATGTAATACGTTCGCAATGCAACGAGGGACAAGTATCTATAATTGTTTTGGCGATCGGACGAGTTTGGGTTTTGGACGATGGTGCCGGTGGAATTTGAAATGTGACGGGACTTGGAATTATTTCGGACCGAAAGGTGTTTTTCGCTTTTTTCTCGAAAACGAGCGCGACGACCGCGGTCGAACCATTAATGTAATACGTTCGCAATGCAACGAGGAACAAGGATCTAAAATTGTTTTGGCGATCGGACGAGTATGGGTTTTAGACGATGGTGCCGGTGGACTTTTAGATCTGACGGGACTTAGAAATATTTCGGACCGAAAGGTGTTTTTCGCGTTTTTCTCGAAAACGAGCGCGACGACCGCGGTCGAACCATTAATGTAATACGTTCGCAATGCAACGAGGAACAAGGATCTATAATTGTTTTGGCGATCGGACGAGTTTGGGTTTGGGACAATGGTGCCGGTGGACTTCGAGATCTGACGGGACTTAGAAATATTTCGGACCGAAAGGTGTTTTTCGCGTTTCTCTCGAAAACGAGCGCGACGACCGCGGTCGAACCATTAATGTAATACGTTCGCAATGCAACGAGGGACAAGTATCTATAATTGTTTTGGCGATCGGACGAGTTTGGGTTTTGGACGATGGTGCCGGTGGAATTTGAAATGTGACGGGACTTAGAAATATTTCGGATCGAAAGGTGTTTTTCGCGTTTTTCTCGAAAACGAGCGCGCCGAACGCTGTCGAACCATTAATGTAATACGTTCGCAATGCAACGAGGAACACGGATCCAAAATTGTTTTGGCGATCGGACGAGTTGGGGTTTTAGACAGTGGTGCCGGTGGACTTTGAGATCTGACGATACATAGAAATATTTCGGACCGAAAGGTGTTTTTCGCGTTTTTCTCGAAAACGAGCGCGACGACCGCGGTCGAACCATTAATGTAATACGTTCGCAATGCAACGAGGAACAAGGATCTAAAATTGTTTTGGCGATCGGACGAGTTTGGGTTTTGGACGATGGTGCCGCTGGACTTTTAGATCTGACGGGACTTAGAAATATTTCGGACCGAAAGGTGTTTTTCGCGATTCTCTCGAAAACGAGCGCGACGACCGCGGTCGAACCATTAATGTAATACGTTCGCAATGCAACGAGGGACAAGTATCTATAATTGTTTTGGCGATCGGACGAGTTTGGGTTTTGGACGATGGTGCCGGTGGACTTCAAGATCTGACGGGACATAGAAATATTTCGGACCGAAAGGTGTTTTTCGCGTTTTTCTCGAATACGAGCGCGACGACCGCGGTCGAACCATTAATGTAATACGTTCGCAATGCAACGAGGAACAAGGAACTAAAATTGTTTTGGCGATCGGACGAGTTTGGGTTTTGGACGATGGTGCCGGTGGACTTTGAGATCTGACGGGACTTTGAAATATTTCGGATCGAAAGGTGTTTTTCGCGTTTTTCTCGAAAACGAGCGCGCCGAACGCTGTCGAACCATTAATGTAATACGTTCGCAATGCAACGAGGAACAAGGATCTAAAATTGTTTTGGCGATCGGACGAGTATGGGTTTTAGACGATGGTGCCGGTGGACTTCGAGATCTGACGGGACTTAGAAATATTTCGGATCGAAAGGTGTTTTTCGCGTTTTTCTCGAAAACGAGCGCGCCGAACGCTGTCGAACCATTAATGTAATACGTTCGCAATGCAACGAGGAACACGGATCCAAAATTGTTTTGGCGATCGGACGAGTTTGGGTTTTAGACAGTGGTGCCGGTGGACTTTGAAATCTGACGGGACTTGGAAATATTTCGGACCGAGATGTGTTTTTCGCTTTTTTCTCGAAAACGAGCGCGACGACCGCGGTCGAACCATTAATGTAATACGTTCGCAATGCAACGAGGAACAAGGATCTAAAATTGTTTTGGCGATCGGACGAGTATGGGTTTTAGACGATGGTGCCGGTGGACTTTTAGATCTGACGGGACTTAGAAATATTTCGGACCGAAAGGTGTTTTTCGCGTTTTTCTCGCAAACGAGCGCGACGACCTCGGTCGAACCATTAATGTAATACGTTCGCAATGCAACGAGGAACAAGGATCCAAAATTGTTTTGGGGATCGGACGAGTTTGGGTTTTGGACGATGGTGCCGGTGAACTTTTAGATCTGACGAGACATTGAAATATTTCGGACCGAAAGGTGTTTTTCGCGTTTTTCTCGAAAACGAGCGCGACGACCGCGGTCGAACCATTAATGTAATACGTTCGCAATGCAACGAGGAACATTCATCTAAAATTGTTTTGGCGATCGGACGAGTTTGGGTTTTGGTCGATCGTGCCGGTGGTCTTTGAGATCTGACGGGACTTAGAAATATTTCGGACCGAAGGGTGTTTTTCGCGTTTCTCTCGAAAACGAGCGCGACGACCGCGGTCGAACCATTAATGTAATACGTTCGCAATGAAACGAGGGACAAGGATCTATAATTGCTTTGGCGATCGGACGAGTTTGGGTTTGGGACGATGGTGCCGGTGGACTTCAAGATCTGACGGGACTTAGAAACATTTTGGACCGAAAGGTGTTTTTCGCGTTTTTCTCGAAAACGAGCGCGACGACCGCGGTCGAACCATTAATGTAATACGTTCGCAATGCAACGAGGGACAAGTATCTATAATTGTTTTGGCGATCGGACGAGTTTGGGTTTTGGACGATGGTGCCGGTGGAATTTGAAATGTGACGGGACTTGGAAATATTTCGGACCGAAAGGTGTTTTTCGCTTTTTTCTCGAAAACGAGCGCGACGACCGCGGTCGAACCATTAATGTAATACGTTCGCAATGCAACGAGGAACAAGGATCCAAAATTGTTTTGGCGATCGGACGAGTTTGGGTTTTGGACGATGGTGCCGGTGGAATTTGAAATGTGACGGGACTTGGAAATATTTCGGACCGTAGGGTGTTTTTCGCGTTTCTCTCGAAAACGAGCGCGACGACCGCGGTCGAACCATTAATGTAATACGTTCGCAATGAATCGAGGGACAAGGATCTATAATTGTTTTGTCGATCGGACGAGTTTAGGTTTTGGACGATGGTGCCGGTGGACTTTGAGATCTGACGATACATAGAAATATTTCGGACCGAAAGGTGTTTTTCGCGTTTTTCTCGAAAACGAGCGCGACGACCGCGGTCGAACCATTAATGTAATACGTTCGCAATGCAACGAGGAACAAGGATCTAAAATTGTTTTGGCGATCGGACGAGTATGGGTTTTAGACGATGGTGCCGGTGGACTTTTAGATCTGACGGGACTTAGAAATATTTCGGACCGAAAGGTGTTTTTCGCGTTTTTCTCGAAAACGAGCGCGACGACCGCGGTCGAACCATTAATGTAATACGTTCGCAATGCAACGAGGAACAAGGATCTATAATTGTTTTGGCGATCGGACGAGTTTGGGTTTGGGACGATGGTGCCGGTGGACTTCAAGATCTGACGGGACTTAGAAATATTTCGGACCGAAAGGTGTTTTTCGCGTTTTTCTCGCAAACGAGCGCGACGACCTCGGTCGAACCATTAATGTAATACGTTCGCAATGCAACGAGGAACAAGGATCCAAAATTGTTTTGTTGATCGGACGAGTTTGGGTTTTGGACGATGGTGCCGGTGGACTTTTAGATCTGACGAGACATTGAAATATTTCGGACCGAAAGGTGTTTTTCGCGTTTTTCTCGAAAACGAGCGCGACGACCGCGGTCGAACCATTAATGTAATACGTTCGCAATGCAACGAGGAACATTCATCTAAAATTGTTTTGGCGATCGGACGAGTTTGGGTTTTGGTCGATCGTGCCGGTGGTCTTTGAGATCTGACGGGACTTAGAAATATTTCGGACCGAAGGGTGTTTTTCGCGTTTCTCTCGAAAACGAGCGCGACGACCGCGGTCGAACCATTAATGTAATACGTTCGCAATGAAACGAGGGACAAGGATCTATAATTGTTTTGGCGATCGGACGAGTTTGGGTTTGGGACGATGGTGCCGGTGGACTTCAAGATCTGACGGGACTTAGAAACATTTTGGACCGAAAGGTGTTTTTCGCGTTTTTCTCGAAAACGAGCGCGACGACCGCGGTCGAACCATTAATGTAATACGTTCGCAATGCAACGAGGGACAAGTATCTATAATTGTTTTGGCGATCGGACGAGTTTGGGTTTTGGACGATGGTGCCGGTGGACTTTGAGATCTGACGGGACATAGAAATATTTCGGACCGAAAGGTGTTTTTCGCGTTTCTCTCGAAAACGAGCGCGACGACCGCGGTCGAACCATTAATGTAATACGTTCGCAATGCAACGAGGAACAAGGATCTAAAATTGTTTTGGCGATCGGACGAGTATGGGTTTTAGACGATGGTGCCGGTGGACTTTTAGATCTGACGGGACTTAGAAATATTTCGGACCGAAAGGTGTTTTTCGCGTTTTTCTCGCAAACGAGCGCGACGACCTCGGTCGAACCATTAATGTAATACGTTCGCAATGCAACGAGGAACAAGGATCCAAAATTGTTTTGGGGATCGGACGAGTTTGGGTTTTGGACGATGGTGCCGGTGAACTTTTAGATCTGACGAGACATTGAAATATTTCGGACCGAAAGGTGTTTTTCGCGTTTTTCTCGAAAACGAGCGCGACGACCGCGGTCGAACCATTAATGTAATACGTTCGCAATGCAACGAGGAACATTCATCTAAAATTGTTTTGGCGATCGGACGAGTTTGGGTTTTGGTCGATCGTGCCGGTGGTCTTTGAGATCTGACGGGACTTAGAAATATTTCGGACCGAAGGGTGTTTTTCGCGTTTCTCTCGAAAACGAGCGCGACGACCGCGGTCGAACCATTAATGTAATACGTTCGCAATGAAACGAGGGACAAGGATCTATAATTGCTTTGGCGATCGGACGAGTTTGGGTTTGGGACGATGGTGCCGGTGGACTTCAAGATCTGACGGGACTTAGAAACATTTTGGACCGAAAGGTGTTTTTCGCGTTTTTCTCGAAAACGAGCGCGACGACCGCGGTCGAACCATTAATGTAATACGTTCGCAATGCAACGAGGGACAAGTATCTATAATTGTTTTGGCGATCGGACGAGTTTGGGTTTTGGACGATGGTGCCGGTGGAATTTGAAATGTGACGGGACTTGGAATTATTTCGGACCGAAAGGTGTTTTTCGCTTTTTTCTCGAAAACGAGCGCGACGACCGCGGTCGAACCATTAATGTAATACGTTCGCAATGCAACGAGGAACAAGGATCTAAAATTGTTTTGGCGATCGGACGAGTATGGGTTTTAGACGATGGTGCCGGTGGACTTTTAGATCTGACGGGACTTAGAAATATTTCGGACCGAAAGGTGTTTTTCGCGTTTTTCTCGAAAACGAGCGCGACGACCGCGGTCGAACCATTAATGTAATACGTTCGCAATGCAACGAGGAACAAGGATCTATAATTGTTTTGGCGATCGGACGAGTTTGGGTTTGGGACGATGGTGCCGGTGGACTTCGAGATCTGACGGGACTTAGAAATATTTCGGACCGAAAGGTGTTTTTCGCGTTTCTCTCGAAAACGAGCGCGACGACCGCGGTCGAACCATTAATGTAATACGTTCGCAATGCAACGAGGGACAAGTATCTATAATTGTTTTGGCGATCGGACGAGTTTGGGTTTTGGACGATGGTGCCGGTGGAATTTGAAATGTGACGGGACTTGGAAATATTTCGGACCGAAAGGTGTTTTTCGCTTTTTTCTCGAAAACGAGCGCGACGACCGCGGTCGAACCATTAATGTAATACGTTCGCAATGCAACGAGGAACAAGGATCCAAAATTGTTTTGGCGATCGGACGAGTTTGGGTTTTGGACGATGGTGCCGGTGGACTTTGAGATCTGACGGGACATAGAAATATTTCGGACCGAAAGGTGTTTTTCGCGTTTCTCTCGAAAACGAGCGCGACGACCGCGGTCGAACCATTAATGTAATACGTTCGCAATGCAACGAGGGACAAGTATCTATAATTGTTTTGGCGATCGGACGAGTTTGGGTTTTGGACGATGGTGCCGGTGGAATTTGAAATGTGACGGGACTTGGAAATATTTCGGACCGTAGGGTGTTTTTCGCGTTTCTCTCGAAAACGAGCGCGACGACCGCGGTCGAACCATTAATGTAATACGTTCGCAATGAATCGAGGGACAAGGATCTATAATTGTTTTGTCGATCGGACGAGTTTAGGTTTTGGACGATGGTGCCGGTGGACTTTGAGATCTGACGATACATAGAAATATTTCGGACCGAAAGGTGTTTTTCGCGTTTTTCTCGAAAACGAGCGCGACGACCGCGGTCGAACCATTAATGTAATACGTTCGCAATGCAACGAGGAACAAGGATCTAAAATTGTTTTGGCGATCGGACGAGTATGGGTTTTAGACGATGGTGCCGGTGGACTTTTAGATCTGACGGGACTTAGAAATATTTCGGACCGAAAGGTGTTTTTCGCGTTTTTCTCGAAAACGAGCGCGACGACCGCGGTCGAACCATTAATGTAATACGTTCGCAATGCAACGAGGAACAAGGATCTATAATTGTTTTGGCGATCGGACGAGTTTGGGTTTGGGACGATGGTGCCGGTGGACTTCAAGATCTGACGGGACTTAGAAATATTTCGGACCGAAAGGTGTTTTTCGCGTTTTTCTCGCAAACGAGCGCGACGACCTCGGTCGAACCATTAATGTAATACGTTCGCAATGCAACGAGGAACAAGGATCCAAAATTGTTTTGGGGATCGGACGAGTTTGGGTTTTGGACGATGGTGCCGGTGGACTTTTAGATCTGACGAGACATTGAAATATTTCGGACCGAAAGGTGTTTTTCGCGTTTTTCTCGAAAACGAGCGCGACGACCGCGGTCGAACCATTAATGTAATACGTTCGCAATGCAACGAGGAACATTCATCTAAAATTGTTTTGGCGATCGGACGAGTTTGGGTTTTGGTCGATCGTGCCGGTGGTCTTTGAGATCTGACGGGACTTAGAAATATTTCGGACCGAAGGGTGTTTTTCGCGTTTCTCTCGAAAACGAGCGCGACGACCGCGGTCGAACCATTAATGTAATACGTTCGCAATGAAACGAGGGACAAGGATCTATAATTGTTTTGGCGATCGGACGAGTTTGGGTTTGGGACGATGGTGCCGGTGGACTTCAAGATCTGACGGGACTTAGAAACATTTTGGACCGAAAGGTGTTTTTCGCGTTTTTCTCGAAAACGAGCGCGACGACCGCGGTCGAACCATTAATGTAATACGTTCGCAATGCAACGAGGGACAAGTATCTATAATTGTTTTGGCGATCGGACGAGTTTGGGTTTTGGACGATGGTGCCGGTGGAATTTGAAATGTGACGGGACTTGGAATTATTTCGGACCGAAAGGTGTTTTTCGCTTTTTTCTCGAAAACGAGCGCGACGACCGCGGTCGAACCATTAATGTAATACGTTCGCAATGCAACGAGGAACAAGGATCTAAAATTGTTTTGGCGATCGGACGAGTATGGGTTTTAGACGATGGTGCCGGTGGACTTTTAGATCTGACGGGACTTAGAAATATTTCGGACCGAAAGGTGTTTTTCGCGTTTTTCTCGAAAACGAGCGCGACGACCGCGGTCGAACCATTAATGTAATACGTTCGCAATGCAACGAGGAACAAGGATCTATAATTGTTTTGGCGATCGGACGAGTTTGGGTTTGGGACGATGGTGCCGGTGGACTTCGAGATCTGACGGGACTTAGAAATATTTCGGACCGAAAGGTGTTTTTCGCGTTTCTCTCGAAAACGAGCGCGACGACCGCGGTCGAACCATTAATGTAATACGTTCGCAATGCAACGAGGGACAAGTATCTATAATTGTTTTGGCGATCGGACGAGTTTGGGTTTTGGACGATGGTGCCGGTGGACTTTGAGATCTGACGGGACATAGAAATATTTCGGACCGAAAGGTGTTTTTCGCGTTTCTCTCGAAAACGAGCGCGACGACCGCGGTCGAACCATTAATGTAATACGTTCGCAATGCAACGAGGAACAAGGATCCAAAATTGTTTTGGCGATCGGACGAGTTTGGGTTTTGGACGATGGTGCCGGTGGACTTTGAGATCTGACGGGACATAGAAATATTTCGGACCGAAAGGTGTTTTTCGCGTTTTTCTCGAAAACGAGCGCGACGACCGCGGTCGAACCATTAATGTAATACGTTCGCAATGCAACGAGGAACACGGATCCAAAATTGTTTTGGCGATCGGACGAGTTGGGGTTTTAGACAGTGGTGCCGGTGGACTTTGAGATCTGACGATACATAGAAATATTTCGGACCGAAAGGTGTTTTTCGCGTTTTTCTCGAAAACGAGCGCGACGACCGCGGTCGAACCATTAATGTAATACGTTCGCAATGCAACGAGGAACAAGGATCTATAATTGTTTTGGCGATCGGACGAGTTTGGGTTTGGGACGATGGTGCCGGTGGACTTCAAGATCTGACGGGACTTAGAAATATTTCGGACCGAAAGGTGTTTTTCGCGTTTTTCTCGCAAACGAGCGCGACGACCTCGGTCGAACCATTAATGTAATACGTTCGGAATGCAACGAGGAACAAGGATCCAAAATTGTTTTGGGGATCGGACGAGTTTGGGTTTTGGACGATGGTGCCGGTGGACTTTTAGATCTGACGAGACATTGAAATATTTCGGACCGAAAGGTGTTTTTCGCGTTTTTCTCGAAAACGAGCGCGACGACCGCGGTCGAACCATTAATGTAATACGTTCGCAATGAAATGAGGGACAAGGATCTATAATTGTTTTGGCGATCGGACGAGTTTGGGTTTGGGACGATGGTGCCGGTGGACTTCAAGATCTGACGGGACTTAGAAACATTTTGGACCGAAAGGTGTTTTTCGCGTTTTTCTCGAAAACGAGCGCGACGACCGCGGTCGAACCATTAATGTAATACGTTCGCAATGCAACGAGGGACAAGTATCTATAATTGTTTTGGCGATCGGACGAGTTTGGGTTTTGGACGATGGTGCCGGTGGAATTTGAAATGTGACGGGACTTGGAATTATTTCGGACCGAAAGGTGTTTTTCGCTTTTTTCTCGAAAACGAGCGCGACGACCGCGGTCGAACCATTAATGTAATACGTTCGCAATGCAACGAGGAACAAGGATCTAAAATTGTTTTGGCGATCGGACGAGTATGGGTTTTAGACGATGGTGCCGGTGGACTTTTAGATCTGACGGGACTTAGAAATATTTCGGACCGAAAGGTGTTTTTCGCGTTTTTCTCGAAAACGAGCGCGACGACCGCGGTCGAACCATTAATGTAATACGTTCGCAATGCAACGAGGAACAAGGATCTATAATTGTTTTGGCGATCGGACGAGTTTGGGTTTGGGACGATGGTGCCGGTGGACTTCGAGATCTGACGGGACTTAGAAATATTTCGGACCGAAAGGTGTTTTTCGCGTTTCTCTCGAAAACGAGCGCGACGACCGCGGTCGAACCATTAATGTAATACGTTCGCAATGCAACGAGGGACAAGTATCTATAATTGTTTTGGCGATCGGACGAGTTTGGGTTTTGGACGATGGTGCCGGTGGAATTTGAAATGTGACGGGACTTGGAAATATTTCGGACCGAAAGGTGTTTTTCGCTTTTTTCTCGAAAACGAGCGCGACGACCGCGGTCGAACCATTAATGTAATACGTTCGCAATGCAACGAGGAACAAGGATCCAAAATTGTTTTGGCGATCGGACGAGTTTGGGTTTTGGACGATGGTGCCGGTGGACTTTGAGATCTGACGGGACATAGAAATATTTCGGACCGAAAGGTGTTTTTCGCGTTTCTCTCGAAAACGAGCGCGACGACCGCGGTCGAACCATTAATGTAATACGTTCGCAATGCAACGAGGGACAAGTATCTATAATTGTTTTGGCGATCGGACGAGTTTGGGTTTTGGACGATGGTGCCGGTGGACTTCAAGATCTGACGGGACATAGAAATATTTCGGACCGAAAGGTGTTTTTCGCGTTTTTCTCGAATACGAGCGCGACGACCGCGGTCGAACCATTAATGTAATACGTTCGCAATGCAACGAGGAACAAGGATCTATAATTGTTTTGGCGATCGGACGAGTTTGGGTTTGGGACGATGGTGCCGGTGGACTTCAAGATCTGACGGGACTTAGAAATATTTCGGACCGAAAGGTGTTTTTCGCGTTTTTCTCGCAAACGAGCGCGACGACCTCGGTCGAACCATTAATGTAATACGTTCGGAATGCAACGAGGAACAAGGATCCAAAATTGTTTTGGGGATCGGACGAGTTTGGGTTTTGGACGATGGTGCCGGTGGACTTTTAGATCTGACGAGACATTGAAATATTTCGGACCGAAAGGTGTTTTTCGCGTTTTTCTCGAAAACGAGCGCGACGACCGCGGTCGAACCATTAATGTAATACGTTCGCAATGAAATGAGGGACAAGGATCTATAATTGTTTTGGCGATCGGACGAGTTTGGGTTTGGGACGATGGTGCCGGTGGACTTCAAGATCTGACGGGACTTAGAAACATTTTGGACCGAAAGGTGTTTTTCGCGTTTTTCTCGAAAACGAGCGCGACGACCGCGGTCGAACCATTAATGTAATACGTTCGCAATGCAACGAGGGACAAGTATCTATAATTGTTTTGGCGATCGGACGAGTTTGGGTTTTGGACGATGGTGCCGGTGGAATTTGAAATGTGACGGGACTTGGAATTATTTCGGACCGAAAGGTGTTTTTCGCTTTTTTCTCGAAAACGAGCGCGACGACCGCGGTCGAACCATTAATGTAATACGTTCGCAATGCAACGAGGAACAAGGATCTAAAATTGTTTTGGCGATCGGACGAGTATGGGTTTTAGACGATGGTGCCGGTGGACTTTTAGATCTGACGGGACTTAGAAATATTTCGGACCGAAAGGTGTTTTTCGCGTTTTTCTCGAAAACGAGCGCGACGACCGCGGTCGAACCATTAATGTAATACGTTCGCAATGCAACGAGGAACAAGGATCTATAATTGTTTTGGCGATCGGACGAGTTTGGGTTTGGGACGATGGTGCCGGTGGACTTCGAGATCTGACGGGACTTAGAAATATTTCGGACCGAAAGGTGTTTTTCGCGTTTCTCTCGAAAACGAGCGCGACGACCGCGGTCGAACCATTAATGTAATACGTTCGCAATGCAACGAGGGACAAGTATCTATAATTGTTTTGGCGATCGGACGAGTTTGGGTTTTGGACGATGGTGCCGGTGGAATTTGAAATGTGACGGGACTTGGAAATATTTCGGACCGAAAGGTGTTTTTCGCTTTTTTCTCGAAAACGAGCGCGACGACCGCGGTCGAACCATTAATGTAATACGTTCGCAATGCAACGAGGAACAAGGATCCAAAATTGTTTTGGCGATCGGACGAGTTTGGGTTTTGGACGATGGTGCCGGTGGACTTTGAGATCTGACGGGACATAGAAATATTTCGGACCGAAAGGTGTTTTTCGCGTTTCTCTCGAAAACGAGCGCGACGACCGCGGTCGAACCATTAATGTAATACGTTCGCAATGCAACGAGGGACAAGTATCTATAATTGTTTTGGCGATCGGACGAGTTTGGGTTTTGGACGATGGTGCCGGTGGACTTCAAGATCTGACGGGACATAGAAATATTTCGGACCGAAAGGTGTTTTTCGCGTTTTTCTCGAATACGAGCGCGACGACCGCGGTCGAACCATTAATGTAATACGTTCGCAATGCAACGAGGAACAAGGATCTATAATTGTTTTGGCGATCGGACGAGTTTGGGTTTGGGACGATGGTGCCGGTGGACTTCAAGATCTGACGGGACTTAGAAATATTTCGGACCGAAAGGTGTTTTTCGCGTTTTTCTCGCAAACGAGCGCGACGACCGCGGTCGAACCATTAATGTAATACGTTCGCAATGCAACGAGGAACAAGGATCTAAAATTGTTTTGGCGATCGGACGAGTATGGGTTTTAGACGATGGTGCCGGTGGACTTTTAGATCTGACGGGACTTAGAAATATTTCGGACCGAAAGGTGTTTTTCGCGTTTTTCTCGAAAACGAGCGCGACGACCGCGGTCGAACCATTAATGTAATACGTTCGCAATGCAACGAGGAACAAGGATCTATAATTGTTTTGGCGATCGGACGAGTTTGGGTTTGGGACGATGGTGCCGGTGGACTTCGAGATCTGACGGGACTTAGAAATATTTCGGACCGAAAGGTGTTTTTCGCGTTTCTCTCGAAAACGAGCGCGACGACCGCGGTCGAACCATTAATGTAATACGTTCGCAATGCAACGAGGGACAAGTATCTATAATTGTTTTGGCGATCGGACGAGTTTGGGTTTTGGACGATGGTGCCGGTGGAATTTGAAATGTGACGGGACTTGGAAATATTTCGGACCGAAAGGTGTTTTTCGCTTTTTTCTCGAAAACGAGCGCGACGACCGCGGTCGAACCATTAATGTAATACGTTCGCAATGCAACGAGGAACAAGGATCCAAAATTGTTTTGGCGATCGGACGAGTTTGGGTTTTGGACGATGGTGCCGGTGGACTTTGAGATCTGACGGGACATAGAAATATTTCGGACCGAAAGGTGTTTTTCGCGTTTCTCTCGAAAACGAGCGCGACGACCGCGGTCGAACCATTAATGTAATACGTTCGCAATGCAACGAGGGACAAGTATCTATAATTGTTTTGGCGATCGGACGAGTTTGGGTTTTGGACGATGGTGCCGGTGGACTTCAAGATCTGACGGGACATAGAAATATTTCGGACCGAAAGGTGTTTTTCGCGTTTTTCTCGAATACGAGCGCGACGACCGCGGTCGAACCATTAATGTAATACGTTCGCAATGCAACGAGGAACAAGGAACTAAAATTGTTTTGGCGATCGGACGAGTTTGGGTTTTGGACGATGGTGCCGGTGGACTTTGAGATCTGACGGGACTTTGAAATATTTCGGATCGAAAGGTGTTTTTCGCGTTTTTCTCGAAAACGAGCGCGCCGAACACTGTCGAACCATTAATGTAATACGTTCGCAATGCAACGAGGAACAAGGATCTAAAATTGTTTTGGCGATCGGACGAGTATGGGTTTTAGACGATGGTGCCGGTGGACTTCGAGATCTGACGGGACTTAGAAATATTTCGGATCGAAAGGTGTTTTTCGCGTTTTTCTCGAAAACGAGCGCGCCGAACGCTGTCGAACCATTAATGTAATACGTTCGCAATGCAACGAGGAACACGGATCCAAAATTGTTTTGGCGATCGGACGAGTTTGGGTTTTAGACAGTGGTGCCGGTGGACTTTGAAATCTGACGGGACTTGGAAATATTTCGGACCGAGATGTGTTTTTCGCATTTTTCTCGAAAACGAGCGCGACGACCGCGGTCGAACCATTAATGTAATACGTTCGCAATGCAACGAGGAACAAGGATCCAAAATTGTTTTGGCGATCGGACGAGTTTGGGTTTTGGACGATGGTGCCGGTGGACTTTGAGATCTGACGATACATAGAAATATTTCGGACCGAAAGGTGTTTTTCGCGTTTTTCTCACAAACGAGCGCGACGACCGCGGTCGAACCATTAATGTAATACGTTCGCAATGCAACGAGGAACAAGGATGCAAAATTGTTTTGGCGATCGGACGAGTTTGGGTTTTGGACGATGGTGCCGGTGGAATTTGAAATCTGACGGGACTTGGAAATATTTCGGACCGAAAGGTGTTTTTCGTGTTTCTCTCGAAAACGAGCGCGACGACCGCGGTCGAACCATTAATGTAATACGTTCGCAATGCAACGAGGGACAAGTATCTATAATTGTTTTGGCGATCGGACGAGATTGGGTATTGGACGATGGTGCCGGTAGACTTCGAGATCTGCCGGGACTTAGAAACATTTCAGACCGAAAGGTGTTTTTCGCGTTTTTCTCGAAAACGAGCGCGACGACCGTGGTCGAACCATTAATGTAATACGTTCGCAATGCAACGAGGAACAAGGATCCAAAATTGTTTTGGCGATCGGACGAGTTTGGGTTTTGGACGATGGTGCCGGTGGACTTTTAGATCTGACGGGACTTAGAAATATTTCGGACCGAAAGGTGTTTTTCGCGTTTTTCTCGAAAACGAGCGCGACGACCGCGGTCGAACCATTAATGTAATACGTTCGCAATGCAACGAGGAACATTCATCTAAAATTGTTTTGGCGATCGGACGAGTTTGGGTTTTGGACGATCGTGCCGGTGGACTTTGAGATCTGACGGGACTTAGAAATATTTCGGACCGAAGGGTGTTTTTCGCGTTTCTCTCGAAAACGAGCGCGACGACCGCGGTCGAACCATTAATGTAATACGTTCGCAATGAAACGAGGAACATTCATCTAAAATTGTTTTGGCGATCGGACGAGTTTGGGTTTTGGACGATCGTGCCGGTGGACTTTGAGATCTGACGGGACTTAGAAATATTTCGGACCGAAGGGTGGTTTTCGCGTTTCTCTCGAAAACGAGCGCGACGACCGCGGTCGAACCATTAATGTAATACGTTCGCAATGAAACGAGGGACAAGGATACAAAATTGTTTTGGCGATCGGACGAGTTTGGGTTTTGGACGATGGTGCCGGTGGACTTAGAGATCTGACGGGACATAGAAATATTTCGGACCGAAAGGTGTTTTTCGCTTTTTTCTCGAAAACGAGCGCGACGACCGCGGTCGAACCATTAATGTAATACGTTCGCAATGCAACGAGGAACAAGGATCCAAAATTGTTTTGGGGATCGGACGAGTTTGGGTTTTGGACGATGGTGCCGGTGGACTTTGAGATCTGACGAGACATAGAAATATTTCGGACCGAAAGGTGTTTTTCGCGTTGTTCTCGAAAACGAGCGCGACGACCGCGGTCGAACCATTAATGTAATACGTTCGCAATGCAACGAGGAACATTCATCTAAAATTGTTTTGGCGATCGGACGAGTTTGGGTTTTGGACGATCGTGCCGGTGGACTTTGAGATCTGACGGGACTTAGAAATATTTCGGACCGAAGGGTGTTTTTCGCGTTTCTCTCGAAAACGAGCGCGACGACCGCGGTCGAACCATTAATGTAATACGTTCGCAATGCAACGAGGAACATTCATCTAAAATAGTTTTGGCGATCGGACGAGTTTGGGTTTTGGACGATCGTGCCGGTGGACTTTGAGATCTGACGGGACTTAGAAATATTTCGGACCGAAGGGTGTTTTTCGCGTTTCTCTCGAAAACGAGCGCGACGACCGCGGTCGAACCATTAATGTAATACGTTCGCAATGCAACGAGGAACAAGGATCCAAAATTGTTTTGGGGATCGGACGAGTTTGGGTTTTGGACGATGGTGCCGGTGGACTTTGAGATCTGACGAGACATAGAAATATTTCGGACCGAAAGGTGTTTTTCGCGTTGTTCTCGAAAACGAGCGCGACGACCGCGGTCGAACCATTAATGTAATACGTTCGCAATGCAACGAGGAACAAGGATCCAAAATTGTTTTGGCGATCGGACGAGTTTGGGTTTTGGACGATGGTGCCGGTGGACTTTGAGATCTGACGATACATAGAAATATTTCGGACCGAAAGGTGTTTTTCGCGTTTTTCTCGCAAACGAGCGCGACGACCGCGGTCGAACCATTAATGTAATACGTTCGCAATGCAACGAGGAACAAGGATGCAAAATTGTTTTGGCGATCGGACGAGTTTGGGTTTTGGACGATGGTGCCGGTGGAATTTGAAATCTGACGGGACTTGGAAATATTTCGGACCGAAAGGTGTTTTTCGTGTTTCTCTCGAAAACGAGCGCGACGACCGCGGTCGAACCATTAATGTAATACGTTCGCAATGCAACGAGGGACAAGTATCTATAATTGTTTTGGCGATCGGACGAGATTGGGTATTGGACGATGGTGCCGGTAGACTTCGAGATCTGCCGGGACTTAGAAACATTTCAGACCGAAAGGTGTTTTTCGCGTTTTTCTCGAAAACGAGCGCGACGACCGCGGTCGAACCATTAATGTAATACGTTCGCAATGCAACGAGGAACAAGGATCCAAAATTGTTTTGGCGATCGGACGAGTTTGGGTTTTGGACGATGGTGCCGGTGGACTTTTAGATCTGACGGGACTTAGAAATATTTCGGACCGAAAGGTGTTTTTCGCGTTTTTCTCGAAAACGAGCGCGACGACCGCGGTCGAACCATTAATGTAATACGTTCGCAATGCAACGAGGAACATTCATCTAAAATTGTTTTGGCGATCGGACGAGTTTGGGTTTTGGACGATCGTGCCGGTGGACTTTGAGATCTGACGAGACATAGAAATATTTCGGACCGAAAGGTGTTTTTCGCGGTTCTCTCGAAAACGAGCGCGACGACCGCGGTCGAACCATTAATGTAATACGTTCGCAATGCAACGAGGGACAAGTATCTATAATTGTTTTGGCGATCGGACGAGTTTGGGTTTTGGACGATGGTGCCGGTGGACTTCAAGATCTGACGGGACATAGAAATATTTCGGACCGAAAGGTGTTTTTCGCGTTGTTCTCGAAAACGAGCGCGACGACCGCGGTCGAACCATTAATGTAATACGTTCGCAATGCAACGAGGAACAAGGATCCAAAATTGTTTTGGCGATCGGACGAGTTTGGGTTTTGGACGATGGTGCCGGTGGACTTTGAGATCTGACGATACATAGAAATATTTCGGACCGAAAGGTGTTTTTCGCTTTTTTCTCGCAAACGAGCGCGACGACCGCGGTCGAACCATTAATGTAATACGTTCGCAATGCAACGAGGAACAAGGATCCAAAATTGTTTTGGCGATCGGACGAGTTTGGGTTTTGGACGATGGTGCCGGTGGACTTTGAGATCTGACGATACATAGAAATATTTCGGACCGAAAGGTGTTTTTCGCGTTTTTCTCGAAAACAAGCGCGACGACCGCGGTCGAACCATTAATGTAATACGTTCGCAATGCAACGAGGGACAAGGATCTATAATTGTTTTGGCGATCGGACGAGTTTGGGTTTGGGACGATGGTGCCGGTGGACTTCAAGATCTGACGGGACTTAGAAATATTTCGGACCGAAAGGTGTTTTTCGCGTTTTTCTCGCAAACGAGCGCGACGACCGCGGTCGAACCATTAATGTAATACGTTCGCAATGCAACGAGGAACAAGGATGCAAAATTGTTTTGGCGATCGGACGAGTTTGGGTTTTGGACGATCGTGCCGGTGGACTTTGAGATCTGACGGGACTTAGAAATATTTCGGACCGAAGCGTGTTTTTCGCGTTTCTCTCGAAAACGAGCGCGACGACCGCGGTCGAACCATTAATGTAATACGTTCGCAATGAAACGAGGGACAAGGATACAAAATTGTTTTGGCGATCGGACGAGTTTGGGTTTTGGACGATGGTGCCGGTGGAATTTGAAATGTGACGGGACTTGGAAATATTTCGGACCGAAAGGTGTTTTTCGCTTTTTTCTCGAAAACGAGCGCGACGACCGCGGTCGAACCATTAATGTAATACGTTCGCAATGCAACGAGGAACAAGGATCCAAAATTGTTTTGGCGATCGGACGAGTTTGGGTTTTGGACGATGGTGCCGGTGGACTTTGAGATCTGACGATACATAGAAATATTTCGGACCGAAAGGTGTTTTTCGCGTTTTTCTCGAAAACGAGCGCGACGACCGCGGTCGAACCATTAATGTAATACGTTCGCAATGCAACGAGGGACAAGGATCTATAATTGTTTTGGCGATCGGAAGAGTTTGGGTTTGGGACGATGGTGCCGGTGGACTTCAAGATCTGACGGGACTTAGAAATATTTCGGACCGAAAGGTGTTTTTCGCGTTTTTCTCGCAAACGAGCGCGACGACCGCGGTCGAACCATTAATGTAATACGTTCGCAATGCAACGAGGAACAAGGATGCAAAATTGTTTTGGCGATCGGACGAGTTTCGGTTTTGGACGATGGTGCCGGTGGAATTTGAAATCTGACGGGACTTGGAAATATTTCGGACCGAAAGGTGTTTTTCGCGTTTCTCTCGAAAACGAGCGCGACGACCTCGGTCGAACCATTAATGTAATACGTTCGCAATGCAACGAGGGACAAGGATCTATAATTGTTTTGGCGATCGGACGAGTTTGGGTATTGGACGATGGTGCCGGTGGAATTTGAAATGTGACGGGACTTGGAAATATTTCGGACCGAAAGGTGTTTTTCGCTTTTTTCTCGAAAACGAGCGCGACGACCGCGGTCGAACCATTAATGTAATACGTTCGCAATGCAACGAGGAACAAGGATCCAAAATTGTTTTGGCGATCGGACGAGTTTGGGTTTTGGACGATGGTGCCGGTGGACTTTGAGATCTGACGATACATAGAAATATTTCGGACCGAAAGGTGTTTTTCGCGTTTTTCTCGCAAACGAGCGCGACGACCGCGGTCGAACCATTAATGTAATACGTTCGCAATGCAACGAGGAACAAGGATGCAAAATTGTTTTGGCGATCGGACGAGTTTCGGTTTTGGACGATGGTGCCGGTGGAATTTGAAATCTGACGGGACTTGGAAATATTTCGGACCGAAAGGTGTTTTTCGCGTTTCTCTCGAAAACGAGCGCGACGACCTCGGTCGAACCATTAATGTAATACGTTCGCAATGCAACGAGGGACAAGGATCTATAATTGTTTTGGCGATCGGACGAGTTTGGGTATTGGACGATGGTGCCGGTGAACTTCGAGATCTGACGGGACTTAGAAATATTTCGGACCGAAAGGTGTTTTTCGCGTTTCTCTCGAAAACGAGCGCGACGACCGCGCTCGAACCATTAATGTAATACGTTCGCAATGCAACGAGGGACAAGGATCTATAATTGTTTTGGCGATCGGACGAGTTTGGGTTTTGGACGATGGTGCCGGTGGACTTCAAGATCTGACGGGACATGGAAATATTTTGGACCGAAAGGTGTTTTTCGCGTTTTTCTCGAAAACGAGCGCGACGACCGCGGTCGAACCATTAATGTAATACGTTCGCAATGCAACGAGGAACATGCATCTAAAATTGTTTTGGCGATCGGACGAGTTTGGGTTTTGGACGATCGTGCCGGTGGACTTTGAGATCTGACGGGACTTAGAAACATTTTGGACCGAAAGGTGTTTTTCGCGTTTTTCTCGAAAACGAGCGCGACGACCGCGGTCGAACCATTAATGTAATACGTTCGCAATGCAACGAGGAACATGCATCTAAAATTGTTTTGTCGATCGGACGAGTTTGGGTTTTGGATGATCGTGCCGGTGGACTTTGAGATCTGACGGGACTTAGAAATATTTCGGACCGAAAGGTGTTTTTCGCTTTTTTCTCGAAAACGAGCGCGACGACCGCGGTCGAACCATTAATGTAATACGTTCGCAATGCAACGAGGAACAAGGATCCAAAATTGTTTTGGCGATCGGACGATTTTGGGTTTTGGACGATGGTGCCGGTGGACTTTGAGATCTGACGATACATAGAAATATTTCGGACCGAAAGGTGTTTTTCGCGTTTTTCTCGAAAACGAGGGCGACGACCGCGGTCGAACCATTAATGTAATACGTTCGCAATGCAACGAGGAACAAGGATCCAAAATTGTTTTGGCGATCGGACGAGTTTGGGTTTTGGACGATGGTGCCGGTGGACTTTGAGATCTGACGATACATAGAAATATTTCGGACCGAAAGGTGTTTTTCGCGTTTTTCTCGAAAACAAGCGCGACGACCGCGGTCGAACCATTAATGTAATACGTTCGCAATGCAACGAGGGACAAGGATCTATAATTGTTTTGGCGATCGGACGAGTTTGGGTTTGGGACGATGGTGCCGGTGGACTTCAAGATCTGACGGGACTTAGAAATATTTCGGACCGAAAGGTGTTTTTCGCGTTTCTCTCGAAAACGAGCGCGACGACCGCGGTCGAACCATTAATGTAATACGTTCGCAATGAAACGAGGGACAAGGATACAAAATTGTTTTGGCGATCGGACGAGTTTGGGTTTTGGACGATGGTGCCGGTGGAATTTGAAATGTGACGGGACTTGGAAATATTTCGGACCGAAAGGTGTTTTTCGCTTTTTTCTCGAAAACGAGCGCGACGACCGCGGTCGAACCATTAATGTAATACGTTCGCAATGCAACGAGGAACAAGGATCCAAAATTGTTTTGGCGATCGGACGAGTTTGGGTTTTGGACGATGGTGCCGGAGGACTTTGAGACTGTATGTAGCCTATGTACACTATGTACTCGAAAGCGCGCCTCCACCACCAGCTGAGGGTGGAGGAAAGTGCGAAGGAAGGGGGCAAGGACGGAGAGATGGCCAAGGACAACCCACTGACGAAGCTGGAGGGATGTCATCGTCCTGATTGGACAAGAAGGCTCTAAGGGTGGACTAAGAGAATCTTGGCAGCGACTTCGTCGACCAGCTCGGAGCTCTCCAAAAAACGTCCCATCACTCTGTCCCTAACCAGCTTCTGGAGTAGTTGAAAATAAATTTCAAACCTTGACTTGTAATCGTTCCGTGTCTCTGCTTTTTATTTCAAAAACCTCTAGAACACTTCACGAGCAGGGTGCCTTAGCACCCCACGGGCACCAACCCACGTCTCGGCTCAAAATCACCGCAGGAATACGTAACAAATTTGGTGACAGCGGTGGGATAATCAAAATTAATTGAAAGACTATTTTGCCAATTAACTTTGCCGGCTCGCGAGTGCATCATTGGTGATAACAGAGACTACTAGTGCAATTGGACGCTTAATTTAAATTTAATATATATATACATAGTGTGCGCGAAAAGACGCTTAACTTAAATTAGACGCTGTGTGCATCGTTGGTGATTAAGGAAGTACCACCTCTCTCTCCCTGGTTTTGGCACGGTTTTTCCACGGGAGCGAAAGGGTGAATACCGGAGACGGGTGTTTTCAGTGGCCGTGCTTGCTACCCTGAAAAACACAGGTACCGATCGTCATTGCTGCATTGCCGGACTGGTTCCTATTGGAGAGTCAACTGGACCTGGACTTCGTGGATCGTTCATCACAACATCTGAGGAAGCAGACGGATGATAGAAGTGACGATTCATCAGTGCTTTTATTTCCGAACTGTTCGTATTTATCAGATTAATTGTAAGTCTTGTCTGTAAGCACCTAGTTTTAATATAAAGGGTCATATTATTCATAAGAGGTACACGCTTACTACCTGTAAAAATGCCGCCGTTTACTAAGAAATACAAATTAGGCAATGAAATGCAGGACTCTAGTCTGAGTGGTGGTAGTAGCTCTGAGACAGAAGAGTTAATAGTAGACACAATTAGTGAATCGGCGCCCACTTCTGAAGTTCAACCGGATGAGTTACACTTGGTGCCGGCACTATCTACTCCTTTTACAGGATTTAGTATGTCACTTCCGGATAATAGATCCGTTCCATCCAGTAGTACAATGGTTGCAGATGGGTCAGGGTCATCTTCTGGAGCTCCTAAAGCTAGATTACGAATGTCGTTTGATTTCATCGCGGGCTTCATTCCGCATTTTGATGGGAAACCAAATTCTATCACTAACTTTGTTAGTCAGTGTAGGCTCGCTGATTCGTTGGTTGGACCTGAGGATAAATCGTACTTATTGGCCTTGATACGTAATAGAATGCAAAAACGTGATTATTGCAGAATAATCGATGGGCAGGAACCTAAGTCCGTAGAGGAGTTGATTAGTTTAATAAAAGCCACTTACGAACAATGTTTTGATATTAAAATAGTACGAAATGAGTTAAAAATTTTACAGCAGAAAAGTCAGGAAACCATTGAGGAGTTCGGAACTCGGGTGCATGAAATTTTAGATCAGGGAGTAGAAATTGCACAGGAAAAATATAATCCTGAAAAACTTGAAGTAATGAAAGGTTTACTTACGGACGAAGCAGTAGATGGGTTTTTGAATGGATTAAGCAATGATACCATTATGCTATTACTTTCTAAAGATGATATAAGTAGTTTAACAACAGCCATTAAGCTAGCCTCTAAATTGGAGCATAAATTAAACCGTAGGAAAGAGCCCATAAATTCGAGAATTACAGCCAACCAGTCAGGGGTGTTTACTGTGAATGTAGATGAGCGTAGATGTTTCAACTGTAAGGAACTTGGACATTTACGTGCAAATTGTCCCTCGCTAAATAATAAGTTAAATCAACCAAATCGTGATAGGGTTAGATGTAATTATTGTAAAAAGACAGGCCATATAGAATCTCGATGCTTTAAAAAAAACGCTCGTTTTACCTGGAAGAATTCGCAACCCCAGGTTAAAACAACTTCTGCAAACTCACAGGATTTAAACTCAAAGGGGGTTCTGCAGTCGGATCCCACGCAGAACGAGCCCCTGATTGCACGCGACGGATCCATCGTGTCTGCTATAACCTCGAAGTAATTAATGCCATACAGCCTCTGGTTATTCCTCTTGAACATGATTATTTCTGCCATGAAACAACTAGTTTCCTTATAGACACTGGTTCACAGCTAAATTTAGTAAAACGACAGGGGTTAGTTTCGGATCTTCCAATCAATACTAATATAGTTTACGACCTTACTGGGATTGGTTCGGGAATGATTCGCACCCAGGG